>CM062818.1:99500873-100755873 GCA_031772625.1 Pinus tabuliformis | reverse complement strand
CCGTGAGGGGACGAGGAAGAGCTTGCGAAGGTTTCACCAAGAAGTGCGATCAATTTGATAAGGCAGAGGATTCCGCGCATACCAGCCCCACCCATACCACCACCAGCTTCACCGCCTTCACTCGAACCTTCGCCCGTACCACCTCTGCCACCACCGGCAGTCAATATGGCAAGCGCGATAAAGTTGTCAATGTTAAAGGGAGTACGAAATGAAGATCCATACCAGTTTCGGTTTGTGATAAGGGTTGCATGGGAAGCACAGGGAGTTATAGATGATAACACAAAGAAATCAATGTTGATCAGCACTCTGCAGGATCGCGCGCTAACTTGGTATATTAAGAATTCTAATGACAATCCAAATGCGGGGATAGCAGATATCCAAATTGCGCTGAATAAAGAATTTAGTAGGTTGAAGTTAGAGGCGCAGTCGATCATTGGGTTCAAGGAAATTAAAATGCTACCAGGTGAGACTCTTTGGGAGTTGGATCAAAGATTGAAGTGCATAATTCGTGAAGCTAATATGACTTTGACGGATGGACAACACCGCGAATGGTTTGTAGCATCGCTAACGTCACATTTGAGGAACGCGTTGTCGCAACAGAGGTTAACAACTCAGGCAGAGGCCTTGGAGATCGCAATGAGGCTACATGAGACCCCAATACAGGATCCTAACCTCGGAGTTCAGTAGATCCATGCACAGTTGAAAAACTTATGCCTTGAGATGCAGAGTCTGAAACAGGATAGGATAGCTCACCCAGAAGTGCATGAAGAAGTATGGTGCGTAAAATGCAAGGGTCAGGGACATGACAAGGACCACTGCCCAGAGTTCGCGAATTACCTTGCAGGAGGAGGACCGATGCCATTAAGACCAGAGGCACAAGCAAGACCTAGTACGGTGCCTGCTTTGTGGTGCACAATTTGTCAAATAGGAGGAAAGCATGCTATGGACAACTACCATTTGTTATAGAAGTACACACAGAATTCGCAACAATTGTTCTGTAATTTTTGTAGCTCGGTTGGACACGATGAGCACACCTATAGAAGCTATGAGCTGATGATAGATAGGACTCCCACCTACAGAGTTCAGGCCAAAATGCGGCCCCTTGACCAGAATGCAGGAGTGGCGTGAACCAAATTTCACGGGTGTGAACGAGGCTAAGGTGGAAGAGGTCGTGGACAGCTAATATGTTACAATTGCGAGGGGCCAAGACATTATGTCCATGATTGTACGACTCCAACGCGTCCATCATGTATGTATTGTACCTTGTTTGATCATGAGACAGAGGATTGTCCCACACTGATATCGAGGCTGCACGACAAGGGAGCGCTCCAACCTCCCCCAACTTAGAACCTGCAAATGATGAGGTCTGAGCAACGCAAGGAAGACCCTAACATGAACATTGTGCTCCAAAGTGGAATTACAACAGGGGATGATAAAGGAAAGTAGCCTGAAGATAGTACTTGGGTTTGTAAGGCTCCGACAAAAGAACCAGAGTTTGATTTGGAGTGCACTAAGGAAACCTTCATGGAAGCTAGGAAGAGCTTCGTTGATGCCTCCACTTCAGGAAGAAAAGACAGACTAAAGCCAGAAATGGACCCATCGATACTCACGACGTTCCTAGAAACATGCATGAAGCTACTGCGTGATAGTAAGGTTGTAAAGGGATTGCAGGAACTCATTAACAGATGTGTTGGGACCGTGCCAGGAGAACTGCGCATAGTTCAGAAGATTGGAAAGCATGCAACGAAGACAGGAAGAGAAATGAGGTTGACCGCACAGATTTGAGAATATAAGATGGACCAAGTAATTCTAGACCTAGGTTTGAATGCGAACTTTCCACCGAAGCAGACATGGGAGCGCATGGGAAGGCCTATGCTACAATGGTCTCCTATCCAATTGTGAATGGCGAACCAGCAAAAGATAATACCCATGGGTAGATTGCAGGGAATCACCATGGATATTGAAGGAGCAAGCGTGCTCATAGACTTTGAAGTGATAC
The DNA here is from genome assembly GCA_031772625.1 of Pinus tabuliformis. Classification (NCBI taxonomy): domain Eukaryota; kingdom Viridiplantae; phylum Streptophyta; class Pinopsida; order Pinales; family Pinaceae; genus Pinus; species Pinus tabuliformis. The sequence continues at coordinate 100,753,874 of CM062818.1, read as the reverse complement.
AGATTGTCGATGACATCAATCCCTACCCTATGTTATTAGGAATCGATTGGGCCACTGACATGAATGGGGTGATAAATCTGCAAAAGTGCAAGATGGTTTTTGAGAAAAAATCGTTGTGTGTACTTGCATCTTTGGACCCTACAGAAGGATCATGCTACATGGCGCCAGTGCGAAACTATGAAAGTGACGACGACTTAGACTACATCTACAAGATAGCCACGTGAGAGCAAGATTGGGTAAATCACACTACGGATGGACGAATCTCATGGGAGCACGAATGCTCCTGTACATCGGATTTGGATGAAGAGATAGAGCGATGGAAAAACCAATTACACAAGGTAACCACGTTGAACTGCAACATGATGACAAGATCGTTGCACTATGTATCAACGAAAGTAAGGGATCTGCCTACTTATGATGGGTTAAGTGAGTTAGATGCGTTCCTGAACAGATTTGAAAGGGAAGTGCCGGAATAGCAACATTTCGAGGCTTTGAAATGGGTACTATGCGCTATGCCCGTGAGGTGGTGGGGTACGCACCAAAGAAGCATTGAGGACTGGTGTGAATGCAGGATAATGATGCGCATGCATTTTGGGAAGCCTCAGATGTGACTAACAGACATGAATGATGGATAGAATGATCTGCACACCCATCTATCCATGTGGGTACAGGCATATGGTAAACAACCTTCGCAGATGCACATGGACTTCACATTCGGGAACATGGTCAATAAGTAGGTGTTGGCGAGGCAATTGTGCAAATGGTCCCTCCAGTTGGGACAACAAAGTGTGGAAAGAACGAGTGTGCAAAAGGTTACCCACACGGAAGCCTTAAACCAAGTGTGTGAAGCACTGAACAGGGTATAAATGCACAACAGAGTGATTGGGACCTATGCGTACCAGCAGTTCTATGGGCTTATAGGAAAACATGCAAGAAACTGTCGAGGCAAACACCTTCTAGGTTGGCCTATGGAGCAAACACTCTAGTCCCAATAGAGTATAGCATGCCTAGTCCACGCATAGTAGCGCCGATAGATATGACGGTTCACGGAGCCTTGTAAGAAGGGATCACGTAGCTAAACGAAGCAAAACGCTTGGGACCTAAGGAAGAAATATGACATGGTGATCTCAAGCTCCAAGAACTCATGAAAGAAAGGGTGCGGTTAAGGGAGAAAAGCACTCTGGTGGAAGCGGAAGTCAAGAAGCTTGAGGAAGAAATAAAGAAGGATTTTCTCAATAAGAAAACTAGGGTGATAAAATAGGGTGTGCACAATTACGTTGACAAATTTGAGGACTATCATTGAAAGTTGATTAGCTTGATGCCTTGGATTGGACCGTATATTACTAGAGGGATCACCCATGGTGGCGCGATGTCGATAGTAAAGTGCGTGACGCAGACAGTAAAAATAAAAGGTGGATTTTTTCCAGGAAAAGTGATGGATGATTGGTTGAAACCCTATACAGGTGGTGCGGCCACTTGACTAGCCATGGGAAGTACAGTCTTAGCACTCTAGGTAGTTGAAAGCAGGCGTGGGACTATAAACTACTCTACCCAAGAGCTGTGCGATTTCAGGGTTGCGCGCAGAAGCAAAGTGTCACAAGGTTCACGACCGTGCAAGAGGAGCTGTGCTGCCACGCGGGTTGGCTGGAAAGTGACTGTTGTAGTCACTATTCATGATGTGATGCTTGACTTGAGACCAAATGGAGTGGGCAGGCATTTAAGATGAGATTTATGGGCAAGATTTGGGATAATCTGCCATGAAGGGAACATTAATGGACCAAATTCAAAAGGTACTATAAATTACAAAGGGCTACCCAACAAAAAAACACTTGTTCATTTGCGAATCGAGCTATCATGCACCTCAAGTATTCCGAACTAAGACCTATTTGTCCTGTGGAGAGCATTGGTTGAGCACCTGATTGAATAGTTGACAGGTTACTAGATGAACAAGATGGCAGTGTCTAAAGAAGCCAAGGAAATCGCAGAGATGACCGCCGAAGAAGCCGCGCAGGCCATGACCATAAAAGATGCCCCTGAGAGCGTCGGGATTGTTGTGGAAATCCATAAATCACCACGCATGCCGAGACCAAAGAAATATAAATAACCAATGATTCTGGTGCATGTGTCCCCTCAAAACCTGCTGCGAACCAGATTAACAATGGATGAAAAAGGGAAAGCAGTTAACCTGGAAACCAATGAGGAGGAAGAAAACCTTGAGGATATCATAATTGAAGAGGACGAGGATGAGGGCATGGGGGAAGAAACTGAGGGTGCAGTCCCTCTAACCAAGCTTCCCACATATGTCCCTCCGCGGAAGGGGAAGGCGAAGGTGCCCAAGGACCTCGATAAGAGCAAGAGCTCTTTGCAGACTCCGCTCCTCCTGAACGATATCATTTTTGAAGGAACACACTTGGGAAGGGTGCTGAGCTTAAAATTCAAAGACTGGGATCTCACTGACCACGATAAATTCCCTCACTTGGCAACTGTGCAACTCATGAAGCCAAAGAAACACACCGCAGCGAGAGTCATAGAGTTGGAGCTGCGCAAGTGGTTACACGGAGTCAAAAAGGTAGGGTTGTTGAACCTGCTCTGGGTGTCGCATTACCATCATGCCCAGTGACTATCTTCATCATCAGGCAGCTGCTCTACCTGGTGCATGGTGGGTGTTTGTGGCTAGAGGAGCCCATCCCCATCACGGACCACCTAATCCATCGAATTACCCAACTCTCGTGTAAAGGAGAGGACCCCGCAGACATTTCGAAGGGTAAGAGAAGTGATTTAGCCATTGCGGAGGCCATGAAAAAGAAATACAAGTTGGAGAAGAAAAAGAGGGGCTACACGATCTCTAGTATCAACAACAAGGCAGTCAGAGTTGCGACTCAGATGCTCATGGGGAAGGTTATGCAGAAGTGCCGCACGGATGAGGTGCCCACGCCAGTGGTGGCACTTGTCGAATAGTGTGCAGAGGGGGTCTAGTTTAACTATTCTGAATTCTTGTGCAAGGAGTTCCTAGAAAATTGCCACGAGGCAAAGGAACAAGGGTAAACCTTCCACTATGCATGGCTTGTGCTGTCCATAATGCTGGTGGCTGGGGAATTTCTTGAGGACAACCAGTTCCCCACAACTGCAAGGGATCTCTTGGAGGCTGCGAAGCACGCTTTGCTGTGGGCCACTAAAGACGCGAACTAGATCCACAACAGTAAAATATTCTGGGTGTTCATGGAGATGAACATCAGAATGGGGATTAACTGCAAGCCATGGTTATCAACCACTATCTACAATAGCCTACAAATTTTTGCAAAGTTTAAAGTGGACTTTCATTACATCTACCTCGGGGCATGCAAGGACCTTACAAAGAAGTGGAACGAACTACCCTATATAGCCATAGATGATGTGATCTTCAATGTACTTGAGATGTGGCCGCTGGAGTGGCGTGCTCCAGACATCTCTGCACTAGAAAATTCTACTGTGCAGAAAAAGAAGGAGGAGGCAAAACTACACATGGTGCAGTTGGCAAAAAAAAGAAGGAAAGAATCAGCAACAACAAAGGCACAAGAGGCGTGGGACGCTGCGTAAACAGCAAAAGGTTGTAGTAGCAGCACAGAAGGCAGTAGAGAAGGAGCACGAGGGCCAGAAGTCGCCTTCATCTGAGTAGGAGCAAGAGATGGAAATAGAGGTAAAGGAGGGTGGTGCGGGCCCACAGACAGCATCGACACTATTGAAGCGCCAGCGCCCGATAGAGCAGATGGGATCATGCAAGAAGGTAAAAGTGTCTAAGCTATCTATCAACCCGATCACCCTTACTGAGGGGGATCTGCATGATATAGGAGAGATAATGTGTGACATCACCATAGAGGCCCTCCAGAACTTTACGGAGGAGAATCAAATTGTTTTGGGGGCCCTCTGAGCACAGATTCAAGAGTTAAAGGTGCACACTCCTCAGGATGGTACTCTCTCAACTAGCCTCACAATAGGAACAACCACAGCCGAGGAAATGTTGCGTGCTCATATGACCAACACAATAGTGCTGCCAGAAGGGGAACTAGTTACAACAAATGAGGCCAACAGGCCTACAGTTAGTACATTGAAGGGGATAGGGATCAACATGGTTGTGCTCCCTCGGGAGATGCCCTATGTTCTACAGGATGTGTTTACTATAGAACTGCGGGCTAGGGAGGGTCATGTGCTACAGGTGTTGAGTGAACAGAGGATCAACATGGAGCAGTTGAGCTTGCAGTGTGACGAGGTCGTGTCTCAGAACAGGCAGATGGTGCAAGTAATTGAAGAAGCCTGCCAGATTGTCCCTGAGCTGGCCATCCCAGTAGAAGCACCAGCAAAGGTGTGCATCTAGAGATTAGTAGCAGGGGTGCGTGAGGTGCGAGAAGAAATGGCTAAGGTTCAGCTGGAGCTGAACCTTCAAATAGCAGAGCTGCAGTTGAAGGCGCAGCCTTTAACTCCTCCAGAGGTAAGGGAACAACACACTAGCACCATCACATCGGGGATGGAGGAGGACCCGAACATACATCACTTATAAACAGAAGTATGTGAGATACAGCAGTAGTATGACAATGTCAAAGGGTCCGCGCAGACAGTGGCCCTCATACAGCAGCTCGCACGAATGCAATAGGCCAAAGCACTTAAGGAGCAAGTAGATGTAGCGTGACACAGAGAAGCAGTTTTGAAGGCACGTGTTTAGCCTTGGATCAATGAGGCCTTCGTAATCACTGCAACAATTGAAGGCAATCTTACGCAGATGAAAGGGACACAGGAATAGATACAGGGGAGAAATTCTGACACTGCAGTCTTGGAACAACACGTACAGGAGATACAGCAGGTAGCCACTCAGTGCGCTGCCGACCTTGCAGCCGTTCGAGCAGAGTTGGGAGGTCTCCGCGCAAAGATCTCCGCATCGACAAAGTGACTCAAGGGCAAGTCATGATGTTTGTGTTGGGGGCCTGTTGGGCATGGGATACCCCGCAAGGCAAGTTTTGGGGCGTAAAGCCCAATTTTTAACCAATTCCATTGTACAAACTCCACGATTTGTGGGTGCGAAGCACAAAGTTGTAATAGAGTCATAGGGTTGTCCACCCTTACTTTTGTAAATGTAGGGTTGCTTGAGAGTTCTACCCATGGTCTATGGACCATGGGATTGTATAAATAGGGTGAGGCTCTAAGTGTAAAGAGACATCTAAGGAAGGAAATAAGAGATAAAATCAATCCATGAAGCATTGAGTCGAAGTGTAGAGTCGTGTCTTTGGGTCGTAGAGTAGGAGAAGGCTCTACAGCTAAGTGCGCAAAGGCCTAGTAGTCCGCAACTGAGTGTGTGAATTGAGTTTGTAACCGATTGAATCATTAATAAAGAGAAGTTTTACCATATTTTTGTGTATCTTTTCATGTTTTATGCATTGGAGTATATAGGGTATGAATTGCAAGTTTACTGTTTATTTACTCTGTGAACTTATATGAATGTGCTGAATAAGTAAATCTAATAGAAGTTATCAGTTTACATGAAGATAAATAACTGTTATAAGAAGATAACTAAGATCCACGGTGTGACTTGGGGAAATAGTGCAGATCACTGCTCCAGCAGTGCGAAATCTCCTCAACCCCTGGTTAGGGCTATGTGAAGGCAAATATAACAGGGTGTGAAGGCCTCGCAGGTCAGGGAAGTGCGCGAAGGTATCCATAATTAGACTAAATCAACCTCCTCAGACATCTCAAGGGTGTGAAAACCTGGTTCCATCCCCCCGCCCCCCCAATACTACTTCGAGTGAGACCTTAGTCCGTGCTTTGTGGACTGTTGCCGAAAGGGCCAGTAGTACAGGGATTTGTTTGCCTAATTAACTTCAACCTTGGTCAGGCCCCAACAAGCCAATAGGTACCCCACCACTAACGGATGTTTGGACTCTGCAACGGTTAAAGATACTATCTGTACTTGGAAATATTCGCAACAACGAGGCATGAAGGCATCAACGTCTCAAGACTGGAGCTCCTATGGGTGACCGGTGGTTGAAGAAAAATTGGAGGAATTGATTGTGTGTGAGTCAGCTAGTAGCGTGCAAGCTACCTTTGTGTTCTCCAAAGGAAAGCAACCCATTTAGCCTATTTTCATTGTCTTACAGTCATAATATTCAGGCCTATGGCAAGAATCATTCTGGAATTTTGGTTCACTACATTGTTGGCAAGTCTTTTAGGCTCAAACATGGTATTAAGCTTTAAAACTCTATACATGACTCAGTATTTTTGGATTTTCAGTCTCACCATGGGACCAATTCGATTCTCCATGAAGGGAAGTTGGTCCCATGAAGACCATCCTTGCCTTCGATGTGGCACTCTAAATATTGTACTCCATTTTTGTTTATATAAAGATCAAAACTAGCTTACAAAAAAAAACTTGTCTTCCTAAATATGTAAGTACAAAAAATTGTGTTCTTCTAAGATTGGTATGCTATTTTTTTTTAAACATAATGGATATGTTTGTGTTATGACATGCATTATGTATGTAAATGATGGAGTGTTTTTTTAAATTAAGTAACATAGTGAAGCCTTGAAATGGTGAGGTTTACTGTTAGGCCTCACTATGAGGGTCTTAACATATTCATAATTTTTTTTAGTTCTTAGGTATTCATATACCAAAAACAAACGGAGTTCCATTAGAAAAATTGGTGGGAAGTTTCCAACAGTGTTCATGGTTCATCAAACCCAGCTACAGTTTGGCCACAATAGGTGCAGAAAAACTAGGGTTTTTCCTATAAAAAGGATTCTTGCCCCCAAATCCAATTCATTTTCATAGTGAGTTGTTGGAGAATTTGGAGAGGAGGAGAAGGCCCTAAATCTTATGGAGATCATGGAAAACAAACCAACCATTAGAATTTGGATTTGCGACTTTCAGGTAGGTGACCTTACTTGTCTAAAAATGGTCTTAATGCGTCTTGGTAGAATTCTTCCTGGTGAAGAATCAAGGTAAGAAAGGAATACAACAATGAACGGCTACAAGAGATAGGGTCATCCCCTCTCACCAAGTCAAATATGGGGTTTAAGTGTTAAGTATGGCATCTATAAAGCAAAATGTTTGAATATGTAGTATCAATTATCTACAATATTCGATGTGGATATGGCTCACTAGAGAGGTCGATCAGACAAACTATCCAATGAATGAAAGAATAATAAACCATACCTAGATCGTTGGGATCTAAGACAACATTTTTGTTAATCGGGTGATCAGGTGTCCAAGGGTGCCATCATGCCCCCAATCATGAGATATTCCCCCCATCATATGTGGTGGAGGGGACTAATCGAGCATGCAAAGGTGGGAATGATGCCCCTAGCTAGATGAGTTTGTGGAGTGTCATTATGTTCTAAGAGCTCGAATAAGGGATTCAATAATTTAGCCTAAATGGCACAAGATCCTCCAAATGATGATAAGGAGATGTAGGGGAATATGTTCCCCCCAATTTTGGATATATGGATGTAGCATTTTATGGACATGTCGAATGTATTTAGAATAGTGGATTCCAAACACATTTTGATGATGTGGTTCACCATTTGTTGTTTTATTGATGTCTTCTTATGGGAAGAATGGATAGATACAGTTAGAGAAAGGAAATGATGGATTACCAATCTCACTTAGCACTTGCATATATGAGTCAAATGGATTGAATTTATGGGTTTGCATACATGGTGTCATTATACCAAATAGTGGCTTTAAAGATAATGCGTTGATGCTTATATAGACGACATTGAGGTTGATTAACAAAATTGTCTAAGGGACTGGGTTGTTGATGGAAAATGGAGGAACGATTAAGTGGATCATCCCTAGAGTGATGTAAAGTGATATGAGACTCTAGAGGGTCTTCTAAATTAGGAAGAATAATGGTACTAGAGTCAACACTACTAGATGCACTAGGATGGTTAGGGATAATTTCTTCTCTTGGACTCTCAAAAGTGGATGCTCCCTTACCCAAACATTGAGTGGAAATGTAATGGCCAAAAGGTGGATGTGGTTCAAATTAATGGGTTCGAAGTAATGGGTTATTGAATCAATTAGCCTCACCATGGATGAATTATTTGGATTCCACAACACATTGATCATGGGTTTGTTGCGGAAGGAAGTATGCACAATGGTGCATATCATCCCAAGGATAATAAGGGGTGGTCATGGCTTCCATGATGTCTTCATCAGAATGGAATATGGGAGGATGGGAGGATGAGAGACCATGATGAAGAGGATCTACCTTAGGCATCTTCATGAGAGACAAGGTTCACATGTGCATCATTAGAAAGAGGAGACTGATGACTAGTAGATGGGACATCTACCGAGGTTGAGACCAAAGCGTTCACTAAAGAAGGTTCAACATAATCACAATAGGAAACTCCAATATAGTCCCAATACATCAACAGGTAGAGAATAGGGGTAGAACTATCCATCTTCTCGACATCAAGAGGATGGATCATCATGGGTGGTTAAGAGCACTCTTATTCTGGCATATCAATGGGACCAGAACTTGCAGGTAGCACGGAGATGGAATCACTATGAGCGGAATCTAACTTGTGAAGAACTTGAAATGTATCACGAAATTATTTGGAATAAGTACAATGATGAGAATAATGGCCATAGTTATCACACAAATCACGAGGGTGATTCATGTCTAAGGATCTATTCTTCTTGGCTAACTTGGGTAAGGTGACATGGAAAGAATTCTCAATCTCCTCAGCAGGGCCTCAGGTATGGAACTAAATCTCTCAAAATCCTCTATCTTCTTTTTCAACACTCATTTAGCTGTGCAAAAAAATCTTTCCACCATTCTAGGCTTCAGAAGAAGTAGCCTCCCCTCGAGATACCTAGGAGCTCCGTTAACTGACAAACCTTGGCAAAAAATGCACTGGGAAAAGATTTTGGCAAGCCTAGAAAAAAGGTGTCATCATTGGACCCACAGGGCCCTAAACTTTGCAGGAAGACTGGTCTTAACCAAAGCAGTCCTCCAGGCCATTCCTCATTATATGCTTTCCATTCTTCCAGCTCCCAAGGGAGTACTGTAAAAGATAAGGGTCATCCAAAGGACCTTTCTCTGGTTGGGTAATTCAGAGAAGAAGAAATGGTCACTAATAGCATGGAACAAGCTGCGCAAACCTAAATATATGGGAGGGTTGAACTTGCAGGACCCTTCCACATTAATCGGGGCTGTACTGCTAAATTTTGGTGGAGGTGGCCAAAAACTAGTAAAGCCACTCAACACTGGAGATTGGCCAAGGTAACAGAGAGCATTGCCAAACATATATCATGTTTGGACGGTCTAATTTTTCAGGCAGTTAGACACAAGGCTAATACAGTGGATGATCACTTGGCAAATTATGGCATCGATAATCCATCTGCCAACTTGGACAGCTGCTGGTAGGAAATCACATGCACGGAGCTAAAAAATAGGTGCATTCTTCTATCGAGGCAGGACATTATTTAACAGAAGAGGAGGCTAGGGGTACGAAAATCTTCCCCGTTAGTTGATAATGACGTAACCCAATCAAAGGGATGCAAGGATACAGGGTCGGCAGGCTAAAAAAGTACAAGGATGGAAGTGGCATTCAATGCACAAGCACGCAGGGACTGTTCCAAGGAGCACAATGAACAAAAATTATGGACACCACCAGCATCAAAACAAAATAGAAGCCACTTGGCACTCACCAGATTGGTTCAAGCATGGCAGATTGGATAATAAGGATTCGGCCTATCAACAAAAATGTGAAATACGGAGCAAGAGTTATTATGAATGGACGTGCGATCATAAGTTGACGAGATGGGGAGCCTTAAGCGATTCATGGTTTCACTCTTCTATAATTATTGTTCCCAATTACAAGAGAAATGCTCTGCTCACCAACGGTTACCAGTTTCGTCTCAATTGTGCTCTCAGAAGGTTTTGTTTCTCTATTCATTGTTCTTTGCTCTTTGCTCTTTGTTCTTTGTCCTCTGTTCTTGTCATAGGAGAATGGCATGGGAAGGCAGTCGAAATTCTTCGGCCAATAAAGACCTGCAGCATGCGCGGGAGGCATACGAAATGAGAACTTCGCAGAAGGAGAAACGCAAAATCGAGGAACTGGAAGCAATTGTTGCTGAAGAAGAAGAGAACCTAGAGGAAAATGAACTGGAAAAGGAAATGGAATGGGTTCAGGATCCCTGCATGACTACAACATGGGCAACTCAATTTGTCTGCACTCAAGCGGAAATGTGGCGCATGAAAACGATGTTAGCGAAAGCTATCAGTATGCAAGGGGAGTATCTCAATCAGGCTCACCAAGCCATTTCAGTCTTATCTATGGATCACATGACAGTTTTGGAAGCACTGGACTTCAAAATCAGTTCGCTGGAGCAACAATTTGGTAACATATCCAAAAAGTTGACAGTGTTAATAAGTTTTCTGAGGCATACCATATGCCAAGATGCCACTGTTGTGGGGGAAGGGGCGGAGGAAACCATGGGAACCAGCCAAGGGAAGCATTCTTCCCAGCGTCCATCTCTGCCCAACAAAGCCACAACGTCGGCTAGCCAGGATACCAACACCAAGGACTATATCATTCTCGAGCTGTAATGAGTGGCTATAGGAGTCTCAGTATGCTTTCAAGGTTTAGCACTTGTTCTATTTCGGTTAAGCTAGCTTACTGGTCTTGTAATTGTTTCTCATATTAGCTGTTCATTTACTTAGTTTTCCTTGTCTGTTTCGGCAGACCTTAGGGTCTGTTGGGTCTCTGTTTTACCAGATGCTTAGATGAATTACTTGTTTTCTTGTCCCCAACCTTTCTCTATGTCGCCCTGCATGGTGAGCCGTGGGGCTTTTTGACAGTCTGGAGGGTTTTGAAGTTTTGTTATCGGGCAAGGGAGTCACTTTTTAGCTTGCATGAGCAGACCTTTTTGTAATATATGTATTCTATGTCTTAAGACAAACTGCTGATTTACACAAAAAAAAGGTGACATGGACCTCGGGCATGTTAGATCCATGAAAAGTATCAGAGATGACATTCTTGATATGAGGGAGCTCAGGAAATTTATTGGTGGAATGTCCAACAGCATCACACAAAGTGCATCAATGAATAGGATTTGGCAGCTTAGGATGAGCTAGAGTTGGTTGGGGTGCCTTGTCTTTGGTTCCCTTTTTCTAGGATTTTCCACCCTCACCAGATTCTTTCGCAATAGGAATGGATTCCTGCTGAGGTTGTTGTGGAACTGAAGCAAAGAAAGTGGTAGGAAAAATAGGTTGAACTAGTGTCAAAGCAGTATAAGGTTTGAGTTGATCAGGAGGAGTGTTTGCAGGAGGATCATTGTACCAGACGGAATCTCCAACGTGATGTTAGGTAAACTCAACATATCCATGACAAGTGTAGAAAAGATTCCTAGTGGTAGGAATAAGAAGGGTATCTAAACAAAAGGGTAATGACCTGGGGGAACCACTCCTGGATGGTTAAGACTTGAGGGAATAGTTCCAGACTAGAAAGAACTAGGAGAGATACTAGCAAAAGGAAATGGACCTTGAGGAATAATACCTAAAGGATGGGTTGAGTTGGGAGAAGCAGGTTATAGAGGTGTTTGCTAATGTGAAGGTGTACCATACCACTTTTGGGCAACCCGTGACAATTGAAGCATGAAAACACTAGAAGAGCTAGGCTATGAGGGGGTAAGCAGTGGACCATAATAAGCACCAAGTGGCGTGGAATCTTTGTAGACTCCAAGTAAAACATTGGTGAGTTACTGGATAGTCTTATTTCCAGTCATCGCTGAGATAGTGGACTGAGGGGAAGTCTCAAACTTAGGATTATAGTAAGTCAACTAGTCGATAGTGACGATCTTTCCATTATGAGGAAAGAACATCTTGCGAAAGACCGCAAATGTGACAACGGACATGGAATAGGCATAACTACAACGTAAAAGGATGTTATAATCTAATGGGGCATCAATGACCTCGATGTCAATGGAGATTTTCTTCCTAGCAACAATAATTGGATAGTTGCGATAAAAGACGAGGGGCTGTGAGGGATGATTCTCCCAAGAACGAAGAGTGATGGTGGGTGGATAGGTCAGGTGTATCAAGTTTCTTCCAAACACTAGAAACCATCACAAAATTAGAGGCGCCTTCATCTATAATACACCGCTAAATAGTGGTTTTCCTTATGGAGACTGGTATTTGAAAGGAAATGGATGAAGCAAGAGGGGGATGATCTACTTTGTCAACATCAAAGACAAGCATATGATCGTTAGAAGGATCCAAAACACCCAAAGCAAATAGTAGATATTTCCATTGGGATGGGAACGTCTGGAGGGCTTCCAATGTTGACATGGAAGGAGGAGATTGTGCCAAGTCATCTACTATGCTATAGGTATATGCAACTTTAGAAGAAGCAATTTTTTGACATAGTGGACCCTTGTGGATCTTAGGGACAACCTTTGCCTTAAGCAGAGGGATTTGTAAGGTACCATTTGATGACGACAAAGGCTTAGTGGAAACTTGAGGTTGGGAATCAGTTGCTGACTTTAGGGGAGGCTTTTCATATTGTCATTACCAACTCTAATGGTTGACTTTTTCAATATTTACTTTTTCGAAATTCATCATAAGGATCTAGTAATCATTGTGGCCATATTGTGAAGGTTGGGGAGTTGCATGACCTTATGGAGGTTGAGTACCAATATATCCTTGATGAGGAAAAGGATTGGCAAGCATAACTGGTTGAGATGAAGCAGGAGGAGGAGGAGGTGGAGCAATGGGTTGAAGTCCTCTAAAATCAACTACTTGAGCTTCCCATACTTGGGACATCTGAGGTAAAAGGGTGACACTCATGGGTATAATCGCCAAATATGCCACAACATGCACAAATTTTATTTGTACAAAGATCCTTGTTTTACTTGGGTTGTCTACCCTATTGCTGGGTTGTGCGATTAGGATGGTTTCCCTTAGGGGTATTAGGTGGTGAACCCTGGTTACCCTAATTACCTTGAGATGGTTGGTTATAGTTACTTTTCCCCTTGTTCTATTTCTTGGCATTGGGGGGATTGATTGTGCTCTGTTAAGCATACACTTAACCTTAAGAAGGAAGTTGTTGTTGCGGAAGAGGTGGAGGAGGTATGGGGGGTTTGGGCGTTGGTTTCGGAGGGGATTGAGCACTAGGTAATGTATACAAATAGTAAGGAGAGGGGGAAACATTAGAATAAACAGGTGGAGATATAGTTGGCCCTGCAATTCACTGATGCGGATGGGGATATGAATATAACGTGCTTGGACTCAGGTAAGTGTTTCCATGTGAAGTATTGGGAGGTGGATGGGTGTAAATAGAACTAGTCCCCCCTGAGGTTGACCATAACTCATCGAAGGTGGAGAGAATGGTGGAGGTTGAGGATGTGAAATGGATCCAATGATACCATCAGCGACATGAGATGCCCAAAGCGCATTAGTAGCACTAGGTCGAGGCAGATTGAGAATGACACTATAAACATATCCTGATTGTGCTAGATCAAGTCATATTTCAAAGATACTTGGAGCACATCTTCCTCATACTAGGGGAAATGGAAGGCGACATATTTACCAACAGGGGCCAAAAAGTGATCTAAGGAACTAATCCATGTAGACACAATCTTCAAATTTAGGAGCTTTACATATGCTCCTCCTTCTACACCATTCTTGAACATGGTCAGATAGGTAGGTGGCAGAAGTTTGACTGAAAGAGGTCAATATTTTAGTACCAATTTCATAGAGAAGAGTTAACTGTAATTATGACCAAAAATATTTGGCTAGAGTCGCGAAGGTGGAATGAGAAGCATGCAGTTGCTACACATACCATTTGGTGGCAGCTCTAGTAAGGGTGTGTTGCAAAAAACGAAGATGAATGGAGTCTTCAGTAATGGAATTAGATGAACACCACATATGAAATGAGTGAACATGATTTGTGGGATCTTCTCTAAGATTACCCTCGAACTTGGGGATTTCAGAAGGAAGCTTCATGGGCATAGCAGGCCAACTGGGTCATGGAGACAATGGTCATTGATGAGCTGCCTGAAATCAAGGAGGCTCAAACTAGCCATAAAAAGAAGCAATGGAGTAGGAGTGACCATACTGATAGAGGTTCTGCTTGTCGAGTTACCGTGGTTACCAACTGGGTTTCCTACACCCACGTTGGTGCCTAACATGGTGGTGATATGGGATTGGGAAGATGCAAAATCAAAGGGAGAACTAGAAGAATCAACAGAACGAGCGTCAGAATGAGGACTCAATGGAGGATTAGGAGGATGAACTATAACTCGATGGGGAGGAGTAAGATGCCGTAAAGGAAACTGGGGTGAATTCCACACAGTCTCCACAACAAATGCCTAGGTGGTGCAATGATGTTAAGAAAAAGGTTACTCAATAGACTATAAGGGGATGATAGTAGAAAAAGAGAAACAAACAGAAAGAAAACACTTAGTGCAGCAGTGCCAAGTGTAAACTAAATATATTAATATGTTACTCTAATTCAAGCAAACGTGTCCTATAAAATAAAAATGACCTCTAGCCTATATGTTATCTAAATCCTCAAACAAGTCTTAAATCTACTATTAAATATGGCTTTCTAAAAGACTTCTTACTTGAGGAAATTTAATCCCCGCAAGAAGATTTGTCCAGGGAAAGGTGGGGTAGAGGAACAATTGTTGCCCACAACCAGTCCTATAGTGTTTTCTTCCTATGAATTGTCACTATGGTTACCTTCATCCCACGGGGGTGGCTAATTCTTGAGCTTCTTGGTGATCAGCCACCACACAAGATACCCTGCCATGGGTTGGGTAGCCATGAGGAGAACCACTCACATGATGAACTACCCTAACCCCCTCTAAATCAGGCTTTTGATGCACTCCAACTTTGGACCGTGGGATGGTGAAGGATTTTAAGCTTCCTATTATGTCAACTTCTATGTCTCAATGTAAGTGATCGATGGGTGTTATTGGAAGCATATCCCATCGATCCCTTACCTAAACTACACATATTATTTTTCCCTAGTGCCCAAGTGGGCTTAATCTATGTGTGTTGGATTACTAAGGTGTAGTGTTTCAAGTTTTGGCTTGGCGGTGTTAACCAAGTTCACATTTGCTTAGGGTGTGAGTGTGTAAAAATGATGTGTCAAGTGGATGAGTTAATTGAGCATGTTTTATGATGCCATGTGTTATTAAAAATAAAGTGTTGAAAAACTGTAAATAATGTTGAAAATGTACAGAAAAATAAACAACAAATCAAGCACACAAAAACCCACCCAAGAAGGCTATCAAACAGCTAAGCAAGAGAAGGCAAAAAAGCTACTCAAAGACACATAAATGGCCAAAGGATATAATGTCTAAGGGACTGTGATATAAGGGCACAAATCTGTTGTAAATGGTGTAAACAAACAGCAAAAATCAAAGGTGAAAAATGTTGCAAAGGATAGGTACGAAGCTCCAAACCGATGATACTCAAGGGGATCCTAAAGGGGAAAGGAAAAAACCCAAACTCTATAGGGATTAAAAGGCTGAATAAACCTATCCATAAGAATTGTATAACTGTGGACAAAACCCTCAAAATAAGTGGTTGAAAATGTTATACCCTAGACTCCTCAACTCAGAAAATCTCTTCCTAAAAGGTGGAGGTGTACTCCAAACCCTGAGGGTCTTTTTCTATCCTCAAGAAGAAAAAAAATAAGAGAATATAGGCCTAAGGGATACTCAAAAGAGAAAAGCAATCATTCTCAGTCAACACACAGCACAGTCGATAGTTCTGGAAAAAAACTGAAAAAGTACAAAATGCAGGTACTAACCTGGAATCAGTGAAAAACAAAGTAAAAGGGCCAAAAGTGTGTTCCAAAACGCAAAAAAGGGGGCTAAAAAGTGTGTTTTTCGCCCAAGACTCTTGGTTGGTAGATCTTGCCCAGATTGTGTTGTCTTCTGCTTAGCTGGTGCCTGTGACATATGGAAAGATCCAGAAAACCAATAGAATCTGGAAATTTTCCAAAAAACAAAGTAGATCTAAAAATAGAAATTGAGAGGCTAAAAATAGATGGAAAATCATTGTAAATATTTGAAATGAAAGTCACCAAGGATCTGAATTACTACACCAGTGGAGTTGCCATTTTTTGACAACTGTGTAGCTAAAGACCCAGTGGAGTCACCATTTGTTAGTATGAAAATTCTTAGCGTGTGTACCAAAAATAATTCACTTAAGTCATTGGTGACAAGTGACACTAACAACAAAAATATGGTTGTTCAATCTTCATATCTGCAATGATAAAAGAAGAAACCCTGCAATAAAGAGATCATATGCAATCCATAATAGAGAACAACAAGAAATAACTGATGCAATAACCCAATAAAAGAAGACTTATAAATGAATAATCCTTTTACTAGGAAACACTTGGTGAAGGAGATCTACAATAAGGGTCTGAAAATCTACCTCTGTGAGTCTGTGGCATGGGTCATTTTTCTCTCTCTCAATATGTGAAAAACCCAAAACAAAATAGTAGAACTCAAATGGGATCTCGAATGTGAAGTGACGATAGTGGTGACAGTGATAGTGATCATGATGAATAATGAATGGAAACCCCTCTTATTTATAACAAAGTATTGGGTTAATCTCAAAAATGGAAAATAATAAATTAATATTGACCAAATCAAGATCTAACCATTAGGAATACTTTATTATATCTTTTAGAGAAGGAAAAGATATTCAAAGTGGTCAAATATCTTCATTTAGAAATAATTAACAAATAGAATTATTTATTAATTATTTCATGGGGATTAAGAAACATGTGAAATTGAAATAATTATTAAATAGTAATTTAACAATAATTCCATTGAGCAACATGCCCGTGCACAGCGTCCACGTCTACTAGGCTTAGCAACTGCAAAGGAGCCCAGCCGCTGCCATGAGTGCGCCCGGGGGTGGGGAGCCTTCTCCAACCCCTCCATTATCATCAGAGGAAGCTTTCCGCAGACTGTTAACGCAAAAAGGGAAGAAAAAATCGATCCCAGAAGTCCCGAAATTCATCAAAAAATTGGAAGAAATCCCTGAGATTGCCCTGCCAGAAGAACAACTGATAAAAATCGCCCTTGCCCTGGCTGACAGAGGGTTGGTAGGACAATTTATGGGACGCTGGCCCTCTACAAAAATAATAGGTGACTGGATCCAATGCAACTAGAGACCTCAACTGAAAAACAATGTGATCTGCTACACTGTCGGAAGAGGGTATTTCATCTTCGAGTTCACCTCCAGAGAAGATTGAGATCTGGTATTCAGAAATGGCCCGTATTTTATGGGAAATCAGGGTCTGTATCTTAATAAGTGGACTCCCGACTTCGATCCCTCAGTTGATACCCCTAAAGAGGTTCCAGTCTGGGTCTAGCTTCCCAATCTTCCGATCCACTACTGGAGCTATCACAACTTACAGAAGATTGGAAATGGTCTTGGTCATTTCATTGACAAAGCAAACAATAAGGACCAATATAGCTGTGCAAGAATATGTGTGGAAGTCGACCTGGAAGCTGGACTACCCGAAGTGATAAAATTTACAATCGGAGAATGGCAACACTATCAAAAATTGGATTATAAGCAATTGCCTTTCAAATGCAAAACCTGTCACGAGCAAGGACACTTCCAACGAAATTGCCCAAAAGCTCCAACCGAGGACAAAGTGGACGGAGAAGGATAGAAAGAGATAAAAAAGGGCAAGGCAACCCCAAAACCAACTGAGAAGAAAAATTCAAGGCCATTGGTGAAGCCCCAGCCTAAACCAAAAGCCACAGAAGTTTCAAAAGAAGGCTCTTTCTCGGGGGAAAAGACGGATGCCATTGGGATCCAAGAGAAATCAGAAGACCCGTCGAAGAAAGCGAAAGAAGCCGAGGCAAAGTCAAATCTTCCTCCATCAGAGGATGAGCAAGGGGGAAAAGAAGAAAACAAGGAGCACATCAATCTGGGAACCGATTCTGAGGGAGATTCAAAAGATGGAGTCTCTGAATCAGATAGCTCGCAAGTCACTCCTATCAAGTCGGCCAGGGGTTGAAAGTCCAAGAAGAAATAGAGAGAGGTAAAAACTTGTCTGGATGTACTCCAAGGCTCTCAGAAAACTCTCAAAGGAATGATGAACACCAGATCCAGGAGCCACAACCCCCTAAGCCAGTAAATAATGAAATACATCTCCTAGAATTGCAGAGGGTTAGGCAGCAGATTGAAAGAAGAAACTCTGAAAGACATTGTGAGGATGTACTCGCCTGAAATCCTTCTCATCCAGGAGACAAAGCTGGAGGACCTTCTACTCCTTCAGGCAAGCAAAGCATTCTGGCATAAAGGCCAAGGGAGGGCAGTCAGTGCTAGAGGTGCCTCTGGAGGGATTGCCTCCTTTTGGGACAGCTCCAAATATGATTTGATTGACGAAGAATGTTGCCCCCATTGACTATTCACTAAGCTCCTCCACAAAGAATCTGGCCATCAAGTAAGTATGTTGAATCTTTACACTCCGGCCTTACCATTTGAGAAAAAAAATTGTTGGGAATTGCTCCAGTCATATCTCTTCTTGCACAATCCAGAAAATATGATTATTACAGGTGATTTGAATGTTACTCTAGCTGCAGAAGAGAAAAAGGGGGGCTCGCTGGTCATGGACCTAGCTAGAGAATGGGTTGAAGACCTCATTTTAGGTTGGGATTTGGAGGATATCAAGCCCTCATCTGGGAAATTCACCTGGTCCAACAAAAGGATAGGCCCCGGTCACATTGCTGCTTGCTTGGATAGATTTCTCATCCAATCCTCCTTCTTGACCTGTGGTCTAATGGCCACCTCTAAAATCCTGCCGAACTACACCTCTGACCATAAACCCATTCTTCTTGAGCTCTCCTTGGATGGAAATTTGGGCCCCATTCCCTTTAGATTCAGTTCTCTATGGATTCATCAAGAAGGTTTCCAGGAGGTGGTTTCCGAGGCCTGGAATCAGCAAGTTCAAGGATCCCCATTCTTTGTGTGGGAAGAAAAACTGAGGGGACTTAAAAGAGAGCTCAAGGAGTGGGCTAAAAGGTTGAAAATGCCCACCGCCAAAAGAAAGGAGATGCATGACAGTGTAGCAGGTCATCAATTAGCTATGGAGAACTCCGATGTAACTCAAATCCTTCTTCAAAAAGAAGTAGAGCTGCAAAAAGATCTCCATAGAGCAAGTAGGGATGACAAAGAGTTCTGGAGACAGAAATCTAGAAATCTTTGGTTATAGGCCAGAGACAAAAATACAAGCTATTTCCATAAGCAAGCTGAAGCATGCAAGTACTTCAAAACAGTAAATGAAATTCATGATCAAAACACTGTGGTTAAAGATTTTGAAGGCATAAAGCGAGCAGCCCACTCCTTCTTCAATGACCTTTACTTGGCCCCGGAAGACCCACCTATCGACTCTCAATCCTATCCGATTGATCTAATTCCTCATTGTGTTCAAGATTCTGACAATTTTATGATGACTGCTCCGATCAGTATGGATGAGATTAAAAAAGCATTGGATAGCATGGAACCAGATAAAGTGCCGGGCCCTGATGGGTTCACAGCAAGGTTCTACCTGACTTGCTGGCCAACAATTAAAAAAGATCTGCTGAGAATGGTTCAGAAATCTCAGATGTGTACCAAGATTGGAGGCAATACCAATTCAGCTTTCCTCGCCTTGATTCCAAAAGATAAAGGTGCCACCGACTTCAGCAGATACCGGCCCATCTCTCTATGTAATACAAGTTATAAACTGGTTACAAAAATAATAGCCAACTGTCTTAAGAAAATTATTCCGGTCATCATCCCTGAAGACCAAGGAGGATTCATCAAAGGGAGAAAGATTCTTGACAATATTGTGTTGGAGCAATAAGTGATTCACTCAAGTTATCATAGAAAAGAGAAAGGCATGGTGATTAAGCTAGATTTGACAAATTCCTTTGATAGGGTGAGACATGATTTTCTGTTTTCAGTGATGGAGAAATTTGGCTTTTCAAAAGCTCTCATAACTTGGGTGAAAGCCTGCATTGCCTCCCCATGGATAGCACCTTTGGTTAATGGTTGTTCAACCAAATTCTTCCAGGCCTCGAGGAGGCTAAGACAAGGTCACCCTTTGTCCCCGCTTCTTTATGCCATCCAAGCTTCGGTGCTCAGCGTCCAGCTAGACTACTATCAACAGATCCAAACTCTTCCAGGCTTGAGGATGGCTCACAACGTTAAATACATAAATCATGCCCAGTTTGCTAATGACACTTTATTTCTTGGAGGAGCTAGCATCAATTCTACTAAGATTTTCAAGAAGGAGCTAGACATTTATAGGGAGGTTTCGGGCAGTAAGATCAACTATCTAAAAAGCATGATCTATGGCTGGCATTGCTCGATCAAGGAATTGAGAGACATAGCAAGGTTGTTAGAAATGGAAGGAACCCTGACCTGGGAGTCTTTTAAGTATCTTGGGATCCCAATCTTCAAATCAAACCCTAAGGTAGCTCACTAGATGCCCCTGCTTGAAAAGCTAAAGCTCAGAATTCAAGCTTGGGGAGCCTCATGGTTGAATAATGCTGGGAAGGTAATCCTAATGAAATCTATTCTCATAAGTCTTCCGTTATATCAGAACTCCATTCTTCTAGCCCCTAAAACCTTTATTAGTAAAGTGGATGGTCTCCTGAGAAGATTTCTATGGGAGGGAGGGAAAAATAACGAAAGAAGGCTCCATTTAGCTAACTGAGACACTCTTAAGAAGCCATTCTTGGAAGGAGGTCTCCAAATGCGGGATCTAGCAGCCCAAAATCTTGCTCTGGGCTCAAAGCTCCTTTGGAACATTGTTTCCGGGAACCCTAGTTGGAGCAAGAGAGTTCTGTGGAAAAAATACTTCCATGGGCATCGCTTGAGGTGTTTGGACCAACCTCCAAGAATAACCAAAGGATCACCGATATTCAAACTATGTCTCACAGCTATGAAACATTTCAGTCACAAGCTATACTGGATCCCAGGTAATGGGAAACAAATAAGAATTTGGGAAGATTCGATCCTTGGTGATCAGCCCTTGAACCAGATGGCAGAACTTGTAAACATCAAAGTTTGGCTTCAAGACAACAATCTGGAAACTCTTTGGGATATCTCCAATTGGACTGAAGATGCAGGAAGACTTTGGGATGGTTGGAATCTGGGGGAGGTCCCTCATTGTCTGGATGGTGAAGCCACTTTACTATTGGATTTGCTCCAAGGAAAATCTCCCTTAAAGGCTTCTTCTAAGGATAAAAGAGGGTGGGGCTCTCTCTCAGGCTCATACTCAGTAGCGAAAGGTTACAAAAGTATGTTGGCTATCCCAAACGTTCCCCCAGAGCCAACCCAATGGAAATTTATCTAGTCCTTTCCTGCTCTCCCCAAAATTGACTTCTTTTGCTGGACTTTGGCGCATAAAAGTATCCTCACTAGAGATAACCTGCGAAGGCGTGGAATGGAAGGTCCCTCTAGGTGCCCTCTTTGTGTTTCAGATGAAGAAATGGCTAATCACCTGTTGTTAATGTGCCCCTTTGCTCAAGACGTTTGGAGGGGTGTCCTGATGTTAAGACCTGACAAAATAGAGCTTCCCGAAAATATTCCCAACCTGCTAAGAAACTGGGCCAAGTTATCCCCGTTCTATCTCTCCAAAAAAAATATTTTCAAGACTGGCTAGATGTGGATTCCCAAATTCACATGCTGGAAACTGTGGCTGGAGAGGAACAACAAAATTTTTAGGGAGGAGAGTTGTAATCCAGTCAGAATTATCTCTAAGATCAAAGCTCTGTTGGGTGAGGCCTTAGAAGCCAAACCCACCATAAGAAATGGTATGTTCCTAGACAACGAGGAAGATCAATGGCTAAAAGAGCTAGCTCCACACCATCAGAATAGACCTATTCCCTCTGCTAAAGCCCCTGCTCATTGGGAAATTCGTCTGGAAGAACAGGAATTCATCAAATGGAGATCAGCTTTGGATGAGCACTGCCTCTTATTCGATGGGGCCTCTAAAGGTAACCCAGGAGGGACGGGAGGCAGTGGAGTTTTCCTTAGTCCAGGAGGCTCAACTGAGCTGCGTTTTGCTTAGGGTCTAGGGCATGAAACTAACAATAGAGTGGAGGCTCTTGCTCTGTGGTAGGGACTAAATCTGGCCATCAAGAGGAATCTCCTCTCCATCTCAGTCTTTGGAGACTCTAGAATTATTATCCAGGCTATGATCTTTCAAAAGATCCCTTCTCAGGTACATTTAGCCTCCATTCTCAAAAAAATCATTCTAGTTCTGCCCAAGTTCCGCAAAATCTCCTTCTATCATATTTTGAGGAAGTTAAACACTCAGGCGGATCTGGCTGCCAATCAAGGATCCATCCGCAGCAAGAGATCTTTGTTAGTTAATGATGTGGATTCGGAATGCAGCATCCCTTAAGTCTGGAGAAGTCTGGGCCTCTGCTTCTTCAGCAATCCTCTGGATCAGATTATCCTCCTGAGCCTCGAGATCGGTCCTTTTTTGCTGGCAGCAGTTAGGTTTCGCGGACTCCTCCTCAAGGATTATCTCAGAACGCATCCTAGTCTTCTTCGATCTAAACAGTGAAGACAATCCTCGTTGCGATCTGGGAACAAAGGTAGATGCGCTGTGCCTATGAACAGATAACAAAGGGGAACAACAAAAACACAAGGGTTGTTCTTTTTGGAAAAGGAACAACAAAAAAACACGAGTCAATCCTTTGGAAAAGGAACAGCAAAGAAATGCAAGAGCTGTTCCATCGAGAAAATGGAATAGCAGAAAAGGAATAGTAGAAAAGGAACAGCAGAAAAGGAACAACAAAAATCTGTTGATAAGGTGAGCAATGCCAGCATTGTTGACATCTTTAATGCCAACCATAAGCACAAGGTATCAATCCTCTAGACAAATCAAAAGACAACAAGCAATAGCCTTTGGACAACTCGGCAAAGGATGTTAGGTGCGATGGGTCTTCTCTATGCAAGAAAGGAAGCAGAGCTAAGACACGGCTCGCATAAGCAGCGGAACTCCAAGAGAACTTTCTGAATCTAGATCAAGAGCACTTTCAAGCCTTTTCTGCAATCAATTGCAAATCTGTAACAATGAATTACAGAGAAGCCCTGTTAAAGCCCTCGGCAACTGTTTTGCCAAATCATAAATAAAAACCACCAGTTATTGTCAAAAAAAAAAATTAACAATAATTCCAAAAATAGAATTAAGGAATAATAAATAAATAGTGATTTATTTAGTTATTCCTAGGTGATTTAGTCAAATGTGACAAGGAATAATTATCAAAGAATGATTTAATAATTATTCCTAGAGAAAAATAAATAGATAATGATTTATTCAATTATTCTTATGGGTTTTTTTAATTTTAATTATAAGTAATTTAATAAAAATTGTTTACTAAATTATTTCCCGTGCGGAAGGTGATTTTACTATGGTAAAATTAATCTTACATGGTGTATTTCGATCCACCTAGTTAGAAATAGCTAGGTGATCTTTTTTTAGGTGATAATAGTGAGTCTTATTGTTAGGCCTCACTATGAGGGTCTTAATTACAATATTCATAAAAAATAAATAAATAAATAGTGCTTAGGTGTTCATATATACTAGTGTGATTTCTTTTCTCATTTCAAAAGAGGTCAATCAATCAAATGTTAATATGGAAATAAAATATTTATGTTTTTTTATAAATTTGATATATATGAAAAAACAACAAATAATTTCTCAAAAATATATATTTATATTTAGAATCTTCACATATATATCTATGAGATTATGCAATTTTATTAGCAATGAAAGCATAGATCATACACAGAAACATGGTTGAAAATTAGGAAGTTGTAAAAATGGATGTGTTTTGGTGTATGCAGACCAAAGAGGTTTGTCAATCAAAACTTAAAACCAAATTTAACACCTCGTCCACCACATAATTTAAAAAGGTGTATTCTAACTTATAGACTAAATAGCCTTTTTCACCAAAACCACGTGATGAAAATTCAAGCAAGATCGTAATTTTATGTTGTTTAAAATACATTTTTTGAATGCATAAATGGATTCAGCACCTTAAAAAACCCCCGGGGTGCTCGAATTCTATAGATTAAACAACTTAAACTCAAATTTTTAAAAATTTGTGTCAGATTCTAGTTAAAATTAACGAGGAAAAATGCTCTCAAAAAGGTCATTTTGTCTATAAGTTAGACTACGCCATAAAACAAAAAGGTGTTCCTACCAAATATTTTTTGAATTTAGTAATGTGTTCATGTTAATAACATGTGCATCTTTTATAATAATGTGCAGGTATTTTAATAACCAACACACATTTAGTAATGTGCACACATTCGAATGACATGTACAAATTCTTTTCTCAGCCTATCCCCATCCTTCCCAACTCTATTTGTCCCCCTCCCTCCTCCTTTTCGCTAACCCCTCCCCCTTTCTCTCTCTCTCTCTCTCTCTCTCCCCCTCTCTCTCTCTCCCCCACAAGCCCCCCCTTTCTATATCCATTTCTATCTCTCTCCCTTATCCCTATCCCTCACTCTCCTTATCCCTCCTTCTATATCTCTCTCCCTTTCCCTACCCCTCCCCTTATTTATTCCTTTATTGCTTTTTCCCTACCCCCATCTATTTTTCTGTCTATCTCCCTTTCTCTCTCTGTATCTCTCCCTTCTCCTCTCCCTCCCCCTCTCCCTCCTTTTCTCTCTACCTAGTCATTTCTCTCTTCCCCCCCTTTCTCTTCCCCCTATATATCTTTCTCTCTACTTCTCTAAGTCCCCTTCTCTCTCTCTCTCTCTCTCTCTCTCTCTCTCTCTCTCGCTAGGCTCCCCCTCTATCTACTCCTTTCCTATACCTCTTTATCTCTCCCACTCTTCCCATCCCTCTTTTTATCCCTCTTTCTTTCCCTATCCCCCATCTCTTTTCCTCTCCCTATCACTCTCTTTCCCTCTCTTCTTCCCCCCCTATTTCCCCCTTTCCATTTCTCTCTCTCCTTATGTCTCACTCTTTCCATCTCTCCCTCTCCACATTTCCTCTCTCTCTCTCTCTCTCTCTCTCTCTCTCTCTCTCATTCTCTTCCTTTCCTTGTATCTCTCTCTCCCTATTCCTTGTTTCCATCACTCTCTTCCTTTCCCCATATCTCTAACTCTCCATATGTATCTTGTCTATATCCCCCTCTCTCTTTCTCTGAGACTCCCTCTCTTTGTACCCCTTTTGCTACCCCTTTCAATCTTTCACCTTCTCCCTATCCATATTTTTATCTATCTCTCTTTCCTCATTTCCCCTCTCTCTATTCCCTTCCCCATAAATTTCTCTTTGTCTCCCCCACCTCTCTCTCTCTCGCTCTCTCTCTCTCTCTCCCCCTCCCCCCATTTTCCTATTCCCCCCATCTCTCTTTTACTTTCCCCATTACTCACTGTCTCCTCTCTCCTTTCTCTCTCTCTTCCTTTGTCTATCCCCACATATTTGTCTTTCTATCTCTTTTTCCATTTTCCTATTCTCTCATCTCTCTCTCTACACCCCTATCCCTCCCTCTTTCTCTCCCTCCCCCTTGTATTTCATCCTCCTCCTCTTCCTCCTCTCTCTCTCTCTCAATTCCCCCTATGTCTCCCTCTTTCTATCTCTCTCTCAATTTCTTTATTCAATTCTCTCTCTCTATCTTCCTTTTACCATGTATCTCTCGCTCTCCCTTCTCCCATTCCCCCATCTCTCTATCTCTTCCTTTCCCCATCATACACTTTCTATGCCCCCTTCCCCCCACCCTCTCTCTCTCTCTCTCTCTCTCTCTCTTTCTCTCTCTCTCTCTCTCTCGCTACCCCTAGGTATATCTCTCTCTCTACCCCTTTCCCCATCTCTTTATATCCCCCCCTCCTTCTTATGCCTCTTTCTATCTCTCTCTCACTTTTCCTATTCCTTTTTTTTCTCTCTCTCTTCCTTTATCATCTCTTTCTCACTCTCACTATGCCCATTCCCCCATCTATCTATCTCTCTTCCTTTTCCCATCTCTCTCTATATATGTCTCTATTATATAACCCTTTCTCTTTTCTCCCTAAGCCTCCCTCTCTCTCTCTCTCTTTATCCCTTTACATATATGTTTCTATATATACCCCTCTCCCTATCCACATTTCTATCTCTCTCTCCCTTTCCCTATTGCTTTACCCATCACCCTCTCTCTATCTAACATACACACGCACACTCTCTCTCTCTCTCTCTAGCCCTCTATCTTTTTCCCTCTTTTTCCCTCTATTTCCCTTTCCCTGTCCTTATATCTCCCTCCCTTCTTTTCTATATCTTCCTATCCCTTTCTCTCTATCTTCCCTTCCCTATTCCACTCTCTCTCTACACCTTTCCTTATACCTTTTTATATCTCCTCCTCTCCCCATACAATATTTTATCTGTCTCTCCCTTTCCTTATCCCCCCTTCTCTCTTCTATTTTTCTCATCACTCTCCCTCTCCCCCCATGTCTCTCTCGTTATATCTCTCCCCATTTCCCTATTCTCTCATACTTCTTTATCTATTCCTTTCCTCATAACATTATTTGTCTCTCGCTGACTATATCCATATTCCCCTATCTTTGTTTCTCTCTTCAATTCTCCATATCTCCTCCCTCCCCTCCCCCCTTGTCATTCTCCCTCTCCCTTTGTCACTATGGCATTTCTTGTGGATAAATATTCTTATCTCTAGGATCATCCAAGTTTTGAGGACTATTTATGGGGAGAAGAGATAGAGGGAGAAGCAATGAGAGAGAAGGGGGAGAATTAATGTCACCGCACATGTTCCAAAATGCATGTGAAACCCTTGATGGGAAATTTGATTGCTTAAATTTCTATACATTAAATTATCGATCAGGAGTTCATAAACTAATGAGGTGCTGGAAAAATATATGCAGAAATAGGATTTATTGGTTCTAAATCAAAAGAAACTACAAAATTATCTTATAAACATACTTTCAACAAAAATGGATTCACCATTTGCATGTCACATAAATATAAAATTAAATTTCAATTTTATAATAGTATTTTATTCATCAACGTCATAGGGGTGTCCAACATGTTTAGCAATTTATGCAACTGAATAAATAAATGTGTAAAATCAAACTGTGTTGGAAAACAATGAAATAAAACCAACAAAGAGCTATTGATCTGAATGTCGGGGTTTCTTCCAACTCCTAGTGGATTTTAGGTTGTCAACTCTCCACACAGGGCCCTAAAAACTACTCCACGCAGACACACAAGAATTTGGAAATTGCAGGAATTAAACTACTAGAGTTGTGCATGGAATAAATTAAACATGAATTAAAAGTTACAAGAACAAGAGCTGAAAATACTTAAATATTGATATAGTTGTGCATGAAGTAAATCAAATAATGTCTACAACACTATCTAACTCTCAAGTACATCCCAATATGGGTGGCCCTTCCTTGCCAGGAGCACTTCAGGATAATAAAACTAAGAAACTAATCAGCACCAAGGTAATTTCATTAATTAGCCAAAAATTATAGAATATGGGTTTGGAAAATCATCTAGAATGTTGTTGTTATAACAAAAGTAATACTATCCTCTACTCTAACAACCCTTGAACCTACTTTTTATTCAAGAATTTATGCATAAAAGATGGGGGCGATTTGGAATTATTTTCCCCAAAAATGACTTATCGAATCATGATTGATTTGTTGGTATCCTGAACTAAAGATGTGATCACATAAAGTTTATTTGGCACGAAACCATCTTGAAATAGCTTGATTTGATACATTATGTTAATTGGCATCTAGAATAGCTTGATCTGTTGCATTTTGGTAACTAGTTATTTAGTATGGATGTAGCTAGACAATGGTCGCAACTTAAAATTTCCCTCTAAAAGAACCACAGATTTCTCCCAATTTACGCACTTTTTGGAGGAAATTATCTTGAGTAACTTGATTTGGGGTGTTAGGGTGTTCTGGAAAAAAAAAAAAAAAAAAAACTCGTGTTTTATTTTTTCCATATTCTTCTTCGTTTGTCCAGAAATCATACCTGAATCTAATGACACCATTCTTCCTAACACGAGTTACGTGAATTGTTAATATTTGCCTGGGAGCTTCTAGAATTGACCTAGGTGTAATATGAATGACATAAAATAATATTGTTGATATAGAAACAAATCCCATGTTGTTATTTTCGTTGATTTGGTGGGGAAATATATCAGCTAACAAATGCACCATTAGCGATCAGATACAAGATTTTCTAGTAACTAAAGACATGTACAGACCCTTGTGTAACTACTAAATGTAGGTTTTAACCCTGTACAAAAATACCTGCATACGAATTTTAAAAATAGAAAATAAACAATGGTGAGAGCATAAAACATAAAAAAATATGCATAGAGATTTTACCCTGGATCCCAAAATCGAGACTACCAGATTGATTTTTTATTATGTTCCTTTCAATGTTAGAATACATATATATACATGGTGAAGCATCCATAAACCCCAATCCATTAACCCTATATTAGAATGTAACCGTAGTTCCCTTGACCAGATCTACAAAATACCATGGACAGAAAACCATCATGCCCAAAACCATGTGTGAAATCCATGCACAAAAGCATAGGTAGGTCCGCCCACCTAATATAGGGTCCAAAATAATTTTCCTGGGGCGCTGTCTCGGACCCCGTGCAAGGGAGCTACCACCCCCCTGTGACCGCTCGGTGCATCGTACAAGGTGGTTGCCATTCCCTCCCCCCCACGTGTGGGGCAGTCGTAGAAAGAATATAACACAATCCAACATTGAAATAGTGCACCCTAACTTTCGGTAACTCAACTTCTTCTGGTAGTTCAATTAGAATATGATAGCTTGTGCACCTTTGGTAACTCATCCATTTTGCACTTCCAGTAGTAGAGGTGTTTGTTCTTCGGGAAATTAGATTTTTGTGTGCTTAGTAATCAGAGTGACACCTAATAACCTTGGAGGCTACATAGAAACTATAGGAACCAATCTAGGAAAACCATCATTAGTAATAAATCAAGAATTATCCTCTTTAATCCATTGAAAATAAAGGAAAATGACAATAATTAACTACTTCAACATTCTTAGATTTATTATGACACATTTATGGAGAAACCAGGTAAGAAAGGCAATGGAAAGGTAATAAATGGTCAAAGAAGTGTGATAAAATTATTGAAAATGCAAACAAGATAGATTTGACAATAGAGAGTCGCCCAATTTTTCAAATTCAACCAACCTACATGGTTGTACCAGGCATCTTATTAACATTCCAATTTTCTCCCTTTATTGTTGTAACTTGCATTGACACTTGTTGTTACTTGCACTTTATCTGATCTAGCATGAGTTATTTAGACAATAATCCTTTCCAAACTTTGCATATTCTTTCATAGAACCATCTTCCCTTCATCCTAACACTATAACAAATGTATCGATGAAAGGATTAGGCTTAAAAATTGTTTCCTCTTTCAAGAAGCTTATTCATTTTAGCCTCATATATAACTTGAGGTGTAGATTTTTACTTGTAGATTCAACATCTTATGTGATATGCTAAGAGATAAGACAAGAATATACTCTACTCATCAGTGGAAACAAACATTGATTGATGAAAACACTAAGTAGAGAAGGAAGTATTTCAATCACACATAACACAAATTTTTTTGGGAAAGCAACTACTCAAAACCCTGAATACCTATATTGCATTAACTAGAAGATCTGAGAATAAAATACAATGCTTATTCAACCCGAACAATTCCTGCACAAGTATAGTCTATCTCTTTGCTTCCTAGGTAAGCCTTTGATGAATACAATATGCTCTGCTCAACCTTGAACTCAACCTGCACAAGTATCTTCTATCCTCTGCCTGACTGACTGCCTTTGGCCAACACTTAGCCAAACTTTTCTTCCCTCCAATCCCATACTTCCTTGCACAATTCCTTAGAGAATTAGCCCATATTTAATTGGAAAATTCTCCACCTGTGACTGCAAAATCCATCCATAGGCCCTCAACTGATTACATGCACCACTTTTACAGCTCGGAAAATTATACAATTGATAATACAGTGTCCCTAAACTCTAATATCAACTAGGTCTTCCTCTAAAATGACATGCATGAGTTATTTATGATTGAATCTTCAATTAACTAGTGTGGCAGTGAAGATGCACTGGTGCCTGTCCCCACTATTAGACCTCCTACTAGTTCCTCCAACAGTTTGAACTAGTTTAACTGACTATAACTTAGTTAGACTGAGTAATTAATTACAAATAAAAATAACTCAACCTCAGCCTCTAAAATTTTGGTATCACTCTACATGACTCTAGATAGACTTCCAACTGGAATTTCCTAAGCCAATTAAGTCAATTTAACTTAATTAACTATTTCAAGTTTCTATGAGAATAGAATTACAATTTAATTCTCAATTTAATTCAATGAAAAATTAAATTAGAATTTCTAGATGCTAATTTTAACATTTCTAATTGTTATTTTCAACACTCCCTCTCAACAAGAAAGGAATTCAACTCTATTCCATTCTTGTGCCTTTGGAATGTTCTGCATGCAACACTTCTCTCTAGTGTTGTTCCTGCTGCAACTTTTGAAACCAAAAAAGCATCCAAAATGAATTAGCATGATGCATCTGTCATCAGAGTCTTTGACTGCTACTAGCTACTGCATTGTCTACTAAAAACTTTGCCTATTACTGACTCTGCATTGTGCATCTACACTGCTGCTAACTCTGCTTTGCGCTCCCTGATATCTTACTACTGCTAGTATTTGCATCTATCACTATGACATCTAACTGCATCAACCTCCATTGATCAATCCTGCCATTGTATACTGTGGGCACTCATAACAAGGTAGTGATCCATGAGACAAAACATCTGAATGGACCTTGCCCAAATTTCTGCACTCTTGGGACTATTACTTTACATTGCCCGACCTCTCACCTGGAGGTATGGCTGCATGTGCTCCATCTGCCCACTTGGCTCAAAATTTCCCCCTACTAGAGGTCTTTTCTTGAGTTGATGCCTCCACTCAGTCTCCTCTTTTCTTCTCTAACTGTGGTTGCTCTGCAACATTCTGAGGCTGCATGTTGAGAGATATTTCATGCTCCCTCTCAACCACGAAGTCTCTAAACTTTTCCTTGCTCCTCAAATATTTACATGCATCTTGTATCTCAAGTGCATACAAGTTCTTGACTCACACACCAATCTATTTCAGTTGTCCCATCATCACAAAATATTCTGAAAAGAGAGTTGATTTTAAATCAGTGATATCTCCCTCATTTGAACTTCGATTCGGACAATTTGTACTTTGAATCTGTGTATTTTTTCGCAAGGAATCTAGATCTGCTATTTGTTTTAGAAAAAATTGCACAAAAATTTTCAGATATGCTCTGCAAACTCGCCACCCAAAAAAATCTTGCTCTCCTACCATGTATATTTTTTCTTATAGATTCAACAGCTTATGTGATATGCTAAAACATAACACAAGAATCTACTCTACTCATCAGCGGAAACAATAATTGATCGATGAAAACACTAAGCAAAAAAGAAAAAATTTCAATCACACATAACACAATATTTTTCTGGGGAAAGAAATTGCTCAAACCCCGACTATCTATATTGTATTAACCAGAAGATCTGAGAGGAAAATACAATGATTGTTTAACCTCAACAATTCTTGCATAAGTGCAATCTATCTCTTTGCTTCCTAGGCAAGCCTTGGATGAATACAATATGCTCTGCTCAACCTACGTAATTATTTTCTATCCTCTGCCAGAATGACTACCTTTGGCCAACACTTAGACAAATTCTATTGTCTGCCAAGCCCCTACTTCCTTGTGCAATTCCTGAGAGAATTAACCCATATTTAATTGGGAAATTCTCCACCCATGACTGCACAATCCATCCATATGCCCTCAACTAATTGCATGCACCATCTATACAACTCGAAACACTATAAAACTGATAGTACATTGTCCCTGAACTCTAATCTCAATTGGGTCTTCTTCTGAATTGACATTCATGAGTTATTTATGAGTAAATATTCAGTTAACTGGTGTGGCAGTGAATATGCACTGGTGCTCGTCCCCACTACTATACCTCCTACTAGTTCCTCTAACAGTTTGAACTAGTTTAACTTAATATAACTTAGTTAGACTAAATTAATTAATTACAACTCAAAAGAACTCAACTTGGGCCCCTAAAATTTAGGGATCACTCTACATGAATCTAGATAGACTTCCAACTCAAATTTCCTAAGTCAATTAAGTCAATTTAACTTAATTAACTATTACAATTTGTTATGAGAATAGAATTACAATTTAATTCAAGGACAAATTAAATTAGAATTTCTAGATGCTACTTTTAACATTTCTTGTTGTTATTCAACACTCCCTCTCAACAGGAAAGGAATTCAACTCTATCCTGATCTAGTGCCTTTGGCATGTTCTGCATGAAACACTTCTCTTTAGTGTTGTTGTTTATGCAACTTCTGAAACTGAAAAAGCATCCAAACTGAATCAATATGATTCATCTATCATCAGAGTCTTTGACTGCTACTAGCTACTACACTGTCTACTAAAAACTCTGCACTATTTTTGACTCTGCATTGTGCCATCTGCACTGTTTCCAACTCTTCTCTGCGCTCCCCAGTATTTAACTGCTACTAGTATCTGCCTCTATCACTCTGACATCTGACTGCATCAACCACCATTGATCCATCCTGCTATTGTGTATTGTGGGCTCCTATAGCAAGGTAATGATCCATGAGGCAAAACATCTCAATGGACCCTGCCCAAATTTTTGTACCCTTACGACTATTACTTAACATTGCCCCACCTCTCACCTGGAGGTATGGTTGCATGTGCTCCCTTTGCCCACTTGGATCGAAATTTCCCCCTACTAGAGGTCTCTACTTTAGTGGATGCCTCCACTTGGTCTCCTATTTGCTTCTATAATCGTGGTTGATCCACAACTTTCTGAGGCTACATCTTGAAAGGTAATTCATGCTCCCTCTCAACCACCAAGTCTTTAACCTTTTCCTTTCTCCTCAAATCTTTGCATGCATATTGTATCTCAAGTGCATACATTTTCTTGACTTGCACACCAATTTGTTTCATATGTCCCGCTGTCACAAAATTTTCTGAAAAAAGAGATTATTTTAAACTGGCGATATCTCCCTCATGTGAACTCTGATTCGAACGATTTGTTTTTTGAATTCTAGTATTTTTTAACAAGGAACCTAGATCTGCTATTTTTTTTTTTAAATTGCATAAACATTTTTATATTTGCTCTACAAACTCGCCACCCAAAAAATTCTTGCTCCGATACCATGTAGATTTTTTCTTGTAGATTCAACAACTTATGTGATATGCTAAACAATAAGACAAGAATCCACTCTACTCATCAGCGGAAACAAAAATTGATCGATGAAAACACTAAGCAGAAAAGGAAGAATTTCAATGACACATAACACAATATTTTTTTTGAGGAAAGAAACTGCTCAAAACCTTGATTATATATATTACATTAACCAAAATATCTGAGAATAAAATACAATGCTTGTCCAACCCGAACAATTCCTACATAAGTACAATCTATCTCTCTGCTTCCTATGAAAGCCTTGAATGAATACAATATGCTCTGCTCAACCTTGAGCTCAACCTACACAAGTATTTTCTATCCTCTACTTGGTTAACTACCTTTGGCCAACACTTAGCCAAATTCTGGTGCCTGCCAAGCCCCTACATTTTTGCACAATTCCTGAGAGATTTAGCCCATATTTAATTGGGAAATTCTCCACCCATGCCTGCGCAATCCATCCATAGGCCCTCAACTGATTGCATGCACCATCTATACAACTCGGAAAATTATATAATTGATATTACATTGTCCCTGTACTCTAATCTCAACTGGGTATTCCTCTGAACATACATGCATGAGTTATTTATGAGTGAATCTTCAATTAACTGGTGTGGTAGTGAAGATGCACTGGTGCCCGTCTCCACTACTAGACCTCCTACTAGTTCCTCCAATAGTTTGAACTAGTTTAACTAACTATAACTCAGTTAGACTGAGTTCATTAATTACAACTCAAAAAAAATCAACCTGGGCCCCAAAAATTTAGGTATCACTCTACGTGACTCTAGATGGACTTCCAACTCAAATTTCCTAAGTCAATTAAGTCAATTTAACTTAATTAACTATTACAAGTTGCTATGAGAATAGAATGCTAATTTAACATTTCGTGTTGTTATTTTCAACATGAGGATGCTTTGTCTCCATATTTTCCAGCTTGATAGCCACTTCCTCCTTAGATTGGCTCTTTTGCAATGTAGTGTTGAATTTTCTAATTGTCATCAAGTTCAGTTACAGCTTTTATACTATTATGGGAACATAATACCAAAACACATCGGCAATGTAATTCATTTTCTTCCTATAAAGAACTCCTTGTGCCTTGCCACTAAGCCTTTTATAAATAGTACAAACTTTTCCATTTTAATCTGACCCAACCACCTGAGAAAGTTCAAAAATTATAAAAATAAGAGTGGTATGTGTGTTACATACGCCCTTTGTTCCATGCAATAGTTGGGCTTTTGTTGCATGAGTTTTATGCCAATAGCTTCTAACTGTAAAGATATTCCATTCATAACATCAACCTTAGCTATTGTGGATAAAGCATTCTGTGCACTAAAACTTAGGGTTTTGAGTATCTTTAATGGGGATAAACTTGAATCAACCATTGAGGTAGGTAATGAAATGTGATCAACAAAATATATCTCATCTTTCCCATTATAATGATCAAATTACTGAGGCACTTTCCCATTATAATGATCAAATTTACTGAGGCACTTTCCCCTTTAAATTCAACGTCGTACTTAGAGATTAGATGCAAGGTGACAATTGATAGTGATTGTTGTTGCAGATGTTGTTTTTCTATGTCTCTACTCAGATTTAGTTAGCTTTCTCAAATTTTTCTTTGTTGAAATACCTATTGACTTTACACATTCACTATTCTACTTTTCACAAAAGGAATATTTTTTCCCAAATTAAGGTAGAAACAACAAGATTTGAAATAACATTTTTTCAGAAATAATTGTTTCTAGGGTAGGCATGATCATTGGAAAATTCTTAACTACAACATCAAACCTTTTTTAGCTGACAGTATAGTTGTAGTAGTGGATTATGAACCAAAATTGTCTCAACTTACAGCCACATAAATTGTCTAAGTAGTAGATGATGTTAAACAAGAATATTTCATTTATGGAACCATGAATAAGAACCCACGGATGTAGTAAAACTAGTTCATCCATATAAAAGTCAAAATGAAAAAAAAAACTCAATGAAATCAACCACCATTGAGAATTCTAGAATTTTCCTGGAAATTTTGTTTGTTTTCACTAGATCATTTAATTACAAGTTTTCCTGTAGCTGCCAATAAAGATAAGGGAATTCAAAATCATAAAAAACCATAGTAAATAGGTACAATACCAGATGATTTCTCACCCTAGATAAATCTATTCAATACCAGGATAATGGATAAAACAATTCCTATCCTATCTAGATGAACCCTTCAAAAATATATTTGCAACTACATAATCTAATATAGGTGTAGCATCAAACTTCATTAATCAATTTCTCACAAACTATAGCCTGGATTTCCATGAAAAATTTTAAGCATTTTTTTACTATTTTAATGCCTTCCCACATCGAAAATCAGAGCCATCTGACGCACATATCTCGAGTTATAGGAAAAATGGTTGTAGGTGAGACGTTAAATTTCTCAAATACTATAAACTAGATTTGCTTCAAAAAAATTGACCATGTTTCTACCAGTTTAATGCCTTCCCACACTGAAAATCAAATCCATCCAATGCATATATCTCGAGTTATAGTCAAACTGGTTGTAGTTGATGGTGTTAAATTTCTCAAAGACTATAAATTGCTTGAAATTTAGCGTGTTTTTGCATCTTATTTTAATGCTTCTCTCCACCAAATTTCATGGCCATATAACATGTGTTTTGAAATATATCATCAAACCAATTTATGCATTTTGTTTGTAGGAACAGAGATTGGCATTTCAGATACTAGAACATAGGTAGTCATTTTTAATCTTGTCATCCAACTCCTACAAACCCCATTATGGCTTCCCTTGTTTTACCCATCATCAATCCATGGTCTCTCATATGCAATCCCATTATTTTTTGAAGAAAAATATGTTGTAGGGACAACCACATAGAGAGTTGGGGGTAAATGCAAATAAACGGATTTTTTTAATACAAAAACATGAAGTGATTGTTCTAGTAACTCAATTTTTCTTGGTAGAATAAAATGTTTGATTGCAACAAGATGGATTAAGGGCATAGTTTATGATGGTATGGAAAAAAAATGTCACAAGGTAAAGGTTGGAATAGTAGGGTAAGGTTTTGATAGTTTCTTATTATCATTTCCTATATCTTCAACAAATCAAAAATTTCATGTTGATTTTTAGCTTATGTTTTACCAGTATGTTGATGATGATACTAAATATGAATTTGAGACTGATGTACCATGCATTTTATCCAAAACATAGCATTAAAATTGCTAATTGTTGAATTGTGTGAGGCTAGTAATTGTTGATAATAAAGCAGAGCCTAAAACTAATCCAAATCAAGACGGTGATAATGCATCTTAGTTATCTAATGTTGTTGATTGATGAAAGCTAACTGTGCATAGCTAAATGCTAAATTTTGAAGTTGACTATGTGGTTTTGATCACTACTAAGCCACTGTGCTGATCAAAGTTGAGGCACTATAGTAGTGGATCTAGAGACTTGTGACTGCTAGAAAATGAATGAAAGAGTATTATTGAACTATTGTAAGATTCATCTTTACCATACCATGGAATGTAAAAATACTTCCTTAAAAGTTTCCTTGCCATCAAATTTTCTACAAAACATCTCATGAGCACTCTAAGTTAGTAATTCATCACCTCAATAACCTCACTATAAATAAAAATGACTTGAATGCAATGATATTAAAGAGGGATTAAAAGAAGATATAAAATAGGGAAAAAAGGATTACAAAAAGGTACATTCCCACTAGATGAACCAATTATCTTTTTCATTGTCTCTCAAAGTCTTACCATTATCCATGTGTATACAAAAGCCCCCTTATATTAGCAAATTAAATCACCTACATTAAGGGTCCCACTTCCATAAAAACCTCTTTATTTGTTTAAAATATAAAACTTCAAAGCATAATACTTGAAGGATCTTAAAACCATTCTTCAAAAGTTGAGGTATGAATTTTATTCTTCCTAGCTCTAAATTCAATGACAATTGTTTCAGAATGTGACTCTAAGCCTTCACTTGGAGTGAGTTATATGTGTGCCAATGTGCGTTCCCCATCTGTCTTACCTAGCATAGCCCTGCCTCTAGCAAGCCTATTCAATACCTTGGTGAGTTTACCTTGGTACCATAAAATCACAACCCTACTACTAAGAGGCATGTTCAATACCCCAGCAGGTTTATTTGTACTTCCCGATACTTCCTTTTATTATTCTTTTTCTTTCATTATGTGATTTCTTTTAAATATATACCACTCAAGGCATTTAAAATAATGTAAGTTGCTCATTGGCGGTTTTTAGAGTGTAAGGAAGTTGGGTGGTGAAAGAGTATTTTATATTTCTAGGAACATAGCCCATTATTCAAGTTTAGCCCATGGGTGACACCATTCACAATAGTCTTAAATCTAATCTATTTAATGTGTAGTGAAATGAAGCATCTCAGATAATAACTAAAATTCCCCTCTAGTCGATCATGCTAGAGTTCTTGTAAAACCCTATTGAGGTTCTATAGGATTTTCCACCATAGGAGGTTTTTCATTACCCCTTAGAGGAACTTGGAAATATTTCTTGGATAATAGCTTTGGAGAGAAATTAAACTTATATGATTTCTTAACCTAATAGTAACATTATTGCTTGTTACAAACCCTAAATTTCCCACATCATTTTAATCTTAGGGACAGGAAGTACCAAACGTGATAGTGAAAAATTCCCCCCAACTGACTTACTAGACAATATCTGTCATGTGACATGGAGAAGGATCAACCAATCAATATGCATAGTCACTTTACAAAATAATGAGGAATTAAGAGTGAATTGTAGTTGACAAGACTTACCACAAGAGAATTTAATGTCGACCCAAACAACAATCAATGGTGGTCAATCCAATGATGGTGGTGATAGATTCTGTAATGATGACAGTGGTAGAAGGAACAGAAAGAAGTTGTGGCATGTTATATTCAAAATAGGTAGCAGTTGTGCCTCAGGATGTAGCAATTGTGCCTTGGGGTGCAGTAGCTAAATCTTGAGCTGCAACTTCAAAAATGATTAATAACTAAGTGTTGAAATCAGAAAACATTGCAACAGTTTTATTTTATTTTATTTTTCTACATTATCCTACCGTACTTTATTTGAAGAAAGGAAGCTCTCCTTCAAGTGTAGGAGTACTTCTAGGGAAACCATGTGTGTAATAGATGTATAAATATATTCATACTCAGGTTTGAGATATAAACTTTAATGTATACTAGAGCATGAGGGGCCAACTTCTTCATTTTATACGGTGGAAAGAGTTGTTGAAGAAGGGAGTGGTGCTCTAGCCTGATGATTGTTTGGAACCAGTGCTCAATATAGTTTTATTACTCTCTAGTTGCTTGTTCATCATTGTTGATTTGTATGTTATCATTTTTCATGCCACATGGATCTTCTACTAATTATTGATTGGTCTCTTGGGTGCATAAAATATCTGAAGATAAGCATGATATAAATTCCTCATTCTCTAGTTCATCTATCTTCTCCTCATCACATTTCATGATACTCAAGCAATCTGGTGATAAACATGACAAAATTTCATCGATCTCTGACTCTAATGGCTCCTTCACACGAAATTTGATCCATGATTCTTCAATTTACCTAATAGATTGGAAAAAATGATCAGAAGAAATTCTCGAATCTTCTTGTAGATATGGCTTGTGGATCTTTGGTTCTTTGATCACTTCTGGAGAGAAGTATTTTCTTGACTATTATAAGGATTTTCTCTTCCTAAGGAGCAGAGACACCAGTTGTTGCTAGAATTTGAGAAAGTTTCTGGAGTAACATATCATATCAAAATCCTGATCATTCTTGAATCTTTCTTGTTGGTTTTTAATCCTTATATCACATATGGGTTAGTACATTTGGGGGTTCTTACAACACCCTAAAAACCTTATAATGAAATAAACTAAATATGTGAAAAGAAAACAAATTCAAAACTAGATCTATCATGTACTTAGATGCCCTTGTGCTATTAAGGCATGTTGTCACTAGTTACATTTTCATCGTGAGTCAACTTCCTCCTCGACTCATACTGTACCAGCATCATCTAAATCCAGTGAGGTAGGCTAAGCCAAAAAAGTTGGCACGCGAGTTCTTACCTCTTCTCTTACAATTAATGCCACTTCATGTTTTAGGATGGTTGGGTATTGTAGGAAAAGAGATCTAATCACATATCAAACCAATCAAAATACAATTCCTTGTCACCTCCCCCACAACGAAGCCAAAAGTAATGGGCAATTTAATTGCATAAATTGTTGTACATTAAATTATCGATCGGGAATTCGTAAATTGATGAGGTGTTGGCAAAATATATGCATAAATAGGATTGGTTGGTTATAAATAAAAAAAAAAGGTACATCATTATGTTATAAACATACTTTCAATGAACATGGATTCAGCACTTTCATGTCACATAAATAGAAGATTAAATTTAAATTTCATAATATTATTCTATTCATCAGTGTCATGTAGGTGTCCAACATGTTCAACAATTTCTGCAACTAAATAAATAAATGCGTAAAATCACATTGTGTTGGAAAACAATGAAATCAAATTAGCAAATAGCTACCAATCTGAGTCATGGGGTTTCTTCCAACTCCTAGTGGATCACTGGGTTCTTAACTCTCTACATAGGGCCCGAAAAACTGCTCCACATGGACACACAAGAATCTGGAAATTGCAGGAATTAAATTACTAGATATATGCATGGAATAAATAAAACAAAAATTAAAAGTCACAGGAAGTGGAGATCAAAATACTTAAATATAATATAGTTTTGCATGAAATAAATTAAATAACATTGACAACACTACCCAACTTTTCAAATGCATCCTAGGATAGGGGGCCTTCCTGGCCTAGAGTACTGCATGATAATAAAACTTAGAAAGTAATCAGCAACAAGATAATTTCATTGATCGGCTAGAAATTACATAATACAATTTTGGAAAATCACCTAGAATGTTGATGCTATAACAAAATCAATAATATGTTGTCCTTTAATAACCCTTGAGCCTAGTTTTTACTCAGGAATTTATACATAAAAGATGGGGGACGAGTTGGAACATTTTTCCCCAAAAATGGCTTATCAAATCGTGATTGATTTGACAAAAGGTTGATTTATTGGTATCCTCACCTAAATATATAAACACATAAAGTTTATTTGGCATGAAACCAGCTTGAAATAGTTTGATCTTATACATTATGTTAGTTGGCATCTGGAAATAGCTTGATCTGTTGCATTCTGGTAACTAGTTAAATTTAGTTTGGGCGTATCTAGACAATGGTGTCAACTAGAAATTTCCCTCTAAAAGAACCACAATTATCTCCAAATCCGCACACTGTTTTGAGGAAATCCTCGCAAGTAACCTAAATTGAGGCGTTCTTAACAAAACCCATGTTTTAGTTTTTTTTAGTATTCATTTATGTTTTCCTAGAATCTACACTTGAATTTGATGGCTCCATTTTACCTTACATTAGTTATGCGAACTGTTAATCTTTGCCTTGAGGCTTCTAGAACTAACCTAGGTGAAACATGAAATACACATAATAATATTATTGATATCAGAAACAAATCCCATGTTGTGATTTTTTTTTATTTGGTGGGGAAATATCTCAACTAACAAATGCACGACTAGCGATTAGCTACATGATGTTCCGGTAAATGAAGACATGTATCGACCCTTGTGTAACTACTACCACTACAAAGAAAATACCTTCCAGCAGAGGTTACAACGGAGGATTTTAGTGTTATAAAAATGGAAAAAATTGTCCAAAAAACATCTGCTAAAACATTTGTTTGCGATAGTGGATATTTTAGTAGAGGTTTTAATGGAACTTCATCACAACTGATAAATTATGGGCGGCTGGAGGTTTTAGCGGATGTTTTTTTTTGCAGTGCAATTCATGGAACAAGTAGCACCAGTGTGCTACATATATAAAAGCACCGGGAAATATACATAAATAAAAGCACTGAGGCATTGAATGCAAAGAACATCGGTGCATAATATATACCACACCAGTGATAATAAATAAAAAGACCTTGGGGAGTTCTTGTAAGCAACGACACGGGGGAATGCAAAAAATAATTAATGAGCTAGTGCCTTTTTTAAACTTGTAATGTCGATGTGTATCGTTTGTACAAATGCCCCGATGAATTAGTTAAATAAAAGTACTGGTGTTGTTAGTTTTCATAATGCATCAAGCTGGAAATACTATTTTGTAGGACTGGGGTGTTAGCTCTATGAAAGCACCGGTGCGTTAAGAATTACAACACACTAGGGTGTTAATCTCAAACAATACCAATGCTTGAAGAAATAAATTCCCCAGTGCTTTTGTTTTCTGAAAAGGCATCGGCCATGTAAAAAAAATGTTGTCGTGGTGCTTTTATATAAAATAACACACTGGTTTGTTTTTATGTTATAGACGCACAAGTCTTTTGTATGAAATTTTCTCTTTTTTTGGAATCATCGACATGTGACAGTGCAGTTATTATAATTTTTTAAATCCATTATTCATCAAAAAATCTACATATATCTTATAACAGTGTTCATATAAATTGAAATTTGATTAGTGCATTTGTATATGATGTTTGGATTAATTTGTTATATTATCATATTTTGCATCTCTTCATTATAATATTTAATCATTCATGTATTTAATTAGTGGTGTAACATTTCATAGCGACATTGGATAACACAATAGAATAAATTAAAATGTATTTTATTATATATCAATTGTTGACACCTAATCTAAAAGGTTTGCGATTATTGTAAATATTGTACATAGTTTTAGTTATGCATTAGAGAAAACCAAGAGACCTTGGAATTGGAATCCCAAGAGTCTCACCATTCATGTATATATTCATGATTTGTTTAATGAAATAAACAAATTATTCATGGAGTTACACTCTTGGCTTGACATGGTATCAGAACCAACTCTCAAATTTAGTTTCTTTCTACAAGTAACTCATGCATTCTCTGTTTCTCTCTATTATATTGTCCCTATGGTCATTTTATTAATTACTACTGCAAAATTTTCCTCTGTCCCTTGCATTCTATGTCGAAGAATTTCTATAAGCGAATTTCCATCTTCTCTATTGAAGATTTTGTGCATATGTGCATTGAAATTGTTGGTCATCCCTCTGCATTAGAACCTTTGTGTAAAGTGGTTGAACATTTCTTTGAACCTACATCTATTCCTCTAGTCAACTATTCAAATGCCTTTGTGTTGACGACGGTCGTGGTCTACGAATGGTACGTTGAATTCCATGAGTGGTGGATTTGACATGACTATGTTCAAATAATGCGTTGCAAGAAACTTCTGAATGGTATGTTGTTTGGTGCATTGTTAAACCGTGAATTAAACCCTGGTATGTTATATTTTTTTGAAAAATGTGTGCATTGAATCTTTGAGAGAAAGGCAACATTGCTTTTCTTAATGACCATGTTAAAAAATGGTCGTAGTTCATATCTGCGTTGAAGTTTTTTGGCTTGTCGATGGCATATGTTGAATATCTTTTTCTAAAAGCCCATAGTTGGTTCCTTTTAAAATCTGAACATTGGTGTGGAGTTTCTTTTGAAGACCGTATTTGGGGTAATTTTTTAAAGACCATAATTTATATGTTAAAATCACACGTTCAATTCACCTCTTATGAAGTGCATATGCAAGTATATATTATGAAATGCATATGATGGTATGAATATATTATGAAATATGGTTTGAATGGAATGGATTAAAAGTATGTGATGT
This sequence comes from Pinus tabuliformis, assembly GCA_031772625.1. Taxonomy (NCBI): domain Eukaryota; kingdom Viridiplantae; phylum Streptophyta; class Pinopsida; order Pinales; family Pinaceae; genus Pinus; species Pinus tabuliformis. The sequence goes on along the minus strand of CM062818.1, from coordinate 100,710,806 downwards.
TTAATATATGGTGTGAGTTGCAGTAAGAGTTGGACCATATTATTTTTTTACCTTTGAGGTGAAGTGTTTTTGGTATATAAGGCACTCCTTAATCTCTATTGTGGTATTATTTCTCACTGGTGAAGAGAACTACCATGATTGGTTTAGGAAGATAAAACACACATTGATTTTCAATGAGTTGTGGAAAGAAGTTTATGAAGGTGAAGGAGACAATGCACTAGAAAAAGCCCACTTTAGATAAGGAGCTTGTCATTTGGGAAAGCAAGAACAACAAGGCCTATGTCTTGATTGCAGCCTCAGTAAATGAAGAAGTGAGTGGACATATTTTGCCATTTTCAAATGCCTTTGAAGCCTTGAGGAAATTGAAGGAATTATATGGCTCACACTCTGAACTTGAATTTGTTCAATCTTGAGTTGAAAAATGATGACCCTCTTGCCTTAGCATCAAAAATAAGATCCATTATGTATGACATAAAGGCCACCAGTGTTGAAATAGATGTTCCTCTCACATCCTATGTCAAGGCACTATTTCACACCTATTCACATTATCTTGAGTCATTATGGGCAAGTGGAAAACTTAAGGAGATTTCCTTTGACTCGCTTGAGAAGAAGTTTGTTGAAAGGGAGAAGGATTTTGGGAAAAAAACAACTCCTCAATCTTCTGAAGAAGTTGTATACCTTGCATGTAAAGAGAAGAAACATGCACAAGATTCTTCTAGAGGAAGAGGTGGTCGAAGTGGAAGAGAAAGGAAGAATTTTAAAGGTAGGGGGAGAAACATTTCCAAGGAGAAAGGCTTGATATTCATTTCATATGATGCAATAGAGATGGACATGATGCTCCACATGTAAGATGCCTTGGGACAGAATTGAGCAAGACATAAATGAAGAATATATTAAAACACCTGGTAAAGGGAAAGGAAAATCACCCGATTTAGTTCATTATGTTGTGGCACAATGCAACATTGGGGTGACTAAAGACTTATTCAATGATTCACTTGCTTCATTGAAAGATGCTTGATTACTTGATTTAAGAGAAAATTGCCACATAAATTTAAGGAGATATTTCTTTGAAGAATTCACTGAAAATATTGATGGAGCAATATACTTTGCAGACAATTCAAAACTCAAGCCATCAGGGCTTGGCACCATCAGGCTCAAATTGTCTAGTCTTCTAGACTTTCTACATGAATTTCTATACCTCCCGAAGTTGAAGAGAAGCTTGTTGTCTTTGGTCCACATCCGCCCGCAAGGACACTCCATTTACATATTTGATGGCAAGATTGAGGTCAGAAAAGCATCAAATCATGCACTTGTCATGACTAGGTAGAAGAAGACAAGCTTTCCGAAGCTGCAACGAACCTCTACTCGTGCACAGAAATTTTCATATAGTACTCACTATGATGAAGATACACTTTAATTAAGTATTTTATGGAATGTTATATTTGGACATCTAAACTATGACAAACTTCATTTGTTGAAGAAAAATGGTGTTACTGGTTTGCCTACAATTCATAGGAAACTTAAGCAATGTGATGCTTGTATCTAAGGAAAGCACAGCAAATAGCCTTTTCATGATTCTCATTCCAGGGCACATAGAAATTTTTAACTCATGCATTTTGATTTGTGTGGTGAAATGCTTGTTCCTTATACAAATGGTAATAAATATATGATGACATATATTGATTACTACACCAGAATGTGTTGGGTTTATTTATTGAAGAACAAATCTGAAGCATTTTAAACATTTAGGAACTTTCATGCATGGATAGAAAATGATGCACAATATCATATTACCTCTATTCGTACTCATAATGGAAAAGAATACACTTCAAATGAATATGAAAACTATCTTCACTAACATGGGATCAAACATCAAATAATCGTGCCCTAGAATCCCCAATAGAACAGAGTAGCTGAAAGAATGACAATACAATCTTAAATATGGTACATTCCATGATGTTTTTCAATAATGTTTATTTGATGTTTTGGGTTAATGCAATTCTATGTGTTATGTATATAAAGAATAGGTGTCCATCTAATGCTATCTATGGCCACATTCCTTCGGTGAGGCATCTCAGGGTTTTTAGTTCCACTTGTTATGCCTTGATACTTAAGGAGCAAAGAAACAAACTCGGTGCAAGGAGTCACAAATGTATCTTCTTGGGGTATTCAAATACCTCCAAAGCATACAAGGTGCTCAAACTATTGGAGGAGAAATATTTATATGCAAAAACCTCCAAATGTTTCTTTGGAGTACAGGAGGAGGAATATTTGGGTCATATTGTATCCCATGAGGGTGTTAAGGTAGACCCTAACAAAATTAAATCCATTAAGGAACCGAAAATCCCCACAACTATAAAGCATCTTTAAGGATTTCTCGAGTTGACGGGGTATTATCGCAAGTTTGTTAAGAATTATAGGAGAATAGTAGAACCTCTAACATCAATACTGAAGAAAGATGCATTTTCTTGGACTCTAGAAGCAATAAAGGCCTTTTGACATCTTAAAGAGGCAATGTGCCAAGCACCGGTCTTAGTGACGCCAAATTTCGCAGAAACTTTTATTGTGGAATGTGATGCATCAGGAAGTGAAATTGGTGTTGTTTTAATGCAAGAAGGAAGACCCATTACTTTTGAAATTCATCCAATCAAAGGAAATTATTTAAACAAACCTATTTATGAGAGGGAAATGGTGGAAATACTACATGCACTAAAGCGATGGTGACCTTACCTAATGGAAGACACTTAAAAGGTAAAAACAGATCATGATAGACTTAAATATTTTTTGGAATAAAGATTATGTTTAGAAGAGAAACAAAAATGGGTGACAATGATGTGGGTTATGACTTTTTAAATCACATACAAAAAAGGGAAGCAAAATGTTGTTGTAGATGCACTCTCAAGAAAGGATGAGGATGTGGTAGCATTGCTTTATTCCATTTCTATTATCCAACCTGAGTGGATAACCAAAGCAAGTGATGAATGGAAGAATGATGAAGAGGTATGGTCACTCATTCAAAAGTTGCAGCAAGATCCCAATACATCTTATACATTTATATGAAAAATAATTCATTATGGTACAAAGATCGCTTATATCTTTGTAGGAATTCCCAAATCAACAAAAGATTATTTTGCAATTGCACACCTCTCCCTTAGGAGGGCACTCAGGATTTTTAAAAACTTACCATGGAGTCAAGAAGGAATTCTTTTGGAATGGCCTTAAATCTAATATTCAGAAGTTTGTGGACGAATGTTTGGTTTTCCAACAAAATAAAGTTGAAACAATTAAGACCTTGGGTTTGTTACAACCTTTAGCCATTCCATGTCAACATTGGAAGGAGGTATCAATGGATTTTATCACAGGATTACCCAAGTCTGAAGGAAAGAGTGTCATCATGGTGGTAGTCGATATACTTACCAAGTATGCACACTTTTATTCATTATCTCATTCTTTTAAAGCCAGTACAATTGCAGATCCCATTTTCACTAGAAATTTTTGAAAGGAATGATTTTCTTTTCTTGGTAGTCAATTAGCTCATAGCTCATCTTATCATCCTCATTCTGATGGGAAAACTGAGATAGTGAACAAATCTTTGGAAGGATATATTTGTTTCTTTGTATATATAAACAAACACAATGGAACAAGTGGTTACCTCTAGCTAAATGGTGGTATAACAATTCCTTCCATATTGCAACAAAAATGAGCCCATTTATGACACTTTATGGATATCATCCACCATCCATCACATCATCTTTAAGAGAAAATTTTAAGGTTCAGGAAGTGGAAGATAAAATCGAGCATCAACAATAAGTTCTCCAACTCTTAAAGGATAACCTCACTCTGGCGCAGAATCGAATGAAACAATAGGCAGATCAGCATCGTAGTGAAAGAAGTTTTGATGTAGGTAACTTGGTATTTTTACAGCAACAACCATACAAACAAATGTCTCTCAAGCATGTTAAGAAGGATAATAAATTAGCACCCAAGTACTATGGTCCTTACAAGGTGTTGTAAAAGATTGGTACTATGGCACACAAATTGGAGCTACCTGCATCTTCCCGAGTACACCCAGTTTTCCATGTTTCATGCTTAAAAAGGTTTATCAGTGACAAAATTCCAGTTTAGACAGTGTTTCCAGAACTTGACGAAGAAGGAAAAATCATATTTGAGCCTGAAGCAATCACGGAAACAAGAACCAAACAGCTACAAAATTGATCAATTTCAGAGTATCTCATTAAGTGGAAGAACTTACCTGTTGAAGATTCCACATGGGAGGAAGGCAAATTTTATACAGATGCATCCAGAACTACTCAAGCATTGAGGACAACACTTTTTGAAGTGTTGGGTTGTGTTATATTCTTTCCACGACTAGCCGACGTAGTTTATGGGGGGCTTAGAGGGGGGTAGAGCACCCCCTTTGTTGCGTCGACTGTGCAACGGGGGGGGGTCACAAGGGGGGCAACAACCCCCCCTGTACGAGGGATTTGAGGGGGGTGGTTAGCCCCCCTCTACGGGGTCTAGGGCAGCACCCCAGGGAAATTTGTTTGGACCCTATATTAGGTTGGGCGGACCTACCTATGGTTTTGTGCATGGTTCTGGACACGATGGTTTTTGGTCCATGGTTTTGGACACGATAGTTTTCGGTCCATGGTCTTGGACGTGATGGTTTTCAGTCCATGGTATTGGATGCTTTGGCATGTATAAATTTGTATTGTAACATTGAAAGGAACATAATGAAAAATCAAGCTGATAGTCCCGGTTTTGGGATCCAAGGGAAAATCTTTGCGTATATGTGTTTTATGTGTTATGCTCTCGCATTGTTTATTTTCTATGTTTTAAAATTCATATGCAGGTAAATTTCTGTACGGGGTTAAAACCTACATTTGGTATCAAAGTTGTTTTGGCTTCAAGGGGATGTCTTTTATTGTTGAGGGGTTTCACTCGGGCCTGTGGTAGACCCTGTTCAGTGGGAGATCCGTAAGATTGATTCTATTGGTGAAAGAATATGGCGAGTAGTGGAAAGATAGAGATCGAGAAATTTAATGGTCAGAGTTTTGAGTTGTGGAAACTCAAGATGGAGGATCTGTTGGTGGATAAAGATCAATGGATCGTGGTAGATCTGGGTACTAAACCAACGGGAGTGTTCGATGAAGAATGGAAGAAGTTGGATCGAAAGGCAAAGAGCACAATACGATTGTGTGTCTCAGATTCAGTATTGTTGAATCTATCAAGGGAAGCTATGGTGAAGGCTTTGTGGGACAAGTTAGGGACTTTGTACCAATCTAAGTCTCTGGTGAATAAATTATTCCTACGAAAAAATCTGTATAGCCTGAGGATGAAAGATGGAGACTCGGTGACAGAGCATCTGAACGCATTTAATACTATGGTAAGTCAAATATTGTCTGTTGATATTAAAATTTCATATGAAGATAAGTGCATCAGTTTGTTGTGTTCTCTACCATATTCATGGGATAGTATGGTTATTACAATAGGTAGCAATGCAACTGCCTTGTAGTTTGATGAAATAGTCTCATCCTTGCTAAAGAAGGAGATGATACGGAAAAATATGGAGAACAAGAATGGTGATGCCTTATCAATACGAGGATGATCCCAAAACAGAAAAAAAAATAATTCATCGAGTAGGCGATCTAAATCTAGAGGGAGATCTAAATCTCTAGGAAAAATTGTAAAGGTGGTTTGCTGGAAATGGAGAAAGAAAGGGCACTACAAAAGGGACTGTAAATCTAAAGCTCCTGACAAAGGAAAGGGATCTGATGATGCTCCCTCTAAAGAGGCGAAAACCACCTCAGATGAAAGTGGGGATGTGCACTTGGCTTCTTCAAGTACACATGTAGATCATGAGGCATGGTTGATTGACTTAGGTGCATCCTTTCACTTCACTCGCCATAGAGAGTGGTTCTGTGAGTATGAGAAATATGATGGTGGTGATGTATTCTTGGGGGATGATAGGAAGGCTAGAATCATTGGTCGCGGAAAATTAAAGTTGAAGGTGCAAGGGGGAAGGGTTAGAACACTTCCGGGCGTTCTGGATATTCCTGCATTAACTAGAAATCTGATTTTTGTAAGCAAGTTGGATGATGCAGGTGTAAAAACAGCGTTCGAGAAGGATACCTGCAAGATGGTTCGGGGAGCACTGGTATTGATGCGGGGAGTTTGAATTGGAACTCTGTACAAGTTGCAAGATAGCACTGTTGTTGATGGGTGCAAGAGTTCTGTGGTTCCTGAAAATGGAGCAGAAAATCTAGTGTTCTCTGGAGAGAAGACCATGCTGTGGCATCAAAGGCTTGGGCATATTGGAGAGAAGAGCCTTCGAATACTTCATGGTAAAGGTATGGTAGAAGGTATGAGTAATATCTCTCTGGATTTTGATTTCTGTGAAAACTGTGTATATGGGAAGCAGAATCGGGTGAGTTTCCCCTTTGGTGGTAAGAGGGTGAAACAGATATTAGAGCTTGTGCATAGTTATGTGTTTAGACCTGTGAAGGTTCCATCACTCGGTAAGTATGTTAACTATGTATCATTTATAGATGACTTCTCAAGGAATACATGGATATATTTCCTTAAGAAGAAATCTGAAGTATTTGATAGGCTTAAAGAATTTAAGGCTCTGGTGGAAAACCAGAGAGAGAAGAAGATAAAGATGTTGAGGTCAGATAACAGTGGAGAGTTTTGTAGCAAGGAATTTGAAGAATTCTGTAAGAAGTGTGGTATAGCATGGCAGAAGACAACTCCATACACACCTTAGCAAAATGGAGTTGTAGAAAGAATGAACAAGACATTGATGGAAAGGGAAAGAAGCATGCTCAGTGGTGTCGGGTTAGGACAAGAATTCTGGGCAAAGGTGGTTGAGACAACATGTTATTGGTCAACATATCACCTCCATCAGCGTTAGAGGATAAGACTCCACAAGAGGTATGGACTGGTAAGAAACTCTCTCTTTCACATCTGAGGATATTTGGATGTGATGCATATGTTCATGTTCCAAAGGAGAAAAGAACCAAGTTGGATAGTAAATCTGAAAAGTGCATCTTTATTGGGTATAAGGATGATTTAAAGGGTTATAAGCTTTGGAACCCAGTGACAAGGAAGGTTGTGTACAGCCGAGATGTGGTGTTCAGAGAGGTGAAAGATGTTATTAAACATGAAGTCCAATCAAAGCAACCTAAGAAGATAGAGTTTGAGCGAAAGGAGGAAGAATTAGACTCTACAGCAAACAAGGAATCAGAAGATGAAGAACCACAAACTCCAGGTGTGAGAAGATCAGTTCGAGAAAGAAGGCAGCCAGAAAGGTATAGTACATCTGTTTTCTATTCAAATTTTGCTTTATCTATTACTGATGATGATCCCAGAATTATGAAGGAAGCAGTAGATTCAGAGGATGGAAAACTCCGGAAAGAGGCCATGGTTGATGAGATGGCATCTTTACACAAAAATGAGGCTTGGGATCTGATGGATTTGCCAGCTGGAAGGAAACCCATTGGCAACAAATGGGTTTTCAAGAAAAAGATAAATGTAGAAGGAAAGGTGGAGAAATACAAAGCTTGGTTGGTAGCAAAAGGTTATTCCCAGGTGTTAGGAATTGATTTTGGTGATATTTTTTCTCCTGTTGCCAAGGTAACTTCTATTATATTACTTCTATCTGTTGTTGCTGCTTTTGATTTTGAGGTAGAACAGATGGATGTGAAGAAAACATTTCTTCACGGGGATATGGAAGAGGAGATCTACATGAAGCAACCTGAAGGTTTTGCAGTGAAGGGTAAGAAAGAACTGGTATGCAAGTTAAAGAAGTCTCTGGATGGGTTAAAACAGTCACCAAGGATGTGGTATCAAAAATTTGATACATTTATATGGGGACTTGGCTTCACCAGAAGAAAAGCAGATCATTGTGTGTATTTTAAATTAATTGGTAACCGTGTTATTTATCTGGTATTATATATGGATGATATGTTGCTGGTTGGAAATGACAAAGAAATTATCCAGGATTTGAAGACCCAATTGTCCTCTAAATTCGACATTAAAGATCTTGGTGCCGCAAACTATATTTTGGGCATGGAAATTAAAAGAGATCAGGCAAAGAGGAAGCTCTATTTAAACCAGAGGAAGGATGTCGAGACAATACTACAAAGGTTTAATATGCATGATAGTAAACCAGTGAAGGTTCCTATTCATGTAGGTGTGAAGTTATCTGCTGAACAGTGTCCCAAGACATAAGAAGAGGAAGAGAACATGTCCTGTGTTCTATATTCAAGTGCAGTCGATAGCCTAATGTATGCAATGGTATGTACTAGACCAGACATTGCACATGCAATGGGAGTATTGAGCAGGTTTATGTCAAAACTAGGAAAGAAGCATTGGACAACAGTGAAGCGGGTTTTCAGGTATTTGCATGGCACTAGTGATTATGGCTTGTGCTACCAAGGAAGACCAGAATTGGACAAAGTTTTGGATATTTGTGGCTTTGTTGATGCAGACAGGGCTGGAGATCTGGATCAAAGAAGATCTACAAGTGGGTATGCGTTTAACCTACTTGGAGGTGCAATCAGCTAGATGAGTAAGAAACAATCTATAGTGGCATTATCAACTATAGAGGCAGAATACATGGCAACCACTCATGCAATCAAGGAAGTAGTTTGGTTGCAGAGATTGTGTTCAAGTATGGGGTTAGTACAGGGAGCTATAAGGATAGACTGTGACAGCCAAAGTGCAATTTTCTTGGCAAAGAACCTTGCTTATCATTCAAAGACAAAGCACATTGATGTTCACTATCACTTTATGAGGGATATGATAGAAGACAAAAATGTGTTGTTGGTAAAGGTGGACACTTTGAAGAATACTACAAATGCATTGACAAAATTTGCATGCTCTGAGAAGTTATCTTGGTGTAGAGAAACAATGGGCATTTCAGGGCTAGATAAATGACTAAGCTCTCCTGTGGCCCCCTGTGGAAAAAAAACAACAAGTGGGAGAATGTTGGGTTGTGTTATATTCTTTCCACAACTAGCCTACGTAGTTTATGGGGGGGTTAGAGGGGGGGCGGGACCCCCCTTCGTTACGCCGATTGCGTAGTGGGGGGGTCACAGGGGGGGTGGAAGCCCCCCCTAGACGAGGGGTTTGAGGGGAGCAGTTAGCTCCCCTCTATGGGGTCCGGGGCAGCGCCCTAGGGAAATGTTTTTTGGACCCTATAGTAGGTTGGGCTGACCTACCTATGGTTTTGTGCATGGTTTTCGGTCCATGGTTTTGGATGCGATGGTTTTCGGTCCATGATATTGGATGCTTCGGCATGTATAAATATGTATTGTAACATTGAAAGGAACATAATGAAAAATCAAGCTGGTAGTCCCAGTTTTGGGATCCAGGGGAAAATTTCTATGTATATGTGTTTTATGTGTTATGCTCTCGCATTGTTTATTTTCTGTGCTTTAGAATTCGTATGTAGGTAATTTTTGTACAAGGTTAAAACCTACATGAAGGAGAGGGGCATGTTAGGTCCCTATAATACTAGTGTAGCCCCCTTATTATTATTGTTAGTATAGCTTGCTTATTGTTATTGTTGTGCCCATGTAGCTCCCATATTGTTATTGTTGTGCCCCATAGAAGCTTACTATTGTTATTATTGTGCCCTTACATTATTATTGTTATGTAGAATTTTGATTGTATTATGACCCCTTAGACTCCTATATATACAAAGGAGGTCTTGTCATTTGTATCATCCAAGAATTTTTCATTTATGTAATATGAAAGAGGTTTCCCCCTCGAAGAGGATAATTTCTAAGTCGTTGATATATCTATTTGTGAGTTGGTTGCATAACAAATTAGAACCTGCACAATCAAACAACGCAAGTCAATAATCTACGAGATACATGTAGCATCATCTAAAAACTTTATTCAATAGATCAGCATGGTATTGAATTACATGAAATCATAACATCATATATAGGAAAACAAAGAACTATTTGCAGTAATAGAAATGGAGTGGGTTACAACCAAAAATAGGTGTCGATATTGTAGAAGAGCTCCTCCAAGTTGACTTGTCCTTTCCTTGCCACAAAGTGAACCTTTATTCACCCTAATGCATTGTATAGTATCTCTCATAGTAGCAGCACAAGGGTAGAATCAATCTCCAATATCCAACCCCTTGCTTATGGATGGTTGTAAATATATAGATGAGGGAGTTAGTTCATAAATTATTATCCTTTTACCAATCTAGACTTGAGATCCACTCTTGTTGGGAGGATGAGCTCAAGGGATAAGGGATGAAAACTCCAAGGTAGGATAAGATAGGATTCGAGACTTTTATCCAAGGTAAATAGTTACAACATATCGTGGAAGCTTCTAGAAGAGGAAGATTCGGGACTCTTTTTTGTTTTTCTAAATTTCTAGAATCAACGCACCCCCAAGGCTAAGAAAAATTTAGGTGATCAACACAAGCCCAGAGTAGGACAACCTAGTAGTCAATGCTAGAAAATGAGGGGCTAGGATACACTGGTCCTAAAAATGACTGAAATGAGGAAATTTCAGGCAGAAATTCAGGGATGTGAGATAGGTATACTTAGGAATTTGTGTAGGGAGGATCTGCTATTTGAATTTCTTTTTACTTGGTACAACATGGTTCTTTCATTTTCTTTTTATCTAGTGTAGTCCAACTATGTTTACTTCATAAGTATAAATGTTGTTCAGAATATCTTGTTTGAATGAAATTGAATAAGTAAAAGTGTGAGAGCCTTCTTCTTAACAATTGAATTCAGACAGTACTTCTTTATAGTTTGATAAAATAGATTTCTCTTGCACTTAGTGAATTAGAGCTGCAGCATAAAGATTCAAGACAAAAATCCAAAATAATCTAACACAAGTAGAATTTAGAATCACTCTCATATCATCCATAAACTGATTCAATAGAGAATAACTCCTAAGAAATTAGCTGATAACTTTAAGGATTGAGACATTAATATAATCAATGACACCATCTCCATACTAATCTTAAGTCTAGACCCTAACAAGAACATAACAACATAAGGAATAACTTCTAGCACATATAGTGCACCTGTACTTCATCAATACACGTACCCTAGTTGACAATTTATGATTGAAAATTTAAAGACATTAAATTGGCCAAACAAGGAGGTATCAATGGATTTTATCACAGGATTACCGAATTCTGAAGGAAAGAGTGTCATCATGGTGGAAGTCGATATACTTACCAAGTATGCACACTTTTATTCATTATCTCATTCTTTTAAAGACAGTACAGTTGCTACTGCATTTATGGAAACAATTCAAGAGCTTCATGGAAACCCAAATATTATAGTAAGTGATAGAGATCCCATTTTCACTAGAAATTTTTGGAAGGTACGATTTTCTTGTCTTGGTAGTCAATTAGCTCATAGCTCATCTTATCATCCTCAATCTGATGGGAAAACTGATATAGTGAACAAATGTTTGGAAGGATATATTTGTTGCTTTGTATATGATAAACAAACACAATGGGTCAAGTGGTTACCTCTAGCTGAATGGTGGTATAACAATTCCTTCCATATTGCAACAAAAATGAGCCCATTTATGACACTTTATGGATATCATCCACCATCCATCACATCATCTTTAGGAGAAAATTCTAAGGTTCAGGAAGTGGAATATCAAATTGAGCATCAATAATAAGTTTTCCAACTCTTAAATGATAACCTCATTCTGGCACGGAATCGAATGAAACAATAGGCAGATCAGCATCGCAGTGAAATAAGTTTTGTTCTAGGTGACTGGGTATTTTTACAGCTACAACCATACAAACAAATGTCTCTCAAGCAAGATAAGAATGATAATAAATTAGCACCCAAGTACTATGGTCCTTACAAGGTGTTGCAAAAGATTGGTACTATGGCATACAAATTGGAGCTACCTGCATCTTCCCGAGTACACCCATTTTTCCATGTTTTATACGTAAAGAGGGTTATCAATGACAAAATTCCAGTTTAGATAGTGTTTCCAGAACTTGAAGAAGAAAGAAAAAACATATTTTAGGTTGAATCAATCATGGAAACAAGAACCAGACAGCTATAAAGTTGATCAATTTCAGAGTATCTCATTAAGTGGAAGAACTTACCTGCTGAAGATTCCACATGGAAGGAAGACAAATTTTATATAGAAGCATCCATAACTACTCAAGCATTGAGGACATTGAAGGAGAGGGGCATGTGGTGGGCTCCAGTATTGCAGCAATAATGCTGCAACTCCTGGGACTCCCTTCTTTACTTTTTTCAACCCGGTAGTTCATAACAAACTTGGAAACGACGATGCTGTATGCACAAGTACTAGCTCTTGCCGCAAGCTGTCACTTGAACAGCTGGCACAAGTCCAGTAGGAGCTTAAGCCAACTTCTATGAGCTCTTAGAAGAAGCTTTAACTGTGATGGATGAAAGCTAACTCAAAGGAGGCTAGTCTACTTGCAGAGAGGAACCAAAAGCTGAAAGGAAATGCAAACCCTAACAAACCCTAGTTTTACCGACTAACCCTACCAGTGCAAGAAAAGAGATGAAAGCAGTGGAAATGGATGCCATTGACTTTTAGAAAGGTAAAATGCATGTGACTAAGCTACTTCTGTAGTAAAATCTAGAAAAAACATCTTTTTGTATTTTTGAGTAAGTTGGCAGAGTTATTATGCATGTGTTTTAAGTGTTTTTGACTGTGCAGAGGTTTATTGGCGAAAGGAAATGGGATAGGCACTTTCGGGAGGTTGGTAAGGTGAGAAGAGGGCCTAAGGGGTCCCTAGCACCCTTCCAGAGAGTTTCACAATGTTCGGATCTCAAGAAACTGCTTTCGTGAGCTTCTACAGGAAGTCTACAGGGGTTCTACAGGATGTTCCAAAAGGGAATTTTGAAGGGCTGATGGTGGAAGAAAGGTGGAGAAGTGGGAATGGAGGTTCAATGAGGTGTGAAGAGGTCTAGGACCTGGTGAATGAAGCTGAGGAGTGATTAAGGCAATTGGGTTTGTTCGAAGATAGACGAAGTAATGTTGCACAAGAATGTAGGAATTAGGGCAAAGTGAGAAAATGTGGCAAATGAAAGGAAAGAATCTGAGTTAGAGGATGGAGCAAGTTGTATTGATGGAGTAAGGGTAGGCAAAGAGGTATCACAAATGCTCTGCATGTTTTTTTCCAAAGTGATCAAACGAAGACTAGGAAAACCAAAGATCTAGCTACTTTAACTTAAGTTGACCTAAATACCACAAATCATGATGGACATAAGTTTATTGGCAGAAAATCATATAAGACAACTATGAAAACCAAGCAAGAATGGATCTAAGTATGTAATCATGACTGGTACCAACTTTTGCAACTAAGAACCTAACACTAGCAATTGCATGAAGAAGCAAGAACAATGTTTTTATGGCAGCAAGGACACCTTGGTCTCAGCTCATGGTCCCAAGGAGGGAGAGGTGAGATCAGGGGTTGCTTGATGGCCCTTTTCGAAGATATTTTCTATTACCAACCTATTAAATTGACCTAAAACATGAACAACTATTTCAATCATCAAAAATGGACTAAGTAACCATGTAAGATTGCAATCTACTGGTAGAAATTATTCTATGAGTATAGCAAAAACATATAACAGTACACAGAGGAGGTCCTGGCACTTGGGTTGGGCCCAACCCAAGAGCTACAGGCTCCTAAGAAGAAGCTCAGAGCTGAAGCAAAATGAAACTGATCTCCATTACTCAGAAAATAACCATGTCACAAAAATGTTTACAGCAAAAGCTCCAAAATGAGCTGAAAAATAGAGCAGCACTAGAGTGCAAAATACAAATGTTCAAAAAGTAACCTATGAAGGCTGGAAGCCTTCCTTCTTATGCACTACGAGGACCTCCAATAGCCCTCCTTAACTCAAGGGGCTCGGCTGCTCAAACTGTAAGTAATCAGTCACTTTACAAAAAGCTGCTCGGCTGCCCTTGGGAATCATCTTTGGTGGCCTGCTGAACTCCGAGCTGATGGTGGAGAATTCGAGGAAGGGGCCATTTAGTGTAGGAGACACCCTACCTACGAATCCTCATTCTTGTTCCCTCGTGTTTGACTGTCAACTCGCTCATAAATGCTTGACCTTGGTCCAAAAGTTGTCCAAAAATCTGCAATGACCACGTATTAGAATTCATGGTCAAGTGACTCTTCTCATTCATTCAATTAACATAAATATACTCAAAAGCATGCATAAACTATCAAGAATGGTGTATTAACGGAGAACAATTAGGCAAAATGAGCCCAATAAGTTACCCATTTTTGGGGCTCATCATCACCCCCCTGCTAAATGGGTTGCTCATCCTCTGAGCAACTAATCCAGCTCATCATCTTTGATTGCTTCGACTGCCTCCCTCACATCCCAGGCTTCTGAGGTGATGTCTTCTTCCTGGTCATGAAATCCTACTTTTCTTTCTACTTCTTCCCACTGCTTGTGTTCCTCTTCTTCTTTGACTCCTTCCAGCAGTCCTAAAAGCAAGTGAGGACTGAACTTTAGGCCGATCCAGTTGGCCTGCAGATTTTGCATTGACTATTTATAGAGGGGTACTCTTGCCAAGGCCTCCCTCATCCTTGTTGGGGAGTGGTATTCTCTTATTTTCAGCTTGTGGGACAGTGTGTTCCACCTCCTTGTGCAAGCATGAATGCAGTTATCCCCCAACAGTCTTTCCATGTCCTCAAAATGAGCAATGGCTTGAGCTTGTCGTTCAATGTAATCTGGTAGAACCTAAGGGTTATTAGCTAGGTGCTAGTGGGCATATATTAAGGCTGAGGGATCCTCCGACTCTGCCCTAATCATGAGTGGCTCACTTAGCTCCCTATTCATGAGATTTCGAATCTCTGTTGCCATTTTTTCCTCATGATTTAACCAAGAGGCCATGGCCATAAGTTGCACATCTCCCACTGCAGTGTTGGGGTCCCAGAGATTCATGTTAAGAAGGGCCAAGTTGTGTAAATAGAATTCTGATAATTTGGCCTTATCCTCTGCTGAGCTACTGTCACACAAAGCCATGAATTGATGGTAATTTTGAAATGGAATGGTGCCCCTTTGGGCCAAGGTGTTAATCTGGAACTGCAACCATTGATCTTTAAGATATAAGGCATATGACTTGGCAAGTTGCCTACACTGCAAGGCCTCTACTACCCAGCTGGCCATGCAGGCCAGTTGGGCTTCCTTCTCTTGTACCTGTTGTTTTAGAGACTGTATTTCCTCTGCTGCCTATAACTTTTTCTTTTGTAGCTGTTTTGTTAAAGCCTCAACCTCAGCCTGTAGCCCGTCCTCTCTCTGCTGTTCATCAGAGGTTTCTTTGTCTACTGGAGGCCTTTCCTATTGCAGTTGTTCTCCCAAAATGGGGTGCCTATCTTCCCTATGACTTCCCTGGAGCTGTAGCTGCTGTTTCAGCAGCTCATTCTCTTCTTGTAGTTTGGCCCTTTGACTGCTCTCCACATGCCTTACCATGGCCAATTCTTTTCCTGATTCCTTGAGTTGTTCTTCCAGGTGGCCTATGTCTGCCACACCCTTCGACTTAGTAATCCTCATCCAAGTGTGAGTCCTAATCCTTTCTTCTTCCAGTGCAAAGAAAAGTGGCACCGCAAATTTCTGGGGAATTATCTTCTTGGCTTCTAACAGGTTATAGTATGAGCCCAAGCTAGGCTGGGGGCTTGGTTCCAGTATTTCCTTGGTCCTTTCTTCTTCTTGTGATGGTTTGGCCGCCTTTTCCTCCAATTTCTCGGTCTCCCTTAGCTTAGCTAGAGTTTCCTGTAGAGATGTCTCAGCTTCCTGTAGAGTTGTCTTTGAGTCCACCAGCCTAATTTTCTCTCTCCGGGTGGAGGTTCTTGGGCTTCCTCGTTCATAGGTGATGGACATCATTGCAGGGGACTATTATTTTGGCTTAGGTGTTGTGTCCTCAATGACAATTGGCGCCTTTGGTTGAGGCTGGGGTCTACCTGCTTTGATCTGTGTGCTCCTTCTTTCTTTAAAGTACATGGAAGTTTGCCTTTTTCTCTTCCCTTTTTGTTTTGGAGGTGTGCTTAAGGTGGCAAGCACAGCTGCTGCCTCTCTTGCCAATATCTCAGGTGATTTCTCCTCTTGCTGTTCTTTTTCCTTGCTTCCTGTAGAAGTCCCTGTGTCAACTGTTTCTGTCTATGTTGCTGCTAGTTCAGGATGTGTCTTTCCCTGTTGTTTTGGTGTGCCTGCTTTGGCTGTGACAGCCTTCATTTGGGGTTTTTCAGCCCTCCCTGCTCTACTCTGCATTCTCTTTTCTCTTAGTTTTTTTCTGTTGTTTGGGCCTCTGTTTTAGGCTCAGTAATCTGGCCCATTTCTCCTTTTTCTGTCTGTCCTTGCTGTGCTTGAATGCCCTGTGTTCCTCCATCATTGGTTTTCTCACCTTCTTCCGTGTGTTCCCCCTCCTCACTACTGGATGGGGTGATGTTTTCGGCCAAAACTCTGATATTGTCATCCCTAGACATGTTTCGGAATATTTCCCAGGATATAGGGATAGTGTAGGTGTGCAGGGCATCTTCCACTAATAGTTTGATGAGCCCATGATGGGCCAACTGGTCTGGAATCCCTTCATTCAATTTTGTACCACATTCAATTAGTGACTGAAGAAGAAAATAGGGAATGCTCAGTTTCATGGCTGGAGGTAAATCAATTCCATGTCTTAGTTCACACAGCAACCTGAAATGATAACCATAGATGATGCTAAATCTTCCTTCACAAGTAATGTACTTCATGATTTGGAAACTAACTTCACTCCAGAGAGGAGGCAAGCTAGTTCTCCTCACCCCATTTTTGTCTTCTACAGGATGTTCCTTGGGCAGAAAGAATGCTTTCTTGGCAGCTTGGCCCAATGACCTCTCTTCTTTGCTCCAAGGGAGCCCTAATGGTAGACTAGTAACTCGATTGATGAGCTCAGGGGTAAGTTCTAGGGTCAAACCCCTAAAACTAACTGTGGCATGTGTACTTGATTAAGGTCTTAGGGACATTAAACAATTCTCAGCTATCTCCTCGTCATGACCCTGAATTTTGTCAAAGAAGGACATCCCATTGGCTCGTGTGAAAAGGTCCACCACCTTAGGATGCTCATGCAATTTGCTGGAGTCCGAGGGTTCTTTCCTTATGAATCCCCCTGGCATGGTGAGAGTGCTCTTTTTTATGCTTTGGTCAGAAAAGGGAATGCTATTTATGGTTTCCCCCTGGACTCAAGAAAGAATTTCTCAACTGTTCAACATCAATTAGCAACAATTCCCTGGTTTTAAGAATGTTGTTACCCAGAACTCAGCGATCTATTTATGAAAGGAAGAATTTTGTTTCTATAGATAAAGTACAGATACCAAGTTTTCTTCTCAGCACACATACAGATATGAAAATTTAAAACTTTTCATACACAGGCTGGCCTCCACAGCTGCATATATCTTCCCTACAGGAGAATTTTAAAAACAGGAAATGTGGAGGAGAATCTTGATGCAGAAACAACTGGGAAACCCAGTGCAATACACAGGCAAACGTTTTTCTTCCAATCCACAAGCAGATTTTTTTTCTAATTCCCCAATCTAATGCTGTTCAATTCACCACATTTTCAAAACATACCATGCATAGAGGATTTTTTCGAGCCTACCTCGTTTGGAGCTCCTAATTCGATGAAGAAAAATCCCAGGCTTCCCTGCTCCAGAAAGCTGTGTAGTATTTCTTGTAGGACTCTTCCTGTAGAAGACCCCCCGGTTCCTGTAGAATGTCACTGCGCCTCTTAGTGAGCCCGATATGCGAGAGATTTTCAAAAACAGGTAGAAAATCTAGTGGAGGACGACTGGTTAACAGTTTTTGGAAGCAGAGGACGCGTACTCCAGTCGAGGACGTTACAAGTGCAAAATGAACAGAAGGTGGTGTGAGTTTCAGTGGAACATCTTTTAACTTCGGCGTGATTCATGGTGAGGGAATGAGGTGGCCAGACCGAACCGTTGATCCAACATCACGACCATAATTTCTCTGCGTATTTCTGACCACCATCACCTCTCCTCTGCCGTTAACTGTCGCCACCACTACCAGTCCCGATGATTTTTCCTTGAATGGACACTCCACACGTGTTGGCTGTGCATCTCGTCGGCAATTTTGAATGTAACTGGGCTCGTTCAGATCTCACGAGGCTATGTAACTGGCTGAGGGTGGCCAGTTGACTGGCCACCAATTCCATTCAATCCGAACCATTTCCATAGGCATGCAGCTTTTGAAATATAGTTTATGCAATTGACGAATGAGTTTAGGCACTTACCTGTGTGGTCACGGCCGTGTCATGCAGACTTTGGTTCTTGGAACCACTCCTTCGTTTGCTGCTGCTTCATGCATGGGTATTGGAACCCATTCCTTCATTTGTTGATGCTGCATGCACAGGTTTTGGAACCCATTCATTCGTTTGTTGATGCTGCATGCACAGGTTTTGCTTGGCTTCGGCTGCTGACGATATTTTCACATTCAAGATGAGCCCTTTGCATGTTTCGTTTTTTGCTTTCGGATGTCCCTGTCTCTAGAGTATGTCTTCCAGAGGGATCAGCTGCTACAGGATTCCTATAGGATGTCCTATAGCTGCTTCTCCTCCTGGGATGCAAGCTAACGAGCAGGGCTATACTACTGGCGAGGGATTTGGCTGATGAGGAGTCCAAATGGAGCTTAACAGGTAGGGTGAGTGAGACACTACTGCTTGATTTGTTACTAAAAATTCTTACTGGCAGTATGAAGAAAACAGGGTTTTTTTTGTGTGACTATGTAGGAACAAATAATAGGATGGGTGCAGCGAAGGTGTAAAGAGATGAAACAGGGTGACATATGGTGATGGATGGAAACAGGGGTGCTTGTAGACCTAACAGGTAGATTCCAACCTTTAGATTCTCTCACAAGATCAATTCTGGCCTGTCTGAAGGGTCTACAGGAACTTCCTGTAGAAGATATAGAACTTCCTGTAGAAGCTACAGGACTTCTTGTAGAAGGCCCAGAACTTCTTGTAGAAGGTGAAATCGTGACCCAAATGTGATCAAATATTAGGAAAGGGGAGTGGTCATGGAGGAAGTGCTTGTGAGGGGTGCTTGTAGCCTTAAGCTAACCTCTGTCCTTGTTTTGTGCGACCCTCCTAACCTGCAATGTCTTCCCTGCAACCTACAATTATTCAACAGAAGTTAAGCCTATTCCTTGTTGTTTTTCTCTTTTATTTTTCCTTTTTTTCTTTTTTTTTGAGAGAGGACCCGAAGGGGCTTGCGCTTCCTAGTGCAAGGAACTCTCATTTTCGTTCGTGGGGGTCGGGAATGGTTATTTGGTTGGAAAGAGTGAGATTCATTTCATAGGAAAAGCAAGCCCCAAATTGGATCGTTCCGATCCACTATCTTTCTTTGAGGTAGTTCGCAGTGCTCATTATATCTCAACAGGGGAAGCCAACTTATGTTTATCTCACCAAATGGACTCCATTTTCATCACGAAAATGTATTACGTCAAGATCCATTGCTAAAATCAAATCACGCCAACATCAAGGAAGTTCCTAGATCGTGTGAAATAATAGTAGTTCCAAAGGCACTCCCAAATTTCATAATGACAGATAGAGAATTGGCTATGGAGATTCCGCGAGAGATAGCTGGGGTGCCTCCAAGAGGTTTTCACCCTCACTGTCTGCCCCAAGCGCCTCTAAGAGGTTTTCACCCAAGGATATTTTTATTCTCTTTCTGTTTTTTTCTTTTCTTCTCTTTTTTTTTTTTTTGATTGATTATCAAGGTGTGGGTGGAGTAGAGACAGGGCCCTGCTCCACTACCAGCACTGATTTGTCCAAAGTTTCAATGAACTCCTACCTAGAAAGGGGTTTCCTGTAGATTTTCAATCGATGCCCATTGACGAGCAAGGGGATGGCTTCTTCATCAATGATCCTGATGAGAACTGAACCATTGTCGTTACATTTCTCCACTGTATATGGTCCTAGCCACCTTGTCCTCATCTTCCCTTTGAAATCCTTGTATCTTGAGTCATATAATAGCGTCCAATCTCCTAGTTGAAATTGCTTTTCGTTGAGGTGTCAGTCATGCCATATCTTTCTCTAGAGTTGGACCACTTCCGAGTGGAGGAGGGCCTGCATTCTCTGTTCATCCAATCCATTCAGCTGTAGTAATCTTTCCTGTTGTGCATGGCTGAGGTCTAGGTCTAGCTAAGATGCCAACCTCAATGTGTTGTACTCGAATTCTATGGACAACAAAGCCTTCTTCCCGTAGACCAGCTCATAAGGTGTGAAACCTGTTGTAGTTTTCCAAGTGGTGTTGTAGGCCCAGGTGGCCTCAACCAAGCGATCTGCCCAATCTTTTCTGCTGCTGCTCACCACTTTAGTCAAAATCTCTTCCAAAGCTCTGTTAGTGACTTCCACCTACCCATTTGCTTGCGGATGATAAGGGGTGGAAGTCCTGTGCTTAATCTTGTGATGAGCGAGCAGGTCTTCAATCAGGTTAGAGGTAAACTGACTTCCTTGATCTGTGACTAATTCCCTTGGGTAGCCAAACTTGTAGAAGATATTTTCCCTCAAAAACTCAGCCACTTTTTCTTCTGTTGCTACCTTGATTGCCTTTGTCTCTGCCCACTTTGTCAGGTAGTCCATGCACACAATGATGTAAGACTTCTGCTTTGAAGGAGGATTGATAGGACCCACAAAGTCCATGCCCCACTTCTAAAATGTCTCGAAAGTCACTTGAGGTTGGAGGGGCATATCATCCCTCAAAGTTGGTTTCCCCATCCTTTGACACCGGTCACATTGGCTGATGTATCTTCTGACATCTTGATGAATAGTGGGCGAATAGTAGCTTGCCTGTAGAATCTTGAACGCGGTCCTTTTCGCTGCAAAGTGGCCTCCACACGGTCCATCATGGCAGGTTAGGAGGATGTCAAAAAATTCCTCCTCCCTAACACAACACCTTAAAATATAATCTGGGCCAAGTTTAAACAGGTTGCCCCCAATCCAAGTGAATGGGGCACTTTTCCTCACAATTTTGCTCTTCTCTTTGGAGGATAGGTGTGGAGGGAACTGTGCTGAAACCAAGTAATTTGTTATATCAGCAAACCAGGGAGAGAGTACTGAAATAACAAACACGTGTTCATCTGGCATTTGATCATTTACCGTCCCTTCTTCACCTGCAGGCAAATCTAGTCTAGACAAAAGGTCAGCAACAACATTTTCCTTACCTAGCTTGTCAACAATGGTCAAATCAAATTGCTGCAACAAAAGTAACCATCTAATGATATGAGCATTTACATCAAGTTTATTCATTAAATACCTAATCGTAGCATGATCAGTGTGTACAAATGTTTGATAACCAGTGATGTAGTGTCTGAACTTGTTTAGGGAATGGACTACGGCCAAGAACTCTTTCTCGGTTACAGTATAGTTCAATTCTTCCTTGGACAGGTTTTTGCTCACAAAGTATATGGCATATGGTAGCTTCTCCTCAACTTGTCCTAAGGCTGCCCCTATGGCTTTGTTCGAGGCATCAGTGTGGATGTGGAAAGGTAGGGCCCAGTTTGGACCTCTCAAGATTGGGGCGGTTACCAGCTTATCTTTCAACTCATCTAGAGCCCCTTGACAATTATTAGTCCATATAAACTCAACATCTTTCCCCAAAAGACCAAACAATGGTGAGGCTAGCTTACTAAAATCTTTAATGAATCTTCTATAATATCCTGCAAAGCCTAGAAAACTCCGAACATCTCTTACCTTTTGAGGAGGTGGAACCTTTTGGATGATAGCAATTTTGTTGGGATCCACCTGTAATCCTTGCTAAGAAATTGTATGACCTAGCATGGTCCCTTCAGTCATCGGGAATTCGCATTTTTTGGGACTAAGGGACAGATTCATCTCAATACACTTGGTTAAAACTTTTCCTAGGTTAGCCAATGCTTCTTGGAAGTTGGACCCATAAGGAGTAAAGACATCCATATAGATTTCTACCGAATCATGAACTAGCTCAGCAAATATGCTCAGTACTGCTCTCTGGAAAGTGGCAGGAGTGTTGCATAGCCCAAAGGGAAGGACCCGGTAGGCAAAGGTACCCCATGGACAAGTGAAGGTGGTATTATCTTGGTCCTCTGGGCTGATTTGGATCTGATTATACCCGCTGAACCCATCTAGGAAAGAAAAGAACTTCTTCCCTATCAGTCCATCTAACACTTGATCTATGAAATGCAAAGGGAAATAGTCCTTCTTGGTGGCTTTGTTAAGTTCTCGGTAATATACACAGATTCTCCACTTCCCTTTTTCTTGGGCATAAGCACCAGAGGAGAGACCCACTCACTGTCAGAGATGGGGTAGATGAATCCTGCATCCAACAACTTTTGCAATTCTTCTTTGACAATGTCCTTAAGGGCTGGATTCATTCTCCTCTGAGGCTGCCTAACCAGTTTACAATCCTCTTTAATGTAAATGTGATGGGTATAGACCGAAGGGTGGACTCCTTTCATCTCCTTATAGCTCCAAGCGAAAGCATCCAAATGGTGGTTCAATAAGCTACACAGCTCCTTCTCCTGAGAGGGAGATAGAGATGAGCTGATCTTTAAGGTTCTTTCAGGGCCAAATTCCACATTCTTAACTCTAGGAGAGGTCGGATCAGCCACACAGAGGCCCACTAAAGTGCTAGCTTGGGTACCTTCCACCAACTCCTCTAATGGCAGCACACTGGGAGGCGGATTTTGAATCAAATTCTCAATTAGGTCATCCTTGGTTTGACGACCTCCCCGGGTGACTCCCACTATGCACACTAGTGCGGAGTAGACTTCGTCCTCATCTCCCTCCTCCAACCAGAGAGGTAAGTCATGTTCCAACAGGGGTTGGGCAGGAGGATATAGGACTAGCTACTTGGACATGGGCCCATTCTTGATGGTCATGCTCCCAACTCAACAACTGATGTAAGCGTCCGCAGTAGCTAACCAAGGCCTTCCCAAAATGAGGGGATATCCAGTGAGTTTTGCCTTTGGCTGAAGGACCAAGAAGTCCACAGGGTATTCCCAAGAATCAACAGAGACCAGGACATCTTCCACAATCCCTTCAGGAGTCACGATGGAGTGGTCTGCTAACTGCAGTACTGTCGAGGTCTTTCTTAAGGAATTTTGAAGGTTAAGTTTGAGCATAGTGTCCCTGGTCATCACATTAATGGCAGCCCCTAGATCAATCAGGGTGTGGGGGATCATGGTGCCATTGATGTGGAAATCAACTATGGGACTCCCAGGGTCCAAATATTTTGGACAAATTACTTGCCCCAACATTATATCGGACAGTTGTCCTATGACATTGATAGTTGGGGCATCTCTCTTGCGCCTGCCTAGGTGCCTGAAACACTTCTCCTTGATCAATTTGTTGTAGATTGGTACATCTTTTATGGCCTTGAGAAGTGTTATTTTCACACACAACTGTTTAAGTTCTCCCAGAAGTTTAGTCTCCTCTGGGTTTGGTTGCATGGTTACTGTTAGTCTCTCAGGAAAGGGTGGAATGACTTTGGGTTCACTTTCCTGTTTCTCTTCCTCATCTTCCAGAGGAGGTTGGCGACCTGGAAGGACCTTCCCAGATCGTAGGTTGATCTCCTGAATCTCTACAACGTAGGTAGGGCATGTTGTCTCTCTAGTATATACTTGTTGGGCCAGTCTGTTATTGGGGTTCGGTTGAGCAGGCATCTAGGGTTGTCTTGGAGGAGTAGGAGGTAATGGTTGAGGTGGAGCAGGTGGTGGAGGCAAAATAGCGGGAGGAGAGTTGTATTGGGGCCTCCACCCCTGCTGAGGTGCATTCCACTGAGGTTGTGACTAAACATGAGAGTGAAACGAATGAGCAGTAGGTTGAGTATGGTATTGAGATGGATAAGACCAAGGAGGAGGTGCGGACCAGGAAGGATGAGCAAGGGGGCCCCAAGAAGGTATATGAGCGGATTGGTTGGGGTGGTAATAATTTTGGGATGTCCCTTGCATCCCTTGCTGGTAAGGTCTAGATCCATGCAGCCTCCATCGGTTGAGGAAGTAGAGTGGTTCAGTGGCTCCCTCAGCCCCTTGGTACATGGCTTTAAGTCTGGGCAAGGTTGGGCATTGGTTTGTAGGATGGTCTTCCTCACAAACGAAACATACCTCTACTGAGTGCAATGGACACTCGTTCTTAGGATGCTTCCTTGTGCATCTGGGACAAAAGATGGCCAAATCCCTCTCAGCTTCCTCTTTCTTCTGTTGGATTCAGAAAGTATCCAGTTGCATGGCAATGGTCTGTCTCATCTCACTTTTAAGGTCTTCCATTTGATTTGTAAACTCATGTTTGGAGAAGGTGGCATTGGCTGAAAGTGGATTCCCCCTACCTCTTTTCCGGGCTGCCCTAGAGTGGTTTCTAAACACAATCTTTATGTCCTCATAAGGTAGTTGGTAGATGTCTCCGCCAACTAGCAAATGGAGGGTATCTAGAAGGTCTTCAGGGGCTCCTCGGAGCAAAACCAACTTCAGAGATTCAGGGTCAAGTGTGCACTTGGCCCTTTTATAGCTAAGTTGGAACCTTTCTTCATAGTCTTCTAAAGATTCATCACTTCCCATGGTCATCCGAAAGATTTCTCCCTTTGTTTCCTTTGACCTACAGTAGTCCCAGTATTTGTTGTTAAAGGCTTGCTGCATTTGAGCCCAAGTTGTGATACTGTTTCCAGCTAACCCCATGAACCAGTTTAGGGCTACATCCTTGAGGGTAGAGGGAAAGAGTTTCAACTTTTTCTTGTCTTCTGCATAGTCGTAAGTTCGACAAAGGACAACAAACTCAAACAAGAGGGTATCAGGGTCTTTAGTGGTCAATCCATGGAAGTGAGGTAAGGTTGAGGGACTTATGTTTTTCATTTTCGTGTCCCCATTGGTCTCTTACATGGGGAAGGCACCTTCTATTCTCTCCTCGTCTCCTATACCATTTATGCATTCAGCCATGGTCTCAAGAGGAATGTTTTCTTGCTCTTCTTTTGTTATAGAATCTTTTTATATCTTTGGAGGTTCACCTATAGGTTCTTCTGGATCACTGCCACCGAAGAAGAGAGAAGGGTGACTCAGCGATGTGGTGGGAGTGTTGGGTAAGAATTTTCCGATATTGTCTCTGTTCCTACGAGGCATGAAATGAAATGTTTTGGGTTGCTTTTTTCTGCTTGTACTTGCAAAACTGAAATAGATTGAACTGCAACTAACTAAAATCTATCTTGCTGAAATGAAAATGTGGAATTGAAATGAAAGCAGGAAAGGACTAATCTATTTTGCTGAAATGAAATTGCAGGAATGAAATGCTAAGCTACGCTTGCAGAATTGAAATTGCGGAATTGAAATGCTAATCTATGAAAGCGGGAAATATCTAATCTATGCTTGCTGAAATGAAATGAAAGCAGGAAATGTCTAATCTACTTTTGCGGAAATGAAATTGCAGAATAGAAATGAAACAACTACTCTACTCTTGCTGAAATAAACTACTTAGCAGAAGGTTGTAGTAGAAAATAGAAGAAAAGAAGCAATCACAAATACTCTGACGCTTCCCCGGCAACAGTGCCAAAAATATGGTGGGCTCTAGTATTGCAGCAATAATGCTGCAACTCCTAGGACTCCCTTCTTTACTTTTTTCAACCCGATAGTTCGTAACAATCTTGGAAGAGACGGTGCTGTATGCACAAGTACTAGCTCTTGCCGCAGGTTGTCACTTGATCAGCTGGAACAAGTCCACTAGGAGCTTAAGCCAACTTCTATGAGCTCTTAGAAGAAGCTTTAACTGTGATGGATGAAAGCTAACTCAAAGGAGGCTAGTCTACTTGCAGAGAGGAACCAAACGCTGAAAGGAAATGCAAACCCTAGAAAACCCTAGTTTTACCGACTAACCCTATCGGTGCAAGAAAAGAGATGAAAGCAGTGGAATGGATGCCATTGACTTTTAGAAAGGTAAAATGCATGTGACTAAGCTACTTCTACAGTAAAATCTGGAAAAAGCATCTTTTTGTATTTTTGAGTAAGTTGGCAGAGTTATTATGCATGTGTTTTAAGTGTTTTTGACTGTGCAGAGGTTGATTGGCGAAAGGAAATGGGATAGGCACTTGCAGGAGGTCGGGAAGGTGAGAAGAGGACCTAAGGGGTCCCTATCACCCTTCCAGAGAGTTTCACAATGTTCAGATCTCAAGAAACCACTTTCGTGAGCTTCTACAGGAAGTCTGCAGGGGTTCTACAGGATGTTCCGAAAGGGAATTTTGAAGGGCTGATGGTGGAAGAAAGGTGGAGAAGTGGGAATGGAGGTTCGATGAGGGTGTGAAGAGGTCTAGGACCTCGTGAATGAGGCTGAGGAGTGATTAAGGCGATTGGGTTTGTTCGAAGATAGACGAAGTAATGTTGCACAAGAATGTAGGAATTAGGGCAAAGTGAGAAAATGTGGCAAATGAAAGGCAAGAATCTGAGTTAGAGGACGGAGCAGGTTGTATTGATGGAGTAAGGGTAGGAAAAGAGGTATCACAGGTGCTCTGCATGTTGTTTTCCAAACTGATCAAACAAAGACTAGGAAAACCAAAGATCTAGCTACTTTAACCTAATTTGACCTAAATACCAGAAATCATGATGGACAGAAGTTTATTGGCAGAAAATCATGTAAGACAACTATGAAAACCAAGCAAGAATGGATCTAAGTATGTAATCATGACTGGTACCAACTTTTGCAACTAAGAACCTAACGCTAGCAATTGCATGAAGAAGCAAGAACAGTGTTTTTATGGCAGCAAGGACACCTTGGTCTCAGCTCATGGTCCCAAGGAAGGAGAGGTGAGATCAAGGGTTGCTTGATGGCCCTTTTCAAAGATATTTTCTATTACCAACCTATTAAATTGACCTAAAACATGAACAACTATTTTGATCATCAAAAATGGACTAAGTAACCATGCAAGATTGCAATCTATTGGCAGAAATTATTCTATGAGTACAACAAAAACATATAACAGTACACAGAGGAGGTCCTAGCACTTGGGTTGGGCCCAACCCCAAGAGCTATAGGCTCCTAAGAAGAAGCTCAGAGCTGAAGCAAAATGAAATTGATCTCCATTACTCAGAAAATAACCATGTCACAAAAATGTTTACAGCAAAAGCTCCAAAATCAGCTAAAAAACAGAGTAGCACTAGAGTGCAAAATACGAATGTTCAAAAAGTAACCTATGAAGGCTGGAAGCCTTCCTTCTTATGCACTACGAGGACCTCCAATAGCCCTCCTTAACTCAAGGGGCTCGGCTACTCAAATTGTAAGTAATCAGTCATTTTACAAAAAGTTGCTCGGCTGCCCTTGGGAATCATCTTTGGTGGCCTGCTGAACTCCGAGCTGATGGTGGAGAATTCAAGGAAGGGGCCATTTAGTGTAGGAGACACCCTTCCTATGAATCCTCATCCTTGTTCCCTCGTGTTTGGCTGTCAACTCGCTCATAAATGCTTGACCTTGGTCCAAAAGTTGTCCAAAAATCTGCAATAACCACGTATTAGACTTCATGGTCAAGTGACTATTCTCATTCATTCAATTAACATAAATATACTCAAAAGCATGCGTAAACTATGAAGAATGGTGGATTAATGGAGAACAATTAGGCAAAATGAGCCCAATAAGTTACCCATTTTTGGGGCTCATCAGCATGTTAGGTCCTTATAATACTAGTGTAGCCCCCTTATTGTTATTGTTAGTATAACTTGCTTATTTTTATTGTTGTGCCCGTGTAGCTCCCATATTGTTATTGTTGTGCCCCATAGAAGCCCACTATTGTTATTGTTGTGCCTTTACATTATTATTGTTATGTAGGATTTTGATTATATTATGACCCCTTATACTGCTATATATACAAAGGAGGTCTTGTCATTTGTATCATCCAAGAATTGTTCATTTATGTAATATGAAGGAGTTTTCCCCCTCGAATAGGAAAATTTATAAGTCGTTGATGTATCTATTTGTGATTTGGTTGCATAAAAAATTAGAACCTGCACAATCAAACAACACAAGCCAATAATATATGGGATATATGTAGCATCATCTAATCACTTTATTCAATAGATCAACATGATATTGAATTACGTGAAATCATAATATCATATATAGGAAAAGAAAGAACCATTTGTAGTAATAGAAATGGAGTGGGTTACAACCAAAAATAGGTATTGATCTTGTAGAAGAGCTCCTCCAAGTTGACTTGTCCTTTCCTTGCCACAAAGTGAACCTATAGTCACCCTAATGCATTGTATAGTATCTCTCATAGCAGCAGCACAAGGGTAGAATCAATCTCCAAAATCCAACCCCTTGCTTATGGATGGTTGTAAATATATAGATGAGGGGGTTAGTTCATAAATTCTTATCCTTTTACCAATCTAGGCTTGATATCCACTCTTTCTAGGAGGATGAGCTCAAGGGATAAGGGATGAAAACTCTAAGGTAGGATAAGATAGGATTCGAAACTTTTATCCAAGGTAAATAGTTACAACATATCCTAGAAGCTTCTAGAAGTGGAAGCTTCGGGATTCCTTTTTTTTTTTCTAAATTTCTAGAATCAACGCACCCCCAAGACTGATAAAATTGTAAGTGATCAATGTAGGCCCATAGTAGGAAAACCTGGTAGTCAACGCTGGAAAATGAGGAGCTAGGATACATTGGTCCTAAAAATGACTGAAATGAGGAAATTTTAGGTAGAAATTCATGGATGTGAGAGAGGTATACTTAGTGCTTTGTGTATGGAGGATAAAAAAATGTTCAAAGAATGTGAATGATCATGTTTGAAGGCTTATTGACTAGATGTGACAAAATGGCCTATAACAGATTTTCCCCTAAAGCGCAAAGTCAGAAAAGGCAACTGATGACTGAAGTGCTTTACCTTGTCACAAGTCAAGATCAAGGAAAACCAGTGAGATCATCATCTATTACAATCCATTTACAACATGGTATCTTTTATGAGGGAGGCATACCCATACTCATCACATACATTAACATTACATGTACAATGATTAAAAAAGACGTCTACGAATCACTGATGGTGCACCCATGATTGGATGATTGTTTGCACGATCGTAGCCATCATACATTGTGATCATGTATTACTCCTGAAATCATAGCTTAGATGGATGAAACTAGATCTGGGGTCTTCTATCCCATTCACACAACCAACCAATGTACCAGTCTAACCATGTGAATCAATGAGCTGAGATCGAACATGGTAGACACCATCTAATTACCGGCCAATTACGTAAACCATTAATAGACATGAGAGAAACCACTGATGATGTTAATGGCTCTCAAGGTATTGCAATACAATCCATATGGTATGAATAAATGAGTTGATTTCGAACACCACACAGAATCTTTCGTTCAAAGGCCAATGATGAAAACATGTTGCTGAGAGTGAGGAAATTTTACATTGATGTATGAAAGCACCAAGGTATCGAAGGAGTGTTTCTAAGTAAACTTCTTGGATAATGAGTTGATTTTGACAAGAAGTAACCCATCACTGGAGGGACTTAGTGCATCCCTCATCAACGACATCAAACAAGTATCATGATTTGAGACAAAATGATCAGAATGATGTTGATACTTAACTAGATTAGGAAAGGTAGACATGGAAGGAAGGCTTAGGAGTAGTGTAGCATATATTAACTTAATCACTTCTCTTGAACACAACAGTGACATTGAATGGAGTTGGCAACATTGACCCAAAACCGAAAACGAAGGCTTTGAAATGGTATGACAAACCAAAAGACAAGAAGATTTCCCAACCCAACATCCACAGAGATGAAGTGGAAGAGTTTCATGTTCAAGGGTGACTCACTGCCATTAACAAATGGAGTACCATGTTTTCCCAATTTCCCCAGCCATACTGATTAGTAACTCTTTATTTTTTAACAAGCTTGAGGAATAAAACATAAGCTTGATCTATAAGTTCATCCTTCGAATGAATCCCTCTAATAATATTTAACGAACATAGAGAAGGAGGGGTTTGATCTTGTCATGAACAAAGAGTCTATTGTTACTTGATGTTTTTATGATTCCAACGAAGGTGAAAACTCGACATATTTTTCATGTTTAGATAGTTTGAAAAAGAGGAAAAAAATAAAACTCCAGATGTTCCTTTTTGCAAATAGCCCCTTAGGTCCAGAAAGGCATAAAATAATACCCAAGAGAACCTCTTATCCATGTTCAAATAAGGTATTCATTTTTCATACGTATTCTATCTCAGTCCAAAAATGGGTTAAACTTATATTGAGTAGATGTATTTCCATTTACATTAACGAGTTTGAAAAGACAAGTGCTCGGAAATCTTTTCATATTTTGGGAGTCTAAAAAGACATGAAAGAGTAATCTAGGGGGTTCCTTTTTCATGAGCTTACAGAGCCTGAAAAAAAAGTGATAAAAGTGTGCTCCTCCGTTAAAATAATTTGTGCAAAACACGACAAAAATATGTCAAACAATTGTTGACCTACTTAGAACATCACAAAAGGGATTAAAAATAACTTTTTCAAGGTAAAAATGGGTTGTAACTAGGTCAAAACATTAAATATAAAAAAATAATGGAATAAATAGCCATAAATATTCAAAATGACTATTCATCTTTACCATTTCACATTTACCTTCAACAGTGAAAGTTCTGAGTAGTTTTTTCCCTCGATCTTCTGCAGCTGATTGCGCTCAATCCAGTGGATTATTTGAGGACATCACTTCTAGGTAAGAGCTAAGATATTTCTATTTCAATTCATGGTTTCATTTTGTGATTTCATGCAAGTTTTTAGTGTTTTTGAGGTCCTTGGCATTCAAATAACTCGCCTTAGGATCAACGCAACCCCATATAGTTGAAAGGTGCATTGCACCTAAGTGAAAATACATTGCAGGGAGGGGTACAACGTATTGTCTCTTCTTATAAGGGTGTGTTGGGTGCAATCCAAAGTTTCTTTACTAATTTCCCTTCAAAAAAATTTAATCTTCTTGCATAGATTGGATCCTAATGAGTCTCTTATTAATGTTTCAAGTCTTCATTAGAACAAAATGACCTTTATATGGAGAGAAATAGAACATGAAGAACATGATTTAAATGCTGCTAATGATCCTGCTACTATCCAAGCACTGAAAAAGTGTAGATTGTTGAAATTATTTTGGCTTCCTGGTATGAGGCAATAGATGGAATTACTAGAGTATCATGTTCATTCATGGGATGTGAAAGCACAAAAGTTCAGGTTTGGGGAACATTTGCTCGAGATAATGGTAGAGGGCATATATTTTTTGAAAAGTTTATCCATGAGAGGTGCCTCCATCTCTCTCCTAGGTGGGAGAAGGGGTGGAGAAATGGTGAAAGATTATATTGCCACTATTGCAGACCTGGAGCCAAACCAACTAGGGATGGAAAAAATAGCATAAAAGACGTAATCCATTTTCCTTAAGAATGATCTTATTCATAATTATCAGATTGGCAGGTAGCTCAAAACTTCATGTAGCTATCATATCATACATGCAGTATGGTGATGGGCCTCTAAATTAGACATAAATTAAGGCCCATGCCTCTAATTTAAAACATAAATTAAGGCCTATGACCATCCTTCAGCACATTAAACCTCTCTTTTTGCATTAGATAATTTATTTTTAACTTTAATATATTCATTAGGAAGGTTTATGAATAATTGAATATTTGTGCCTAATATTATTTATTTTTTGTGGAATATTATGAGAATATTGGGCAGATTATGAAGAGTTGGAGGAGGAGATAATTTAGGGACTTGTTCCCTACTACTGGAGGATCAATAATAAATAATAAGTCAACAAGATATTATGGAATTATGGCACAAATTGTGGAACTCCAATGATTGAGAAAATCTAGGAATGTGTTCCACTAATCAAGGGAGCAGATCCACCAATCAAGGGAGCAGATCCACTAATCAAGGGATTTCGGTGGGGAAAGCTTCCTCCATCCATGGGGAATGATTCTTAATCATTTTTTATAAGTACCAAGTCGAATTTTCCTCTAGGGAATGATTGAGAAAATCTAGGAATGTGTTCCCTGCCATTTAATGCAAATTCCTAGTATTAGGGACTAGATCCACTAATCAAGGGATTTTGGTGGGGAAAGCTTCCTCCATTCATGAGGAATGATTCCTAATCATTTTGTATAAGTACCAAGTCGAATTTTCCTCTAGGGAGAGATTTTCATTAGTGTTATTGTGGAGAAAGCTTGTATTTTTGCAGCTCCATTGTATTTTCTTACAGGGATGTAATTCTATTAATGAAAATAATGAAGATTGGTGTCATGTTCAGCTTCTAAATCTCATTCTCCTCCATAGGTATCTAGGTTTCCTTGGGTTTGTCCATCCCAGGAACCTTAGAGCCCTTTTGTATCATTTTCTTTCCTTCTTTTCACTTCTTATTCACATGCATCTCTAGTTTTTATGTCTTTCTATTTCTGCATTTAGTATTAATGATTTCTTGTTGTAGGATTGAGTTAAATGGTTGATGTAAGTTCTTTTGCATGATAAAAATAATTATTTCATCCTTGGAAAAGCATTGGAAGTTCATAACAATTATTGAGTTGCTTGGATTAGTCTTCTTACTCGTAGATCTAGGTTGTTGGACCTCGTTTTTAGCAAAGAACAGTAAATTTCTGCTATTTTTTAGAGCATTCTAACGAGCTTCAATCGACTTGATTCCACTTGAATTATATCACAAAAAAATTCTAGTTCACAACAAAAATTACCCATTGCATTTTCACTTGATTTGGTTAGGCATTTTTTAGATTTACTAGCTCACTAGTTCTCGAATTTCTAGATTTTCGACTAGTAATGTTTTTTATTTTTTTTGCATGGGTTAACAGAGGTATTTTTGAGTGATTCCACTTCAAATAGGGACCTAAGACATCCTATTTAATAAAAAAAAAATTCCCATCTGATTTGGATTTGATTTTCCTGGTCATTAAACCCTCACCAATTCCATCATTTCACAAGGAAACTTCTCCAAGCTTTTTGAGCAAATCCATCCATCTCCCAACTTTGGTTTTGAGTTCTGAGTGATCCTAGGAATTTTATCACTCCATTCCACCCATATACCACCTTCCCTAAGCCCTCCATCACCTCCAACACCTTACATTTTTCTCTCAGCCGAATTGATGGAAAACCTCTAAGAAGTCACCAAAATCCTCCCAAGGGTCTCCCACACCATCCAAACATCTCCTAACCCTTCCATCCAACCTCCAACATCCTTAATTCACCTGCCACACCACCAAAAGAAATTAGTTTGCATACTTGATTTTGCATGAAAAGACAAAAAGAGAAGAACAGATCTATTTCAATCCCTTTACTTGCACATAAGTGATGTTTGATGCTTCTTACTTCCATGCTTAGATAGTATCATTTGGTTCATTATAATTTAGAATTATTGCAAAACATAGTTTCTTGGTAGTTAATTAGGAAATGGTGTGATTTAGCATTGAATTTTCGTCTCTTTCCTTGTACTTTCTTCCTTGCAATAGGATAAGGTTCCATTTCAAACATTTCATTTTCTTCAATTAGTTTAGGATTTGACTTCAATACATGCATTCCATTACATCATGACAACAAATGAAGGACACATCATATGTCGCACATATAGTGCCGACACCTCTTAAGTTTGTACGAAACCCGGGTTGATAATTAAAGTCGGTAGCCTTGGGAGTTGCAGCATTCTTGTTGCAATACCGAGACTCATCACTTTTTGGCACCGTTGACGAGGAGGTGTCAAAGTATGCATTTTTTTCTTCCCTATTTGATATTTTTTTTTTCATTTTTTGCAAAAACAAAATATTTGCATTAGACATATTTAATTTCCATAGAAAATTGCATTGAATTATAGTTTTCATTCAATGATAAGAACAAAAACAAAATTTCTCCAACACCAACCCACCCCCCCATTTGATCACATGGTGCAGTAAGAGCCATATCACCATTTACTTTTGCAGGTAGAAGAAGAAGATTGCAAAGAATGTATAAGAAATGGATGGATATGATGAAAATGAGGAAGATTCCCTCGAATTTCCCATTCAAGATATTGATGGTAGTGTGCACATGAAGAACATCCCTCCATCTTTTCTTCCAAAATTTCATGGTCTAAGATCAAAGGATCTGGAAACATTTATCTTTGAATTTGAAATTGTTTGTAGATCTTATGGTTACTTATTAAAAACTCAAAAAACTGAGATTGTTTCTGGCAACATTGAAGGATAGAGCTCTTAGATGGTTCATGAGTTTAGGAATAATTCAATAAGATCATGGAATGATATGCAAAAGATATTTATAAAAAAAATATAAAGATCATGATATTAAAGAAGAAATCTTTAGAATGAATCAAAGAGAAGATGAGAGCCTTAAGGATCTAATACAGAGGTTCATGTACAATGTTAAGAGGGGAAAACTATATCATTTAGGATCCGACACACTAAAAACCCTCTTACTTAGAATAATTAGGGATGAGTGGATTGATTTCCTTAATCTCATGAGTAGAGGTGATGTATATCAATTATCATTTGAGGAAATTTTTGAAACATGCAAACACATATCAAGAGGAAAAGCAAGAGTAGGTAAATCAGCATCAAGATCGGTAAGTCAAGCTAAACTTGGAAAGTTGTTTGATGATTTTAAAACAAAAATTCTTAGAAATCTAACAAAACAAGTAGAAATGTTAAGAATGCAAGGTGAAGGAAAAGAAAATGTTGATATTTGTGTTGCAGAATCACATGATGTTAAATGTTGCTCCTCATTACCAAGGTTGAAGTAAGTTCACCAAGAGGACAATGGAGCATGTCAGTTGCCAATACAATAATGTTATATAGCTCCAAGAGGACCATGGTTGCCTATTCAGTATGATATGATGCAAGATCCTAATTCACAATTTCAAGGCTATGCAGATCCACCTCAAAGTAATTGGAGCACACCCTTTCCTTGGCAACATTGGCCATATCAACCCCAAAACCAATCTTGACAATAAGGTTGGAAAGGAACTTATGGGAACCATCCACAATATCCTTAATATTTCCTCAATATCCTCCATACCCAACTCCATATTATCCCTACCATTCACCTCCACCACAAACGCAACCCCATCCACATCCATCTCAAATATACACTCCCACTCAACTACATGTACCACCATTTCCAAACCCACACATTGAAGTAGCTCAACCCACTTACAATGTTGAGGTACAAAACTTCCAAACATCTCCTCTTGAGCTCAATGGTATTCACCATAGCTCAGGAAAAACATTGCAAAGAAAATATTATCTTGATATCATTGAAGGACTACATCCAGAAGAAGAAGACTACAGAACCATGGGTTGCGATTGATGAAGAGAAAACATCAAAATCAGAGATTGAGAGAACTCCCTCATGGTTACCATCAAATCCTCCATGTATTAAAGAGAACAATAACCAAGAAGAGGAAGATTTTAAGGTCATGGTAGAAGAAGACATGAAGAATGATCTAGATCAGCAAAAGGACCAAGGACATCACAACTATATTGAAATATGGTTCCAGACAGTCACTAAGTTGTAGCATCACTCTCTTCCTCAACTATGTTTGATCCTTTCAAAGTCAAATCATCTGGTCTCTCAAACCCAGGTACATGTCAATGCATACATTTCAAGCCTCCACACCATTTTGTCTGTCATCTTGATGTGCACATGGCTCCATTGGAAATATTCTTATATTTGAAAGTGATTTTGTTTTTCAAGTAGGGTAGGGTAGAAGAAAAAAAAAAGAAAAAAGAAAATGAAAAACAAGAGAAAAAAATAAAAATCTAAGGTGAAAACCTCCTTGGAGGTGCCTCAGGTTGGCTCATTGATTGAAAACCTCCATGAGGTGGTCAATGGGTTGGAAAAAAGAAAAAAAGAGAAAAAATAAGATCATAGGTGAAAACCTCCTTAGAGGCACCTAGGAAGACCTACTAATTGAAAACCTCATTGACGTGGATAGTAGGCCTAGAAAAAAAAAAGGAGAGAAAAAAAAGAATCCTTGCTCCATGCATGCATGTTCTATCCAACATATGTAAGCAATAAGAACAAGTTGGTACCAAAAGGAAAATTGGTCAAGCCTAGTCAAAACAAGTCAAATTTTGACTTTCTCCTACTTTGCTCAAATGCTCCAACAAGGCCAACTCCATGCTAATCCATCACCCTTATATATTTTCACCACCCACCTATAATTCTCAAGCTTCTAGCACTCATTTTCCTTGCTGTCCTAAAAAAACTACAGGATGCTCTGTTTTACTACAGGTTACAAAAATAGATAGAGCATAATTTATTTATTTTTTACCATAACTTGAAAACCATGCATCCATTTCCTAAGATTTTTTAGGGGGGAGATGCATATGGATGATGGTAACATGCTCAAGCAATTTCAGCAAATTCCAGTGCACGGTTTCCAAGAAATTGGCCTCCATCGCTTTCAGTGATTTTGACATTTTCACAATATCTGTGCATCCATTTAAAAAGATGTTTCATGGGGAGATGCATATGGATGATGGTAACATGCCCAAGAAATTTCATCAAATTTCAATGCACGGTTTCCAAGAAATCAGCCTCCATCACCTTCCAACACCTGCACATCAACATCAACTCAGCAGTAGCATGCATGTTTCTCCAACAACCATTAGATAGGTACAGGTATGCAATATTCTTGACCTCTTCTCTTGAGCATATTATAGTTAGGAAAAAAATTTCAATGCATGAGAGATGAGGTTTTGTAAGCTAAGGATTGGTCAACAGTCTCAACCGCCTTCAGATAGTTAATTTCAACTCACTCCTTCACTCATGCAATGTTGAAAAGTCAAATTATGAAGGGTGATGATTTCAAGGAATGAGGACAGCAGTTAAAAGAAGAAATTTTTATAAAGTCCAAGCTCACCACAACACTCCAAGCCCTCCATCCACTTCATATTCACTATCTATTCATCATTCATCCATCTCATTTCATTCTTGAAGGAAAAAAAAAAACAAAGAGACCATCCTCTCCATTTTCATGAAATTTCCATTTGCAGGTCAGCAAGAAGGACGATCAAAGAGAAAAGGAGGATCACAAAGAGACCCCTGTCACTCACATTTTTATTTTACCACTCATTACCATGCATTTCTCCACCATTTCTATCATTATTTCCACTCTTTTACTTCAATTTACAAAGGGACTGTGTTTTCTACAGGATGATCCTGTAGGAATTACAGTGACCCAGAAATCCTACAGGAGGAAGTTTGAAGGTTGTAGAGGTGTCCAAATGGTGGAACAAGGTAGCAGAAGGTTGATAAGGATATGGAAGACCTTGTGATGAGTGCCAGTATTACAATAAGGATGCTGCAACTCCTGGGCTACCAGCTTTACTTATCAACCCTGGGTTCGTACAAACTTGGAGGTGACAGTTCTATATGCACAAGTAGAAGTGAAGATCCTGCCTATTGTCACTTTTTCATCTGACGGGAGACCCCAGGGGTTCCAAGCCAGACTTCTATAGAGTCAGAGGAAGCTTGATTCTTTGATGGAAGAAGAGAAAATCTATTCTAAGCAAGCTACTCTACTACAGTAATGAAGAAACAACATGTAAAGCTAATATAACACCATATCCTAATTAACCATTTAAATAGCTATGCTAAGCAGAATTGCTAAATCAACACTAACCTATTGATGCCTCTAAAATCATAGCACCAACATTAGGGGATAACCACCCGATCCGGACCTTAGTGCAACACCTTCTCCATTTGGTATGGTGGCTCCGACTGGATATTATGGGACCAGTTCCCCAATAAAGTATGATTTGATGAATAAGTGTTTTAAATGTATAAAGATGGTAGGTGGTTTTTTTAATCTATAAGCTCTAAAATATACAGATATATCTATATAACCCGGGTAATCTCATAATAATGTGATTCTTTATGATTCCTAACAAACAAATGATAATATAGATTATTCACTTATCTACAGAAAGATGTATTTAAATGA
This sequence comes from Pinus tabuliformis, assembly GCA_031772625.1. Taxonomy (NCBI): domain Eukaryota; kingdom Viridiplantae; phylum Streptophyta; class Pinopsida; order Pinales; family Pinaceae; genus Pinus; species Pinus tabuliformis. Next base: position 100,672,802 of record CM062818.1, on the reverse strand, counting down.
TGATTACTTTGAATAAGAAATTAAACAAAGTAATGTGAAAACATATTGCATAACATGCTAATATTTATCGTTGACATATGTATACAATATAACAAATCTAGATCATTCAAAAGTGAAATAATACAGAGTTGCTTGAAACATGAGAATATATCAATAGTAACAAATCAATGAAATGCTAATTACATAAAACAAGACAGAAAGAACAACGACAGAAGTACCATACGCATTTGCGTCTTGTTATGCAAGTAACAATCTAGTTCAATCTTCTTACTCTGAAACTCCAAGAAGATACAAAAATGCAAGTCTTTATGAAGCTCTTTCAACAAGTCTCAACCTTGATCCACGGCTTATAAAAAAGAAATTAAGAAGTGCAAAAGTGAAAACTTCTCAAGTCTAGTTTTATACAAATTGAAGACCCTTTCTAAAATAACATCAAAGGGTTTTTATAGTAAAATTAAAAACAAACTGTCCACAAAAATTGCTGAGAGTTGTTGGAACTGCCTTCATCAAAATATGGGATTTGAATTTCAAAAATAGAATTGCGATAGCCTTTGAAGAGATTCATCACATCTATTTCTTCTCTTGTATTCTCAACCAACAAATTGAGAGCATGTTTTGGATTTCTGGAGGATGACTCATCCTAGAGTGTAATTGTCCTGTGTATGTGGCATATGAGAGCTCGGGCATCATGCAATCAACGGCATCAACAAGTCAATTGATAGTCATTTGTTGGTTGTGTGGCTTGACCAAAAACAACCATTACGCATCCTAGTTAAGGATTTGTACTTTGTTGAGTTGTTCCTCCTTGGTGTCCAAATCTTTCTTCCATAGCTTCTTAAAACTTTCGCCTTTGGAAGATTTCCTGGGGAACAATCAGAAATTAAATTGGCACCATATAAGTTATCATTCACCCAGTCAATAACATTATTCATTATAGACCTAACCCTGGAGATAGCTCTTTATACTTTTATCAACTGTTTTTCCCATTCTAAAAACAATCTCTTTACAAGACTCTTGAATTTTAGGTAATTTAGCAGCTCTTCCTTCTTTTGTGCTTTGTCAGGAGAGGCAACTTGTGACTTTATCATCTGCATCTTCAAATTCTAACCTGGTATTAACTGCTTGGTCAATCAGTGATGTCGTTGTGATGCATAATGGATCAATAAGAGATATTTTATGGCAGAGTAGATTCAGCTGTTGAGATAAAGCCTTATTTGCTTCTAGGGCTTCCTTCTCAAACTCCTCAACCTTGGGATAATCTTTGAATTCTTCTATAGGGAGTTATAACTGTGTGATTTTCTCTTCTTTAGATTTAATTGCTTGTTAATGTGTCAATTTATGTTGCTCGAGCTCTTGAGACGGTTGTTGTTGTCTTTGAATGACCTGCTAGTCAATTTTCTATTTTTCCAGGTTTAATTGTTCTTCAAACTGCTCATTCTTCTATTTCTCTATGGTTAACTGTTCCTCAAGCCGATTAATCTTTTGATACTCTGCTGCCAACTGTTCTTCAAGCTGATTAATATTTTGATCCTTTTCTTTGATCAATTGGTTAACTTCAGTTGCCTTATCAATTGTAGCAACTCTATATGCCCCTGCAAATTGAGATAACTTAGTCAAATCCTCAGAAGGATTGACCTCTGAATCCTTCCATATAACATTCATAAATTCAAATTGAGGAGTTGTGGATGATGTTTGGTCTATTTTCCTCTTTTTCCTCTGCCTCTTGACTACAGCCCTGTGTTTTGGGCTATAAAACACATCCAAGGGTGGAATTTCCTCAATATTCAATGTAATCTCTCCTGAAGGATTTTTAGGGATTATTTCTATCTCTTTTTGAGTTGTGTCTTTGCTGGGTGTCCCTTCAATCACAATATCATGAATAATGGGCCGTTGTGTTCCGAGAGACGCTGATGTGATAATGTTTTGAGGATCATTCTGACTTTTGATCTATTGATCAAATTGCTCCCATTCTTTAATCAATATGGGATCAATGTGAACATCAGTGCTTAGTGGTTCACTAGCCTTATCACTTGTTTCACCTTCCCCAAAAATATTTTCTATAACCTGCTCTCCGCTGTGCTCTGCTTGCTGAATGATTGGTGTAGTATTTAATAAATCCAGAGGTACTATCAGTAACCTCTGTGTCTTGTATTCCATGAATTTGTCCATTTTCTTAGCTCCCAATTTGAATTTTTCCAGATTACTTACTATTGAGAATAACTCTGCTGAAGCAAATAAGTCATCAAACTCATCTTCCTCATGTATGAATCTACTAACTTTCACCTGAGTGGTGAAATTGAAAGCAACCTTATTTGGATCATATTGTCTTTTAGGGATAACCACTAGACTCAGATCCGTTGTTTTGTCTGCTTGTTTTTGGCATGTTTAAAATCATGTAATGAGTAGGCACCACAGCGAAGAGGAAATGGAGGCCACAATTGTTTCTTGGAGTCTTTAAGGTTTCTAGACATCCCTTTTTCCACTATCTAGTAGGCTACTTCCCTGGCTAATAGCTTATCTGGGATGTAAAGCGGAAGGACGTCAGGATCTGTAATACTGCCAAAAACCCTAATATAGGTGAACCTCTCTTCCCCGAACCAACTACCAATTGAGGTTAAATCAATGCTAGCCTCATCAGACAGCCGAGGAGTAGGTTTATTAAGGATAGCTTGGTGGACGGGTAAAATGAAACCATGGCAAATCCTGTATAAATGATTCTTGTATTCAGACTTCCATAAGTATTTATGGTAAACATGAATGGGGGTTGGATCCTGAACGGTCCATTTCCAACCTAGGATGGGAAAGTCGGAATTAAAACAAATTGTGTTCATTATGTAAGCACTCATATAGAATGGGGGCACAACTCGGGTAGTGACAAATCTATTCTTTCTATAATCCAGTATTTGACTAGCCATTTTATCTAATAGGATAGTTTCCCAATCCATGACAAAGGAGTTTATCGCTGCTTCTATCAATGGAACCATTTCAATAGAAAATCTAGCAGAATCGGGGCTTCCAAAGAGTCTACAAATCATAGCAGCAGCATAACAATATGGAGATGCTAAGGAGTTGATAGAATACATACCAGAAGATTCATTTTTGTGCTTGTTAGGAAAGTGTCTCCATTTCTTGATAGGGTCTGATTCTATCTGATTCTCCTTGGCGAAAGCTTCAAGGAATGATTTTTTGTAGTGTCGTTGGGGATTTGGCAAATGATACATTCTCTTGACATCTTCAGGTTTGAATGATCCAAACATCCTTCCATCAGCTGTGAAGAAAGCTCTGTCTGTTATGTTAATGCTCTCGATTACCCATCTCACTAGATCATTATATGGTAAAACTTTTGCACGGGCTGCTATTCGATGGAGGAAAGAGTTGGCCAAATCACTGAGCTTGTTTTTTGTTTCATCAGTTCCATCAACTATTGCTTCTTCTTCTATCTCCTTCAGATTTTCACTTTCAAGCAAAGCATATATGCCTTCCCACGAGATCTTACCAAGGCCTTGACAGGTAGTATCTGAGATTAACACCAATTTTCCTTGTCCTTCTTCCACTATAAGGGGAGCCTTTGTCTTTCGAGATTTCTTAGACATCTTGACTAACTGCGTGATTCTGGATTTACACTGCAAAATGAGAAAGAGGAGCATGATAGGAGAAAAACTTTGAGAGCAGCCAATACAACTAATTACAGACTAAAAGCAGTTATGCGCATTAGATGCAAAAGATGTCACATTGTACATAGTCACAAAGGATGAAATCCTTAAAGGACTGTAACCACAACTGCCTCTTAATGCTTTATTGTAACCTCATAATGTGAAACTTTAATGCCGAATTAATATTGTTGGTTTAGTGGGGCCTGACCCAGGTTCAGAAGTGATTTAGCCAAGCAAATCCCAGTACTACTAGCCCTTTCGGCAACAATTCGTGGAGCGTAGACTGAGGTCTCACCCGAAGTAGTATGGGAGGGTGCTAGAACCAGGTTTTTACACCCTGGGGATGTCTGATATGAGGTGATTGGTACGCGTTCCAACCTTAGCACTTACTGTGCTACGTGCATCAACGAGTACCCCGTGCCCTGCGATATTGTCTTCGCGCAGTTCTAGCTGCAATGTGACCCGTGTTATTTACCCAAGTCTTTCTTAATTAGGCTTTGCTATTTGAGTGATTAGATTACTTTCATATATATTCATACAAGTATTTATCAATTACGTGCAGTAAATAACAAAGTAAGAGTAAAGCATAACATCAAAACACAGATTCAAGAACATATGCATAGAGTAAACTTCTCTTTATTATCTTTCAATCCCAATTACAGACCCGACTCTACCCTGCGCACTCAGTTGCAGGGGTCTGCGCACTCAGCTATGGACTCTACTAGGCCTCTGTGCACTCAACTGCAGAGCCTCTTCCTACTCTAATGACCCAGTACCCTTCAGATTTAATTCTAACTCCGAACCATGCCTTCGCTATTCTATCTACCATTTCCCTTTTTTTACACTTAGAGCCTCGCTCTATTTATAAAATCCCATGGTCCACGGACCATGGGTAGGCCGACACAACTTTACATTAAATTACAATATTTTAGGGTAGACAGCGTTATGACTCATCCTAGACTTCACGCTCCGCTCCCATAATTCGCAGAGTCTTACAATACCATTGACCAAAACTTTGGCTTTGAGCCCGAAAAACATGCTGCGGGGGATCCCATGCCCAACAAGCCCCCAACACAATCATTGTGACTCGTCCTGAGTCACTCTGCTAGTGCGGCGATCTTGGCATGGAGCCCCTCCAACTATGCCTGTGCTACGCGAAGGTCCACAGTGCACTGTTCTGCCGTCTGTTGGATCTACTCTACTCTTTCGGCCGAATGCTCACTGTCAGGGGCAAATCCCTGTCTTAAGCCATCTAGCACCTTCATCTGTGTGAGCTTTCCTTCAATGTCGGTAGAGATGAGGAAGGCCTCATCAATCCAAGGCTGGACGCGCTCTTTAAGTACTACCTCTTTCTGTCGCGCGGCATCCACCTGTTCCTTCAACGCCTTCACTTGTTGTAGCTTCACCAACTTTTGGGTCAGGAAAATTGTCTGCATCGTTTCGCGCACACTGTCATACTACACTTGAAGCTCCCACGCCTCTGTTTCCAGGTGTTATCAACCAGTAATTTCCCAAGGTTAAAGAAGGAGCTCACCGAGGTAACCACTAACCAATCTTTTAGGCTTAGGCTCTAGCCAACCTAAGTCCAGAGAGGGCTCTCTCTATATAATTTAGCTTTGTTTTTATGGGATTTTAGGCTAGTTCTTAGTGTTTATGGGGTTTTGGTTTTGAATTGAAGGTTGGGTGGTGGAATTCTTGGAGCAGATGGATAGAGCTGGGTCTTCAAGCCATTGGGCTGTGGAATCAACAAATGGATAGCATAATTGGACCAGATCATTAAAGGGAATGTTCACAGTGCAGGCTAGCAAAGAAAAATGCAAATCTTTAGGCATAATGGATGAAATGATTCTAATCAGGGTAAAGGGCACTTAAGAATCCTTGGACCGAAATCAAAATGAGGAACAGAGGGTGATCATCAACAAAGGGAAATTAAGAATCCTTTGCTACGTATACCAAAAGGAAAACTATGGAAGTAAAGGAGTAGTTAAGAATTCCCTAGCTAAGATAGTTTAGGAGAAAACATTTAGAATGTAAACAGTCAAGATAGAGTGCATTCAAGAAAATTCTGAAATATCATTCCTAGTTATACATTCAGAATTTTAGAGAAACAAACATGATTATTAAGAAACATAAGGAAAGACAACAATACACATGAGAGAATACTTATTTGTTTTTCGCTTTACATAATAATCTTGTAAAATATCTGATCTTTATTCCTTGATCCAGCAAGCTAATCTAGTCATTGATACAATAGAACTTTGATTTGAAAGAAATGTCTATAGAAATGTCTTGGAATCCACCCAAAATACTTCAAATGAAGAAGTATTTATACAAATTCTAAACTAAAATATCTTGAAAAAATATCAAGATTGGTTTTACAAATATCTCAAACTGTTTTACATTAATAGAAATTAAATAAACGACACTCAAAACTAATGAATCTATTTGGCACTATATTTATGGATTGGGGGTGACAAAGAAGAGAAATTCGAATTTGATAGCAACTCTTAATTGATGATGAGGCTTCCAAGTCACTAATTGCATCCTTTCTTTCTGCATTTTTCCCTAGCAATTCTGCAAAATTAGGGTCCATTTATACCTTTGTCTATCTCAATCCAAGATAGATATGTAAAACACGAAATAGGTTATTGTAGATAAGTATGTTTTTGAGATAAACCTCTCAGTGTCCCAAAATTTAGCTCCATCTGTTCACAATATTCTCTGCAAAAAGATGTCAAAAACAGGACTTTGCACAGTCCGAAAAATAGGCTGTGAAGACATGCACTTATCTCACTTTTGGTAATACCTGTGTAAAACGTGAGATAGGTTTTTGTAGATTATCCTTTTAGGAACACAAACCTCCTCCATTTTTTCAAAATGCATCTTGTATTGGCCGAACTAGTTTCTGAAAAACTATGGCTTAAATAGGAAATTTTTGAAGAATGTACCATTTCTGCTATGATTTCATCTTTTAACCTTAAATTTCTTTTAACTGTTTTTCACTTTTACTTTGGATAAACTTCATTGTTGCTGGTGAAAGTGTTTTCATCTCTGTTTAACCCTTACTGCCTCCATGTTTACTTTTACCACTCTGTTTTTCATCTATCTTCACTTTGACATGAATTTGTATGCTTTGTAACTGTCTTCCCTGTTGTTTGTCTTCATGCTAGCTACTTTACTCGACTTAGTCTTCAATCTGATACTCTTTAACCCTTATACACTTTGACTATTATTTACTGTGTCCTTTTACCTTCACTGTATATTTTAGGTTTTTACTATCTATTTCAACAGTAAATCATTTAATTTCATGTTTCCTCTACTTATCTTTTAACTGTATGTTTTATTTTCTATTTCTGTTTGAATAGATTTGATAAAAAACTCGGAGTAAACAGGTCTTATGACTAGTATTAGGACTATTTATCCAAGCCTGTGGTCTTTTGATCGGCTGTAAAATAAAATAAACTGTTAGGAAAACATTGGGTTGACAGGGAGGGTCATTAATGGTTTTATCGAGATTTATAGGTCTATGGAGTGAGTCCAAAGTGCTTTCAGGACGTAAAACATGCTTGAATTAGTTAGCAGAGACTTCAGGTGGCGCAGAAGGGTTACACAAGGTTTTACTGCACAAACAGGCGAAAACGAGCAAAACTGGGGTTTTCATGTTTAAATGGGTAAACGTTTGATTTTTTTTTAATTTTGGCGCAAAGTGAACAGTAGATGGTTTTGTCGTTTAGCAAGAGGGCAATAAGCAGTTTATTTTGCACTGCTTTTGTGGGCTTGGTGATATTTGGGAGGGGTCTCCTGATTCCATTCATTGAATGACACGTAGCATCGGGGGCGAGGCCGAAAACCACTTTTTCGTGTGGGTATCGTTCGGTGTATGGGTTGGACCGATATGGATAAGGGTCGTTGGATGTGGAGGGAAACAATCGCAGGGTGGTCGGGCGGGGAAGCTGCATAGAGGCTAGTGGGGTGCCCGACGGGCACTTAATTATAGCGGTTTCAGGGATTAATGATGGCTTAAGGCGGGATTAAGCCATCGGGGTGATTAGTGGAGGATTTAATCAGGGTTTGGGTGAAATTCGTAGTTTTATAGTTAAAACTAGGGTGTAGGGTTAAGTAACACATAGGAGCTATATATATATGGGGAAATGGGTTTTATTATTGGGATTTAATATAATAAAATTAGTAATTAATATGAAAAGATGAGTGGAAAAGGGAAAAATCACTAAGTAAATGCTCTTTTTGTGAATTTGATGTTTTTTCACATATTAAAATTAATACTTAAGGTTTTTTGGTGGGTTTTCTATATGAAAATGCTTTATGTGAGGGGGGGAAATGATTTTCCTAGGCAAAAGTGTTTTACCCTCAAGAAATGAATATTATTGGGAAAATGAATGAACTGAAAGGGGGTGAATTTTTATGAGGGGAATTTAGTACTTGATATTCATAAATCATTGAGTCGAGGGTCCAGTCCCTCCAAAAGTCAGAGAAATGCTCTGAGCCTCTTTGACTTAAGGTTTTTGAGCATTTTGAACTTTATTATGGGAAATTAGTCAAGTAAAAGCTGAAATGAATGGAGGAAATTAATTAATTGACTTTGAGATCCATTTGCATGCTCGATTGTTCATTCATATCTAGAACATATGATGGAAAATGATAAATATGCTTTTGTCTAATCAATCATCAGACTTCGGCAACCTTTCTCCTACTTACCCATCTACTTTTCCTACCATTTTTTCTTCTTATTTAGGTGCATTTAGGCTAGCAAACCCTTACCCATTTTCTTTTAAAGCAGGGAACTATATAATTCTAACCTTATATCACACAAGGGCTTAGATTAAGCTTATGAGCTCCTTTTATTTTCTCTACCTAACTATGATCTGCCAAGATTAAACTGTTTAGTCAAATTTTGTTCTCTAATCTAGAAACATGAAATTCAAATCATGGAATAACCAAGATTAAACTATTTGATTACCATGGATTGTGGCATGAATAAAAAGTTGCACACAATCATTATTATGCATAAATGTAAATAGTAGTGGCATTTGGACTTGCACACTTTCATGGTCTTTTTGTTTTTGGGGTTCATATACTTTCATTTTTTTTACCTTCTCTTATTCTTTTTGTCCTTTGATTTATCTTTTAGGACATACCCTCTTTACATTTTTTGATTTTTCAATATGGAAAACATTTGCAGAAAACAAAGGTATGTTCATATTACAAGGTTTAATCTCAGTTATTCAAAATTATGACTCCTGTTGGTATAGGAACCTAACAGTGGCTCCACTTGGGGATGGAATTTCCTGGTGAAATGTCAAGAACACCATCAACTAGTAGCCTGATCCATTTGGCCATTCCCACACATGTATATGATCTGTTGTATAATCTTTGTGACTAAAACTTTTGAACTGAAAATACACCCTTTTCTGCAAACTGAAATCTGATCTAACATAAAGTTGCTGCTGAAAACTGAATTTATTCAAACTAAAATCCTACCTACTTACTCTAATCATCTTTCTAACTGCTGGTTAGGTAAAATGAAACAACCAATGCAACCACTCAAGCATCATATACATTGGTAGATTTTGCTGCTTGGGCTTGTTTGTGATTAAAATTGAGGTTCTAAAGCCAAATATAACCTTGTCAACGAATGAGAAGATAAGGAAATACTTGCTTTCCTTTGTAGGCTCTAAAAACTGTACAAAAGGATCTTCCAAAATATATACACTATTTTTCAACTGATTTAAGCAACTGCACACTTGTTCTGGATGGCTTCCATGCCATGAAACTGAAATATCACTTTTATCTTTAACACCCGGCAGACTTTCAGATGAGCTTTGTGATGATACTTCTACTGATTGTAATGTCTGTCTGGTGAAACCTTTATCATCTTGATTTTGACTCTCATAGTTTGTTAATGGAGAAAAATTCTGATTGCATTTATCATCCAACCTATCAGCTACTGGACTATAAACAACTTGGAAGGATTGTTGCAACTTATTACATATAGGTTTGAATGGAACTTCATAGGTTTCTACAAGCTGCTCATCCTTTTCTTTAGAGATGTTATACCACATTTCCTTTAAAAACTGAAATGATTCAAAACAAAGAGGCAAAGAAGCTTCACTTATTTCCAAATTTTCTACACTTTCTTCTTCACTTTCATAGTTGTCATGGATTAGATGGTCACTGTTTTCAAGTTGGTGAAACTAGATTTCCTTATTCCCCAAACTAGCCTCTAATTGCTCTGTAAAGTTAGTTTGGATTTGAAGAACATGATTATCATCATACTAATCATATTTGGGCAAATCATCAAAAGAAGTAATGTCATCAAACATACACATTAGATCAGGAGATTGCTCCTCCACATATTGCTCTATGAATCTATCTTCTGATCTATGGTAGTTGGAGTTAGTAGGAATTTGTTCATGAATATCAACCTTTTCCTTTTGTGAAATAAATGTGTCATGGTGATTTTGAGCAAAAAAATCATCTTTCATGGTGATCTTTTGCATCATTTCCTCTGTTTTCTTCATCAAAATGTCGAGTTTTTCCTCTTTTTCTGCTTTCAACTTTTCTCTTCTAATTTGCAGATTAACTTCTACATCTACTGCAATGTTTTGCATATTTTCCAATGTTGAGGGGTTTCTTTCTCTTAGCTGAAATTCTATCTCTGGATCAAATGCTTTTGGATAATGCAACAGAGATGAATCAGGAGGAGGTCTTATATTAGATGGCATTGAATAATAGACTTGATTAAATCTGTCTGAAAATTGTTGTAATGTTTCATATGGCTGTCTTTTTAACTGGTTATATTCTTCTATGATCACAAGAAGATTAACTTTGATTATCCATCTATCAAGGAAAATTTTGACAAACTATTGGAAATTTGAGATGCTTGAAATAGGTAAATTTTTGAACCAACTCTTTACTCTACTTTGCAAAGAAAGAGAAAAAAGCCTGATAATAACATCATCTTCATCAATTTCAAATAAGTCTAGATAATTCTCAAAACCTTGAATATGTTTTTGAGCAGTGATACCATTCCCTCCATCAAACCTAGGGAGATAATTGTAATACTTGGTAGGGAAAGCATGGACTGTAGGTGGTAAAATGAGTGGTTTATATCTATCAGGAACTTTATGAGGTACTGGAATATGTATAGAGATTGTATGATTATTCTTGATTGTTTGATGATCCTCAATTGGAAAATGATCTTCATAAGAGTTAGAAGATTGTTATTCAAATGTGTAAGGAGGATATATATTTACAATTTTCAAAAGAAATAATCAAAAATTAATCTAAGATCTTCTCTAAAAAACAATATACATTGAAAAAAATTCTTGATGAGAAAAAACATAATGTCTTGGATAACAATCCAAGTTAAAAGCCTAATATTTTCATATTGTTCTTCCAAGTTCATTCCTCCAATGGAGTCTTGATTGTGGAATTGATTTGGTTCACCGAGTGGATGATTTTAACCTTTGTGTGTCTAGTCACTGTCCACCATCATAGATCAGATCTAAACCTGTAAAACAATTCTGAAGAAAATATTAGTTCTCCCCGGTATGGTCACCACTATGTTATCACCCAGTAATTTCCCAAGGTTAAAGAAGGAGCTCACCGGGGTAACCACTAACCAATATTTTAAGTTTAGGCTCTAGCCAACCTAAGTCCAAAGAGGGCTCTCTCTATATAATTTAGCTTTGTTTTTATGGGATTTTAGGCTAGTTCTTAGTGTTTATGGGGTTTTGATTTTGAATTGAAGGTTAGGTGGCGGAATTCTTGGAGCAGATGGATAGAGCTAGGTCCTCAAGCCATTGGGCTATGGAGTCAAAAAATGGATAGCATAACTGGACTAGATCATTAAAGGGAATGTTCACAGGGCAGGCTAGCAAAGAAAAATGCAAATCTTTAGGCATAATGGATGAAATGATTCTAACCAGGGTAAAGGGCACTTAAGAATCCTTGGAACGGGATCAGAATGAGGAACAGAGGGTGATCATCAACAAAGGGCAATTAAGAATCCTTTGCTACATAGACCAAGAAGGAAAACTACGGAAGCTAAGGAGCAATTAAGAATTCCCTAGCTAAGATAGTTTAAGAGAAAACATTTAGAATGGAAATAGTCAAGACAGAGTGCATTCAAGCAAATTTTGAAATATCATTCCTAGTTATACATTCAGATTTTTAGAGAAACAAACATGATTATTAAGAAACACAAGGAAAGAAAACAATACACATGAGAGAATACTTATTTGTTTTTCGCTTTACATAAGAATCCTATAAAATATCTGATCTTTATTCCTTGATCCGGCAAGCTAATCCAGTCATTGATACAATAGAACTTTGATTTGAAAGAAATGTCTATAGAAATGTCTTGGAATCCACCCAAAATAATTCAAATGAAGAAGTATTTCTACAAATTCTAAACTGAAATATCTTGAAAAAATATCAAGATTGGATTTACAAATATCTCAAACTGTTTTACATTAATAGAACTTAAATACAGGACACTCAAAACTAATGAATCTATTTGGCACTATATTTATGGATTGAGGGTGACAAAGAAGAGAAATTCGAATTTGATAGCAACTCTTAATTGATGATGAGGCTTCCAAGTCACTAACTGCATCCTTTCTTTGTGCATTTTGTCCCAACAATTCTGCAAAATTAGGGTTCATTGATACCTTTGTATATATCAATCCAAGATAGATATGTAAAAAGTGAAAGAGGTTATTGTAGATAAGAATTATTTTGAGATAAACCTCTCTCAATTTCCCAAAGTTCAGCTCCATCTATTCACAATATTCTCTGTAAAAACATGTCAAAAACAGGACTTTTCACAGTCCGAAAAATAGGCTGTGAAGACATGCACTTATCTCACTTTTGGTAATACCTGTGTAAAACATGAGATAGGTTTTTGTAGATTAGACTTTTAGGAACACAAACCTCCTCCAGGTTTTCAAAATGCATCTTGTATTGGCCGAACTAGTGTTTGAAAACCTATGACTTAAACAGGAAATTTCTGAAGAATGTACCATTTCTACTATGATTTCATCTTTTAACCTTAAATTTCTTTAACTATTTTTCACTTTTACTTTGAATAAAATTCATTGTTGCTGGTGAAAGTTTTTTAATCTCTATTTAACCCTTACTACCTCCATTTTTACTTTTACTGTTTACTTTTACTATTTACTTTTATTGTTTACTTTTACCGCTCTATTTTTAGATCTATCTTCACTTTGACATGAATCTATATGCTTTGTAACTGTCTTCCCTACTATTTTTCTTCGTGCTAGATGCTTTACTTGACTTGGTCTTCAATCTAATGCTCTTTAACCGTGATACACTTTGACTATTCTTTACTGTGTCCTTGTACCTTCACTATATATTTTAGGGTTTTTACTGTCTATTTCAACAGTAAATCATTTAATTTCATGTTTCCTTTTCTTATCTTTTAATTGTATGTTTTATTTTCTATCTCTATTTGAATAGATTTGATAACAATCTTGGAGTAAACAGGTCTTATGACTAGTATTAGAACTGTTTATCAGGGGTTGCAGTCTTTTGATCGCATGTAAAATAAAATAAACTGTTAGGAAAACGTTGGGTTGACAGGGAGGGTCATTAATGGTTTTATTGAGCTTTATAGATCTATGGAGTGAGTCCAAAGTGCTTTTAGGAAGTAAACCATGCTTGAATTGGCTATCAGAGGCTTCTGGTGATGCAGAAGGGTTACACAGGGTTTTACTGCACAAACAGGCGAAAACGAGAAACACTGGGGTTTTCATGTTTAAATGGGTAAACGTTTGATTTTTTTTATAAATTTTGGCGCAAAGTGAACAGTAGATAGTTTTTTCATTTAGCAAGAGGGTGGTAAGCAGTTTATTTCACACCGCTTTTATGGGCTTGGTGGTATTTGGGAGGGGTCGCCTGATTACATTCATTGAATGACACGTAGCATTGGGGGCGAGGCAGAAAACCACATTTTCGGGTGGGTATCGTTAGGTGGATGGGTTGGACAGATATGGATAAGGGCCGTTGGATGTGGAGGGAAATGATCGCATAGTGATCAGGCAGGGAAGCTGCACGGAGGCTAGTGGGGGCCCCAGCGAGCACTTAATTATAATGGTTTTGGGGATTAATGATGGCTTAGGGCAGGTTTAAGCCATCGGGGTGATTAGTGGAGGATTTAATCAGGGTTTGGGTGAAATTCATAGTTTTATAGTTAAAACTAGGGTGTAGGGTTAATTAACACATAGGAGCTATATATATACAGGAAAATGGGTTTTATTATCGGGATTTTATATAATAAAATTAGTAATTAATATGAAAATATGAGCGGAAAAGGGAAAAAACACTAAGTAAATGCTCTTTTTGTGAATTTGATGTTTTTTGTGAGTGTAATGTGTTTTGGTGGGTTTTCTATATGAAAATGCTTTATGTGAGGGGGGAGGAAATGATTTTCCTAAGAAAAAGTGTTTTACCCTCAGGAAAGGAATATTATTAGGAAAATGAATGAACTGAAGGGGAGTGTGAATTTTTATGAGGGGAATTTAGTACTTGATATTCATAAATCACTGAGTCAAGGGTCCGGTCCCTCCAAAAATCAAAGAAATGCCCTAAGCCTCTTTGATTTAAGGTTTTTGAGCATTTTGAACTTTATTATGGGAAATTAGTCAAGTAAAAGTTGAAATGAATGGAGGAAGTTAACTAATTGACTTTGAGATCCATTTGCATGCTCAATTGTTCATTCATATCTAGAACATATGATGGAAAATGATAAATATGCTTTTGTCTAATCAAACATCATACTTCCACAACCTTTCTCCTACTTACCCATCTACTTTTCCTACCATTTTTTCTTCTTATTTGGGTGCATTTAGGCTAGCAAACCCTTATCCATTTTCTTTTAAAGAAGGAAACAATCTAATTCTAACCTTATATCACCCAAGGGCTCAGATTAAGCTTATGAGCTCCTTTTATTTTCTCTACCTAACTATGATCTGCCAAGATTAAACTATTTGGTCAAATTTTGTTCTCTAATCTAGAAACATGAAATTCAAATCATGGAATAACCAAGATTAAACTATTTGATTACCGTGAATTGTGGCATGAATAACAAGTTGCACACAATCATTATTATGCATAAAAGTAAATAGTAGTGGCATTTGGACTTGCACACTTTCATGGTCTTTTTGTTTTTGGGGTTCATATACTTTCATTTTTTTGACCTTCTCTTATTCTTTTTGTCCTTTGATTTATCTTTTAGGAAATACCATCTTTACATTTTTTTATTTTTCAATATGGAAAACATTTGCAAAATGCAAAGGTATGTAAATATTACAAGGTTTAATCTTAGTCATTCAAAATTATATCTCCTATTGGTATAGAAACCTAACACCAGGCGCTATATGGTGGGGTCCTTCTATAAGGAAGTGAGGACCGCGAAGGATTCTTCCAACATAGTAGTACAGTTTTGCACTACTTGTCCTATTTCCTACAACCCTTTTTGGATAGCGCCAGTGCGTTGTTCCCTAACTTCCGGGGGCGTGGATGACTACACCTTTACTCGCAATTCGGCAATCTGAAGGTTAAGGTCTAGTTGTATCCTCGTTGCTTCCTCCTTTACCTTGCGGAATCCACTAGCCAATTTGTGAATTCGCACTCCAACTAGTAGGTCTGTCACAATTTCTAGCTCTAGAACACGGTGAAATGCTTCCTCTACCATTTTCTCCAGCTGTTGATTATGCACCAGCACTTCATCGCGTTGTAGACTAAGCTCCTCGATGTTGATTCTCTGTATGGTGAGCATCTATACTGTGCATCCTTCCCTAGCACAGAGTTGTGCTATCGCTTCGTCCTATAGCGGGTATAATGTATCCCGCAGAAGGGCAGCCAAGTTTAGGACGAGTCCCTTGATCCGGCCCACCGCGGCTCTGTCCTCCGTGCTCTCTGCTGTTAGTTCTCCTTCCAGCAGTATGATGGTGTTAGCCATTTTGGCCCGCAGCAACTGCTCTGTTGTCGATGTACTTGCGGCACTGTAGGCGGCTACCATTCCCCCTATGGGGGTCGCACCTGAAGTTCTTGCAGCTACGCCCTGAGGGCCCCCAACACATTCTACTACTCTGTCATTGCTTCCTGGAGCGCTTCCTTGGTGACCTCGCAAACTGTGTCGTCGATGTCATAGAGGTCACCCTCTGTAAGTGTAATAGGTTCATTGTCCATTTTGGAAGCCTTGGTCTTCTTCCATGGTCCTACTCGTTTTGTACCGCGTGGCTGTTTCAGTTGTGTAGATGTCATGCTTGGGTCTGCGCCTTCCACTGTGTCCTCTTTTCCCTGTCCCTTGGTCAAGTCCGAGCCTCCTTCCTCCCACGTCGTGGTGGCCCTTATTGCTGCCTTTTCGGTGGCCTTGGTCTGCTCTGCGGTGGCCTTGGTCTGCTTTGCGGCAGCCTTCACTGCCTCGCAGACAGCCCTTACCTCTGCGGCCAACTACTTGTTGTGCTTCTGCTGAGCCAGCAGCTTGGTGGCATCCTTCTGTTTTTGTACCGATGTCTTATCACGCTCCTCTAGATCCGGTGCGTGCCACTCAGGAGGCCATGAGTCAAGCACGGTGAAAATGGCATCATCAATTGTCATAAAAGGAAGTTTGGTCCAGTTCTGTGTCGAATCCTTACACGCCTTAATATACATATTGTGCATATCTGCCTTGAAGTCTGCAAAGCGCCGTAGATTGTTGTACACTATGGGGGACACATCTGGACACTCGCCTCCATGAGCACCAAGAATATCTTAGTCTCACGGATCCTTGTGGTGTCCTTCGTAGCCATAAGCGACGCATATTTGGCAGCCTCCGGCAAGTCCTGTTCAATATGAGGAAACTGACTGTCCTAAGGCAATTCCCCTATCACCAGTAAGATGGACAAGAGCAACCACGCGTAGTGGAAAGTCTTGCCCTACTCCTGAGCTTCCTTACAATTGGTCAAAAACTCCTCATAGAGGAACTCAACCCAGTTGAACTGGACCCCCTCCATGCACTGTTTGGCCAACGCAACCACAGGTGCTGGTACCTCATTGCCGCGACATTTTCTCATCACCTTTCCAGCCAGCAGTTGGGTGGCTACATGCACCCCTTTTTCTTTAATGCTACTGATGACATAGCCTCTCTTCTTCTTTTCCAATTTATACTTCTTTTTCATGGCCTCTGCGAGCTCCAAATCTCTGCTTTTGCCAGCTATCTCTGTGGGGTCCTTTCCCTTACAGGGAAGCCAAGAAATCCTATGGATAAGCTTCACCGTGATGGGAATGGGCTCCTCCAACCACAAGTACCCATCATGTACCAAGCAAAGCAACTGCCTAATGACAAAGATCATAATCGGTGCATGGTGAAAATGCGGAATCCATAGTAGGTGGAGTAGCCTAGCCTTCTCCACACCGCGCAACCATTTCTGCAGTTCTAGCATTGTAACAGACCCCTCCTTGCTTTGTTTCATGAGGTTCTCAGTCTGTAAATGTGGGAACTTTTTGCCATCTGCGAGGTCCCAGTCTTCAAATTTCATTGTGGGCACTTGGCCCAGGGCCAAGCCTTCGAACAGAACTCCATCTAGGAGGAGCGGGGTTTGGAGTGCACTCTTAGTGGCATCCAGATCCTTGGGTACCTTAACTTTCCCTTTTCATGGGGGAACATATTCAGGCAGTTGTGCTGCAACGCGCACCGGCTGGATGTCTTTTTTCATCTCTTCATCCACCTCTATCTCATCTATGAGGGCCTGTAGGTCCTCCTCCTCATCGTCTATCTCAAGGTTGACAGCCTTTCCCTTTTCCTCCATGGAAAGTTTACCAAACCGCAGATTTTGTGGGGACATGCGGACTGGTGCTACTGTCTGCTTGTCCTTCTTGGGCCTCAGCATCCGGGGTGATTTCGGGATTTCTGGCACATCTCCCACTAGTGCCATAGGGCTCTGTGCGGCTTCCTCACTGGTACTTTCGACAAAACCCACACCTCTCCTGGTAGTTTCGATCTTGTTCGAGCTACCAGTAGTTGTTCGTGACTTTGGGGGCTCAAACGCCGCTTGGTGCTTAATACTTTGTGCTCTTTGGAATAGCTCAAATCTCAAACAAACAAGTGTTGTCCCGTGGATAGCCTTGGTAGTTTTATAGTGTCTTTCGAATTTGAATTTGACCATTCCCCCAATTTTGAGTCATTAATGCATTCTTGGCGGTAGATTGTCCCAAATCTAGCTCTGACTTCATGTCCTAATTGCCCGCTGCCCGATCCTCTTTGTCTTAAATTGGACATCTTGTCATGAACAGTGACACCAATGGTCACCTCCCAGCCTACCCACGTAGTAGCGCAGCCCCCTCTGTGCAGGCACAACCCTTGTGACATGTCGGTCCTGCACACAACCTCCTTATTGCACAGCTCCCCCAGAAATTCTTTTATAGTCCCGCGCTCTCTTTCAACAGCCTAGAGCACTGAGACTGTGCTTCCAATGGCTAGTCAAGTGGTTGCACCACCTGTGCGAGACTGCAATTCACCTTCCAGCCTAGCTCATGGGCACTCCTCAATTACCCTCGTGATAGTCAATGTCGTGCATTCTTCCTTATGCGGTGTGCTCCCCTAGTTACTTTGTTTGGTAAGGTGCGGTTGCAGCCATGGTAGCAGAGCCACAAATTCTCAACGACAATCTTCTAATGTAGTAGTATGGTTTTTCGTACCTTGTCTTGTCACTTTTAGTTTATCGATGAGACATACTTACGCGATTTCGTTTTCCATTTTTTTGATCTCCACGTCCATTGACATGCTTTTCTTCCTCAGTCATACCCAATCTTCTTTGAGTTCATGAAATTTAAGGTTCCCTCGCCAAATGGCTTCTTGAATCCGCATATGTTTGCCCTTGCATAGCTATATAATTCCTTCGTCCTGGTCCTCACATATTGTTCCAACTGTGGGAGCTATTGTGTGGGGATTCCTTTCTTCCAAAATTATGGTCTCGACTCTGCTTCTCATCTTTGGAATTGTCTCCACGCTTAGGTTTTTGCACATGGTCCTCTAGGACCATTGAACTGCTGGAACGCACAGGTCCCAATCAATTCTTCTCGCCTGGTGAACCTTATTCAGAACTCTGCACGCCTTATTGAATGCTTCCACATGCAATGTTTGTGGTGCACATCGCCTTTCCTGCTACTGCGTCCTATTCTGATTTTTTATCCTGAATTTGGGGTGTGCTTGTGCTAGCTGCATAGCACATGTCTGTACCCATCAAGATAGGTGGGCGTGCAAGTTGCTCCGTCCTTGCTGATCGACTTTTGTTCAAAGTTGGGGGCTTCCAAATCATAGGTGCATCATCCTTCTACATCTGCGCCAGTCCTCAAAATTTCCTTGATGTGTACCCCACCATCGTGCGGGTGTTGCGCGCAGTGCCCACTTCAACGCATCGAACCATTGCAGTTCTGGTACTATGCTTTCAAATTTTCTCAGAAATTCATCCACCACTATCAATCCATCATATGTCGTCATCTCTCCTGCCTCTGTTGTTATGCAATGCAGTGATCTAACCGCCATGTTGCAGTTCAATGTCGTCACTTTGTGTAACCGATTCTACCATCATTCAACTTCTTCGTCTGAATCCGAAGTGCAGGAGCTTTCGCGCTCCCATGAGATTCTCCCATCTGTAGTTAGATTTAGCCAATCCTAACCTCACACAGTTATCTTGTAAATACAATCAAGATCATTGTCAATATCTGTTGAGTGTGGAGCATGATTGTGCAGAGGTCTTTGTTTCAGCTGGATGTATACCCTAAGAAGTTTGTACACCCCTCCGGGGTCTTGGGGGCTGATCCCCCCCGGTTGGGGGGAAGCCAAAAATAGATGTAAATTTTCCTTGTAAAAAGTATAGTAATTTCTAGTCAATCTGGGCCATTCATTAGGAAGATGATCTGATGGTAGAACTTATGTTTAGTTTAGGGTTTTTTTTCCCTAGAAGGCAACCCCTCTCTTTGTATGAGGGCATTGTATTTGAGGCAGTGTAATAGATGTGTATTCTCTGAGCGATAAACAAAGAGGTGAGACTGTGAGAGAAAATAGAGGATATTACAACGGATCTGTTGTAGGTTGCGTCTCTTCATTTTGTTGGATAATATAAAGAAAGGACTGGTTGTTCAGGGTGGACGTAGCCCAAACTGGGTGAACCATGTATATCTTTGTCTCTCTTGTTTTATGCATTTTCTATGTTTATATTTCTGCAATATTTTATGTGTTCCATTGCTCCGTAATATATAATTTTCTAACACTATCATCGTCACGCACTGGTTTAGTGTAGCGTGCTCCTTTGGCTGGGACAGTGCGACTACTACGCATAGTGACTTTTTCTTGAAGATCATTTTGTGCTTCTTCAGGTTGATGACTCCATTCATATCAGTGGCCTAGTCTATTCCTAATAGCGCAGGATAGGGATTGTTGTCATCAACAATCTCTATTACTTCAAAATCTTCCTGCGCGCTCGTGCCTTCAATATCAATTGTTACCCCTTGCAACCTCCCCATGGGAAAAATCTTCTGCTAGTTCTCCATTCATAATTGAATAGGGGACCATTATAGCTTGGGCCTACCCATGCATTCCCATGTTTGCTTTGGTAATACATTTGTGTCCAAACCCAGATCTAAGATTACCTAATCTGTTTCATACTCACAAATATGTGCAGTCAACCTCATTTCCCTTCTAGTGCACAATGCATGCTTCCCCAATTTCCAGACTATGCACGGTTCTCCTGACCCCACGCACCTGGTGATTAGTTCCTGTAGTCCCTTAACTGTCTTGTTGTTACGCAACAGTTTCATGCATGTCTCCAGAAAGGTAGTGAGCACTGAAGGATCCATTCCTGGCTCTGGTTAATCCTTACTACCTGAAGCGGAGGCCTCTATGAAGCTCTTCTTAGCTTCCATGAATGTCTCCCTTGCACATTCTAAGTCAAACTTGGGTTCCTTTGCAGGAGCCTTGCAAACCCATGTATTTTCCTCTGGCTACTTCCCCTTATGCTCTCTCGTGGTCATACCACTTTTGAGCATCATGTTTACATTCAGGTTTTCTTCGTGTGGCTCAGATCTCATCATTTGTATATTCTGAGATGGAGGAGGCTGGAATACCCCTTTTTCACACATGCTTGTGATCAATGTAGGACAGTCTATTGTTTCATGATCAAACTGAGCACAATACGAACAGGATATCCTCGTCGGGTTGGTACAATCGCGGGCATAGTGCTCTAGTCCTCTGCAATTGTAACAAATTAATTGTCTACAGCCTCTTCCTGGTCCCATTCCTCCTCGTCCCCGACCTCGCCCCTGAAATCCAGCACATGCCATCCCTGCATCTGGGTCAAGGGCTCACATTTTAGTCTGCATCATATAGGAAGGGGTTGAATCCATCATTAGCTCATAACTGTGGCAAGTGCGCTCATCATGGCCTACCAACCAATAGAAATTACAAAACAATTGTTGTGGCGTCTGTGTATACTTCTGCAACAAATGAAAATTATCCATCGTGTGTTTCCATCCTATCTGACAGATCGCGCACCATAAAGCAGGTGCCGCACTCAGCCCTACCTGTGCCTCCAGTCTCAATGGCATTGGCCCTCCTCCTGCTAAGTAGTTCGCGAACACTAGATAGTGATCCTTGTCATGGCCCTGGCCTTTGCATTTTATGCACCATACCTCCTCGCACGCCTCTAGCCGCGGTGCCCTATCCTACTTCAAACTTTGCATTTCTAGGCATAGATTTTGTAGTTGCACGTGGATTTGTTGAACTCCCAACCCAGGGTCTTGTATCAGGGTCTCATGTAATCTCATTGCCATTTCCAACACTTCGGCCTGGGTGGAAAGTTTCTGTTGTGACAACGTCGTCCTCAAGTGCGGTGTCAGAGATGCTACAAACCATGCGCGATGTTGTCCATCTGTCAACATCATATTGGCTTCGCGGATCGTACTCTTCAGCCATTGATCCAGATCCCAGGGAGTCTCGCCCAGGAGCATTGCGATTTCTTTAAACCCAATGATTGATTGTGTTTCTGACTTTGGCCTGCTAAATTCCCTATTCAGCATGGTCTGGATCTCTGCGTTTAGGTGGTCATTAGAGTGCTTGATATACCATGTTAATGTGCAATCTTGCAGCATGCTTACCAATGTATCGTTCTTCATATTGTCATTCATGACACCTTGTGCTTCCCATATTGCTCTTACCATGAACCAGAATTGGTCCGGATCTTAATTCCCTACTCTAAATACTAGTAGTTTGATTGCGCTTTCCATACTGAACTGTGGAGGTGGTGGAGGTGGAGTGGGTGGAGATGGAGGTGAGGGAGGTGAAGTGGGTGGCGGCATGGGTGGAGGTGGTAACTGCAGAATATACTGCCTTATCAAACTGATCGCACTTCTCGGAGAGACTTTAGTGAACTCTTCCTCGCTCTCTTGCGAGGGTGAAATTAAGGGACTATTTTCTAATTCTTCACTACTTTTATAGATCTTTCCGCTCCACATAGTCCCAAGCATTAATGTATTCGCATGACCTTTTTTTCACACAATAGCATATTAATCCAAGTATTCAAAGATTTAATATACCTACCTCGCAGTCCTTTGAGAAAGCGTCATTCTGCCTCACTATAGTTCATAGTCATGTCTACCGCAAACTAAGTGATAAATCCCCCTATTATCCGGTCAAGCCAATGGTCCACAGCTTGTGCAATCTTATCTTCTGATGCTTCTAGTCTGCGCACTAATTCCGGAGTCCACACTATTGGTTTATCGAGCCTACACCTTCCCTAGCTGTCGGCTAACTTCGCAATCCACTCATACAGCTCAGAAGGAAAGGATGCAAAGAAAATCTCGTGGATTTCCATATACACGTAGTGCTCCAACCACTTTTCCTTAGATACTTGCGGAGTTCTGTTTTCCTGTGTCGCGAACTCATGAATCTTCTTGTCCAACCACTCTTCAATTTCCTTCTTTGTTGGGTTCTAGTGGCACGACATTAGATATCCCTTATGCAGATCCCGGTCCCAGCAACGGAACCATTTGTTGGCTTAGTGGGGCCTGACCCAGGTTCGGAAGTGATTTAGCCAAGAAAATCCCGGTACCACTGGCCCTTTCAGCAATAGTCCACGAAGAGCAGACTGAGGTCTCACCCGAAGTAGTATGGGAGGGTACTAGACCCAGGTTTCCACACCCTGGGGAAGTTTGATATGACGTGATTGGTACGCAGTCCAACCTTCGCACTTACTGTGCTAAACGCATCAGTGGGCACCCCACGCCCTGCGATACTGTCTTTGTGCAATTCTAGTCGCAGTGCAACCCGTGTTATTTAGCTAAGTCTTTCTTAATTAGGCTCTGTTAGCTGAGTACTTAGATTAATTTCATATATATTCATACAAGTATTTATCAATTGTGCACAGTAAATAACAGAGTAAGAGTAAAGCATAACATCAAAACACAGATTCAAGAACAGATACACAGGGTAAACTTCTCTTTATTAACTTTCAATCCCAATTACAGACCTGACTCTGGCCTGCACACTCAGCTACAGGGGTCCGCGCACTCAGCTACGGACTCTACTAGGCCTCTGCGCACTCAGTTGCAGAGCCTCTTCCTACTACTATGACCCAATACCCTTCAAATTCAATTCTAACTCCGAACCATCCCTTCACTATTCTATCTACCATTTCCCATTTTTTACACTTAGAGCATCGCTCTATTTATACAATCCCATGGTCCGTGGACCATGGGTAGGCTGACACAACTTTAAATTAAATTACAATAGTTTAGGGCAGACAGCCCTATGACTCATCCTAGACTTCGCACTCTGCGCCCGTAATTCGCGGAGTCTTATCATACCATTGACCAAAACTTGGGCTTTGAGCACCAAAAACATGTTGTAGGGGATCCCATGCCCAACATATATATGTCACATCGCAGGTTTTCCAACGATCCTTTTAAAACAAGTGCCATAACTCTGCGATTTTGTGATTAGCGATTGTATTATTTTAATATTTGTGGAACCATCGCATATCGCAAATCGAGAGTTACAAGCTCTATGTTCGAAAGAATTATTTGTATTGTTGTGATTGCGATAAGTGATGAGCTGGCACGTAGAGTTGGTGGGTTCCTTTTCAAACTTGACAAACCATGTTTTTCCTTTGTAAATCACGTTTTCCTTTATAATTGATTTAACCCTATATCGCAAGTCTTCATAGTATATATTACTTGTTT
This sequence comes from Pinus tabuliformis, assembly GCA_031772625.1. Lineage (NCBI taxonomy): Eukaryota > Viridiplantae > Streptophyta > Pinopsida > Pinales > Pinaceae > Pinus > Pinus tabuliformis. Next base: position 100,648,887 of record CM062818.1, on the reverse strand, counting down.
CTATTGGGAGTGCAATATGCGATATGCAATTGCGATAGTTATATCGCATCACAAAGTTTCAACGGAGTGGTTTCAATGTTTTCCCATGGATCGGTGATATGTGATTGCAATAGCCTTATCGCATCGCAAGGTTTCAATGAAATGCCATAACTTATTCCTTGGGATTAATGATATGCGAAATGCGATAGTTATATCACATCGCATGTTTATAAATGGATCATTTCAATTAAAACTTTGCGATGAGTAATTTGTGATGACTTTGATCGCATCGAAACTTTTCAAATGGATGTTCATTGGTCTTAAACAATTTCGATTTGCAATGAGCAGTTCCAAATACTCATGAAGCAACTTTTATATGAAAAGTATGGAAAATATATTTTACTTAAAAAGTTTTATTGTTTTTTATATCCTAAATGGGACCTATTTCTTATTTAGCATCTTTAAACTAAGATTAAAAATTTGAAATGGGGGGGGGTTGTTATATAGCACAACAATTGGCGATTCACTAGCAGAACCAATTATCTCTGAATAAAATAATGAAATTTCTAACACTTTCTTAAGTAGAATCAATTGAGGAAAAGGGAACTATCTTGGAATTGGTTAGATAAAATTTTACTCTGAATAAAACAAAGATATCAATTTTGCAATTTCTTTTACAAACCCTTATCATAAAATAAAAACATTTTTTGGTTTCTTCAAGCTTTGATTGGTTGTTAAAGATAAAGTAGGGGGTTCCTCCAACTTAGCTTTTAAATTTACTCTTTTATCACAGGTAGTGCCACTACTGCAAGCAAACATCTATAGTCTCAACAAGGTTACCTTTTTAACCATCAATCATTCATTGTCCCATCCATCTAAGAGTATAATCTTTTAAAGATAAATTCAGAAAGATATATCTACATATATTTTCATTTTTTATTTTATTTTTTACTTTTTTATTTGTCCATTTCTGGATAAAAGCCATTGTCCTGGTTTGGGAGCCAGAAGATGACAATGCCATTCACCGGTTGTAATTGAACTGAACAAGCTGGCTCATAATGAGACCCCTTGTCTTATGATTATAAGCCATTACCATGTTTTGGTATGCAGTGTTGGTAATGTCAGTTTAATTAGTTCCCTATGATCATGGTAAGTAGGCTCGTAATGAGACCTCTTATCTTTTAAGTCAGATATGTTTTAGAATTACACTCTAAAAAATCATAAACCTAGTGGATGGGGTGAATGCTTGACTCCTTAAGAGTTTATGGATGACAATTATAGAGTTGTAGATGCTTAGCTGGAGAAAGTCTTTACCTTTTTATAAATAACCTTTCTCAATTGGTAAAACTCAAAATGATTTACTGTGTTTTCAAGGTTTGAAAGATTTCACAAATTTAAATAGGATTTCAAAGTTTCATGTTTTTTAATCTAATTTCCAAAACTATAATCATTTCCTTGAAAGTTTCTACTTTTTGAAAGAAAGTATTCACAATATTATTTCAAAGAGCTTTTCAATAGTAGAAAGCCAATGGTAGACTATTTACAACATTATTTTCTAAAAAAAAACCAAAAATTGCATAAAGAATATATACAGGTAAGAAGGGGTTATCTCCTTAGAAAAAGAATTTCTTTAAGATAAGCCCATTCACAGGAAGAGAATCTCTCTTTCCTGATAAGTCTTGCAATAGAAATGTTGATGAGCCTATCTTTTCAACGATCTAAAATGGTCCAAGCCACATCTTCTGAAATTGGTATGCTTACCTTTGTCTTCATGTGCTTTGTCCCATTTCAAAACAAGATCACCAATCTGTAATATTTTTTAGCCGGCAGAACTTGCATCAAAAGAAGATTTAATGACTTGTTGATCTTTAGCATGAGTAATTTTGGCATTTTCTCTTTCATCATCCAATTTAAGAATTTGATCGAACCTTAATTGAATAGAGGAAGAAGGAGTTTCTTCATTGAATTGTACTAGGGTTAGAGATGGGAGTGCTAAATTTGGTGGAATTACAGCTTCTTTCCCATACACAAGATAGAAGGAAAGTACATATTGAGGCCTTCTGAGTTATATGATCTGCCCATAATGCAAATATTAAATATTTATGCCAATTCTTTTGGTTTTGATCAACAGTTCTTTTAATAATCTTGATGAGATTTTTGTTAGTGGACTTTGCTAAGCCATTTCCTTGAGGATAGTAATTTGCAGAGTATTTTAACTTAAAACCTCTCTTAAGAGCAAATGCAACTATACTATTTCCAGAAAAATAAGATGCATTATCAAATATAAGCACGTTAGGTAAACCAAACCTTGTAATGATGAACTGATCAATAAATTCGATAATCCCATCAGAATTGGCTACCTTTAGTGGAATTGCTTCTACCCACTTTGTGAAGTAGGCCATGGCCGTGAGGATGTGTCTGTGTTGCTTGGAAGAATTTGGAATGATATCTCCTATAATATCAAGCCCCCACTATTCAAATGGTTGCTCATTGTTAACTCGTTGTAAAGGAAAGGTTGGTTTCCTTTGTATCCTGCTAGCAGTTTCGCATATTTTACATTTCCTTGCGTAGTCATGGGCATATTTGAACAAAGTCAGCTCCTCCAAAATGTCCACCTGCTGGGCCATCATGCAATTCCTGCAAAACCGTTTGTGCTTCAATTTTTTCAAGGCATCTTAATAAAACCGAATCATAGTTTCTCTTGAATAACACATTATCAATGATTTCATAGTGTTTGGCTTTTAACCTTAAGGCATGTTTGTTTTTGTAGTTGAATTCAGGAGGAGCATATTCATTTTTTTAGTAAAAGACTAGATCAGTATATTGAGATTCATAGTCAATGATACTTATATCGTTTATTTGTGCAGTACTATCTGAATCTTCATGATCTGGTATATTGGAAGCTCCTATGAGTAATCTGCAAAAACCTTGCCCTCTAACAATTTTCGCTGGTTTAATATCAATGTCATATTCTTGTAAAGCTGTTACCCAATTAGCTCTTTTCTCTCCTAATTCTCTTTGAACTAGCAATTGTCTCACTGCAGAGAATGGGACTATTACTTTAGTGTGTGTTTTTAGGAGGAATGGTCTAAAATGTTTGATAGATTTAAATATAGTGAAAGCTTGTTTCTCAACTTCGGAATAATTGAGCTCAACACCCTGCAAATTAGAACTAAAGAAAGATATGGGTGCTTCTACTTGTTGATCGTTGATTTGTGTTAAAACAATAGCATAAGATGTTTCAGTGGCCAAAGTATACAAAATAAAATGACTAGAAAAATTCGGAGTATTCAATGCAGGAGCATTAATGATCGCTTGTTTGATCGAGTCAAAAGCCTCTTTTTCGTTATGTCCCCATTTGAAGACTGAATTTTTCTTAATCATGGATTGCAAGGGTAAAACAATATGAGAAAAATTAGGAACAAATATTTTCACAAAATTTATCTGTCCCAAAAATGATTGCATAGATTTCTTATTATGTGGCAAAGGGATATCAGAAATTTCTTTTATCCTATCAGGATCAATGTATATGCCATTTTTGGATACAATAAACCCTAAAAGTTTACCTTCATTAAGAGCAAAGAATGATTTCTTGGGATTTAAGGAAATCCCATATTTTTTGCAACGTTCAAAGATCTGCTTTAAATCATGCAGATGATTTCTCTTTTTCTTAGAATAGACAGTTATGTCATCTAAGTAAACAACAATTGTCCTATTGATCAAACCTTTGAAGGCTATATCCATGGCTCGTTGGAAAGTAGCTCCAACATTTATCAAACCAAAAGGCATTTTCTGATAAGCATATGTTCCCCATTTGGTTCTGAACGTAGTCTTTAATCTATTGTCTGGATGTACCAAGATCTGATTGTATCCTGAAAAACCATCAAGGAAAGACATTAACTCTGAGCCAGCTACTGATTGAAGTATCTTCTCCATTGTTGGTAATGGAAAATTATCTTTCTAACATGCTTTGTTGATATTCCTAAAATCTATGAAAATCCTAATATCACCATTCTTTTTCCTCACAGGTACTAAATTTGAGACCCATTTAGAATGTCTGACTGGAAAATTTATTTTGGCTTTAAGGAATTTATTCAGCTCTGCTTTGATTTAACTTTCAAGATTTGGGTGAATTTTCCTTAGTTTCTGTTGTACAGGTTTCTCATCAGAAATCATTGGAATTGTGTGTTGAATGATAGAGGTATCATAAGTTTTCAGATCTTCATAATTCCAAGCGAAAACATTTTTGTATTTCTTCAATAATCTGATGAAAGCAAATCTTTCATCTGATGAAAGTCCAAGTCCTAGATTGACATTTTGTGGTTTGGCATCAGTGTCGATATTTACTAATTCAAACCTTAAAGTTGAACTTTGAAGTTTTGCATTAGTGACTTTTTTTAATCTATCCTTAATATCATAAAGATCTTCTAGCTTGACCACATATTTAGGAATAGGATTTTCATCGAGTCTCTACTTTAATTGAAGATCATGATCATTTTCATTGATAATTTGATCGTCATAAGATCCTTCAGATGTCAAGAAATTTAAGATATCCTCATCATGATTGAACACACGCCAATTGGTGACATTATCTAGGATAGATGGCCGAAAAATTAATTCAATAGAAAATCTATTTGGACCATAATCCTCAAATGGAAGGAGTTTAGAAGCAACATTAGCCAACAAATCTGCTACTACATTCTGTGATCTAGGAATAGGAGAAATTTCAAATGCCAGAAAATGAGTTATGAGATCTTGAACAAGTGATTAATAATATTTCATATGCCCCAAAAGACAATGAATAGTATTTCTCACTTGTTTAATAACAATTTTGGAATCACCAAATACTTTCAGATATTGGATATTCAGGCTTGTTGCTTTATAGAGCCCTTGAATCAATTCTTCATACTCTGCGGTATTGTTGGTACACTCAAATTATAATCTACATGATAACATCGTTTTTTCTCCTTCTGGACTGACTAAAATACATCCTGCTCCTGCACCGTCATTAGATTTAGATCCATCAAAATACAAAGACCAAAATAAAGGCTTATTTACAGGTTTATCTACAAGTTCATCTGCAACACTAACACACTTTGAAGTATCGGTACAGGAGAAATTTTTGATTTGTGATATGACACTATTAACAAGAAAAGGAGATTGTTGAGCATCAAAATTCCCAAAAAATGATTCAGCCGAATAGTTTCCAAGAATGTTATTATTGAAGGCTACAAGTTTATTTTCTTGTTCAAACTCAGTTACTGTGTGAGTCAAATGTTTTTCATGATCAATTCTGATTTGATTGATTTCCCATTATATGGAAGCCACGTGTGAGACCAATCAGTCGAAATATAACCGTGAAGTTTTTTAGACCAATATTTGCTAAGGATCAAACCATAAAACTCAGGGATGTCAGCAATTAATATATCAATTCTTTGGACAACCCTAGGATTAGCAGATAATCTGATAGTAACTAAATTTATTTCTCCTAAAACTTGAACCTTAGTTCGATCTAATTGGACAATATGAATTGCAGACTTTTGGGGTTCAATATTTAACTTGGAGCAAACTGACGCTAGCATTATGTTTGATGAAGCCCCTGAATCAATCAAGTAGTTATGAAAATTTCTATTGTAGATCTCATAAGTCAAGAGAAAAGGAGTATGAGAATTTGACCTATCCCCAATTAAAATGACATCGGTAGCATCCACCTTATTAGATGGTGGCTTACTTGATCCTCTAGCAACCTTGGATAATACACTAGTTGGAAGAGGAGAAGAAGGCATTGCATTTAATTCTTTAAGCAGCAACTTTTGTTGATGCTTGAGCTTGCTAATTTCATGCAGAGAGATATTTGCTGGAGTCTTCTTCATATCTTCCACTATGTTATAATCCATGGAATCTGAAACTACCAAAGTTTTAGATGATGAGGGAGGATTGAACGAATATGGTTGATTGCGGGGAGACGCAACTGGAGCCTTCTTTGTGGGAAATTTCTCCTTAGTAACAGGATTTGAATTTTTCTTCTTTTGATTTGCTTGATTAGGCTCTACTATAGTTTTACTTCTGGTGTTTACTGGCAGAGCTTCCTGTTCACTTTCATTATTAGAGCTGGGTAGGATAAAGTCCCACATTCCATGACATTCAACTGTTTCATATTATTCCATTTCTTCAGCTGATAAAAATGTCTCTTATTCTTCATCATCATCTAGATCAGATTCTGCATTAGATATAGCATTAGGTGGTTTAGGATCAGTTGGCTAATTTCTTTTAAAGTTCCTAAATGGTCTTTTCATTGAGGTTTCATCTACCTGATTTTTTATTTCAACCATTTCATTAGACATAGTTTTAAGAAATTTTTGTAAGCATTCCATGTCATATGGATCCTTGGTTGCTTTCTTCTTTGAATCATCTCTAAAGGTAACTTTCTTGGATTTCCTTTCTTCTAGAGAATTCTTCTTTTCCAAAGCAAGGATACGTTTTTCAACAGCTATTGCTTCCTTCATATTTTCTGCTAATGTTGGTTTAGAAGCCCTATCAACAAAGATGGCTATGTTCAAAAGTAGAGCATAAATGTACCATTCATTTCGGACCTCCTCACTAGGCTTGGATGTCGCAGGTATTTTATTCAACAGCTTATTGAAGTGTGAGTTGAAGTCTTTAATGGGATCTTTTGATTTGGCTTTCAGGTTGGAGAGGTCATTAATCAAAGTGGTTGTAGACCTATCGTCTCCAGACTTAGTTAGAAATTGTTCTTGGAAAGCATCTCATCTATTGATAGATCCTAGTGGTAACAAAAAGTACCACGATCCTGCTTCTCCTTGTAGAGTGTATGGAAATAGTCTAACAACATAATATTCTTCCATTACTCCATTCAAGTTAATTGATAATATGAAATTGTTTATCTGTTCTTCTGCTAACAGGACATTATCAGGATTAAATTTAGGTAGCCATTTTTCATGATGTGCTGGCAATTGGGTCAAAGGTGCAGGCATTCTGATAGCTCCTGGGTTGGTCCATGGCCTTGGTTGAGGTTGATTATGTGCCATCGTTGAGCTAATAGTAGAAGAGGGTGACGAAGCAGTTGAAAGTGATTAGGTAGAGGATGTTGAAGCTCTTGTAACTGTTTGGACTATGATCTGAAGTTGGGAAACGGATGTATGACCTTGTAATGGTATGGACAGAATGGAAGATGATGAGGACAAAATCTCACTTTTAGATTCTAATGGTGTCTTTCTAGCCCTTTTTCAACTTGGTAGAGGGAATTCAACTGGTGGGATGCCAAGCTTTTCACTCTTTGCCCTAGTAAGCGGCTGTGATGGGATATATTGCAAAGTAACATTGCCTTGGGATAACTCAGACTCTTCTTGGGATATTGAAATCCCCTGGAGTTTATGAATCAAAGATTGTACTTCAAGAGGTTCAAGAGAAGAATTGTCTGGCGTGTTTAGGGTTTCAGCAGTGGGTGTTGTATTTTTCTTTTCAACTTCTCACTTAGGAATAGGAGATTTAGAATGTGAAGGAGAAGTTGGAGGAGATGGTGAGGGAGTTTTACTCTTAGAATGGCCTGTAGATTTAGATTTACTCGCCATTCACAGTTAGGCCCTCCTTCTAGCGCCAAAAATGTTGATGCCTCTAAAATCGTAGCACCAACATTAGGGGATAACCACCTGGTCTGGACCTTAGTGTAGCTCCTTCTCTGTTTGGTATGTGGCTCCGACTAGATATTATGGGACCAATTTCCCAATAAAGTATGATTTGATGAATGAGTGTTATAAATGTATAAAGATGGTAGGTGGTTTTTTTAATCTATAAGCTCTAAAATATACAGATATATCTATATAACCCGGGTAATCTCATAATAATGTGATTCTTGATGATTCCTAACAGACAAATGATAATATAGATTATTCACTTATCTACAGAAAGATGTATTTAAATGATGATTACTTTGAATAAGAAATTAAACAAAGTAATGTGAAAACATATCACATAACATGCTAATATTTATCGTTGACATATGTATACAATATAACAAATCTAGATCATTCAAAAGAGAAATATTACAGAGTTGCTTGGAACATGAGAATATATCAACAATAACAAATCAATGAAATGCTAATTATATAAAACAAGACAGAAAGAATAACGATAGAAGTACCATACACATTTGGGTTTGTTATGCAAGTAACAATATGGTTCAATCTTCTTATTCTGAAACTCCAAGAAGATACAAAAATGCAAGTCTTTATGAAGCTCTTTCAACAAGTCTAAACCTTGATCCACTGCTTATAAAAAATAAATTAAGAAGTGCAGAAGTGAAAACTTCCCAAGTCTAGTTTTATACAAATTGAGGACCCTTTCTAAAATAACATCAAAGGGTTTTTATAGTAAAATTAAAAACAAACTATCCACAAAAATTGTTGAGAGTTGTTGGAACTACCTTCATCAAAATATGCGATTTAAATTTCAAAAATAGAATTGTGATAGCCTTTGAAGAGATTCATCGCATCTATTTCTTCTCTTGTATCATCAACCGACAAATTGAGAGCATGTTTTGGATTTCTGGAGGATGACTCATCCTAGAGTGTAATTGTCCTGTGTATGTGGCATCTGAGAGCTCAGGCATCATGCGATCAACAGCATCAACAAGGCACTTGATAGTCATCTATTGGTTGTGTGGCTTGACCAAAAAGGACCAATACACATCCCAGTTAAGGCTTTGTACTCTATCGAGCTGTTCCTCCTTAGTGTCCAAATCTTGCTTCCATTGCTTCTCTAAAACTTTCGCCTTTGGAAGATTTCCTAGGGAACAATCAGAAATTAAATTAGCACCATATAAGTTACCATTCACTAGCTCAATAACATTATTCATTTTAGCCCTAGTGTTGTTGGGAAAAGTATCCAATACGGAATGACCCTATCCCACTCTAAGGGTGATAGTACCTCAGCAACAATCGAAGCAAAGCTATCTAAGATTTCTTCTTTATGAAAGTAAAATAGGGGAGAAAGAGATCCACTAACCGATATCTCTCGCTAATGGTTGATCCAATCTTCTCTCCTTGCTGCTTGCTCCCAGCTCCTTGCTCTTTCACTGGCCCAGCTACACCAAGATCCTGCAAAATGGCAAGAGAGGGAAACTACAAGAAGCATACATTCATAATTGATTCAAGGATTAGAATAAATCAAATACACAAGTATGACAATACATCATTGAGACACATGCATATAGAAGAACCTCAAATGCTTTATTAATGGAAGAAGTAAAGTTCAGGAAGTGATACAACCATAAGAGGCCCAATCCAGCATCACCTTCCCAGCAGAAAGAAATCTCCTCTTCACCTCCTTCAAAGCAAATCACCCAATAGCTCTCAACTCAAACCAACAGCACTTCCTTACATTCACAAGATTCCAGCCTCCTTAGACCTCATGAGAGAGCTCTATATATAGGAGTTTTGGAGAAAGGATGAGTCAGCTTGAGAGCTGACTAGTGTCCTCTCTCACTTTAGTTATTCTTCAGTTCTTGAGTCCACTTGGAGGTTCTTGCTTCCACTTGGAGATCTAGACCCTCTTACTCATCACCAGGCGAATTCCTTGAACCAAGTGTCATTTTGGAAGCTTCCTGGGCGCTGACACCTTGAGGAATGACTGTGCCACTTGTCCAAGTACGCTCAGCGCAGGTGGCCTTCTTTGCAGTTGACATTTAGCGCAGGTACAGAGTGGAGCACTTGACATTCAGCGCAGATGCTCAGTGGAGCAGTTGACATGATCCAGAATTTGCTTGTTTTTTAGTGTTTTCAGGTGGAGAACTGATATTTAGTGCTGTGGTTTGCTGACCTTGTTCCTCTAGGGGTAGGAACAACATGTTTAGGGACTTTGGATCCCTTAGATTATGGACATTTCATGCTTCATGCTGTAAGGCACAAAAATGTCTATAACATTTGCCCCCTAAAGTATGAGGTCGTTTATCGGGTGAAATGCTTTATCCGAAGGATCCGAAGTTCATTCAATCGCTGAGAGGTGACCTGTAATGAAATGCAATACAATACATTATTTTTCATTCTACTTTCATGATCTAGCTGAGGCGGGCATTCCCATGCTCAGCTTTATAAATTCATTTTGGTACATAGAATAGACGATCGTCTGATGGTAGACTGATAATTCTCTGCTGAAATTATCATCCTTTGAGTAGGATGATCATCTGCTGCAATGATGTACATGTCAAATGTTTTTATATTTCCTGAATATATATCGCAACCCAGATGGATGAAACTAGATCCGGGGTCTTCAAACTCATTCGATATTCACTCTAAGTACAAGTCGATCCATGTGAGAATTGCGCTGAAGTCGAACATGGAAAGACATCGCTTGATTACCGGTCAATGATGTAAACCGTTAACAAGCGCGAGAGGAATCACCGATAATGATAATGACCCTCAAGGTACTGCAGTACAATTCACGTGGTGTGAATAAAGGACTTGGCGTCGAACACCACGTAAAATCTTTCGGTCAAAGGTCATTGATGTATACCTGTCGCCGGAAGTGAGAAACTTGCCATTAAGGCATGCAAGCTTCAAAGTACTGGGGGTTTTGTTCCTAGATCAACTCCTTGGATAATGAGCTGAAGTCGACAAGAAGCGATATGTCAAAGGAGGGCCTTAATGAATCCCACATCAGTGACACGGAACGGAGCTAATGATTTTAGTGGAGGTGAAAACAATCTGTGACATATGATTCAGGGAGGCGGTCATGGATGGATGAAGGATAATGTATGGCAGTGGATGGGACACGGTTGACTCTTTCTGAACAACATCTCTTGAACATATAACAACACTGATGCGATGGATTGGTAGCATTACCCCAAATGGATGGTTTGGCGAGACCATGGTGATGAGACCGGTGAATGAAACAACCCAACCCGATGTGGTACGGAGGAAAAGTGTCATGTTCAAGAGCGACTTGCTACCATTAAAGCTTTGAGGTTCTCCCAATTTTTCCCCAGTCATTTCTGACCAGTACCTCTTTATTTTCGTCAAGCTTGAGGAGGATAACATATGCTTGTTCTATAACCTACCCTTCGGGCAAGCCCATCGCTATGTTTTAACGAGCCTAGCGATAGGGAAACTCGTTCTCGTCTAAAGACAAGTTTGTCGCTATTTAATCATTTTAACGAGTCTAACGACAAGGAAAACTCGGTCCTTTTCATTTTTAGAGAGTCTGAAAAGGTACAGAAAGTTAACTCCAAACTTCCTTTTTCATCATCTAATCCCTTAAGTCCGAAAAAGTATAGAACAATACAGAAGGGATGATTTTTCGGTACTTTTAACGAGCCGAACAAAACAAGCGCTCGATCTTTTTGTGCAATAATCCCTCGGGTCCAAAAAGATTAAAATCTAGAGGAGGGATAGCTCTTCTGGTCACTTTAACGAGCTGGAAGGCCAAAACTCGGCAAACTTTTCATATTTTACGAGTCAGATGAAAAGAGCTTAAAGAAGACTCGTCTTTTGAGGAACGAGTGATGAACAGGGATAGCAGCAGATTCCAGGTACAGGTTGGAATTTTCCAATCACGGCAGTGTCACAAGGATGGCTAGGTGAAATCACTCTTCGCAGCTGTTCCTCAAAATGGGTAAACAATCATATGGAGGTGAACGATCGGCCAAATGACGGTGGAGGTGACAGGTGCAAACACGACCAAGGCTTTTTATGGCTGATAAATTTACGATCACAGAGGTTATTTACCGGTTCATTTTTTCTGAATGAGCTTGAACTCTAAGGGAAAGCTTGCTCACAATCTTATGTTTATTTTTTAACGAGCATGAACTATGTGCTAAAACTGCTCGGATCTTGCGTTTATTTTTTAACGAGCATGAACTTTATGCTAAAACTGCTTGATTCTTATGTTTATTTTTTAACGAGCATGAACTATGTGCTAAAACTGCTTGAATCTTATGCATGCCCCCAGCATAATAATGCAAACGAGGCACATGCCCCCTAGCCTCTAGGGGGTCGTTTCATTTTTTAATGAGGTTGACACAGTAAAGAACTATCCTCTTGATTCTTTATTTCATTTTTTAACGAGGTTGACATGAGATAGGAACTATCCTCGAAGCTTTAGATCCATTAGAAATAGAAGGTTTCATATTCCATCGTGGCCATTTCCGCTAGATTACTCGAAGGCGGTAGGGCAAAAGTACCCATTAAAGTGGGGTCTTTTAGGAAAATTACTCCGATATTTTGGAGAGAATGATTGTTTCCATGGATCATTGGAATGCTTCCCGTAAAGATGGGTGGCATAACTCCTGCCGAAGTTGTCGTTGAACTGCTTGGTTGATCTTTTTCTTTGCCATTCGACGACTGCAGATTCCCGTAATCTTTGTTCCTTGTCGAAATCAAAGCATCATTCTGTCGCTTGGAGGTCGACAACATTAGCACCTGGCACGGGGAAGCATTTCCACTATCAACCAGATTTTGACCTGGATTCGGAAACGGATCAGTTAACACAGCTGGGGTTTGTGAATTCTTTAAGAATCTTTTTAGCTCAGCTTTGTATGGACAGTCTGCTGTCCAATGATCCTCGTCACATATAAAACATGGACTTTTTGGTTTTCCTTTCCCAGGAGGGTTTGAAGAAGATCTTTTAGGAGATGATTCTCCTTGTTCTTTCTTCTTCCCTTTGTTTTGCTTCTTCTTGCTTCCTGGTTGATTGGTTTCTTTGCCTTTATCTGCTGATATGGCATTTACTTCCGAAGCAAGAATTTCTTCTTTTGCATTTTGATCCGAATTCTTACGGGCTTTCTTTGACGAAGCCTTTATCGATTTCGTGTTTGCTGTGCCAATCACGCCATCACCGGCATGAGAGTCACTATTTGATTTAGGAGGAGGAGGAATTGAAAATTCTGGTCTAGGAGCGTCAGGTATTTTGTCGTAGAGCATGCCGGACTGAGTATAAACTAAGTCTAAATATTGGGCACGAGCAATAACCTGCTCCTCTGTTACGACCCCTCCCTTGGCCACATCTTCTGTTATAGCAGGAAGAAGCGACTTTATAAACCACTCAGCTAATAGCTGATCTGGAACATAAGTCTTTACCATTCTGCGACAACGACGCCACTCATGTATATGATCGGATATATGTGTGGCCATTGTCTGCTTGAAATTGGTTAAGATCTCTGTTCCAGTTTCGTACCTTATAGGTAACTGAAAATGGGTTAAGAAAGTCGTGGCTAGGGAACTGAAATTGTCGAAAGAGGCTCTAGGTAATTCAATATACCATTTAGCCACCGGACCTGTCAATGTCCTCTGAAAAAGGCGAAGCCTTATCGAATCATCATTCAAGGTGTTCGACGAACACCACAGATGAAAAGTCATCACATGATTCGACGGGTCTTCGCCAGGATTTCCATTGAATTTAGGAATGTCCGACGGAAGCTTGTGAGGAATCGCTGGCCACCAATGGGCATAGGCAATTGGATCGTTCATCAATCGATGTAAATCTGGTAATTCTAAAGTTGCCACGAATGGTAACTGTTGATTCAGGTTTGGCGAGGCGTACCCAGGATATGATGGAATCGCCTGAGCAGTAGGCCTTTGCATACCAGCATAATGCAATTGATGCTGGTATGACTGATACAGCTGGTGGACTTGACCACTGTAAAGTGGTTGATTTAACCCATTTTGAATATAGGGTTGTCCACTATTCGCAAAGATCTATTGCTCAGATCCTTGGTACACCTGCTGGAACTGTGGTTGTTGGTACTGCACCATCCATGGCTGTGAAGCCATGTTTTGCTGTGCTATACTAACCGACGGACCAAGATGCGGGGTAATTGTACCCGTTTGGACCTGTGTCATCCCGGCAGTTGGCGATTGTGGTTGTGTTGCAGGGTCAAGGGGCTGTTGCATTACAACCTGGGGTTGACATACAACAGGCATCGTTTGAACCTGCGACACGGTTACAATAGCTGGCGTCGTCGGGATGCTAGACATAGGTACACATTGTTGCATAGAATACACAACTCTTGGCTGTTGGGGTAACATAGGTACCCAACCACTTGTCGTAACTCCAGTCAAACCTGAACACTGTTGAGAACTGCCGTATGGGTATCCTCCCGGAGGGGGTAATGAAAGGGCATATTGCCCCCCATACGGTAGCAATCCGGAACTCAAGGGTATGGCTTGCCTTTGAGGACTGGATGGCCCAAATTGACCTCCATAGGGATCAATTTGTCTAGTTTCAACATAAGAATTACCGGGTATTATACCAGAAGAACAAACTGGAACAGACCACACTGTCGAAATAGTCCCTGGGTGGACTCCTTCTAGCTGTTGAGAGCTAGTTGGGACAGATGGTACGCCGGCAAACATCGTCGGAGTGGCGGCAGGGAGCTCTGCCGTCGCTGTGTCGTTCGACACAGTCCTAGATGTCGATGGTTGCTCAGACATTTTAAGTCTATCCAATAGACTGCCTAGCGATTCTACAGGAACTTCCACTGGTGATGGACAAACTTCTGATGTAGAAGGAAAAAGAGTGACACCTACTCCAAAATGAGTTGGAGTATTTGCTTGCGGGTCCTCTACGATTTCCTCTATTGCAATCAAACCAGGTGGAAGAGGAAGACCGTCAGGTCCGTAAAAGATTTCTGGTGCCGAAGAAGGGGTTGTTTCGACAGCGACAGTTGTTTGTGGAACAATACTCTCTGGACTGGTTACAGATGGAACTGGTTCAGTTATGCAAGTACTTGTTCTCAGACCAGGATCAGTGTTACTGTCCCTCTGTGGCTGTTGAACTTCTTCAATAGAGGCAGGGATTCCAGAAATACTTGGAGTAACCGGGATCTCAGATGTTGTTGGAACAGTTGTTCTAACTTTGATAGGAGATTTCGACCCGGTTAAGCGAGTTCGCTTTGTCCGTACTACTTTCGATTCCGGAGACAAAGACGGTTGACTCGCAAGCCTCCGCGAACGACGGGGTTTCAATTGACTTTCTTCCACGGTTGCGGATTACTCGATCAACTAAAATACAAAAGGGGGAATTATATTTCCGAATTGAATGAATTTTATTAGACGCTTTTAGACACAACTTGCTTTTTCAGTTTTAAAGAGTCGAGAAAAAGCTAAAGATGACTCTAGTCTCCTTCGATGTTTTAACGAGCCCGAAGTGACAAATGCTCGGATGGACTTTTTCAGTTATAGAGTTTGAAAAAGGCCAAAAGAAACTGCTCTGGAGATCTAGGCAGAGGGTGTGCCAAACCTTTCGCGAAACCACAGAATACGTTTTACGGTACGGGTGGTCGATCTTCGTGAATGCTGTGTTCACTGCATCGCAATCAGTAGGGCGGCCGACACGGCTTCCTAAGGATAAAGGATAAATGCCTATAGGGGTCTCCCAATATATACGCGACGGTACGTGGGAGCACAAGTCCGTATTAGTGCTATCGTCTCTCAGGAGGAATCACCCACCTTCGTAGAGATCGACAGTCACTACGTTTAACGACGCCGGAACACGTCTCTACCTAGACCTCTACTGTGAGCGTTATGTTGCAAAGCGTTGTTAGGTTCATTCAATATATTTTAAGTTGATATTTTTTAAAGTTTGTCTTTCAGGATCACCACGAGATGTATTGGTACAAATTCCTAAATGCAGTCTAAGATGATAAGCAAGCTTTATAATCTTTCAACTTTGAAAATCCTAGCTACTAAGGGAAAAGAGAGCGACTATCTTTTCTCAAAGAGCAATCAGCACACTCTAATGCACTTTCTCCTAAATCAATCATGCAAACTTATCAAAAATGCAAATGCAAAATGCAGGTATTTCTTTTCTCTTTCTTAATGTTGATGTATTACAAAAAGAAAGTTGTTGTATATCTTTGAATTCAATTTCAAGTGAAAGCAAACAAGCTTTGTCCAAAATCAAGACACCTTAAGATTTACTTGTTTCAACACTAGAAATACATAAATTCAAACCATATGACGAAAGCAAAAGCTCAATCAGCTATGAACAACAAACAAACTAACTCTTAAGATCAATACGACACTTATCACAGGTCTAGATCTAAGAGGCCACAGCAAGACTAGTTCACTTTTCGTTATGGGAAACTGCAAATGATATAAGAAATAGACAAAGAACAAATACAGTTTCTTTATACAACCGAGGCGGAATAGTGGCAAGGAAAGGTGGTTTCAGATAGGTACATTGACTGATAACAGGCTACAAAAACAAGGATGAAAACAGGGCAATAAACAGCAGGGAACCCCAGTTGCACAAGGCAAAACTGGTTCAGCGCAGGTAGTACACTGTCAGTTTGACATTCAGCGCAGGTAGCCCCTTCGGGACCTGCGATGAAATGCAGACTGCCTTCACAGTGCCTGCAATGAAGAGAGAACTCTCGTTTCTCTTGGTTTCCGGGTCACAGATTGTGATGAGCCCCAAAAATGTACAATTATTTGGGCTCATTCAACCTCCTAATTTGGCTTAGTCCACCATTCTCATTTGTTCATTGCATGTTTTTGATTATTTTTATGTTAATAGAGTGAATTTGGTTAGTCATTATGCCAACAAGTCTAATGGGTGCTTTGTGTAGCCTTTTTGGTCAACTTGGAGACAAATTTGAAGGTCTTAATGAGCACTTGGCAGCCAAATTCGTGGGAGAACAAGCTAGAGGATTTGTAGGAAGGTGTCCCCCTCATTTATGGGCCCTTACCTCGAATTCTCCACCATCAGCTCGAAGTTCAAGGGCCACCGAATCAATCAGCTCAAGGGCAGCCAAGCAAGTCAAGTTGGACTGCTGTTAACTACAAGTCTTGGGCAGCCAAGTCCCTAACTTTTAGGAGGACTGTTGGGTCCTCAAATTGTATAAATAAGAAGGCTTGGGGCCTCATTTTGGTTAGCTAGTGGGTAGTCATTTTGTGTAGCTAGTTAGTCAATTTGGGGATAGCTAGTTAGTCAATTTGGTTAGTCATGTTGTAGCTCGGTTTTTGCTCCTTGTAAGCCAGTTTTGGCATGTCATTAGATTCATGATTATTCAATAAAGACAGGAAGCTTTTGATCCAATTCTGAGTTTTTAAGAGAGCAATAGACCTCCTCTATTTTGTAATGTTAATTTCTTTTTGTTTCAGCACTTTAGTTCATTGCTTTACCATGCAATTCAAAATTACAGGTTTGCTGAGTTAGTTTTTATGAGATTGAATGAGTTTAGCTTATGGTTGAATTGCTTTCGGTTGTTTAGTTAGATTAGCATGTTGATAATACATTGGAGCTCCAAGGAAAAAGGTTGAGGAAGTCTCCACTGCCATCTCTGTTTGGAGATTGGAGTGCAGCCTATACCAACCACAAAAATACATAGTTCTTCACTTTATACATGTTGCAACATAGTCTCGTTTATGATAGATCTTTCCATGCACTTCACTCTTGCACCATACACCTTCATCACAGCTTCATGCACATTCCTTTACACGCTTTATACTGCTGTTCATTGGTTCACCTTCCAACTCTTTCATTACCACGTAGCTTCATCCTTTTGTCCTTTTGTTGATCCCGTCCTTCTATCCACCAACCACTTCGTGCACTCATTCTCTGTCCTATTTCTCTGCCCCTGAGTCATCACAAGTCTCATCTCCACCTTACCTATCCACCCAAACCATTCCATCCCTTCACCATCACCCAAAACTTCCACTTACAGCACATCCTGTAGAAATCCCTGAGTTTCCTGTAGAATCCCCTGCAGACATCCTGTAGGAGGCCACTCACTCGGTTGCTGAGCCTCTGAACGTGAGGAACCTCTATGGACGGATGTTGAGGATCCTTGGGGACCTCTCCTAGCCTCCCCAACCTTTCCCAAGCTTTCCTTCCTCCTTGCACCTCCTCTGCACAACCAAACCCTAATAAGAACAAAATCACAATCACTTCATTCACTTAAGAAAGAAATACAAAAACATGTCTTTTCAGATGCAAGTAGCTTAGATTCATGCAATTTCACTTACTAGAAGTAATGGCAGCATTGGTAGAAGTTTCATTCACATTCTTTGCATCATAGAGGTTAGACTAGTCAAATTAGGGTTTCCTAGGGTTTCCATGCTTTGATTTGCTTTCAGTTCATTTTTGCCAAGTAGATTAGTCTTCTTTGAGCTAGCTTTCGTCCATCATTTAACAAGCTTCTTCTAAGAGCCTATAGAAGTTGGCTTGAGCCCTAGCGGACTTGTGCCAGCTGACCAAGTGACAGTTGCGACAAGAGCTAGTACTTGTGCATACAGCACCGTCGCTTCCAAGTTTGTACGAACTACCGAGTTGATAAAATTAAGAGACAGGAAGCCCCAGGAGTTGTAGCATTATTGCTACAATATTGGAGCTCACCATCTTTTTGGCGCCATTGCCGGGGAAGCGGCAGAGTATTGGTGATTGTTGCTATTCTTCTATTTTCCTTTACAACCTTCTGCTAAGTAGTTTATTTCATTTCCCTTATGCAATTTCATTTATGCAAAAGTAGATTAGCATTTCTTGCTTTCATAGATTAGTATGTCCTGCTTTCATAGATTAGCATTTCCTGCTTTCATAGATTAGCATTTCCTGCTTTCATAGATTAGCCTTTCCTGCTTTCATAGATTAGCATTTCCTGCTTTCCTAGATTAGCCTTTCAATTCCGCAATTTCAATTTTGCAAGCGTAGATTAGTATTTCAATTCTGCAAGCGTAGACTAGCCTTTTCATTCCTGCAATTTCATTTGAGCAAAATAGATTAGTCCTTTCCTGCTTTCATTTCAATTCCGCATTTTCATTTTAGCAAGACAGTTAGTTGCAGTTCAATCTATTTCAGTTTTGCAAGTAGAAGTAGAAAAAAGAAAAAAACAACCAAAAAGATTTCATTTCATGCTTTGTAGGAGTAGAGATAAGTTAGAAAAATGATTGCACAACCCCCCCCACTGCTTCACACAGCCAACGTTCTTCTTCGATGGCTGTGATGAAAGAACCCCTGGGTGGACATCAAGACATATCTGAAGAACCTCTAGGGGAGAAGAAGAAAGAAACACTCCTCTGAAGCAAATGGCTACAAGCAGAAATGATTGGAGCAGTCCCTTGTCCAAAGATGAATTTGAAAATCAGATCGAAGGTTTCAAGAGTGATATGAGGCAGTTTCTTGCCATGCAACTGGATACCTTGCGGATCCAAAAGAAGCAAGAAGAAGCCAAGAGGGCTTTGGCCATTTTTTGTCCTAGGTGCACTAGAAAGCATCCTTGGAACGAATGTCCAATGCACCCTCTAGAAGTGTGTTTCATCTGTGAAGAATACCATCCTACAGATCAGTGCCCTTCCTTGCCCAGAATCAAAGCTACATATCAAAGAGCCAAGGGAGCCACTGAATCACTCTGTTATATGAACCAAAGGAGGCCACATGGACCCATACCCTACCAGCGAGAACTACAAGGGACACCCGAGACCTATTATGACCCTTATCAAGCCACCTTCATGCCTTCTTGGGGTCCCCCTGCTCATCCTTCCTGGTTCACACCTCCTCCTTATTCCTTCACAGATCCATATTATGCCCAACCAGTTGCTCATTCGTTTCACTCTTATGCTCAGCCACAGCCTCAGTGGAATGCACCTTATCAGGAGTGGAGGCCCCAGTACAACTCTCATCCCACTCATTTTCCTCCACCACCTGCTCATCCACAACCATCGCCTCCTCCTCCACCAAGGCAACCCCAAATGCCTACCCAACCACAATGCCATCCATCTCCATCTCAATTTCACACCTCCACTCAGCTACCCGTACCTCCATTTCCAAAACCATGCAATGGAGCAGCTCAACCCAATTGCAAATCTGAGGCACAACATGTGCAAATGATTCCTCGTGAGCTCAATGATGTTCACCAAAGCTCAGGAAAAGTAATGCAAAAAAGAGATCATCTTGAAAGCATTGAAGGACCAAAAGCAAAAGAAGATTCAAAAGAGGAGATCAAAGAACCATGGGCTGCACTTGATGAAGAAAAGAGATCAGAATCAGAGATCGAGAAAGCTTCCTCATGGTCACCATCAAATCCTCCATGTACTCAAGAGAAAGATCAGCAAAAAGAGGAAGATCAGAAGGTCATGATAGAAGGTGACATGAAGAATGATCCAAATCAGCAAGATGACCAAGGATATCAAAGCTATATTGAGATATGGTTTCAGAAGGTCACTAAGTTGCAGCAGCACTCTCCTCCTCAGCTATGTTTTGTACTCTCAAAGTCAGATCATTTTGTCTCGGAAAGTTGGATAGTTGTCCAAGCATGCATTTCGAGCCTTCACATCATTTTTTCTCTAATCTCGATGTGCACATGGCTCCATTGGAAGTATTCTTATACTTGAAAATGATTTTGTTTTTCAAGTAGGGTAGGGTAGAAAAAAATGAAAAAAGGAAAAATAAAGAAATGAAAAAATGAAAATAAGAGAAAAATAAAAATCTAAGGTGAAAACCCCCTCGGAGGCGCCTTAGATTGGCTCATTGATTGAAAACCTCCATGAGGCGGTCAATGGGTTGGAAAGAAAAGAAAATAAAAGAGAAAAAGATCTTTGGGTGAAAACCTCCCTTGGAGGCGCCCAAGGCAGGCAATTAGGGTGAAAACCTCCATGAGGCGCCCTAGTTGTTTTTCAAAAAAAAAAAAAAAAAGAAAAAAGAAAAAGAAAAATAAAGCTAATCATCATTGAATAATTTTATGTTGCAGCAATGACATTTCAGGTTGCAAGAAGGATGTTTCATGGCAGGAGGAGCACTCAAATCAAGGTCAAAGGAGTTTTTGTGCCTTCTACAGGAAGTTTCGTATCTTCTACAGGAAGCTTACAAAAAAGCCAAATTGATCTCCGAAGAGGACCTGAAGGCTTGGAATATGTCCATGAGGACTACACTCATCCATGTATCCACTCCTCACCCCTTTTCCATCATTTTTTTCATGTCATTATGCTTCTTTCCTCAAAACTATGTTTTCTACAGGAAGCTCTGTATTTCTACAGGAAACATCCTGTAGAACCTTTGGACGAGCCAAATTCAATCTCAAAAGTGAATCTAATGGTGGAAATCTGTTGATTAGGCCTACAAGCACTTGTGTGTCCATCCCTTGCCTTTCTCCATCATTTGTCCACCTCATTGTGCTTCTCATTGTGCTTCTACAGGAACTTCTTGTAGAAATTGAGGGAAACTAGCCATGGAATTCAAAAAGTGTTTTGGCAAGCATGGTAGCTTCCTCAAGGGTTCAGAAGCCCTCATGCAATTTTCCAACTCCTCCTCCATCATCTCCATACCTGCATCACAGCCAAAATTCATTTTGTCATCCCATGCAAGCACATGCAAAGTACCTTGAAGCAAAAACACATAGAGCAGAATTTGTTTTTGCCATAACTTGAGAACCATGCATCCATTTGACAAACCATTTTATGGGGGATTGTACAAGGCCGATGGCAACATGCTTGAGCAGTTTCAGCCAATTCCGGTGCACGGTTTCCAAGGAATCAGCCTCCATCACCATCAGCCATTTTTGCATTTTCGCCATATCCGTCCATCCGTTTCAAAACCTGTTTCATGGGGATATGCATGTGAGTGATAGTAGCCTACCCAAGCAGTTTCAGCCGATTCCGATGCACGGTTTCCGAGAAATCGACCTCTGAAATCTTCAGCCATTTTCCAGTTTTCTCGAAATCCGTGCATCCATTGATCACGAATTTGCTATGGGAGATGAATAATGATGGTGGGAACATGCCCACCAAGTTTCAGCTCAATCTGGTTTGCCGTTTGGGAGAAATGGCAAAAAGAAGTTCTGGTCCTGTGAAAATTCAATGGCAGCAATTTCAGGATGCAGATCTGAACGTGGAAATGAACTCTTGTTGCATGCATCTGGCCAGAGGACACCTGCACAAGAAAACCAGCCATGAATCAGCAACCAAGCCATCATGCAACCATAAAATCAAATGCATGCAGCAATGACAGCCCACAACAGCTCACGGCAGCCATTCAACTTCGAGGTACGTGACTTAACCTTGTTCCTTTGTTTGCATAGATCTAATCTAAAGCAATGCATGAATGAATGAGATGAGTGGATTCAGCCAAGAAGGGAGCCACGTTCAATTGCACTCAGCAAGGCAAAAATCACGCATGCATGGATCAGCCATTCACGTGAAGTTCAAAAACAAAACACAGTCAGTTGGGGATATTCTAAACTCTAGTGCAACTAATGGAATTGAATACAAGCAGAGAACAAATAGTTAACAACAGCAGTTCATAACATCACTTCAGTTTGAAAAAGCCACCACGCATGTTTTTGCCACCTCACCACAAGTCACGCAGTAATTCAGGGGACGCTCAGCTGAAACTCACAGATTGTTGCTAAATTTTCAACTGAAGTATGCAAGTCTTTCTATGAATTCAAAATCCATTTTCTTATTGCTGCCTGGAGTTGTCCTCGTGGTCTGCATGTGAGATTTTCTTCAAGGTCTTCAATTAAAATCCCTCTTGTAGAAAAATTGAGACACTGTTAAGGCTTACCGGTGAAAAATTGTGAATTTTATATGACTGTGCATAACAGAGACGTAGCTCTGCGCTCTGTGTAGAGAAATCCCGAAGTCCTCCTTCTGTACACAAGCAGGCGAGTTCAGAACAACAAAAACAGAGTTTTTTTCATGCTAGGAGGGTTCATTAGAAAAGAACCTTCGGACTCCAAGAAGTTATGGGAAATCCCTGAGGTGGTGGACTTGTTTTCCCATGCATTGAAAAATGAAATGTTGCTAAAGATAAAACATCAAGGATTGGAGATCAAACCTGAAATTATTGTGGTGACTCGGTTGATTCCTGAGGCCTATGGTACAACATGCAACCAACGAATTGAAAGAATTCGTGGAACACAACATTCAAGGATACTCCGGGTACCCTTTACAACAGCAAAATGAGCTCTGCAGAAATGGGTTTCTCGATTTGGTGTGTGGCCTTACTCGGAAAGATTTTCAGAGGGTGTATTAAATGAAGTAACGGCAGAGCTAAAAGGTCAACCTGATCTGATCATTGGCAATTACAATGATGGAAATTTGGTTGCATCTCTGATTTCACATAGACAAGAAACCACTCAGTGCAACATGGCCCATGCTTTGGAGAAGACCAAATACCCATATTCAGACATATAGCGAAACAATATGAAGGAGAATACCATTTCTCTTGCCAATTACTGCAGAGCTAATTGCAATGAATCATGCAGATTTTATTATCACTAGCACATTGCTGGAAGCAAGGATACTGTGGGACAGTATGAGAGCCACACTGCTTTCACCCTTCCTAGTCTTTATCGTGTGGTTCATGGAATTGATTTTTTTGATCCCAGATTCAACATTGTTTCTCCTGGAGCAGACATGCAGATTTATTTCCCTTATATAGAGAAGCAGCACCATCTTACTGCTTTACATGGTTCAATTAAGGAACTCTTGTTCAATCCTGAACAGGCAGCTGAACACATGCGTATTTTTAATGACCGTAAAAAGCCCATTATCTTTTCTATGGCAAGACTCGATAGAGTGAAAAACATGACAGGACTAGTTGAATGGTTTGCAAAGGACAAGCACTTGAGGGATACTGTCCTCCACATCCTAGGGAGGAAGCCATATACAGAATTCCCATTCTGGTCAATGCACAAGCCAAAACAGAGCATGAGGAAGTAAGATAGTGAGGCAGAGAAGAAAACTAAGGGTAAGGAAGCTAAGGGAAAGAAAACCTAGGACAAGCCATCACAGGAAAAACCACAGAAAAAGCAAGAAGGAAAAGCAAGAAAGAGGACAAGCTGCTGAAGCCAAAGCTGTGGGTTAAGTAAAAACACAAATGCCAAGGGAGAAGCGGTTGCAAGCATGAGCAGAGAAGACTGAAAAGGGCCAAACAAGTAGGGACACACCCAAGGCAACCACAGCACAGGTCAATGAGAAGGCAGCCTCAGCCAAGCAGGCCAAAACAGTGAATATTGTTTCTACAGGAAGACAGAAAAAGCCACTACAGGACTGTTTCTACAGGATGACAAAAAAAGCCACTACAAGACTGTTTCTACAGGAAAGTTTGAAAAGAGGGAAGCCAAAGGAGAAATCGGCCGAGATGCTAGCCAAGGAAGTCACCAGGGCCATCAGAGACAAGGGGAGAGATTTGGTTGCTCAGAGGATGAGCAACACTTTTAGTAGGGGGGTGATGATGAGCCCCAAAAATGTACAATTATTTGGGCTCATTCAACCTCCTAATTTGGCTTAGTCCACCATTCTCATTTGTTCATTGCATGTTTTTTATTATTTTTATGTTAATAGAGTGAATTTGGTTAGTCATTATGCCAACAAGTCTAATGGGTGCTTTGTGTAGCCTTTTTGGTCAACTTGGAGACAAATTTGAAGGTCTTAATGAGCACTTGGCAGCCAAATTCGTGGGAGAACAAGCTAGAGGATTTGTAGGAAGGTGTCCCCCTCATTTATGGGCCCTTACCTCGAATTCTCCACCATCAGCTCGGAGTTCAAGGGCCACCGAATCAATCAGCTCAAGGGCAGCCAAGCAAGTCAAGTTGGACTGCTGTTAACTACAAGTCTTGGGCAGCCAAGTCCCTAACTTTTAGGAGGACTGTTGGGTCCTCAAATTGTATAAATAAGAAGGCTTGGGGCCTCATTTTGGTTAGCTAGTGTGTAGTCATTTTGTGTAGCTAGTTAGTCAATTTGGGGATAGCTAGTTAGTCAATTTGGTTAGTCATGTTGTAGCTCGGTTTTTGCTCCTTGTAAGCCAGTTTTGGCATGTCATTAGATTCATGATTATTCAATAAAGATAGGTAGCTTTTGATCCAATTCTGAGTTTTTAAGAGAGCAATAGACCTCCTCTGTTTTGTAATGTTAATTTCTTTTTGTTTCAGCACTTTAGTTCATTGCTTTACCATGCAATTCAAAATTACAGGTTTGCTGAGTTAGTTTTTATGAGATTGAATGAGTTTAGCTTATGGTTGAATTGCTTTCGGTTGTTTAGTTAGATTAGCAGGTTGATAATACATTGGAGCTCCAAGGAAAAAGGTTGAGGAAGTCTCCACTGCCATCTCTGTTTGGAGATTGGAGTGCAGCCTATACCAACCACAAAAATACGTAGTTCTTCACTTTATACATGCTGCAACATAGTCTCGTTTATGATAGATCTTTCCATGCACTTCACTCTTGCACCATACACCTTCATCACAGCTTCATGCACATTCCTCTACACGCTTTATACTGTTGTTCATTGGTTCACCTTCCAACTCTTTCATTACCACGTAGCTTCATCCTTTTGTCCTTTTGTTGATCCCATCCTTCTATCCACCAACCACTTCGTGCACTCATTCTCTGTCCTATTTCTCTGCCCCTGAGTCATCACAAGTCTCATCTCCACCTTACCTATCCACCCAAACCATTCCATCCCTTCACCATCACCCAAAACTTCCACTTACAGCACATCCTGTAGAAATCCCTGAGTTTCCTGTAGAATCCCCTGCAGACATCCTGTAGGAGGCCACTCACTCGGTTGCTGAGCCTCTGAACGTGAGGAACCTCTATGGACGGATGCTGAGGATCCTTGGGGACCTCTCCTAGCCTCCCCAACCTTTCCCAAGCTTTCCTTCCTCCTTGCACCTCCTCTGCACAACCAAACCCTAATAAGAACAAAATCACAATCACTTCATTCACTTAAGAAAGAAATACAAAAACATGTCTTTTCAGATGCAAGTAGCTTAGATTCATGCAATTTCACTTACTAGAAGTAATGGCAGCATTGGTAGAAGTTTCATTCACATTCTTTGCATCATAGAGGTTAGACTAGTCAAATTAGGGTTTCCTAGGGTTTCTATGCTTTGATTTGCTTTCAGTTCATTTTTGCCAAGTAGATTAGTCTTCTTTGAGCTAGCTTTCGTCCATCATTTAACAAGCTTCTTCTGAGAGCCTATAGAAGTTGGCTTGAGCCCTAGCGAACTTGTGCCAGCTGACCAAGTGACAGCTGCGACAAGAGCTAGTACTTGTGCATACAGCACCGTCGCTTCCAAGTTTGTACGAACTATCGGGTTGATAAAATTAAGAGACAGGAAGCCCCAGGAGTTGTAGCATTATTGCTACAATACTGGAGCTCACCAGATTGCTCAAAAATTCACAGTTTTTGGCCAAATCAAAAGCTATCAATCAAGTACACACTAAAGGGTAATTAGGAGGATGAAAAGCTATCACTAAGAGCTGTTTAGAGTCCTTGTGGATCAGCTCTTCAAATCATAAACATGCCCAGAAACTGAGCTAGAGTAGCTGCCCTCTACTTTGCATTTGAAAGATCCAAATGCAGTTCGATTCGGTACTCCCTGTGTTTAGGAAATGAATAGCAAAAACACAAACAACCAAACAAGATACGTTCCCCAGCGGAGTCGCCAGTTTGTTGTTGGGAAAAGTATCCAATACGGAATGACCCTATCCCACTCTAAGGGTGATAGTACCTCAGCAACAATCGAAGCAAAGCTATCTAAGATTTCTTCTTTATGAAAGTAAAATAGGGGAGAAAGAGATCCACTAACCGATATCTCTCGCTAATGGTTGATCCAATCTTCTCTCCTTGCTGCTTGCTCCCAGCTCCTTGCTCTTTCACTGGCCCAGCTACACCAAGATCCTGCAAAATGGCAAGAGAGGGAAACTACAAGAAGCATACATTCATAATTGATTCAAGGATTAGAATAAATCAAATACACAAGTATGACAATACATCATTGAGACACATGCATATAGAAGAACCTCAAATGCTTTATTAATGGAAGAAGTAAAGTTCAGGAAGTGATACAACCATAAGAGGCCCAATCCAGCATCACCTTCCCAGCAGAAAGAAATCTCCTCTTCACCTCCTTCAAAGCAAATCACCCAATAGCTCTAAACTCAAACCAACAGCACTTCCTTACATTCACAAGATTCCAGCCTCCTTAGACCTCATGAGAGAGCTCTATATATAGGAGTTTTGGAGAAAGGATGAGTCAGCTTGAGAGCTGACTAGTGTCCTCTCTCACTTCAGTTATTCTTCAGTTCTTGAGTCCACTTGGAGGTTCTTGCTTCCACTTGGAGATCTAGACCCTCTTACTCATCACCAGGCGAATTCCTTGAACCAAGTGTCATTTTGGAAGCTTCCTGGGCGCTGACACCTTGAGGAATGACTGTGCCACTTGTCCAAGTACGCTCAGCGCAGGTGGCCTTCTTTGCAGTTGACATTCAGCGCAGGTACAGAGTGGAGCACTTGACATTCAGCGCAGATGCTCAGTGGAGCAGTTGACATGATCCAGAATTTGCTTGTTTTTGAGTGTTTTCAAGTGGAGAACTGATATTTAGTGCTGTGGTTTGCTGACCTTGTTCCTCTAGGGGTAGGAACAACATGTTTAGGGACTTTGGATCCCTTAGATTATGGACATTTCATGCTTCATGCTGTAAGGCACAAAAATGTTTATAACACCTGGCCCTGGAGGTAGCTCTTTCTACTTCTATCAACTGTGTTTCCCATTCTAAAAACAATATCTCTTTATGAGAGTCTTGAATTTTAGGTATTTTAGCAGCTCTTCCTTCTTTTGTGCTTTGCCAGGAGAGGTAATTTGTGACTTTATCATCTGCATCTTCAAATTCTAACCTGGTATTAACTGCTTGGTCAATCAATGATGTCGTTGTGATGCATAATGGGTCAATAAGAGCTATTTTTAGGCAGAGTAGATTAAGTTGCTGAGATAAAGCCTTATTTGCTTCTAGGGCTTCCTTCTTAAACTCCTCAACCTTGGGATAATCTTTGAACTATTCTATAGAGAGTTGAAACTATGTGATTTGCTCTTCTTTAGATTTAATCTCTTGCTGATATGTCAATTTAAGTTGCTTGAGCTCTTAAGACAGCTGTTGTTATCTTTGAATGACCTGCTGGTCAAGTTTCTTTTTTTCCAGATTTAATTGTTCTTCAAGCTGCTCATTCTTATGTTTATCTATCGTTAACTGTTCCTCAAGCTGATTAATCTTTTGATTCTCTGCTGCTAACTATTCTTCAAGCTGATTAATCTTATGATCCTTTTCTTTGATCAATTGGTTAACTTCAGTTGCCTTATCAATTGTAGCAACTGTGTATGCCCCTGCAAATTGAGATAACTTAGTCAAATCCTTAGAAGGATTGACCTCTAAATCCTTCCATATAACATTCATAAATTTAGATTAAGGAATTGTGGATGATGTTTGGTCTATTTTCCTCTTTTTCCTCTACCTCTTAACTACAACCCTGTGTTTTGGGTTGTAAAACACATCCAAGGGTGGAATTTTCTCAATATTCAATGTAATCTCTCCTGAAGGATTTTCAAGGATTATTTATATCTCTTTTTGAGATGTGTCTTTGTTGGGTGTCCCTTCAATCATAATATCAAGAATAATGGGTTGTTGTGTTCTGGGAGATGCTAATGTGATAATGTTTTGAGGATCATTCTGACTTTTGATTTGTTGATCAAATTGCCCCCATTCTTTAATCAATATGGGATCAATGTGAACATCAGTTCTTAGTGGTTCACTGGCCTTATCACTTGTTTCACCTTCCCCAGAAATCTTTTCTATAACCTACTCTTCATTGTGCTCTGCTTTCTGAATGATTGGTGTAGTATTTAATAAATCCAGAGGTACTGTCAATAACCTCTGTGTCCTGTATTCCATGAATTTGTCCATTTTCTCAACTCCCAATTTGAATTTTGCCAAATGAATTACTGTTGAGAATAACTCTGTTGAAGCAAATAAGTCATCAAACTCATCTTCCTCATGTATGAATCTACTAAATTTCACCTGAGTGGTGAAATTGAAAGCAACCTTATTTGGATCATATTGTCTTTTAGGGATAACCGCTAGACTCAAATCCTTTTTTTTGTCTGCTTCTTTCTCAGCATGTTTAAAATCATGCAATGAGTAGGTGCTGCAGCAAAGAGGAAAGGGAGGCCACAACTATTTCTTGGAGTCTTTAAGGTTTCTAGACATCCCTTTTTCCACTATCTGGTAGGCTACTTCCCTGGCTAATAGCTTATCTGGAATGTAAAGCGGAAGGACATGAGGATCTGTAATACTGCCAAAAACCCTAATATAGGTGAACCTCTCTTCCCTGAACCAACTTTTGATTGAGGTTAAATCAATGCTAGCCTCGTCAAACAACCGAGGAGCAGGTTTATTAAGATATCTTGATGGATAGGTAAAATGAAACCATGGCAAATCCTGTATAAATGATTCTTGTATTCAGAATTCCATAAGTATTTATGGTAAATATGAATGGGGGTTGGATCCTGAACAGTCCATTTCCATCCAAGGATGGGAAAGTCGGAATTAAAACAAATTGTGTCCATTATGTAAGCACTCATATAGAATGGGGGCACAACTCGGGTAGTGACAAATCTATTCTTTCTATAATCCAGTATTTGACTAGCCATTTTATCCGATAGGATAGTTTCCCAATCCATGACAAAGGAGTTTATCACTGCTTCTATCAATGGAACCATTTCAATAGAAAATCTAGCAGAATCAGGGCTTCCAAAGAGTCTACACATCATAGCAGCAGCATAACAATATGGAGATGCTAAGGAGTCCACATAATACATACCAGAAGATTCATGTTTGTTCTTGTTAGGAAAGTGTCTCCATTGTTTGATAGGGTCTGATTCTATCTGATTCTCCTTGGCGAAAGCTTCCAGGAATGATTTGTTGTAGTGTCATTGGGGATTTGGCAAGTGATACATTCTCTTGACATATTCAGGTTTGAATGATCCGAACATCCTTCCATCAATTGTGAAGAAATCTCTGTCTGTTATGTTAATGCTATCGATTACCCATCTCACTAGATCATTATATGGTAAAACTTTTGCGCGGGTTTCTATTCGATGGAGGAAAAAGCTGGCCAAATCACTGAGCATGTTTTCTGTTTCATTAGTTCCATCAGTTGTTGCTTCTTCTTCTATCTCCTTCGGATTTTCACTTTCAAGCAAAGCATATATGCCTTCCCACAAGATCTTACCAAGGCCTTGACAGGTAGTATCTGAGATTAACACCAATTTTTGTTGTCCTTCTTCCACTGTAAGGGGAGCCTTTGCCTTTCAAGATTTCTTAGACATCTTGACTAACTGGGTGATTCTAGATTTACACTGCAAAATGAGAAAGAGGAGCGTGATAAACGAAAAACTTTGAGAGCAGCCAATACAACTAATTACAGACTAAAAGCAGTTATGTGCATTAGATGCAAAAGATCTCACATTGTACATAGTCACAAAGGATTAAATCCTTAAAGGACTGTAACCATAACTACCCCTTAATGCTTTGTTGCAACCTCATAACGTGAAACTTTAATGTCGAATTAATATATGTCACATCACAAGTTTTCCAACGATCCTTTTAAAACAAGTGCCATAACTCTCCGATTTTGCGATTAGTGATTGTATTATTTTAATATTTGTGGAACCATCGTACATTGCAAATCAGGAGTTACAAGCGCTATGTTCGAAAGAATTCTTTGTATTGTTGCAATTGCGATAAGTGATGAGCTAGCACGTAGAGTTGGTGGGTTCCTTTTCAAACTTGGAAAATCATGTTTTTCCTTCGTAAATCATGTTTTCCTTTATAATTGATTTAACCCTATATCGCGAGTCTTCATAGTATATATTACTTGCTTCTATTGGGAGCGTGATATGTGATATGCAATTGCAATAGTTATATCACATCGCAAAGTTTCAACGGAGTGGTTTCAATGTTTTCCCATGGATCGACGATATGCGATTGCAATATCCTTATCGCATCGCAAGGTTTCAACGAAATGCCATAACTTATTCCTTAGGATTAACGATATGCGAAATGCGATAGTTATATCACATCGCATGTTTATAAATGGATCATTTCAATTAAAACTTTGTGATGAGGGATTTGCGATGACTTTGATCGCATCGCAACTTTTCAAATGGATGTTCATTGGTCTTAAACAATTGCAATTTGCGATGAGTAGTTCCAAATACTCATAAAGCAACTTTTATATGAAAAGTATGGAAAATCTATTTTACTTAAAAAGTTTTATTGGTTTTTATATCCTAAAGGGGACCTATTTCTTATTTAGCATCTTTAAACTAAGATTAAAAATTTGAAATGGGGGGTTGTTTTATAGCACAACATAACCTAATGCTGCTATATAAGTTACAGAAGTAAAGAGCATCAAACCAAACTAATGTGTAAGCAAGGAAACTAAACTAAATATGTTTTCGCGTTTTTGGTTTTTTTGGTAAAATCAAGCATGCAAGGAGTTAAGCAGAAGAGCAAGCAAAGATTGAAATCAGTGAAAGGGAGATGTAATGAAGCAGGAGGGCATAGGGACCATTGGATCAATCAGCGAACAGTAAAAAAGGGAGATGAATGGCAGAGATTTTATTGCATGGGATTAAGTGAATAGATGGACGAACAGGACTAACGGGAGATGAATGGCGGAGATCTTATCGCGGAGTTTAAGTGAATTGATGGATGAATAGGATGAACAAGAGATGAATGGTGGAGATCTTATCGCAGGGGATTAAGTGAATAGATGGACGAACAGGACTAACGGAAGATGAGCGACGAAGATCTTATTGCAGAGTTTAAGTGAATCAATGGATGAACAGGATTAAGTCATGTGGCGACAGAAGAAAAAAAAATGTGCGGAATGATGGAGCCATCTTCGTAGGTGGTAAGAAGTTTCTTGTGCACCCTCAAAGCTGTAAGTGGAATTCCTAAATTTTGCGTGATTAGCCTAAGTGAGTGACACGTAGCACGAGAAAACCACTTTTCTCACATGCTTTCGGGCAGGTATCGGTCGTGCAAGAATTCGCACGAGATTACACGATAGCCGTTGGATTAGGCAAGATTGATCTATGGTGGAGATCGGCCAAGATAGTTGGCAATCGAGTGACACGATAGCCGTTGGATCAAGTGATGCAGATCGATGGTGGAGATGTGGAGCGCCTAAAGTCAAACATTGAAATGAATAAAGTTGGTAAGCAGTTTCTCACACGCCCTAAGGGTTGTAAGCTATATTTCTAAATTTTACGTGATTAGCCTAAGTGTATGACACGTAGCATGGGAAAGCCACTTTTCTTGCGTGCTCTCGGGCGGATATCGACCATGTAAGAATTCATGCAAGATTGCGCGATAACCGTTGGATCAGGCAGGATTGATCAACAGTGGAGATCGGCCAAGCTATTTGGCGATTGGGTGACACGATAGCCATTGGATCAAGCTAGACAGATCGACGGTGGAGATCTAGAGTGCATAAAGTCAAGCGTTGAAATGAATCAGACGATGATTGGTTAGGTTTGTTGTGGATCGGACGGTAAGGAAATCTACGGGTATAATCTGATCAAGACGTGTTTTATTAGCTTCCGCTTAAGCATTTCATGCTAAAGGAAATGAGAATATGAGAAAAAAGTGATGGAAAAAGATGACAATGAAATGAACCTTGTACTGAATCAAGACAACAAACTTCATGCAAGAACTCCTGGCTAACCAGCTAATTGAAAGAAGGCACAAATGGAAGCAAACTAAAACACAACTAATCTACTCTACACTACTGTAATGGAAATGCAGCTACTTAAGCAAATGAACGATTAAACCATGAATCTATGTGCTACACTGTTGTAATGGAAATGCAACTATTTAAGAGAATGAACGATTAAACCATGAATCTATGCACTACATTGTTGTAATGGAAATGCAGCTATTCAAGAAAATGAACGATAAACCATGAATCTACGCTATCATACATGTACAATAAAGAGGAGCCTTAGCTTCTAGGGTTGGGCCCTAACCCAAGAGCTTCAGCCCTCTAAGTTAACTCAGTACTGGCTCGAAACAAAACTCATTCTTATTATCAAAACAATGGATTACATCAAAAATTGTCACAAGTCTTATAGCTCGAAAATAAAGTAGAGTTTTACAATAAAAATTATGAATCCTACTGAGTTCCTAGGCCTCTCTACTTATACAACTAAAGTCTCCAATGACTTCCTTAAAATTAGAGAGGCTCGGTTCCCAAACTTGAGATAAACTGGTGCTTTGACTTTCACTTGCTCGGTTTCCTTCTAGTCCTCATGATTTGGTTGTTTGCACTCCGAGCTGATGGAGGAATATTCGAATGGAGGGGTAGTAAATGAGGAGGATTTACCTCCTATAATTCCTCTCCCTTTCCCCATTCAAGTTTTGACCAAGTTCTTTGCAAAAATTCCTTGCTTTTATCCTTTAATCCTGTGTTATATGCACATTAGACCACAAAGCAAAATATCCAACTCTAACTCATCTCATAAACAAAATATAATCAAAAGTATGCAATAAGTTGTGAGAATAGTTGGTTTGACTAAGCTAGGAGGTGAATTAAGGCCCATATAATTACCCAATGATGAGGCTCATCATCAAACCCCTACTGAAAGTTTTTCTCATCCTCTGAGCAACTTAGTCAATGTCCATGTCCTTCATGGCTCTGGTAGCCTCTCTGACATCCCATGCCTTTGTTGTGGTCTCTTCTTCTTGTTCATAGAAGCCTGCTTTCCTTTCTACTTCTTCCCACTGCCTCTTTTCCTCTTCTTCTTTTCTCCCTTCTAGCATCCCTAGGAGTAGTGGTGGACTAAGTTTTAGGCCTATCCAATTGACCTTCAACCTTTGCATTGATTTCTTATACATAGGTGTCCTGTTGAGTGCCTCTCTCAACCTTTGAGGGGAGTGATATTCTCTGATCTTCAAGTTGTGTGGCAATGTGTTCCATCTCCTAAAGCAGGCATGTATACTATCATCTCCTAGCAGCCTAAACATATCCTCAAAATGTGAAATTGCTTGCTCTTGTGCAGCAAGATATCTAGGTTCCAATTGAGGATCATTTGCAATTAGATTATGGTTGCTGATTAGAGCCATGGGATTTGATTGTTAAGCTCTGATGAAAAGAGGTTCATTTTTCTCTTTGGCCAATATTCTTTTCATCTCTGCAGCCCTTGATTCCTCATGGTTCATCCATGATGCCATAGCCATTAATTGTATATCTCCTAGCTCGACATTAGGATTGCAAACATTCATGTCTATGAGGGCCTTGTTGTGTAAGTAAAGCTCAGCCATTTTTCCCTATCCTCTAGTGTAATTTGATCACAAAGATCAATAAACTGCCTGTAGTCCTGAAATGGCATGGTGCCCCTTTGTGCTAGTGTTTTAATCTAAAATTGTAGCCATTGTTCTCTGAGGTAAAGAGCATAGGATTTAGCTGGCATCCTACACTGGATGGCCTCCAAGGAGAGGCTGGTCATACATGCTAGTTGGTTTTCCCTTTCCTGCAGTTGTCCTCTCAGCCATGCATTTTCCCTCTCAAGTTGATCTCTCATTATTGCTTCTCTGTCCCTTAAGCCACTTAGCTCTTTGTTTTTCTTATCTTCTTCCTCTTGCTATTCTTTCTTATCTCCATCAGTTTCTTCCTCTGTTTCCTCGTTTGTTTCAGCATCATCCTCCTTCTTTTGTACTTCATCATGGTCCTTTGTATTAGTTTCTTCTTCATCCATATCATCCCCATCTAGCTCTGTATCTTCTTCTTCTTGCGTTGCCTCCACCTCACTGACAGAAGGACTAACATTATAGGTGAGTGTTTTGATGTCATCCTCTACTGGTAGGTCTCTGAAGACTGACCATGTTATAGGGATCCAGAGGTTTTGGAGGGCATCCTCAATGAGGATCTTGATCAACCCATGGTGAGCTAATTGTTGGGAATTCCCTTCCTTTAATTTGCTACTAGAGTCTATGAGTGATTGCATTAAGAAATAGGGTATGCTGAGTCTTTGGTGAACTGGTGTTTCTACCCCAAATCTTAATTATTCAAGCATCCTAAAATGGTAGCCATAAAAAACATTGTATCTGCCCTCACATGAGATATATTTGATGAGTTGGTAACCTACCTCACTCCATGGGTATGGCGACTATCTCTCCTTACTCCATTTTATCCTCTGTGGGTTCTTTACATTCTAAAACAAAATTCCTTTTTGCCACCTGACTGTCTTCTTTGTCTTCTTTTCTCCATGGAATTCCTAGGGGAAGTGCGGTGACCCTACTGATGAGCTTTGGGGTGAGATCCATAATGAGGCCTCTAACTATGATAGTGGCATGGATTCTGCTATGTGGAGTGAAGGAATAAGCAAATTCTTGAGCCACCTAATCATCGTACCCTGTGAATTTTCCGAAAACCCCCATCCATTGGTGTCTTATAAAGATTTCAAGCACTTGGGGGTGTTGTTGTATCCTCACAGTATCTGTGGGTTGCCTCCTATTAAACCCTCCTGTCATCTTGCTTATGAGGCTTGAGGAGGAAATGAGAGGCTTGACATAAGAATTTTAAATTTAGGAGAAAACAAAGTTTCCTGTGTATGTAATTCACCTCCCACAGTTGTTATATCCACTAGCTTTTAGAGCAGTTCTAGTTCATTTGCTTGTAAATGGGGATGGATTTTTAGATCCTACCTCTTTAGAATGGCAGCAGTGGATAGTTCACGTGATATTCCCTCTTGAACCCCTCTTTGCCTATGTTGTAGACTGCCTCTGTGTATCATGTAGACTGATCCTGTAGACTGTTCCTGTAGGAATTCCTATGCATGCTCTTGTAGAAATTCTCTTGCAGAATGATGGATCCTTGCTTCCGATGGGTGGCCAAAGTTATAGGCGTGACTTGAGTGAGGGAGTTATAGGAGGTGGAATGCATGCAAACGATGTTTTCTTTCCCACTCCTCATAATCATCTCCCACCTTGTAGATCTGTAGTTAACCACTTCTTATCCTACTCCTCCTTTGTCTCTGTGTTGACTGCGGCCACGTGTGAGAGGACACTTGGTTTTGTATGTGATGATTGAACGAAGGTGGTCAAGTTAACTGGCCACCTTTTCACTTATAAACCAACTACCTTGTAACCTTTACAACTTTTGATCAAATTATGCGTATGGGTGGGTGAGCCGAATAGTTACCTGTGGTCTCGATGTCATGCTGCAGTTGTCGAAGATCGAAGGTGCTGCATTGTTTATTTGTTGCATGGTCATTCTTCTTTCTCCTCTATTGCCTGTTGTCTGGAGCTCCTGGATCAACCTATTGAAGACCAATAGTTGATGATTGATATTTTGTGGGATAGGCTACTATAGGACCTAACCAACCTACCATTCACCCTTGGATTGCTCCCTGTAGGTTTTCGGGGGATCCTGTAGGAATACAGGGGATCCTGTGGAAAACACACTCTTCGCCTAAATAGAAGAAATGAAGTGAAAAAAACAATGGAATTAATGGAGAGATGCATGGTAAGGAGTGGAGGAGATGAATATATGTGAGGCAGGGTTCCCTCTAGATCCTCTCTTTGCTCCTTGATTGCCTTTCTCACCCACCTGCAAATAACAATTATGTATTTTTCTCTTTCCTTTTTTTTTTTTTTTTTGAAAAACACCTAGGCCACCTCAGAGAGGTTTTCACCCTAGATGTTTGCCCTGGGCACCTCAAGGAAGGTTTTCACCCAGGGATCTTCTTATTTTTTTTCATTTTTTTTTCATCATTGGGCCGCCTCACAAGGTTTTCAACCCAAAGATGGGACTCAGGCGCCTCATGGAGGTTTTCACCTAAATCCTTTTTTTTTCTTTTTTTCTTTTTTCAGTGACCTAATGAGGGAGGAGCTGGAACTTGCTCCACCATCATCACTGTCTTATTGATATTGTCAATGAACTCTTGTTTTGATAAAGGCCTCTTGTACATTTTCAATCGGTGTCCATTAACAAGCAATGGAATGGCTTCTTCATCTATAGTTCTGATTTGCACTGAACCATTATCATGGCATCTTTCCACCACATAAGGTCTGAGCCATCTTGTCCTTAGCTTGCCCTTGAAGTCTTTATACCTAGAATCATATAACAATGCCCAATCTCCCTCTTGAAATTGCTTCTCCTTAATATGTCTATCATGCCAAATCTTCCTCTGAAGCTGAACTATCTTTGTATGTAGGAGGGCCTGCATTCTGAATTCATCCAAGCCATTCAAATGGAACAATCTTTCCTTTTGTGCATGATTAAGATCCAAATCTAGTTGTGTTGCCATCCTCAATGTGTTATATTCAAACTCAATGGACAGCAAATCCTTTTTCCCATAGACCAGCTCATAGGGTGTAAATCCAGTGGTGGTCTTCCATGTTGTATTATAGGCCCTGATGGCCTCAACTAGTCTCTCTACCCAATCCTTCCTGTTGTTGCTCACTACCTTCGTTAAGATGTTCTCCAGTGCCCTGTTGGTCACCTCCACTTGACCATTAGCTTGTGGATGATAAGGAGTGGAGGTCCCATGCTTGATTTTGTGATGGCTGAGCAGTTCTTCAATCATGTTGGAGGTAAACTGGCCAACTTTGTCTGTGACTAGCTCTCTAAGGTACCCAAATTTGTAGAATACATTCTCCCTTAGGAACTCAGTGACCTTCTCTTCTGTTGCTGCCTTAATTGCCTTGGTTTCAACCCACTTAGTCAAATAATCAATGCACACAATAATGTACTATTTTTGCTTTGAAGGAGGGTTGATAGGCCCAATGAAGTCCATGCCCCACTTGTCAAATGGCTCGAAAGTCACTTGAGGTTGTAGGGGCATTTCATCTCTTGGAGTAGGCTTTCCCATCCTCTAGCACTGATCACACTGACTAATGTACTTTATCACATCTTGATGAAGAGTGGACCAATAATAGCCCACTTGTAACGAATGTTGTCCTCTTTGCTGAAAAGTGACCTCCACAAGGCCCATCATGACAGGTTAGAAGGATGTCAAAAACTTCCTCTTCCCTTACACACCTTCTCAAGATTTGATCTGAGCCAAGTTTGAAAAGATTGCCCCCAATCCAGGAGAAGGGGGCGCCTTTCCTGACTATCTTACTCTTTTCTTTGGAGGGAAAGTTTGGTGGGAACTGTGCTGATACCAAATAGTTTGCTATATCAGCAAACCATGGGGAGAGAACTGAAATAGAAAACAAATGCTTGTCTAGTGACTGGTCATCCACCATTCCTTCTTCACCTGCAGGCAAATTCATCCTAGATGGAAAGTCTGCAACAACATTTTCCTTACCAGGCTTATCAATAATAGTTAGATCAAACTGTTGTAATAAAAGCAACCATCTTATAATTCTAGCATTCGCATCTGGTTTGTTCATTAAATATTTGATTGCAACATGGTCAGTATGCACAAATTTTTGATAGCCTATAATGTAATGCCTAAATTTGTTTAATGAATGCACAACAGGCAGGAGTTCCTTTTCGGTCACAGTATAATTTAGCTCAACCTTTGACAGGTTCTTATTGATAAAGTAGATGTCATAGGGCAATTTCTCCTCTACCGGACCTAAGGCTACTCCTATGGCTTTGTGTGAGGCATCAGCATGAATATGAAAAGGGAGGGCCCAGTTTGGGCCTCAAAGAATTGGTGCAGTGGTTAACTTACCCTTTAAAATGTCTAAGGCCTCTTGACATCTTTTTGACCATATAAACTTTGAATCTTTGGCCAACAACCCAAATAAAGGAGAGGCCAACTTGCTGAAGTCCTTTATGAACCTTCGGTAGTATCCAGCTAACCCCAAGAAACTCCTGACATCCCTTTGCTTTTGTGGAGGTGAGACCCTTTCAATGATTGCTATTTTGTTCGGGTCCACCTGCAGTCCTTGCTGAGGTATTGAATGACCTAGCACGGTCCCTTCAGTCACTAGGAATTCACATTTTTCTGGACTGAGAGATAGGTTCATTTCAATGCATTTGTGCAATACTTTTCCTAGGTTAGTCAGGGCTTCTTGAAAATCACAACCATAAGGTGTAAAATCATCCATATAAATTTCCACCACATCATGTACTAATTCAGCAAAAATACTCAAGACTGCTCTTTGGAAAGTGGAAAGAGCATTTCATAGGCCAAAAGGAAGGACCCTATAGGAAAAAGTACCCCAAGGACAGGTGAATGTGATCTTATCTTGGTCTTCTAGGCATATTTGGATTTGGTTGTACCCATTGAATCCATCTAGGAAAGAAAAGAACTTCTTCCCTGCCAGGCCATCTAGCACTTGGTCAGTGAAGGGTAGGGGAAAATGATCCTTCTTTGTGGCTTTATTCAACTTCCTGTAATCGACACAAATCCTCCACTTACCATTTTTCATGGGAACCAAAACTAAAGGAGAGGCCCACTCACTATCTGAGATAGGGTAAATGAATCCTACATCTAGTAGTTTTTGCAGTTATTCTTTGACTATATCTTTAAGAGTTGGATTCATCCTCCTTTGTGGTTACCAAACTGGCTTGCAACCTTCTTTGATGTATATGTGGTGAGTACACACTGAAGGGTGTACTCCCTTCATTTCCTTGTAACTCCAAGTGAAGGCCTCTAGGTTTTCTCTCAACATGTTGCATAGCTTTTCCTCTTCAAGAGTAGAAAGAGATGGATTAATTTTCAAAGTTTTCTCTGGGCCAAAATCTATGGTTTTGACATGGAGTGGGTTGGAATTGGCCAAGCACAAGTCAATTGGATGATTGTTCTGTGTTTTCCTTACTTCTTCTTCTATTGGTATTGAACTAGGAGTTGGACTTTGGAGCAGGTGTTCAATTAAGTCATCGTCATCTTGTTTTCCTCCTCCTATGGTTGCTTCCAAAGCATAAAGTTGGGCTAAATAAATCTCATCTTCTTCCTCCTCCTCCAACCATAAAGGTAAATCATGCTCTAGAGAAGGTTGAGCAAGAGGGTATAGGACTAACTGTTTGGACATATGCCCATTCTTGATGGTCATATTCCCAGCTCTGCAACTAATGTAAGCATCAGTTGTGGCCAACCATGGCCTCCCAAGGATGAGAGGGTAACCAGTGAGCTTAGCCTTGGGCTGGAGAACTAGAAATTTTGCAGGGTAATCCCAGGAGTCAATGGGGACCATCACATCCTCCACAATTCCCTCATGGATGACTGTGGAATGGTCTGCAAGTTGCAGAACTATTGTGGTCTTCCTTAATGACCTTTGGAGGTTGAGCTTGAGCATGGTGTCCTTGGTCATCACATTAATGGCAGCCCCAAGATCAATCAAAGTGTGTGGGACAATGGTGCCATTGATGTGCACATCTACTACAAGGCTTCCAGGGTCCAAATATTTTAGACATATTACCTACCCCAGCATTAAGTCAGACAGCTACCTAATGACATTAATGGTAGGGGCATCCCTTTTTCTTCTTCATGGATACTTTAAGCACTTCTCCTTACTCAACTTATTGTAAATTGGAACATCTTTTATTTCTTGGAGAAGGGGGATCTTTACACATAGATTTTTCAATTCTCCCAGAAGTTCAAGTTATTCTGGGGTAGGTTGGAGTGGTTGGGCTAACCTCTCAGGAAAGGGTGGATTTACTTTAAAGTTGCTTTCCTCTCTTTCTTCCTCAACCTCCCTAAGTGGAGAGGGAGGTTGGTTATCTGGGAGAATTCTCCCAGATCATAGGTTGATCTCCTGGATTTCTATAGCATAAGTTGGGTATGATGTCTCTCCACTGTATACTTGTTGAGCCTGTCTATTGTTTAGGTTTGGATTTGGCTGGGTAGGCATCTTGGGTTGCTTGGGTGGAGCGAAGTGTAGGAGTTGTGGTTGGGTAGGTGGTGGAGTTAATAGAGTTGGAGCATTGTTTTATTGGGGCCTCCACCCCTAGTGTAGGGTATTCCACTGAGGTTGTGGTGGAACATAAGGTTGAAATGACTGGTTGGTTGGCTGGGAATGATACTGAGATGCATAGAACCAAGGAGGCGGTGTAAACCAGGAAGGATGAGTAGGGGGTCCCCAAGAAGGTATAGTTTTGGTTTGGTTGGGGTTGTAATATGCATGGGATGACCCTTGCATACCCTTCTGGTATGATCTAGGCCCAGGAGGTCTCCTTTGGTTGATGTAGCAAAGCTGCTCGGTGACCCCTTTAGCTCCTTGATATACAACTTTGAGTCCGAGTAAAAAGGGCACTTGTCTGTGGAGTGGTTTTCTTCACAGACCAAGCAAATCTTAATACAATTTAATGGACATTCATTCCTAGGATGCCTCCTGGTGCATCCAGGACAAAAGATAGCCAGGGATCTCTCTACTTCCTCTTGCTTCCTTTTGATGTTCATGGTATCCAATTGTAAGGCAAGGGTTTGAAGCATCTCACTTTTGAAATCTTCCAGCATATTTCCAATTTCACCCTTGATGGATGAGTTGGAAGATGATGTACTAGCCATAGGTTGACTACTCCTACCCTTTTTCCTAGCTGCCCTAGAATGGTTTCTAAAGACAGTCTTGATATCCTCATAGGATAATTGGTAGATATCTCCATGCTAACAGATGTAAGGTATCCAGAAGATCTTCCTTTACTCCTTTGAGCAAGACCAGCTTTAGTGATTCGGGGTCAAGTGTGCACCTGGCCCTTTTGTAACTAAGCTGGAATCTTTCTTCGTAGTCTTCTAAGGATTCATCCTAGCCCATGGTCATCCTAAAAATCTCTTCTTTAGTATCCTTTGACCTACAGTAGTCCCTATATTTTTTGTTAAAAGCCTGCTGCATCTGAGCCCAAGTTGTGATGCTATCTCCAGGTAAACCCATGAACCAGCGCAATGTTGCATCCTTGAGGGTAGATGGAAACAGTTTTAACTTTTGCTCATCACCTGTACAGTCATAGGTTTGGCATATAATAGAAAACCCAAATAGGAAAGTGTCAGTGTCATCTGTGGTCAGGCCATGGAAATGAGGTAGGGAAGAGGGGCTTATATTCTTCATCTTGGTGTCCCCATTGGTTTCCCTAATGGGGAAGCCACCCTCAACTCTCTCTCTCTCTCTCTATTCCCTCTATCATTTCAGTTTTCAGCCATTGATTCAGTGGGAATGGGTTCTTATTCTTCTTCTTTCCCTATAGGTTCTTCAAATATATCAGGTTGCTCACCTAAGGGTTCCTCCAGTTCACAGCCACCGAAGAAGAGAGAAGGTTAGCTGTTGGATGCAGTGGGGGTATTTGGCAAGAATTTTCCGAAATTGTCCCTACTCATATGGGGCATGAAATAAAATGTTTTTGGGTTGGTTTTTGGAAGATTGTTTAGCAAGAAAGTACTTTGCAGAAATGAAATTGTTGATTGAATGAAAATTAATAACAAAAAAAAATTACTTACTAAATTGAAATTCTACTTGCAGAATAGAAAGGAAAGCAGATAACGGCAACTGAAAGAAAGGAAGCTACTAGATTACTTTTGCAGAAATAAACTAATGGAAGAAGATTGGAGACTAGAAATAGAAGAAAAGAAAGTAGTACTCACATTCTACTCAGACACCTCCCCGGCAACGACACCAAAAAGTGATGAGTGACAATATTAAAGCAAAGATGCTGCAACTCTTGGGCTACCAACTTTACTTATCAACTCGAGGTTCGTACAAACTTGGAGGTGACATTGTTATATGCACAAGTAGAAGTGAAGATCCTGCCTGTTATCACTTGTTCATCTAACGAGAGACCCCAGGGGTTCCAATCCAAACTTCTAAAGAGTTAGAAGAAGCTTGATTCTTTGATGGAAGAGAAAATCTATTCTAAGAAAACTACTCTACTACACTAATGAAGAAAACAACATGTGATGCTAATATAACACCATATCCTAATTAACCATTTAAATAGCTATGCTAAGTAGAATTTATAAATCAACACTAATCTAATGCCGCTATCTAAGTTACAGAAGTAAAGAGCATCAAACCAAACTAATGTGTAAGCAAGGGAACTAATCTAAATCTGTTTTCGCGTTTTTGGTTTTTTTTTTGGGTAAATCAAGCATGCAATGAGTTAAGCGGAAGAGCAAGTGAAGATTGAAATCAATTAAAGGGAGATGTAATGAAGCAGCAGGGCATAGGGACCATTGGATCAATCAATGAATAGTAAAAATGGGAGATGAATGGCGGAGATCTTATCGCAGAGTTTAAGTGAATCAATGAATGAATAGGATGAACGGGAGATGAATGGCGGAGATCTTATCACAGGGGATTAAGTGAATAGATGGACGAATAGGAATAATGAAAGATGAGTTGTAGAAATCTTATCATGGAGTTTAAGTGAATTGATGGATGAATAGGATTAAGTCACGTGGCAACAAAAGGAAAAAAAACGTGCAGAATGATGGAGCGGTCTTTGTAGGTGGTAAGCAGTTTCTCGCGCTCCCTCAAAGCTGTAAGTGGAATTCCTAAATTTTGTGTGATTAGCCTAACTGAGTGACACGTAGCACGAGAAAACCACTTTTCTCGCGTGCTCTTGGGCGGGTATCAGTCGTGCAAGAATTGATGCAAGACTACGTGATAGCCGTTGGATGAGGCAGGATTGATCAACGGTGGAGATCGGCCAAACCAGTTGGTGATCGGGTGATGCGATAGCCGTTGGATCAAGCGAGGTAGATTGAAGGTGGAGATGTGGAGTGCCTAAAGTCAAACGTTGAAATGAATAAAGGTGGTAAGTAGTTTCTTGCGTGCCCTAAGGGCTGTAAGCTGTATTTCTAAATTTTACGTGATTAGCCTAAGTGAATGACACGTAGCACAGGAAAACCACTTTTCTCGCATGCTCTTGGGTGGATATCGGTCGTGGAAGAATTCGTGCGAGATTGCACAATAGCCATTGGATTAGGCGAGATTGATCAACGGTGGAGATCAGCCATGCTAGTTAGTGATCGGGTGACACGATAGTCGTTGGATCAAGCTAGACAGATCGACAGTGGA
The DNA here is from genome assembly GCA_031772625.1 of Pinus tabuliformis. NCBI lineage: Eukaryota > Viridiplantae > Streptophyta > Pinopsida > Pinales > Pinaceae > Pinus > Pinus tabuliformis. The sequence continues at coordinate 100,605,148 of CM062818.1, read as the reverse complement.
GATATGGAGTGCATAAAGTCAAGCATTGAAATGAATCGGACGGTGATTGGTCAGGTTTGTTGTGGATCGGATGGTAAGGAAATCTATGGGTATAATCTGATCAAGACGTGTTTTATTAGCTTCTTCTTAAGCATTTCGTGTTGAAGGAAATGAGCATATGAGCAAAAAGTGATGGAAAAAGATGACAATGAAATGAACCTTGTACTAAATCAAGACAACAAACTTCATGCAAGAACTCCTAGCTAACCAGCTAATTGAAAGAAGGCACAAATGGAAGCAAACTAAAACAAAACTAATCTACGCTACACTATTGTAATGGAAATGCAACTACTTAAGCAAATGAACGATTAAACCATGAATATATGCACTACACTGCTGTAATGGAGATGCAGCTATTTAAGTGAATGAATGATTAAACCATGAATCTATGCGCTACACTGTTGTAATGGAAATGCAGCTATTCAAGCAAATGAACAATTAAACCATGAATCTACGCTAGCATACATGTACAATAAAGAGGAGCCTTAGCTGTTAGGTTTGGGCCCTAAACCAAGAGCTTCAGCCCTCTGAGTTAACTCAGTGCTTGCTCAAAACAAAACTCATTCTTATTATCAAAACAATGGATTACATCAAAAATTTTCACAAGTCTTGCAGCTCGAAAATAAAGTAGAGTTTTACAATCGAAAGTCTAAATCCTACTAAGGTCCTAGGCCTCTCTACTTATACGACTGAAGTCTCCAATGACTTCCTTAAAATTAGGGAGGCTCGGCTCCCAAACTCGAGATAAACTGGTGCTTTGACTTTCACTTGCTCAGCTGCCTTCTAGTCCTCATGATTTGGTTGTTTGCACTCCGAGCTGATGGAGGAATATTCGAATGGAGGGGTAGTAAATGAGGAGGATTTACCTCCTGTAATTTCTCTCCCTTGCCCCATTTGATTTTTGACCAAGGTCTTTGCTAAAATTCCTTTCTTTTATCCTTTAATCTTGCGTTAAATGCACATTAGACCACAAAGAAAAATATCCAACTCTAACTCATCTCATAAACAAAATATAATCAAAAGTATGCAATAAGTTGTGAGAATAGTTGGTTTTCCTAATGTTGGGCATGGAATCCCCCCAAGGCATGTTTTTGGGCTTAAAGCCCAAGTTTTGACCAAATCTTGTTGTAAAAGCTCCGTGAATTGCGGGCGCGGGGCACGAAAGTATGATAGAGTTACAGGGTTGTCTTCCCTAGTTTTGTAATGTAATGTCAGCTGGATAGACCTACCGAGGGTCCATGGACCATGGGATTGTATAAAAAGAGTGAGGCTTTAAGTGTAGAAGTAGAGGAGATAAGAGATGAGGATGAGAAGTCTAAGGGATTGAGTCGCAGTAAAGTTTGTCTTTGGGTCGTAGAGTAGGATAAGGCTCTGCAACTGTGTGTACAGAGGCCTAGTAGTCCGCAACTAAGTGCGCGAACCCCTACAACTGAATGCGCAGGGTGAGTCGAGTCTGTAACCGTGGAAAGAATCAATAAAGAGAAGTTTTGCTATAATTTTGTGTATCTGTTCTTGGGTTAATGCATGATTGATATAATTTGCGAATATACTGTTTATTTACTACGTGCACCTATATGAAGGTTCTATGTTGTTAAGTATAACTTAAAGCACTCAAGTAGGCAAAGATAATTAACTAATATTGGAATATAAGCAAGGTTTTGGGGTAATAACATAGAGCGCGGTGCACAGCCCCTGGGTAGGGCTACACGAAGGCAGTATATCAGGCCGCGAGGAATGGGAAAGTGCACGAAGCAACCTGCACGCAGGGACAAACCGCGGACCAGTCAAACTCATCAGACATCTCCAGGGTGCAGAAACCTGGTTCTAGCACCCTCCCATACTACTTCGAGTGAGACCTCAGTTCGTTCTCTGCGGATTGTTGTCGAAAAGGCCAGTAGTACCAGGATTTTTTTTGGCTAATTAACTCTGAACCTAGGTAAGACCCCAACAAGCCAACAAATGGTTCCATTGCCGAGACGGGGATCTTCATAGAGATGTATAATGTCATATCACTAGAATCCAACAAAGAAAGGAATTGAAGAGTGGTTGGACATAAAGATTCACGAGTTCGTGGCGCAGGAAAATAAGAATCTGCGATTTTCAAAGGAAGAGTGGTTAGATTTCTACTTATATATGGAAATCCATGAAATTTTCTTTGCATCCTTCCCTACTGAGCTGTACGAGTGGATCAGGAGGCTAGCAGATAGCCAAGGAAGGTGTAATCTCAACAAACCTACTGTGTGGACTCCAGAATTGGTGCGCAGATTAGAAGCATCGGAAGATAAGATCACGTGCACTATCGATCACTGGCTGGATCGAATCATAGGAGGGTTCATCACCGAATTCGCGGTAGATACTTCGGTCAGCTATGGCGAGGCAGAACAATGCTTCCTCAAGGAACTGTGAGGTAAGTACGTTAAATCTTTGAATACTTTGATTAAAATGCTATGGTGTGAAAAGCGGGTTATGCGAATAAATTGATGTTTGGGGCTACGCGGAGTGGGAGGATCTATAGAAACGAAGGTAGCAGAGAACTAGAAACTAGCCCCTTGATTTCACCTCCATGAGGGGGTGAGGAGGAGCTTGCGAAGATTTCACCAAGAAGTGCTATTAATCTGATAAAGCAGATAATTCTGCACATACCACCCCCACCCACACCACCACCCGTTTCACCATCTTCACCCCCGACTTCACCCATACCACCTCTGCCACCACCGCGAAGCAGTATGGCCAGCGTGATAAAACTACCAGTGTTCAAAGGAGTAGGGAATGAAGATCCAAACCAGTTTTGGTTCGTGATAAAATCTTTATGGGAAGCACAGGCTGTCACGGATGACAATATAAAGAAGGCAATGTTGGTCATCGCTCTACAGGATCATGCGCTGACCTGGTACATTAAGCATTCCAATGACAATCTGAATGCAGGGATAGCGGATATCCACGCTGCACTAAACAAGGAATTTAGCAGGCCAAAATCGAAGGCACAGTCGATCATTGGATTCAAAGAAATCACAATTCTACCAGGAAAAACCCCTTGGGAGTTGGATCAAATACTGAAGTGCACAATTTGTGAAGCGAACATGACCTTAACAGATGGGAAACACCATGAATTTCTTGTAGCCTCGTTAACACCACATCTACGGAATGCACTGTCGCAATAAAGGCTAACCACTCAAGTTGAGGCCTTAGAGGTTGCGATGAGATTACATGAGACTCTGATACAAGATCCTAACCTTGGAGTCCAGTAGATTCACACGCAGTTGAAAAACTTGTGCTTGGAGATGCAGAGTTTGAAACAATGCAGGACAGCTCGTCCAAAAGTGCACGACGAGGTATGACACATAAAATGCAAGGGCCAGGGGCATGATAAGGACCACTACTTGGTGTTTGTGAATTACCTCGCAGGAGGAGGGCCAATGCCACTAAGACCAAAGGCACAAGTAGGACCAAGCGTGGCGCCTGCATTATGGTGCACAATTTGTCAGATAGGAGGGAAGCATGCTACAGATAACTGCCATCTATTACAGAAGTATACACAGAATTCCCAGTAGTTTTTCTGTAATTTCTGCAGGTCAGTAGGACATGATGAGCACACCTGTAGAAGTTATGAACTGATGATGGATCAGACTCCTACCTACAAAGTTTAGGCCAAAACACGGGCCCTCGATCAAAATGCAGGAATGGTGCGCACTAGATTTCAAGGGCGCAGATGAGGCTGAGGTGGAATGGGACCAGGAAGAGGTCACGGGTAGCTGATATGTTACAATTGCAGAGGGCCAGGGCATTATGCCCATGATTGTACAAATCCAATGAGACCATCATGCTTATATTGTACACAGTTTGATCATGAGACAGAGGATTGTCCCACACTGATAGCGAGGTTACACGATAAAGGAGCACTCCAGCCTCCCCTGACTCAGAACCTGCAAATGATGAGGTTTGAGCCACACGAGGAAGACCCCAATGTAAATATCATGCTCCAGAGTGGTATTACAATAGGGGATGACAAATGTAAACAGCCTAAAGAAAGTACCTGGGTTTGCAAGGCTCCAATGAAGGAACCAAAATTTGATTTAGAGCGCGCTAAGGAGACCTTCATGGAAGCTAAGAGGAGCTTCGCTGATGCCTCCACTTCAGGAAGTAAGGACAGACTGGAGCCGGAAATAGACCCATCAATGCTCACTACGTTCTTGGAGACATGCATGAAGTTTCTGCGTGACAACAAGGCTGTGAAGGGGTTGCACAAACTCATAACTAGATGCGCTGGGACCACGCCAGGAGAACCGCACGTAGTCCGAAAGCTAGGGAAGCACACGACATGAACAAGAAGGGAGATGAGTTTGACCGTGCATATCAAGGAATATGAGATGGATCAAGTGATTTTGGATCTAGGAGGAGAACCATGTGTAGTCTGAAAGCTCGAGAAGCACACGACGCGAACAGTAAGGGAGATGAGTTTGACCACGTAGATTAGGGAATATGAGATGGATCAAGTGATTCTGGATCTAGGATCGGACGCGAACGTCCTGCCAAAGAAGACATGGGAGCGCATGGGCAGGCCAGTGCTGCAATGGTCTCCTATCCAATTACACATGGCGAACCAGCAAAAGATCCTATCTATGGGGAGATTACAGGGAATCACAGTAGATATTGAAGGAGCATGCGTGCTAGTAGATTTCGAAGTGATAGAGATTTTTAATGACAGTAATCCCTATCTCGCACTACTAGGAATAGATTGGGCCACTAACATGAATGGAGTGATAAATCTAAAGAAGTGAAAGATGATTTTTGAGAATAAGTCACTGCGCGTAGTGGTACCTTTAGACCTTGCAGAAGGATCGGGCTACACAGATCCGGTGCGCGACTATGACAGTGATGATGATCTAGACTGTATCTACAAGATAATTGCACGTGAGAAAGACTCAGTAAATCCAACCGCGGATGGCCAAATCTCATGGGAGTGTGAAAGCTCCTATACATCAGATTCTGACGAAGAGATAGAAAGATGGCAGAATCGGTTACACAAGGTAACCACGCTCAACTGTAACATGATGACAATATCGTTGCACAGCATAGCAACAGAGGTAAGAGATTTGCCTACGTGCAATGGGTTAGGTGAAGTGGATGTGTTCCTTAACAAATTTGAAGAAGAAGTACTGGAACAACAGTGTTTAGGCACTCTGAAATGGGTACTGTGCGCTATGCCTACAAGGTGGTGGGGTACGCACCAGAAGAGTTTTACGGACTGGCACGATTTCCGAAGGATGACACGCCTACAATTTGGGAAAACTCAAATGTGGTTAAAAGACAAGTATGATGGATGAAATAGCCAGTGCTCCCACCTTTCAGGTGGGTACAGGCATATGGTATGAAACTTGCAGGAATTCACAGAGTACTCACAGTAGGAGACATGATCGAGACGCGGGTGTGGGCACGATAATGGCACGAATGATCCCTCCGTTTGGGACTAGAAAGTATGGTAAGACCAAGCGCGTGGTCACATATTCACGCAGAAACTTTTGACAAAGTACACGAAGCACTGAACACAGTCCACCATGTGAAGCGGGGTGACTGGGACCTATGCATACCAGCGATTCTCTGGGGATATAGGACCATGTGCAAAACCCTAACCACGCAGTCACTGCCAAGGCTAAAGTATGAAGCAACTGAGGTAAGCCCTATAATACTTGGAGAACTTAGACCATGCATGATCACACCAATAGATACGACAGTTTGCGGAACCTTGGAAGCAGAAATCCAACAAGGAAATTTTAGGCTCCAAGAGCTTGAAAAAGAAAGGGTGCGATTAAGGAAGCAAAGCGCTTTGGTACAAACAGAAGTTAAGAAGCTGGAAGATGAGTTAAGGGACGATTTTCTTGATAAGAAGACCACGGTGGTAAAACAGGGTATGCACGATCATGCTGATAAGTTTGAGCACTATCATCATGAATTGATCAATCTGATGCCTTGGCTTCCACTGAATATTACTAAGAGAAATAACCAGGGTGATACGTTGCAGATGATAAGGTGCGCGACAATGCCAGTAATGGTAAAAGGAAGGTGTTTCCCAAGAAGAATGTTGGATGACCAGAAGAAACCACACACAAGTGGTGCGGCCACCTGACTAGCCAAGGAAGGAACAATCTTAGCACTTCAAGTGGTTGAAAGGAAGCGCGGAACTATAAACTACTTTGCCCAGAAGTTGTGCGAGGTTGGAGCTACATGCAAAAATGAAAAGTCACAAGGTTCGCGACCACGCACAGGGGGTTGCGGTACTATGCTGATTGGCCAAAAAGTGACAGATGAAGTCACTATTCACAATGGGATGCTTGGCTTGAGGCCAAATGGAGCGAGTGGTAGGCATTTAAGACGTGATTTATGGGAAAAATTTGGAAAAATCTGCCACCAAGGAAGCATTAATGAACCGGATTTGGGGAGAACATTTGAATTCAAATTCAAAAAGCATTATAAAATACAAAGGGCTACCCAGCAAACAACACTTGGTCATTTGTGAATTGAGCGATTGAACAGAGCCCTAATTATTGTGAGCTGAGAGTTGATTGAGCCCATGAGTTCGTGAGTCCTAGATTTCCCGACGAATATGATGGCAACAACTAAGGACGTTATGGAGATAACCGAAATGACTGCTGGAGAGGCCACGCAGGCCCTGGCTATGGGAGATGCTCTGAAAGGAGCCGGGATTGTGGCAGAAATCCTAAAATCACTGCACACGCCAAGACCTAAGAAGGACAAACAAGTGATGGTTCCCGTACGTGTGTCCCTGCGGAACCTGCTACGCACCAAGCTATCAATGGAGGAGAAGGGGAAAGTCGTCACCATAGAGACTGATGAAGAAGAAGAAGATCTGGAGGATCTTATCATTGCAGAGGAGGAGGATGAAGGCATGGAGGAGGACACTCAACCTGTGCACCCCGCGACAAAATTGCCCACCTATGTCCCCCTGCGAAAAGGGAAGGCTAAAGTGCCCAAGGACTTGGACGAGACCAAGAGCTCGCTCCAGACCCTGCTCCTCCCAAACAACATTATTTTTGAAGGTACGCACCTGGGACGGGTGCCGAGCCTAAAATTTGAAGATTGGGACCTCGCTGACCACGAGAAGTTCCCTCACCTTGAGACCAGGAACCTCATGAAGCCCAAGCAAAACGCTGCGGTGGGGGTGACAGAATTAGAGTCGCGGAAGTGGTTGCATGGAGTGGAAAAGGCTGGGCTACTGAACCTACTCTGGGTGCCACACTTCCACCACGCCCCAATAACCATTTTCATCATCAGGCAGCTGCTCTGCTTGGTGCATGATGGGTGTTTGTGGCTGGAGGAGCCCATCCCCATCATGGCAGACCTAATTCACCGCATCTCCCGGCTTCCATGCAAAGGAGAGGACCCCACGGACATATCAGAAGGAAAGAGCAGTGACTTGGTCGTCACGGAGGCCATGAAGAAAAAGTACAAGCTAGAAAAGAATAAGAGGGGCTACGCCATCTCCAGCATCAAGGAGAAAGTAGTACGCGTGGCGACCCAAATCTTGGTAGGAAAGGTCATGCGCAAGTGCCGCGCGGATGAAGTACTCGCGCTAGCAGTAGCACTGGCTAAGCAATGCGCAGAGGGGGTCCAGTTTAACTAGTCTGAGTTCCTCTGCCAGGAGTCTTTAGAAAAATTCTGTGAAGCTTAGGAACAGGGCAAAACGTTCCACTATGCATGAGTTCTGCTGTCCATAGTGCTCGTGGCTGGGGAATTACTGGAGGATAGTCAATTCTCCATAATTGATAGGGATTTACCGGAATCCGTGAAGTACGCTTCGTCCTGGGCCACGAAGGATGCTAAGAGGATCCGCGACAATAAAATCTTTTGGGTGTTCATGGAAATGAACCTCAGAATGGGGATCAACCACAAGCCGTGATTGTTGCCCACTGTCTACAATAGTCTATAGACTTTTGTAAAATTCAAAGCAGACATGCATTACATTTACATCAGGGTGCGCAAGGACCCAACCAAGCGGTGGCTAAAGCTACCCTTCGTAGCCACAAATGACATCATTTTTAATGTATTGGAGGCATGACCGCCGGAGTGGCGCGCCCTAGACATCGCAGAGATTGAGAAGTTGGAGGTGCAAAGAAAGAATGACGAGGCCAAGCTGTGCATCGCACAGTTGGCCGAAAACGAAGGAAGGAAACAGCAGTAGCAGAAGTGCGGGCAGCACGGGACGCAACACAGAAAGCAACTAAGCAATAAAAGGCCACAGCAGCAGCAGCAGCATAGGAAGCAACCTCCAAGGCAGGCGAGGGCCAAACGACGCCTTCGCAGAGGCAAGAAGCATAGGAAGCAGAAATAGAAGAGGGAGGTACGGACCCACGAACTGCGTTGACCCAGCTAAAGTGCCAGCACCCAACAGAGAAGACAGGGTCATGGAAGAAGGTCAAGGCATCAAAGTTGTCTATTGACCCGATCACCCTAATCGAGGGTGATCTGCATGACATTAGCGAGACGGTGCGCAATGTCACCAATGAGGCTCTCCAAGATTTCATGCAGGGGAACCAGATTGTGTTGGGGGGCCTCAAAGCGTAGCTACAGGAATTACAGGCGTGCCCTCCTCCGGTTGGCACCCTTTTGACCAACATTGCAGTCGGCTCAACAGCCACAGAACAAATGTTGCACACGCGGATGAAAAATACCATAGTGTTGCTGAAAGGGGCACTAGTGACAACAAATGAGGCCAACGAGCGTTCGGTTAGCATGCTGAAAGGTCTCGGTATCAATATAGCTACACTCCCACGTGAGACCTTATATGTGTTGAAGGATGGGATAACTACAAAGCTGTGAGCTAGGGAGAGCCGCGTGCTCCAAGTCCTTAGTGAGCAAAAAATAAATATGGAACAACTAAGCTTGCAGCGCGACGAAGTGGTGTCGCACAATCAACAACTAGTACAGGTGATAAACGATGCTTGCCAAAGCATCCTGAAGTTGCCCATCCTAGCAAACATACTAGCAGAGGCGCAAATCCACAGGTTAGCAGCAGGGGTCCGCAAGGTGAGGGAAGAAATGACCAAGGTTCAGTTGGAGTTGAACCTTTAGATTGCCGAGCTATGGTTAAAGGTGCAGCCGTCCACCCCCCGAAAGTTAGAGAACAACGCGCTAGTGCTATCACAGTGGGATTAGAGGAAATTGGCAGTGCAGTGCAAGACTGCACCAGCATGTTGGAAGATTCATTTGAGGTCCTCACAAACCTGCAGGAGGACCCCAACATCCAATGCTTGGAGACATAGCCATGATAACTCCAACAGTAATACGATAGCATCAAAGGAACTGTGCAGACAGTGGCCCTCACTCAGAGGCTCGTGTGAATGCAGCAGGAAAAAGCACTGAAAGAGCAGGTAAACGTGGCACGACATAAGGAAGTAGTCCTGAAGGCACGGGTTCAGCCTTGGATCGATGAGGCCTTCACCATCACTGCATATATTGAAGGCAAGCTCACACAAATGTATGGGATGCACACATTGATGCAGAGAAGCACTCCCGACACAGAGGTCTCGGAACAACAAGTGCAGCAAATCCAACAAGTAGCAGCTTTGTGCGTTGCTGACCTCCACACGTTTCGAGAACAGTTGGGGGACTCCATGCAAAGATATCCATGTCGACTGAGTGACTCGAGGGCGAGTCACAATGTTTGTGTTGGGGTCCTGTTGGGCATGGAATCCCCCCCAAGGCATGTTTTGGGGCTCAAATCCCAAGTTTTGACCAAATCTCGTTGTAAAAGCTCCGCGAATTGTGGGCACGGGGCGTGAAAGTATGATAGAGTCACAAGGTTGTCTGCCCTAGTTTTGTAATGTAATGTCGGCTGGATAGACCTACCCAGGGTCCATGGACCATGGGATTGTATAAAAAGAGCGAGGCTCTAAGTGTAGAAGTAGAGGAGATAAGAGATGAGGATGATAAGTCTAAGGGATTGAGTCACAGTAAAGTGTGTCTTTGGGTCGTAGAGTAGGAGAAGGCTCTGCAGTTGTGTGCACAGAGGCCTAGTAGTCTGCAGATGAGTGCAAGGACCGCTGCAACTAAGTGCACAGAGCAAGTCGAGTCTGTCACTGTGGAAAGAATCAATAAAGAGAAGTTTTGCTATAATTTTGTGTATTTGTTCTTGGGTTAATGCATGATTGATATAATTTGTGAATATACAGTTTATTTATTGTGCGCACCTGTATGAAGGTCCTATGTTGTTAAGTATAACTTAAAGCACTCAAGTAGGCAAAGATAATTAACTAATATTGGAATATAAGCAAGGTTTTGGGTTAATAACGCAGAGCGCGGTGCACAGCCCCTGATAGGGTTGCGCGAAGGCAGTATATCAAGCTGCGAGGAATGGGAAAGTGCGTGAAGCAACCTACGCACAGGGATAAACCGCGGACCATTCAAACTTATTATACATCTCCAGGGTGCGGAAACCTGGTTCTAGCACCCTCCCATACTACTTTGGGTGAGACCTCAGTCTGCGCTCTGCGGACTGTTGCCGAAAGGGCCAGTAGTACCGGGATTTGTTTGGCTAATTAACTATGCACCTACCTCAAGCCCCAACAAGCCAACAACTAAGCTAGGAGGTGAATTAAGGCCCATATAATTACCCAATGATGAGGCTAATCACCTTGTTAAACAAAAGAAATATTCAAGAACTCATCTTGAATAAGGGCAAGAAAGCAAGCTAATGGTCTCAAGAAATAATGATTTTTTCTTTGAACAAATATGTTTTTGGGCTTGTCCTTGTAGAGCTTACAACCAAGATTCTTAATGCACAAGAGAGAGGCCACCAGGGCCATGGATGAGGCACAATGAGGTCAAAAAGTTGCTCAAAGGATGAACAACACTTTCAGTAGGGGGATATGATGGACCTATAAAGTAGACATAAATTAAGACCCATGCCTCTAATTTAAAACATAAATTAAGGCCTATGACAATCATTTAGCACATTAAACCTCTCTTTTTGCATTAGATAATTTATTTTTAACTTTAATATATTCATTAAGAAGGTTTATGAATAATTGAATATTTGTGCCTAATATTATTTATTTTTTGTGGAATATTATGAGAATATTGGGTTGATTATGAAGAGTTAGAGGAGGAGATAATTTAAGGACTTTTTCCCTACTACTAGAGGATCAATAATAAATAATAAGTCAATAAGATATTATGGAATTATGGCACAAATTGTGGAACTCCAATGATTGACAAAATCTAGGAATGTGTTCCACTAATCAAGGGAGCAGATCCACTAATCAAGGGACTTTGGTGGGGAAAGTTACCTCCATCCATGGGGAATGATTCTTAATCATTTTGTATAAGTACCAAGTCAAATTTTCCTCTAGGGAATTATTGAGAAAATCTAGGAATGTGTTCCCTGCCATTTAATGCAAATTCCTAGTATTGGGGACTAGATCCACTAATCAAGGGATTTTGGTGGGGAAAGCTTCCTCAATTCATGGGGAATGATTCCTAATCATTTTGTATAAGTAACAAGTCGAATTTTCCTCTAGGGAGAGATTTTCATTAGTGTTATTGTGGAGAGAGCTTGTATTTTTGTAGCTCCATTGTATTTTCTTGCAGGGATGTAATTTTACTGATGAAAATAATGAAGATTGGTGTCATGTTCAGCTTCTAAATTTCATTCTCCTCCATAGGTCTCTGAGTTTCCTTGGGCTTGGCCATCCCAGTAACCTTAGAGTACTTCTGTATCATTTTCTTTCCTTCTTTTCACTTCTTATTCATATGCATCTCTAGTTTTTATGTCTTTCTATTTCTGCATTTAGTATTAATGATTTCTTATTGTAGGATTGAGTTAAATGGTGGATGTAAGTTCCTTTGCAAGATCACAAGAATTATTTCATCCTTGGAAAAACTTTTTAAGTTCATAATAATCATTGAGTTGCTTGGATTAGTCTTCTTACTCCCAAATCTAGATTGTTGGACCTCCTTTTTAGTAAAGAACGGTAAATTTCTGCTATTTTTTAGAGCATGTTAACGAGCTTCAATCAACTTGATTACACTTGAATTGGATCACAAAAACATTCTAGTTAATAACAAAAATTACACCATTTCATTTGCACTTGATTTGGTTAGGCATTTTTTAGATTTACTAGCTCGCTAGTTCTCGAATTTCTAGATTTTCGACTAGTAATTTTATTTTTTTTTGCATGGGTTAACATAGGTAGTTTTGAGTGATTCCACTTGGAATAGGGACCTAAGAGATCCTAGTTAATAAAAAATATTGTCCCATATGATTTGGATTTGATTTTCTTGGTCATTAAACCCTCACCAATTTCATCATTTCACAAGGAAACTTCTCCAAGCTTTTTGAGCAAATCCATCCATCTCCCAACTTTGGTTTTGAGTTCTGAGTGATCCTAGGCATTTTCTCACTCCATTCCACCCATATAAAACCTTCTCTAAGCCTTCCATCACCTCCAACACCTCACATTTTTCTCTCGGCTGTATCTTGTAGGTTCACTATAATTCCTACAGCATCATCCTGTAGGTTTTCCTGAAATGGCCTTTTTTGAGGCCGAATTGATGGAAAACCTCTAGGAAGTCACCAAACAGCTCCCAAGGGTCTCCCACACCATCCAAACATATCCTAACCCTTCCATCCAACCCCAACATCCTTAATTCACCTACCACATCACCAAAAGAAATTAGTTTGCATACTTGATTTTGCATGAAAAGACAAAAAGACAAAAATAGATTTATTTCAATCCCTTTACTTGCACATTAGTGATATTTGATGCTTCTTACTTCCATGCTTAGATAGTAGCATTTGGTTCACGATAATTTAGCATTATTTCAAAGCGTAGTTTCTTAGCATTTAATTAGGAAATGGTGTGATTTAGCATTGAATTTCCGTCTCTTTCCGTGTACTTTCTTTATTGCAATAGGTTAAGGTTCCATTTTGAACATTTCATTTTCTACAATTAGTTTAGGATTTGACTTCATTACATGCATTCCATTACATCATGACAGCAAAGGAATGACACATTGTATGTCGCACATATAGTGTTGACACCTCTTAAGTTTGTATGAACCTCGGGTTGATAATTAAAGTCGGTAGCCTTGGGAGTTGTAGCATTCTTGTTGCAATACCTAGGCTCATCACTTTTGGCACCGTTTTTGGGGAGGCGTCAAAGTATGAATTGTTTTCTTCCCTAGTTGATATATGTTTTTTCACTTTTTGAAAAAACAAAATATTTGTATTAAACATATTTAATTTCCGTAGAAAATTGCATTGCATTATAGTTTTAATTCAATCATAAAACCAAAAACAAAATTTATCCAACACCAACCCACCCCCTCATTTGATCACATGGTGCAGTAAGAGCCATATCACCATTTACTTTTGCAAGGAGAAAAAGAAGATGGCAAATAATATAGAAGAAATGGATGGATATGATGACAATGAAGAAGATCCTATCAGATTTCCCATTCAAGATACTGATGGTAGTGTGCACATGGAGAACATCCCTCCATCTTTTCTTCCAAAATTTCATGGTCTAAGGTCATAGGATCTGGAAACATTTCTCTTTGAATTTGAAATTGTTTGTAGATCTTATGGTTACCTATTAAAAACTCAAAAACTGAGATTGTTTCCAGTAACATTGAAGGATAGAGCTCTTAGATGGTTCATGATTTTAGGGACTAATTCAATAAGATCATGGAATGATATGCAAAAGATATTTATAGAAAAATATGAAGATCATGATCTTAAAGAAGAAATATTTAGAATGAATCAAAGATAATATGAGAGCCTTGAGGATCTAATAAAGAGATTCATGTACAATGTTAAGAGGGGAAAACTACATCATTTAGGATCCGACACACTAAAAACCCTCTTACTTAGAACAATTATGGATGAGTGGATTGATCTCCTTAATCTCATGAGTAGAGGTGATGTATATCAATTATCATTTGAGGAAATTTGTGAAACATGCAAACACATATCAAGAGTAAAAGCAAGAGTAGGTAAATCAGCATCAAGATCAGTAAGTCAAGCTAAACTTAGAAAGTTGTTTGATGATTTTAAAACATAAATTCTTAGCTATCTAACAAAACAAGTAGAAATATTAAGAATGCAAGGTGAAGGAAAAGGAAATGTTGATATTTGTGTTGCAGAATCACATGATGTTAAATGTTGCTCCTCATTACCAAGGTTGAAGTAAGTTCACCGAAAGGACAATGGAGCATGTCAGTTGCCAATGCAGCAATGTTATATAGCTCCAAAAGGACCATGGCTACGTATTCAACCCAATATGATGCAAGAGCCTAATTCACAATTTGAAGATTATGAATATCCACCTCAAAGAAATTGGAGCACACCCTTTCCTTGGCAAAATTGGCCATATCAACCCCAAAACCAATCTTGGCAACAAGGTTGGAAAGGAACTTATGGGAGCCACCACAATATCCTCAATATTTTCCTCAATATCCTCCATACCCAACTCCATGTTATCCCTACCATTCACCTCCACCACAACCACAACCCCATCAACATCCATCTCAAATATACACTCCCACTCAACTACCTGTACCACCATTTCCAAACCCACACATTGAAGTGGCTCAGCCCACTTACAATGCTAAGGTACAAAACTTCCAAACATCTCCTCTTGAGCTCAATGGTATTCACCATAGCTCAGGAAGAGTATTGCAAAAAAGCGATTATCTTGATATCATTGAAGGACCACATCTAGAAGAAGAAGATTCAAATAAGAAGACTATAGAACCATGGGCTGCGATTGATGAAGAACAGACATCAAAATTAGAGATTTAGAGAATTCCCTCATGGTTACCATAAAATCCTCCATGTATTCAAGAGAACAATCAACAAAAAGAGGAAGATTTGAAGGTCATGGTAGAAGAAAACATGAACAATGATCCAGATCAGCAAAAGGACCAACGACATGACAACTATATTGAAATATGGTTCCAGATAGTCACTAAGTTGCAGCATCACTCTCTTCCTCAACTTTGCTTGATCCTTTCAAAGTCAAATCATTTGGTCTCTGAAATCCAGGTACATGTCAACGCATACATTTGAAGCCTCCACATCATTTTGTCTGTCATCTTGATGTGCACATGGCTCCATTGGAAGTATTCTTATACTTGAAAGTGATTTTGTTTTTCAAGTAGGGTAGGGTAGAAGAAAAAAAAAGAAAAGAAAAAAGAAGAAACAAAATGAAAAATAAGAGAAAAAATAAAAATCTAAGGTGAAAACCTCCTTGGATGTGCCTCAGATTGGTTCATTGATTGAAAATCTCCATGAGGCAGTCAATGGGTTTGAAAAAAGAAAAAAAGAGAAAAAAGAAGATCCGAGGTGAAAACCTCCTTTGAGGCGCCTCGGTGGACCTACTAGTTGAAAACCTCATTGAGGCAGCTAGTAGGCCTAGAAAAAAAAAGAGAATAAAAGAGAATCCTTGCTCCATGAATGCATGTACTCTCCAATATCTGCAAGCAACAAGAATAAGTTGGTACCAAAAGGAAAATTGGTCAAGCCTAGTCAAAAGAAGTCAAATTTTGACTTTCTCCTACTTCGCTCAAATGCTCCAACAAGGCTAAGTCCATGCTAATCCATCACCCTCATCTATTTTCACCAACCACCTATCATTATCAAGCTTCTACTACTCATTTTCCTTGTTGTCCTAAAAAAACTACATGATGCTCTGTTTTACTACAGGATACAAAAATACATAGAGCAGAAATTTGTTTTTTCCATAACTTGAAAACCATGCATCCATTTTCTAAGATGTTTCAGGAGGAGATGCATATGGATGATGGTAACATGATCAAGCAATTTCAGCAAATTCCAGTGCACGATTTCCAAGAAATTGGCAACCATCACCTTCAGCCATTTTTGAATTTTCACAATATCCTTGCATCCATTTAAAAAGTTGTTTCATGGGTAGATGCATATGGATGATGGTAACATGCCCAAGGAATTTCAGCGAAGTTCAGTGCATGGTTTCCAATAAAATGGCCTCCATCACCTTCCAACACTTGCACATCAACATCAACTCAGCAGCAGCATGCATGTCTCTTCAACAACCATCAGGTAGGTACAAGTATGCAATATTCTTGACCTCTTCTCTTGAGCATATTATAGTTAGAAATTTGTTGTAAATGCATGAGAGATGAGGTTTTATAAGCTAAGGATTGGTCAGTAGTCTCAGCCACCTTCAACTAGTTAATTGCAACTCACTCCTTCACTCATGCAATGTTGAAAAGTCAAATTATGAAGGGTGATGATTTCAAGGAATGAGGACAGCAGTTAAAAGAAGAAATTTTTGCAAAGGCCAAGGTCACCACAGCACTCCAAGCCCTCCATCCACTTCATATTCACTATATATTCATCATTCATCCATCCCATTTCATTCTTGAAGAAAGAAAAAAAACAAAGAGAGCATCCTCTCCATTTTCATGAAATTTCCATTTGCAGGTCAGCAAGAAGGATAGTCAAAGAGAAAAGGAGGATCACAAAGAGACCTCTGTTACTCACATTTTTATTTTACCACTCATTACCATTCATTCCTCCACCATTTCTGTCATTTTTTCCACTCCTTTACTTCAATTTACAAAGGGACTGTGTTTTCTACATGGTAGAGGGAATTACTCCCCTAGGGCTTTTTGGGTGAAACCCTAGCAGACTGAAAGTTGTCTATTCAAAGAAACATGCATTCATACAGCCATTATGCTATTATAAGCAAATTCTATGATAAGGGTACGTACCTTCGGTCCTACGTTTGAGAAGGCCTTTAGGGTCCAAACCCTTCTTGGAGTTCCCTTCTTCTCTTTTGTCCTGCAAAACAAACAATTCAACGAACACAGCAGTACATGGACAAAAACTTATAAAGAAACCATCTTCATGCTATAAAGAAAGGTAGTTAGTTATGAAATCCAAACAACCATTTACACATGAATTCAAAACATGAATATCATTAACATAAAGAAGATTCAATTCGAGAACCAAGACATGTGTTTCTTTTTATTATAGACAAATAAAGTACATAAAAAGGAAAATGTTCACCTGAGTCACCTTCAGCAGGCTCCAAGCAAAGCTTCCTTCCGGATACATTCCAGCCTCAAGCCTCTAACAAAACTCCTTCCATGACTCTCTCCATGATGTCATAAATGGTGGACGAACATCAACACACAAGGAAACAAAGGTTTCCTGTACAAAATGGGGGAAGTGCAGAAGGCACAAGGGACTTCAGACCTGGTCAAGGGGAAAATCTCAGCATAATAACCTTTCTCTCTATTCTCTCCTCCCTTAGGCCTTCCCTTTGATGTCTTTTTATACCATCTCCAAAGTAGCTTTTTAGTTAGGAGTTGATTGGGAACAGTTGGGCCACGGGAACTAACAGGTGATCAGCAAGTAAAACCCGCGATCTTTGCCCAAAAAGAAGGAATTTTATATTTTTTTAAGTGTTTTAATACATACATGCGGGTTGGATATACACAGACCCGCGTATACACGTGTTTAACTCAGGGCAATGTCGCGTATAAGGGATAAAACACTATTTTTTAAATTTTAGGACTAGGTCTGGAAGGAGGGGTTGCCCTAGGCCATGAGTACAGCATCACAAACCATAAGAGTGAGATTCGGAGCTATAACACTACAACATGATCCTGTAAGAATTACTGTGACCCAGAAATCCTACAGGAGGCAGTTTGAAGGTTGTAGAGGTGTCCAAATGGTGGAAAAAGGTAGCATAAGATTGATAATGATATGGAAGACCTTGCTAAACAAAATAAATATTCAACAACTCATCTTGAATAAGGGTAAGAAAGCAAGCTAATGGTCTCAAGAAACAATGATTTTTTTCTTTGAACAAATATGTTTTTGGGCTTGTCCTTGCAGAGCTTACAGCCAAGATTCTTAATGCACAAGAGAGAGGAAACCAGGGCCATGGATGAGGCACAATGAGGTCACTAAGTTTCTCAGAGGATGACCAACACTTTCAACAAGGGGGTATGATGGGCCTCTAAATTAGACATAAATTAAGGCACATGCCTCTAATTTAAAACATAAATTAAGGCCTATGACCATCCTTTAGCACATTAAACCTCTCTTTTTTCATTAGATAATTTATTTTTAACTTTAATATATTCATTAGGAAGGTTTATGAATAATTGAATATTTGTACCTAATATTATTTATTTTTTGTGGAATATTATGAGAATAATGGGTAGATTATGAAGAGTTTGAGGAGGAGATAATTTAGGGACTTGTTCCCTACTACTAGAGGATCAATAATAAATAATAATTCAATAAGATATTATGGAATTATGGCACAAATTGTGGAACTCCAATGATTGAGAAAATCTAGGAATGTGTTCCACTAATCAAGGGAGCAGATCCACCAATCAAGGGATCGGGTCCACTAATCAAGGGATTTCGGTGTGGAAAGCTTCCTCCATCCATGGGGAATGATTCTTAATCATTTTGTATAAGTACCAAGTTGAATTTGCCTCTAGGGAATGATTGAAAAAATCTAGGAATGTGTTCCCTGCCATTTAATGCAAATTCCGAGTATTGGGGACTAGATCCACTAATCAAAGGATTTTGGTGGGGGAAGCTTCCTCCATTCATGGGGAATGATTCCTAATCATTTTGTATAAGTAACAAGTCGAATTTTCCTCTAGGGAGAGATTTTCATTAGTGTTATTGTGGAGAGAGCTTGTATTTTTGCAGCTCCATTGTATTTTCTTACAGGGATGTAATTCTATTGATGAAAATAATGAAGATTGGTGTCATGTTCAGCTTCTAAATCTCATTCTCCTCCATAGGTATCTGATTTTCCTTGGGCTTGGCCATCCCAGGAACCTCAGAGCCCTTTTGTATCATTTTCTTTTCTTCTTTTCACTTCTTATTCACATGCATCTTTATTTTTTATGTCTTTCTATTTCTGCATTTAGTATTAATGATTTCTTGTTGTAGGATTGAGTTAAATGGTTGATGTAAGTTCTTTTGTAGGATCACAAGCATTATTTCATCCTTGGAAAAGCTTTTGAAGTTCATAATAATCATTGAGTTGCTTAGATTAGTCTTCTTACTCCCAAATCTAGATTGTTGGACCTCCTTTTTAGTAAAGAACAGTAAATTTCTGCTATTTTTTAGAGCATGCTAACGAGCTTCATTCGACTTGATTCCACTTGAATTAGATCACAAAAAAAATCTAGTTCATAACAAAAATTACCCCATTGCATTTTTACTTGATTTGGTTAGGAATTTTTAGGTTTACTAGCTCACTAGTTCTCGAATTTCTAGATTTTCGACAAGTAATGTTTTTTATTTTTTTTTTGCATGGGTTAACAGAAGTATTTTTGAGTGATTCCACTTGGAATAGGGACCTAAGAGATCCTAGTTAATAAAAAAAATTGTCCCATCCAATTTGGATTTGATTTTCTTGGTCATTAAACCCTCACCAATTTCATCATTTCACAAGGAAACTTCTCCAAGCTTTTTGAGCAAATCCATCCATCTCCCAACTTTGGTTTTGAGTTCTGAGTGATCCTAGGCATTTTCTCACTCCATTCCATGCATCTACCACCTTCCCTAAGCCTTCCATCACCTCCAACACCTGAAATTTTTCTCTCGGCTGTATCCTGTAGGTTCACTGTGATTCCTATTGGATCATCCTATAGGTTCACTGTAATTCCTATAGGATCATCCTGTAGGTTTCTAGTACATCCTCTAGGTTTTTCTTGAAATGGCTTGTTTTGAGGCCGAATTGATGGAAAACCCCTAGGAGGTCACCAAAAGCCTCTCAAGGGTTCCCACACCATCCAAACATCTCCTAACCCTTCCATCCAACCTCCAACATCCTTAATTCACCTGTCACATCACCAAAAGAAATTAGTTTGCATACTTGATTTTGCAGGAAAAGACAAAAAGAAAAAAACAGATTTATTTCAGTCCCTTTACTTGCACATTAGTGATGTTTGATTCTTCTTAATTCCATGCTTAGATAGTAGCATTTGGTTCATGATAATTTAGCATTATTGCAAAGCATAGTTTCTTGGCAGTTGATTAGGAAATGTTGTGATTTAGCATTGAATTTACGTCTCTTTCCTTGTACTTTCTATCTTGTAATAGGTTAAGGTTTCATTTCAAACATTTCATTTTCTGCAATTAGTTTAGGATTTGACTTCAGTACATGCATTCCATTACATCATGACAGTAAAAAAAGGACACATTGTATGCCACACATATAAATTCGACACCTCTTAAGTTTGTACAAACCCCAGGTTGATAATTAAAGTCGGTAGCCTTGGGAGTTGCAACATTCTTGTTGAAATACTGAGGCTCATCATATGGTGTGGAGTGTTTGGAGCCAACAATCTTCTATTGGAGTGAGGGAGTGTTGGTTAATATGAAGGAACAATTATCTAAAGAAAGAGAGGGTAAGTTGAAAAGATTTGGCTATAATTCCATCTTGGTCTCTTTTTCTCTGGGGAGGGTTCCATGACTAGAGCCTCAGCAGATTACAATCAATCCCATTGATCTAAGGATTCCACAGATGAGGACATGGGTAGATCATATGTCCTAACATGCAGGTCTGTTAGCAATCAGTGTCTCACCATCCTTCTTTGGATGGTTGCGTAGACAGTTCATGATGATCAATGATTATATGTACGTAGGGATGGATTTTTGTGACAACCCTGAGCTCGTGCTTCCTAAGGGTAAGCGATGGGGTGTTACATGTAAGATATTTCAACCATTTGAATTTTTGAAGTTTTATAAAAAAATTGTGTTTTTTATGTTTCTTAGACTAAACTATTGATTTGTTCATGTAGATATTATGCATGTTCAACCTATAGGTGCTTCATATCTCTATCGTGCAAGAGAAAAACCATAGGAGGCAGTAGTTCCAGAACAGGGTACTTCAATAGGACGGATGTTGTAGAAAATATGATGTAGGTTAACCTGATAATGTAATATAAGTCAAAGCAGAATACTATAACCTACTTCTACTATCAATTTGCAGAAGCTTAAAGATTGAGCTGAACAGTATAACCATAAGAAGAAGAAGAATCAATGCACAATACACATGAAAATAATTTGGGGAAAGCCTCAGCTAAAAACCCCACTATCTGTATTATCATACAAGATGGAAATACATAGGAATTATACAAAGCCTTAGCTCTCATAGCTAGCCAGCTCTTAGTACAATCCTCACAGATGCTCATAGGTAATCTTGGCTTCTCTCCAGCCTTACTATCTACCCTCCAAGCTCTTATTTCCTTGCATTGTTGCTCTGGGATGATTCTCCTTCAACCAAGTGGAAAACTCATTTACCAAGTGGATGATAACCTCTCAAAATTGCGCAATCCTCAAGGATTAAATCCTTGACTGCATGCATGAGTTTTCTCTTTGAGAAAACACATGCAACTGATAGTACATTGTCCTTGACTTTAATCTCAACTGGGTCTTTCTCAGAATAGACATGCATGAGTTTCTGATGAGGGAATCTTCAGTTAACTGGAGTAGCACTAGTTGAGTGCATGCATGCATCAACTGACTATTAACTCACCATTAGTTCCTCAAACAATTTGGAACTAATTTAACTGGACTTAACTCAGTAAACTAAGTTAACTAATTACAACTCAAATATAACTCAATCTTATCTCCTTAATTTAAGGGATAACTCTTGCATGACTTCAGAAAGACTTCTAACTTGAATTTCTCCAACTAATTAATTCAAAATGAATTAATTAATTATTTCCAAGTAGTTGTTAAGACTAAATTCGATTTAATTCACAATTTAATTCAAGGACAAATTAAATTGGAATATTCTTGTTGCCACATTTCAACGCTCCCTCTCAACAAGAAAGGGATTATCTGCCACTCTGATCCTGTCTCTATGGAACTTGAATTTATACTTTGAAAATGCCTTTGTCAAAATGTTAGTATCATGCTCCTCTGTCGAAATATACTGCAGTAGCATGATCCTACTCGCTACACAGTCTTTGAGATGATGATACCGGATGTCGATGTGCTTGGACCTATCATGAAATACTAGATTTTCATAGAGTTTGATACAACTCTGATTATCACAATAGATCACAGTTGGATCCATCCTCTGATCAAACAAACCAATTAGGATTTTCCGCATCCAGATGGCCTCACATGCTACCTGACTTGCAGCCATGTATTCAGCCTCTACCAAGCTGAGTGCAACCGACTCTGTTTCCAGCTGTACCAAGAAACTGTTGCTAACCCAAGGTTGAAAATCCCTCCTGATGTGCTCTTCCGATCTGATGGACTCCCTGCCCAATCTGCATCAATGAAGCCTTGTAGCTTCACTCCCTCTATCCGTCTGTACCATAATCCATACTTATATGTGCCTCTAAGGTATCTCAATACATGCTTTCCCGCCTTCCAAAACATCTTGGTAGGTTGAACCATCGCTTGACTCAGCGAGTTCACTACATAGCAAAAATCTAGTCGTGTGTTCACTAAGTACATTAATGAACCCACAAGATGCCTGTACACAGTAGCCTCCACTAGTTCTCCTGAAGTAGCATCCTCCTTCCTCTAGTTACCAACTAGAGGAGTCTGCATGGGCTTGCACTTCTCCATGTGGAATCTCCTGAGTATCTCGTTGGCATACTTGCCATGAGACACAAACAACTCCCCATCCTTCTACCACACTTCCATGACAAGGAAGTAATGCATGAGACCCATGTCTTTCATCTCGAATTCTCTTGCAAGGTCCTCCTTGCAAGACACGATCAACTGATCATCACCAGTCAATATGAGATCATCAACATAAAGTACGATGATCAACAGCTTACCTTTCACCACAATGTGGTACAAGTTTGCATCCACTTCACTCTTTGTGAAGCCTTACCTTGTGAAGTAGTTGTCTATCCTAGTGTACCAAGCACGAGGTGCTTGCTTCGACCTGTATAATGCTCTCTTGTATCGGCACACATGCGACTCATGATCGAATGTCTCAAAACCTTTCGGCTGCTCTATGTACACCTCTTCTTCAATCTTTCCATTGAGGAATGTAGTCTTCACATCCATCTGATGGATCTTCCAACCCATCTGTGCTGATAGTGCCAACATAGATCTGATAGATGAGTACCTTGCGACAGGAGCAAAAGTCTCATCATAGTCAATCCCTTCGACCTGTGAAAAGCTACGAGCAACAAAAATTTCCTTATGCTTCTCCACACTACCGTCAGTAGCTTGCTTTACTTTGTAAAGCCAACGAGAACTCACAATTGACTTGTTCTCCAGTCTCGAAACCACATCCCAAACACTGTTACGAACTATGGAGTCATACTCCTCCACCATAGCATCAACCCAAATCGGTTGTTGTACTGCTTCCTCAAAGGAAGATGGCTCGTTCACAACACATTCCCCAGCAAGGGCCATGTATCCAGTGTACCTCTCAGGTGACCTCCTCTCTCTATGGTAAGAAGATGGTTCTCCCATATTCTCTCTCGCATCCTCCAACAATCTATCAACTTCTCTTATGCGCTTCCATCCATCTCTGGAAGACTCTACTTGAGTGTATGTCTCCACTCCTGGAACCTCTACATGTGGCTGCTCCACATCAGTCTGAGGCTCCTCCTCCTTAGGAACCAACAATTCCTCCACAGCCTGTAGTTGGAGCTCCCTCTCAAGGGAAACTCGCATGGCCTTCTGCTCATCAAACTTGAGATCTCTGCGAACCACTGTCCTCCGACTGGTAGGCAAGTACACCCAATAGTTGTGAGGTGTATCAGTGTACCCCACAAGTATCCCCAACTCTGTTGTCAGCTCAAGCTTCTTCCATGCATCCTTTGTCACATGGAAATATACCAATGAGCCAAAGATCCTGAAGTGACCCACATCTGGTCTCTTACCAGAGAAAGCTTCCTTTGATGACTTCATCCCAAGTATGTGATGTGGGCTTCTATTCTGAAAATAGACCATTGTGTTGCATGCCTTAGCCCACAAGTGAAATGGTAGGCCTTGGTCATGTAGCATTGCCCGTGCTTCCCCTATAATAGTTATGTTCTTCCTCTCGGTCACCCCATTTTGTTGTGGGTTATGAGGTGTTGTCAACTCTCGTTCAATTCCTTTCGCTACACAAAAGTCCTTAAACTCTTGAGAGACTTATTCTCCAACGTTGTCGCTTCTCAAGGCCTTGATCTTCTTCCCTTACTCTTTCTCGACCAAAGCTTTGAACTCACAAAACTTTGTGAAAGTTTTGTCCTTCTTCTGCATGAAATAAAACCAGCATTTACAAGAATAGTCATCAATGAAAATCACATAATACCTTTTCTTCGTTGTAGATGCTGTCGAGAATGGTCCACACACATCAGTACGAACTCGCTCTAAGATAGCCTTTGCTCAATTGTATTGATCATGAAAGGAAGACTTGTTGTACTTTCCTAAGGTACAACCTTTGCATGTGTCAACTTGCTCAATTTTACCTTTGGGAAGTCCTGTAGATATCTCCTGCATTATCTTCAAAGCCCCATGATGCAAATGGCCCAACCGCCTGTGCCACAACTCGCCAATGTCTTGGCTTTGCACCAATTCTTATTTTGTACTCAATGCTACACAATCATCTACCTCTATTTTATAGAGATTACCTGAATCCCTATCCTCTTGGTCTGACCCGTCGCTATGTGTCTTAGGAATGCCTTTCCTTTAATAAAGACAACATCATAGGCTTTGTCCTCCAACATCACAACTGATACCAAGTTCTTCTTCAATCTAGGCACATACATCACATCTATCAAGGTGAGAGGAGCTCCATGCTCCCTCTGAAAAGCAACCATTCCCACTCTTGAAACATTATACCTTCCATCATCACCCATCTCTATGCACATCTTGAGGTCTTTCTCCTCCAAGGCACTAAATAAATTTTTATCACCAGTCATGTGGAATGAGGCTCCACTGTCAAGATACCAAACACAACCCATCATCGATGACACCATGCATGCAATGAGGGTAAAGTCCATTTCAAACTGAGAGGCTAATTCCTCACCTTCCAATCCTTCCGAGGATCCCTTCTTGGACTTCTTCAATGGGCATTTAGTTGCATAATGTCCCATCTCGTGACAATTAAACCATCTCACTTTAGACATGTCAACCTTCTTCCTTCCATGAGAAGAATTCGATTTGAAATGGGAAGCCTTCCCTTTCCCTTTCCTTGCCTTACTTGCTAAGGCAAGATTTTCTTCATCATAATTATTGGATGAAGAACCATCTCATGTGCTCCTCCTGATCTCCTCCTGCATAAGATCCAACCATAGTCATTTCCAATCCGACAGTTTCTCCCTTCCATTCATAGAGTCCTGGTAGCTATTCCAACTCTTTGGAAGGCCAAGGAGAGCGAGGCTCACAAAATCATCATCGGTAGTAGTTATTCCCACACTACCAAGCTCATCTCTATAGGTGGTGAGCTTGTTTAGATATGTGGAAATAATATCGCCCTTCTCCATCTTGATTCTTCGAAGCTTATCCTTGAGTGCCAATTTCCTCTAGTCACGACTGTTCTGGTAGAGGTTCTTCAATGTCTTCCACATTGAAAATGGAGTATCCTTCCCATGGAGACTCGAGACAATATGGTCTCGAACTCCCTCAAGGATGATGCATCTCACCTTCGTCGCACACTTCTTCCACTCAGCCAACTGTTGTGCATTAGTTGAAGTTGGCTTTGGGATTTCTTAATCAATTAATTCCTTCAAGCCATTGTCTTCTAATACAACTTCCATTCTATCTTTCAATGCTATGTAATTCGAGATACCTTCCAAGCCATACTCAAGTCTCAAGCCATAGAATGCCATTGGCCAACCTTGAAGTATGATATGAATTCAATTTGCACCTACAACCCCAAACTTCAAATTTTGAATTCTCTTCTTAGTATACTGTTCACAGCTCCAATACCATGTAGAAAATATGATGTAGGTTAACCTGATAATGCAATATAAATCAAAGTAGAATAATATAACCTACTTCTACTATCAATTTGCGGAAGCTTAAAGATCAAGTTGAACAATATAACCAAAAGAAGAAGAATCAATGCACAATACACATGAAAATACTTTGGGGAAAGCTTCAACTAAAAAACCCCACTATCTATATTATCATACAGGGTGGAAATACATAGGAATTATACAAAGCCTTAGCTCTCACAGCTAGCCAGCTCTCAGTACAATCTGCACAGATGCTCACAGGCAATCTTGACTTCTCTCCAGCCTTCCTCTCTGCCCTCCAAGCTCCTATTTGTTATAGACATATTTGGGCACTGCAACCCCAATCACATATGTCCATAAACCAAGGGCTTATAAGTCCCTAAAATTGTTGCTTCATACCCTAAAGGAGCAAGGTCAGTTGATTACATCATCTCCCAGAAGTTCTCCATGAAAAACTGCTCAGAACTGGTCAAAACTGGACCATAGAGACTGCTCAGTGCTAAGGGTGCAATGCATCTCACCTGCCACATGCAAAGAGTGTGATGCATACTAGAAAGCCCTTCTGTACGATGCAATGAGTGAGAGTAGACAAATGGCAAAGATAGTTTTCAAGGTGGATGATCATGGAATCTTCCCGAAACTTCTCCTGTGACACTTGCCTCTCTGAATTCACCCAAGGATGAGTAAGAGATCATGAAATCTCCAAGTGGAATTGAGAACTATCAGAGAAATGACACTAATCAAAAACCCAGAAGCTGACTCACCCACCTACAAACATCTATATATGGATCCCTCATCCCAGAGATCCAGAGGCTGGAATCTTGTATTTTGTAAGGAAGTGTTGTTGGTTTCTTTGTGGAATATCATAGTGTTGGGTGATCTAGCTTTTCATGAGGTGAAGAAGGGATTTCATGTTGGGAGGATGGTGTTGGGTCAGATCAATAGGTTGTAATCCTCTCTTCTAATCTTTCTATCAATAAAGCTATTTGAGTTTTCCTCCATATTCTTGTATGTCTGAGTTGATATATGCATTTGTATGGTCAATATATATCTGATCCTATATTGTTTATGATTGTAGATCTCTATGCTTTGATGGTATTATGCTGCTTTGACTCTACAGGTGTTCTTTGAAGTGGGACAAGCGAGGAAGGAGCAGCAAAGATCTATCAAAGGGGAGAGGAAACAAGCAAGGAGCCAAGTGAAAGACTGAGGTTGGTACTCTCTGCTTCTCTCTCATCTACTTCTCATAAAGGAAAATGCAAGTAACTTTAGTTTGTTTGTTTCTAAGATAGCTACCCGTCTTAGTGGGACTAGCAGCTCTGAATGGACACTAGATTTCCCAATAACACTATTTCCTTGCGTTGTTCCTCTGGGATGATTATCCTTCAACCAAGTGGAAAACTCATTTACCAAGTGGATGATAAACTCTCAAAACTGTGCAATCCTCAAGGATTAAATTCTTGACTACATGCATGAGTTTTCTCTTTGAGAAAACACATGAAACTGATAGTACATTGTCCTTGACTTTAATCTCAACTGCGTCTTTCTCAGAATAGACATGCATGAGTTTCTGATGAGGGAATCTTCAGTTAACTGGAGTAGCACTAGTTGAGTGCATGCATGCATCAACTGATTGTTAACTCACCATTAGTTCCTCAAACAATTTGGAACTAATTTAACTGGACTTAGCTCGTAAACTGAGTTAACTAATTACAACTCAAATATAACTCAATCTTATCTCCTTAATTTAAGGGATAACTCTTGCATGACTTCAAAAAGACTTCTAACTTGAATTTCTCCAACTAAATAATTCAAAATGAATTAATTAATTATTTCCAAGTAGCTGTTAATACTAAATTCGATTTGAATTCACAATTTAATTCAAGGACAAATTAAATTGGAATATTCTTGTTGCCACATTTCAACAGATGCACTACGGGATCTCAATGTAGTCGAGATCCTACCAGAAGACGCCACATGGAGAGGTTGACACATGGCATAGATGAGACCGTGATCAACCAGATTCTGATGCGAATTCAACAACACAGTATTGGAGTTCTGTTATAGACATATTTGGGCACTGCAAACCCAATCACATATTTCCATAAACCAAGGGCTTCTAAGTCCCTAAAAGTGTTGTTTCATACCCTAAAAGAGCAAGGTCAGCTGATTACAGCATCTCCCAGAAGTTCTCCATGAAAAACTGCTCAAAACTGGTCAAAATTGGACCATACAGACTGCTCAGCGCTAAGGGTGCGATGCATCTCACCTGCCACATGCAAAAAGTGTGATGCATACTGAAAATCCCTTCTGTGGGGTGCGTTGAGCGAGAGCAGACAAATGGCAGAAGCAGTTGGCTAGGTGGAAATCCAGAGAATCTTCTAGAAACTGCCCATTTAACACTCACCTCTCTGAATTCACCCAGGGATGAGTAAGAGATCATGAATCTCCAAGTGGAACCAAGAACTATCAGAGAGAGGACACTAATCAAAATCCCAAAAGCTGACTCACCCACCTGCAAACATCTATATATGGATCCCTCATTCTAGAGATCCAGAGGCTGGAATCTTGTATTTTGTAAGGAAGTGCTGTTGGTTTCTTTGTGGAACATCATAGTGTTGGGTGATCTAGCTTTTCATGAGGTGAAGAAGGGCTTTCATGCTGGGATGATGGCGCTGGGTCAGAACAATGGGTTGTAATCCTCTCTTCTACTCTTTCTATCAATAAAGCTATTTGAGTTTTCCTCCATATTCTTGTATGTCTGAGTTGATATATGCATTTGTGTGGTCAATATATATCTGATCCTATATTGTTTATGATTGTAGATCTCTATGCTTTGATGGTATTATGCTACTTTGACTCTACAGGTGTTCTTTGAAGCGGGACAAGTGAGGAAGGAGCGGCAAAGATCTATCATAGGGGAGAGGAAACAAGCAAGAAGCCAAGTGAAAGACTGAGGTTGGTACTCTCTGCTTCTCTCTCATCTACTTCTCAGAAAGGAAAACACAAGTAACTTTAGTTTGTTTGTTTCTAAGATAGCTACCCATCTTAGTGGGACTAGAAGCTCTGAATGGACACTAGTTTTCTCGATAACAAAATGGCGACTCCACTAGGGAGCGAATAACTTGTTTGCTTGTTTCTAGTTTGTTTACTTTATAAGCTACGGACGGAGCTTGAAGTTATGCCAGCTAGCCTTCGAACTGCTTTTGCTATGCAACTGCAAAGTAGATAAACGTTGCTTCAGTTAATCTCCGGGGTAGTTTATGAATTAAACATATGACTTGCAAACATCCTAAGTGCCCTGGTGGTGGCTCAAGTAACCTCATTAGATCAGCCCCTATGTTTTGTATTTACTGACTATCATTAGCTCAGCGTAAATCCCTGAACTAAGCTGCAAACTGTGACCAAAAGCCAAGTTAAAGTCTCGTCCCTAGACCATCGCACTGTCTCCTTTTGACAGTCTGGATGTATCGCACCTCCCGTGTGCAGTAGGTGAGATGCATCCCTGTTTCCCTATGTTACAGGTGCGATGATCAGATAAGGCTGTTTCTGCTTCCAAATTTTGGTTTTTTCTTCACTCTCTTCAGCTTTATTCAGGAGTTTTGCTGTCTGTGATCAGTATACCACTGTTGAAAATCCCTTCCTTTGCATTATTCAGCCTCCTTTGTTCAAAGAATTGTGAATGTTTTTATGTATTTTTCGCCATTTATAGTTCTTATTTACAAAAAAGTAGCTTAATTGAATTGTCGTTTTTTGATTTGGAAGTGTCGCAAGTGTCGTTTTCAGTCAAAGAAAAGAATCCTGCTCTTTTTGATGGTCGATTACACCATTACTCTTGTATTTGATTTGAATTAATAGTATTTCAAATGTCGAAAGAAGTTTTCAAATTGAAGTTGAAATCGTCATCTTAGCCTTGCTTCCATTTTTTAAATTCGAAATCGCAAAGTGTCGTCTTAGCCTTCCTTTTGTTTTTTGAACTCGAAATCGCAAAGTAGTCTTCCTTTCATTTTTTGAATTCGAAATCACAAAGTATTGTCTTAGTCCTCCTTTCATTTTTTTAATTTGAAATCGCAAAGTGTCGACTTCGACTTCCTTTCGTCTTTTGAAGAGAAAATTGTTAGTACTGTCGCTTTGAGAGAAAAGATAGTTCAGATTTGTACTTAGCATTCTTTTTTTCATTCACACATTAAGAAAGTGGAAAACAAATACATGCATGTGCATTTTCATTTAGACTGCTTGTTGATTTTGATTTAGGACAATGCATCTAGTGTGTGTTCTCTGCTCTATGTTGAAAGGATTTCGCTTCTCTTTCCTTAGTAGCTAGGATTTTCATTGCAAAAAGAAGAGTAAACGATTGTTTATCATCGTAGATTGCATATTTAGGAATTGTATATCTACATCACGTGGTGAACTTTAAAGGCAAACTTCTTAAGAAAGATCAACTGTAAAATAAATTCAATGAACATAAAAATGCTTTGGAACCTAACGCACAACTTTAGAAGTCTAGGCTAGAGACGTATTCCAGCTTCGTAAAGCCTGGTAACTATTGTTTTCATCATAGGTTGGGTGATTCCTCGTCTTTGAGATGACAAGTATTAGTATGGACTTGTGCTCCCACTTACCATCGAGTATATATTGGGAGACCACAATAGGTTATATCCTTTATCCTTAGGACGCTGTGTCTACCACATTATCGATCGCAATGCACTGAACACAGCATTCGGGAAGATTGACTATCGTACCGTAAAAAGTATTCTACAGTTTTGCGATTGGTTTGGTTATCCTTCTGTCTAGATTTCCAGAGTATTCACTTTCGTTCCTTTTCAGACTCCTTAAAAGAAAAGGTCCATCTGAGCACTTGTCACTTCAGGCTCATTAAAAATCGAAGGCGGCTAGAGTCATCTTTAGTTTTTTGTCGACTCTTAAAAATTGAAAAAGCAAGTTGTGTCAAAGCGTCTAAAATTCATTTAATTCAGAATCACATATTCCCCTTTTTATTTTCAGTTGATCAAGTAATCCGCAATCATGGAAGAAAGTCAATCAAAACCCCATCGTTCACGGAGACTAACGAGTCAACCATCTTTGGCTCTGGAAACAAAACCATTCCGGGCCAACCGGACTCATTTAACTAGGTCAAAGTCCCCTAGTTTGTTTGAAACTTGTGTTCCAACATCCTCAGAGACTCCAGTTACTCCAAACATGTATGGTATCCCTGCCTCTACAGAAGAATTTCCACAGTCACAAGAGGACAATAGAACTGATCCTAGTGTAATGGTAAACACTTCTATTCCTGAACTGGCTCCATCTAGAGACGATTCGAAAGGTGTCACTCCTCCAACATCTGTCGCTGCAGAGTCTATACCTTCTTCAGCACCAGAAATATTTTACGAACTTGACGATCTACCTCTCTGTTATAGAAATTTTTCGGCACTGCAACCCCAATCATAAATTTCCATAAATCGGGGGCTCTTAAGTCCCTAAAAGTGTTGTTCCAACCCCTAAAAGAACAAGGTCAGCTGATTACATCATCTCCCAAAAGTTCTCCATGAAAAACTACTCAGAATTGGTAAAAATTGGACCATATCACCTGCTCCATGGTCAAAGTGCGCTACATCCCACCTAAATGCACATAGGAGGTGCGATGCATACTGAAAATCCCTTCTATGGGGTGCGATGGGCGAGAGTGGACAAATGGCAAGGTCAATCTGTGAGGTGGAGGATCATGGAATCTTCCAGAAACTTCTCCTGTGACACTTGCCTCTCTGCAGTCGCCCAGGGATGAGTAAGAGATCATCAATCTCCAAGTGGAATCAAGAACTATCAGAGAGAGGACACTAATCAAATCTCAAAAGCTAACTCACCCCCCTTACAAACATCTATATATGGATCCCTCATCCTAGAGATCCGGGGGCTAGAATTTTGTATCTTGTAAGGAAGTGCTGCTGGTTTCTTGGTGTGACATCATAGTGTTGGGTGATATAAGCTTTTCATGAGGTGAAGAAGGGCTCTCTTGTTGGGAGGATGACGCTAGGTCAAAACAATTGGTTGTAATCCTCTTTGCTTTTCTTGATTATTAATAAAGCTATTCAAGTTTTCCTCCACATTCTTGTATGATTGATGATATATGCATTTTTGTGGTCAATATATATCTGGTCCTATACTGTTTATGATATTAGATCTCTCTTCTTGGATAGTGTTATGCTTCTTTGATTCTACAGGTGCTCTTTGAAGCTGGGTAGACGAGGAAGCGAGTGGCAAAGATCTATCAGAAGGGAGAGGAATCAAGCAAGGAACCAAGCGCAAGACAGAGGTTGGTCTCCTTCTTTCCCCTCTTATCTACTTCTCATAAAGGAAAACGAAAGTGGTTTTAGTTTGTTTGTTTCTAAGGTAGCTACCAGCCTTAGTGGGACTAGCAGCTCTGCATAGACACTAGATTTCCCGATAACAAAATGGCGACTCCACTGGGGAGCGAATAGATTGTTTGTTTGTCTATATTTTTTTGCTTTATAAACTTACAGATGGAGCCTGAAGTCAAGCCAGCTAGCCTTCGAACTGCATTTGCTATGCAAGTGCAAAGTAGATCAATGCTGCTTCAGTCTATCTCCGGGTTTTGTTTATGAATTGAACAATTGATTTACAAGCTCTCTAATTACCCTTGTGGTGGATCTAGTAACCTCCTTAGATCTACCCTGTGATTGATTTACTGATTACCACTTGCTCAGCCTAAATCCCTGAACTGAGCTGCAAACTGTGCCCGTAACCCAGTTGAAGTCTCGTCCCTGGAGCATCGCACTGTCTCTTCTCTGGAATCTAGATGTATTGCACTTCCCAAGTGTGGTAGGTGCGCTGCATCTCACTTTCCCCGTGTTATAGGTGCGCTGATCAGACAAGACCTCTTCTGCTCTTAGATTTTGGTTTCTGTGTTCACTCTTTTCAGCTCTATTCAGGAGTTTTGTTGTCTGTAGTCAGTATACCTCTGTTGAAACCCCCTTCCTTGCCATTATTCCACCTCTATTGTGCAAAGAACTGTAAATTTTTTTATGTATTGTGATCCATTTTCACTTCTCTTTTACAAAGAAGTAGCGTAATTGAACTGTCGTTTCTTGATTTGAAAGTGTCGTTTTCGGTCACAAAAGAGAATCTGATTGTTCTTGATAGTCGATTACACTGTTACTCTTGTATTTTATTTGAATTAATAGTTTTTCAAGTGTCGAAAGCAAGTTTTCAATTCCAAATAACAAAGTGTCGTCATTGTCTTCATTTTGTCTTGAAAAGAAACTTGTTAGTAATGTCACTTTGAAAAATAATTCAGATTTGCGCCTAGCTTTCCTTTTATCATTCACACATTAAGAAGGCTGAAAACAAATTCATGCATGTGCATTTGCATTTAGACTGTTTGTTGGTTTGATTTAGGACAGTGCATATAGGGTGTGCTCTTTGCTCTATGTTGAAATAATATCATCTCTCTTTCCTTAGTAGCTAGGATTTTCATTGCAAAAAGAAGATTAAACGAGTGTTTATCATCTTAGATTGCATTTTAGGAATTGTATATCTACATCATGTGGTGAACCTGAAAGGAAAATTTCTTAAGCAAGATCAATTGTAAAATAAATTTAATAAATCTAAAAACGCTTTGGAACCTAACGCATAACATTTATAAGTCTAGGCTAGAGACGTATTCCGACGTCGTAAAGCCTGGTAACTGTTGTTTTCATTGTTGGTTGGGTGATTCCTCCACTTTGAGACGATAAGTGCTATTACGGACTTGTGCTCCCACGTACCATCGAGTATATATTGGGAGACCACAATAGGCTTTATCCTTTCTCCATAGGAAGCCGTGTCTGCGCCCTATCGATCGCAATGCACTGAACACAGCATTCGGGAAGATTGACTGCCGTACCGTAAAAATTATTTTGCAGTTTTGCGATTGGTTTGGTAATCCCTCTGTCTAGATTTCTAGAGTAGTCTCTTTCGTTCCTTTTCAGACTCCTTAAAGGAAAAGGTCCATTTGAGCACTTGTCACTTCAAGCTCATTAAAAATCGAAGGCGACTAGAGTCATCTTTTGTTTTTTTCTCGACTCTTAAAAATTAAAAAAACAAGTTGTGTCAAAGCGTCTAAAATTTATTTTAATCGGAATAAATATCACCTTTCCTACGTTGGTCTTAGGTTGAGAAAAATGGAGTCCACCAACCAAGGAGTTCCCCTTGGGGGAAATCCTAGTCCTTTCTCCTCATGGGGAGATGTTGGTGCACCCCATATGGCCACATTGTCGCTTCCAGGATTGACAATCGGCTTGCCTGTATGGCTCTTCTCGACCTCTATCGTTCAGAACACCGTGATTCCTGAACAATCAAGTCAGCAACTAAACGATACCAAAGTTAACCCCCAACCTTCTACTTCATCCAATTCTCCCTCTCCTCCTTCCTCTTCGCTTGATAAAGCTGGTAAAGCCAAAAATCAAGTCACTGAGAAGAAGAAGAAATAGAAGGAGAAGAAGAAAAAAGAGCCAAAGGTGAAAAGGGGTGACCAGGCATCGTCTAGCGAAAATCCACACACTGCACTGTCCAGGCATAAATTGCCGTGTGTCATTTGCAAAGGAGACCACTATCATCAAGATTGTCCTTGCATCCCTCGGATCTTAAGGGACTGGTTCCCTCGTTTGCACAATCTGGTGTCATCAACCTCTGATGATCATGTTGAAGATACACTGTCAACTAGTGAAAGTGAAGCCCCTGGACAAAAAGGAAAATGTAAATTTCCCTGTAAATTGTGTGAAGGCGATCGCGCCGTCCACCGTTGTCCCTTCTTAGATGAGGCTAAAAGAGTTTTGGACGACCATCCGGTTTCACCGTTACGGCTTCCTCTTGGATATAAGAAGCTCTTGCCGAGTCT
This sequence comes from Pinus tabuliformis, assembly GCA_031772625.1. Lineage (NCBI taxonomy): Eukaryota > Viridiplantae > Streptophyta > Pinopsida > Pinales > Pinaceae > Pinus > Pinus tabuliformis. Next base: position 100,570,248 of record CM062818.1, on the reverse strand, counting down.
GTCACTAGTTGAAAATCCAGCCGACACGCCGTTGTGGTCGGCCACAGCGTCTATCATTTAAGACGAACCCTCTAAATCCACACCAGACGAAAGTCAAAAGGTCGAGGCGACAGTTGACCCGGTCTTGCCTTCAGAGGATCCATCTTCAGATGATATAGTCACTGGAGAGAACAAGAACGACACCGTCCAAATTCTCTTCGTAAGCACAGACTCCGATGAACATGGGGGTAGTCTACCTGTTCCTTTACCGCAGGAAGGAAGTTTTTCAGAGTCATATCCGGCCGTCTATTCGGTCCCAACTCCAAGCAACCTAGTTGTTTCCTTCGATTGGAATCTGCTGGGCAGACCCCACTTACCGGCTAGTGTACCATTTCGAATCATTGCTCAAATATATAGAATGGTCATGGCCGGTACCATCATAGATGAAGGGGCTTCTGTGAGTATCCTTTCCTCAACTACTTGGAAAGCGCTTGGTTCGCCATCGCTTTTGCCTGAAATGAGAAATCTAATAGGCTTTGACAAAGGAACCAGTCGACCGTTAGGGATCCTTCCCAATGTGCCGATAACATTGAGAAGGAAAATTGTTCACATGAACGTAATGGTAGTCCAAGGACCCCTGGATTATAATCTACTCCTTGGACGCGACTATATTTATTGCATGGGAGCCATTGTCTCCTCACTCTTTAGAGTAATGTGTTTTCCGCATTAAGGAAGAGTGGTCAAGCTCGTAGACAAGCTTTCATTCCCCGATTCACACATAGCAAATAGTCAAATACCATCCCTGAATGGTCTTTTCATGCAAGGAATGTCTCATCAATCCCCAGTCCGTCCTCCAGATGAGCGCGAGTGATTCGGAGGACATGACTGAAACCCAGGGGGCATGCACCCTAGCCTGTTTCGACAGGAAAACCTTGGGTATAGGGTAGGTTTCCACGAAGGATATATGACTAGTTTATGAAATTAGACTGGAATAAGATTCCTTCGTCAAAGTTATGTGAGTGGAGCCAGTTGCGCCACTCACCTTTGTTTATTTCGGTAGACATAGCCGAGGAAGTGTTTTGTCTGAAGTATGATAGAACAATCCTTGGTAACCTGGAGATTTTTCGCTATACCCAGGGGCACGCAAACCTTTTGGCGTGCAAGTGAAGAGCGACCATTTATTTTTTAAATTTGTAGGTCCTCTAACCCTTTAAACTTGTAGGGTTGGTCGTTTCCTAACTTGCATAAAGAAAGGTTGCGGGGCAAAGCTTTGAAAAAATGTCATTTTAAATGAGACATCCTTATTATATGACTGGATCGAGTAGTTTTAACGCGGAATTCAAGCTCCTTAAAAAATAAACATAAGCAATGAGCAAATGTTCCCCCAGAGTTTAAGCTCATTAAAAAATGAACCAATTTCCAGTAAATAACCATCGTGAATGTATTATCATTAGCCTTTGAAGCCTTGGTCGTGTTCTCATCATCACCTCCACTCTATTTTTGGCCAATCATTCACCTCCATTTGATTGTTTACCCTTTTTGAGGAACAGCTGTGAAGAGTGATCCTGTTAGCCATCCTTGTGACACTACCGTGATTGGAAAATTCCAAGCCTTACCTGGAATTAGCTGCTACCCAAATTTATCACTCGTTCCTCAAGAAACAAGTCTCCTTTAAGCTCTTTTCAACTGACTCGTAAAATATGAAAATATTGTCGAGCGATTGGCCTCTCCAGCTCGTTAAGGTAACCGGAAGTGCTATCCCTCCTTTAGATTTTAATCTTTTTGGACCTAAGGGATTATTACACAAAAAGATCGAGCGCTTGTTTTGTTCTGCTCGTTAAAAGTACCGAAAAATCATCCCTTTTGTATTTTTTTATACTTTTTCGGACTTAAGGGATTATATGACGAAAAAGGATTATTGGAGTTTTCTTTATGTCCCTTTTTCAGACTCTCTAAAATTGAAAAGGACCGAGTTATCTTTGTCGTTAAACTCGTTAAAACCAAATAGCGACAAACTTGTCCATACAGACAAGAATGAGTTTCACTATCACTAGGCTCGTTAAAACATAGCGATGGGTTTGCCCGAAGGGCAGATTATAGAACAAGCATATGTTATCCTCCTCAAACTTGAAAAAAATAGAGAGGTACTAATCAGCGATGACTGGGGAAAAATTGGGAAGAAAACTTGAAGAAACTTTATTGGTAGCAAGTCGCTCTTGAACATGACACTTTCACTCCGCATCCGAGTCGGGTTGGGTTGTTCCGTTCACTGGTCATATCGCCAATGGCCCATCACACCATCCATATTTGGGGTTAACGCTACCAATCCATCATGTCAGTGTCGCCGATATGTTCAAGAGAAGTCGCTTAGAGAATTCACCTGTGTCTCATCCACTGTAATACATTTACGCTCCATTCTTTCATGACCGCCAACTTGAATCTTATGTCATCAGATCGTTTTCACCTCCATTAAAATCATTTGCTCCGTTCCATGTCATTGATGTGGGATTCACTAAGGCCCTCCTATGATGGATCACTTCTTGTCGACATCAGCTCATTATCCAAGAAGTCGATCTAGGAACAACCCTTTCAGTACTTTGAAGCTTGCATGCCTCAATGGCAAGTTTCTCACTTCCGACGACAGGTTTACATCAATGGCCTTCAACCGAAAGATTTTGCGTGGTGTTCGACGCCAAGTCCCTTATTCACACCACGTGAATTGTACTGTAGTACCTTGAGGGTCATCATCATTATCGGTGATTCCTCTCGCGCCTGTTAACAACTTACATCATTGGCTGGTAATCAAGGGATGTCTTTCCATGTTCAACTCCAAAACATCTCTCACATGGATCGACTTGTACTTTGAGTGAAGATCAAACGAGATTGAAGACCCTAGATCTAGTGTCATCCATCCAAGCTGCGATATATATTCAGGAAAATAAAGACATCAAATGTACATCATTGTTGCACAGATAATCATCCAATCCAAGGGATGATGGCTCTACCAGAATCATCAGTCTGCACACAGACGATTGTCTGTCTTATGTACATGAAAATGAATTTATAAAGCTGAGCATGGGAATGCCCGCCTCAGCTAGATCATGAAAATGTTATGAAGATAATGTGTTGTATTGTATCTTATTACAGGTCACCTTCCAGCTTGAAAAAACTTCAGATCCTCATGATAAAGCATTTCACCCGACATCAAAAAAGATTAACGACCTCATGCTTTAGGGGGCAACTGTTATAGACATTTTTGGGCACTGCAACCCCAATCATAAATGTACATAAACTGAGGGCTCTTAAGTCCCTAAAAGTGTTGTTCCAACCCCTAAAAGAACAAGGTCAGCTGATTACATCATCTCCCAGAAGTTCTCCATGAAAAACTACTCAGAACTGGTCAAAATTGGACCATCTCACCTGCTCCATGGTCAAAGTGCGCTGCATCCCACCTAAATGCACACAGGAGGTGCGATGCATACTGAAAAGCCCTTCTATGGGGTATGATGGGCGAGAGTGGACAAATGGCAGGGTCAATCTGTGAGGTGGAGGATCATGGAATCTTCCAAAAACTTCTCCTGTGACACTTGCCTCTCTGCATTCGCCCAGGGATGAGTAAGAGATCATCAATCTCCAAGTGGAATCAAGAACTATCAGAGAGAGGACACTAATCAAATCTCAAAAGCTGACTCACCCCCCTTGCAAACATCTATATATGGATCCCTCATCCCAGAGATCTGGGGGCTGGAATTTTGTATCTTGTAAGGAAGTGCTGCTAGTTTCTTGGTGTGACATCATAGTGTTGGGTGATCTAAGATTTTCATGAGGTGAAGAAGGGCTCTCTTGCTGGGAGGATGACGCTGGGTCAGAACAATTGGTTGTAATCCTCTTTGCTTTTCTTGATTATTAATAAAGCTATTCAATTTTGCCTCCACATTCTTGTATGATTGATGATATATGCATTTTTGTGGTCAATATATATCTAGTCCTATATTGTTTATGATAGTAGATCTTTGTTCTTGGATAGTGTTACGCTGCTTTGATTCTACAGGTGCTCTTTGAAGCTGGGTAGACGAGGAAGCGAGTGGCAAAGATCTATCAGAAGAGAGAGGAATCAAGCAAGGAACCAAGCGCAAGACAGAGGTTGGTCTCCTTCTTTCCCCTCTTATCTACTTCTCATAAAGGAAAACGAATGTGGTTTTAGTTTGTTTGTTTCTAAGGTAGCTACCAGCCTTAGTGGGACTAGCAGCTCTACATAGATACTAGATTTCCTGAGAACACTCTCCCACCTGGATTGATTGCTATAGAAGAGATTATGGTGGATCTTCCATCCAGTACTCCATTGCATTTTGGAACTAGGATCACCTTATATCTTTCTACTTCAGAAGTTAGTCTCCCTTCATTGCAAGTTCTTGTAGAATTGCTAGGAAATCTTTTGGATAGGCTCGATATGTCTGAACAACCATTGACATCTAGGACTGTGTCATCTGACACAGCAGCAGCAGAACCTCCTACTGCTACTCCAACAATGTTCGTTGGTGTACCATCTATTCCAACTGGCTCTCAACCGCTATGGAGTCCACCCAGGGACTGTTTCGACAGTATGTTCTATTCCCGTTTGTTCATCCGAAATAATAGCTGGAATCTCTTATGTTGAGTCTCAACAAATTGATCCTTCGCAACAGTATCAATTTGGGCAGTCCAGTCTCCAGAGGCCAATCTTTCCTTTGAACACTGGATTGCCGCCATATGGGGGGCAATATGCCCTTTCATTGTTCCCTCCGGGAGAACAACCATATGAGAGTTCACAACAGAATTCTGGTCATGCTGGAATTACTTCCAATGGTTGGGTGCCAATACTACCTCAACAGTGAAGAGTTGTATATTCAATGCAACCAAGTCTACCAGTGTCAAATACCCCCACTACCCCGGCTATTGTAATGGTGTCGCAAGTACAAATGTTGCCTGTTGTATGTCAACCTCAAGTCTCTCAGGTCGTAATACAACAGCCTCTTGTCTCCACGACACAACCACAATCACCGATTAGTGGCTCCTTAACTGGAGCGGCTCAGACTCAAATGGGTACTATAACCCCTCATCTTGGTCAAACATCCAGTATTGGTCAACAGAAAATGGTCTCACAGCCATGGCTGGTGCAATATCAACAACCGCAATTCCAACAAGCTTACCGAGGACCTGAGCAACAAAGCTTTGCGGGTAATGGGCAGCCGTATATTCAAAACGGTCAACATCAATCATATCATAATGGTTATTCCCATCAACCTTATCAAAGTTATCAGCACCAAATACATTATGCTGGTATGCAAAGACCCACTGCTCAGGCAATCCCATCTTATCCTGGGTATGCTTCACTGAACCTGAATCAATAGTTTCCCTTCGTGGCGACTTTAGAGTTACCAGATCTAAATTAGCTAACAAACGATCTAATTGCTTATGCCCCTTGGTGGCCGGTGATTCCTCATAAACTTCCGTTAGATATTCCTAAATTCAATGGAAATCTGGGTGAAGATCCATCGAATCATGTGATGACCTTTCATCTGTGGTGTTCATCCAACACTCTCAATGATGATTCGATAAGGCTTCACCTTTTTCAATGAACATTAACTGGTCCGGCAGCAAAATGGTACATCGAATTGCCTAGAGCTTCATTCGATAACTTCAGCGCCCTTGCCACCACCTTGTTAACCCATTTTCAGTTACCAATAAGGTACGAAATAGGAACAGAGCTTCTTACCAATTTCAAGCAAACGATAGCCACTCACATATCTAATCATATTCATGAGTGGCGACGTCGTCGTAGAATGGTAAAAGCATATGTTCCTAATCAGCTGCTAGCTGAATGGTTTATTAAGTCATTGTTACCTTCTATTACAGAAGATGTGGCAAAGGGAGGAGTCATCACTGAAGAGCAAGTCATTTCTCATGCACAATATCTAGACTTGATCTATACTTAGTCTGGCACGCTCTACGACAAAACCCCTGATGCTCCTAGACCAAAGTTTTCCATTCCTCCTCCTCCTAAATCAAACAAAAACTCTCATGCTGGTGATGGCGTGATAGGTACGACTAGCACGAAAACCACAAAGGCTACATCGAAGAAAGCTTGTACAGTTTCTAGTCAAAATGCAAATGAAGAACTTCTCGCCTCGAAGGTTAATGCCGTGTCGACCAACAAATGCAAAGAACCGAAGCAACCAGGAGGCAAGAATAAAAAGAAAGGGAAAATGAAGAAGAAAGATGAGTCGTCTCCTGAAAAATCTTCTGCAAACCCTTCTGGGCAAAAGAAACTCAGTCATCCATGCTTTATATGCGATGAGGATCATTGGACAAAAGATTGTCCACATAAAGCTGAGCTTAAGAAGTTCTTTAAGAATTTGAAAACCTCAACGGTATTAACTGATCCGTTTCCAAACCCAGGAACCAATCTGGTTGCTAGTGACAATGCTTCCCCATCCCAAGTACTTATGTTGTCCATTTCAAAATAGCAAAATGATGCTTTGATATCGACAAGGAATAAAGATTACGAGAATCCACAGCTGTCGAACAACAAGGCTACTGATCAACCTAGTAGTTCGACAACAACTTCAACCAAAGTTGTGCCACCCATCATTCCTGAGCTAACAATAAAGCCACCAAAAGGAGTAGTACACAAATCTACGTTTAATCCTCGTGCCAGAGTAGCACAGAATTATAATATAGTAGAGGACCTGGCCCAATCACCGTCCACTATGTTGACACTTGAAGTACTGCAAAATTGCCCCTCCCAAAAGCAAGCTCTATTATCAGAAATAGGTGGGATTGACCTAGAGGATTCCAATCTTGTGGCCTTTAATCATAAAGGATATGAACCTCAGTTACCAGCTCAACTCACTTTCCTCAGTCAAGTGAAAGCCCTCAACAAAACTATTCATCGAATAATTATTAATGAGGGGGTTGTTATAGACATTTTTGGGCACTACAACCCCAAGCATAAAATTTCCATAAACCAAGGACTCCTAAGTCCCTAAAAGTGTTGTTCTAACCCCTAAAGGAGCAAGGTCAACTGATTACAGCTTCTCCCATAAGTTCTCCATGAAAAACTGCTCAGAATTGGTCAAAACAGGATCATTTCAGCTGCTCCATAGGCAAAGTGCGTTGCATCTCACCTAAACACACTGTGTGGGTGCGTTGCATTTCAAAAAGCCCTTCTATGGGGTGCGATGGGCGAGAAGTGACAAATGGCAGTGTCATTCCGCGAGGTGGAGAGGCATGGAAACTTCCAGAAACTTCTCCTGTGACACTTGCCTCTCTGAATTTGACCAAGGATGAGTAAGAGATCATCAATCTCCAAGTGGAAGCAAGAACTATCAGAGGGAAGACACTAATCAAATCACAGGCTGACTCAACTCCCTTACAGATATCTATATATGGATCCCTCATCCCAGAGATCCAGAGGCTAGAATTTTGCATATTGTAAGGAATTGCTGTTGGTTTCTTGAGATAAAACATCAGATTGTTGGGTGATCTAAGCTTTGTATGAGGTGAAGAGGGGCTTCCTTGCTGAGAGGATGATGCTAGGTCAGAACAACTAGTTGTAACTCCCCTTGGCTCTTTCTTGTTTATCAATAAAAGCTATTCAAGTTTTCCTCCATACTCTTGTGTAATTTATGTTTGCTGCATTTGTATGGTCAATTTACATCTGATCCTAGATTGTTTATGATTATAGATCCATGTTCTTGTATAGTGCTATGCTACTGTGATCTTACAGGTACTCTGTGAAGTTGGGCGTGCAAGGGAACAAGTAGCGAAAGACTATCAAGAAAGAGAGGAATCGAACCAGGAGATTAGCGCAAGACAAAGGTTGGTCTTCTTTGTTCTTCTCTATCTATACTTCATAAAGGAAAAACGAAAGTAGCTTTACTTTGTTTGTTTCTAAGGCAGCTATCACACCTTAGTGGGATAAGCAGTTCTGAGTAGACACTTTTCCTTGTAACAAAATGGCGACTCCGCTGGGGACGAATTAGTTTGTTTGTTTATCTTCCTTGTTGTCTATTTTATAAACTTATAGACGGAGCCTGAAGTGGAGCCAGGTAGCTTTCGAACTGCATTTGCTATGAAAATGCAAAGTAGATAAATGTCGCTTCAATCAATCTCTGGGATTTGTTTATAAATTAAACAACTGATTTACAAACTCTCTGATTGCCCTTGTGATAGCTCTTAGATCCTCCTTAGATCTACCCCTGATTGTTGCATTACTGATTACCATTTGCTCAGCCAAAACCCATGAACTGAACTGCAAACTGTGACCTGGAACCCAAGAAAAGTCTCGTCTCTGGCCCAGCGCAGGTACTGTTCTGTGAATCTGAAATTCAGCGCACTCCCCGAGTATAGTAGGTGCACTACATTTCAAATTCCTTGTGTTACAGGTGTGCTGATCAGACTAGGCATTGTTTAGTTTTGGTTTCTATGATTCATTCTTTCCAGTTCTATTCATGAATTTTGTTGCCTGTGATCAGTATATCTCTGTTTGAAACCCCTTTTTCTTTGTTGTTATTCCACCTCCTTTGTACAAAAGAACTGTAAATGTTTTTGTGTGTTTGTTGAGTCATTTTCAGTTCTCCTTTGCAAAAAGTAACATAATCGCACTGTCGTCCTTTGATTTGAAAGTGTCGCAAGTGTCGTTTTCAGGCATAGGAAAGAGTTTGATTGCTGTAGATAGTCGATTATCCTGTTACTATTGTTTTTGGTCTGAATTTGTAATTTTTCTAGTGTCGAAAACAAGTATTCATTTCCAAATCGTAAGGTGTTGTGATTGTCTCCATTTTTTATTTCGAAAAGAAACTTGTTGATAACTGTCACTTGAAAAGTAATTCAGATTTGTGCATCAACTTTCTTTTTACCATTTACATACTAAGAAAGTCAAAAACAAATACATGCATGTGCATTTGCATTTAGACAGTCTGATTGGTTTGATTTAGGAAAGTGCATTTAGAGTGTGCTCTTTGCTCTTTGTGAAAGAATTCTGTCTTTCTTTCCTTAGTAGCTAGGATTTTCATTGCACAAAGAAGTTAAAAAGATTGTTTATCATCTTAGATTGCATTTTAGGAATTATACTACATCTTGCGGTGAACCTGAAAGGCAAACTTCATAAACAAGATCAACTATAAAATAAATTCAATGAATCTAACAATTTATAAATTCAATGAATCTAACAACGCTTTGGAACCTAATGCACAACATTTAGAAGTCTAGGCTAGAGACGTATTCCGGCATCATAAAGCCTGGTAACTATTGTTCTCACTGATGGTTGGGTGATTCCTCCACTTTGAGACGATAAGTGCCAGTACGGACTTGTGCTCCCACGTACCGTCGAGTATATTTTGGGAGACCACAATAGGCTTAATCCTTTATCCATAGGAAGCCGTGTCTGCCGCCCTATCGATTGCAATGCACTGAACACAGTATTCAGGAAGATTGACTGTCGTACCGTAAAAAGTATTCTACAGTTTTGCGATTGGTTTGGTAATCCCTCTACCTAGATTTCCAGAGCAGTCCCTTTCATTCCTTTTCAGACTCCTTAACGGAAAAGGTCCATCTGAGCACTTGTCACTTCAGGCTCATTAAAAATCGAAGGCGACTAGAGTCATCTTTTGTTTTTTCTCGACTCTTAAAAATTGAAAAAACAAGTTGTGTCAAAGCGTCTAAAATTCATCTAATTCGGAAACATACTTCCCCTTTATTTTTAGTTGATCGAGTAATCTGCAATCATGGAAGAAAGTCAATTGAAACCCTGTCGTTCACGGAGGCTTACAATTCAACCGTCTTTGTCTCCGGAATCGAAGCTAGTATGGACAAAGCGAACTCGTTTAACCGGTTCCAAATCTCCTGTTAAAGTTAGAACAAGTGTTCCAACAACATCAGAGACTCCGGTTACTCCAAACATTTCTGGTATCCCTGCCTCTACAGAAGAAGTTCAGCAGCCACAGAAGGACAGTGGTACTGATCCTAGTCTGAGGGTAAACACTTGTGTCACTGAACCAGTTCCATCTACAACCGGTTCAGAGAGTGTTGCTCCTCAAACATCTGTCGCTGCCGATTCCATACCTTCTTCGGCACCAGAAATATTCTACGGACCTAACGGTCTACCCCTTCCACCTGGTCTGATTGCTATAGAAGAGATTGTGGAAGATCCTCCATCTAATACTCCATCGCAATTTGGAGTCGGGATCACTCTGTATCCTTCTTCATCAGAAGTTAGTCTACCGCCAGCGGAAGCTCCTGTAGAATCGCTAGGTAATCTTTTGGATAGACTAGAAATGTCTGAACAACCGTCAACATCTAGGACTGTGTTTGACATAGTGATGGCAGAACTCCCTGCTATCACTCCAACAATGTTTGCCGGTATACCATCTGTCCCAACTAGCTCTCAATCGCTAGAAGGAGCCCACTCAGGGGCCATTTCGACAGTATGGTCTGTTCCTGTTTGTTCATCCGGAATAATATTCGGAAACTCTTATGTTGAGTCTCAACAAATTGATCCATTTGGAGGTCAATTTGGGCAGTCCGGCCCTCAAGGGAAAACCATTCCCTTAAGTACTGGATTGCCACCGTATGGGGGGCAGTATGCCCTTTCATTATCCCCTCCGGGAGGACAGCCATACGGGAGTTCACAACAAAATTCGGGTTATGCTGGAATTACTTCAAGCGGTTATGTACCGATACTACCTCAACAACCAAGAGTTGTATATTTGATGCAACAATGCTTACCTATGTCAAGTATACCAACTACGCCAGCTATTGTGACGGTGCCACAAGTTCAAGCGTTGCCTATTGTATGCCAACCTCAGGTTTCTGAGTTTGTAATGAAAAAACCCCTTGACCCTGCAACTCAACCACAATCGCCGACTGGTGGAATGACACAGGTTCAAACGGGTACAATTACCCCTCATCTTGGTCAAACAGTTAGTATCGGGCAACAACACATGGCTTCACAACCATGGCTAGTGCAATACCAACAACCGTAGTTCCAACAAGTATACCAAGGTTTTGAGCAACAAATATTTGCAAATAGTGGGCAGCCGTATATTCAAAATGGTCAAAATCAACCATTTTACAATGGTCATATCCACCAACCTTACCAAAGTTACCAGCATCAAATGCATTATGCTGGTATGCAAAGACCAACTGCTCAGGCAATCCCATCTTATCCTGGGTATGCTTCACCTAACCTGAATCAACAATTACCCTTCGTGGCAACTTTAGAGTTACCTGATTTAAATCGGTTAAAAACGATCCAATCGCTTATGCCCCTTGGTGGCCAGCGATTCCACATAAACTTCCATCAGATATTCCTAAATTTAATGGAAATCCGGGTGAAGATCCGTCGAATCATGTGATGACCTTTCATCTATGGTGTTCATCAAACACCCTAAACGATGATTCGATTAGGCTTCACCTTTTTCAGAGGACATTAACTGGTCCGGCAACAAAATGGTATATTGAATTGCCTAGAGCTTCATTCGACAACTTCAGTACCCTAGCCACAACCTTTTTAACCCATTTTAGTTACCGATAAGGTACGAAACGGGAACAGAACTTCTTACCAACTTCAAACAAACGACGGCCACTCACATATTTGATCATATACATGAGTGGTGACGTCGTCGTAGAATGGTGAAAACGTATGTTCCCGATCAGCTTTTAGCTGAATGGTTTATTAAGTCATTACTGCCTTCCATCACAGAAGATGTGGCAAAAGGGGGAGTCGTCACAGAAGAGAAAGTTATCGCTCGTGCGCAATATTTGGACTTGATTTACACTCAGTCCGGCGCGCTCTACAATAAAATACCTGACGCACCTAGACCGGAATTCTCAGTTCCTCCTCCTCCTAAATCAAACAATGACTCTCATGCCGGCGATGGCATGATTGGTGCAATAGACACGAGATCGACAAAGGCTACATCTAAAAAGGCCCGTAAGATTTCCGGTCAAAATGCAAAAGAGGAACTTCTTGCCTCGGAAGTAAATGCCGTATCGACAGATAAAGGCAAAGAAACCAAGCAACCAGGGGGCAAGAAGAAAGGCAAAGGGAAGAAGAAGAAACAGGAAGAATCATCACCTGAAAAATCTTCTGCAAACCCTCCTAGAAATAGGAAACTAAAATATCCATGCATGATATGTGATGAGGATCATCGGACAACAGATTGTCCACACAAAGTTGAGCTTAAAAAATTCTTCAAGAATTCAAAAACCTCGGCAGTGTTAACTGATCCGTTTCCAAACCCAGGAACAAATCTGGTTGACAGTGGAAATGCTTCCCCGTCTCAAGTGCTAATGTTGTCAGTTTCAAAACAGAAAAATGATGCTTTGATATCGACAAGGAACAAAGATTATGGGAATCCACAGCTGTCGAACAACAAGGATAAAGATCAACCTAGTAGTTCGACAGAAGTTGCGCCGCCCATCATTCCTGAACTGACAATAAAACTGCCAAAGGGAGTAGTACACAAATCAACATTTAATCCCCGTGCTAGAGCAACACAACATTATAATATAGTGGAAGATTTGGCCCAATCGCCATCCGCTATGTCGACTCTTGAGGTACTACAAAATTTCCCATCCCAAAAGCAGGCTTTATTATCAGCCATTGGTGGGATAGACCCAAAGGATTCCAATCTTGTATCCTTCGATCATAAAGGATACGATCCTCAATTACCAGCTCAACTAGCTTTCCTCGTTCAAGTGAAAGCCCTCAACAAAACTGTTCATCGAACAATTATTGATGAGGGGGCATCTACATGCATTATGTCGATGAGTTGCTGGAAAACTTTAGGATCTCCAACCTTGTCGTGATCTTCAACGACATTAAAAGCATTTGATGGACGAACATATACCCCATATGGTATTCTAAGTAACTTGAAGGTTGAACTAGGAGGGAAAACAGTAGAAATAGATGTTGAGGTAATCGACGGAAATCTCGATTACAACATCCTACTAGGAAGACCATGGATATATGCTATGGTTGTTGTTGTGTCGACCTATTTTAGGAAGATTTCATTTCCCTTTCAAGGAGGGATTACAATCGTCGATCAACAAAACTTCCTCCCCAATGGTTCTCAAGTTACGGGAAGCATTCCTATGATCCATGGAAGCCCCCATTCGCTTCAAAATATCAGAGTAGGCCTACTAAAATACCGTGTATTAATGGGAACTTTTTCCCTTCCACCTCCAATCAATTTGGCGGAAGTAGCGTCAGTAGGAACCTGCAACATGATATCTTCTAAAAAGATCTCAGAAAACGATATCGACATGGATCATGCGCGGGTTTTGCCTCCAAGCCCAACAGAAATATTGTAGCAATCAATGTTCCTAGCCTGGGAGGCAAACCCAAATCAACGCTCATCAAGCGTTTGGATAGATAGGTCTGAGGAATATGGTACCCCTTCAGATCCTTGGTCACGAGTGCATGTCACCGACGAAGGAATTGTTCAATCAATGGTAATTGAAGGAGCACCATGGGATGATTACCACCATCGTTCCCTTCTTCTGGATTGTGAAGAAAATACTCCTGATGACCTTTATCATCCTTCAGTTTTTGATTTTCTATCAAATACTATAAAAACGGTGGATTTCGAGCGAAACTTGTCCAACATTGAAGAGACTATCGCCATAAATATCTCGACCAAAATAGATTTTGTAGAGAATATTTATGTTGGCAAATGTTGTTCTCCTTCAGAACTGGAGATATATAACGCTCTTTTTCGCGAATTCAGAGATGTCTTTTCTTGGTCATATAGTGAAATGCCAAGCATTGACTCGAGTATCGTTGAACACGAAATCAAGATGTATCCAGATGTCAAACCAGTACGACAACGGCTACGGCAGGTGCACCCCAAGAAAGCCGCCACCATTAAGGCAGAAGTTGAAAAACTTCTCCATGCTGGTTTCATTTACCCGGTTCCTCTAACCGATTGGGTATTGAATATTGTTCCTGTTATGAAAAAACAAGGAACAATTAGAGTGTGCGTCGATTATAGGGATGTAAATCAAGCTTGTCCAAAAGACAACTACCCTACACCCTTCATCGACCAGATAATTGATGAATGCGCCGGATGTGAAATCTTTTCATTTATGGATGGATTCTCCGGGTATAATCAAATAAATATCCGCCCACAGGACCAGTCAAAGACTGCATTTATTTGTCCGTGGGGCGCATTCGCATATCGAAAATTACCCTTTGGTTTAAAGAACGCAGGGGCAACATTTCAGAGGGCAATGAATTATGCCTTCCATGACATCAAAAACATCGTTCAACCATACCTCGACGACCTTCCGGCTCATTCGCGAAAGCGGACTGATCATCCGCAGCATTTAAGAGCGATATTTCTACGTTGCCGACACTACAAAATACGACTCAATCCACACAAATGTGTATTTTGTGTCAGTTCTGGTCATTTACTTGGCTTTGTAGTCTCGAAAGACGGGATTCGTCTCGACCCATGTAAGGTTCAGGCAATCATAAATTTGCCTCCACCTTCAAATTTGCTTCAGATTCAGAAACTCCAAGGGAAAGCAAACTTTCTAAGGAGATTCATTCCAAATTATGCCGAACTTGCTAAAGGTTATACGCATCTTTTAAAAAAGGAAGTACCCTTTGTCTGGGATCAGGTTGCGCAAGCTTCCTTTGATGCTTTAAAATAATCCCTAATGAAAGCATCATTAATGTACGCTCCTTATTATCAAAAAGACTTTAACCTGTATCTGGCTGCAACGGATACGACCATTGCAATGGTTTTAGTTCAATAAGACAATGGAATCGAACATCCTATATATTATTTAAGTAAGAAATTAAATGATACAGAAAGCAAATATTCTTATGTTGAAAAGCTAGCGCTCGCAGCTGTTCAAGCGATACAGAGATTTTGACACTATGTCCTCTTTCGAAAAACTACCATTCTGTCAGATTGCAACCCCATGACTTATATATTGTCGTGATAGTTGCTGGGGGGAAAATATTCAAAATGGATAGCAATTCTACAAGAGTTTGATCTGGAATTTGTAAAATCCAAGTCAAAGAAAGCTCTGGTTTTCGCAGAATTATTATGCGATCTCCCATCGTCGTCCAACGATGAAACATCCGAAGAAACGATCGTGGACGAAAAAATTTTTCTGATATCTTCAAGCAATCAGTGGTATGGGGATATAATCATTTATCTCCAAACCTAAAAATATAGGCCAAATACCTCTCGCTCTGAACAAAAACGTATTCGATACCAAGCAAAAGACTACATGATCATCAGTGATACACTTTATCGTCGCGGTATCGATACGGTTCTGAGAAGGTGCCTCACCCATGAGGAGGCCGAAAAAGTCCTGAATGATTTCCATTCAGGTGCGTGTGGGGGGCATCAATCCGGTTATGCTACAACGCAAAAAATCTTACGAGCAGGATACTTCTGGCCAACAATGTTCAAAGATTGCATAACCGCAGTCAGAAGTTGCCATGCTTGTCAAATTTTCGATAGCAAAACCAGAAGACCACCCACACCTCTGCAGCCAATAGTTGTTGTCGGGCCATTCGCCAAATGGGGCATCGATTTCATGACATGTAACCCCACCTCGACCGGGGGCATGGGTATATCATAGTCGCAGTTGACTATTTTACCAAATGGGCCGAGGCGATGCCTACATTAGATAATACTGGTGAAACAGCTGCCCTCTTCTTTTTCAATCATGTAGTCGCCAGATTCGGCGTCCCACAAGCTATAGTCACAGATCATGGATTGCATTTTCGCAATCACATGATGGTCGAATTAGTTGCCAAGCTAGGGTTGTCTCACGACAGCTCTACTCCATATTACCCGCAAGCCAACGGACAAGTTGAAGCAATCAACAAGGTCCTGAAGCGCATGCTGCAAAGGATGATTGGAGTTCACAAAAGAAGGTGGAACCTAATCCTATACTCAGCCTTGTGGGCTTACCGAACATCGGTAAGGAATGCAACCGGGTTTACACCTTTCCAACTGGTATATGGCCTGGAAGCAGTCTTACCAATCCAGTGTGAAATCTCGTCCCTCAAACTCGCAATTGACCTTCTCCCCGGAACTTCAGAAGAAGAAGCTCGTTTCTTGGAACTAATCCAATTGGATGAAACCCGTCGTGATGCCGCTTTGGCTAACGAAGCCCATAAGAAACGAGTCAAAGCGCAGTTCGACAAAAATGTCAAACCCCGTGTCTTCTCAGAAGGTGACTTGGTCTTGCTTTATGACCAAGAATCTGATAAATTGGGAGCAGGTAAATTCAAGTCTTTATGGATGGGCCCCTATATTGTTAAGCGAGTGTTAGCAAAAGGAGCCTACGAGTTAATGGATTATGACGGAATTCCACTGGCACAACCTCGTAACGGGTTGTACCTCAAGCGTTACTATGCGTGATTCAGTATAGTAACCTGTATGCTTTTGTTATGTTTTTGTTTTCGCTAAAGTGTTTATTTTGGTCAAGTAATCCACTTTTTACATTTATTGCAGATGTCAAACCTATTGGAGTCATGTGTTGGATATGCCGACGGAGCAAGTCGTAGTTCGCGGAACCTATCTTCCGCGGCCTGGGCCATTTTTTATCCAAGCGGCGAGTTAGTAAGTTTCAGAGGGGTATGTATTGGTCGATCAACGAATAACATCGCTGAATATAGCACGTTGATAGAACTTCTCTCTGATGCCATCACACATGGTATACGCCGACTGATTGTCAGGCTAGACTCACAACTCATCATACTACAACTCACTGGTATCTACTCTGTCCGAAATCCAGCTATTTATCGCATGTTCCTAAGGGTTAAGATTTTGGAAAGGCAATTTGATTTTATTCAATATCAGCATATTTCCAGAAACTTAAACACATTAACTGACTCATTGGCAAATTATGTGTTAGATAGACATTTGCAACATTTATAAAAAGAAGCATACCATCAATATTTGCATTTGGATCATGTAACTTAACCAAAATAAAACTTCGAAAATCAAAAATATATATATAACTGTTTATGGTTTACACATAATGTTCTGTAACCAAGACAAAATTGGTCAAATGACCCAAAACTCAAAACGCTAGGGGGCACCCTAGTCTAATGATGCTTGTGATAGCAAGTCACAGCTTGTGCGATCATGCGTAAGAGTCGAGTCCATCGTCTTGGCACACCAGTAGTATGCTGCTGCAACCTCAAGGGCAGCTCGTCAGTCCTCACATCTGGAATACCAAGAGTGAGGCCCTCAACCTGTTCCTGTAATGCTGTGAGAGTCTCGGCCACATCAAGGTCGCGAAGGATAGCCCTTCCAACAGCCTCTCCTACTGGGGCGGCAGCTGGCACTCTCAGGCGTACTACTGGCCGAACGGGACCAACATCTGCATGAACACATGAGTTTGGTTAAGTCTTGACAGAATAAAGCACAAGGACATTATAAAAGAAAAACGATAAATAGGGATATGGTCAAAGAATTTACCAATGGTGCCCCACTGTTCGCCAGCCGGCAGTACTAAATCTGGATCACCCCGGAAGTCCATACCGGCATATGGATACTCGGAATAAACCATCTCCTGACGATCAAACCACTTGAATAAGGTATCAGAAAAGGAAATCTGAGACTGACCAGCATGCCTAGACATATGGTCGACCCATCTCTGCATACGTGGTTCAATCGGTGAAGGTAAATCGAGTGCAATATACTGCGGCTGCATCAGTGGTATCTTTTCCAAGGCAAAGGCAGTCAAGATAGAACCATAACCAAAGTTCTTCAACCTCCCACTCTTCACCTTGGTCAATTGTTCTTTCATCACAAGAAGTACTGCGTCACACCAGTTGAACACCTTCGGTTGGAGACATTCCAAGGCATACTACATATAAGATCGGTTGGCCACATGAAGAGCCGCACCACTAGCCATCCTACCAAAAGTGAACAGAATAGTCCTAAGGGACCTGTCAGTGACATCACGGATGATGATCTTGCCATCTTTACTCGGCTGAGATCCCTCTCTGCAATATCGGTGAACATAATCTCTCACAGATTCACCTCCTCGGGCCGAACCTGATAAAGAGATGGGGGCACCCCGCCTCGACAAGCCAGTCAAGAAATAGATGTCCACTACAGTCAAGGGGATGGATTTGCCCCTAATCTGGAACACCTGGTTGGTAGGATCCCAAGCATCGAGAAAATACTACAGCAAGTTGATCTGTTGTCTCATGCTAGAAATGCGGAAAAACTTCAGCAAGCCACAGTTCCGCAGTGCGTTTACTGTGACCGGGTCATGTAAAGCAAGCATGTCCTCCTCTTCATGCTCACGTTCTCGCCATGTAATAGTCATCTTGCTCCAAAGATCTCTGAAAAACAAACAAGAGAAGAGTTAGATCCTAATTTTGGTAAGAAACAGGCAAAATTTCCATCAAAAACTGTGCATAAAATTCCTTCTTTGCGCCCATCGCACCTACAGTAGTGCTCTGGGTGCGTTGCATGTCAGATGGCCAGTAGACAGGCCAACATCCAACGCACCTTTCGATACACAGAGGGTGCACTAAAGGCAGAGCGAGTTTTTCAAACCCCAGAGGCTCAGAAAAACCAGGAATCAAGCTCAGAATGCAAAATGGAAAGCATGAAATGAAAGAGCTCAAGTTTAGCTCCTACCTGGTTCAGACGGCGCCGAGAATCGTCCACAGAATCTTCTGAAATCAGCTGATGAGAATCAGGGGGGAAAGCACCTCCAAAGCTCCAACAAACCAAAGTTCAAATGAAATGGTAAAATGAGAGGTAAAAGAACTTTTACATTACTTTTTACGTAGTTCGAAGTAAAATATTAGTGTTCTAACTCATTTTTCAAACATATGCTGTTCATTTCTGACGAGTTTGATGAAGCAATTGAAAATACAATACAATCTTTGAAAGAACAAAGCTATTTATGGTAAAGTCAAGAAGTGACCATTTAATCGAGCAGTTTTAGGACATAGTTCAAGCTCGTTAAAAAATAAACATAAGTCATGAGAAAATGTTTCCCCCAGTGTTTAAGCTCAATTTAAAAAAAAAAGAACCAATCTCTGGTAAATAACCATCGTGAATGTAGTATTTCAGCCTTTAAAAGCCTTGGTCGTGTTCTCATCATCACCTCCACTCTGTATTGGCCGATCATTCACCTCCATTTGATTGTTTACCCCTTTTTGAGGAACAGCTGCGAAGAGTGATCTCACTAGCCATACTTGTAACACTGCCGTAATTGGAAAATTCCAAACCTTACCTAGAATCAGCTGCTACCCAATTTTATCACTCGTTCCTCAAAAGACGAGTCTCCTTTAAGCTCTTTTCAACTGACTCGTAAAATATGAAAATATTGCCGAGCCATTGGCCTCTCCAGCTCGTTAAAGGGACCGGAAGTGCTATCCCTCCTCTAAATTTTAATCTTTTTGGACCTGAGGGATTATTACACAAAAAGATCGAGCACTTGTTTTGTTCGGCTCGTTAAAAGGATCGAAAATTCATCCCTTCTGTATTGTTTTATACTTTTTCGGACTTAAGGGATTAGATGACGAAAAAGGAATTTTGGAGTTTCCTTTACTTTACTTTCAGACTCTCTAAAATTGAAAAAGGACTGAGTTCTCTTCGTCTTTAAACTCGTTAAAACTTAATAGCGACAAACTTGTCTATAGATGAGAACGACTTTCACTATCGCTAGGCTCGTTAAAACATAGCGATGGGTTTGCCCGAAGGGAAAATTATAGAACAAGCATATGTTATCCTCCTCAAGCTTGACAAAAATAAAGAGGTACTGATCAGCAATGACTGGGGAAAAATTGGAAAGAAAAATTGAAGAAACTTTGTTGGTAGCAAGTCACTCTTGAACATGACACTTTCATTCCGCATACAAGTCAGGTTGGGTTGTTTCATTCACCGGTCACATCACCATGGTCCCATCACACCATCCACATTTGGGGTTAATGCTACCAATCCATCACGTCAGTGTCGCCGATATGTTCAAGAGAAGTCATTCAGAGAATTCACCTGTGTCTCACCCGCTACAATACATTTACACTCCATTCTTTCATGACCGCCACCCTGAACCTTATATCACCAGATCGTTTTCGCCTCCATTAAAATCATTTGCTCCATTCCATGTCATTGATGTAGGATTCAACAAGGCCCTCCTATGATGGATCACTTCTTGTCGACATCAGCTCATTATCCAAGAAGTCGATCTAGGAACACCCCATTCAGTACTTTGAAGCTTGCATGCCTCAATGGCAAGTTTCTCACTTCCGGCGACAGGTTTACATCAATGGCCTTCAATCGAAAGATTTTGAGTGGTGTTCGACGCCAAGTCCTTTATTCACACCACGTGAATTGTACTGCAGTACCTTGAGGGTCATTATCATTATCGGTGATTCCTCTCGTGCCTGTTAACAGCTTATATCATTGGCTGGTAATTAGGCGATGTCTTTCCATGTTCGACTCCAGAACATCTCTCACATGGATCGACTTGTACTTCGAGTGAAGATCGAACGAGATTGAAGACCCCGGATCTAGTTTCATACATCCGGGCTGCGATATATATTCAGGGAAATAAAGACATCAAATGTACATTATTGCTACACAGATAATCATCCAATCAAAGGGATGATGGCTCTACCAGAATCATCAGTCTACACTCAGACGATTGTCTGTCCTATGTACATGAAAATGAATTTATAAAGCTGAGCATGGGAATTCCCGCCTCAGTCAGATCATGAAAATATTATGAAGATAATGTATTGTATTGTATCTTATTACAGGTCTCCTCCCAGCTTGAAAGAACTTCAGATCCTCATAATAAAGCATTTCACCCGACATCAAAAGATTAACGACCTCATGCTTTAGGGGGCAACTGTTATAGACATTTTTGGGCACTACAACCCCAAGCATAAAATGTCCATAAACCAAGGGCTCCTAAGTCCCTAAAAGTGTTGTTCTAACCCCTAAAGGAGCAAGGTCAACTGATTACAGCTTCTCCCAGAAGTTCTCCATGAAAAACTGCTCAGAATTGATCAAAACAGGATCATTTCAGCTACTCCATAGGCAAAGTGCATTGCATCTCACCTAAACACACTGTGTGGGTGCGTTGCATTTCAAAAATCCCTTCTATGGGGTGCGATGGGTGAGAAGTGACAAATGGCAGTGTCATTCCGCGAGGTGGAGAGGCATGGAAACTTCCAGAAACTTCTCCTGTGACACTTGCCTCTCTGAATTTGACCAAGGATGAGTAAGAGATCATCAATCTCCAAGTGGAAGAAAGAACTATCAAAGGGAAGACACTAATCAAATCACAGGTTGACTCATCTCCCTTACAGATATCTATATATGGATCCCTCATCCAAGAGATCCAGAGGCTGGAATTTTGCATATTGTAAGGAATTGATGTTGGTTTCTTGAGATAAAACATCAGATTGTTGGGTGATCTAAGCTTTGTATGAGGTGAAGAGGGGCTTCCTTGCTGAGAGGATGATGCTGGGTCAGAACAACTGGTTGTAACTCCCCTTGGCTCTTTCTTGTTTATCAATAAAATCTATTCAAGTTTTCCTCCATACTCTTGTGTAATTTATGTTTGCTGCATTTGTATGGTCAATTTATATTTGATCCTAGATTGTTTATGATTATATATCCATGTTCTTGTATAGTGCTATGCTACTATGATCTTACAGGTACTCTTGTGAAGCTGGGCGTGCAAGGGAACAAGTAGCGAAAGACTATCAAGAAAGAGAGGAATCGAACCAGGAGATTAGCGCAAGACAAAGGTTGGTCTTCTTTGTTCTTCACTATCTATACTTCATAAAGGAAAAACGAGCGTAGCTTTACTTTGTTTGTTTCTAAGGCAGCTATCACACCTTAGTGGGATAAGCAGTTCTGAGTAGACACTTTTCCCTGTAACAGGGGCATCTACATGTATTATGTCAATGAGTTGCTGGAAAACTTTAGGCTCACCACACTTGTCGCGATCGTCAATGACATTAAAATCATTTGATGGATGGACATACACTCCATACAGGATTTTAAGTAACTTGCAAGTTGAACTGGGGGGAAAAACAGTAGAAATTGATGTTGAAGTTATCGATGGAAACCTCGATTACAACATCCTACTGGGAAGGCCCTGGATTTATGCTATGGCTGCTATTGTGTCAACATACTTCAAAAAGATTGCATTTCCTTTCCAAGGAGGAATTACAATCGTCGACCAACAAACCTTTCTCCCCAATAGTTCACAAGTTACGGGAAGCATTCCGATGATCCACGGAAGCTCTTAGTTGCTTCAAAATATCGGAGTAGGCCTGCTAAAAGACCCTACATTGATGGGTACTTTTGCCCTACCGCCTCCAAACAATCTGGCGGAAGTGGCCACGGTGGGAACCTGCAATATGGTATCTTCTATTCAGAAGATGTCCGAACACGATGTTAGCATGGATCATCACCAGGTATTGCCTCCAAGCCCAATAGAAATATTGTAGCAATCAATGTTCTCGGCATGGGAGGCAAACCCAAATCAATGCTCATCGAGCATTTGGGTAGATAGGTCTAAGGAATATGGTACCTCTTCAGATCCTTGGTCACATGTACATTCTATATATGAAGGAATTGTTCAGTCAATGATGATAGAGGGGGCACCATGGGAAGATTACCACCATCGTTCCCATCTTCCGGATTACAACGAAGATTGCTCCAGCGACCTTAATCATCCTTCAGTTTTTTATTTTCTATCAAATACTGTAAATACAGTGGATTCCTGAGCGAAACCTATCCAATGTTGAAGAAACTATTGCCATAAATATCTCAACCAAACCAAATATTGTAGAGAATATTCATGTCGACAAATCTTGTTCTTCTTCAGAACTGGAAGTATATTATGCTCTCTTTCACGAGTTCAGAGATGTCTTTGCATAGTCATATGAAGAAATGTCAGGCATTGACTCGAGCATAGTTGAACACGAAATTAAGATGTATCCAGATGTCAAACCAGTACGATACCAGCTTCAGCAGGTGCACCCGAAGAAAGCCGCTACCATCAAGGTTCCTCTAACTGATTGGGTATCAAACATTGTTCCTGTGATGAAAAAGCAAGGAACGATTAGAGTGTGCGTCGATTATAGGGATGTAAATCAAGCTTGTCCAAAGGACAACTACCCTACACCCTTTATCGACCAGATAATTGATGAATGCACCGGATGCGAAATCTTTTCGTTTATGGATGGATTTTTCGGGTATAATCAAATAAATATCCGCCCACAGGACCAGTCAAAGACTACATTTATTTGTCCATGGGGCACATTTGCATACCGCAAGCTACCTTTTGGTTTAAAGAACGCAGGGGCAACCTTTCAGAGGGCAATGAATTATGCCTTCCATGACATCAAGAACATCGCTCAACCATACCTCGATGATCTTTCGACTCATTCGCGAAAGCGGACCGATCATCCGCAGCATTTGAGAGCAATATTTCTACGTTGCCGACACTACAAGATACGACTCAATCCGCACAAGTGTGTGTTTTGTGTCAGTTTTGGTTGTTTACTTGGCTTTGTAGTTTCAAAGGACAGGATTCGCCTTGACCCGTGTAAGGTTCAGGTAGTCATCGATCTGCCTCCACCTTCAAATTTTCTTCAGATTTAGAAACTCCAAGGGAAAGCAAACTTTCTGAGGAGGTTCATTCCAAATTACGCCGAACTTGCTAAAGGTTATACGCGTCTGTTGAAAAAAGAAGTACCCTTCAACTGGGATCAGGTTGCGCAAGCTTCCTTTGATGCTCTAAAGGAATCCCTAATAAAAGCATCATTAATGTATGCTCCTGATTATCAAAAAGACTTTAACCTGTATCTGGCTGCGGCAGATACGACCATCGCAATGGTTTTAGTTCAAGAAGACAATGGAATCGAATGTCCTATCTATTATTTAAGTCGAAACTTAAATGATACAGAAAGAAAGTACTCCTATGTTGAAAAGCTGGCTCTTGCAGCTATTCAAGCAGTACAAAGATTTTGACACTATGTCCTCTTTCGAAAAACTACCATTTTGTCAGATTGCAACCCCATGACTTACATCTTGTCACGACAGTTGCTTGGGGGCAAATATTCGAAATGGATAGCAATTTTGCAAGAGTTTGATCTGGAATTTGTAAAATCCAAATCAAAGAAAGCTCTAGTTTTTGCAGAGTTACTATGTGACTTCCCATCGTCGTCCAACGATTCAACATCCAAAGCAAAAATCATGGATGAATCTTTGTTTCTAATATCTTCAAGCGATCCGTGGTATGGAGATATAATAATCTATCTACAAACCCAAACATATAGGTCTAATACCTTTCACTCAGAACAATGATGTACTCGATACTAAGCAAAAAGACTACATGATCGTCGGTGATACACTTTACCATCATGGTATCAATACAGTTCTGCAAAGGTGCCTCACCCATGAGGAGGTCAAAAAAGTCCTGAATGATTGTCATTCAAGCACGTGTGGGGGGCATCAATCTGGTTATGCTACGGCACAAAAGATTTTACGAGCAGGATACTTCTGGCCAACAATGTTCAAGGATTGCATAACCGCAATCAAAAGTTGCCATGCTTGTCAAATCTTTGACCGCAAAACCAGAATACTGCCCACACCTCTGCAGCCAGTAGTTGCCATTGGGCCATTCGCCAAATGGAGCATAGATTTCATGACATGTAACCCCACCTCAGCCAGGGGGCATGGGTATATCATAGTCACAATTGACTACTTTACAAAATGGGCCGAGGCAATGCCTACATTAAACAACAACGGTGAAACGACTGCTCTTTTCTTTTTCAATCATGTAGTCTCCAGATTCGGTGTTCCACAAGCTATAATCACAGATCATGGATCGCATTTCTGCAATCACATGATGGTTGAGTTGGCAACCAAATTAGGACTGTCCCACGACAGCTCTTCTCTGTATTATCCGCAAGCCAACGAGCAGGTTGAGGCGATCAAAAAAGTCCTGAATTGCATGCTACAAAGGATGCTTGGAGTCCATAAACGAAGTTGGCACCTAATCATGTACTCAGCCTTGTGGGCATACCAGACATAGGTGAGAAATGCGACCGGGTTTACACCTTTTCATGTGGTGTATGGACTGGAAGCGATCTTACCAGTTCAATGCGAAATTTCATCCCTCAAGCTCGCAGTCAACCTTCTCCCCAAAACATCAGAAGAGGAGGCTCATTTCTTGGAATTAATCCAACTAGATGAAACTCGTCGTGATGCCACCTTGGATAATGAAGCACATAATAAACGAGTCAAAGCACATTTTTACAAGAATTTCAAACCCCGTGTCTTCTCAGAAGGTGACCTGGTCTTACTTCACAACCAAGAATCTGATAAATTGGGAGCAGGTAAGTTCCAGTCTTTGTGAATGGGTCCCTATACTGTTAAGTGTGTATTAGTAAAAGGAGCCTATGAGCTAGTAGATTATGATGGGATTCCACTGTCGCAACCCCGAAACGGGTTGTACCTTAAGCGTTACTACCCTTGACTCAGCGTAATAACCTCTTCATATGCTTTTGTTACATTTTTGTGATTGTTTTGGTTAGGTAATCCGCTTTTACATTTGTTGCAGATGTCAAACCTATTGGATTCATTTGTTGGATACGCCAATAGAGCGAGTCGTAGTTCATGAAACCTATCTTCTGCAACCTGGGCCATCTTTGATCCAAGCGACGAGTTAGTGAGTTTCAGAGGGTTATGTATTGGTCGATCGACAAACAACATCACTGAATACAGCACGCTGATAGAGCTCCTCTCTAATGCCATCGCACATGGCATACACTGACTTGTCATCAGGCTAGACTCACAACTTGCCATGCTATAGCTTACCGGCATCTATTCCGTGCGGAATCCAGCTATCTATCGTATGTTCCTAAGGGTCAAGATTTTGGAAAGGCAGTTTGATTCTATTCAATATCAACATATTTCCATAAACTTAAACACATTAACTGATTCATTAGCAAATTATGTGTTAGATAGACATTTGCAACATTTATAAAAGAAAAGCATTTCATCAATATTTGCATCAGGATCATATAACTTAACCAAAATAAAGCTCCGAAAATCAAAAATATATATAACTGTTTATAGTTTGTACATAGTGTTCTGTGTCCAAGACAAAATCGGTCATATGACCCAAAAACTCAAAATGCTAGGGGGCACCCTAGTCTAATGGTGTTGGTGATAACAAGTCACTGCCTGTGCAATCATGTGTAAGAGCCTAGTCCATCGGCTCGGCATGCCAGTAGTATGTCACTGTAATCTCAGAGGCAACTCATCGGTCCTCACATCCGGAATACCAAGGGTGAGACCCTCGATCTGATCCTGCAACACTGCAAGAGTCTCAGCTACATCTAGATCGTGAAGGACAGCCCTCCCTATAGCCTCTCCTGCTGGAACGGCAGCTGCTGCTCTTAGGCACACTGCTGGTCGCACTGGTCCGATATCTGCATGAGCACATGAGTTTTGATTAGTCTTGATAAAATTTTAAAGAAAGCACAAGAACATTATAAAAGCAATAAACAGAGATATGGTCAGAGATTTTTACCTATGACACCCCACTGCTCGCCAGCCAGCAGCGCCAAATCTGGGTCACCCCAGAAATCCATCCCAGCATACGGACACTTAGCATAAACCATCTGCTGATGGTTGAACCACTCGAAGAAGGCATCAGAAAAGGAAACCTGCTATTGACCAGCATGTCTGGCCGTAAGGTCAACCCATCTCTGCATCCGTGGCTCAGCCAGTGGTGGCAGACAAAGTGAAATGTACTTTGGCTGCATCAGTGGGATCTTCTCCAAGACGAAAGTGGTCAGAATAAAACCATAGCCAAAGTTCTTGGATCTTCCGTTTTTCACCTTGCTGAGTTGTTCTTTTATCACCGAAAGTATTGCATCACACCAGTTGAATACCTTTGGTTCGAGGCATTCCAAGGCGTACTACATATAGGACCTGTTGGCCAAGTGAAGGGCCGCGCTACCAGCCAATCTAGCAAAGGTGAATAAAATAGTCCTCAAGGACCGGTCGGTGACATCTCAAATATTGATCTTGCCATCCCTGCTCGACTGAGATCCTTCTCTATAGTATCGGCGAATATAATCCCTCACGGATTCACCCCCACGGGCGGAACCTGATAGTGAGAGAGGGGCACCACGCCTCAATAAACCGGTCAAGAAGTAGATGTCCTCAACAGTCAAGGGGATGGATTTGCCTCTAATCTAGAACACTTGGTTGGTAGGATCCCATGCATCGAGGAAATATTGCAACAAGTTGATTTGTTGCCTCATGCTAGATATGCAGAAGAACTTGAGCAAGCCACAGTTCCGCAATGCAGTTACCGTACCCGGATCATGTAAGGCAACCATGTCCTCTTCTTCATGCTCGCATTCACGCCATGTAACAACCATTTTTGCTCCGATGAATCTCTCAAAAATAAACAAGAGAAGAATTAGGATCCTGATTTAGCGAAAAACAAGAAAAATTTCCATGAAAAATCAGTGCAAAAGTTTTCCTCCTTGTGCCCATCGCACCCCAACTATGTACTGGGTGAGATGCATATTGACTAGCCAATGGCCAGCCTAGTATGCATCGCACTTTTCAATGTATATTAGGTGCGATGGGGGGAAAATGAATTGTTCAAACCCGAGAGGCTCAGAAAAGCAGGAAAACATGCTCAGAATTCAGAAAGGAAAAAATGCAATTGAAGAGCTCAAGTTTAGCTCCTACCTGGTCCAAACAGCGCCAAAAATCGTCCACAGAATTTGCTAGAATCAGCTGATGGAAATAAAGGGGGAAAACACCTCCATAACTCCAACAATCCCAAATTCAAATGAAATGGTAAAATGAGGGGTAAAAACTACTTTTAAGTTACTTTTCATGTAATTCAAGTAGGGTATTAGTGTTTTAACTCATTTTTCAAGCATGTATTCTCATTTCTAATTAGTTTGATGGAGCAAATGAACAGGTAGTACGACCGTCAAAAGAACATAGTGTTAATGGAGAATTGAATATCAATGACCATTATCACGAGTAGTTTTACGTGAAGTTCAAGCTCGTTAAAAAATAAACCTAGCAACGAGCATATGTTCCACCAGAGTTTAAGCTCATTAAAAAATGAACCCACCTTCGGTAAATAACCATTGCAATCACATTATCATCAGCTTTTGAGCCTTGGTCATGTTCTTACCATCACCTCCACTCTGTTTTAGCTGATCATACGCTTCCATTTGATTGTTTACCCCTTTTGAGGAACAGCTGCGACGAGTGATTCTGTTAGCCATCTTCTTTACACTGTCGTGATTGAAAAGTTACAAACCTTACCTGGAACTAACTGCTACCCGAAAATATCACTCGTTCCTCAAGAGACAAGTTTTCTTTAAGCTCTTTTCATCTGACTCGTAAAATATGAAAAGATTGCCGAGCAATTGGCCTCTCCAGCTCGTTAAAGTGATCGAAGGTGTTATCCCTCCTCTAGATTTTAATCTTTTTGGACCTGAGGGATCGTTACACAAAAAGATCGAGCGCTTGTCTTATTCGGCTCATTAAAACTATTGAAAAGTCATCCCTTTCATATTATTTTACACTTTTTCAGACTTAAGGGATTACATTACGAAAAAGGAATGCTGGAGTTTCCTTTCCGTATCTTTTCAGACTCTCTAAAATTGAAAAGAATCGAGTTATCATTGTCTTTAAACTCGTTAAAACAATAGCGACAAACTTGTCCATGCAGACAAGAGCGAGTTTCACTATCGCTAGGCTCGTTAAAACATAGTGACAGGTTTTCCCAAAGGGCAAATTATAGAACAAGCATATGTTATCCTCCTCAAGCTTGACAAAAATAAAGAGGTACTGGTCAGCAATGACTAGGGAAAAATTGGGAAGAAAACTTGAAGAAACTTTATTGGTAGCAGGTCGCTCTTGAACATGACACTTTCACTACGTCACCATGATTGAATCGGGTTGGGTTATTCCGTTCATAGGTCATATCACCATTGGTCCACTGTACCATCCATTTTTGGGGTTAACGCTACCAATCTGTTTCAGCATCACTGATATGTTCAAGAGAAGTCGCTCAGAGAATTCACCGACCCAGCTTGTGTCTCATCCACTGCAATACCTTCACACTTCATTCTTTCATGACCACCACCCTGAACCTTGTATCATCATATCGTTTTCACCTCCACAAAATCATTTTCTCTGTTCCATGTCGTAGATGTGGGATTCATTAATGACCTCCTACGACAGGTCACTTCTTGTCGACATCAACTCATTATCCAAGAAGTCGACCTAGGAACAACCCTTTCAGTACTTTGAAACGTGCATGCCTCAATGGCATGCTTCTCACTTCCGGTGACAGGTTTACATCAATGGCCTTCGACCGAAAGATTTTGCGTGGTGTTCGACGCCAAGTCCCATTTTCACACCACGTGAATTGTACTTTCGTACCTTGAGGGTCATCATCATTATCGGTGATTCCTCTCGCACCTGTTAACAGCTTACATCATTGGCTGGTAATCAGGCATTGTCTTTCCATGTTCATATCCAGAACATCTTTTCACATGGATCGACTTGTACTTCGGGTGAAGATTGAATGAGTTTGAAGACCCCGAATCTAGTTTCATCCATCCGGGCTGCGATATATTTAGGAAAATAAAAACATCAAATGTATATCATTGTTACACAGATAATCGTCCAAGCCAAAGGATGATGGCTCTACTAGAATCATCAGTCTGCCACACAGACGGTTGTCTGTCCTATGCACATGAAAATGAATTTATAAAGTTGAGCATGGGAATGCCCGCCTCAGCTAGATCATGAAAGTATTATGAAGATAATGTATTGTATTGTATCTTATTACAGGTCATCTTCCAGTTCGAAAAACCTCGGATCCTCATGATAAAGCATTTCACCCGACATCAAAAAGATTTACAACCTCATGCTTTAGGGGGCAACTGTTATAGACATATTTGGGCACTGCAACCCCAATCACATATGTCCATAAACCAAGGGCTTCTAAGTCCCTAAAAGTGTTGTTTCATACCCTAAAAGAGCAAGGTCAGTTGATTACATCATCTCCCAAAATTTCTCCATGAAAAACTGCTCAGCACTGGTCAAAACTGGACCATACAGACTGCTCAGTGCTAAGGGTGTGATGCATCTCACCTACCACATGCAAAAAGTGCAATGCATACTGAAAATCTCTTCTATGGGGTGGGATGAGCAAGAGCAGACAAATGGCAGCAGCAGTTGGCTAGGTGGAAACCCAGAGAATCTTCTAGAAACTACCCATTTGACATTTGCCTCTCTAAATTCGCCCAGGGATGAGTAAGAGATCATGAATCTCTAAGTGGAACCAAGAACTATCAGAGAGAGGACACTAATCAAAATCCCAGAAGCTGACTCACCCATCTGCAAACATCTATATATGGATCCTTCATCCTAGAGATCCAGAGGCTCGAATCTTGTATTTTGTAAGGAAGTGTTGTTGGTTTCTTTGTGGAACATCATAGTGTTGGGTGATCTAGCTTTTCATGAGGTGAAGAAGGGCTTTCATGCTGGGAGGATGACACTGGGTCAAATCAATGGGTTGTAATCCTCTCTTCTACTCTTTCTATCAATAAAGCTAGTTTTCTTGATAACAAGTTCCTAGCCGTATTGGTCAGTTATTGCATAAGATAGCTCATGCAATGGCATGTTATCATGAGCACTTTGATTAGTCTACTTAGATATTTGCATGTAGTTTTTTATATGGGTTGTGTGGCCATATGTGTCTTGGGCACAAATTTTGTAAAACCAAACTTTATATATATCTATCTTCAATGTTTCTGTGTTCCTATTATACTTTCAATAGATATGATGTGTATTGAAACTTATTTACATTCATTGAAAATGTCTATCTAAAACATGATTAGTAAGTGCATCTATCAATGTGTTTAGATTTCTAGAAATATGTTCATATTGTATGAAATCAAAGTGTCTTTCTAGAAGGAAAACCCTTAAGAACATGTGAAGGATGGTAGGACTTCTAACTGAATAAACATTAGTGAGTTGTAGTACCATGAGTTGTGAGTCAAGTCTGAATACTAAACGGTGGATGCCATGTTAAATAAAATCAGAGAGTAGCTCGAACACTGTGCTATATTCAACGATGTTGTTGGTAGAGTGACCAATACAAATCCCTTTTAGACTCACTAACTTGCCATTTGGAGAAAATATATCCCATTCTGCAGAGGATAGGTTCTAAGTGCTACGACTAGCACCATCATCATAACCAAAATACAATTCAAGGGATGTCGACATCTGCAAACCAAATGTAAAAGGGATAAACATAAACTGTAGGAAACTCTATAGAGACATAATTAAAACACACTCAACACACCTATATACAGTATGTACACAGTGTACTATGCATGCGATCAACCATAGTATTTATTTAGGTATAGCCCATTTCTAGGTTGCACGAGTGCTCCATCAAAATCAACCAACTCATAGGGCCCTTTATCAAGAACATGCTTGACAATATATGGACCTAAACACATAGGTTGTAAATTTCCTGGTCCTAACTTATCAGATTCTTTATCATATAAAAGAACAAGGTCTCCTTTTGAGAAGACACGAGGCTTGACACTTTTTTTATATTACGCCTTGATACATATTTTATGAGCTTCATTAGATAAAGTGGCATTACGTTGTGTCTCATCTAAATGGATTAGATGTAAAATATGTTCCTCTTCTACGGAAGTGGCAAGAAGAAGTTCTACAACTAGTTTTAGTGACAAAGTCTCACATTCGATCAAAAGGGTTGCTTCTAGACCATAAACCAACTGAAAGGGTGTAAATCCAATAGCAGTCCTAATTGAGGTTCAATACACCCACAAGGAAGCATAAATAAGCAAATTCTAGTTCGATTTATGAATCCCTACCATATGTTCAAGCATAGTTCTGATAACTTTATTTATAGCCTTAACTTATGCATTAGCCTGAGGATATTAGGGAGTGGGACTTTCATGGGAAAGTCTGAGCTAAGAAGTTAGTTCGGACCTCATATGATTCTAGAAATGCTTTCTATGATCCGTAACTATGGCTTGCGAAACACCAAACTATGCGATAACATTATCGAAGAAGAAATATGCAGTTGTTTTGCTAGTATTGTTAAATGTAGGCATCGCCTCGTCCCATTTAGTAAAATAATATTCTGCGAGAATGATATAACCATGTCCCCCATCCGAGTGAGGGTTACATGTCATGAAGTCGATACCTCATTTCATAAAAGGACCAACGGCAATAACAGGATGTAATGGAGCAGGTGGAGCATGGGCCTTACAATCATAAATTTGGCATGCATGACACTTCTCGATAGCGAGAATACAGTCATGAAAAAGGATAGGCAAAAAGTAACTAGCACGTAGGATCTTCTATACAGTAGCATAACCAAACAAATGACAACCACATGCCCCTGAGTGACATTCATTAAGGACATTCTCGGCCTCCTCATGTTTTAGGAACCTTCATAAAATTGTATCAATACCGTGTCGATAAAGGGTGTCGCCAATAATATGTAATTTCTGCCTTAGTATCGAATACGTCGTTAGTCGGAGCGAGAGGTATTGGACTGAAAATTCTAGGTCTAGATATATATCATAATTTATCCATACCATGATTCAGATGAAGAAATCAAAAACAATGACTCATCGGGGATAAGATCTTCCAATGTAAATTCAGAATCATGAGGGGGAAGATTGCACATAAACTCAGCGAAAGCTAGGGATTTCTTTGACTTGGATTTCATGAATTCCAGGTCAAACTCTTGCAAGATGATGATCCATTTAGAGTATTTTCCCCCCAGAAAATGACGGGACAAAATATATGTGATACGATTGCAATCCGATATAACCATAGTTTTCCGAAGCAAAGATGTAATGGCAGAGCCTTTGGATGGATTGAATGGCAACCAAAGCCAACTTTTCTACATGGGTATACCTGACTTCGGTATCATTGAGATTTTGACTCATATCATATATGGGGTTTTCAATATGTACATTGTCTTCCTTGACCAATACCATTTCTATAGTAGAAACGGAAGCAGCGAGATACAGGAAATAGTCACTCATAATCAGGGGGATATAAGATAGATGCCTGAACCAGTACATCTTTCAAGGCATCAAATTCCTTTTGAGCGGCATTGTCCCAATGGAAGGGAACCCCTTTCTTAAGCAGGTGAGTGAATCCTTTTTTCAACTCATCGTAATTACAGGCGAACCTCCATAGGAAGTTAGCGTTCCCTTGGATTCGTTGAAGATGAACTCGAGAAGAAGGCGCAGGTAAATCGATGATCGCTTGTAATTTCAAAGGATCGATATGAATTCCATGTTTTGAAATGAAAAAAACCAAGAACTCGAACAGAACTAACACAGAACTCACATTTGTGCGGATTAAGTTGAATATTATAATGTCTACACTATAAGAAAATGGCCCTAAGCTGCATCAGGTGGTTAGCCCAATGTTTAGAATAACTAGGGAGATCGTCCAAATAAGGTTGCTCGATGTTTTTAATGTCATGAAAAGCATAATCCATTTCCCGTTGAAACATGGCCCCAGCATACTTTAAACCAAATGGGAGTTTCTGGTAGGAAAATGTACCCTGGGGACAAATAAATGCAATCTTAGATTGATCCACTGGGAGAATGTTGATTTGTTTATATCTGTAGAAACCATCCATGAATGATTAGATTTTGCAGCCAGCACAGTCATCAAAAATCTGGTCGATGAAAAAGGTCGGGTAATTTTCCTTTGGACAAGTACAATTTACATCCCGATAATTGATGCATACTTGAATTTTCCCCTATTTCTTCATGACAAGGAAAATATTTGACACCCAAACAGTCAAAAGAATGGGGTTGATGAAACGAGCACAAAGCAGTTTTTCAACCTCGGTCTTTATCACGGTGGCCTTCCTGGGATGGACTAGATGGAGGCACTCCTAGACTGGTTTAGTATCAGGGTACATTTTAATTTCATGCACCACTATATTTGGGTCAATACCTAGAATTTCCTCATAGGTGCAAGAAAAGACATCTCAAAACTCCTGAAATAGGGCTTTATAGATCTTAATCTTGGATGGAGAGCAAGACACACAAATGTTTATATTTTCAACAATACCTAGTTTAACGGAGATATCAAGAGGTATCATCTCTTTGATATTTGAGAGATTCTTTTCGAAATCAAATTTGTGAATAGAAACAGAATTCACAAAAGACTCAATGATATTGGGTAGATACACATCACTGAGATTACCCTCAAAGGAATCTCATAAGGAAGAATGATGGTGATGATCATCCTATGGTGCATCATCTGGCATTATGATCTCCATGATGCTCTCATCGGTAGAGAATATACGAGGGAACGGATCAGAAGATGTACCATAATCTAATGATCGATTGACCCAATTGATTAAAGAGAAGGAATAAGGCACACAAGCCGAATAGATGGCTTCATAATCAAGCTCAATGGGACTAAGCAGCATCTGGTCACCAAGACTATGGATGTTAGTTTCATCTCGTACAATCCACAGATCAGTTTGGATACTAGAAGATGATATCATATTGATATAAGCAACTGATGGTGAGTTGTCGGGAAGTGGAGGAGGAGGGAGCAAAAAGGTTCCCATGAGTGAGGAATCCTTCAGCAGTCCAACCCTAACATGTTGATAAGAGTGTAGAGTTTCCCCTACAAGAGGGACACATCCATTAACATGAGAATCAAAGGTGAATAAAGTGATTTGGTCAATTGCTACAATCTTTCCCTTATTAGGAAAGGTGATCATACGGAAATAGGTCAAAATGACAGCAGCCATGGATTAAACCCACATGCGACCCAATAGAATAGTATAATCAAGAGGTCCGTCAGTAACTTCAACTTCTATGGATACAGTTTTTCCTCCTAATTCTACTTGCAAGGAGTTCAGATACCACAAGGTTTATGTGTTCTCCCATCAAAAGCTTTCAATGAGGTAGGTGACTGACTCAGTTGAGGGGAACCAATCTCTTTCCAATAAGACATAGACATTATACAGGTTGAGTCTCCCTCATCCACAATACTCTGATGAAGGTTCCTACAGCGGATGACGACCTGGATGATAAAATCCAATTGAGCTACAAGTTGAGGGGTGTAGTTCTCAAGAATAAAAATAACTAGGTTGGAATCCAAAGGATCCACACATCCGATAGTCGAAAGAAAATATTTATTTTTGGGCGAGACAGTTTTGCAAAACCTTGACGGTTGACATAGTTGATGGAGACTGAGCCAAGTCTTCAACTTCATTATAATTTTGACCAACCATGGCATGAGGGTTGAAAGAAAATTTATGAATAACACCCTTTGAATGCTTAATAGTTAACTATATAGGAATTGTGGGTGGAGCAAGATCCATTGAAGGTGATTATGAACTGGTAGTTTGCTCAGTAGCCTGGCCATTCAGAGGATTCGCATTACCATAGCCCTTATTCTGATTAGAAAACATAACATCATAGTTAGGCTTCATGGAGGAAGCATCAAAACCGTGTTAGAGGAAGAAGGCTCCCGAGCAACCATGTGGGTCTCCTGATTGGGAAACGGTTCGATCAACATAATGGGGGAAGAGGATTTAAAAAATTGGTTCACTTCCGTGTAGTGAGGATATCCACAAGTAAATTTCTCCTCATTGAAAATAAAGCATGGGTAGCGAGGCTTTCATTTCTCATCATATGATTGATTTGTTTGTTTATCCTACAGTGAAGAATATTTCTTCTTTTTTCCTTTTCCTTTCTTATTAACTCTTGGTTTTTTATTGAGATTTTCCTTTATCAGATGAAATGACATTTATCTGGGAAGTAGGAGCTGCAGGAGGATTGGATGGAGGGTTTTGGACAGATGCAGTGAGAGTAGCACCAGATGGTTTACTCACCATTTGCGAACTGGAAAAACCAATGATGTCATCAGCAACATGAGATTCTTTACCAGGAGTTGGAGGAACTGTGTTTGAAGGTCTCGAAACATCTAGTATCTTCTCATAGAGCATGCCATATTGGGTAAATATGAGGTCCAAGTATTGGGCACAAGCAATCACTTTCTCTTCAGTCACAAGCTCGCCTTTAGCTACATCCTCTGTGATAGATGGCAACAGGGATTTAATGAACCATTCCACTAACAATTGATCTGGAACATAGGTCTTAACCAAACAGCGATGACGTCGCCACTCATGAATATGATTTGAGATGTGAGTAGCATTAGTTTGTTTAAATTTGATCAAAATTTTAGTTCCAGTTTCATACCAAATGGGAAACTGGAAATTTGTGAAGAAGGTTGTATCTAAGGAACTAGAATCATTAAATGAAGCTCTAGGTAATTCAATGTACCATTTAGATATGGTACCTCTAAGAGTATGTTGGAAAAAACATAATTAAATCGAATCATCATTAAGGGAGTTCAAAGAACACCACAGATGATACGTCATGACATGGGTCGATGGGTCTTCTCCAAGATTCCCATTGAATTTTTGGATATCAGAAGGCAATTTGGTAGGAATTATCTTCCACCAAGGCAAATGAGCGATAGGATCATTGGTGAGCTGAGTTGGGTCTGGCGACTCAATGTTCACCATAAAAGGTAATTTTCAATTAAAATCCGATGGAGGATAGCCTGGATAAGAAGGAATAGCCTAAGAAACACGTACTTGTGTTCCTAGATAAGGAGGGTTCTGATAAAGAGGAACCTGGGCACCATAATAAGGAGAATTATGGTAACCATCATATGCATATCCTTGTTCACCAACTCCAGGATAATCCTCTAAATGTTAGAATGGTTGGATTTGGATGTGTTGGCCTTAAAAAGGCACTTGGGGAATGACCTAATAAGGTCTATACTCTTTCCCCATGGGATTTTGCATCATCCTAGCATAAGGTGGATTCGATTGAGGTTGTGTCATACCATACACAGTCTATCCTACTAGAATTTGAGGCATACCTTGCCCAAGAAGTTGAGACTGCAAGGTATCCTGTAAAGGTTGGGTAAATGGAATCTGAGGGGTACCAAATATTTATGGAATAGGTTGAGAGGAAATAATATCCTATAGAGGTTGACTTGCATGTATTTGAGCTTGTTGAGGTACAGATTGAAGGGTAGGAATTTGAGATGAAGACGGAACAGGTTGAGAATTCAACAATGGATCTAAAATCAAACTAGGTTGGACGGACAAAGTAGGTTGCCAAACATTGGAAGCCATCCCAGTATAAGGAGGATTATAATAAGGTTGCTTACCTATTTGAGGTATACCAATGACCAGTTTCACCCTTCCATAGGAGGAGGGGATGATGGAGGAAACTACACCCCAGGTGGAGGGTACCCAACATAAGGAGAGTTAGGTTGTTGAAGATATCCTTACTCACTAACATAAGGGACAACTTGTTGTTCAACCGTTTGTGTAGGAAGAGGAGAAGGAGAAGGCTGAGAAGTGTTCATAAGGGAAGTTCCAAACGGAATTCCTGAAATAGATGACATGGGAGAGGTCCAAGGACTAGAAGCCACACCAGAGAAGGTAGCAGATAAAGATTTATAGCCAGGTGGTATGGACAGGACACCATGTGAATGTGCCTCTAGTGATGTTGAAAACATGGATGAGGAAGAAACATTTAATTTGTCAACCACGGTGATGGACACAGGTTGAGAAGACATTGAATATCTTGTCATGGTTAACAATCCCAATGAAGATTGTCACGGGAAATTCGCAAGCGATTCAAAAGAATCAAGTAAAGGAGTTTGTGTTAGATTTTGAGGAGGAGGAAGAGGGTGAGTCTGAGAAAAACGAAGTCCACTCCAATGAGTAGGAGAAGAAGGATGAGGCTCTTCCTATGGGATCTCTTCAATACTCACAAGACCAAGTGGAAGAGGTTGACCATCGGGTCCAAGATATATGGATGGTGGCTCTAACTGAGACAAAGGAAGAGAAGGGGAAGGTCCTGAAGTAATAGGTGAAGATGGTCAAGACACCTCGGGTTCAATAATCTTGGGTAATAAAGTTTCTGACTCAGGAAAGTTAGGCTCAATAACCTCAAGAAATAAGGTTTCAGGTACATCTATTTTGATTGTTGCATATTCACAGGCAAAAGTAGAGGTAATCTCGAGCTCAATACACAGAGGAAAAGACAATTTTGGTTTATCATATTTAGGAAGAGGACCAAAATTAGTTCCTGGATTTCTCGATTCGGTAGCTTGCGTCTTATTATACTTCTAACGATGGCTAGGAGTAGCCTTTGCTGGAAAAGGAGGCTTATTTTGCATTCTACGCAAACGACAAAGTATGGGATCTTGTTCTTCCATGTTAGATAGTAAATTTTAGAAATTAACACAAAAATAAATCAAAAAGAGGGTAATATAGGCATAAAGGATTACCAAGCAACTGTGAACTACAATATACACCTTGGTGAACCAAGGTCCTAATGTACATGCAAGAAATCCACCCTGAATGTTGTGTTTGGTGTATCATGGTGTACAAGGCAGCCGACTCGGTTACCTATGGCGAGGATAGTAGGCTATAGGGGAATTCCAAAATATACTTGATGGTACATGGAAGTGTACTCTGTAGTAGTGTTGTCTAATGCATAACCATTTAATGAGAGAATTCCCATATACTTTTCATGTGTGGAATGTCGCCCAATATACTTGAAGGTACGTGAAGAATGATCATATACACTTACGTATGTGGAATGGGATTTCACCTCCGGGATACAATGCTAGAAAATGATGGCAGCTCCTATGTTTAATGATACCAAAACACGTCTCTAGCTTAGACCTCTAAGTGCTTACATTGATGTTACAAATGCTTCTTAGGTTGATTCAATCAATTGTAATGGGTATCTTCAATTAAGTTTTAGTTTTGGGGCTCACTGTGAATTTCACCTAAATATCATAAAATGAAACCTAGCATGAGGAAATGAAATTTTTCTCATTCAATGAAAATCTATATAAGGAAGGGAGGGGACAAAGTGTATACAGTAAAAAAATATGCAGCAAATAATGTGCAAAGTACAATTCCCTTTTAATGTAATTGTTCCAATGTTGATGCACACACAAAACCATAAATTCCAATGCAAAGATGTTTCTTTTCAAATCACTTAATTTTCGAAAATGATGAAAACTAAGATGCAAATTTTAATCATTGATTCAAATATTTTCAAAACAATGACTAAAACACCAATTCATCTAAGCACTCAATGATCAAACAAAAAAAGTTTACAAACAACCTAATGATAAGAACAAAGGAAAATCTAAGAAAATCCTTACCAAGGGCACTAAAAAATGAAATCAAACCAAATGGAGGACTCATAGTGATGAGTGCCAGTATTGCAACAAGAATGTTACAACTCCTAGGCTACCAGCTTTACTTTATCAACCCGAGGTTCGTACAAACTTGGAGGTGACAGTGCTGTATACACAAGTAAAAGTGATGGTTTTGCCTTTTGTCACTGTTCAGCTGGTGAGAGACCACTGGGGTTTTCAAGCCAGAATTCTATGGAGTCAGAAGAAGCTTGGTTTCTTGATGGAAGAAAGGGAAATCTACTCTAAGGGAGAGCTACTCTACTGCAATAATGAAAAAGACTGAAATTCAATGCTAAATCACACAATTTCCTAATTAACTACCAAGAAACTATGCTTTGCAATAATGCTAAATTAACATGAACCAAATGCTACTATCTAAGCATGGAATTAAAAAGCATCAAACATCACTATTGTGCAAGTAAAGGGACTAAAATAAATATGTTTTTGTCTTTTTGTTCTTTTCATGCAAAATCAAGTATGCAAACTAATTTCTTTACGTGATGTGGTAGGTGGTTTAGGTATGTTTGAGGATGGATGGAAGGTTTAGGATATGTTTGGATGGT
This sequence comes from Pinus tabuliformis, assembly GCA_031772625.1. Lineage (NCBI taxonomy): Eukaryota > Viridiplantae > Streptophyta > Pinopsida > Pinales > Pinaceae > Pinus > Pinus tabuliformis. Next base: position 100,530,293 of record CM062818.1, on the reverse strand, counting down.
GTGGGAGACCCTTGGGTGACCTTTGATGGCTTCCTAGAGTTTTCCCTCAATTCGGCCTCAAAACAGGCCACTACAGGAAAACCTACAAGATGTACTAGAAACCTACAGGATTCCCTGTATTTCTACAGGATACAGCTGAGAGCAAAAAGGGAGGTGTTGGAAGTGATGGAAGGGTTAGGGAAGGTGGTAGATGGGTGGAATGAAGTGAGAAAAGGTCTAGGATCACTCAAAATTCAACAGCAAGGATAGAAGATGGTTGGATTTTCTTAATGAGCTTGGAAGAATTTCTATGTAAAATGATGAAAACTAGTGAAGGCAATGGTGAAAACAAGGGATGAATGTTGGCTACTTGGGGCCTGACCCAGGTTCAGCAGTGAGTTTAGCCAAGAAAATCCTAAAACTACCGACCCCTTCAGCAACAGTCTGCGATGCACAGACTGAGGTCTCACCCGAGGTAGAATGGGAGGGTGCTGGAACCAGGTTTCTACACCCTAGGGATGTCTTGATGAAGTTTCTGAAGGTTCGCGATCCTAACCCGTGCACTGTGCTACCCTGCGTGGCTTCCTATCCTTCACTACCTGTGCGTGCCTTTGTGAATGCAGTATTATTCTGATCTCGATCTTTTACTGAGCTAATATATTATTGCTTTAAGTTAAAGTGTGTGAGCCCAAAGTTCTTATTTCTTATTTACTTTTAGATAAGTGCGCGTAACCAAAAACATCTAAATTCATAAAGATAACCAGCACATAGAAATCTAGATCTACAAACAGATGCATAATATTCTGAATCAACTTAGGTTTAGTAATGATTCTTTGCAAGTTCAGTACAATACATACCCAACTCCACCCACTCAGCTGCAGACTCTACTAGACCTTTGCACACTTAGTTGTAGAGCCTTCTATCTACTCCTACAACCCAAGACTTGGACTTACAAACTCAATGTTATTCTTTCATTGACACACCCTTTCTTCTTACCAAAAACTTAGAACTGCCTTTACACTTAGAGCCTCACTCTATTTATACAATTCCATGGTCTGCGAACCATGGGCAGGCCGACACACTTTACATTAAATTACATTATTTTAGGGCGGACAACCCTAGAGTCTCACACACCGCACCCTCATTTCGCAAGGTCTTTACATTATATTTTACCAAAAATTGGGCTTTAAGCCCCAAAAAATTGCTATGGTGAGATCTACTGCCCAACAAGCCCCCAACACAATCATCATGACTCGTCCCGAGTCACTGTGTGGCAATCTTGGCCTGAAGTCCTTCCAACTGTTCCTAAGTTATGCGAAGGTCTGCAATGCACTATTCTTCCGTCTGCTGGATGTGCTCTACCCGTTCAGTTGAATACTTGCTGTCATGGGCAAATCCCTATCTGAGATCATGCAATACCTTCATCTGCACGAGCTTTCCTTCGATGGCAGCGGTGATGAGGAAGGCCTCATCAATCCATGGCTAGATGCATGCTTTAAGTACTGCCTTTTTTTGGTGTGCTGCAACCACTTGCTCCTTCAATGCCTTTTCCTATTGTAGCCTCGCAAGCCGCTGGGTCAAGACCACTATCTGCACCATCCCGTGTACACTATCATACTGCATTTGAAGCTCCCGTGCCTCTGTTTCCAACCGTTGTATGGTGGGGTCCTCCTATAAGGTTGTGAGGACCCTGAAGGATTCTTCCAGCAAAGTGGTACAACTCTGCACTGCCTGTTCAATTTCTTCTAGCCCTTTTTGGACAGCGCCAGCGCGCTGTTCTCGAACTTCCGGGGGTGTGGATGGTTGTGCCTTTAACCACAGTTTGGCAATCTCTAGGTTGAGGTCCAGTTGGATCCTCGCTGCTTCTTCCTTTGCCTCGAAGAATCCACTGGCCAATTTGTGGATCCGCACTCCTAGTGGTAGATCGGTCACAATTTCCAACTCCGGGGCACGGCGACATGTTTCCTCTACGATCTGTTCTAACTGTTGGTTCTATGCCACCGCTTCATAACATTGTAGGCTAATCTATTCAAGGTTGATTCGCTACTCACTTAGCATGTGCACTGCGCATCCTTCCCTATCGCGGAGTTCTGTTGTCGTGCCACCCTGTAGCTGGTATAAAATATCCCGCGAAAGGGCAGCCAAGTTTAGGCCGATTCCCTTGATCCGTCCTACCGCAGCTCTGTCTTCCATGTTGTCCGTTGTGAATACTCCTTCTGGCAGCGTGATAGTATTAGCCATTTTGACCTGCAGCAACTGCTCTGTTGCTAATGTACCTGTAACTCTGGCTACCGTTCCCTCTTGTAGGGGCCGCACCTGAAGTCCCTGCAGTTGCGCACTGAGTGCCCCCAACACATTCTGCTGCTCCATCATTGCTTCCTGGAGCGCTTCCTAGGTGACCTCGCAAACTGTGTTGCCAATGTCGTATAGGTCACCCTTGGTCAGTGTAATAGGTTCCCCATCTAATTTGAAAGCCTTGGTCTTCTTCCGGGGCCCTATCCATTCCATGCTATGCGGCCGTTTTAGCTGTGTCGATGATGTGTTTGGGTCCACACCTTCCACCATGTCATTTGTCCCTTGTCTTGTGCTCAGGTCCGGGCCTCTTTCCTCTTGTGTCGTGGCTGCCCCAGTTGTCAGTGTTGCTGCTACTTTTTCTGCGGCCTTGGTCTACTTCGCGGCGGCCTTCACTACCTCAGGAGAAGCCCTTACCTCCTCAACGAACTTCTCGTTCCGCTTCTGTTGTGCCAGCAGCTTAGTGACATCCTTCTGTCTTTGAATTGCAGTCTCATCATGCGCAGCCAGATCCGAGGCATGCCATTCAGGTGGCCATGAGTTGAGCACCGCAAAGACAGCACCATCAATAGCAATGAAGTGGAGTTTCGTCCATTTCAGCTCCGGATCCTTCCACACCCTGACATACACATTATGTGTATCTACCTTAAAGCTCCACAAATTATTGTATACCGTGGGGGATAGGCGTGGCCGTTTTTTGATCCACATGCATATGCTCGCTTCCATAAGTATCTAGAAGATCTTGGTCTCGTGAATTCGCATGGCGTCCTTTGTTGCCCATAGAGAGGCATATTTTGCTGCCTTGGGCAAGTCCTAGTCAAGGGGAGGAAACTGACTATCCTCAGGCAATTCCCCTGCAACCAACAGGATGGATAAGAGAAACCACACATAGTGGAAGGCCTTACCCTGCTCCTAGGCCTCTTTTGCGCATTGTTTGGCCAGCGCGATGACCGTTGCTAGTACCTCGTTGCCACGGCATTTTCTCATCACTTTTCCTGCCAGCAACTGGGTGGCTACGTGCACCCCCTTGTCTTGAATGCTAGTGATAATGTAACCCCTCTGCTTTTTCTCCAACTTGTATTTCTTTTTCATGGCCTTTGCGAGCGCCAAGTCTCCACTTTTGCCAATTATTTCCGCGGGGTCCCTTCCCGTACAGGGAAGTCGAGAAATCTAATGAATAAGCTCTGTCGTGATGGGAATGGGCTCCTCCAGCCACAAGTACCCATCATGCACCAGGCAAAGTAGTTGCCTGATGACAAAGATCATGATTGGTGCCTGATGAAAGTGTGGAATCCATAATAGGTGGAGTAGCCCGGCCTCCTCCACCCCGCGCAGCCATTTCCGTGGCTTCAGTGTTGTAAAGGACCCTTCCTTGCTCTGTTTCATGAGTTGGCTAGTCTCCAAATGTGGGAACTTTTCACTGTCTGCGAGGTCCCAATCTTCAAATTTCATTGTGGGCACACAGCCCAGAGCCAATCCTTCAAACAGAATTCCCTCTAGGAGGAATGGGGTTTTGAGTGTGCTCTTAACGACATCCAAATCTTTAGGTACTTTTACTCTCCCTTTCCGCGGAGGGACATACTTAGGCAGCTTTGCTGCATCACGCACTGGCTGAATGTCTTCTTCCATTTCTACTTCTGGTTCAATCTCTTCTACGAAGACCTGGAGGTCCTCCTCCTCATCATCTGTCTCAAGATTAACCATCTTGCCCTTATCTTCCATCGACAGCTTACCAAACTGTGGGGTTTCGCGGAGACATACAGACCGGTCCTGCGACCTGTGGGTTCTTTTTAGGTCTCGACGTCTGGGGCGATTTTCGAATTTCCGGTGCATCCCCCACCGGTGACATAGAGCTCGGTGTGGCTCCCTCGGCTGTCGACATCACTCTGTTCAGAAGGTCCTATGTCTCTTTTGGCAATGTTTCAAACACTGAACTTGATCTCAAAGCCTCTAAATTCATTAGGTCAATACCCAATTGATAGCGCAATGACTGAATTCTCACAATGCCAAGGGTTGTTCGGTGGATGACCACCTAAGATTTATAGGTCCGTTGGAATTCAAATTCGACCGTTCCCCCCTCATTTGGTTCATTAATGCAAGATTGGTGGCAGATCATCCCAAATCTAGTTTTGGTTCCGTTTCTTAATTGCCAGTCGCCCACTTCTTGTTGTCTTAAATGGGATATCTTGTCATGAACAGTGACTCCAATGGTCACTTCCCAGTCTATCCGCGTGGCAGCGAAGCCTTGCATGCGCGACCGCTTTCCTTGTGACCTATTGATCATGCGCGCAACCTCCATATTGCGCATCTCCCATACAGACTTTTTTATAATCCCGCGCTCTCTTTCAACTGCTTGGAGCACTGAGACTGTGCTTTCTACGGATAGTTAGGTGGTCAAGCCACCCGTGCGAGGCTTCCCTACACCTCCTAGCCTAGTCTGCGGGCACCCCTCAATTACCCTCTCGTCAATCAGCATTTCACGTTCTTCCTTATCCGGTGCACTCCCTTGGTTCCTTTGTCTAGCAAGGTGCGTCACAGCCATGGTAGTAGAGCCACGAATTCTTCTAATGCAGTAGTATGGCTGCCTACCTCTTGTCCTGTCATGCTTAGTTTCTCGGCGCGGCCTGCCTTTGTGATTTTGGTTTCCAGTTTGTTGATTTCTTTGTCCAAGATCCTGCTTTTCTTCCTTAGCCATACTCGATCTTCTTCGAGTGCATGAATCTTCAAGTGCCCTCGCCGAATGTCTTCCTATAACTGCATAATTCCTCAACCCGGTTCCTCGCGTACTGTCCCAGTTGTGGTAGTTATTACGTGAGGATTCCTTACTTTCAACATTATGGTCTTATCCATGCTCCTCAGCTTCGGAAGTACCTCCACGATCAAGTTACTGCAAATGGCCCTATAGGCCCATTGAACCGCTGGTACACACAGGTCGCAATCAGTCCATTCTTCCTGGCGAGCCTTGTTCAGGACTCCACATACCCTGTGGAATGTTTGTGGTGCGCGCCGCCCTTCCTGCTGCTGCGGCTGGTTCTGATTGTCGATCCTTAGTCCGGAGTGTGCAATTTTGGACTGCATAGCCCACGTCTGTACCCATCGACACAGGTGAGCATGTAATTTTCTTCGTCCTGGCTATCTGATTTTCGTTCAACGCTAAGGGCTTCCAACCCATAAGTGCATCTGCCTTCTGCATTCGCGCCAGTTTACCATGGTCCCTTGCTGTGTCCTCCACCCTCGTGCAGGTGTTGCACACAGCGCCGCTTCCAGTGTAGCATACTGCTGCTATTCCGATACTGCACTTTCAATTTCATCTAGGAAGTCATCCATCGCTTCACTTCATCATGTGTTGGCAGTTCCCTTGCCTCTGTCGTCACGTGAAGGAGTGTTCTAACCATCATGTTGCAATTTAGCATTGTCACCTTGTGCAACTGGTTCTGCCAGCATTCTACTTCCTCGTCTGAATCTAAAGTGTAGGAGCTGTTGCGCTCCCACAAGATTCTCCCATCGGCTATTGGGTCCACCCAATCCTAGTCTCGTGTCGTCATCTGGTAAATACAATCCAGCTCATCGTCACTTTCATCATCGCGCATTGGTTCAGTGTAGCGTGCTCCTCCGGCTGGGTCTAACGGGACTACTACGCATAACTACTTCTTCTCGAATATCATCTTCTGCTTTTTCAGGTTGATGACTCCATTCATATCGGTATCCCAGTCTATTCCTAACAATGCGGGATAGGGATTGTTGTCATCAACAATCTCTATCACTTTAAAGTCTGTCTGTGTGCTCGCGCCTTCAATATCAACTATTATTCTTTGCAACCTTCCCATGGGCACGATTTTCTGTTGGTTTGCCATTCGTAATTGAATAAGGGACCACTGCAACACGAGCTTGCCCATGCGTTCCCATGTCTGCTTTGGTAATACATTCGTGTCTGACCGTAGGTCTAGGATTACCTGATCCATTTCATATTCTCCAATCTATGCAGTCAATCGCATTTCTCTTCCAGTACGCAATGCATTCTTCCCCATTTTCCAGAAAACGCGTGGTTCCCCTGACCCCGCGCACTTGGTGATCAGTTCCTACAATCCTTTAACCGCCTTGTTGTCATGCAGTAATTTCATGCACATCTCCAAAAAAGTAGTAAGCATGGAAGGATCCATTCCTGGCTCTAGTTGATCCTTACTACCTGAAATGGAGACCTCTATGAAGCTCTTCTTAGCTTCCATGAACATCTCCTTGGCGCATTCTAAGTCAAACTCAAGTTCCTTCTTGAGAGCCTTGGGAACCCATGTATCTTCCGCAGGCTACTTCCCCTTATCTTCCCCAGTGGTCGCACCACTTCTGAGCATCATGTTCACATTTGGGTCTTCTTCGCGTGGTTCAAACCTCATCATTTGGATATTCTGAGTCGGAGCCGGCTGCAGTACCCCTTTCTCGCACATCTGTGTGATCAACATCAGACAGTCTATCATTTCATGATCAAACTGAGTGCAATATGAATAGGATAACCTTGTCGAGTTGGTGCAATCACAGGCATAGTGCCCGGGCCCTCCGTAATTGTAACAAATTAACTGTCCACAACCCCTTCCTAGTCCCATTCCTCCTCATCCTTGACCTCGCCCTTGAAATCCTACGCACGCCATCCCTACAACTGGGTCGAGGGATCACGTTTATGTCTACATTCTATAGGCTAGGGTCTGATCCATCATTAACTCGTAACTACGACAATTTCACTCGTCGTGGCCTACTGACCTAGAAAAATTACATAACAGTTGTTGCAACGTCTGTGTATACTTCTGCAATAAATGGCAAATATCTATATTATGTTTTCTCCCTATCTGGAAGATCACGCACCATATGGTGGGCACCGTGCTGGGCCCTACTTGTGCTTCTGGTCTCAATGGCATTGGCCCCCCTCCTGCCAAATAGTTCGCGAATACTGGACAGTGATCCTTGTCATGGCCCTGGCCTTTGCATTTTACGCACCATACTTCCTCACACGCCTCTGGCCACGGTGCCCTATCGTACTTCAAACTTTGCATCTCTGGGCATAAGTTTTGTAGTTGCGCGTGGATTTGTTCAACTCCCAACCTAGGATCTTGTATCGGGGTCTCATGCAACCACATCGCCATTTCTAACGCTTCGGCCTGGGTTGAAAGCCTTAGTTGTGATAGCGCCATCCTCAGGTGTGGTGTCAAGGGTGCCACAAACCATGCGTGGTGTTGCACATCCGTGAGCGTCATATTAGCCTCATAGATCATTCTTTTCAGCCATTGATCCAAATCCCAGGGGGTCTCGCCCAGGAGCATCGCGATCTCTTTGAACCTGATGATTGACTGTGTCTCGGACTTCGGCCAGCTAAATTCATTGTTCAACGCATTCTGGATCTCTGTTATTCCTGCGTTTAGGTGGTTGTTAGAGTTCTTAGTATACCACGTCAATGCGCGATCCTGCAGCGTACTCACCAATGTAGCGTTGTCTTATCAACCTGACCGCACTTCTCGGAGAGAACCGAGCGAGCTCTTCCTCTTTCTCTCGCGAAGATGAAATTAATGGACTATTTTCTAATTCCCTATTGTCTTTGTAGATCTGTCCACTCCGCATCATCCCAAACATTAATGTATTCGCATAACCCGCTTTTCACATAATAGCATCTTGATCCAGTTATTCATAGATTTAATATACCTACCTCGCGGTCCCTCGAGGAAACGTCGTTCTACCTCACTGTAGCTCACGGTTGTGTCTACCACGAACTCAATGATAAATCCCCTTATTATTTGGTCGAGCCAGTGGTCCACAGCTCTTGCGATCTTGTCTTCTGATGCCTCTAGTCTACGCACTAATTCCAGAGTCCACACTATGAGTTGGTCGAGCTTACACCTTCCCTAGTTGTCGGCTAATCTCGCGATCCACTCTTATAGTTCAAAAGGAAAGGATGCAAAGAGAATCTCATGGATTTCCGTATACACATAGCAATCCAGCCACCTTTTCTCAGATAATTACAGAGTTCTATTTTCCTGTGTCACGAACTCATGAATCTTTTGGTCCAACCAATCTTCAATTTCCTCCTTCGTTGGATTCCAGCGTTCTGACATCAGACATCCCTTAGGCAGTTCCCGATCTTTTACTGAGCTAATATATTAGTGCTTTAACTTAAAGTGTGTGAGCCCAAAGTTCTTATTTCTTATTTACTCTTAGATAAGTGCGCTTAACCAAAAACATATAAATGCATAAAGATAACCAGCACATAGAAATCCATATCTACAAACAGATGCACAATATTCTGAATCAACTTATCTTTACTAATGATCCTTTGCAAGTTCAGTACAATGCATACCCAACTCTGCCCTCTGCACTCAGCTGCAAGGGTCCATGCACTCAGCTGCGAACTCTACTAGACCTTTGCACACTTAGCTGTAGAGCCTTCTATCTACTCCTACAACCCAAGACTCAGACTTACAGACTCAGCACTATTCTTTCATTGACACACCCTTTCTTCTTACCAAAAACTTAGAACTGCCTTTACACCTAGAGCCTCGCTCTATTTATACAATCCCATGGTCCACGGACCATGAGTAGGTTAACACACTTTAAATTAAATTACATTATTTTAGGGCAGACAACCCTAGACTCTCGCGCTCTGTGCCCGCATTTCGCGGGGACTTTACATTATATTTGACCAAAACTCAGGCTTTAAGCCCGAAAAACTTGTTATGGGGGGGATTCGCTACCCAACAATGACTATGGTAGATGAAGTGGAAGGTTGTTGCTAGCTATGAAGTCTTTGTCTACTCTTGAAGCACCTGCTTTGCATAAAACACGTGTAATTTCCAAAAAGCTATGTAAACAAGGAGCATTCTCATAAGCTAGAAAAGCAGAATTAATGAACTAACTGCCTACATTATGCATGTGGAAAGTTTCTTAAAGGAATGAAAGCATGGATGAGATCTACTACAAGAATGAAGATAGAAGTGATGGAAATGAAATCCTACTTTGCAAAACTGATCAAATGCTATCTTAAATACAGTAAACACTAAAGGTCATACAAGAAATAGAAATTTGTGTTTTTGGGGTTGCATAAGGGTCCCTTCCTCAAATCATGATCCCAATGGGAGGAAATGAGGCCAAGACACCTACAGATAGCCCTGTGGTGCTCCTTTTATCCCTGCTAACCTGCTACTAATGTAAGGCTCAAATGGAAGTAAACTAATAAACAACCAATCCAATCTACACTACTTGCAATGAAAATACATCTAAAGACAAATTAACAATGAAGCTATGAAACTAAGCTAAACATACAGATACAAGAAAGAGGAGCCTTGGTTTCTAGGGTTGGCCCTAACCCCAAGAGCTTTAGCCCTCTAAGTTAACTCAGTGCTGGCTCAAAACAAAACTCATTCTTATTACCAAAACAAAAAATTACATCAACAAAACTTCCACAAGTCTGGAGCTTGAAAATAACTTAGAGTTTTACAACAAAAATTTGAATCCTCGTGACTTGGTTGCTTACACTTCGAGCTGGTGTGATGGATGGAGGAATATTTGAATGGGGGGGAAGTAAATGAGGAGGATTTGCGTCCTACAATCCCTCTCCTTGTCCCATTCGAGTTTTAACCTTAGTCTTTGCCAAAATTCGTTGATTTTCTCCTTCAATCCTGCATTCAATGCATATTAGTCCACTTGGCATAATATCCAACTCTAACTCATCTCATAAACAAAATATAATAAAAAACATGTAATAAGTTGTGAGAAAATTTGGTTTGACTAATCTAGGAGGTGAATTAAGGCCCATATAATTACCCAATGATGAGGCTTATCACATATATACCACAATACACTCAAAAGCACAAGGAAGAGCAGCTAGAAGAAGGTTTATTAGAGTGAAAATCAAGACAAAAAAAAATTTATGCATAAATAGGGGCTAACGCGAGTCCAAAGGAGGCACCAGTGCTTTGCAATGCAGGAACAGAGAAGTTTCATCTGGGGTGCAACACTCTGTCTCTAGACCATAGGCTGCATTGATCAAGGAATGCAAAGTTTCAACAGAAAAAATGAAATTGAAACTCAGTGAAGGGTCTTCTTAGGTTTGTTCTTGATTGAATAAGACAATAAAGGTCTAAAGAATAGGTAAGACAAGCATAATTTACCAATAAACCACCAAGGGAATACACTAATCCACAAATGGTCACCTATTTGTTATACGTAATCTACGATTGCGGATCGAAGTATCTTCCTTAGGCTTGGTGCACTGACCTAGAATAATAGAAAGACAAAGAAGTTGATGTTTTCCTTAAAGTAAATAGATAGTGGGATGAAGCCTACCTGGAATCCCTCATATGCTTCGCTCCTTCCTTGACTTGTATGCTCCAATCCTAGCTCTAATTCTATAATTAGAACCTGCACAATCAGACAACACAAGCCAACGATCTACGGGATCTATGTAGCATCATGTAATCACTTTATTCAATAGATCAACATGGTATTGAAATACATGAAATCATATCATATATAGGAAAAAAAGAACTATTTGCATTAATAGAAATGGAGTGAGCTACAACTAAAAATAGGTGTTGATCTTATAGAAGAGCTCCTCCAAGATGACTTGTCCTTTCCTTGCCACAAAATGCACCTTAGTCACCCTAATGCATGGAATAATATCTCTCACAACAGCAGCACAAGACTATAATTAATATCCAAAATCCAACCCCTTGCCTATGGATGGTTGTTATGCAACTAGCTCACAAATAGATAGATCAATGACTTAAAAATTATCCTTTTCGAGGGGGAAACCTCGTTTACATTACATAAATCAACAATTATTGGATGATTCAAATGAAAAAACATCCTTCCTATATATAGGAGTATAAAGGGTCGCAATATAATCAAAGCCTACATAACAATAATAATGTAAGGGCACAATAATAACAATAGTGGGCTTCTACGGGGCACAATAATAACAATATGGGCACAACAATAAAAATAAGGGAGCTACAGTAACAATAAAAATAAGGGGCTACACTACTATTATAGGTACCTAACATGCCCCTCTCCTTTAAAAAAGTGTTGTCCTCAATGCTTGAGTAGTTCTGGATGCTTCTACATAAAATTATCATCCTCCCATGTGGAATATTTAGCAAGTTCTTCCACTAGATGAGAGCTCTGAAATTGATTGATTTTGTAGCTATTGAGTTCTTGTTTTTGTGACTGATTTAGGTTCCAATATAATTTTCCTTCCTCGTCAAGTTTTGGCAATATTGTTTGAACTAAGAGCTTATCACCCATAACCTTCTTTAAGCATGAAACATGGAAAATTGGGTGCACTCAAGAAGATGAAGGAAGATCCAATTTTTATTTCATAGTACCAATATTTTGCAACATCTTGTGTTACACAAAATATTGTCACCATGACTATTTGCAGTCAGTATGGGTCTATCATCATTCATATTGTCCTCCTAAGCAAGTCTCAGACCTCAGCTCTTCATGTCAAGCTTTGAAAATGAGAGAAAGACCTTTGAAAATCAATAAAGTTCTGGTTCCGCACTTTCTCTCACTGTTGCCTGCGGTCCCGCACCCCCTGTTCACATTACCTGCGGACCTGCCCGCTCTGTCTCTAAAGGAGTGGGTGCGGACCCCTATGAAAGTCAAAAAGGCGCAAGTTTATTATAAAAAACTCACTTTGGGTTAATTCTAGATGATTCTAGAAGGAATTTTGACGTGGATGGTTCGCTCTTAGGTGGTTCATGCATCCCAAAAGAGAAGGAGCTAATCCCTTGATGAGAGGAGCTATCCCTTTGAAGGAGGGCTTTATCCCTTTGAAGGAGGACCTAGTAACTTCCCTCCATTGCACTATAAATTAAGGCATTGGGCTGGTTGCTAGGGAGGTTAGAAGCTGAACATTTTTTAAGGTAAATGCTGGTGGAATTGAGACTTCCTAGTTAAGCTTGAGAGGAGAGATCACATACCTTTTGGCTTCATTGGGAAGAGAGTGAAACTTGTCAAAGTAGAGGAGAATTCTTGCTGGACCCTGGGAGGAGCTTGTACAGCATCAAGGCACAGGTTGTAAAGTTCTTCTTTGATTTGAATTAATACGATCGGATTCATTTTTCTCAACAAATTTCCTTATGTCATTTGTTTCATGAATTCCTTGATCATCATGTTAAGTATGCTTTATTACATTGGCTTTTCAGGTGCTATTTAATTTGTGTGCTTGTTTGTGTTTGCAGATTCGCTACAAGGGAGCTCATTTGGATCAAAGGAGCGAGGCTTCCACAAACTTGCATTGGACCCAAGGTCGGCCTAAAACACTTGTTTGCCTTTGTTTATGAATTGCATATTTAGAGAAAGATAGGATTTGATTGGCCTGCTTGTCACTAGATATCTTTAGATACTAGTGAGGTCGATCTTGTCCGCAAGAACGACTCATTCTGTGTGACAAAATGGTGACTCCACTGGGGACTTGATTTTTTCCTTGTTTTTGCTTTGACCTGAGAAACTGTGTTTTTGTTTATGTTTTTGGCTTGTTGTGTGTGGAATTGGGTAGATTTAGTAGATTTAGAATTATTTTTTGTTTTTCATAACTTTGGGAGAGGACCGCACCCTCGGCTTGCAACACAGTGCGAACCTGTCTGCACTTTTGCTTTTCGCACAGAGCGGTACCGCACCTGTGTGAACTGTGGACCTGCGGACCCTACTAAAATTTTGAAAAACTTAAGATTTTCTCTTTTAATCAGCTTAGTTTTTGTTTAGGTGTTGTTATCCCCTACCCAGACCTGCATGTGACTTGTCAAGAACTTTCCTTAGGTTAATTCCATTGGTGTTAGGGTTTTAGGTGAAATTCCTAGAAGTTTGGTTGCCGGGCTCGATTTTCATTTTGGTCTTGTAGTAGCTCAGAGCTTAGAAGTTGTAGAAGCCTCAGATTACCTTGGTTTTTACTGGCCTTCTTATGAGTCTGACCATTTGCAAAATCTACCTTTGTTGAGGAACCCATCTTGTGTTTTCTCTTTGCGAAACTTCGAAAAGGCTTGTGTTAAAAGTTTGGATTTCATTTTTAAAAAAGAAAACAAAATTGGTTGTTTTAGACTGATTTGTGACTATGGACAAATTAGTCCTTAGTGTGCTTATAGCTAAGTAAAACATCCTTGAAAATAGATCTTGTAAGCTTTTACTTCAAATAGTTTTTTATAGTTTATAGATCTCAAGATTTCATTTTTCCATAGTTTTGAGTGTTTTATAAAAATAAAAAAATCTCTTTTGGAAAAGGTTTGTTTTTGTAGTATTTGAGTGTTTGAAAGAAAAGAGAAATTTTTGTGGATATAACTAGTTGTCTCGTTTTTTAGTGCATTGGAAAAGACAAAAGCTCTTCTTTTGATTTGTTTATTAAGAAAGATTTGTGTTTACAAGCATTTGCATTCTCAAACACTTTCCTAGCTAGAAATTCATTGAAGGGAAAAGATTGCTTAATCATCTTAAGTGCATTTTTTAGTGATTTCGACTCGAGTCTTCACACCACAAGTTTCATCTCCGCACCTCTTGACTTAAAGAAAAACCAATAAAAATAACGCTTAATGTAAAATCAATCTAGTAGTCTTTTTATTTCTAGGGCTCTATTACACCAACATAGCTTAGGCTAGTGTCTTGGAGTAGGGAGTAATTAACTCTCCAAGACAGTAAAACAAACAAGTAGTTGTATCTTGCGGTAGGATAAAAATCCAATTGTTACATCTATGCTCTAGGAAAGCTCCTCTTAAAGGAGAAGCACGAGATCGTGTCCGAACCAGTGTGGGAATCAATCCTTCCTCATTGGGAATGACGCCAGATATTCATGTATTAAAAATGGTAAACCTCGGATTAACCATTGTCGAGGAGCCTGGCGTCACTTGTTGGTAAACCTTGGATTATGTCAAGGAGCCTTCAAGAGGATTGAGCTTGTTACTCTGCCCTTGCGTGCGTATCGGATCGTAGATTGTTCCCCCAAGTATATTTGTTTCCGTTGGTAACCATAGTGACCATCTTCTATAGGATTCTTCCTAAGGTGACGGTGGAGGGAAGATCCCACTGTACCTGGAGCAGATGTCGGCTAGACTCACTTGGATTTTCTGGGGGGTTCTCTTCACTCGAGAAGGTTTAGTGGAGGAACTTGTGCCAGTCTATTCATTAAGCAGGTTGCCGAGGTAACTGTTCCAACCGCCATTTCTGTATTGAACTCTGCGACGTTGGATTTCATCACCAACTAGTGTTTTCAGTGCGGAAAGTTACTATTTGTGTGTGGTTTGATCTCCTAGATTCTTTAGGCGTGTGATTCAATTTGTTTGGTTCTTTAGAGACTTTAGGTGGTTTTCATTGAGATTTTTCTTTGTTTGCGTGTGAAGTAGTTAAAATATTTAACCGTGGCTGAATTACCGAGGAAGTCCCGTAGACTTCGAGGCCAACCTCCTGAGTTTTCACCGAGCCAACCTGAAGGGCTACGAGCCCTTGTTACTCCTAAAGACAGTAGAGTAGGGTCACCTAAAGAAGGAGAGTCTTCTTTAGTGGTACATCCTGATTTTCAAGCTCTAGTGACAGATTATAATCCACAGTCTGTTTCTATTTCCAAAGTTACTGGTAGTGTTTCATCTACTAGTGATTTAGGTGAGAAACCTGAAATATCTGAACCTGAAACTGAATTTGCTACTACTCCAACATGGGTGTTTACCTCTCCAACTTCCAGTGGTCCTGGTTCACCCAGGGTAGAAAGAATAATTACCCAAAATCTTCCTTCTGGACAAATAGCTATTGAAGAACTTGCTACTCCGGAAGAAGAAGAAGGCATCCCTATCCCTGAAAATCAACCTGTTATAGAGCTTAGGGAGCGTGAATCAATCTTTTACAGTCCACCTAGGAGCAGTGCTTGGTATCTTTCATTGACTAACTTTTTGGAAAACCCGGGACTAAGTTTTCACCACCTCGTATTCCTTATCACCCAACACCTAGGGGTTACTATCGTCTGTTAAATATGTCAAGACAGTCGTCCATGTTTTCTCAATCTCTGGAAACCTTTTTGTACGGCGGTCCTTCTGTTCCCTCTGGGTATCAGTCACTTTCTGGTACTTTTTTGGGAGCATCTCCTCAACCTATTGAACAAGGGTTATTAACTGGAAATAACGGAACTAAGCTGTTGAGTGTAGAAGATATTCTCATGATGTAAGGTACTATTCCTAATCCTCAACCTCAAGGTGGCCAGTTACCGCCTGGGGGGCAGCCTCAAAGTCCTCAAGTATCGCCTGGGGGGTAACCTCAAGGTACCCAATTTGCGCCTGGGGGGCAACCTCAAGGATAGTACATACCTACGGGACAGTACGTTCCTCAAGGTCAACCCCTGACTCAATATGTACCTCAAGGTCAACCCCAGTATCAATATGTACCTCAAGGTCAACCCCAGTATCAGTATGTGACTCAAGGTTATCAACCTCAAGGTCAGTACCCAACCCAAGGTTACCAACCACCTTCCGGTCAATCATATGTTCAAGGAAATGTACCATTGAATTATCAACCCTACCCTCAACCCGGTTATGGTCCTCAATATTCTCAACCTGTTATGGGTCCGTACCCCGGAATGAACTTAGTGTGGGATCCATCTCAAACTCAACAGGTCTTGCAACCAAATGTACAGTTGTCATCTCAAACTGGACAACCCTTGGTTTCTGGTTCACCCCAGCAACCCGTCCAGTCTACTATTCAAACTTCTGCACCTTCTGTAGTTTCTCAGCCTCGGCCTAGTACGCCTCGTACTCCACCTCAAACGACTGCTGCAACTGCTGCAACATCTGTTCAATCTACCCCACCTACTTCTGGAGTATCGACAGCTCTGGTTTCTACTGCTCCTGTATCTACTCCTCAAACATCTTTACCTCAGTCTGGATCCACAATTCAAACTTCGCTTCAGATGCCTGTAGGACAACCTGGTCCAAGTACGGTTGTCACAAGTCAACCTCAATTTACTTATCAACCGTACCAGGGACAGTACCAATTTGGTCCTGTTGTGCAGTAGCCAGTCTATCAGTATCAACCATACCCTGGGTATACATATCAACAACCTCAGCAACCCCAGTATGGTTCGATTAATCCTAGTTTTCTGGGAGGATATAATATCCCAAATGCAATTCCAATTCCTAGTTATCATGGATATCCTCCTCGTGGGGCTGGTCTCATGACCTAGAGTTTCAGGGACCCTAATCGTCAGTTACCGTTTATCGCAACTTTGGATTTGCCTGACTTGTCGCGCCTTACAAATGATCCAATTAACTATCTTCCGTTTTGGCTGCCAATGCCGAATAAGTTGCCTAGTGATATTCCTAAGTTTGAAGGAAAATTAGGAGAGGACCTGTCGAACCATGTGATGACTTATCACCTCTGGTGTGCGTCTAATTCCATTTCAGATGATTCAATCCGTTTAAGGCTTTTCCAGCGCACTCTAATTGGTCTTTCGGCCAAGTGGTACATTGAGTTACCGCGAGCCACTTTTTATGACTTTAGTCAGTTAGCTACTTCATTTTTAACTCATTTTCAGTTGCCAGTCAGATATGACAATGGCACATAATTATTAACTTCATTAAAGCAGTCGACGTCCACTTACATTTCAGATCACATTCATGAATGGAGACGTCGACGGCGTTTAGTGAAGGTTTTTATTCCAAATCAGATCTTAGCTAAATGGTTTGTAAAATCTTTACTGCCGAAGATCACTGAGGATGTAGCTAAGGCCGGAGTCGTTAATGAGGAGCAAGTAATTGCTCAAGCACAGTACCTTGACTTAGTTTATACGCAGTCAGGTACGTTACACAAGAAAATCCCCGATCTTCCTAAGCAAAATCAAATAACTGCAGCTCCTTCAGGGTCTCATGCCATTGATGGTATGATTGGTACGGTTAATACCAAAAGTAAGAAGAAGTCTTCCAAGAATTCTTCTCCTATCATAACCTTGCCAGATTCCCCGACAAGAGATTCTTCCACGGAAATTTCCGCCGATATTCATGTTGTAGAGTCATCTATGGCCAAATCAAAATCCGGCGGTAAAACGAAAGGGAAGAAGAAAAATAAAACAAATAAAAATTCAAAAGAGAAACCAGAAAAAGCGGAATCAACTGATGAGAAACACAAACCTCGTTATCCTTGTCTCATTTGTGACGAAGAGCATTTTACAAGAGACTGCCCTCATCGTGCAGAGGTTGCGAAAATTGTCAAAGGTTCCCAAACACCTGTTGTTTTGAAGGATCCTTTTCCAAGTCAAGACAGTAAGATGATAGGTTCTTCCTCAAATGCCTCCGAGGAACCCATAATGATGATGTCCCATGTTAGGATTGTGACTCAATCGCATGATTATGGTAGTAAAAGTCCTATTGATGGTAAAGAAGCAGAATCTTCTCATTCGAACCCATCAACTTCAACTCCCGGTTCCGATCCACTACAGATCGAGAAACCTAACCCAGACTTAGTAATCAAACCGCCCACCAAGGGTATACTTCGAAAGTCAGCTTTCAATCCACATGCGAGAGCGGCTCAGAACTATAACATTGTTGAAGATTTAGCTGTTTCACCTTTGGCAATGTCGGCTTTGGAAGTGCTGCAATCATGTCCAGCACAGCGTAAATTACTATTGTCGGCTATAGGAGCTGTTGACGTTCAGAACTCAAACCTTATAATTTTCGATCTAGAAAATAGTACACCGTGCTTACCTCATCAAATGGCTTTCCAGATCCCAGTGTTAGTAAAAAACAGACCTATTTATAGGACTGTGATTGATGAGGGAGCCTCAACGTGTATTATGTCGATACAGTGTTGGAGATCGTTTGGTTCTCCTTCGCTAAATCTATCCCCGACGATTCTAAAGGCCTTTGATGGCCATGGGTTTCATCCTTTTGGCATTCCACAAGATCTACCTATAGGGGTAGAAGGCAAAACTGTTAATCTAGATGTGGAGGTGGTTGATGCCCCTTTAGATTACAACCTTCTCTTGGGTCATAGTTGGTCTTACGCTATGAAAGCTGTCGCTTCATCGGTCTTTCAGCTTATATAGTTCCCTCATAATGGAAAGATCGTAACTATAGACCAGCTAAGTTACTTTTCTTCCGACCCAACCTCTTCTGAAAGTATTCAGCATGTCGGCAAAACGACTATCCCATATAAGGATGTTGGAGCAGGACTAGTTAAAGATGCTGGTTTACTGGGAACTTTTCCTTTTCCTCCTATCAACGCATCGTCTTCTACTGCAACCATTCATATGATTTCGTCAGAAACTATTTTTTATGATGATCCAAGGATCGTACCTTCTGAATCTGAGATAGACTCATTTGGTGATGTTATGCCTTTGAGTCCATATGAAATTACGTATCAGGCCGTGCAGTAGCTTTTCAACCCATCTTCAACCAAAAATTGACTTAATGAATGTGGTCCATGAGGAATCACTTTCAACATCAAACTCGGATTCAATAACGTTTTCCAAACTTGTTCACACTGATGAGCAAATTCGTGAAATCCTATGTGTCTATGATTTACCATGGGAAGTTATTCATCATAGATCTTCGTTTTTACCCGAGAGTGATTGTTTTGAAAATGATTTTTCATCTATTTTTATGACTGAATATGTCAAGGAACCTCAAAATCCAATGAAAAACCCTGATTCAGAGTTAAATTTGGGAAATATTTCTCGAACTATTCCTATTGATATTTTGGTTAAGCCTGGAATTGTTGAAAACATTCATATAGGTGCCTCTTGTACGGAAGATGAAATTCAAACATATAAGGCCCTATTTCAAGAATTCCGCGACGTGTTTGCCTGGTCATATGAGGAAATGCCAGGAATTGACCCCGCAATTGTTGTTCATGAAATCAAAACTTACCCGGATGCTAAACCCGTCCGGCAACGTTTGCGTCAGATCCACCCGCGAAAAGCTGCTGCTATTAAAGCAGAAGTTGAAAAATTACTCAAAGCAGGTTTCATTTATCCAATTCCGTTAACGGATTGGGTATCGAATATTGTTCCTGTTAACAAAAAGCAAGGGACAATAAGAATATGTATCGATTATAGGGACATTAATCAAGCCTGTCCAAAAGACAATTACCCAACTCCCTATATCGATCAAATCATTGATGATTGTGCCGGCAACGAAATATTCTCCTTCATGGATGGTTTTTCCGGATACAATCAAATCAATATTCTACCTGCTGATCAACCAAAAACGGCTTTCATTTGTCCATGGGGGACATTTGCTTATTGCAAATTACCTTTTGGGCTCAAGAACGCCAGGGCAACTTTTCAAAGGGCCATGTCTTATGCGTTTCAGGACATCAAGCACATTGTACAACCCTATCTCGATGATTTGCCTACTCATTCATTACATCGAGCTGATCATCTCATCCATTTACGAGCAATCTTTATGAGGTGTAGGCATTATCGGATTAGGTTGAATCCACACAAGTGTGTTTTCTGTATAGAAACAGGTCGGTTACTGGGGTTTGTTGTTTCGAAAGTTGGCATTTGCGTCAATCCCTTAAAGGTTGAAGCTATTGTCAAATTGCCTCCTCCTTCGAGTCTTCGCCAACTCCAAAGTTTGCAAGGGAAAGCAAACTTTTTACATCGATTCATTCCTAACTACGCCGAGATCACAAAGGGTTTTACCCGGTTGTTGAAACAGAATACTCCATTCTATTGGGATGAGATAGCTGATAAATCTTTTGATGCACTAAAACACGCGTTGACCCATGCACCATTATTGCATCCTCCCAACTACAACTAGGACTACTTCTTGTATCTCGCCGCCTCGCATTCGACCATTGGAATGGTGCTAGTTCAGGAAGATGAATTCGGTACTGAACATGTGATATATTACCTTAGTCAAACTTTAAATCCAACTGAGCTAAAATACTCACATGTGGAGAAATTGGCATTGGCAGCTGCTCAAGCTGTCCAACGTTTTTGTCATTACATTTTACTACGCAAGACTATAGTAATTTCTGATTGCAACCCTATGATCTATATTTTAACCAAGCAATTGCTAGGGGGCAAGTACTCCAAATGGATTGTGATCCTGCAGGAGTTCGACTTGGAATTTGAAAAGTCTAAGTCAAAGAAATCTTTAGTTTTTGCGGAGTTAATGTGTGACTTCCCGCGTGCTGACACGGAAACTGTGGCGGAGGAGCCCATTGCGGACGAATCCTTGTTTCTAATCAGCACTTTAGATCCATGGTATGGGGATATCATCGTTTATCTCCAGACCCAATCCTTTCGGCCAGAAATTTCAAGGTCAGAACGTCGAAAAATATGATTCCAGTCCCAACAATTCAGAATTATTGGAGATACTCTTTATCGTCATGGGGCGGACTCTGTTTTTCGACGTTGTTTAACTCATGAGGAAGCTGAAAGGGTTCTAAATGACTGTCACTCTGGAGCGTGTGGCGGTCATATGTCTAGGTATGCCACAGCCCAAAAGATATTGCGCGCTGGCTACTTCTGGCTGTCTATGTTTAAATATTGTATTAACGCGGTTCGAAAATGCCACAACTGCCAAATTTTTGATCGAAAGATGCGCGCTCCACCTGCTCCTCTCCACCCTATCATTTCCGTCAGTCCGTTTGCAAAATGGGGTATCGATTTTATTACATGTAACCCTCACTCGGCCAAGGGGCATGCGTATATGATCCTTGCGGTAGATTATTTTACCAAGTGAGCCGAGGCGATGCCTACATTTGAGGCAGATGGCAAAACAGCTGCGATTTTCGTGTTCAATCATATAATTTCTAGGTTTGGTGTTCCACAAGCGATTATCACTGATCATGGGCGTCATTTTCGAAACGTTATGATGACTAAACTTACAGGCCAGCTTGGCTTGCGTCACGATAGTTCAACTCCATATTATCCACAAGCTAATGGTCTGGTTGAAGCCATCAACAAAGTTCTAGTCATCATGATCCAACGAATCATTGGGATTCATAGGTCGAATTGGCATAACATGCTATTTTCAGCGCTTTGGGCATATCGCACCTCAGTAAAAACGTCAACAGGGTTCACTCCTTTCCAACCAATTTATGGTCTGGAAGCTGTGTTACCCATTGAATGCGAAATCCCGTCATTGCAAATGCCCATCGAATTACTTCCAGCCACTTCCGAAGAGGAAAGACGTTTGTTATACTTGGCTCAACTAGATGAGAATCGACGCGATGCTGCATTAGCGATCGAAACTCATGTAAAACGTATTAAAGCTCAGTATGATCAAAATGTGACCCCTCGAAATTTTTCGGAAGGAGACCTAGTCTTATTGTATGATCAAGCAAATGATAAATTAGGCGCTGGGAAATTCGTGCTTATGTGGCATGGTCCTTATGTTGTCAAGCGAAAGCTGGCAAAAGGAGCCTATGAATTGGTAGACTTTGACGAGGTCTCTTTAGGTAAACCCAGAAATGGTCTTTACCTGAAGAGGTATTATGCTTAAAAAATGGGTGTGGAGATTTTGTAGTTAGGTTAGTTTTCTTTCTAGCTGGTGTGTTTTAGTTTAAAAAGTGTGCTTAGCTTAGAGAGTGTTTTTCGTCATTATTCCTGCTTATCTTGGTTTTACTCTTGATATTGCAGATGTCGACGCCTCTCCAAACATACATTGGTTTTGCTGATGGTGCATGTCGTAATACACGGAATATTTCTTCGGCAGCTTGGGTTATCTATTTGCCCTCTGATTAGTTGGTATCTATGCATGGGGTAAGCCTCGGTCAAACAACGAACAACATTGCCGAGTATAGTGCAGTGATTGAGTTATTATTTGAATCTATTTCATCTGGGATTCGGAGTTTGATAGTGAGGTTAGATTTTGAACTCGTTGTGTTACAGCTTAATAGAGTATATGCCATTAGAAATCCAGTGTTATTGAGATTATTTTTGAGAGTGCGTCTCTTGGAATGTGAATTTGATTATATTGAATATCAGCATATTCCAAGATATTTAAATACATTAGCAGATGCAATTGCTTCTCAAATGTTAAGTAGACATTTGCAATAATCATACAAGTAAATTTAGAAACATTCCATAACATGTTTTACAAGATAATCCGGTAATAGTGATATAGTATAATATAGGAGTGTGTCAAAATATACAATGTCCTCGATCATAGGTTGAAAAACACCTTATGATCGGCAAAAATGATAAGTACAAAAAGCAAAAAATGTCATATGTGTCTACAATAGGCGATCATCCTATCACTGGTGATGATCTCGATAAGAAACCACTGTACTGGCCACCTTACAAAGGAACCTCCGGAAAGGTCCTGGGACCCCAATCACATAGCGCTGTAGTCAAAGAGGAATGTCATCTATGCCGGTCTCCGGAATTTCTCCTGTCAAATGCTCTAGATGGCTCTCCAATTCGGCCAAGGTCTCTGCTGATTCGTCCTATGGGGCTAGTGCCGCTGCAACTGGTTGTTTCCTCTCATAGGGCCGGAGAGCGGCTGGTCGCTGTGGACCCACATCTGCATTTGAAACTTTTACTATCAATTTGGGACGAGATAAAAACAAAACAAAAAAAAAAATAGGAAAATGTTGAAAATGATTTTACCTGAGTCATCCCATTGCTCTCCTGGTGGAAGAGCCATGTCTGGGTCACCACGAAAATCTGCCCCAGAGTAAGGAAAGTCCTGAATAGCAAAAACCTGGTTTTCCAACCAATGGAAATACTCAGGCTTGAATCGAACGACCTCTGTCGCCTCATCAGGATGACGGGCCATAACTGCAACCCATCGCATCAGTTTGGGCTCTCGAGGAAGTCCAGCTCCAACAGTGAGGTGTTGTGGGACCAACATTGGGACCCTCTCCAAACCAAAGCTCACGACTAAAGCACCATATCCAAAGGTCTTCAGTTGTTTGTTCTTGGCTCTAGTTAGTTGGCCTTTTACATTAGCCAACACAGCATCGCACCAGTTAAAGATGGTGCCTCAAAAGCAGTCAACTGCCATCCGCATTTGGGATCCAGTGGCTATATGTAGTGCTAAACTCCCACAAAGCCTGGTAACAGTAAACGCGATTACCATGAGTTTAGGAAGGGATATGGTTTTGATGTCTATCCCTTTGTCTCTAGTCTGATTGTTACAGAACTCTAGACGGAGGCTATCGACAGACTAGCCACCTGGCCTAGTTCCGAATAGAGTCAAGTGTTCACCTCTCTTAGGCAAACCAGTCAAGAAGTATATGTCTGCCGGCTCCATTTCGAGCTGGTGGCCACCAATGAAGAAGCACTGGTCCTGTATGCTCCACCTGTCTACCAGCCACTGCAGAAAGTCCACCTGGGCCCTCATGCCAGGTATGGCCTAGAATTTGTATAAGCCGCATGCCTTCAATGCATCGATCGAAGGTTGATGATTTATCGTGGCAAGATCTACGTCCTCATGCTCCCGTTCTCGCCAATCTGTTGACACCTAATCCGAAACGGATGAGGTGAAGCCGGACAGTCATCTAGAAGATGAACTGATCCGTTTCTTGTGTATATAAATAATAGTTATCTAATGTGAAATAATCAGTTCTGTCTTGCGTTCATCAATAGCTGGAGTTACCCTGGCCTGACATGGTATCAGAGCTCAGGTCCCAGTCCCTTAAATTAGCTGTAACTCCTGCCTCTGCCTCTGCGCTCTCTGGCCTGAATACGCTGCCTCTGTCGCTGCCCCTCTCTGCGCTGCCTCTGACATACCTGCTCTGACATGGTCTGTCCCGGGTCTGACCTGAAACATCTCAGTCCCAACGCATCTGTACATCCCATTCATTCTGAAACAGACCAAGCATTCCAGGAATACTGGCAGCTTGTAACGGCCTCGGCTTTACTGCCTTTGGTGTATTGACAAGCACCAAGTTTGTTTCGTGCAATTTCCAGGGCGACGCCGGAAGAACCCGTGGTTTCCAAGCGTTCGGGGTTGCTGTTCAAGAAAAGGCTTGTAAAAAAAAAACATATTGCGGAATATGGTACATGTCGTGTGACTGGAGAATCACTTTCAACAGATGAACTCCGCGCTGCTCCATATAAAAAGACTGAACTGCGGTATTGGCTGCGTTTGAAGACTATCGTTTTTTATAAAAGACTGTGTTTGATTGTTATAAAGAACTGCGTTTAAAGAACTGAGTTTGAAGACTATCATTTTTTGTTATAAAAAAACAGTGATAGCTATTATATGCGCATTTTTATTGAAGACTGACTTGAGGACTGACGTGATAGCTATTATATGAGCGTTTTTTGAAGACTGACGTGATAAGAACAGCGATACCATGGCGTAGATATGGACAGCGGCTACCATGGCGTGAAAGACAAGGCCGAGTACTGTGTTCCACCTCTGGACAGCGGCTACCATGGCGTGAAAGACAAGGCCGAGTACTGTGTTCCACCTCTGGGCAGCGGATACCAAAGCGTTTTCATGTAATATATATATATGTGAGCGCCCTTTTATTGCTAGAACAGTGATATACATTGATATATGTGTGAAAAGTAATATGTATATGAGCGCCCTCTTTTTAAAACAGTGATAAAACAGTGATATACATTGATATATGAGCGCCCTTTTCTTAAAACAGTGATATACATGTGACAAGTGATATGTATATGAGCGCCCTCCTTTTAAAACAATGATATACATTGATATATGAGCGCCCTTTTCTTAAAACAGTGATATACATGTGAGAAGTGATATGTATATGAGCGCCCCTTTTTAAACAGTGATATATGTTGAAGATACAGCGCTTTCCTTTTTTCTCTATTGAACAGTGATATATGTTGAAGATACAACGCTCTCTTTTTTCTCTATTGAACAGTGATATATGTTGAAGATACATATGAGCGCTTTCTTTTTCTTTGTTGAACAATGATATATATATGTGAGCAGTGATATATATATACTGTTGGAATGTTAGAAGGAAAATATATAATGCATAAGGCAATCATATAAGGATATTTTTACAGAAGTTTTTGGCAGAGATATTTTTTCAGAAGGATTTTGTTTACAGAAGTTTTTTGGCAGAGATATTTTGTTACAGTATGCATTCAAGAGAAAGAAGAAGATACTTCAGAGGCAGGGGGGGCAGACACCCTCAAGAAGAAAAGGCAGACTTACATTGCATTCGCTGCAAACAAAATGGATCTCATGATGCTTCTACATGCAAGCTACCATGGGAGAGGATTGAGCAGAGAAGAAATCAGCAGAAAGGTAAAACTGATGACACAGACAAAGGTAAAGCACCTGAATCCGCTCACTATATTGAGGCACAATGTAACATTGGAGTAAATGAAGATCTGTTTAATGCTTCACTTACTTCGTCGAAAAATCACTGGTTGCTTGATTCAGGAGCAACCTGTCATATGACTTATAGGAGAGATTTCTTTGAAGATTTCACTGACAATGTTGATGGAGCAGTATACTTTGCAGATCAGTCAAAAATCAAGCCATCAGGGCTTGGCACAATCAGGCTTAAACTGCCTGGTCTTCCAGACTTTCTTCTGGATCATGTTCTATATCTCCCACAGCTGAAGAGAAACTTGCTGTCCCTGGTCCACATCCGCCAGCAAGGTCACTCCATTCACATGTTTGATGGCAAGCTTGAGGTAAGAAAGGCATCTGACCACTCACTTGTCATGAGGGGTATAGAAGAAGAAAGACTCCTTAAACTGCAAGGAACCTCTGCTCATGCACATCATTTTTCATATATTTCTCATCATGATGAAGGTACACTTCCATCAAGTTTATTATGGCATGCTAGATTTGGACACCTAAACTATGATAGTCTCCGCTTGTTGAAGAAAAATGGTGTTGCTGGTTTGCCTACAATTCCTAGAAAACATAAACAATGTGATGCTTGCATTCTAGGAAAGCATAGCAAACAGTCTTTTCATGATTCACATTCAAGAGCACATAGGAAGCTTGAACTTATTCATTCAGATTTATGTGGTCCAATGCCTGTTCCTTCTGCAAATGGAAATAAGTATATCATGACATTTATTGATGATTACACCAGAATGTGTTGGGTTTATTTTTTGAAGAACAAATCTGATGCTTTTCAAACATTCAAGAATTTTCATAAGTGGATTGAAAATGATGCACAATCTCATATTGGGTCTATTCGCACTGATAATGGAAAAGAATATACATCAAATGAATTTGAACACTATCTTCGCCAACATGGGATTAAACATCAAACAACTGTGCCTTATAATCCTCAACAGAATGGTGTAGCTGAAAGAATGAACAGAACAATTTTGAATATGGTACGATCCATGCTTTTCTTCAAAAATGTAAAGACAATGTTTTGGGTTGATGCTGTTCTATGTGCTGCATATATAAAGAATAGATGTCCATCTAGTGCTATAAGAAACAAGACTCCTTATGAATTGTGGTATGGACATGTTCCTTCGGTAAAACATCTCAGGATATTTGGTTCCACCTGTTATGCTTTAATACCAAAGGTACATAGAAACAAACTTGGTGCTAGAAGTCGTAAGTGTATCTTCCTGGGGTATTCAAACACATCTAAAGCATACTGCCTTTATGATGAAGTAAATAAAAAGTTTGTTTTATCTAGAGATGTCATTTTTCTTGAATCATCCAAATCTGACAGTGTTGTTGAGCGGCAACTTGATCGCTTGGATAGATTCACAAAACCGAAATCATTCCAAGAGTTTGATAATCAGATTCCACATCTTGAAGGGGGGATTCCTATACTAGATCAACATGTGGAATCTCCTTCTGAAGAACAATCTCCCCTGCATGACACTCCAACAACGGATGATGCTTTAAGTGATGTAATTGATAGAATTGGGAGACTCAATCTTGATTCAGACCCAACTCAATCAACAGAACAGCCTGGACCATCTCAGAAAGGTCCCCCAAAGTGGCTGACAAAGACACTTGAAAGTGTTCATCCTGATGAAATTGGAAAAACAGGAACCAGAAATTCAAACCGACAAGATGGAGGTGATGTAGATAACTCTAATTCACCTGTTGATATGGATGTTACTTATGATTGTGAATTGAACTTGTCTACAGATTTTGAACCAACTTCCTTCAAAGAAGCTGCTTCTCATGATGAATGGAAAGAAGCGATGCAGAAGGAGTATGATGCCCTCATAAAGAATGGCACTTGGAAGCTGGTTGATCCTCCATTTGGAACCAAACCAATTGGCTGCAAGTGGGTCTACAAGAACAAGTACAAAGCTGATGGCTCACTTGACAAGCACAAAGCTAGGCTTGTGGCAAAAGGTTTTGCACAGAAGGAAGGGGTCGATTATGAGGAAACTTTTGCTCCCACAGCAAAATGGGCCACCATCCAGACACTCTTTGCACTAGCTGCTCAAAACGGTTGGAAAGTCCATCAAATGGATGTAAAAACTGCATTCTTGAATGGAGATCTAAAAGAGAATGTTTTTATGTCCCAGCCTGAAGGATTTGCTGTGAAAGGACATGAACACAAAGTATGCAAACTTGTGAAGTCCTTGTATGGCCTCAAACAAGCACCACGAGCCTGGTATGAAAAACTAACTGAGCATCTTCTGAAACTCAACTTCAAACATTTTGATCTTGATGATGCAACTTTATTTGTCAAGAAAGTTGGCAAAACAGTTGTATATCTTGTGGTATATGTAGATGATCTTTTAATGACAGGGAACAATGAAAGCTATATTGCATCCATAAAGAAAGAATTAGGAAAAATTTTTGAAATGACTGATTTGGGCTATGTTCATTACTATCTTGGCATTGAAGTAACCCAACATCCAAAGTCCATATTTCTTTCTCAAAAGAAATACATTGGAGATTTGTTATACAGATTTGGCATGACAGAGTGCAATCCCCTTTCTACTCCAATGGAACAAAACTTGAAGCTCACATCTACTGAAGGAAAGGAATTTGAGGATGCAACAAGGTATAGACAGCTTGTAGGAAGTCTCATCTACCTCACTACTACTAGACCAGACATTTCATTTGCTGTTGGAATCCTCTCCAGGTTTATGCAAAAGCCTTGTGAGGGACATTGGTCTGCTGCAAAAAGAGTTCTAAGGTACTTGAAGGGAACTCAAGACCTTGGAATCAAGTATACACAGGTGGACGACTTCAACTTGATTGGATACTCTGATTCAGACTTCGATGGAGACAAAGAAACTGGGGTATCTACTTCAGGATATGCTATGAGTCTTGGATCAGGAGCTGTCTCCTGGAGATCACGCAAACAATCAGTACCAGCAGATTCCACAACAGAAGCAGAATACGTGGCAGCAGCTGAAGCAACGAAAGAAATTGTGTGGCTCAGGAAAATTCTTGAAGATTTGCAAGTAAAACAAATACAATCTACTCCACTCATGATTGATAACACATCTGCAATAAAGTTGGCCAAAAATCCAAAGTTCCATGATCGTACTAAGCACATCAATACTAAATATCATCTGATCCGACATCATGTTGAGGCCAAAACAATCCATCTCCGTCATTGTTCCACAAACGAACAAATTGCAGACATCTTCACCAAAGCGCTTGGAAGAGAAAAGCTTGAAAGATTCAGAACGATGCTTGGACTCACCAACATCCCTTCAGATTAAGGGGGGGAATGTTGACACCTAATCCGAAACGGATGAGGTGAAGCCGGACAGTCATCTAGAAGATGAACTGATCCGTTTCTTGTGTATATAAATAATAGTTATCTAATGTGAAATAATCAGTTCTGTCTTGCGTTCATCAATAGCTGGAGTTACCCTGGCCTGACACAATCAAGCATGATGTATACTCTGCATTCAGTGAAAAGGTGAATTAGAATATGTAAAATTGAAATTTTTGGGTGAATTTTGAGTTTGTTAGGTTTTAAAAACCTTTGCGCGGGGTATGCACCCTCCCTGTTAGAGACAATGCGTCGGTCTGCACGTTGCCTTAAGGGCAGGTGCAGACCCCCGAATTTTTTCCTTGTGCGAAAAATTCGAGGTCCGCGGGTCCCCTGTGTTATACCTGCAGACCTCTACGCGCGGGGTTTTTTACCTAAAGGCTCCCAAAAAATGAAATAAAACCCTAAAAGATCAATTTGAAATGGATAAAATTGAAGAGTAGGATGATGTGGATTACCTGGAGGAGATGGCGTTCGATGGACGGATTTTCTGCAATCTTCACAGGAAGTTTCTGACCAAAAGCTCTATTTTCTCACCCAAAACTCAAACGGTAAAAATGAATTGACGAAAGCCCTTTTTATAAGTTTTTTGAATAAATGAATTGTTAATTTGTTTGTGTTTCACTTTAGAAAGGTAACTTTTGTAGCATTTTTATCCATTTTAAACAAGTATGAGTAATGTTTGAGTTTTTGTTCAGGATAATGGATTTTTCAAGCAAAATCGATCATTTTCGACGAAAAAACATTAGAGTCACCTTTAAGCTCTTTTCTGACTCCTATAACATGAAAAGATCGCCGAGTTTTTCTTTTTAAACTTGTTAAAATGGAACTAAAAAGACGGTCCACTTACAACTCTTTTTTGACCGTAAAAACACGAAAAGATTGCCGGATTTTTGTCGTTTCAAATTCGATATTGGTTATAAAACGACGTGTCATTGATCGCTTTTTTGCTTTTTCGGATCAGAGGCACTAATTACGAAAAGTACTCCTTGGTTGTAATGATCAAGCGGTTCTCTCAAGCATTATTTTATACTTTTTCAGGCTTGGGAGACACAAATTTACAAAAAAGGACAACCATGGAGTCTTCTTAAGTTTTTTCAGACTCTCTAAAATTGAAAAACGCCGAGTTTCTCCTATACTGGACTCGTTAAAATTTAATAGTAAAGGACCTGTTCAATTACAAACAGGAACGGACCACTCCTTCTTAGGGTTTGAATTTAAACTAAGTTGGACTCATCCAAAGGATGAGCTTATAATCAAGCAAATGTTATCCTCCTCAAGCTTGTCAAAAATAAAGAGGTACTTGCCAGAAATGGTGGGGGAAAAGAGAGAAAAATGAGCCTGTTTGTCATACTTTGTAACCACTCTTGAACACGACACTTTTATTCACCTGGGTTGGGAAATCCTTTGCCTAACAGTTGATCAAACCACATTGAAAGTCTTCAGCCGGTTTCTGGGTATTAACTTTGGGTCAATTGTCACCAAACCATCTGTTGTGTCATTATGTGTTCAAGAGGTCAGTGCAAATAAGCCATTCATATGCAAAATATCTGTCATCCATCTTGAGCATCCCTGAGTCAGTCCTTGCAACTAAATTTCTTCAAACTTGATTTATGATTTCGTGTTGTGGGCTTGCCTACGACGGATCACTTTCTATCGACTTCAACTCATTATCTAGAAAGATGATCTAGAAATTGTCAGTACCTTGGGATCTGCATGCCTCAATGGCAGGTTTCTCACCTTCGACGATAGGTTGCATCATTGACCTTCAATCAAAGGATTCCGTGACATGTTCGACATCAACACATCTATTCACATCTTATGGATTGTACTGAGTACTTTGAGAGCCATTGACATTACTGGTTGTTTCTCTCACACTTGTTAACAGTTTACATCATTGACTGGTAATCAAGTGGTTTCTACCATGTTCGACTTCAACACATTCATTCGCATGGATAGAATCGTACTATTTCGGGAAGTAGAAATGAAGACCCTGGATTTAGTTTCCACCATCCAGGCTACGAGGAATTTTGTATTCATTATACAGTGGACTATTTTTAAACAGATGGCTGTGTCCATATTGTGTCAACATCTGTCTATACTTGTGATGTATTACAAGATCATTCCTATATCAGAGCAGTAGTTATTTTCTAGTTATTTTTTATCTGAGTATGGGAATGCCTACCTCAGCGATGATATGATCTCATATATATATTTTGCATTGAATGTTTTTACAGGTTCCAACCGGGCTTTCCACAAGATGATCCTCGAAATGATAAAGTACTTCACTCTTCCTAGATAATAAATGAAATCCTCATCTACTACAGACTTCGCACTTTAGGGGGCAATCTGTTACACAAAATATTGTCACCATGACTATTTGTAGTCAGTATGGGTCTATCATCATTCATACTATCCTCCTAAGCAAGTCTCAGACCTCAACTCTTCATGTCAAGCTTTGAAAATGAGAGAAAGACCTTTGAAAATCAATAAAGTTCTAGTTCCGCACTTTCTCTCAATGTTGCCTACAGTCCCGCACCCCCTGTTCACATTACTTGCGGACCTGCCTGCTCTGTCTCTAAAGGAGTGGCTGCGGACCCCTATCAAAGTCAAAAAGGCGCAAGTTTATTATAAAAAACTCACTTTGGGTTAATTCTAGATGATTCTAGAAGGAATTTTGACGTGGATGGTTCGCTCTTAGGTGGTTCATGCATCCCAAAAGAGAAGGAGCTAATCCCTTGATGAGAGGAGCTATCCCTTTGAAGGAGGGCTTTATCCCTTTAAAGGAGGACCTAGTAACTTCCCTCCATTGCACTATAAATTAAGGCATTGGGCTGGTTTCTAGGGAGGTTAGAAGCTGAACATTTTTTAGAGTAAATGCTAGTGGAATTGAGACTTCCTAGTTAAGCTTGAGAGGAGAGATCACATACCTTTTGGCTTCATTGGGAAGAGAGTGAAACTTGTCAAAGTAGAGGAGACTTCTTGCTGGACCTTGGGAGGAGCTTGTACAGCATCAAGGCACAGGTTGTAAAGTTCTTCTTTGATTTGAATTAATACAATCGGATTCATTTTTCTCAACAAATTGTCTTATGTCATTTGTTTCATGAATTCCTTGATCATCATGTTAAGTATGCTTTATTACATTGGCTTTTCAGGTGCTATTTAATTTGTGTGCTTGTTTGTGTTTGCAGATTCACTACAAGGGAGCTCATTTGGATCAAAGTAGCGAGGCTTCCACAAACTTGCATTGGACCCAAGGTAGGCCTAAAACACTTGTTTTCCTTTGTTTATGAATTGCATATTTAGAGAAAGATGGGATTTGATTGGCTTGCTTGTCACTAGATATCTTTAGATACTAGAGAGGTCGATCTTGTCCGCAAGAACGACTCATTCCGTGTGACACCTTGTAAGGACCATAGTACTTTGGT
Organism: Pinus tabuliformis; assembly: GCA_031772625.1. NCBI lineage: Eukaryota > Viridiplantae > Streptophyta > Pinopsida > Pinales > Pinaceae > Pinus > Pinus tabuliformis. The sequence goes on along the minus strand of CM062818.1, from coordinate 100,497,963 downwards.
GATAATTTATTATCCTTCTTAGCTTGCTTGAAGGACATTTGCTTATATGGTTGCAGCCGTAAAACTCCCCAGTCGCCTACATCAAAATTTATTTCGTCGCGATGTTTATCTTCCTGTTGTTCCATTTATTCTACTCCAAAGTGAGGTTATCCTTTAAGAGTTGGAGAACTTATTGTTGATTCTCGATGTAGACTTCCACTGCTTGAACCTTAGAATTTTCTCTCAAATATGATGTGATGGATTGTGGATGATATCCATAAAGTGCCATAAATGGGGTCATTTTTGTTACAGTATGGAAGTAAGTGTTTTACCACCATTTAGCCAGAGGTAACCACTTGACCCATTGTGTTTTTTTATCAGATACAAAGACACAAAGATATCCTTCCAAACATTTGTTCACTATCTCAGCTTTCCCATCAGATTGAGGATGATAAGATGAGCTATGAGCTAATTGAGTACCCAGACAAGAAAATAATTTCATCCAAAAATTTCCAGTGAAAATGAGATCTATGTTGCTTACAATAATCTTTGGGTTTAAATGTAGCTTTTGAATTGTTTCCATAAATGTAGTAGCAACTATATTGGCTTCAAATGGATGAGATAATGCACAAAACTGGGCATACTTGGTAATTCTATCAACTACCACCATGATGCCACTCTTTCCTTAAGACTTGGGCAAACCTGTGATAAAATCCATTGAGACCTCCTCCCAACGTTGACTTGGAATGGATAAAGGTTGTAACATACCCGGGGTATTAATTGTCTCAACTTTATTTTGTTGGCAAACCAAATATTTTGTCACAAACTTTGGAATCCATATTTAAGGCCATCCCAAAAAAAATTCCTTATTAACCCTATGGTAAGTTTTTAAAAATCCTTAGTGCCCTTCTAAAGGAGAGCTGTGCAATTCCAAAATAATCTTTTGTTTGAGTTGGGAATATAAGCGATATTTGTACCATAATGAATCATTTTTCCAGCTAAATGAATCAGATGTACTGGGATCTTGCTCCAACTTTTGAATTAGTATCCAAACTTCTTCGTTATTTTTCTATTCAACCCTTGCTTCGTTTATCCAATATGGTTGGATAATAGAAATGGCACAAAGAAATGGTTCCACATCCTCATCATTGCTTGAGAGTGCATCTGCAACAACATTTTTCTTCCATTTTTTGTAGATGATTTCAAAGTCATAACCCAACATATTTTTCACCCATTTTTGCTACTCTTCTAAAGATAATATTTGTTTCAAAAATTATTTAAGACTATTATGATTTTTTTTTTTACCTTGAAGTGTCTTGCCATTAGGTAAGGTCACCATTTCTTTAGTCCATGTAGTATTGCCAAAATTTCCTTCTCATAAATAGGTTTGTGTAAATAATTTCATTTGATTTGATGGCTTTCAAAAGCAATGTATCTTCCTTCTTGTATTAAAACAGCACTAATTCCAATTCGTGATGCATCACATTCCACAATAAAGGTGTTTGTGAAGTCTGGCATAGCTAATACCAATGCTTGGTCTTGGGCGCAACCCAACTTGGCTAGATTTTGGGCAAGGAATCCAAATTTTGTGGCTAGAGTGTGCAGTAGAAAGGACGTCGCGAAGTGCGAAGTGGACTACATAGCAGAGTAGTGGAGCACAATGAGGACATCAAAGTATAGGGGCGTCGCGATGAAGCCCCTCCCTTTTTGTAAAAGCATATAATATTGTAAAAGTTGAATGGTTTTGGACCATAGTCCCTTGTATTTTGGAAACCATGGTATTGGATCCATGGTAATGTAGCGATGTTATCCCTCAATGTAATAGTATATATAGGGATAAATAATAAAGAAGTAAGGCATGCATTGGATCAAAATCTATGTTTATGGTTGTACTTTTGTGATATGTACTTCAGAGAAAGGGGCAAGGCTCTGTAGCTGAGTGCGTAGACAACCTGTAACTGTGTGTGTGGGTGAAGAATTGTTTGTTGTACCAAATTCTCTATTATAAGCAACAGTTCTTGTGGATGTAGTCCCACATTGGGATGAACCATGGTAAAGTTTGTGTCCTCATAAGTTGATTTTCTTAATTTCTGCACATTATTTCAGTACTGAGAAGTTTATGGAATTTTATGATATGTTTAAGTGATGAATGTAAGTGTGTGAAGTAATATATAAGTGCAAAGTACTTCATGAATTTGAAGTAGTTTATAAGTGTTAAAGCATAAGAAAATACAAATTTACCACATCACAATATCCCTCAAGGCTGCAGAAACTTGGTTCTACAACCTCCCATAATCACTTCGAGTGAGACTGCGATCTGTTTGCGGGTCGTTGCTGAAAGGGCCAATGATTGAGGGTTTTGTTTGTGCACAGTAAAATTCGAACATGGGTCGGTCCAACAGAAACCAACAAATGGTTCCATTGTCAGGACCTGAATTTGTTTGAGGGATATGTTTACATGGCATCTGTCGAAGAAAGAAATCTAAGAGTGGGTAGAACAGAAGGAACGAGAATTTGTAGAAAAATAGAATAGAAGCCCTCATATGTCATCTAAAATGTGCTTGGAGAAGTATATTTTTGAAGATTAATAAAAAAATTTCTTCGGTTCATTTCATGTTGAGCTATACAAGTGGATGTCAAGGTTGACTGAGAGAAAAGATTGTTTTAAAGGAGACAAACCTAAGGAATGGACTCCTGAACTGATATAGCGACTCAGTAATACTAACAATAGGATATCAAGAGTTGTTGATTTTTGGATTGATAGCATTTTGGGAGGATTCATTACTGAATTTGGGGTAGACTTGATTGTGTCATATAGCGAAGCAGAATGGAAATTTTTCAAACGACCACATGGTAAGTTCTTGAGATCCTAAAAAGTCTAGATAAATATTCTTTTGTGCGAAAAGGGGATTTTACGAATGCAATCATATTATTAGTTACTTATGTTTGGAAGAACATCCGAAGAAGAAACTGGAACAACACAAAGTGGAAAAAGATATAGAGTATGCACTAGAAAGGGATCTCGTGGCCAAGATCCAAAGCCTTTTATAGAAACTGACTATATCCCTCTGTTAAGTGAGTTTGAAAGTGAAGAAGTAACTCCGCAATAGTAACCCTTCTAGCCTAAAAATTCACTGAAGCCAGAATCAAGTAGTAATCAGGGTTATTTTTGGTTTCCATGCCCCCCTACCCGCCATCCCCCTCCCTTTACAAATCCCCCTCTATTTTCTAGGTAAATCCTCTTTGTGGACAGAAACGATCCCTCTATCCCAATGAGTGGGTCTAGTAACCTAAGTGACAATCTACCAGACACTTTCCTAAGTTACAATTGAAAAGAGAGACGAAGAAGATGGCATACCTCATTCTGATGTTATCTCGATCTCCTTTGTTGAATACCTTGAATCACTTGCATCACCGGCTTATTCTAGCTGCTCACAGCATTTATGCACCTGCATAAGGAATCAAGACACAACAAGGCATGCAAATACAAATAGCATATTCAAAATCAAACTACTTAACTAATCAAGGAATGTTAAGATAGATGATACATGAGCATACACATCAATTGAAAATGAACCAGTAGTTGTATATTAATAGAATAAAGGAGGAAGCATACAACCAAGCCTTGATGTCAATAGGCTCTCCTTGAATGAATATCCAAGTCCAAGTTAAGCTCTCCAAGCACTCCTTCTCCAAGCCAAATGAGTAGCATATAAGCACAATCTTAGCATAAGGGTGCAAATAGACATAGACCAACCATTTGGGAATGGGAGAGGATGAATATATAGGCTGGGAAAGGGAGTTAGGATATCTCCAAAGATAGGAGTAGACTCTCATCTCAAGGAGGTAGCTCATAGGGATAAGACCAAGAGGCCAATTTGGGAGAACTCGACCTCATCTACGCCAAACAACCTCCAGCTCGTGGCTTTGGAAGCTTCTAGGTCACGAAGCTTCTCATCCTCTTTGGGAAAATTTCCTTTTTGGGATCATCGTGGGTATACAAGTGAACAGAGCAATGCCATTGTGGGTCGAGTATGGTGCAACAAGTGATCATCGTTGTTTTTAGGATCATAAGAGCGATGATTCTTAAATTAGGATTTAAGAGTTATTTCCTTTAGGGGAAGCTCAAGGCATTTTTCAATTAATATCTTCGGGAGGATATGAGCTGCATATATGAATGAATACACTGCATAATGGTCATGTTTCAAGCACTTCAGGGTATGTCACCGGGAATTGTAGGGGGTGTGACAAAATATTGTGTAACAGATGCTCCCTAAAGCATGAAGGCAGAACAGGGAGTGATGGATGAGATGCTTTATGAGCCTTCGGAAGGATGAGAACAAACACCATTAGGAGACCTTGCAAATCAAGGATGCATATACATATACATATCTGATATAAAAACATGAATCCACAGTATGGACTCAGCCATCCGGATGATAAGGACTATATGAAAGGATCCATGGCATGGGCGCAGCCATCCAAATGAGAAGGATCGCCTATCAATCTAAGAGCCAAGGCATGGATGCAGCCATCCAATATAGAAGGATCACTATAAATTAAAAGTCCCATGGTATGGTCACAACCATCCGTATAGAAAAAACATGTGTACAATCATGAGTAACACATAACTCCATGTAGCCTGACTCATATCAGACAAGACTCGGGGTCTTGCGCTCCATCCCAATATGATCAAAGTATGAATTCTAACATGTGAATGAGTGTGTCGAAGTCAAACATGCTAGAAAACCGCTTGATTACCGGCCAATGATGTGAGTCGTTAACAGGCACGAGAGGAACCACCAATGATGACAATGGCTCTCAAGGCACAACAGTACAATCTGTGAATTGGATAATGAAACTGAAGTCGAACACTCGTGGAATCATCTGACTGAAGGCCAATGATGGAACCCTGTCGTCAGATGCGAAGAAATTTCAATTAAGGCATGTAAGCTCTAAGGTACTGAAAGGGAATTTCTAAATCATCTTCCTAGATAATAAGCTGAAGTTGACAGGAAGTGATCCGCCGAAGGAGGGCCATGATAAATCCCTCATCATAGACATGAAACGAGGAATAAAGTGGAGAAAAATTAGTAAGATCAAAGACTGCAACAAGGGGTCAGACAATGCATAGGTAATAACTGAAGATAGGACTTCTCTTGAACACTCGTGACACGACTCCGGAGTGTGGCAGCATTTGACTCAACATACGACCAAAGGTAATGATGACAACTGGAGTAGTCAGATGGGAGGCAAAAATGGATCACCCAAACCTGAGAGAACAAATGACTAAGTGAGGATATCCCAAACCCGACATGAAAGCAGAAGAGTGTCATGTTCAAGAGCGACATGATGCCTATACAAAGGATGTTTCATTTTCATTTTTCCCCACTATTTCTAGCGAGTACCCCAATTATTTTTGTCACAAGCTTGAAGGGGATAGAAAATGCTTGTCATGTAAGTTCATTCTTCGAATGAATCCATCCTATTAAGTTTTACAAGTCCTAGGGAGGAGAAACTCGGTCTCAGCATGGTGGTGAGTCTTTTGTCGTAAAATTTTAATGAGTCTGACATAAACATAACTTGGTATCTTTCTCACATTTAGAGAGTTTGAAAAAGAGACTAAAAATAAAACTCCATCATGCCCCTTTTCATAATTTGTCCCGTGAACCCGAAAAGGTAGAAAACAATATTCGAGAGAACATCTTGACCATGTCGACCAAGGTGTACCTTTTTCGTAAATAGTCAATCCCAACTCGAAAAAGGGGTAAACATATACTGAGACGAAGTCAATTCATTTAATTTAACGAGTTCAAAACGACAAGTACTCGGCGATATTTTCATTTTTCAAGAGTCGGAAAAGAGCTTAAAGATGACTCCAAGGGGGTTCCTTATTCGTTTATTTTTAACGAGTCCAAAAAAGAGATAAAACAAAAACTCATTCTGAATAAGTCAATAATAATCACATATTCACCAGAAAGTACTTGTAACTGAAAAAGGAAATTCACCCATCACTGATATCAAGAAATAATAATAAAATATGGCAAAAATGAACTCAAAAGTTATAAATAGCTCATAAGTAAAAACATTTTTACCAATTCACCAAAGTAAGTTTTGGGAGTGCATTTGTGCCCTATTTTGCTCGATTTTCAAATGACCAGTGCAGGAGATCCAGTGCATCATTCCCCGAACTGTCTTCAGCAGGTAAGAGCTATGCCTGTACTCTTGCAATTCATTGTATTTTTATGCTTTTTCATTCAGTTTTTGCTTGTCAGTAGGAGGATTTTTGTTTTTAAATCATGTGGGCGAACATCGCAAGTTTGCTCGTGCGATATGTGTGTGTGTGTGTGTGTGTGTGTTATTTTCTACTTATGTGTTCATGTATCATGATTATGTGATTGGTTTTATAACTTACGCAAATGTCTATCAAGAACATAGTTAGCTAATGCATTTGTTAATGTATTCAAATTGTGTGGAATATGTTGATATGTGATAAAATCAAAATTTCTTTCCAGTAATCGAACACATAGATACATACGCAATATTTGTGGATTTCTTACCGAATAATGATTGTTTAATTATAACACAATGAGTTGAGAATCTAACTTGAAAACTAAATCTCTAATGCTAAGAGAAACTGCTTCTGACAATAGTTCAATGACTGCACTGTATTCAACAATATTGTTAGTTGTTCGACCGAGGCATATACCTTGTAAGTCAATCAACTCGCCATCAGGGGCAAAGAGTGCCCAAGCTGCGGAAGACAAATTTTGTGTGCTACGACAAGCACCATCAGCAAAACTGACATAATGACTTGACGACATCTGCAAACCGAGTGGAACACAAGGTAAGCAGAAAAACACATGTTTGCAAAGCAAACAAACACACCAAAAATCAAAAAGTGCACACCAATGAATTCACACACTAATGTACAAAAAGTAATTACACGAATTTCATGCATAATACTTTTTCAAATACAACCCATTGCGGGGTTGTGACAATGCATTTCCTTCGTAATCAACTAGCTCATAGGCGCCTTTTTACAAGACATGTTTGACAATATATGGCCCATGCCACATAGGTTCGAACTTTCCAGCGCCTAACTTATCGTTAGCCTGATCATAAATGAGGACCAGGTCACCTTCAGAAAAAGTATGAGGAGAAATAGTTTGGTCAAAATGAGCTTTGACACATTTATTTTGGGCTTCAATTACCATTGCATCAATGCGATGGGTCTCGTCAAGCCTCTCAAGGTAGAGTAACCGCTCCTCTTCAGGCAAGGTATTAGGAAGAAGTTCGACAACTAATTTGAGCGAAGGGATTTTGCATTCAATCGGGAGAGTTGCCTCTAAACCATAAACCAGCTGGAATGGAGTGAATCTAGTGGTCATCTTAGTGAAAGTTATGTAAGCCCAGAGAGCTGAGAATAGCATCAAATGTCAATCCTTTTTGTGCTTCCCAATGGTGAATTAAATCATAGTAATCAGAACTTTATTAATTGCTTCGACTTGGCCATTAGCCTATGGATAGTAAGGAGTTGAGCTATCATGACGAAGGCCCAACTGAGCAGTCATCTTTGCCATCATGTACTAACAAAAATGTGATCCATGGTTAGTTACAATGGCTTGAGGAATGCCAAAAAGCATTATGACGTGGTTGAAGAGGAACTTAGTAGTAATGATACTGTCATCATTATATGTGAGCATCTCCTCAGCCCATTTAGTGAAATAGTTGACGGCAACTATAATATAACCATGCCCCCAGGCCGAGCAAGGGTTACATGTCATGAAGTCTATGGCCCATTTAGTGAATGGGCCAATGGTAACTAGTGGGTGTAAGGGTGTTGGCGGGGTTGTTACACAACATTTTGTCACTGTCCCTGTACTCCCCATTCCTTGATCATGGAGGACCTCTACAGTGAACCCTGCATGCTTTGCCTTCATGAAGAAACACCCATTGTGTCCCTCTTCATGAGCAGATCAATTCCCCTTTGCACCATTTCCCCTAAAACTTATGTTTTGCCCAGTTTACAAGACCAGCGCTAATGACCTTTGTCTCCCCCATGCCGATGTACAGAGATTAGCACTACTCCTCATGCCAACCGGAGTGACTAAGCTATGTTTCAGTCACGTCGGTCCTGTTATGGAAAGTTTTTTAAATTAGATCTGAAGCTTCCAGCTCTAGAAGCTCTATAACGGAAGTCTGGTAAATGGTTTGACCGAATGGGGTCGAGGATGACAGTTTGGGCTCCCTTCCCCTATAATGATGGGACTACCTCAAGGGATAAGTCCTTATCCCATGAGAAGAGGATCCATCTTCCATCCATATTTCCTATATAAACCTCCCTTCTTCCCAAGCACAAGCTAGTTTTTGGCTGAGTGTGAGTGTTATAGTTGCAAAGTGTTGATGCTCTTTTGGAGTAGACAAGTAAGCTATAACTAGTTGTAGCTATCTAGTTGTGTAAGGGAGAAGTGTGTTTTGGTTTGGAGTGAATCCTAAAGGGAAGAGCTTTAAAACTATTGTTGTTTGAAGCCATCATGGAATGCTAGCAGAAGTGTGTGGGAACCTAGTCATGTCAAAGGTAGACTGCAACGTCAAGATGAATGGTTGTAACCTCTCTTTGATATTAATATATGCAACTATCGATTCATTTCCTACATGTTTTGTAATATTACATATTCATATCTTAATGTCTCTTGACTTGTTAAGTAGGTTGAATTGCAATTTGTCTACTATTATGTTTGTGTGTTGCTGTTGTTTTCTTGTTTCAGGAGCTTGAAGAAGGAAGCAAGAGATTGCTGGAGCGAGCAAGCGAGGACATCATCAAGCAAGATAAGTGACCAAGAGTTAGGCCCTCTTGATTGATTCTAACCTAAGGAAATCTTCCATAGAATGCCTCTGTTGTGGCTAGACCCATTATCGGGCTAGAGGAATTCGTTCATGTTCGTACTTATAATTTTACTTCACCACAGCGGCGCACCACTTGCAGTTAAAAATCTAACATTCATGGCATTTCTGAACAGCCAGAATACAATCTTTAAAGATGGAAGGCCAGATATCACCGACGCGGAGGATTTTTTGAGCAGTGGCGTAGCCTGACATATGACCACCACATTCTTTGAAATAATACTGAGAGGGGGGGGGTGAATCAATATTATCTAATCAATATAACATTTTCATTTCCATATTCAGATTCATATACGCTACTTCAGTTAAGGAAAACCACATGTATACGCAACTGTGTATAATGCAACCAGTGTATATTCAGTAAACTTATAAATCAGTTAGTTGCTTCTTAATAAGTGCATCAGAACATTATTAACCATATGATCAGTAAACAGGAGCAATAAATCAAAGCAAATCATCACACATAATCAACACACATGAACACCAAGATGTAAGGTGGAAACCCAATGTGGGTGAAAACCACCTGCTGCAATTTGTCTCTATCTTCTTTTAAATTAGAAACTTCTTTTTACAATGATTATGTACTAGTGCAGTCTTATACCAATACACAGGCTGCTACCTGCAGAAGGCTACAACCTTCTCTCGTTCTCTAGCTTCTCCTGGAAGGGAGCTACAACCCCCTTAGCTCTTGTACTAGTTGAGGTACTAGTATGTAGGTGCTGACCTACAGAAGGCTACAACCTTCTCTTTTTTTCCAGGGACCACGTTTCATAAATTTTCAGACTGGATCCATGAATATCAATCAAACATCTGCATCAACCAATCTCCTTTGTACAAACAAATATTGAATCAACCAATAACTTCTCATAATGTTGTAACCACAGAAACAGTACCAATAACCAGACACCAATTCTGAACCCAGAATACTGCAGCAATAAATAGAAGCAGCTAAAACATATTTCATGAGATGTAGGCTACTTCAATATGTGGAAACTACGTGCATATGCTTCTGTATCAAGGCCAACCAGCATATACATTGTTTTAAGTTAGTAAACCAGCGTGTATACGCACCTCTGCTGCGCTGAACCTGCATACAGATCTATAAAAGATAATTTACCCTTTTCACTTATTCAGACATCAGTTATACCCAGATTATCATATTTATAGATCAAGTCATGTGCCAAATATAACAGATCAAAAATTACACAAAGATACTTCTCTTCAAGCCGCCTTAAGATTTTGACCCATCAATAGAACTTATCCTTCTCCTTGCGCTCAGGTTCCTCCTTGATTCAGATCTAGTTATGCACCATAACCCAATGACCAGTATTCTAGATCTTGCTCTTCATAAGATATTCAATGCTTAAGTCAATACCCTTGCCAAATGATCTCCTTCCCTTTTTATAGTCTTAGGCCTTACTCAAACCATGGTCCAAAACCATTGAGAACCAATACTAGGGACCCAAAACCTAGGTTCAACACTTTAGATGCAATACCAAGGACCAAAACCATACGTTCAAATATGTCGGACTAAATACCATGGACCAAACATAAGATTTCCCACATGTACACGCTTTTCTTTGCATGAAAGTGCGTGCATATGTAAACACTCCTTTTGGTCTGTAATCCCGCGTGTATACGCTATTTTGTTAAGAGGAACCTGCGTATACCTCATTTTTTTTCATTTTGAGAGCCTGAACTATGATCTTCCCTTTGAGTGAGTTGCCATCAAGGACAACACTTGTGCCAGAGTGCCAAACATGTGTCATAATGCCAACACACATGCCCCAGAGTGGAAATCATTCAAGATCCATTCAGCCTCTTCAAGTGTCAAACATTTGCGAAGAACAGAGTCAACATCGACTCGGTATAATGTATCACCAAGAATCTGATAGGGTTGGGACTAATGCCAAATGCAGCATCGGTCAGATTGAGACAACTCAGATTGAAAGGTTTGGGTTTGAAGATAAACGATAATATCTCCATACCATGGGGCAAGAGTGTTGATGAGAAACAGAGTCTCATCAGGAATCTAATCAGTAAAATCAGTAGAAGTGCTTGCAAATGGAAGGGCACATATCAACTTAGCGAAAACAAGTGATTTCTTTAATTTGGCAGCAGTAAATTCCAAATCAAACTCCTGCAGGATAAAAATCCATTTGGAGTATTTTCCCCCAAGTAATTGACAAGTCAATATATAGGTCATGGGGTTGCAATCAGAAACCACCGTTCTTTTTTGTAAAAGGATATAATGACGAAATCTTTGGACAGCATGGACAGCTGCCAACGCAATTTTCTCGACATGGGCATATCAAGATTCTGTGTCAAGGAGATTTCGGCTTAAATAATAAACCACATGTTCGTTGCCATCATCGTCATCCTGAACTAACACCATAGCAATGGTACCGTCAATTGCAAGTATAGGAAATAATTGTGTCAATAATCAGGGGGATGTAGTAAAGGAGCATTGATAAGCATCGAAGGATTTCTGGGCAACTTCATCCCAAATGAAAAGGATCCCCTTTTTAAGAAAGTGAGTAAAACCCTTGGCGAGTTCAGCGTAGTTAGGAATTAATCGACGAAGAAAGTTAACCTTTCCTTGCAGGCTTTACAATTGAAGCAATGAGGTAGGGGTAGTAAGTTTAAAATAGCCTAAAATTTTAAAGGATCGATTCGGATACCTTCGCAGGACACAACAAAACCCAAGAGTCAACCAAAGTCAATACAAAAAACACATTTATGCGGATTGAGTCACATGTTATAGCATCGTCATTGCAGAAAAATGCATCTTAAGTGATCTGGATGGTCATGATGCTTAGAAGAATGGGTTGGTAAGTCGTCGAGGTAAGGTTGAACAATGTGTCAAATATCATGAAACGCATAGGACGTTGCTCTCTGGAAGGTAGAGTCAGTATTTTTTAAACCAAAAGGAAGCTTCTTATAATAAAAAGTGCCCCGTGGATAGATAAACGTCATCTTATGTTGATTAGAAGGTGAGATGTTGATCTAGTTGTAACCATAAAAACCGTCCATAAACGAGAAAATATCGCTCCCAGCACACTCATCGATGATTTGATCGATAAATGGAGTAGGATAGTTGTCTTTTGGACATGCACAATTGATGTCACGGTAATCAACACAGATGCAGATCATGCCCTACTTTTTAGCAACAGGGAAAATGTTAGACACCCAATCTGTTAATGGGATTGGATAGACAAATCTAGCTTTCAAAAGTTTCTCAACTTCTGCCTTAATAGCAGTAGCCTTCCGAGGATGCACGGGACGAAGCCATTGAAGAACAGGCTTTCCACCAAGATAGGTAGGTATTTCATGCACCACGATTGTTGGATCAATACAAGGAATTTCCTCGTATGACCACATGAAGACATCTCGAAATTCTTTGAAAAGTTCAGTGTAAATCTTAATTTCATCAAGAGAATAGGAAACCCTAAAATGAACTTTCTAGGTTTAATCGAAATGTCAAGAGGCATGGTTGTAGTAATGTTTCCCATATTACCCTTAGACAGGACTTCGCGCACCAAAATTGAAGTGGATGTGTTGGGCAATTAGAAACGAACACTTCAAGACGTGAAGGCATCTCACTAAGGCTGGGAAGAAATGAAGAATGATGATGGAGATCGTGTTAATCTAGGTTGTCATTGATGTCAATATGGCAGTTTTTGTGATGGAAAATTCTTGTGACATGTGTGGTTTCCTGCTGATGCCCATTGATCATAATACTGCTCATGGAGGATCCAAGGATTGAATACAGACATAATAGAAACAGTGGAACCGAGGAGGAAAGATATCGGAAGCCATCAGAAGAGAAAGAGAAAGAGTAAAGAGGAGAAGCCATGAAGCCAAATAATAAGAGGAAGAGTTCATCAAAAGCCATCAAGGAAGCAGGTTATCGCATATGCCCAAGGGTAAGTGTTATCGGAAGAACAAAGAGCAACAGCGATATCAGAGGAGTAAAGAAGAAAACATCGGAGGAGCCATATCGGAAGTATCGCATGTAATATATGCCCAAGAAGAACAGATAGGAAGAAAGCAGCAGAGGAGCAGAGTTATCGGAGGTCACAGGAAGATAAGCCACAGGAGAAACAGCTATCAGAAGAGTGGAAGAGTGAAGAGAAGTCAAAAGAGATCAAACCCAAGTACCTGCGGAAGAATAATGGCAGAGGAATATATTTGGATCGTCAAATCGACAGATCTGTTAGATCGACGATGATTAGCAACTATGGGGGTAGGAAAGTACGAATTTCCTTGATCGTGGCTAAAGTCCCACACTCAATCCTAGCCGTCGATCTCATATTCAACTATTAGATCACAGTCAACAGCGAGGGTTAAGACTGTTTTAATCCGTGTGCCAGTCGAAGTCCCGCAAACCATAGATTGTGATATAATATTCAGACCCGATAGCTCCATTAGAACAGACCTAATGTAATATCGCATCCGCCTATCGGAATTTTCATATCGCAAGTTATCAAGGGATGTCACATTAAAAACTGTGATTGCAATATTGTTGCGGACCCGAATACAACACTATAACATAACTTAATGTAATATCACATCCGTCAGACCGCACATTTCAAAGAAATGTCAAAACGTCGATTGAAATAAGGGTGTGGACACAATGGACCGCTAATTGCAATAGAGTTGTGTACCCAACGAGCTTATCAAAAACAGTTTATTGTATATCGCATCCACTCTGTCAGCCGTAGGGGATTGAACATGTTATGGGAAGACCTCTGAAAGTTGCAGTTGCGATTAAGGTGATGATGTGGCAGGTGGGACCACCCATTATATGGTTTTTAACTATGTTGATATGTGAATATTGATGATGTTGATATCGGAGGACAGAGCATGTGCATACTTGTAAAACCTCCGATTCTCACAAAATTTGCGATTGCGGGACTAAGGGAATGACTCTGAATCTCACAAAAGTTGCAATTGCGATTGATGATGTGGATGTGGGACCTCATTGGGTACGGTCTCTCCTATGAAATCCTCCGTAAATAAAACAAGTTTATGAGTAATTGGATGAATATCCATAAGTTGGCCTCTCCTTCCAAATGAACGTGTCTTTTGAGTATTGGTGAACATCGTATAAAAACAAGTTAAAACGCTTCAGTTCTAAGCATCTATCTTTGGCATAAAAATAAAGCATAAAGAAGTTCACAACTCATGAACTTGAAGAGATAGAGGAAGCCAAAGATCGAGAAGTTGAAAGGTCGAGCGAATGAAAAAGGAAGCCAAAGGTCGAACGAACAAAAGTGGAAGCCGAAGGACGAGAAAGTGAAGAAGGAAGCCGAAAGGTCCAGCGAAAGAAGAAGGAAGTCGAAGGTCAAGTGAGCGAAGAAGGAAGCTGAAAGGTCCAGCGGAAGAAGAAGGAAGCCGAAGGTCCAACATTCTGTTGATTGGGTTATTTATTGAAAAGCTCGGACCTGTGTTTGATAGTGATTCAAATAACAGTTCAAAAGGATGCTCTGCAGATCTACGAAGATTATATGAGTATGAACAGGGTTTTTTTAATTGAACGCAAAATATGAAACTATGACAGTCACTCCTCTAAAGAAATCACTCCTGAAGCAGTTAATCATGAAGCAATCACTCCTGAAGCATTTACCGTGACAGTGAGAACAGAGGCTTGAAACAGAGAGTTTTTTTTTTTGCAGAGCTCAGTGCAGTTCATTGTAGACACATTGAAGTTGTGTGAAGACTCTTGTAGATCATGATGGCTATTTGAAATCATCATAAGGTAACTTTGTAGACTTTGTTTGGGCAGTATGAAGAATTTTGAAGACTCCTTTATATGAAGACAGGTTTTCATTGATGTTGTAGTGAAGTTGTAGATTGACAGAACACAGTGAAGAAGATTTTGAGAGCAGTGTAATATAATCAAAACATTTCTTCACAATATAGGGTCGGAGCCCTTGGGGTTGGTGCCTCAAAATTAGAAGGATTGGTGTCCTTGGAGTTGGTGCTCCTAAATCCAAGGTTGGTGCCTTGACAAGATAGGGTCAGAGCCCTTGGGGTTGGTGCCTCAAAATTGGAAGGATTGGTGTCCTTGGAGTTGGTGCTCCTAAACACAAGGTTGGTGCCTTGAGAAGATAGGGTTGGTGCCCTAGAGGTTGGAGCCTCACAAAAGACCAAGTTGGTGCTTGGCAATAGGTTGGAGCCTTATATATATTGTACCTAATTTATTGTAAAGATTATATTAATAAAATCATTTATTCCTATTGTTCATTTTGTGTTCTAAATATAAATGATTTAACTATTAAAAATAACAATTGAAAAGGAACACTGATTCACCCCCCCCCAATATTTCCAAAAATTGGTATCAGAGCTAGTACCTTCACTCAAAGCCTAATAGCTTGAAGGTTGATCATTAGAACACAAATGGCGAAGCCAAGGAAGAAATTCTCCAATCCTCCTAAAGATGTGTCTCCCTCAACCACCGAAATCGAAGTCAATCAATTTGTGAAGGCTCCATTGTTCAATGGAAACTTTGATATATGGGAGGCAAGAATGAGGAATTTCTTAAAGACTCAAGGCATTGAAGTTTGGAAATCAGTGATTATTGATAGCATGATGGATGGAGAATCCAAGGAACATAATACAAGAGCAATGAAAGCAATCTTGAATGGGCTACCTGATTCTATGAAGGCCAATTTTGAAAAATGCTCGTCAGCAAAAGGCATATGGGATAAACTTCATGATCTTCACTCAAAAGGAGCATTCACAATGATCTCTAGTCAAGAAAATGATGGAAAACAAGAAGAAAATCCAAAGCCCATCAAGGAAGCTGAAGATAAGATTGATGACATCAAGGCTAAAGAAGACCTAGAAGATGAAGAGAATGAAAAAGACTTTGAAGAAGATCTCCTCACTAAACTTATGACTATCATGGAAGAGATTATCAATTTGAAAAAGGAAAACGAGGAACTTAATAAGAAATCACTAGCTGGTGAACAAGACCAAACAAGGAAGAAAGTTGACCTTGTCAAGCTTCAAGTACAAGAAAGGGATGAAGAGCTTGCCAAGCTTAAAAAGGAATTTCATCAAAGCAAAAGAAAGCATCTTGAAGAAATCATATCCATGAAAAATAAATTGGATAAGGCAAAGAAACGGGAAGATATCTTGTCAAGTCAGTTTGAACAAAGGCGCAAGATCTTGAACAAACTTGAAGAAGATATTGGTCAGTACAAGGTAGAGGTATCCTCTCTCAAATCTCAACTACAAGAAGCAAGAAAGTTAGCACAAGGAGCTGAGAAGACAATAGAAGCATTAGTAATCATAGAAGGACAGGTTGATGAAGCAAAAAAGGAGAGAAACACCATGATATACCAACTAAAAGCAAAGGATGAAGATATATTCAAACTAAAATCCGACCTCAACCTTCTCAAGGCCAAAACATGTAAAGCTACAAGGATCAAGGAAGAAATGGAGAGTAGTCTAGCAAAGGAAAATGAAGTCAGATATCCTCTCCCTTAAATTAGAAGCAAATGAAGCAATACGTATTAAGGAAAAAATTGAGAAACAACTTGCTAAGAAGAATAATGATTGCAAAAGATTGGAAGAAGAGAATAATGATTGCAAAAGATAGGAAGAAGAGATTGTCTCCCTTGGGAAAAAGGTTGAAGGGATGGAAAAAATCTTGAAGAGATCTCAAGCCTTGAATGACATTCTCAACCATCAAAGATCTCCATTTGATAAATCAGGTCTTGGCTATGAAGGTGAATCCTCAAGCAAGGGTGACCATACTTCAAACAAAAAGGATGTGAGGAAGCCAGAAAGAAATGTTGATGCTCCCAATTTCTGCAAAGGCAAGGATAAGAGTCAAGGCAACAATGAAGGAAATCCTATTCCAAAAGAAATGCAGATGATGTTAAGGATGCAAGGAACAATGGTTATAATAAAAGGATCTCAAGGCGGAAAGACTTCAGAAGTACATCAAGGAAACCTTCATCTCCCAGGTACCAAAGTTTATTTCTTGTTTATTGTTATTCTTGTACAAAATTTGGACACGTGGAAAAAGATTGTAGGGTTTATAATGATCCCCGTTAATCTCCAAGAAGCAATTTCATAAGAAGAAGTCATGAATTCTTATTCATGAATAACATAGAATGCTTCAAGTGTCATAACATTGGTCATATGGCACGTAATTGTAACTTGATTTGGGCACCTTCTCAAGCTAGAACTATGCCAGATAAGAAAGTTACACAAGTATGGAGAAGGAAGCAAATATAATCAGAAAGTCCCTTGAACTCTCCAGCCAACAACACATGTTATTGACCTGATCTTTGAAAATCTAAGCATTTGATGGAAGACTCTGCCAAAAGAGATGATGCATACAGTTAGGGGGAGCCTGTGATTCCTGATCATTATTGCAGAAGCTATTCATGAAAGGGTCTGTATGAAATCCTTGATGAGCTATATTAACAATCATTATTTGATAAAGATCATTTTTTAGGAGCACTACATTGAAGAACATGATCTTGGAACCATTCTTTGGACTGTTGTTGAAGATGTTTTCCACTTGATCACTAAGTAGAAATTGGAGCAGTAGAGAAGGCCATCCAATGCTAGAGAAATAGGGAAAATAACTATGTTGTTGGTATTACAAAAGTTGAATGTCTCAACTCAGGGATATAATGTGAGAATAGTTAAATCAAGGACAGTAATAGAGGCAACCTTCAAACAAACAAACACATCTAGGAATGGAGCTTGAAGCAAGAGCAGTTGGAAGAATCTAGCATAAGTGAAGCATTGCAAAAAGTTGTCAACCAGTAGAAAGAATTTAAAAGATAGTCAAGGATTAGATATCAAAAAAAAAAGGAGAATGTTGTGTTGTCAAATATAGCTCAGCAACTTAAGGAGAAGCACAGACATATAGAGGAATCCTGATTTGAAGAAAGATGGTGAGAATGACAGTTTCAGTGGCATTTTCTCTTGATTCGAACTGTGAAGGCCTCTTAATTCTAACTGTGGAGACAAAAAAATAAAGTGTAAAGCGTAAAAACTTGGACTTGGACATTTGGTGTATGACTATTTGGAGTCTGTTTTGAAACATTGAAGTGGAGCATCTTTAATCATTGTTGAAGCCATGATGAAGAAATTTTGAGACATAAAGAGGTGATAATGTGCTAGCTGATGATGAGGCAGCAATCCTTTTATCCTGAGTAAAAAGAAGAGCACCATGACAGGGGGGGGTAACATACCCATAAAAAAATTATATTCATAAAGAACAGAAGCATTTTGACAGGGGGAGCAGTTCGACAGGGGGAGTCCTTGTGCACTCCTTTTCCATTGATGTCAAAGGGGGAGAGAAGAAGAATATTGCCATCAATGACAAAGGGGGAGATTGTTAATATAGGTTGTCATTGATGTCAATATGGCAGTGTTTGTGATGGAAAATTCTTGTGACATGTGTGGTTTCCCATTGATGCCTATTGATCATAATACTACTCATGGAGGATCCAAGGATTGAATACAGACATAATAGAAATAGTAGAATCGAGGAGGAAAGATATCGGAAGCCATCAGAAGAGAAAGAGAAAGAGTAAAGAGGAGAAGCTATGAAGCCAAAGAATAAGAGGAAGAGTTCATCAAAATCCATCAAGGAAGCAGGTTATCACATATGCCCAAGGGCAAGTGTTATCGGAAGAACAAAGACCAACAGTGATATCAGAGGAGTAAAGAAGAAAACATCAGAGGAGCCATATCGGAAGTATTGCATGTAGTCCATACCCGAGAAGTACCGTTAGGAAGAAAACAGCAGAGGAGCATAAACAGAGTTATTGGAGATGACAGGAAGATAAGTCATAGGAGCAACAGCTATCAGAAGAGCGAAAGAGTGAAGAGAAGTCACAGGAGATCAAACCCAAGTGCTTGCGAAAGAAGAATGGCTAAGGAATAGATCTGGATCGTCAAGTCAACAGATCTTTTAGATCGACGGTGATTAGTAACTGCAGGGGTAGGAAAGTATGGATTTCCTTGATCGTGGCTAAAGTCCTGCACTCAATCCTAGCCTTTGATCTCATATTCAACTCTTAGATCACAGTCAATTATGTGGGTTAAGGCCATTTTAACTCGTGTGCCAGTCGAAGTCCTGCAAACCATAGATTGCGATATAATATGCGAACTCGATAGCTCCACTAGAACAGCCCTAATGTAATATCACATCTGCCTATCGAAACTTTCATATCGCAAGTTATAAAGGCATGTCACATTAAAAATTGCGATTTTGATATTGTTGCGGACCCGACTACAACACTATAACATAAATTAATGTAATATCGCATCCGTTAGATCGCATGTTTCAAAGAAATGTCAAAATGTTGATTGCGATAAGGGTGTGGACACAACGGACTGCCGATTGCGATAGAGTTGTGTACCCAACGAGCTTATCAAAAACAGTTTATTGTATACCGCATCCACTCCGTCAGCCGTAGGGGATCAACCATGTTATGAGAAGACCTCTGAAAGTTGAAATTGCGATTAATGTGATGATGTGGCAGGTGGGACCACCCATTATATGGTTTTTAACTATGTTGATATGTGAATACCGGTGATGTTGATATCGGAGGACAGAGCATGTGCATACTTGTAAAACCTCTGATTTTTTATGAAGTTGTGATTGCGGGATTAAAGGAATGACTCTGATTCTCACGAAAGTTGCGATTGCGATTGATTACTTGGATGTGGGACCTCATTGGGTATGGTCTCTCCTATGAAATCCTCTGTAAATAAAACAATTTTATGAGTAATTGGATGAATATCCATAAGTCGGCCTCTCCTTCCAAATGAACGTGTCTTTTGAGTATTGGTGAACATTGTATAAAAACGAGTTAAAACGCTTCAATTCTAAGCATCTATCTCGGGCGTAAAAATAAAGCATAAAGAAGTTCACAACTCATGAACTTGAAGATACATAGGAAGCCAAAGATTGAGAATTCAAAAGTTCAAGCGAGCGAAAAAGGAAGCCAAAGGTCGAACAAACAAAAGTGGAAGTCGAAGGATGAGCGAGCGAAGAAGGAAGCTGAAGCTCGAGCGAGCGAAGAAGGAAGCCAAAAGGTCTAGTGGAGGAAGAAGGAAACCGAAGGTCCAACATTCTATTGACTGGGTTATTTATTGAAAAGCTCGGACCTATTTTTGACAGTGATTCAAATAACAGTTCAAAAGGATGCTCTGCAGATCTAAGAAGATTATCTGAGTATGAACAGGGTTGTTTTAATTGAACGCACAATATGAAACCGCGACAGTCACTCCTCTAAAGAAGTCACTCCTGAAGCAGTTAATCCTGAAGCAGTCACTCCTGAAGCATTTACCGTGACAGTGAGAACAGAGGCTTGAAACAGAGAGTTGTTTTTGTGCAGAGCTTAGTGCAGTTCATTGTAGACACACTGAAGTTGTGTGAAGACTCTTGTAGATCATGATGGCTATTTGAAATCATCATGAGGTAACTTTGCAGACTCTATTTGGGCAATATGAAGAATTGTGAAGACTCCTTCATATGAAGACAGGTTGTCATTGATGTAGCAGTGAAGTTGTAGATTGACAGAACACAGTGAAGAAGATTTTGAGAGTAGTGTAATACAATCAAAACATTTCTTGACAAGATAGGGTCGGAGCCCTTGGGGTTGGTGCCTCAGAATTGGAAGGATTGGTGTCCTTGGAGTTGGTGCTCCTAAATCTAAGTTTGATGCCTTAACAAGATAGGGCCGGAGCCCTTGGGGTAGGTGCCTCAAAATTGGAAGGATTGGTGTCCTTGGAGTTGGTGCTCCTAAACACAAGGTTGGTGCCTTGAGAAGATAGGGTTGGTGCCCTAGAGGTTGGAGCCTCACAAAAGACCAAGTTGGTGCTTGGCAACAGGTTGGAGCCTTATATATATTGTACCTGATTTATTGTAAATATTATATTAATAAAAGCATTTATTCCTATTGTTCATTTTGTGTTCTAAATATAAATTATTTAACTGGTAAAAATAACAATTGAAAAGGAATACTGATTCACCCCCCCCCCCCCCCCCCCCCCCGCCTCTCAGTATTTCCAACAATTGGTATCACAGCTAGTACCTTCACTCAAAGCCTAACATCTTGAAGGTTGATCATTAGAACACAAATGGTGAAGCCAAGGAAGAAATTCTCCAATCCTCCTAATGATGTGTCTCCCTCAACCACCGAAATCAAAGTCAATCAATTTGTGAAGGCTCCATTGTTCAATGGAAACTTTTATATATGGGAGGCAAGAATGAGGAATTTCTTAAAGACTCAAGGCATTGAAGTTTGGAAATTGGTGATTACTGATAGCATGATGGATGGAGAATCGAAGGAACATAATACAAGAGTAATGAAAGCAATCTTGAATGGGCTACCTGATTCTATGAAGGCCAATTTTGAAAAATGCTCGTCAGCAAAAGGCATATGGGATAAACTTCATGATCTTCACTCAAAAGGAGCATTCACAATGATCTATAGCCAAGAAATTGATGGAAAACAAGAAGAAAATCCAAAGCCCATCAAGGAAGATGAAGATAAGATTAATGACATCAAGACTAAAGAAGACCTAGAAGATGAAGAGAATGAAAAAGACTTTGAAGAAGATCTCCTCAATAAACTTATGGATGCCATGGAATAGATTATCAATTTGAAAAAGGAAATGAGGAACTTAATAAGAAAGCACTAGCTGGTGACCAAGACCAAACAAGGAAGAAAGTTGACATTGTCAAGCTTCAAGTACAAGAAAGGGATGAAGAGCTTGCAAAGCTTAAAAAGGAATTTCATCAAAGCAAAAGAAAGCATTATGAAGAAATCATATCCATGATAAATCAATTGGATAAGGCAAAGAAACAGGAAGATATCTTGTCAAGTCAGTTTGAACAAAGGCGCAAGATCTTGAATAAACTTGAAGAAGAGATTGTTAGTACAAGGTAGAGGTCTCCTCTCTCAAATCTCAACTATAAGAAGCAAGAAAGTTAGCACAAGGAGCTGAGAAGACAACGGAAGCATTGGTAATCATAGAAGGACGGGTTGATGAAGCAGAAAAGGAGAGAAACACCATGATATACCGACTAAAATCAAAGGATGAATAGATATTCAAACTAAAATCTGACCTCAACCTTCTCAAGGCCGAAACATGTAAAGCTAAGAGGATCAAGGAAGAAATGGAGAGCAGTCTAGCAAAGGAAAATGAATAAATATTCAAAATGAAGTCAGATATCATCTCCCTTAAATTAGAAGCAAATGAAGCAATATGTATTAAGGAAAATATTGAGAAACAACTTGCTAAGAAGAATAATGATCGTGAAATATTGGAAGAAGAGATTGTCTCCCTCAGGAAAAAGGTTGAAGGGATGGACAAAATCTTGAAGAGCTCTCAAGCCTTGGATGACATGCTCAACCATCAAAGATCTCCATTTGATAAATCAGGTCTTGGCTATGAAGGTGAATCCTCAAGCAAGGGTGACCATACTTCAAACAAAAAGGATATGAGGAAGCCAGAAAGAAATGTTGATGCTCCCAGTTCTAGCAAAGGCAAGGATAAGAGTCAAGGCAACAATGAAGGAAATCCTATTCTAAGAAGAAATGCAGATGATGTCTGGGACGCAAGGTGTAATGGTTATAATCAAAGGATCTCAAGAATGAAAGACTTCAGAAGTACATCAAGGAAACCTTCATCTCCCAGGTACCAAAGTTTATTTCTTGGTTATTGTTATTCTTGTACAAACTTTGGACACATGGCAAAAGATTGTAGGGCTTATAATGATCCCCATCAATCTCCAAGAAGCAATTTCACAAAAAGAAGTCATGAATTATTATTCATGAACAACATAGAATGCTTCAAGTGTCATACCATTGGTCATATGGCACGTAATTGTAACTTGATTTGGGCACATTCTCAAGCTAGAACTATGCCATATAAGAAAGTTACACAAGTATGGAGAAGGAAGAAAATACAATCCGAAAGTCCCTTGAACTCTCCAGCGAAAAACACATGTTATTGACCTGATCTTTGACCATCTAAGCATTTGATGGGAAGACTCTACCAAAAGAGATGATGCATACAGTTAGGGGGAGCCTGTGATTCTTGATCATTATTGCAGAAGATATTCGTGAAAGGGTCCATATGAAGTCCTTGATGAGCTATATTAACAATCATTCTTTGATAAATATCATTTCTCAGGAGCATTACATTGAAGAACATGATCTTGTAACCATTCTTTGGACTATTGTTGAAGATGTTTTCCATTTGATCACTAAGCATAAATTGGAGCAGTAGAGAAGGCCATCCAATGCTAGAGAAATAGGGTAACTAACTATGTTGTTGGCATTACAAAAGTTGAATGTCTCGACTCAGGGATATAATGTGAGAACAGGAAAAACAATGAGAGTAATAGAGGCAACCTTCAAACAAAAAAACATATTTGGGAATGGAGCTTGAAGCAAGAGCAGTTGGAAGAATCTAGCATAATTGAAGCATTGCAAAAAGTTGTCAACCAGTAGAAATAATTTAAAAGACAGTCAAGGATTAGATATCAAAAAAAAAAAAAAAATGTTGTGTTGTTGAATATAGCTCAGCAACTTAAGGAGAAGCACAGAGATACAGAGGAATCCTGGTTTGAAGAAAGATAGCGAGAATGATTTTTTCTCTTGATTCAGAATGTGAAGGCCTCTTAATTCTGACTGTGGAGACAAAATAATAAAGTGTAGAAGCGTAAAAACTTTGACTTAGACATTTAGTGTATGACTATTTGGAGTCTGTTTTGAAACATTGAAGTGGAGCATCTTTAAGCATTGTTGAAGCCATGATGAAGAAATTTTGAGACCTGAAGAGGGGATAATGTGCTAGTTGATGATGAGGCAGCGATCCTTCTATCTTGAGCAAAAAGAAGAGCACCACGACAGGGGGAGTAACATACCCATAAAAATATTATATTCATAAAGAACAAAAGCAATTTGACAGCGGGAGCATTTCGACAGGGGGAATCCTTGTGCACTCCTTTGCCATTGATGTCAAAGAGGGAGAGAAGAAGAATATTTCCATCAATGACAAAGGGGGAGATTGTTAATCTAGGTTTTCATTGATGTCAATATGGCAGTGTTTGTGATGGAAAATTCTTGTGACATGTGTGGTTTCCCATTGATGCTCACTGATCATGATACTGCTCATGGAGGATCCAAGGATTGAATACAGACATAATAGAAACAGTGGAACCGAAGAGGAAAGATATCGGAAGCCATCAAAAGAGAAAGAAAAAGAGTAAAGAGGAGAAGCCATGAAGCCAAAGAATAAGAGGAAGAGTTCATCAGAAGCCATCAAGGAAGCAGGTTATCGCATATGCCCAAGGGTAAGTGTTATAGGAAGAACAAAGAGCAACAATAATATTAGAGGAGTAAATAAGAAAACATCGGAGGAGCCATATCGAAAGTATCGCATGTAATATATGCCCAAGAAGAACCGATAGGAAGAAAATAGCGGAGGAGCATAAAAAAAGTTATTGGAGGTCAGATGAAGATAAGCCATAAGAGAAACAGCTATCAGAAGAGTGGAAGAGTGAAGAGAAGTCATAGGAGATCAAACCCAAGTGCTTGCAAAAGAAGAATGGCTGAGGAATAGATCTGGATCGTCAGATCGACAAATCTGTTAGATCGACAATGATTAGCAACTGTGGGGGTAGGAAAGTACGGATTTCCTTGATCGTGGCTGAAGTCCCGCACTCAATCCTAGCCGTCGATCTCATATTCAACTCTTAGATCACAGTCAACTGCAGGGGTTAAGGTTGTTTTAATCCGTGTGCCAGTCGAATTCCCGCAAGCCATAGATTGCAATATAATACGCGGAGCCGATAGCTCCATTAGAATAGCCCTAATGTAATATCGCATTCGCCCATTGGAACTTTCATATCGCAAGTTATAAAGGGATGTCACATTAAAAACTGTGATTGTGATATTCTTGCGGACCCGACTACAACACTATAACATAACTTAATGTAATATTGCATCCGTTGGATCGCAGGTTTCAAAGAAAGGTCAAAACTTTGATTGTGATAAGGGTGTGGACACAACGGACTACCGATTGTGATAAAGTTGTTTACCCAATGAGCTTATCAAAAACATTTTATTGTATACCGCATCTGCTCTGTCGGCCATAGGGGATCAACCATGTTATGAGAAGACCTCTGAAAGTTGTGGTTGCGATTAAGGTGATGATGTGGAAGGTGGTACCACCCATTATATGGTTTTTAACTATATTAATATGTGAATATCAATGATGTTGATATCAGAGGACAGAGCATGTGCACACTTGTAAAACCTCTGATTTTTTATGAAGTTGTGATTGCGCGATTGAAGGAATGACTCTCATTCTCACAAAACTTGTGATTTCGATTGATGATGTGGATGTGGGACCTTATTGGGTATGGTCTCTCCTATGAAATCCTCTATAAATGAAACATTTTTTTGAGTAATTGGATGAATATCCATAAGTCGACCTCTCCTTCCAAATGAACGTGTCTTTTGAGTATTGGTGAACATCGTATAAAAACAAGTTAAAACACTTCAATTCTAAGCATCTATCTCAAGCATAAAGAAGTTCACAACTCGTGAACTTGAAGAGATAGAGGATGCCAAAGATCGAGAAGTCGAAAGGTCGAGCGAGCCAAAAAGGAAGCCAAAGGTCGAACAAACAAAAGTGGAAGCCAAAGGACGAGCGAGCAAAGAAGGAAGCTAAAAAGTCTAGCAGAAGAAGAAGGAAGTCGAAGGTCGAGCAAGCAAAGAAGGAAGCTGAAAGGTCCAGTGGAGGAAGAAGGAAGCCGAAGGTCAAACATTCTATTGACTGGGTTATTTATTGAAAATCTTGGACCTGTGTTTGACAGTGATTCAGATAACAGTTCAAAAGGAGGCTCTACAAATCTAAGAAGATTATTTGAGTATGAACAGGGTTGTTTTAATTGAAGGCACAATATGAAACCGCGATAGTCACTCCTCTAAAGAACTCAATCCTGAAGTAGTCACTCCTGAAGCATTTACTGTGACAGTGAGAACTTAGGCTTAAAACAGAGAGTTGTTTTTGTGCAGAGCTTAGTGCAATTCATTGTAGACACATTGAAGTTGTGTGAAGACTCTTGTAGATCATGATGGCTATTTGAAATCATCATGAGGTAACTTTGTAGACTCTGTTTGGGCAATATGAAGAATTGTGAAGACTCCTTCATATGAAGATAGGTTGTCATTGATGTAGCAGTGAAGCTGTAGATTGATAGAACACAGTGAAGAAGATTTTGAGAGCAGTGTAATACAATCAAAACATTTCTTGACAAGATAGGGTCGGAGCCCTTGGGGTTGGTGCCTCAGAATTGGAAGGATTGGTGTCCTTGGAGTTGGTGCTCCTAAATCCAAGGTTGGTGCCTTGACAAGATAGGGTCAGAGCCCTTGGGGTTGGTGCCTCAGAATTGGAAGGATTGGTGTCCTTGGAGTTGGTGCTCCTAAACACAAGGTTGGTGCCTTGAGAAGATAGGGTTGGTGCCCTAGAGGTTGGAGCCTCACAAAAGACCAAGTTGGTGCTTGGAAACAAGTTGGAGCCTTATATATATTGTACCTAATTTATTGTAAAGATTATATTAATAAAAGAATTTATTCCTATTGTTCATTTTGTGTTCTAAATATAAATGATTTAACTGGTAAAAATAACAATTGAAAAGGAATATTGATTCTCCCCCCCCCCGCCTCTCAGTATTTCCAACAGATCGTTCCAAGTAGTTTCGTCCAGAGACATAACCTCAACGATACTTTCATTGGTGGGGAATGTCTCTTTCAAAGGATCCAAGGAATCCCATGAACCAAGCCAAGGAGATGGCACATAATTACCCAGATGCATACTAAAAACAACATGACTTTCTAAAGTAGTCATTGAAGCTAAGACAATTTCTTGATACACTTGTTCTAATGGACTTAACAGCATAGAGTCACCAAATCAATCAATTTGATCTGGAGTAGGAATAATCCAAGGATATGTAGAAACATAGATCATATTGATCGAAGTTATATTCGTAGGTGGGAGAGAAAAAGTACCCATTAAAGTAGAGTCTTTAAAAAGACCTGCCCCCAAACTGTCATAAGGAATTTCAGTATTTCCCACATATGGAACATTGCCATTCAATGTATCGGAAGAGAAAAAAGACAATTGGTCGGCGGTGACAATTTTTCCTTCTTGAGGAAAACGAAGCACCTGAAAAAAAGAAGAAACCACACAAAACATAGCTTGGTTCCAACTTCGCCCGAGAAGAAGGTTGTAGTTGAGATTCGCATCTACAACTTCCAATTCTAGCTCAGTGGTCTTTCCTTCCAATGTAATAGGGAAACTTGTGAGAATACCATATGCACGGGAGCCTCTATCATCAAAGGCCTCCAAAGTGTTTGGGGACTGATTGAGAGGAGGAGATCCAATGGCCTACCAACACAAAACAAACATGATGTAGGTGGAAGAACCTTCATCAATAACAATCTGATGGATCATCTTTCCTTTAATGAAAACTTGAATCAGAAAAGCAATCGAATGAGGAAGATGAGGAATGCGGTTTTGAAGATCCAAGGTAATTAAACTTGAATCAGCAAGATCAATGGTGCCTATAGCAGACAACAACGATTTCCACTACATTGGACATGTTTGGAGAACTTCCCAAGCAGACATCGCCGAAGGTGCTTGAGCTAAATCTTCAACAATATTATAACGTTGTGCAGCTCTAGCATTTGGATTATAAGATGATTTTCGAAGCACACCTTTGGGAGGTGGTCAAATTACAAACTCGTTGTTAGGACACTCAATGTGGAGCGGACTAGAACTGGATGGAGTTGAAGTAGAAGGTATATCAGTAACTTCTCTTTCCAGCATCCTCTTCTGCGAGGTTCAATAATCCTTTGTTCGAGTAGCAATCGAAATAGGCGATGAACCTTGCGTCATGAAAACTTGGGAACTAGAGGAGGCAGAGGATTGTGGTTGGTCTACTAATTACATCTGCTGAGATGGAAAAGGCTCTTTCAAAATGGCCGAAGTCCCTTTCAATAAATGGTTAACTTCAAAACGTCGGGGACAGTCCTTGGTATAATGGTCTTCCTCACAAATGAGGCAAGGATATTTCGGCCTTCACTTAGAAGCATCATCAGCAGATGATTTGGCCAGATCATGTTTCTAGGTATTGGTTTTAGCTTTACCTTTAACCTTTTTCTTACCTTTTGAGGCCTTATTTGTTGTGGTAGACTAAACAGCATGTATCTCGGAGGTTTTACCAGGATTTGATGAATTTTTCAAAGGATTATTGGAGCTAGTGCCTAAAACAGATTTTTGCTTCAAAGAAGTCTTAGTGGAAGTTTAAGACATTGAACCAATTACACCATCAACAAGTGGCACATCAGGAGACTTTGAGGTTGTCGGATCTGAAGATGGACTTGGAGCATCATGCAATATCTCATATAACATGCTAGATTGAGGATAGACTAAGTCTAAATACTGAGCACAGGAAATAGCTTTGCCTTCAGTAACACATCCACCCATTTTTATATCTGTAGCAATTTTGTTTACAAATGATTTTGTGAACCATTCAGTTAACAACTCATCAAGAATCTTGAATTTGATGAGGTGACGCCGATGTCTCCATTCATGGATATGATCAAAAATGTGGGTCGCAGTATTTTGCTTCAAGGATGTGAGCAAATGAGTGCTAGTTTCATATCGAACTCACAATTGGAAGTGGGTGAGGAAGGCCATAGCTAAAGAGTTAAAGTCAACATAGGTAGATCAAGGCAACTCAATATACCATTTTGTGGCAACACCTATTAAGGTTCTCTAAAAGATTTGTAGACAAATAGAATCGTCAACATATGAATTTGAAGAGCACCATAAGTGATATGTCATCACATGGGCTTGTGGGTCCTCTTTAGACTTTCCTTCGAATTTAGGGCAATTGCTTGGAACTTTAGTTGGAACCGAAGGCCAATAAGGTGAATGAAGAATAGGATCATTTGTGAGCCTTGAGACATCAAGAAATTCCAACATAGCCAAAAATGGCAATTGCATATTGAATGGAATGTAGGGCCTTTGAGGAGGCCCAAACTGCAGGGTCCAACCTTGCTGGTAAGGATTCCACCCCCACAGTGGAGGATTTTGACCATACGGGTTTTGATTTTGCCCCCACTGAGGGGTACCTTGACCATAATCTGGATTTTGTCCAAGGTAGGTTTGATATTGACCTACCATAGGCCATTGATAAGCATTATACACAACATACGAATTGTAAGGTTGTTGCATCTCTTTACCCTGGACATAAGGAGATTGGCCCTGCTGCGCCAAGGGTTGACCTTGTGTTTGCAAGGGCTAACCTTGTTGATATACATATTGAACCTACTGCAGAGGTTGACCTTGCTGCTACAAAGGTTGACTTTGTTGTTGTAAAGGTTGACCGTGTTGCTGCAAAGGTTGGCCTTGTGGATACAAAGGTTGTGTAGGCTACTGAACAAACTGAGTTTGTTGCTGCAAAGGCTCCTGATACTGTTGCAAAGGTTGCCCCTGCTGCTGCAAAGATTGCCCATGCTACTGTAACAATTGCCCTTGCTGCAGCAAAGGTTGTTGATACTGTTGCAAAGGTTTCCCTTGGTGAGGCAAAGGTGGCCCTTCGTGAGGCAAAGGTTTCCCTTGCTATTGTAAGGACTGTCCTTGCTCCTGCAAGGGTTGTTAGATAGTTCCCTGGAGTATACCTTTAGGGTATTGGTAATTTTTGAATTAGATCTAACCATATCCACTAGGAATAGTGGATTGACTAGGCTAGACATAAGCACCTGCTTGTGGAATGTAAGATGGAGTGACCAAGGCTTGCAAACCATATGGGACATAAGCCTATTGGAGTGGAATCTAAGTTGTATAAGGCTATTAATACTAGATATTACCCAACTTGGATGGACCAACAGGGTTAGGAATTGCACCAGAATATGGATGATTGACTCCAACCATATGAGATTGTAATCCACTCACATGGGTCTCACCTGACACAAGAAGAATGTTCCAATTTTTCCCCCCAGGTGGTGGCATATTCTATCCACTTGACAAAGGGATGGAAGAACTGACTGAAACCTAACCTAAAATAGTCTCTTGTATCAGAATGGATGACTGAAAGGATGGTACAAGTTGCAATGGAATCGTAGGTTGAACGGGAACTAATGTGACAACAGTTTGTACAGATATTTGAGAAGTCACGTTTGGAACAAATGGACCCAAAGTAGGCCTATCATTTGAAGACCAAATGGGATTTTGATACAAATACTAAGCACTAAGAGTTCCTGAAACTAACTTGGCTAAGGTTGTATAACCAGGTGGAAGCATGGGTCCACTAGTTTGAGGAAGTGTGTGAGATGGGACTCTTCCCATAAAAGGAAAGCCTTCTAGAGGACATCCATACTCTTGCTCTTCATCAACATGAGGAGTGTGAGTAGCAGAAACTTTCGAATGACCTGGAGGAGAGGTTGGGATCTCACCTGCTGAATCCATGGGTGGAAACAATTGGCGAGGAGGAATCTGAGATGTACGAGGAGATAACTCCAAAGTAACACCACATTGATCGTAAGGACTGTAAGGACACTGAGGAGATATCACAACGGGGTCAAATAACGTATTCGGCGAATATAAGACAAACCTCTGTGGACTCTCAGGGGTTTCTGGATCAGATTCTTGAGGTGACAAGGAATCTGAAGGTGGTGGATGAGAAGAAAGGGGTTGAATGCTCGGGACAATCCCAAGTTCAAAACCTTGAGCTTCAAGTGACTGAGGAAGTTCCAGGTGAACTCCTTGTGAAGACCCTTCAGTATCAGACAACGAAGGGGAACTTTGGGGTGAACTCAATGGTTTAGCCATGATGACTTTCTCTCAAGAGCAAAAAAGGAGAGGAGATTCATTGAGGGTTGATTAAAAATAAAATTTACAAGGATTTACTTAATATTGGGCCAAGAAGAAACTGCATGGGTTCGACATGTTATCATGGGCAATTATTTTTAGAATTTGAAACAAAAAAATTCCTTTTCATTTTTTAAGAACCGAGAAAAGTATGAAAAGCTAACTCTAGTCGCTTTCGTTGGTTTAGTGAGCTTGAAAGGAAAAGAGTTCGATGATCTTTTCAAATTTAAGGAGTCAGAAAAGATCGAAATGACTACTCAGGTAACTCTAAGAAAAAAGGATTTCCAAGTAACCATGAATTGCAATATACACCTTAGCAAATATATTTACCAAGGACTTGACGTACATGTAGGAAATCTCCATGAATGTTGTGTTCGGTGTATCACGTTTACAGGGCAGCAGACTCGGCTTCCTATGGATAAAGGTTTTCAATCCTATAAGGGTCTCCCTTTATATACTCGATGGTACGAGGAGCACAAGTCCGTGCTAGCGCTGTCTAATGCAAGAGTATTGCTAACAACAACTGCTAAGTTTTATAGATGCTCGAACACGTCTCTAGCCTAGACCATTAAGTATGAGCGTTAAGTTTCAAATGCTCCTTAGATTACTTGAGGTAAATTTTAAGTTGATCTTTGAATTAAGTTTCAATTTTGAGAGCCCAACGATGTCACATGTTCCTAGAATGCAATTAAATGATGAAAATGAAACTTTTCATTCGATGAAGGCTATTCTAACAAAGGGAGAGAAACAACCAATCAATGCATCAAAGAATCCAAAAAAATTCAACACAATTTTCCAATGCAATAGTGTTGGCTTATGGGGGCCTGACCCAAGTTGAGATTTAGTTAGCCAAACAAATCCCTACACCAATGGCCCTTTCAGCATTAGCCCGCGGAGCGCGGACTGAAGTCTCACCCGAAGCAGTATGAGGGGATTTTGGAACCAAGTTTCCGCACCCTTGATATGGTTGTGATGTCGGTTTATTCCAACTCAACATGCCTTCACGTAGGTCACTTCGCACTCTGTTCCACCCTTTAGTACCTTCGCAATTTGTTACAATCATCTTTTGCGCAGCCCTAACCAAGGGCTGAGATGATTTCGTGCCACTAGGGCAGCGAACTATGATATTTCCCAAACTATGCTAAGTATCTTACTTATCTTATTGACAAATCTTAATTATCTTCACGTAAATAGATATTCTTCCTTGTGTTCACTTAACCAATATAGTTATACACATTTGCGCATCATATAAGAATTAAAAGTGAAGTTCATACCCAATATAACAGATGCATAAACAGGAAATAAATATGCATAAATGATAGAAAACTTCTCTTTATTAATACTTCCAGATGATTACAGACTCGACTCGCCCTACACACTCAGCTGCAGGGGTCCGCACACTCAACTGTGGACTACTAGGCCTCTGCGCACTCAACTACAGAGCCTCTTCCTACTCTACAACCCAAAACTTAGACCTTTACTTAGAGCTATCTCTCATACATCTTCATTGTTCGATCCATGTATTATTATTATACTTTAACTACTTAGAGCTTCGCTCTAATTATACAATATCATGGTCGGAGGACCATGGGTAGATCTTCTACAGCTGACATTACATTATTAAAACAAGGGCGGACAACCCTATGACTCTTTAACAACTACGCGCTCTGCGCCCACAAAATGCGGAGTATTTACATTGGAATTACAAAATTGGACCAACATCTGGGCTCTAAGCCCCAAAACTGCCCTTGGGGGATCTCGCGCCCAACAAGCCCCCAACACAAACATCGTGACTCGCCCTCGAGTCACTCTGCAGGTGCGGAGATCTTAGCGTGAAGACCTCCTAACTCTGTTTGGATTGCTGCAAGTTCGGCAACGCACTAAGTGGTTGCCTACTGGACTTCCTCCACGCATTGTTCGGTGACCGCTACTATTGAACTGCTGCCCTGAATCCTCTCCTGAGTTGCTTGCAGTTGCAGCTTTGCTTCAATGGATGCTATAATTGTATACGCCTCATCGATCCATGGTTGTAGGCATGCTTTCAAGACCACTTCTTTGTGCCAAGCGGCATCCACCTGTTCCTTGAGCACCTTTTCCTGCTACATCCTTGCAAACCTCTACATAAGGGCAACTGTCTGTGTGGTCCCTTTTACCTCATCATATTTCTGTTGTAGCTCACATGCCTCTGTCTCTAGGTGCTCTATGTTTGGGTCCTCTTGCAAGGTGGTTAGGACCTCGAATGATTGTTCGAACAACTTCATGCAGTCTGTCATTGCACTATCAACTACCGCCATTGCTATTGTGATCACGGTGGTACGCTTTTCTCTGACCTCTGACGGAGTTGAAGGTTGTGCCTTCAACTGTAGTTCTGCTATCTAAAGGTTCAGCTCCAACTGAACCCTGGCCATTTCTGCTCTTGCGTCGCGCACCCCTGTGGCTAACTTACGGATGCGTGCCTCCACCAGTTCCTCTGCTTGAATGGCCAACTCCGAGACCATTTGGTAGGCTTCCTCCATAACCTGCATTATCTGTTTGTTATGCTCCACAGCCTTGTTGCGTTGCAAGCTCAACTGCTCAATGTTAATGCGTTGCTCGCTCATTACCTATAGAGCGCGACTCTCCCTGGACCGAAGTTCTATGGTGACTCCATCTTGCAAGAGATAGAGCATCTCCTGAGGGAGTGCAGCCATGTTTAATCCGACCCCTTTCAAGCTACTGACCATAGGCCTGTCGGCCTCATTTTCTGTAATGAGTGCTCCATCTGGTAGCACTATTGTGTTGGTCATCCTGGCGCGCAACATTTCCTCAGCAGCTGAAGTGTCGACTGCGAGGCTGGTGGACACTGTGCCAGCCTGTGGAGTGCGCACCTGCAACTCCTGTATTTGTGTCCGAAGAGCCCCCAATACCAACTAGTGTTGTTCCTCAAACTGCTAGAGGGCCTTCGCGGTGACATCCCTCACCGTTTCACTGATATCATGCAGATCCCCTTCAGTGAGGGTGATAGGGTCGAAAGATGTCTTCGAGGCCTTTGTTTTCTTTCACGGCCCTACCTGCTCTCATGGTCGCGGACGTTTGAGTTGGGTGGATGTCATCTGCAGGTCTGTGCCACCTTGTTCTGTATCGGTCTCTAGTTCAGGCAAAGGTGACTTCTATCCTTTGCGTTCTTCTTCTGCTGTTTTATGTTGCTGTTCCACTAATTTTGCAGCATCACTCAC
Source organism: Pinus tabuliformis (assembly GCA_031772625.1). Classification (NCBI taxonomy): domain Eukaryota; kingdom Viridiplantae; phylum Streptophyta; class Pinopsida; order Pinales; family Pinaceae; genus Pinus; species Pinus tabuliformis. The sequence continues at coordinate 100,463,920 of CM062818.1, read as the reverse complement.
TACCTGGGCCTTAGTCACTGCTTCTTCCTTCCTGCGCTTTTCCGCTAGTTGTGCCATCCGAATTTTTGTCTCTTCCTTCTTCCGTTGCGCGACAGACTTCTCTGCCTCCACCGCGGAGTTAGCTGGAGCGCGCCACTCCGATGACCAAGACTTAAGGACCGCAAAATTTACATCGTCGGTCGCCAAGTATGGTAACTCATGCCACATCTTTATAGGGTCCTTCCGTGCCCTGATGAAGACATGGTGGAAGTTGGCTTTGAACTTGGCAAAGCTCTGCAAAGTGTTGTAGACTATGGGCGATAATTGCGGCTTGTGATTGACCCCCATCCAGACGTCCATCTCCATTAACACCCAAAATATCTTGCTCTCTTTGATCCGTTGTGCGTCCCTGGTCACCCACAACGAAGCGTACTTCACTGTCTCTAGAAGGTCCGGCGGGACCGAACAGAACTGGCTATCTTCAAGCAGTTCCCATGCCACCAGCACGATCAACAACAGGAGCCATGCGTAATGAAACATTTTTCCCTACTCCTGTGCCTCACGGCAATTCACAAGGAACTCTCTGCATAGATAGTTCACCGAGTAGAACTGGACCCCTTCTATGCATTGTGCTGCTAGTGCAACTACTGGTGTGGGAAGCTCATCCGCATGGCACTTCCACATCACCTTTCCTACAAATATATGTGTGGCAACCTTGACTGCGAGAATTTTGATGCTGGAGATGGCATACCCTCACTTCTTCTTCTCCAACTTAAAATTATTTTTCATTTCCTCTGCGAGGACCAACATGCCACCTTTTCCCTCTGAGATGTTTGTTGGATCCTCCCCTGAGCAAGGGAGCCATGTAATCCGGTGAATTAGATGGTCTGTGATGGGGATAGGATCCTCCAGCCACAAGCACCCATCATGCACCAAGCAAAGAAGCTACCTAATGACAAAAACAGTCACTAAGGCATGGTGGTAATGTGGCACCCAGAGCAGGTTTAGCAACCCTGCTTTCTCGACACCTCTAAGCCATTTGCGTGGCTCTAGTTCAATCATTCCATCCGGTGCATCTATCTTCTGGTGCATTAGCTTCGCGGTTGCTAAATGCAGGAACTTATCGTCATCCGCGAGGTCCCAATCTTCAAATTTCAACACAGGAACCTGCCCCAAGTGTGAACCCTCAAAAATAATATCATCAGGGAGCAGCGGGGTTTGTAGAGAGCTCTTGCTCTCATCTATATCTTTTGGCACCTTGGCTTTACCCTTGCACGGAGGAACATATTACAGTAGCCTGGTGATAGGGTCCACACCCTGGGTTTCGATACCCATCTCTACATCCTCCTCCTCCTCCAGGATTTCTTCAAACTCTTCCTCCTCATTGGCCTCTAGATTAATGGCCTTCCCTTTTTCCTCCAATTTTAGCTTGGTCCTCAGTATATTTCAAGGAGAGATGCGCACCGGTATCATGGCATACTTATCCTTCTTGGGTCTCGATGTTCGTGGTGATTTAGGGACCTTAGCGATTATTCCAGCACTCTCTGGGGCTTCCACTTCCGCAATTTCCTGCGCAGCTTCCTCAGCTGTCACTACTCCTGTGTCCATGGCTTCTTCGGGTGCTGACATCATTCTAGTTAGGAGGTCCTACATTTCCTTCGACAATGTTTCAAACACTGAACTTGCTCTCAAAGCCTCAAAGTTCAAAAGGTCCATACACAGTCGAAAGCGCAATAGCTTAGCTCTCAAAATGGCAAGTGTTGTTCACTGGACAGCCATTTTTAATTTATAGCACCTTTTGAATTTGAATTCAACCGTTCCCCCCACATTCGGTACATTAATGCTTTATTGGCGGTAGATTTTCAATAATCTAGCCCATAAAGTTCGCCTTAAATGCCTGCCACCTACTCCATTTGGCCTCAAACCAAGCATCAAATCATGAATAGTGACTTTAATGGTCACTTTCGGGTAGACTTGCGTTCCAGTGCAACTATCCTCACGCTGTTGCAGACCCTGTGACACTTCGCGACTGCATGCAGTCCTGACATTGTGTAGTTCCTGGGCAAAGTAGTTTATAGTCCCGCGCCTCCTTTCAACTACCTGGAGAGATAAGATTGTGCTTCTATTGGCTAGTCAGATGGTTGGGCCACCTGTGTATGGCTTCAGACGACTGCCATTCACTTTTCCTAGGAAGGGATCTCCATTCAACTTAACCAGTTGTACCGTGCCTCCGTCGGTAATCTCCTTAATAATATACAGCCCTAACCAGTGCATTCTGAACTTCCCTGAAAATTTATCAAACTTACTATGATACAATAAAACCACATCATTTACCTTGAATGTGCGCAGCTTGATGTGTTGGTCGTGTAATGCCTTTTCGTGCTACTTCTGCACCTGCTAGTGAAATCCAGCCAAAAATCTCTCTTCTTCGATCTCATCTAACTACACGAGCCTCTCCTCCAAGGCTCCGCGATCCATCATACTTGTGAGCGCTGTTATGCGCAGACTAGGCACGATGTATTCCATAGGCATTACAGCTTCCACTCCATAGACCAGCCTAAAAGGTGTCTATCCTGTCAGTTTCTTGCATGTCGTTCGATAAGCTCATAACCCTGCAGGTACGCGTAGGTCCCAATCACTTCGCTGCGCATTGCATACCTTGGTCAGCGCAGTCTCCAGTACTTTGTTGAATGCTTCCACTGTCTGGTTAGCCTGTGGGTGATAAGGTGTGCTCTTCTGGTGATACACCTGAAATTCCTACGTTAGCGCATTGATCGTTTCGTTTAGGAAGTGTGTACCGCAATCACTCATCAATATCTTCGAACATCCAAATCACGTCAATACATATTCAAATAGAAACTTCGCGGTTGTCGTGCCTGTGTAATCCTTCACCAGCTGGGCTTCCGCCCAACGAGTCAAATACTCCATCGCAGTGATAATATACCTCACGCCTGTCTTTCCTTGAGGTTTGATGGGTCCTACAAAATCTATTGCCCATTTTTCAAAAGGTTGCAACATCATTTATGGATTCAAATGCATTTCATCCCTCTGCGATGGCCTGCCTATTCTTTGACATACATCATATGCTTTGCAATATGCTTTTGAATCCTGATGAAGGGTTGGCCACCACAACCTTGCGCGTAGAATCTTCTACGCAGTTGCTCTTCCTACATAATGTCCTCCCGTGGCACCCCCATGAGCGTCCGCAAGGATGCTGCTATGTTTAAATTCAGGTACATACCTTCGCAGTATCTCATCATTCCCCATCTTGTATAGATGCCCAGCAATGACAAAGAAATCTGCCACGCGCACCACTAATTCCTTCTTTTGCTGGACAGAGTATCCTTCTGGCGCAGTTCCAATTGTTAGAAAGTGTATTATATCCTTGAAATGTCCATCCTCTATGCACACAGCAAAGAGCTGTGTGTCGGGTAATCCTTCCTTCAAAATAGTACGTTCCTCCCCTGTCTCAATGCATGACAAGTGATCTGGTCCTGCATTCAATCGTCCAAGCTTCACAACAACTTCAAAATCATATTCTTGGAATAATAAAATCCATCTGTAGATTCTCCCCTCCAACATAGGCTTATTGACCAGGTACCTTAGTGCGGAATGGTCTGTATACATCTTAAAGTGTCCTCCTAGCAAGTAGTGTCGATATTTCTAGAGTGCATATACCATAGCTAGCCCCTCGCAGTTAGTGGTGGAATAGTTCTTCTCTGCTTTGGGTAATCTGCAACTTGCGAACGCGATAGGGTGATCCAAGCCTTCTCCGCCATCCTGTGTTAGTACTGCCCCCAGTGCTATACACGATGCATCAACATGGACATGAAACTCTTTCTTCCAGTTCGGGAAGACAAGAATCGGCACAATAACCATCTTTTATTTCAATATATCCAGGCTTTTCTTACAGTCATCGTTCCAGCAGAACATGACATCCTTCTTCAACAATTTTTCCATCAGCGCGGTGATCTGGGCATAGCCTTTGATAAACTTTATGTAATACCCCATATGTCTGGTGAGCTCCATTATTGTAGCAATAATGCTACAACTCCTGGGGCTTCCTGTCTCTTAATTTTATCAACCCGGTAGTTCGTACAAACTTGGAAGCGACGGTGATGTATGCACAAGTACTAGCTCTTGTCGCAGCTGTCACTTGGTCAGCTGGCACAAGTCCGCTAGGGCTCAAGCCAACTTCTATATGCTCTCAGAAGAAGCTTGCTAAATGATGGACGAAGGCTATCTTAAAGGAAATTAATCTAATTTGCAAAAATGAACTGAAAGCCAAAAAGAAATGCAAACCCTAGCAAACCCTAATTCTACCAACTAGTCCTACTGATGCAAAAATGAGAATGCAAACTATGAGAAGAGATGCCATTACTTCTAGGAAGGTAAAATGCATGTGTCTAAGTTATCACTATCTGAAGAAAACATCTTTTTGTATTTTTTATTAAGTTGTTGGAATTATCATGCATGTGATTCTAACTAGTTTTCCACTGTGCAGGGATGGATCAAGGGATGAAATGCATGGAAGAGGTCAGGCAGGTACAGAGAGGGTCTAAGGGATCCCTAGCATTCTTTCTGAGAGTTTCACAAAGTCTGGAGGCCATGCAACCGTGTTTATGAACTTCTACAGGAAGTCTGCAGGGGTTTCTACAGGATAGTCCTGTAAGTCTTCTACAGGATGTTCTGTAATTCTTCTACAGGATGTTTACGAATTGGATTTTTGAGGATGGATGGTTGATGGAAGATGCATGGATGGTTATGGAGGTAGGATGGGGGTCTGAAGTGACCTAGGAACTGATGGATGGAGTGATGAGATGATATGTGGAAGGATGATTTGGCTTTAAGGTAGTTGAGGCAACAATGGAGAAGAAGGTAGGGTAACGTGGCAAAAGAGCAGATGGGAGATAAGGAAACAGACTTGGTGATGGAGGAGCTGATCTGAACGAGGCTCAAATGAACGAGGAGGTGATGAAGATGCCCTGCACAATGCTTATTCAAACAAATCAATGAATTCTTGCAAACAAACCAAGTCCTAGCTAACTCAATCCAACTGTTAATGAATGAGTAAACAGCAGCCTTGTTTGAAAAGAGAACCATACACATCACATGAGAAAGAACATGCCAAAAGATCTAAATGCATACAAACTCCTACCAATATATTATGAACATGAGAAGCTACTTGAACCATCAAAAGAAACCTAAGTAACAAAGCACGAATTAAATCTAAAGAGCAGATTTTATTTCAAGAACGCAGCAAACACATAAAGATAAACAAGGGAGGTACTGGGCGCTTGAGATGGGCCCAACCCCAAGAACTACAGCCTCCCAAGAGCGATTTAGAGCTGGTGCAAAGCTGGATCCATCTTTATTAATCAAGAAATGAAAAGTTACATCAAAACTGTCCACAAGGAGAGCTTGAGAATGAGCTGAAAGCAAAGCTAATCCATGGCCTAAAAATCGAACTACAAGCTAGCTAACTAATGGCTAAAACAAAATGACTAACTAGCTACAAAAATGACTACCAACTAGCTAACCAAAATGAGGCCCCAAGCCTTCTTATTTATACAATTTGAGGACCCAACAGTCCTCCTAAAAGTTAGGGACTTGGCTGCCCAAGACTTGGAGTTAACAGCAGTCCAACTTGACTTGCTTGGCTGCCCTTGAGCTGATTGATTCGGTGGCCCTTGAACTCCGAGCTGATGGTGGAGAATTCGAGGTAAGGGCCCATAAATGAGGGGGACACCTTCCTACAAATCCTCTAGCTTGTTCTCCCACGAATTTGGCTGCCAAGTGCACATTAAGACCTTCCATTTTGTCTCCAAGTTGACCAACAAGGCTACACAAAGCACCCATTAGACTTGTTGGCATAATGACTAACCAAATTCACTCTATTAACATAAAAATAATCAAAAACATGCAATAAACAAATGAGAATGGTGGACTAAGCCAAATTAGGAGGTTGAATGAGCCCAAATAATTGTGCATTTTTGGGGCTCATCATCACCCCCCTACTGAAAGTGTTGCTCATCCTCTGAGCAACCAAATCTCTCCCCTTGTCTTTGATGGCCCTGGTGACGTCCTTGGCTAGCATCTCGGCCGATTTCTCCTTTGGCTTCCCTCTTTTCAAACTTTCCTGTAGAAACTGTTCTGTCTTCCTGTAGAAACAGTCTCCACTGTTTCGGCCTGCTTGGCTGAGGGTGCCTTCTCTGTTCTTGCCTTTGACCTATGATTTGGATGTCTTTCAAATGTGAAATTTGACCTTTAGTTGTTTGCCTATATACACCTTTTCCTGTTCAACTGCCTGGAGGTGTAATCTGCTGATTCCCTGTTTCATGAGCTGTCCCATATCTATGTTTGAAAGAATAATCTTTGTCAGCTATTGAAGTATATGATACAAAATCTTTGCGTCATCTGACCCTTTTGAAAAATATATTCCTTCTTTATTCATGGGTTACTTCTTGTAAAAGTATAATTACTAGAAAAACTCAGCAGAAATTAATTACTTTCTTCCTGGTCATCTAGCAAAACTTTGACAACAAAATTGGCAGTCAATTGTTTCATTTAAGGCTCTGCATGTGTGTCAAGGAAAATAAGAACTTCATGTCAACAATTTTAGATATGGACACTGCTGAATTCATTCATGTTATCAACATTCTAATGCTCTGTTTTGACTTCATGATCATATTGCAGAGATGGCATCTTTCCTCAACAATTAATTCTCCCCATGTTCCATATTGGTCTAAGATAAATTCAAATTATTTTGAAGAAAATCTCATACAACTCCTAAGAGATGAAAGAACCTACCAAAGGTATTCTTACTCTTTGATTTCCATATCGATCAATGAAGCAGGGGGCTTTCTCCAAGAAGGATAAACTTCCATCAATATCCTTCAATGCAAGCCTATCTATAACTAAGAACTTCACTGGTCATTTTTCCCTCTACTGCTTTGGATAACTTTGAATGGTATGTATCAACTGAATCACTTCAAAATATACAGTTCTGTCCCATAATCAATTCCCTGGTGAAGACTCCACAATGAAGAAGAAGAACATTTCAAGTCAGAAAATAATGTTCTATCTGGAAAAACTTCGTAATCTCGAGCTCTTTTCCTTGCTTTCATTCAAGTGCTTCTTGTGCTCAAGACTTCGCACTCTATCCCTGTTTAGTCTGTCCAAACTCTGCCGTGGAGAAGCAATCCATTTGTTCCTGGGCCTGTTGGCTCAGCTTCCGTTCCTTGTCCCATGGCAGACCCATAGGGAGTTCTGTGATTCTACTGATATGTTCTGGGGTGAGCTTGAGGCTCAGACCTCTGAAGTTTACTGTAGCCAGTGTCTTAGATTTCGGCCTTAAAGCCTGCAGAAATTCTTCAGCTACTTCATCATCGTAACCCTGCAAATTATCACAAAAAGACATCCATTGAACCCTTGTGAATAGTTCTACCACCTCCTGGTTTTCTCTTAATTTGGTGGAATCTGTGGTTTCCCGCCTGATAAGCCCACCCGGCATGATGAACACGGGGGTTTTGACTAAAGGTGACAAATGCAAAGGAGATTCGGTCTATTTTAGACAGGGCATGCATACAATTCACAAAACACAGTCTAGTTATACTGCTATCCTTGAGAAGCGATAGTATAGGCACAGCAATCCGATATTTTTATGACCGGACTGTGAATGATGATCTTGCCACCTTTGAAAGCCAATTGCGGAAGGAGTTTCAGGGTTACCTTTTTTCTGCCACCCTTTCTTACGTGAGGAATTCACCTTCCTGTAGAAACAGCGTTCCTGTAGGAGCAGCGCGTGATTTCTGGGAAAGACTGCAGCTGGTCTGCGCCCTTGGTGTTACTTCACAGGCGTTCTAATGGCCAAAGCTCGGAGTGTTGAACTGCAGAGGGATCCGGATGATCATTCGAGTTCAAAACTGGAAGTCAGCCGAGCATTTTTCAATTACGGCCTGATTCACGTGAGAGAGTGAAGTGGCCAAGTGTACGTGGCCACATGCAACTGTTGTCTCCACTGCAGTGTAATTATGAACTGTAGTTCTCTGCCTGTAATCACTCACCATTAGTTGCACTGGAGCTCAAACGGCCAACACTTCCTGTTTTTTAAATTTCCACGTGAGTCAACCGTCCACGTGTACTGCGTGACTGCCAGCTGAGTTCTTAGAGAAGGAAATCAGCTTAACCTTGCTACATTCGTGGCTTAATCTTACCATTCCATTCGTTCATGCAGTTCTTGAATTAGATTCATGCAATAGAGGAATTAGTTTAGTCACGTACCTGCAAATCGACTGGCTGCTGTGAAGCTTTTTGCTGCTGCATGCTTGGATTCCTTGGTTGCATGAGGGCGTGGCTGATGATTCATGGCTGGTTTTCTTGTGCAGGTGTCTTCTGGACGGATCCAAGCTCCAGACAATCGTTTCCACGTTCAACTCTGCCCGTTCAAGCTGCTGCCATTGAATTTTCTCAGGACCAGAACTTCTTTTTGCCATTTCTCCCAAACGGCAAACCGGATTGAGCTGAAACTCGGTGGGCATGTTCCTACCATCATGATGCATCTCCCATAGCAAATTCGTGATCAATGGATGCACGGATTTCGAGAAAATTGGAAAATGGTTGAAGATTTCAGAGCTCGATTTCTCGAAAACCGTGCATCGGAATTGGCTGAAACTACTTGGGTAGGCTACTATCATCCATGTGCATCTCCCCATGAAACAGGTTTTGAAACGGATGCACGGTTATGGAGAAAATGCAAAAATGGCTGATGGTGATGGAGGCTAATTTCTTGGAAACCGTGCATCAGAATTGCATGAAACTGCTCAGGCATGTTGTCATCAACCTTGTACAATTCCCCATAAAACGGTTTATCAAATGGATGCATGGTTTTCAAGTTATGGCAAAAACAAATTTGGTTCTATGGATTTTTGCCTCAAGGCTTTTTGCATGTGCTTGCATGGGATGACAAAATGAATTTTGGCTGTGATGCAGGTGTGGAGATGATGGAGGAGGAGTTGGAAGGTTGCATGAGGGCTTCTGAACCCTTGAGGAAGCTATCATGCTTGCCAAACCACTTTTTGAAATGCATGCCTAGTTTCCCACAATTTCTACAGGAAGATCCTGTAGAAGCACAATGAGAAGCACAAGGAGGTGAAGAAACGATGGATGAAGGCAAGGGATGAACACACAAGTGCTTGCAGGCCTAACCAATAGATTCCCACCATTAGATTCACTTTTGAGATTGAATTTGGCTCGTCCAAAGGTTCTACAGGATGTTTCCTGTAGAAATTCAGAGCATCCTGTAGAAAACACAGTTTTGAGGAAAGAAGCATAATGACATGAAAAGAATGATGGAAAAGGGGTGAGGAGTGGAAACATAGATGAGTGTAGGCCTCATGGACATATTCCAAGCCTTCAGGTCCTCTTTGGAGATCAATTTGGCTTCTTTGTAAGCTTCCTGTAGAAGATATGAAACTTCCTGTAGAAGGCACAAAAACTCCTTTGTCTTTGATTTGAGTGCTCCTCCTATCATGAAACATCCTCCTTTAACCTGCAATGTCATTGCTGCAACATAAAATGGAGATTAGCTTTATTTTTCCTTTTTTTTTTCTTTTTCTCTTTTTTTTTTTGAAAAACAACTAGGGCGCCTCATGGAGGTTTTAACCCTAATTGCCTGCCTTGGGCGCCTCCAAGGGAGGTTTTCACCCAAAGATCTTTTTCTCTTTTCTCTTCTTTTTTTTCAACCCATTGACCGCCTCATGGAGGTTTTCAGTCAATGAGCCAACCTAAGGCGCCTCCGAGGAGGTTTTCACCTTAGATTTCTATTTTCCTCTTTTTTCATTTTTTCTTTTTCTTTTTTCTTTTTTCTCTTTTTTTTTTTCCTACCCTACCCTACTTGAAAAACAAAATTCCTTTCAAGTATAAGAATACTTCCAATGGAGCCATGTGCACATCGAGATTAGAGAAAAAATGATGTGGAGGCTCGAAATGCATGCTCTGACAGGTATCCAGATCTCAGAGACCAAATGATCTGACTTTGAAGGGATCAAACATAGTTGAGGAAGAGAGTACTGCTGCAACTTAGTGACTGTCTGGAACCATGTCTCAATACAGCTTTGATATCCTTGGTCCCTTTGCTGATCTGGATCATTCTTCATGTCACTTTCTATCATGACTTTCTCATCTTCCTCCTTTTGCTGATCTTTCTCTTGAATACATGGAAGATTTGATGGTAACCATGAGGGAACTTTCTCCATCTCTGATTCTGATCTCTTCTCTTCATCAAGTGCAGCCCATGGTTCTTTGATCTTTTCTTTTGGATCTTCTTTTGCCTTTGGTCCTTCAATGCTTTCAAGATGATCTCTTTTTTGCAACACTCTTCCTGAGCTTTGGTGAAGATCATTGGGCTCAAGAGGAGTTGTTTGGATATGTTGTGCCTCAGATTTGCAATGGGGTTGAGCTACTCCATTGCATGGCTTTGGAAATGGTACGGGTAGATGAGTGGAGGTGTGAGTTTGAGATGGAGATGGATGGCATTGTGGTTGGGTAGGCATTTGGGGTTGCCTTGGTGGAGGAGGAGGCGATGGTTGTGGATGAGCAGGTGGTGGAGGAAAATGAGCGGGATGGGAGTTGTACTGGGGCCTCCACTCCTGATAAGGTGCATTCCACTGAGGCTGTGGCTGAGCATAAGAGTGAAATGAATGAGCAACTGGTTGGGCGTAATATGGATCTGTGAAGGAACAAGGAGGATATGACCAAGGAGGAGGTGTAGACCAGGAAGGATGAGCAGGGGGATCCCAAGAAGGCATGAAAGTGGCTTGACAAGGGTCATAATAGGTCTCAGGTATCCCTTGCATCTCCTGCTGGTAAGATCTAGGTCCATGTGGCCTCCTTTGGTTCATATAATAGAGTGATTCAGTGGCTCCCTTGGCTCTTTGATATGCAGCTTTGATTCTGGGCAAGGAAGGGCACTGATCTATAGGATGGTATTCTTCACATACAAAACACACTTCTAGGGAGTGCATTGGACATTCGTTCCTAGGATGCTTTTTAAGGCACCTAGGACAAAAAATGACCAAAGCCCTCTTGGCTTCTTCTTGCTTCTTTTGGATCCGCAAGGTATCCAGTTGCATGGCAAGAAACTGCCTCATATCTCTCTTGAAATCTTTGATCTGATTTTCAAATTCATCCTTGGACAAGGGACTGCTCCAATCATTTCTGCTTGTAGCCATTTGCTCCAGAGGAATGTTTTCTTCTTCTTCTCCCCTAGAGGTTCTTTAAATATGCCTTGATGTCCACCCAGGGGTTCTTTCATCACAGCCATCGAAGAAGAACGTTGGCTGTGTGAAGCAGTGGGGGTGTTGTGCAATCATTTTTCTAACTTATCTCTACTCCTACAAAGCATGAAATGAAATCTTTTTGGTTGTTTGTTTGCTTTTTCCTACTTCTACTTGCAAAACTCAAATAGATTGAACTGCAACTAACTATCTTGAGAAAATGAAAATGCAGAATTGAAATGAAAGCAGGAAAGGACTAATCTATTTTGCTCAAATGAAATTGCAAGAATGAAATGCTAGTCTACGCTTGCAAAATTGAAATACTAATCTACGCTTGCAGGAATGGAAAGGCTAGTCTACGCTTGCAAAATTGAAATTGCGGAATTAAAAGGCTAATCTATGAAAGCAGGAAATACTAATCTATGAAAGCAGGAAATACTAATCTATGAAAGCAAGAAATGCTAATCTACTTTTGCATAAATGAAATTGCATAATGGAAATGAAATAAACTACGTAGCAGAAGGTTGTAGTAGAAAGTAGAAGAATAGCAACAATCACCAATACTCTGCCGCTTCCCCGGCAACGGCGCCAAAAAGATGGTGAGCTCCAGTATTGTAGCAATAATGCTACAACTCCTGGGGCTTCCTGTCTCTTAATTTTATCAACCCGGTAGTTCGTACAAACTTGGAAGCGACGGTGCTGTATGCACAAGTACTAGCTCTTGTCGCAGCTGTCACTTGGTCAGCTGGCACAAGTCCGCTAGGGCTCAAGCCAACTTCTATATGCTCTCAGAAGAAGCTTGCTAAATGATGGACGAAGGCTATCTTAAAGGAAATTAATCTAATTTGCAAAAATGAACTGAAAGCCAAAAAGAAATGCAAACCCTAGCAAACCCTAATTCTACCAACTAGTCCTACTGATGCAAAAATGAGAATGCAAACTATGAGAAGAGATGCCATTACTTCTAGGAAGGTAAAATGCATGTGTCTAAGTTATCACTATCTGAAGAAAACATCTTTTTGTATTTTTGATTAAGTTGTTGGAATTATCATGCATGTGATTCTAACTAGTTTTCCACTGTGCAGGGATGGATCAAGGGATGAAATGCATGGAAGAGGTCAGGCAGGTACAGAGAGGGTCTAAGGGATCCCTAGCATTCTTTCTGAGAGTTTCACAAAGTCTGGAGGCCATGCAACCGTGTTTATGAACTTCTACAGGAAGTCTGCAGGGGTTTCTACAGGATAGTCCTGTAAGTCTTCTACAGGATGTTCTGTAATTCTTCTACAGGATGTTTACGAATTGGATTTTTGAGGATGGATGGTTGATGGAAGATGCATGGATGGTTATGGAGGTAGGATGGGGGTCTGAAGTGACCTAGGAACTGATGGATGGAGTGATGAGATGATATGTGGAAGGATGATTTGGCTTTAAGGTAGTTGAGGCAACAATGGAGAAGAAGGTAGGGTAACGTGGCAAAAGAGCAGATGGGAGATAAGGAAACAGACTTGGTGATGGAGGAGCTGATCTGAACGAGGCTCAAATGAACGAGGAGGTGATGAAGATGCCCTGCACAATGCTTATTCAAACAAATCAATGAATTCTTGCAAACAAACCAAGTCCTAGCTAACTCAATCCAACTGTTAATGAATGAGTAAACAGCAGCCTTGTTTGAAAAGAGAACCATACACATCACATGAGAAAGAACATGCCAAAATATCTAAATGCATACAAACTCCTACCAATATATTATGAACATGAGAAGCTACTTGAACCATCAAAAGAAACCTAAGTAACAAAGCACGAATTAAATCTAAAGAGCAGATTTTATTTCAAGAACGCAGCAAACACATAAAGATAAACAAGGGAGGTACTGGGCGCTTGAGATGGGCCCAACCCCAAGAACTACAGCCTCCCAAGAGCGATTTAGAGCTGGTGCAAAGCTGGATCCATCTTTATTAATCAAGAAATGAAAAGTTACATCAAAATTGTCCACAAGGAGAGCTTGAGAATGAGCTGAAAGCAAAGCTAATCCATGGCCTAAAAATCGAACTACAAGCTAGCTAACTAATGGCTAAAACAAAATGACTAACTAGCTACAAAAATGACTACCAACTAGCTAACCAAAATGAGGCCCCAAGCCTTCTTATTTATACAATTTGAGGACCCAATAGTCCTCCTAAAAGTTAGGGACTTGGCTGCCCAAGACTTGGAGTTAACAGCAGTCCAACTTGACTTGCTTGGCTGCCCTTGAGCTGATTGATTCGGTGGCCCTTGAACTCCGAGCTGATGGTGGAGAATTCGAGGTAAGGGCCCATAAATGAGGGGGACACCTTCCTACAAATCCTCTAGCTTGTTCTCCCACGAATTTGGCTGCCAAGTGCACATTAAGACCTTCCATTTTGTCTCCAAGTTGACCAACAAGGCTACACAAAGCACCCATTAGACTTGTTGGCATAATGACTAACCAAATTCACTCTATTAACATAAAAATAATCAAAAACATGCAATAAACAAATGAGAATGGTGGACTAAGCCAAATGAGGAGGTTGAATGAGCCCAAATAATTGTGCATTTTTGGGGCTCATCAATGTCCCAGAGTAGTGCGCAGCTATTTCACACTTCTCGGCACTTTCAAGTTCAGAATCATCAAGATCTTCATGGGGTCTACCATCATCCCTTGTCTGCAAACCAAGTGCCCTAATAGGTTCCCAAAAGGAACAAGAAATAAACACTTCTTGAGGTTGAGTGTGATTTTGTATCTTCGAAAGGTTTCCAGCATCAAGCACAAGCTTGCTACATGGCACTTAACCAGCCCAAATACAGTCCAGTCATCAAAATAGACCTCCAAGAACTTATGAATATATTCCTTAAATTCTGCAACAACCATGCGTGAAAATATTGTCAGTGCATTCTTCAATCCAAACGGCATGATAGTATATTAAAAGCAAACCCACTCAGTCGTGAAATTTGTCTTGCTCCTATCCTCCAGCGCGATTTTGATCTAGTGGTACCCTGAGAATCCATTAGTGAAAGAATATGCTTCGTGACCACCTACATTGTCCAACACTTCATCCGTGAACGGAGTTGGGAATGGATCATGGACACAAGCGTCATTCAATTTTCTGAGATCCACGCATATCCTTATCTCGTCCTTCTGCTTCTTCTGTTGCACTGCCATTGGGCTTACCCAATCAGATTCTTCCATAGGCTCAATGATGCCGGCTGTGAGCATTTTGTCTAGTTCTACATGGACGCAGTTATATCAGGGTTCTCAATCTGTGGTCCTTGAACCTCACGGTGGCTTTCTATTTTTGGAATGTTAATATTCCGCGGATCTTCACCCTCTTCTTTAGCAGTTACATTATAACATTCCAGCATGCAGCTCTGCTGAGTAGTGCCCATTCAGGCTGCACCAGGTCTAAAGGATCCTGAGGTGTCCTAAAGATGGATGCTTTCACCTCTTGTAGCGCTTCATCAATACTGTCAAATTTGTCCTCAAAACTTAAGGTCATCATGAATCCTTCACATAGGATATCCCATTCACCCATCCCATGGCGAAGCTTTGTTTCTATATACCAGTTCATTAGTATAACATCTAGGGTATGACAGAATAGGTGCACCCACTCAAGTTGTGGCTTTTCTCCATAGGCCTGCATCCACTTGGCCAAATGCACGTGCCGATCATCCTGTCCATCATACTTGTCTGTCATTCACATCTTAGGCTTCCCAAAGTGCGCTCTCATCATTTTCCTACGTTCGTGCCAACCATCAAAACTCCCTTTGTGCATACACCACCATGTTGTGAGCATAGCACGCAGCACCCAGTCCAAGGCCTGGAAGCGTTGCTCTTCTGGCACCTCCCTTTCAAATGCATCCAAGAAGGTATCTACCTCATTTAGACCATCATAAGTAGGCATATCTCTTACTTCTGTCGACATGCAGTGCAGCGACCTGGTCATCATATTGCAATTCAGCGTAATTACTTCATGTAACTGATTTTGCCATCGTTCTATTTCTTTGTTGAAACCCAAAGTATAGGAACTCTTGCGCTCCCATGTATTTCGCCCATCCATAGTGGGGTTTACCCAGTCTTGGTCTCACACTATTATCTTATAGATGTAGTCCAGATCATCATCGCTCTCATAGTCGCGGACCGGCTCCGTATAGTGCGATCCTTCAGCAGGGTCGAGGCGTATAATTACGCGCAGTGACTTCTTCTCAAAGATCATTTTTTGCTTCTTCGGATTAATTACCCCATTCATATCAGTATCCCAGTCAAATCCCAAGAGTGTGGGGTAGGGATTATTGTCATCAACAATCTCTATGAGTTCAAAATCTGTCAGCGCACTCACTCCTTCAATATCCACGGTTATTCCCTGCAATTGCCCCATGGGTATTATTTTCTGCTGATTCACCATTCTCTGCTGAATTGGAGACCATTGTAGCGTAGGTCTCCCCATTCACTCCCATGTCTGTTTCGGCAGAACATTCTCATCTGATCCCAAATCTAGAATGACTTGATCCATTATGTATTCTTCGATATGCACAGTAAGTCTCATTTCAAGTCTCGTTCTCATCTTATGTCTTCCGATCTTGTGGACTACACGCGGTTCACCTAGCACGATCCCAGCACATCTGTTGATGAGCTCCTGTAGCCCTTTCACAGCCTTACTGTCGCATAGTAAATTCATACAGGTTTCCAAGAAAGTTGTAAGCATGGATGGGTCCATCTCCAGCTCCGGTTTATCTTTGCTTCCTAAAGTGGAGGCCTTAGTGAAGCTCTTCTTAGCTTCCATGAAGGTTTCCCTAGGGCGCTCCAAAGTGAACTCAGCTTCTTTCATCGGGGCTTTGATAACCTAAGTACTATCTTCTGGTTGTTTCCCTTTGTCATCTCTGTTATAGACATTTTTGTGCCTTACAGCTATAAGCATGAAATGTCTATAAACCAAGGGATCCTAAGTCCCTAAAAGTGTTGTTCCAGCTCCTAAAGAAACAAGGTCAACAAATTACAGCTTCTCCCAGAAGTTCTCCACCAGAAACTGCTCAGAACTAGTCAAATCAGGATCATTTCAGCTGCTCCACTAGCTAGCTGCGTTGCAAAGCACCCAAATACACTGGCTAGGTGCATTGCAATGCACTTGAATGCACTACCAGGGTGCGTTGAGCGGGAAATGACAAGTGGCAGAGTCATTCCACGAGGTGGAGAGACAATGGAAGCTTCCAGAATCTTTCCCAATGACACTTGCCTCACTGAATTCGACCAGTGATGAGTAAGAGGCTCTCAGTCTCCAAGTGGAAGCAAGAACTGACAGAGAGAAGCCACTAATCAATTCATGAGCTGACTCATCCTCTTTCCATACATCTATATATGGATCCCTCACCAAGAGATCCAGAGGCTGGAATTTTGTACATTGCAGAGAATTGTTGTTGGTTTTGAGATAGATATCAGAGTATTGGGTGATTTATGCTTTGTTGGAGGTGAAGAGGGGATTCTATGCTGGGAGGTTGATGCTGGATCAGGAATCATCGGTTGTAACTCCTCCTGGATCTTCTTGTTTTATCAATAAAACTATTTGAGTTTCTCCTACATGCTTGTATATCATTGATGATTGTTATATTTGTATGTTTAGCTTAAATCTGATCCTAAGCTTTTTATGAACATAAATCCATGTCTTTGTGTAGTTTCCTTCTTCTGTGAACTTGCAGAAACTTGGTGACGCTGGGAAAGTAAGGGAGCAGGTAGCTGGAAGCTGTCAAAGAGGAGAGAGATCGGATCAAAGGACTAGCATAAGACACAGGTTGGTTCATCCTACTTCTCTTCATTTATAGTTCATAAAGGAGAATACAAGAGTAGTTTTCCCTGTTTGTTTCTGAGGTCACTATCACAACTCAGTGGGATAGGGTCGTTCTGAATAGACACTTTTCCCGATAACAATCTCACATCGCGATTCCACTTCGGAGCACAATGTTTATGTTCGGATCTTCCTTGCGTAGCTCAGACCTCATCATCTGCAGGTTTTGCCTCGAGGGAGGTGGTAGCGCCACTTTGTCATGTATCTTAGATATCAGCGTAGGAAAATCTTCTATCTCATGATCAAACAGTGTGCAATACTCACACGATGGGCATGTTGGATTAGTGCAATTGTGCGCATAGTGTCCTGGTCCTCTGCAATTGTAGAAAATCAACTGTCCGCGACCTCTACCAGGTCCTCCTCCACCTTCGCCTCATCTGCGCCCCTGAAATCCTGTCCGCACCATTCTTGCATTCTGGTCAAGGGGCCATGTTTCAGCCTAAACTTTGTAGGTGGGAGTTCTATCCGTCATCAATTCATAGCTTTTGCAAGTACGCTCATCATATCCCACCAACCTACAAAAGTTGCAGAACAATCATTGCGAAGTTTGTGTATACTTCTGTAACAAGTGACAGTTATATGTGGCATGTTTTCCTAGTATTTAACAGATAGAGCACCACAAAGAAGGCACCGCACTAGGTCTTTCTTGAACTTTCGGCCTTAAAGGCATCAGTCCTCCTCCTGCAAGGTAATTCGTAAAAATCGGGCAGTGGTCTTTGTAATGACCTTGACTCTTGCATTTTACACACCATACTTCTTCGTGCACCTTTGGTCGAACTGTCCTATCCTGATTCAGACTCTACATCTCAAGGCAAGATTCTTCAGATGCACATGGATCTACTGAACTCCTAGGTTAGGATCTTGCATCAGGGTCTCATGTAGCCTCATAGAAAACTCCAAGGCCTCTGCCTGAGTTGTTATCTTCTGATGTGATAACGCACTCCTTAAATGTGATAGTAGTGAAGCTACAAACCACTCGTGATGTTGTCCATCTGTCAGGTTCATATTGGCTTCACAAATTGTACATTTTAGCCTCTGATCCAACTCCCAAGGAGTCTCGCCTAGTAGCATCCTGATCTCTTTGAATCCCACAATCGACTGTGCTTGAGACTTAGGCCCGCTAAATTCTCTATTTAGTGTTGTTTGGATATTCGCGACCCTCGCATTCAAGTTATCGTTGGAGTATTTAATATACCAGGTCAACGCGCGATCCTATAGGGTGCTAACTCGCGTCGCTTTCTTTATATGGTCATTTGTAACACCATGTGCTTCCCATACAGCCCTTACAATGAACCAGAATTGGTCTGAATCCTCATTTCCCAAACCATTGAACACAGGAAACTTCATTGTGTTTGCCATACTAAATCGCGGTGGTGGTGGAGTTGGTATGGGTGAAGATGGAGGTGATGGTGATGAAGTCAGTGGTGGTGTGGGTGGAGGTGGGGTTCGCGAGATTCTTTTTCATATCAAGTGAATAGCACTTCACGAAGAGACCTTCGCAAGCTCTTCCTCGTCCCCTTGTGGAGGTGAAATCAAGGGGCTATTTTTTGGACCCTTATTTCCTTCATTCTTGTAAACTTTTCCACTTCGCATAGCCCTAAACATCAAGGTAACTACATAACTCACTTTTCGCACAACAACATTTTAATCCAAGTATTCAAAGACTTTACATACTTACTTCGCGATCCTTTGAGAAAGCGTCGCTTTGTCTCCCTATAGCTGACTGAGGTGTCAACCGCGAACTTGGTAACAAATCCTCCTATAATGCAATTGAGCCAATGATCGACGGCACGCGCGATCTTATCCTCTGATGCTTCCAACCTTCGCACTAGCTCTGGGGTCCACTCAATAGGACTGTCAAGTTTCCACCTTCCTTGGCTATCTACTAGCTTCGCAATCCACTCATATAGCTCAGTAGGGAAGGACGCGAAAAAGATTTAGTGGATCTCTGTATATAGCTAGTTGTCTAACCACTTCTCTTTTGATAGTCGCAGGATTTTGTTCTCCTATGCCGCGAACTCATGAATTCTTCTGTCCAACCAGCCTTCGATTTCTTTCTTAGTTGGATTTCAGTGATACAACATCACACATCTCTATGCAAATTCCAGTCCCGGCAATGGAACCATTTGTTGTCTTATGGGGGCCTAACCCAGGTTCAGAGTTAGTTAGCCAAACAAATCCCTACACCACTGGCCCTTTCGGCATCAGCCCATGGAGCTCGGACTGAAGTCTCACCCGAAGTAGTATGGGAGGATGTTGGAACCAAGTTTCTGCACCCTTGAGATGGTTGTGATGTCGGTTTATTCCAACTCGACCTGCCTTCGCACAATTCACTTCGCGCTTTGTTCCACCCTTCAGTACTTTTGTGATTTGTTACAATCGGCTTTTGTGCAGCCCTAACGAGGGGCTAAGATGCTTTCGCATCACTAGGGCAATGGACTATGATATTTCCAAAACTACGCTAAGTATCTTACTTATCTTATTGACAAATCTTAATTATCTTCGCATAAACAGATATTCTTCCTTGCGTTCACTAAACCAATATAGCTATACACATTTGCGCATCATATAAGCATTAAAAGTGAAGTTCATACCCAATATAACAGATGCATAAACAGGGAATAAATACGTAGAAATGATAGAAAACTTCTCTTTATTAGTACTTCCAGATGATTACATACTCGACTCACCCTGCTCACTCAGCTGCATGGGTCCACTCACTCAGCTGCAGAGCCTCTTCCTACTCTACGCCCCAAAAATTAGACCTTTACTTAGAGCTATCTCTCATTATTCATTATTCGATCCATGTATTATTATTATAATTTAACTACTTAGAGCTTCACTCTATTTATATAATCCCATGGTCAAAATAAGGGCGGACAACCCTATGACTCTTTAACAACTACACGCTCCGTACCCACAAAATGCGGAGTCTCTACATTGGAATTTCAAAATTGGACCAACATCTGGGCTCTAAGCCCGAAAACTGCCCGGGGATCCCGCGCCTAACAAATAGGTAAAAATGAAATCTAATCTTTCATTATACTAACAAATGCAATGCCATAGAAATGAAAATCTTTTTCTTTTCACTAAAGATGCAATAATGATCTTCCTTTCACTTTAATGCAAACTTGCGAAAAAGAGCAAAAGAAAATGCAAACAATTCACTGATCATGAAAATCTCTTTCACTTTTCGATTTGAATGAAAGAAATGTTTCAAAAATACTTCAATGATATACACTTTTACTTTCCAAAACACAAGAATAACAACAAGCACTTCCTTTCAATTCAATCAAAAATAAACAATGTTGTAATCTATTGCTTGCCAACAAAATTAAAATGACTTTCAAAGCATCTACTTGATTCGACACTAATGAAAACAAATTTATACCAAAGAACCAAAAGTGACTTACAGAAGATGTTCAGACGCAAAAAGACTCTTGGAACAAGGGCAACTAATCTTTGAAGAATAGATTAAGAAGTGAATGAAGGGTGACCTAGAAACCCTAGGAACCCTAGAAAGCAAATCAAGATCCAAACACACTTAAACCAAAACAAGAGTCAATTGCAGTCAAACAAATATTTCAACCAAGACAATGAAACTATAATCACACTGGAAAACCACTACTAGATGGAAAAATACTGAAATCAAGAAGAAAAAGCTAATTTTCTTTCATTTCTCAGATCATCGCACTTGTCGTAGGAAAAACAATGATAATTGCAACTGTAATTAAAACATCTGCGATGTCATCATGACTGTCAAGGATAAAACCGCGATGGTCAATAAAGGTGAGATAAAACTAAAAAATCTTCAAGATTAGCAAAAAAATAAGAACCTTCAAGCAATCACCAGCAAGTGAAAAAAGTTACAAACAAACAAACAAGCCTGACAACGAATAGTTGGTCAAACTCAACAAAAATCAGGATGAAGAATTGAATAGAAAGGATCATAGCTTCCCCAATGGAGCCACCATTTTGTTGTCTAAGTAAATCCTCTTTGCAGACAGAGACGATCTCTCTAGCCCAATGAGTGGGTCTGCCAATCTAAGTGACAATCTACCGGCACTTTCCTAATTTACAATTGAAAAGAGAGACGAAGAAGATGGCCTACCTCGTTTTGATGTTATCTCAATATCCTTTGTTGAATACCTTGAATCACTTGCATCAAGGGCTCATTCCAGCTGCTCACAGCATTTATTCACTTGCACAAGGAATCAAGACACAACAAGGCATGCAAATACAAATAGCATATTCGAAAGAAACCTACTAATAATTGATCAAGGAATGTTAAGATAGATGATACATGAACATACACATCAATGGAAAATGAACCAGCAATTTATATTAATAGAATAAAGGAGGAAGCATACAACCAAGCCTTGATGTCAATAGTCTCTCCTTGAATGAATATCCAAGTCCAAGCTAAGCTCTCCAAGCCAAATCAGTAGCTATAAGCACAATCTTAGCATAAGGGTGAAAATAGGCATAGACCAAACATTTGGGAATGGGAGAGGATGAATATATAGGCTGGGAAAGGGAGTTAGGATCTCTTCAAATATAGGAGTAGGCCCTCATCTCAAGGAGGTACCTCATAGGGATAAGACCAAGAGGCCAAGTTGGGAGAACTCGACCTCATCTATGCCAAACAACCTCCATCTTGTCACTCTAGAAGCTTCTAGATCACGAAGCTTCTCACCCTCTTTGAGAAAATTGCCTTTTTGGGATCATCGCGGGTATACAAGTGAACAAAGTGATGCAATCGTGGGTCGATTATAGTGCAACAGGCGATCATCATTGTTTTTAGCCTCATAAGAGCGATGATTCTCAAATTAGGATTTAAGAGCTATTTCCTTCATGGGAAGCTCAAGGCATTTTCCAATTAATGTCTTAGGGAGGATCTGAGCTGCATATATGAATGAGTACACTGAATAATGGTCATGTTTCTGGCACTTTGGGGTATGTCACAGGGAATTGCAGGGGTGTGACAAAATATTATGTAACACTCTCCCCCACCCCTCCCCCTCCCCCTTTGAGAAGAACTATGGTCGATGATATTAAGCTACCTCTCTTTAAAGGGACTGGATCAGAGGATTGAGAGCATTTTTGGTTCTTATGTGAAGCAGTATGGACAGTGAATCAAGTCCATGATGAAAATATAAAGAAAGTGCAGCTTGTCATGACATTCTGAGATGGAGCGTTGACGTGGTACATGAAGTATTCAAGAAATCAAATCAGGTCATCTGCAGACACTAAAACAGTGTTGGTAAAAGAATTTAAGAAACCGAAGTCTGAGTCGTAGTGTATCACAAAGTTAAAAGAAATCAAGCAAAGGCCTATCGAGTCTATTTGGGAATTTGATCAAAGATTCAAGATATTATTGCATCAAGTGAGTTTTGAAATAGCTCCGCAACAACATAAAGAATGGTTTATAGTTGTGTTGCTTCCACATATAAGATTTCCTTTGTTGCAATAGAAGATAGAAACTCAAACTGAAGCTTTAGAAATGCGATGAAATTAGAAGCTTCACCTATAGCGGATACCAATGCAAGTATGCAGCAGATCCAGAATCAGCTGGCAAATTTGACTCTATAGATACAAGATATGAATAAAAGTAAGGAAGTTAGAGAAGAAGTGTGGTGTACAAAGTGTAAAGCAGAAGGCCATTCTAAAGAACAATTCCCTCTCTTCAGAAACTACATGGCTAGTGGAGCACCGAATCCTTTGAATCTTAGATCCAGCTTATGGTGCGAGATATGTAAAACTAGAGGCGAACATCGAGCAGAAGATTGTTATTTGTTACAAAAATATGTGCAGACCCCCAGGAACTTGTAGTGCAAGTTCTAAAAATCAATGGGATATAATGAAAATGACTATCGAGCTTATGAATTGATGGAGCAAAGTGTTGATGCATATAGAATGCAAGAAAAAGAACATGGACACGAAGACAATGGACAATGCAGTGGTCGAGGTGGTTATCAAGGAAGAGGTTCGGGTGGAGGATCGGGTCGAGAATAAGGATAGATTATATGCTATAATTACACCTAGCCAAGACACTTCGCGAGAGACTATCAAAATCTCACCACCACATGTAAGTATTGCAAATACTTTGATCATGTAATTGAAGAGTGTCTGGCACTTGTGGTAAAAATGCAAGAAAAAATAAACTAGCATCTGACACAAAACATCCAAATGATGACTACAGAACTGAGGACTGATGAACCTTACATTAGTATTGTAACAAGGATTTGAATTGTGACTAGATGTGATAAATCAAATGGAAAGAAGGAAGTTGAAGCTACATGGGTTAGAAATACTACTGAAAAATCCCATGTGTTTGATATTCAAAAGGAAAAAGAAGTCTTTATGGAAGTGAAGCGAAGCTTTATGGATGTAGGAGCTTCGACATCTAGCGCGCAACAGAATCAGAAGAATAGTTGTGGTGTATCATCTTCGACACAAGGCCAAGCTATAACAATACAGGAATAGGATGCAACATATAAGGTAGATAATTTAAAATCGTTTTTTCAAACTTGTATGAAATTTTTGTGATATCAAAGAGTTGTATGAGGACTTTAGGAATTGATCAATTCTTGCGCATTTAAAGATGTACTGCAGAGTGAGATGCGTGAAGTTAACAAGTTACATAGACAGAATAGAACTAGAAAGGAAATGAGGCTTAGTGCACAAATAGGAGAATATGACATGGACCAAGTTATTTTAGATCTGGGATCTGAAGCTAATGTCCTGACAAAGCAAACATGGGAGTTAATGGGTAAACTGAAGTTTTAATGGTAACTTATTCAGCTAAGAATGGTGAATCAACAAAAGATTGTTCATCTAGGAAGATTATCAAGCATTGCAATGGACATTGAAGGGGTGCGCACTACTACTGATTTTGAAGTAATAGAAATTGTGGATGATAGTAACCACTATCCAAAATTACTTTGAATGGATTGGTAATTTTTCAACATGGGTTTAATCAACTTAAAGAAGAGGCAAATGATATTTGAAAGAAACAATATGAGAGTGATCATTCCCTTGGATCCCTCAGAAGGAGCAAGGTATATTGAACCAGTTATAGGAGTACATCACAACTGATATAGATAACATCTATCAGATGATAGCAAAAGAACAAGATTGTGTTAACCCTATCGAAAGTAAGTTGAGTTGGGAGCATGACAGTTCGTGTGCTTCAGATTCAGAAGAAGAATTGGAAAATTGGAAAAACATGTTACATGAAGTATCTACGAGGCGATGTGTAAGAGTTACTAAAGCAGTTCGATGTATGATAGCTGAGGTATGTGACTTACCTTTTTATGATGGTTTAGGTGATATAAATACTTTTCTTGAAGAATATGAAGAATAGGTACCAAAGTAAGAAATATTTTTAGCTCTGGATATAGCCCTAAGAGCTACTCCTGCTAGATGGTGGGGTACACTCAAGAAGAATATAGGATCTTGGCAAGAATGTTGAAGTTTGATATGGATAAGGTTTTGTCAGGTAGAAACAGAGTTGGCAGATAAATATGATGGTCAAGTTGATCCTAGAGAGCACATCCAGTTTTGCATGACAGCATGGAAGGAGATTCCATGAGAAGAATGGGTGCATGGGTTCATCCATACATTAGAGACAATTCCTCAAAATTGGTACTTGGAAACAGAACTTCAACATGGTACTACGAACTGGGAAGAGATGGTTGATGGGTTTATATTGACATTTAGCTTTGAATATGATTGTCCATATATAGATTCAACCCTTTAGATAGTTAAAAAGAATATTTTTGAGAATGAAATTCCACTCACTTGGAAGCCTGATTAGGCTTTGCAGCTACAGAATATATTGGAATGATACAACATCACTACAGAAGAAGATGAAGACCCTCACAATATTGACATAGAAGAATATGAAGGCTATGTTAGCTTAGGTTGGGCTGACCCAGGCTCGAACTTTTACTGCGCACCAACAAAACCTTCAACCACTGGCCCTCTCGGCAACAACCTGCAAGCAGATCACAATCTCACCCAAAGTGATTATGGGAGGTTGCAAAACCAGGTTTCTGCAGCCTAAGGGATGCTGCAATGTGGCACTTTTGTGTTTTCTTTATGATTAAATACTTATAAATTTCTCTGCATATATTAATTACTTCGCACGTGTATATCACTTTGCATAATTACATTCATCACTAAACATAACATAAACATCCATAAACTTCACAGGACTGAAATAAAGTGCAGATAGTAAGCAAATCAACA
This sequence comes from Pinus tabuliformis, assembly GCA_031772625.1. Classification (NCBI taxonomy): domain Eukaryota; kingdom Viridiplantae; phylum Streptophyta; class Pinopsida; order Pinales; family Pinaceae; genus Pinus; species Pinus tabuliformis. Next base: position 100,438,560 of record CM062818.1, on the reverse strand, counting down.
CATGAGACATATATTTTACGATGGTTCATCCCAATGTGGGACTACGTCCACAAGAACTATTTCTTATAATATAGAATTATTACAAGAAACAGTTCTTCCCTATGCACATAACTACAGGGTGTCTACGCACTAAGTTGTAGATGGTCTGCGCACTCAACTCCAAAGCCAGGCCTCCACACACATAGTTGTGAAGACTCGCCCTTTCTCTGAAGTATAGATCAACATAATACAACCATAAACATAGATTTCGATCAATACTTGTTCTCCTTATTTATTATTCATCCCTATATATACTATTACATGAGGCATTACCATGGGCCACATACCATCGTTTCCAAAATACAAGGGACTATGGTCCAAAACCCTTCAACTTTTATAATATTTTATGCTTTTTAAAAAAGGGAGGGGCTTCATTGCGAAGCCCCCATACTACGCGGTGAGTTTGTTCCGTGGTCCTTTTGTGCTCTGCTGCTCTATGACTTAGTCCACTTCGCACTTTGTACTGCGCACTTTATCCCAAAAATTCAGCTTCCTTGCCCAAAATCTGACCAAGTTGGGTTGCGCCCAACAGGCCCGCAACCCTCACCTATGACTCATCATGGCTCACTAAGTTGTTGTGCCTCTAATCTTTTCTACAATGTTGTTACAGGCCTGGTTGAACTGTTGGAGCACTTCTTTCATCTGTTTATCCTTGTTTTGTGCTTTCTCCAACAATGCTTATGTTACATGCTCTTTAGCCTTTTGTAGCAATGTTGCCTCCTTCTATCAAATCTCTTGGAGCTTCTCATCTAATGTATGCAAGAGTTGAAGGGCCTCATCCTACCAAGGTTGAGTTCTATCTATATATGTCTTCTCTTCCCTTTTCATATCTTCGATCCTCTTCTACAGCACCTTCACTTCATTGATCTTTGCAAGCTTTTGTGATAAAGGAAATTTCTTCACAGTTGCTCGAATTTCCTCTAACTGTTGTTGCATTTCCTCTTGTAGTTTCTGAACATTTGGATATTCCTGCAGTGAATTCCAAATCTTTATACTCTTGTCCAGTAGTTTGTTGTAGTTCGCCAATGCTACAAAGATGTTAACCATGACTAAATTTAGGTTTTCCTCCCTCTAGTCTCTGACATCCTGTGGTGTAGCTCACTGCAGCTTCAATTTCAACTCATTGATTTTTACCTCATACTCAAATTGTATCGTGGAAAAATTGTATTTTTGTTTCTTGATTTCAAGGCCGAACTTTGCGACCTTTTCTTCTATCGATTCCTCTCAACATACCTCCATGTCTGGAATTCCCTTAAATGTTGTTTCTACTGCATCTTTCAGATGTTGATATTGTTTTGTTATTTGATCTCTCTCTTGTATTGTCTGGTCAAGCTTTTGTGACATCGCAACCTACTCCTTTTCCACCTATATGTTGAGTTGTGATGTTCACTCTTCCCTTAGCTGTAATTCCTCTATAATTTCTTCATCCAGCTTATGTAACCTTGCCAGTGGCACTGCTGCGATGTTCATGTTTATGTGTGTCCACTCCTTGGCCTACTGCTTATTCAAACTGTAGAGCCCATGTGGGTATCTCTGTCATCCCCACTGCAAGGGTAGGCACGATTGACCTTCCTTTTGTAATCCTTTCCTGTATTTGTGCAATTTGTCTAATTGATAATGCAAAAATATTCAATTCTACAATCCTTTCCCTCACATCTGTGATAAGACCATCATAGCGATCTTCCACCCTATTCTAATATTCCACTGTGATCTCCTTAACCTTGTCTCCAATTTGGGTCCAAGTCTCCCTTAGTGAGAACCATTGGTGTTACCTCCTTTGACTTATTCGCCTTATGCTTATTTTTGGCCTTGGTGGAAGCTTTGCCTTGGCAGATTTCTCTATTTCTTCCTTCTCTTCTTGCTTCATCATATCCTTGCCTCCTTGAGGTTCCTTCTGATGTTCTTCATCATGGTGCTCTTCTTCATTTTCCTCTTCCTCTGCTTCCTTCTCCTTGTCTTTTCCACTTCCTTAGCCAGGGTGCAAAGTGTCTAGGTCTTCTTCTTCGGATATTCTAAACATAAGTAACTAATAATCTAACTACATTTGTAAAAGCCCCTTTTCACACAAAAGCATTTGAATCCAAAGGTTCAGATATTTTAAGAACTTACCTCGCAGTCCTTTGAAAAAAATCCATTCTACATCGATATAGGACACAACTGAATCTACCGCAAACTCAATAATGAAGCCTCCCAGGATGTTTTCAATCTAGAAGTCAATAGCTCTTGATATCTTGTTGTTAGTGTTCTTGAGTCGCTATAGTAGTTCAAGATTCCACTCCTTAGGTTCGTCTCCTTTAAAACGGTATTTTATCTCAGTCAACCTTGATATCCACTCATATAGCTCCACATGGAATGAGCCGAAGAAGATTTCGTATTGGTCTTTGAAAATATACTTCTCCAACCACCTTCTAGTTGGCAAATGAGGGCTTCTATTTTATTTTTCTGCAAATTCTCGTTCCTTTTGTTCTACCCAATATTGAATTTATTTCTTAGAAGGATGCCACATAAACATCCCTCAAATAGATCCCGGTCTTAGCAATAGAACCATTTGTTGGCTTAGGTTGGGCTGACCTAGGTTTGGAATTTTACTGCACACCAACAAAACTCTCAACTACTGGCCCTCTCAGCAACGACCTGCAAGCATATCACAGACTCACCCGAAGTGATTATGGGTGGTTTTAGAACCAGGTTTTTGCAGCCTGAGGGATGCTGTGATGTGGCACTTTTGTGTTTTATTTATGCTTTAATACTTGTAAAATATTTCGCATATATTAATTACTTCGCACTTGTATATCACTTCACATAATTACATTCATCACTAAACATAACATAAACATCCATAAACTTCATAGTACTGAAATAAAGTGCAGATAATAAGCAAATCAACACATGAGACACATATTTTACTGTGGTTCATCCCAATGTGGGACTACGTCCACAAGAACTGTTGCTTATAATATAGAATTTGTATAACAAACAGTTCTTCCTTGCGCACACAGTTGCAGGGTGTTTGCACACTAAGCTACAGACGGTTTGCACACTCAGTTGCAAACCCAGGCCTCGACGCACATAGTTGTGAAGCCTTGCCCTTTCTCTAAAGTACAGATCAACAGAATACAACCATAAACATAGAATCTGATCAATACTTGTTCTCCTTCTTTATTATTCATCCCTATATATATTGTTGTGGAGGTAAATCCTCTCTGCGGACAGAGACGATCCCTACTAGCCCAGACCGGGTCTAGCAACAATCACACAATGCTATCACGCAAGTTCCTAATTGCAAATAAAAAGTGGATGGTGAGAACCTACTTGGATTCCAACGCTAATGTTCGTAGAAGAGATGTCGCTCTCGTTCCTTTGCCTCGGCCGGTCACGATCCCCACGATCTCCGTGATTAGACACCTGCACATGCAAAGAACAACACAAATACAAGCATAAAATCCAATAGATGCAATTATATATCAGTCAGAAAAGATATAACTCAACATCAATCATAGGACAATGAGAGTGGAACCATAATGATAGTCATCTATTATTAATAAATAACAAAGAAGAATACAACCATTGTTCTGACGTCAAATCCTCCTTTGGCTGGGTAGTCAGCTACACAAGTCTTGCAAAGCTTGTTGGGATGGGAAACAAGCCTCTCTCTCTTTGGGTGACAAGAATCTCCTCACTTAGATTTGGCCTTATGGGTGCAAAGAAGGCTCTTGCAGCTTCAAACTCTTGAACTCCTGGTATTCTCTATCACTATACTAGAACTGGAACTAGCTTTCTCAAGGCATAGAGACAAGCTTTTATAGATAGAGAGGAAAGAGATAGGATCAACCACATTATTCATGGGATTGGCTTTATCACTTGGAAACTTCCATGAAAGGTGGCAAACCACTTCCCTTCTATGGAGATTCGAAGCCAAACCATCCTAGCTCAACATAGATTCAGTTGGTGAATGGGTTAAGGAGAACCTTCGGAAGCTTGTTGGTTAAAACTTTACTCAATTCGGTTGGCGCGAGTGTGACTCTGAGACAGAGCACCAACTGGCGCGCCCTCTTTAGAGGATTTCCCCCATTGGCGCGGGAAGTACATTGCGGACCCGCGCTAATGCAAAAAGGGCTGTTTTTATGGGTATACTGCAGGAGATGTCTTCAGGGCATATGAAGCTCACACTTAGAGGAATATAATGCAAGTGGTTTCAGGTCATGCCACTTCTCACAGGTCCCGGAATGAGTCCTCCAGCGCACGGGAGAGGGGTAACAGGGATGGTGACAAACGGTGACAAATTATTGTGTAACATATATTATTACATGAGGGATTACATCGCTACATTACCATGGGCCACATACCACGGTTTCCAAAATACAAGGAACTATTGTCCAAAACCTTCCAACTTTTACAATATTTTATGCTTGTTAAAAAATGGGAGGGGCTTCGCTGCGAAGCCCCCATACTATGCAGTGAGATTGTTGCGTGGTCTTTGTGTGCTCCACTACTCTGCTACGCGGTCCACTTCGCACTTTGTACTATGCAGTTTATCCCCAAAATTCAGCTTCCTTGCCCAAAATCTAGCCAAGTTGGGTTGCGCCCAATAGACTACCACGAATTGAATGGACCTGAGTTAGAAATGCCTGATATACCAAATCCATTGAAGACAAGGAAGGTGAATATAGGATCAGAAGACAAACTGAAGTTTTCAACAATAGGAGATTATTAAGATGAAGAAACAGTCAGCAAAGTGACAGATCTTCTACATGAATACCAGGAGTTATTTCCCACTAAGTTTTCAAATATGAAGGGAATAGTAGGAGATTTAGGAGTTATGAAGATTCCTCTAAAGCCTGATGTGAAGCCAGTTAAACAAAGGCCTTATAGACTAAATCCAAAGTACAAAGAAAAAGTGAAGATAGAACTTGACAAAATGATAGCAGCTGGAATCATTGAACATGTGGAAGAATCAGAGTGGGTAAGTCCTATGGTGGTACAAGAAAATAAAACACAAGGAGAAATCAGGATTTGTGTTGATTTAAGGAAGTTAAATCATGCATGTCTACATGACCCATTCCCTACTCCTTTCACTAATGAATTATTGGACAGTGTAGGAGGTCAGGAAGCCTATTCATTTACAGATGGATTTTCAGGATACCATCAAATTGGAATTGCACTAGAGGATCAACATAAGACCACCATTGCTACATAATGGGGTTCATATCAGTATACATTGATTCCTTTTGTATTGAAGAATTCCCTTGTCATATTTTCAAGAGTGGTGGTTGCAGCTTTCAAAGAATATATTCACAAGTTTTTAGAAGTATACTTCAATGATTGGAAAGTATTTGGGTTATTGAAGAAATATGTTGCTAGCTTAACACTGATGCTCGACATATGAAAGAAATATCAGATTTCTCTGAATATCAAGAAGTGCATATTTTGTGTACATTTTGGTATATTGTTGTGACATATTGTTTGCAAGCAAGGATTGATGGTGGATCCTATGAAGATTTCTATTATTGTGAATTTACCTCCACCAAAGACAGTGAGACAACTTCGCACCACATTGGGACATACAGGATATTACAAAAAAATTATCAAAGGATATGCACAGACCACTGCGCCTATGGAGAAACTATTGAAGAAAGATGTGACTTTTCAATGGAATGAAGAATGCCAAAAAAGTCTTGATATATTAAAGGAAAAGATGGTAATTGCGCCTATCTTGGTTTTCCCAAACTGGAATAAGGAGTTTCATGTTCATGTGGATGCCTCATGCATAGCTTTAGGAGTGGTATTGGCACAGCCTGGTGTAGGAGAAATCAATCACCCTATAGCTTTTGCAAGTAGGAAATTGTCTAAAGCAAACAAGAACTATACAACTACAAAAAAGGAAGGACTGGCTATGGTATATGCTTTATATATGTTTAGATATTATATGTTTGGATCACATTTCGAGATGTTTACAGATCACTCTACACTAAAGTATTTGGTTAATAAGCCTTTTTTAGGAGGGAAAAATTTTCATATGGCTATTATTATTTCTGGAGTATGACTTTGAAGTTGTTGTTAATCCAGGAAGACTAAATGTTGAACCTGATCATTTTTCAAGGTTGGAAACAGAAGAAGAACCAACGAATATAGAGGATAATCTTCCTAATGTGCAGTTGTTTGTGATCAGAATAGTGGATGATCACTTCACTAATATTATTCAGTTCTTAACCACAGGGATGGCTCCTTCAGAATACACTACGTTGTAGAAGAAAGAATTGGTGACTAAGGCAGCAGATTTTTCACTAATAGTAGGACATTTGTATAAGGTGGGACCATATGAAATACTATGGACAAAAGACAGATAATTTTAACAAAATCTTATAGTGGCAAAACTGGTGGACATTATGCAGGGAAAACTACTACGCAAAACCATTTAAGAGAAGGATTATGATGGCCTACACTGTACAAAGATGCAAAAGAGTCTTTTTGATCTTGTGATGACTATCAAAGAATAGGAAAACCTTCAAGGAGAGATGAAATGCAACTAGTGCCACAAGTAACATTGTAGGCTTTTTGTAGAGCCTCTAACTTGCACCTAATCATCCATTATTACCTACAGTTTTTCCTCACTTATCTCTCTCTTTTGCTTCATTTTCCTTGTAAACCTACCCAGATCATTACATTAGATGTCTTTAAGCATGATCAAGTGAACTTTGCTAATGTGTGACTGTTTTGTTTAGATTTTGACATATTTACAGAGATTCCGCAGCTGTCTGGCAATTCCGCATCCATTCAGCGATTCCGCAGCCATCTGGTGATTCCGCAGCCTTTTTGTTGTTTGATATGCTCCACGTGTCTTCTCAAGGAACGAGCCACATGGGCATGTTGGGTTGGATGTACACATGGATCGTATGCTATTGGTTGAGCCAAACCAGTCACGTATGCCCTTGGTCAACGCAGGTACTCCCTCGGTCAAACGGTCAAGTTCTAAACGGTGGCATGAGAGCCGTGAACAGTTGGGACACGGAACTGTAGTTGGCACCTCCTTCATGCCACGAGGACAGCTAAAGACAGAAGCCAAGCATAGATTTGTCTCCCATGATGACCGTTTCCCTCAAAAGTGCACGGGGTTACCTACGTGTTTGCTGCACAAGTTAATTAGCTATGACTGCGTGTTGCTGCGTAGTTAATAGGTTAAGCTGTAGTTGCTTAGTTCACGCAGAGAGTAGTTGCCTCTGTGCTTATAAATAAGCGTGTGCCAACGCTTGTAGATTAGCTTTTTGGATTATTGTAATTGCTGCGCTGATTTTGTATAAAAACTCTGTTTTAAGAAGGCTGTTCCTACAGCACTTTTCACTGTGTTTTTGACATGCTGTTTTTATAAAAGAAGACTGTTCTGTTCACCTTTTAGTAGCTGATCTTTCAAGTTGGCTGCGTGGATGGAGGGCCCCCATCTGTGATAGCCCGTGTACATAGTGTTTGGTTTCATTTTCATGCTTTCAGCAATCTTTATTTCTTTTATCATGTATAATAGCATACCATTTGATTTAATGACATTTCATTTCCAGCCTTTATTTTAAACTGATCAGTATTGTTCTTTTGCAGGTTTTTAACCCGGGATTGTTTTTGTCTTTGTGTATTTGCTTTATATCTGATGGTATTTTCAGTTGACAGATTCAAAGTTGCTGCCTTTACTTTATTTTCATAGCTGATTTCTAGTTTAGTTTCTCAAAGTTGTCTGCTAACATATTGATGGTCTCTTTATCATAAATTGTTCATCTTTTAGAGATCAGAATACTAATAAATTACAGTTGGCTTTGAGTACTTTTTAGACTAATCTTTAACTACTTTCTAATCGTGCTTTACATAGTACCATATGTTGGAAGCAGAGAGTTAGGAAGAGCTGAACATTATAACTAGTCTTTAAAGTAGATTTTTCTCATTTTTGATCACTTTTTAAACTCATCTCTAACTACTTCCTAATCGTGTTTTACATAGTACCATATGTTAGAAGCAGAGAGTTAGGAAGAGATAAACATTATCATTGGTTTTTAAAGTGATTTTCTTACCTTTTATTTGCAGCAGCATGAATGGTGTCTAGTGCCATTAGAAAGTGGTTCTTTGCTTTCAGTTCATTTCAAGTTATTTATTTCCTTTAAAGTTTCTCCTTTGCAAATTCAGCAGGTAGTTAGAAACCACCAACAACACACACTCACTCATCTGTTTATAAAAACTCCATTCCATCTTAGGAAGATAAATTGACCACAAACAACGCCCCCAAACGACAAAAAGACTCTAAGAGGTTGCTTAAGTACATATAGTACACCTTCACTTCATCAGCTTACGAGCCCCGGGTTGACAATTAATGACATCAATTTAGGAACACTAAATTGACTAAACACTTTTGATAAATGGGCTATTGATTTTGTTGGACCTATCAATCCACCAGGAAAAAGGACTGGTGTGAGGTATATAATCACTGTGACTGATTATTTGACAAGGTGGGTCGAAGCACATCCAGTGAAGGATTGCAGCGTAGAAACTGCTGTGAAGTTCATCTTTGAATACATATTGTCCAGATTTGGGTGTCCAAAGATATTGATAAGTGACCAAGGATCACATTTCTTGAATAAGACCATTGAAGCATTAACTGAGGAATTTCAAGTTTACCACCAAAAGAGAACTCCTTATCATCCTCAAGAAAATGGAACTGTGGAAGCATTCAATAAAATTTTGGAGAATGCACTGACCAAGGTATGTAATGTAAACATGGATGACTGGGATCTTAGGATTCCAGCAGTATTATGGGCTTATAGGACTACATACAAAAAGTTGATAGGTTAGACACCCTTTAGGTTGGTTTATGGGCAAGAAGTTGTGATTCCCATGGAATACATTATCCCTAGCCTAAGAATTACATATTTTACAAATATGGTAGACCCTGACATAATGGAAGAAAGGATGTCGCAATTACTTGCTCTAGAAGAAGATAGATTTATAGTAGGATTTGTGTTGATTTAAGGAAGTTAAATGATGCATGTCTACATGACCCATTCCCTACTCCTTTCACTGGAGAAGTATTGGACAATGTAGGAGGTTGATCTTAGTTCTAGTCTATACTTTGGGTTTCCTTACTTTGTAGATCTCTTCATTGTGATTAGGGTCTTTGTAGTCTTTTGCTAAAGACTATAGGTTCCAACACTCTTGCTGGTGTAGACTTCTAGTTGCCTTGATTTGTAGATCTATTCACCTTGAGTATAAATAAGTATTTGGCCTCGATTATTTGAAGATCCCAAGACTTCTTTTGAAGTAGACTTCCTTCTTTGACCTAGTTTTTGATTCTATAATGTAGATCCTTCAACTTTCTTTGATATCCTTGAGTGTCCCTTGATAAGATTCCCTTCCTTGACTTTGACAACTTAGCTCTTAAACCATGTTGAGAAATCTAGGGAATCATTAGTTAGCTTATTTCTCTTGATTAGTAACTGCTTGTGAATGTCCTTCTACTTCATTAGATTAGGATCTTCTATTTTCTTAAGTTATTAGTGTTCTTCTTCATCAAACAGCTACCAATGCATGAACATAAATAGACAAGAAACACGGAATGTAGGCTATGAGTGAGGGCCAAAACGTCTCACTCTTTGAGAGGAAAACCCACACAATTCTTCTTATGGAGATTCCAAATGACGAATACCAAGACCAAGACCCTTGACATATTAGCCACTCCAAGACCAAGACACATGTTCTCTAGACAATTAGCCTTCTTCTTGACTCCTTTCCACTTTGACCTTCTTAGCATCACTACCGATATCTTCTCATTGTTCACATTGAGATCTTCTTTACAATGAGACCTCCTTGTTGTCATATTATCTAGACCTTACTTCTATGATGGCACCAAGCTATTTCTCTTGAGATATCACTGATATCTTTCCTCTTAAGGTAACACCGAGACCTGTACTGAGATCCCACCAAATCACCGTGATATGCAGTTCCTTCATAGCACTGAACGACACTCTTTGTTATGGAACGAAACTGTGACTTCTTCTCGAAACTATAGTTTCTATATCCTTTCCGAAATCATGACACTGAACTGTTATGCATCATTGTAATCGACTATTGAATTAAACAGGGATCTGAACTTGTTACTTTGCTTGGATACCTAAATTTCAGAGGGACCCAAATTCCCTTGACTGCAATAGTATTTGAGTTGTTTACTTTAGTTTTCTATCTGAAGTCGAGATGTTTGAACTTCTTACTATCACCTTATATGAACTACAGAGAGATGTCTGAATGTTTCTTTGTTCTACCCATCCGAAAAACTCATATATGTATGTGAAATTATTTACCCTTTGGAATAGGTTTTGGTTGCTATATATAGTGGTTTTTCCATCATATTTATCTGACCTATAAAAAGGAATAGATGGGTCTTCATAGGGTGAGCCAACATGAGTTCTTTCATTCATCTTGGATGCCAAATTGAAGAGGAGGAATGTGCTTGTCTTTGGAGGGCTTCTAGACACTTTAATAGACTCATACACATTTGACACATGCTCAAGAAGAGCTCTTCATACATGACATTAATTCTTTTGATTTTAATGACAAATCCTAAGGCTCTCAAAGGGAGCCACCTAAATAAAATCCCTTGATCATGAAACCCATGAAGCAAGTCTTACAATAATTATTGTATTCTCTTCTTTTCATCATTTACAAAGATCATAATTACATGACATTTTGAAGACCGAGCCTAGTTACACTTTTCAAAAAGTACAACACCAGCACCACCCATTGGAATGGAAAGAATTGGACTATTCAATACATATTCCCCCATGGTTAGCTTGATATTATGGCACTTTCCAGAGAAATTTATAGTTCCTCCATTTGCAACCATCACTTGACACTCTAGTGTTGTATATAGGAACAAATTCAATTCCTTGGCTATCTTACAATGAATAAGGTTATGGTTACTACCCGAATCAATCAGTACTATTACCTTTTTATTCTTGATATGTCTTTATATATTGAGCATTTGAGGATTGGTAATTATTTCCAATGCATTACAAGATATGGTAGGATTCATTCCTTCTTTCTCTAGGGTTGGTTCCTAGTGTATATCTTCTTCTTTTGAAGTTTCTTGTTCCTTTTGTTCCTCCTCTTCACAATCTATGTAAAATAATTTCTTCTCAGCACACATATGACCTTTAGTGTATTTTCTATCACAACTCCAACAAAACCCTTTTTCTCTTTTTCTTCCAATTTTTGTGGTGTCAACCTTGTAGGTTCTGGAAGGCTAGGAGCAGCAACAGTTCCATCTTTATAGTTGTGAGTGATAGGCTTCATTGTTGCCATGATTTTGCTTTCAATTTTTCTTGCCAACCTGGATGCCTTCTCCAATGAATCAAGTTCCCAAAGGTGAACCTCATGTTGGATGTTATCCTTGAAATTCCCTATGAAGACATCAATCCTATGTTTTGGAATATCATTTACCCTTATATTCAATTTTTGGAAGTCCTCAATGTGCTCTGCCATTGAACCCATTTGTTTAAGATTTATCAATTGGCTAAAGAAGGTGTTTCTCTTTGTATCCTCATAATGTGCTATCATTTCCTCCACAAAAATTGACCAAGTGACAAGTGGTTTATGTGAACAAAGCCATCAATACCATACAAACTAATTGGGTTATAAATATAAAGTTGCAATGCGTACCTTTTGCGTGTGTTGCATATTATGGAGATAAAAATGTTGCTCTATCTGCAGTATCCATGTTACCGAATCCTTGTCATCACACTTCCTCATATTGATCTTTGGAATATAGTGAGTCTTCAATCCAATGTTGGAATCTATGAAATCATGATTAACTTTCCTTTTTTTCTCATCATGAGTTGCATCTAATACCTTTTCTCCATTAGGAAGCATTCCTTGTAGCAACTTTGTCAAACCTTCCATGTCTTCTTTTAAACCATTCTTCAAACCATCCCTCTTAGCTTTCGTTTCATTTTTGGTTACTCTTTGTGAGAGCAAAATTTCTTGCACTTTGTCTCGTAATTTTGATATATCATGTTGCATTTCTTCCTCTTCTTTATGTGTCATAGAAGAGCTTTCTGGTTTCTTACTAGGTGTGTCCATATTTTTGTTTTGAGGCATTCTGAAATCAAACAATGATATCTATGCTTCACTATGCCCTTTAAATCATTCAAACTAATTTTTCAAACAAAAGTTATGCAACATTTTAAAAAATATACATCTTTTTCTTGCTTTTTAGGAGCTAGATTTTGCAGTTGATGTATCTCTGTAATTGTAAATATCCGAGATCTAAAATTCCCTCCTGTAGTATCCCTCCAAGCCTTATTTCAAACCTAATAATTCATACCAATATTGGAATATTCAAGAAATATTTATGCCCAATCTCCCACGATGACCTGATTATAGACTAGTTCATTAGAGCGAACTTGTACGGAGTTCCACATGTCACTGTTTCAAACTTAAACCCTCAAAATGATACCCAAAAAGATACATTCCTTCCTCTTTCTATCACCTTTTATGAAATTCAAATATGATTCTCAGAGAGAAATTTATGACTATTTTCCCTAGGTCACTTGTTTGAGATGGAATTCTGGAGCCTGCAAAAACCCTAACTTCCTCAGATCATATATCCGAAAATATAGCGATACAAGATCTAAAATTTGTACACGATGTGAACCAAGATTTCATATCCATGTGGTTCCAATTTAAGCTTCTGGAGATTTGTAGAAAAAATATTATAGCGAAAATACCATGATGACCTGTTTGAAGCAGCGAAACCCTAGAATCTAAAGCTCTTATACCAAATGTTATGCAACGAGCTCACAAATAGATAGATCAACTACTTAAAAATTATCCTCTTCAAGGGGGAAACCTCCTTTACATTAAATAAATGAACAATTCTTGGATGATTCAAATGACAAAACCTTCTTTCTATATATAGGAGTCTAAGGGGTCACAATATAATCAGATCCTACATAACAATAATAATGTAAGGGCATAATAATAACAATAGTGGGATTTTACGGGGCACAATAATAACAATATGGGGACTACATGGGAACAACAATAACAATAAGGGGGTTAAACTAACAATAAAAATGAGGGTTACACTAGTATTATAGGGACCTAACAATGGTTGTAAATATATAAATAAGGGAGATAGTTCATGAATGTTTATCATTTTACTAATATAGGCTTGAGATCCACTCTTGATGGGAGGACGAGCTCAAGGGATAAAGGATGAAAATCAAAGGTAGGATAGGATAGGATTTGATACTTTTATCCAAATTGAAAGTTACAACATATCCTGGAAGCTTCTAGAAGAGGAAGATTCGAGATTCTTTCTTGCTTTCCCAAATTTCTAGAATCAACACACCCCCAAGACTGAGCAACTTGTAGGTGATCAATGCAGGACTAGAGTAGGAAAACCTGGTATTCAACGTTGACCAATGAGGGGCCAGGGTGCATTGGTCCTAAAAATATCTTAAATGAGGCAGTTTTAGACATAAACTTAGGGATATGAGAGAGGTATACTTAGGTATTTTTGTAGGAGTATGAAATAATGTTCAAAGGATGTGAATGACCCTGTTTGAAGGCCTATTGACCAGATGTGAAAAAATGGCCTATAAAAACAAGTATAAAGAATATGGCTCACTTGACAAGCACAAATCTAGGCTTGTGGCAAAAGGTTTTGCATAGAAGGAAGGGGTCGATTATGAGGAGACTTTTTCCCCCACAGAAAAATGGGAACTGTCCAGACACTCTTACAGCTCAGAACGGTTGAAAAGCACATCAAATGGATGTAAAAACTACTTTCTTGGATGGAAATCTAAAAAAGAATGTTTTTATGTCCCAACCAGAAGGATTTGTTGTGAAGGGTCAAAAACAAAAAGTATGTAAGGTTGTAAAATCCATGTATGGCCTCAACCAAGCTCCGCGAGCTTGGTACGAAAAGTTAACTGAGCATATTTTGAAACTCAATTTCAAACATTATGATATTGATGATACAACTTTATTTATCAAGAAATTTGGAAAAATAGTTGTATATCTTGTGGTGTATGTAGATGATATTTTGATAACAGGGAATAATGAGAACTACATTGCATCCATAAACAAAGAATTGAGAAAAGATTTTGAAATGAAAGATTTGGGCTATGTTCACTACTATCTTGGTATTGAAGTAACTTAACATCCAAAGATTATATTCCTCTCTCAGAAGAAGTACATTGGAGATTTGTTGAATAGGTTTGGCATAACTAAGTGAAATCCTTCGACTACTCCAATGGACAGAACTTAAAGCTCGCATCCACTACAAGAAAAAAATTTGAGGATGCAACAAAGTATAAACAACTCGTAGGAATTCTCAACTACCTGACTACTACCAAACCAGACATTTCATTTGTTGTTGGAATCCTCTCCAGGTTTATGAAGAAACCTTGTGAGTGTTAGAAAATTTATATATTACAAAGCAATGGTACACATAAAATATTGCAGCAACACAAACACAAAAAACGCATAAAACAAGATGTTGGAGGGAATTGCTTCCCTAGGGCTTTTTGGGTTGAAACCCTAGCAGACTGAAAGTTATCTATTCAAAGAAACATGCATTCACACAGCCATTATGCTATTATAAGAAAATGCTATGATAAGGGTACGTACCTTTGGTCCTACGTTTGAGAAGGCCCTTAGCGTCCAAACCCTTCTTGGAGTTCCCTTCTTCTCTTTTGTCCTGAAAAACAACCAATTCAAAGAACACAGCAGTACATGGACAAAAACTTATAAAGAAACCATCTTCATGTTATAAAGAAAGGTAGTTAGTTATGAAATCCAAACAACCATTTACATATGAATTCTAAACATGAATATCATTAACATAAAGAAGATTCATTTCAGGAACCAAGACATGTGTTTCTTTTATTATAGACAAATAAAGTACATAAAAAAGGAATATTTTCACCTGAGTCACCTTCAGCAAGCTCCAAGAAAAGCTTCCTTCCGGATCCGTTCCAGCCTCAAGCCTCTAACAAACTCCTTCCATGACTCTCTCCATGATGTCATAAATGGTGGATGAACGTCAACACACAAGGAAACAAAGGTTTCCTGTAATAAATGGGGGAAGTGCAGAAGGCACAAGGGACTTCAGACCTGGTCAAGGGAAAAATCTCAGCATAATAACCTTTCTCTCTCTTCTCTCCTTTGGCCTTCCCTTTGAGGTCTTTTTATACCTCTCCCAAAGTAGTTTTTTAGTTGGGAGTTGGTTGGGAACAGTTGGGCCACGGGCACTAACAGGTGATCAGCAGGTAAAACCCGCGATCTCTGCCCGAAAATGAGGAATTTTATATTTTTTTAAGTGTTTTAATACATACACGCGGGTTGGCTATACACAGACCCGCGTATACACGCGTTTAACTCAGGGCAATGTCACATATAAGGGATAAAACACTGTTTTTTAAATTTTAGGACCAGGTCTGGAAGGAGGGGTTGCCCTAGGCCATGAGTACAACATCACAAACCATAGGAGTGAGATTTGGAGCTATAACAAATGCCCCCAATATATGATGTCAGAAGGGGTACATGATGGCCGAAATGTATTATGCAAGTACATGGAAAGGAAGTTTGTCAAAAACCGAGGAGGACTTCACCAGAATTCAGCCTGCCAAGCCACCAAAGGAGATCAAAAAGAAACACTGTCTGAGGCGGGCATACCCATGCTCAGAAAAAGTAAAGCATGTCCGCATAACAAGTACAAGCGGATCCACTAAGTATACAAGTATAAATGACTGAAAGATACATAATGGATCATCTGATCATGATGAGCAAGTACATGTCTGAATATCACATATAAGACTGTCAATGATGCTGAAAGATGCAACGGATCACTAATATCAAAGACTGATCCCAAAAGGTACCAACTGAACATGATGAAATAGGATGGTACTACACTGCAAAACTCAGGTGCTAGCATATAGAATGTCGCCATGACTGACTGCAACATATAAAGTGGAGTGGTATCAACTAGCAGCAACAGGAGCAAATGTCAAGTGAACCAATGAATGCTGATACAAACTGAGGTCTTCACCGACCGCCGTGGTACATTTCTACACCATGGGAATAAATGATCTGAAGTCGACCATGTGAGAAATCGTTTGATTACCGGTCATTGATGTATACCGTTAAAAAACGCGAGACTACTCACCGATAATGATAATGAGCGTCAAGGTACCCAGTACAATCGAACAAGTGTGAATAGATGAGCTGGAGTCGAACACCTGTAAGAATCTATCGATCAGGAGACAATGATGGTTTCCAACTGTCGATAGCGAAGGATCTACCACTAATGACTGCAAACCCCAAGGTACTGCCAAATGGACTCTAGATCTTTGCCCCAGAGTAATGAGTCGGAGTCGATAGGGAAAGATCCGCTAGAAGGAAGGCATTAAGGCATCCTTCATCAATCTAGCGCGAGTGTAACCCGTAGGCCAATAATGTGGAAGGAATCGGACAAAAAAGATGTAGTAACCCAACCGAAGTACGTTTCCGGCGTACACAAGATGTGGCTAGCGCACGGCAGAAACCCTCTGAACCAACCAATAATGAAAGCTGACACAGAGGCGAGGTATCCACCAATAGGGTCAAATGGAAACCAAGGTACTGCACGAATCCCAATGTGTGATAATGTAAGTTGATGTCGAACACAAGGGAAACCACTCAGTCAAATACCCATGATACTGATCGATGCTGAGAATAAGGTGACCTATCAATAATGAAAATAGGGCCAGGGTGCAGCTCTAGGCCTGTCCTCAAAGCAAGGTGTCGTTGTCGATAAGGACAAGACCCGCCAGCAAGAAGTCAAATGGGGACCTTCTCAAACCGGCACGAGTAAAAGGACCAATATAGCTGATGTGATGATAGACATGACACTGACAACCAGGGATGGCCGACTGAAAAATGAGTCAAGAGACATCGCAGAGAGGCCGACTCAGGCTTAACTTCCCTTGAACAAAAGCACGACTCAATGTGACTATGTGGCAGCATATGATGACTCTGTATAAGTTCGCCATGCAGGAGGTACGAACGAACCCTCCATATGATTGGAAGAGATAACCAATCGGGGGAGAACTGACTCAATAACAAGGTTATGGCATACCTAAGTCAAACTAAATCCCACCCATGTGGAGGAGACTTTGTTTTGAGTGCTTTGTTCAAGGGCGACACAACTGACTCTAGCTGCCAACAATAAGTGGAAATAATGTCCCGTTCCCGCTCTTTTTTGGAATATTTTTTTTTTTTGTCTTTTTTTGTTAAGCTGGAAAAAGAATAAAAGAATGCTATGGTACAGTGGAAAGAACGAGTGTCGGTGAAACAGATGATCTAGTTCCTGGGAATGGAACGTTCCTATGCTCAATGCAGGGAGGTGAAAACTGGTCAGTGACACTCAAAGGTGTGTTCCTTCCACGGGTCAAGGTGTGTCAAGCTGTAGAAGTCAAAGGTATGCAAGGTTGATTTTGTAGACGTCATGGTCAAAAGTTGGCTTAAACACGAGTCCAAGTGAAGCCGGTTCTAGGCCAAAAGGTGCAAGTGGTCAACATCCAATGCAGTAGTACAACTCAACACAAAGGAGCCTCTAGGGTATAAGGCTAGAACAAAGCGGAGAAGCTAAGAGGAATGAGTCTTCAATGCATAAGTCATGGCGAGACTACAGAGGACTCCCAAGCCTACTCAATGGAGCAGCATGGGCAACGAATGTCAGTGAGGTGCTAACTAGGATGCCCATGTAAAGGATGGCTCTACCATCGTGTCATGATTTAAAGAATCGACGAGTGAAGATGGCTTACGAACCATAACACGATGGGATCAACCCTATGGCAGATGTATCGGTCAAATGGAGGCTAGTATGCATAATGCAATGGAAAAATGGTGTCCCTAACCTATATGCCAGTGAGAACACGATACCTGCCATGATGGGTCAGCAGTCATGGAACCGTCTCAAAACTGAAAAATGTCCAAAATGTCCTGAAAAACAAACCATTCTCGACATTCCAAGCTCCCAAGTTAAAAGTCACATGAGGCCAAACAAAATAAAATTTTGAAAAAATTTTGCATTTTCAAAACTTATAAAAAGCATTTTGGACTCACCATTTTTACCATTTGAGTTTGAGAGCAAAGGTTTTGGAGCAAAAGGAGCAAACTTCCCACAGCCAGATTCAACCATTCAAATTCGTCAAAATCCTCCAGGTAACTCTTATACTTAGCTTGCAATTGATTGTGACAGGTTTTAAGATTTTTTATTGATGTTTCACCGTTGAACTTTTGTCAAAAATTTCCTCACGGCGTATACGCGGGTTGGTAATATTGAACCCGCGTACACGCGGGCCCTATACGCGACTGTGTGCACAGGGACCCGCGTATACACCACGAACCATTTTTAAACAAAAACTAACGGTTTTAAATCGATTTTTTCTCAGGATGCCTGTAACGTGGCGTGAAAGAGAGCACGCAGCGGTAGATAATGAAGTCATGAACAGTCCATAATCATTAGATGCCCTACGGGGATGTGGTTTGCTTAAATTTTTCAAATTTCCAAATATGAAAGCGAACACGCGTCTGCTTGAGATGCTCATCGATTATTGGGACGTCGAGGAGGAAGCCTTTATGATCGATTAGATGCCGCTCAGGGTAGAAGTGGAGGATATCTATTTTATCATGGGCCTTTCCCGAAGGGGAGAGGTAGTACATTCCCGGGGCAGGACACGGAGTAGCCTCACGATAGAGGACTATGTACAGATCTACTGCCCGGGACATCCCAAGAAGGTTGGGAGCCAGATTTCCATCACACGTGTGGCGAGTTTATCACTTAGGATTATCCTGTTCACCATGGCTCGAGTGAACGGATCATCCTCGCTGCATCAGGCGTCACGGCTAAACATGAGCGTGGCAGTTGACTGTCTCACTACTGTGTTCGACTGGTGTACTCCTCTTCTGGCCAACATGAAGAGCCAGCTCACTTCTATCCGGAGGGGACAGACCAAGAACTTTGGATATGGGACTATCTTGTGTACTTTCTTTTTCGAGAAGGTTCCCGCACTCCGCCCCAGGGTAGCAGTTTCCATCAGC
Organism: Pinus tabuliformis; assembly: GCA_031772625.1. Classification (NCBI taxonomy): domain Eukaryota; kingdom Viridiplantae; phylum Streptophyta; class Pinopsida; order Pinales; family Pinaceae; genus Pinus; species Pinus tabuliformis. The sequence goes on along the minus strand of CM062818.1, from coordinate 100,419,405 downwards.
ACCCCACGCGATCCACGCATGGGCCGGTGGGCTGATCTGATGAAACGTCTAGGGGGTGGGGAGGTCCCAAGGACTGCCTTCGACGATGACTTCTTCACCTGGTGGGATCAGCAGATCATCGCTGTGGATGACTACCCCTATGCTGGGCTGGATTTCCGAGGAGATCCTGATCTAGCGTTACCACCGAATGCAGCATGGGGCGAGATTGGTAAGATTTTTGATTTTATGATTTTTTGGATTTTTCAAATATAATGATGAATTTTGAAAAATATTTTTTGATGAGATTCAAATGACTGATATGATGATCATGTTCCAGACGTTGGGCCAGTACAACCAGATGGGTTTCCGCGGCATGGACGGCGTGGCCGAGGAGCCGAAGAGGCGGCTGCTAATACAGAACGGAATCTAAACAACGTCTAGCGACACTTGGCGAGATTGAGTTGCCGAGTACCAATGGCCATCATAGAGGACCTTCCTGAGGAGATGCAGCGTCATGTGGTTGGCATGCCATGTGACTGGGTTCTCACTTTTCGGCGTGTGGCCACTGCGATAGTTGCATACTTAGACGCTCATCCTGAGCCGAGGCATTAGATATGACGGACATGATTATGGGCATTTGAGTCCCAATTTTGTATATTTTTGGACACACATATGTACACACGAGATGCTTTACGATATATGTATATTTTATATATATATATATATATAGATAGATATATATATATATATATATATATATATATATATATATATAGATACAGTTTGACTTTTTGATGCTTGATTTTATTATGATGAATGATTGATGTGCCAGTCTAATGCCTGATTAGCGATAGAATTAGCTAACCAATTATGAGATCTTGGAATGTGCAAATAATTAATATAAGTAAATGATCTTTGCAACAACCTCACCCTTAAATACTAGCGATATAAAGATGGATCCCGTACCCGATAAATGTTATTTAATTGAGACACTATCAATTGAGAATCAAGATACACTACCAACGAGTCGATCCCATGGGAGATTGCCTCGGATAATATATTAATAATGGCAGTATATGCGGCCATATTGTTTGAAGCAGAACCGATACACACGCCTCTTGATGCCATCAATTGACTAGTTGGATAATAGAGTACCCAAGCTGCGAAAGCGAGATTCCGAGTGTGCCGACTAGCACCATCAGCGAACCCGAAATAGACCAAATCATCCATCAACACCTGCCACAGTAGACCAAAAAGTGTTGATATCAGAAAACTCTCGACGATATATGTACAAATATACATAAAGTACAAAGAAGCCATTGCTTGGCCAAAACTAAGCAAAGTACTTCTTTAAGTAGAGCCCCTTCCGGGGCTCCACCAGCTTGTTTCCTTCAAAGTCGATTAACTCATACGACCCTTTTTCTAAAACTCATTTAATAATGAAAGGACCGTACCACATAGGCTTAAATTTGCCTGCCCCCAAGGTGTCTTTATCTTGGTCATAGACCAGGACAAGGTCACCTTCAGAAAAGACTCGACGACGAACAGACTTATCATACTGCGTTTTAACCCTTTTCTTATGAGCCTCATTCGTCGTGGCGGCATCTCGACGCTGCTCATCGAGATGTTCCAAGTGAACTAGGTTCTCTTCGAGACTTGAAGTCTCTGGAAGGAGCTCAACAGCTAACTTAAGAGATGGAATTTCACATTCAACCGGAAAGATAGATTCCATCCCATAAACCAACTGAAAAGGTGTAAAACCAGTAGCCGTTTTGACGGAGGTTCGGTATGCCCAAAGAGCCGAATACAACATAATGTGCCAATTGGACCGATTTTTATCGATTGTCCATTGGAGTATCGTCTTAAGAGTTTTATTGACTACCTCGACCTGTCCATTGGCCTGAGGATAATAAGGGGACGAATGCTCCTGGCGGAAACCTAATTTAAGAGCCAATTCAGACATCAGTTGATTCTAGAAATGACTGCCATGGTCAGTGACAATCTCTCTCGAGATGCCGAATCGTGAGATGACCTGATTGAAAAGAAACAATGCTGCCGTGTCACTATCGTTCTTATAAGTAGGCATGGCCTCAGCCCACTTCGTAAAGTAGTCTACAGCCACGATAATGTACATGTGATTCGCCGCTGAAGGCGGATTACAAGTCGTAAAATCAATACCCCACTTAGTAAAGGGACCGACGGTGACAACGGGAAAAAGAGGAGCTGGATGCGCACGCATCTTCCGAGTAAAAATTTGACACGGGTGATAGCGTTTGACCGCTTCCACATAGTCTTTAAAGAGTGAAGGCCAGAAATAGTCGGCACCTAAGATGCGCTGGGCTGTAGCAAGCCCTGATAGATGACCACCACAAGCTCCACTATGGCAGTCATTTAGCACTGACTCTGCCTCCTCTAAGGTTAAACAACGCCGAAGGATTGAATCAACCCCTCGACGGTATAATGTGTCACCAATGATAACATAGTTTTTAGCCAGGTGACGTAATTTTTTACGTTCATCCTTGGAGAAAGTAGAGGGAAACTTCGAAGTCTGGAGATAGACAATGATATCTCCATTCCAAGGGTTGAGTGAAGAGATGAGGAAAAAATGTTCGTCGGGAAAACTTTCCTCATAAACAGTATCCTCTCCACAAGGTAGCTCAGAAATTAGCTCCGCGAAAACCATGGATTTCTTAGACTTGGCAGACAAGAACTCGAGATCGAATTCTTGCAAAATGACTATCCATCGATTATATTTGCCCCCAATCACTCGCCTACTAAGGACAAATTGAAATGGATTGACTGCCGCTAAGACAAAATTTTTGCGTAGCGGAATATAATGACGGAGCCGCTAGACAGCATGGACAGCTGCCAAGGCCAACTTCTCAACTGGAGAATAGCGAAGTTCAGGACCTATTAAGCCTCTGCTCAAATAAAAAATCACATGCTCGGTGACAGCATCATCCTCCTAAATGAGAACCATACCAATGGTTGATTCTGCTGCCGCGAGATATAAAAGGAAGTCTCTACCATAATCTGGTGGACTCAAAAGCGGGGCAGAGACTAATGCCTTTTTCAAAGCATCAAACGACCGCTGCGCAAAGTCGTCCCACACAAATGGAACTCCTTTCCGTAGAAAACGCATGAACCCTTTAGTGATCTCGGCATAGTTTGCTATAAACCGTCTTAAGAAATTAGCCTTCCCTTGAAGACTTTGAAGTTGTCGAATCGAGGACGGGGGAGGCAACTGAACTATTGCCTCAACCTTGAAGGGATCAACCTGAATCCCTTCATTGGACACGATGAACCCTAACAACCGACCGGACGTAACCGCGAAAACGCACTTGTTGGGATTCAACCAGATTTTATAAAAACGACATCACTCGAAAACCAATCGAAGATGACTAGGGTGATCAGTTCTCTTTCGAGAACGAGCAGCGAGATCATCCAAGTAAGCCTCGATGACATGTTTGATGTCGTGGAAAGCATATGACATGGCCCGCTGAAAAGCGGCTCCAGGGTTTTTAAGACCAAAAGGCATCTTTCTATATGCAAAGGTACCCCAAGGACATATAAAGGTTGTCTTATGTTGATCTTCAGGACGGATAGAAATTTGATTATAACCCAAAAAACCATCCATGAAGGAAAAAATTTCATTACCCACACACTCGTTGATAATCTGATCAATGAATGGCTTGGGGTAATTATCTTTCGGACAAGCCTTGTTTAGGTCCCTAAAATCGATGCATACTCGGATTGTTCCTTGTTTTTTATCCACAGGGACTGGATTAGAAACCCAATCAGTAAGAGGAACAGGGTATATAAAACCCGCCCTTAGCAGCTTCTCAACCTCAGCCTTGATAGCTGCTGCTTTCCTAGGGTTAACCGGCTTAAGCCTTTGACGAACCGGTTTGGCGTTTTCATACGTCTTGATCTCATGTTGAACTATAGAAGGATCAATGCTAGGCATTTCCTCATAAGACCAAGCAAATACATCACGAAATTCCTTAAATAGGTCGGTGTAAATTTGAATTTCTTCAGGGGAACACTCAATTCCGATGAAGAGATTCTCGATGACGTTAGGGTCCCTAGAGATGTTTATAGGTATCGTTTTTGAAATTACCGACATATTACCTTCAGCACGAATGTGTGCTGGAGCCAAAGGATTTGACACCGTACAAACATCACTAGTAAAGAGCTCGGAGAATCTAGATTCTACTTCCTGCAATGGAGGAAGAAAGTATGAACGATGGTGTAAGTCTTCCCAAGGTCGATCTATACCCATCATTGCTTCGAGGATTGCTTCTTCAGAAGGTAAAACTGTATCTAAGCAGTCCAAAGCAGAGGTAGAATCAAGGCTCCAAGCCGGGGCCACATCACCATCTAACTCCTCTTTGGAAAAAGGAGTAGAGTGGTTGTCTGCAGAGTCTACGATAGACTGATATCTAAGCTCAGCTGCAGATATAGGAAATGCCATTCCATTTACTTGTCTTTCAACTAATGTGGTCGTAGGTGAAGGCAAGGTCCAAGGGTCTGAAAAATAACGAGTTCGAAAGAACTCTTCTCGAGGAGACTCCTTAGATGATGAAATGGCATTGATTTTAGCGAAAGGAGAGGGAAGATCAAAGGTACCCATCAATGAGGAATACATTCCCACTCCTAAATTCTCAGTAGGCGGGTGAGGGTTATCCACTAAAGGAACAGTAGAGTCAGAGCTTGCTTGAGGATCGACTGGACAATAGTCCAATTGATCAACCTTAATGATTTTCCCCTCATGACAAAAGCAAATGACACGAAACAGAGTCGAAACAACGGTGTCCATTTCGTATACCCAGTTCCTTCCTAATAGGAGATTATAGTCTAGGTTAGCATCTATGACCTCTACTTCGATATTGATGACCTTCCCTCCAACACATATAGGAAAGGCCGGGATAATCCCATGCGGCTTATGAGAATGACCATCAAATGCAGTCAAGACGGTGGGTGAAGGAACAGCCAAAGGCGATCCAATGGCCTTCCAGCATGACATCGACATGACGCATGTGGAAGCTCCTTCATCTATAACGGTGCGAAAAATATTGATTTTCCAGTATGTAGACTTTATTTGGAAAGCCATATGATGAGGGAGTCGCTTTTTGACATTTAACATGTCAAAAGTGAGCACTAAAGAATTAGCTGGATCGACTGCTCCAATCGCGGAAAGTAAAGCACTTCTCTGAGCCGGACACGACTGGAGAACCTCTAAAGCGGACATGGCGCACGGACTCTGAGCCAGATCCTCCACAATGGAGTAATTCTGGGCGGCCCTAGCATTAGGATTAATAGTCGCGCGTTTAGCGGAACCTTTCGGTATCCGTGGTATAGTCTCGACAGGGAGTCGCTCAATATGAAGGTCAGTAATTCCGGGAACAGTCTTGTCCTTGGAAGTTTTGACTTCACCATAATCATGTGACCGAGTAGCCACATGGACGTTAGAACACATCATGAAAACATTTGACGATTTTTCCCCTTCCTGGTTGCCCCCTGCGGAGGTTCCCGGGTTTGAACTCGCGCCAGCAAGAAGTTGCTGCCCTTGGGGAAACGAGTTAGTTAACACAGCTTGAGAACTAGAAGTCCCTTGTTGTCCTAACAAATGCTGAGCGTCTTCAATCTTAGGGCAGAGATGAGTTAGATGGTCTCCACTGCACAACTTGCATGGAAACTTGACTTTCTTTCTTGGCTCATTTCTACCACCACCAGCGTTGTTGCTGGATTTATTTGCATCAGGCTTCCCATCCTGGTTCTTTTTCTTACTTCGTCCTTTCTTTTTCCCATTGGAATTTTGGTTTCCTTTGGGGTTATCAGATTGGACGGCATTAATTGAAGAAGTTTGGGAAGCGGGGGGAATAGACGATGTGACTTGGTTGTTAGAAGCAGTTTGTAAAGACAATTGATGCAATTGGTTCAACAAGTTCACGGTAGTTGTGTCTACTGACCCAACGATACCATCTGCGTGTGGACCTGGCTTCGACTTAGCTACATCAACCTTAGATCCAGGAGCATCTAGCAAGTATTTTTGTAGGATCCCAGACTGAGAGTAGATCAATTCTAATTGCTGGGCCCTAAAAATGGCTTGCTCCTCAGAATAGACCCCAGACATGGAGACATCCTTGGAGATCTCGGGTTGTAAAGATTTCAAAAACCACTCGAGACGGTACTCCGGAGGGATTTCAGCTTTAATGAGCCTCTTTATCCATCTCCATTCCTGAATATGGTCAGAAATGTGGGTTGCCTTATCCTGACGAAAAGTGGCCAGAAGTTCAGTTCCAGCATCATAGCGGATAGGCAACTGGAAATGATTTAAGAAAATATTGGCTAAGTCAGCGAAAGATGTAAAGCTGCCCCCTGGCAACTCTATATACCATTTGGCCGCATTGCCAGTCAAGGTGCGCTAAAATAGTCTCAACCTAATCGAGTCGTCGATAAGGGAGTTAGATGAGCACCACAAATGGAATGTGGTCACATGGTCGCCTGGGTCTTCACCACTCTTCCCTTCGAATTTTGGAATGTCCGAAGGGAGTTTGGTTGGGACCGGAGGCCAGGCCGGATTGTACTTGATTGGGTCATTTGTTAACTTAGTGAGATCTGGCAAGTTCAACATTTCCAGAAACGGAAGCCTAGGAGGGCCTTGGGGATTCCACCCTGACTGGGTAGAACTCCCAAAGTTTTGAAAAGATTGTCCTGGAATTTGGGAGGCACCAGGCTGCCCGAAGTAACTAGTAGAACCGGTTGAACCAAAAGGCAAGCCTTGTGATCCAGCAAAATTCCGAGTTTGACCAACTCTGGCCGCAAAACCTCCATAACCAGCAAAGTTTCCTCCTAAAGGATTGTAAGGAGTAGATAACCCCTGATAAGGATTCCAAGCCGAAGCTAGGGGAGGAATACTTTGAAACGAACTAACCGTGGAGTACGGCTTATTCCCTTGTTGGCCGATAAGCGGATTCCCAGTTCCTGCGGCACTAACCCCAGGGTTATTCCAACCTTGGAAAGGATTACTGCTTTGTCCTACAGAAGAAAAAGGCATGGATCCTATCGTCAGGTTGGAATGTGGTATATGACCACTTCCGAAAGGAAAACCCTGGAATGAAGCCGATCCGCCCATCATGGACGTAGCGGCACTAAACGGAACCGATGGAATACCCTGTGAGTGGGTGCCAAATGGGAAGAATCCAGTACCAAAAGCATTGGTTTGGGCATTTCCACTCGTGGACGGAATGGAGGTAGACCCAACTAAAGATGTGCTAGCAAAAGATCCAAACAAGGAAGCAGAGGAGATGGAAATGGTTCCTCCCCCTTGCACCGATGTTGGGGTTTGCATAGTTGTAGCACTTGTAGAAGCCATGCTTCCAGTAGTGGTCATCGATGGTAAGTGCGTAGCGTAACCTGGACTTGATGGTCTATGCATCAGAGTCCCAACGTATTGCAATACGTCCGGATGACTAGATGGCAGTGGAGAATTCGGAGCCGCTAACGACTCTGAGAGTTCTTCTACCTCTATGTTATTCTCCGCTTGAAAGAGAACTCGAGAAAGGACTGGAGTGTCCCTCTCTTGTTCAGAAGTGCCAGGCCTTGCTTGAACACTAATGCCCCTGAGAGGAGGATCAATCCCCGATGCGTCAACCGGCGTGGGACGGAACCCACCAGTAGTATTACCTCTGCGCCTTCTAGGAGAAGGCTCTAAACTTGGTGGTGAAAGACCACGAAGTCTTCGAGACCATCTGGGAGATCGGTCAGCCACTTTGAATTTTTTGTTATGATCTAACTAAAGACTCAAAAAATTGAAAGCTAGGCCAACTAAGAGCACAGAGCACACACTATAAAGTCCCTAAAGATACAGCCAGTCAAACAACTTCCAAGTATTTCCGCTCCGGGTGATTAAGACCAGACACCAAAATACGAGAAAGTGAATTAAGGGGCCTTCTGAAGATAGTCTGGGATGATGAGGGCCCAGTCCTATCAGCGAAGGTATCAGAGGAAGTTACGCTGACCTCCTAACAACAGCCTGCGCCGGTGCAAGCCCCCAAGCTTCGCAAGGGTGCCCTCCAGTAGTACTGTCGAGAGTGATGCAATGTCAACCTCAGGTGCCACGGGATTCCCCTCCGCAGCCACCTGTGTAGTTCCCTAGGAGTAGCAACTATGGATACCAACTCGTCGCAGAAGCCAGGCGGAACAGTCGTGAGGTAAGTTCGGACAAGTAGGAGAGGGGGTATCTCTCTTCCCTGTCTTCACAGACCCTCGTGCTTAACTCCTAGATCCGGAGCTTTCCTGGTCTTCCTAACGCTATTGGATTTTCTCTCGTTATTCAGACTCCTACGTTTGACGTTTATATGGCCTTGGAGAGTTAACTCTCCACTCGCCTAATCCAAGGCCCTAAAATCCTAAACTTTTTGGTGTAACTGACTAAAACAAAAAGTTCTAGTGAATTTTACTTAGCGCTTGATTTTATGAGGTTGTTCTTTAAGTCACAAGGTAACGGAAGTGAAACTAGTGGTGTTTTTTGACGCAAAAGAAATTAATAAAAACTTAACTACATGCACATGCACTTTTTCGTTTTTCGATGAAGAGAAATTTTTATAGGTTTCAGAGGAACTTCTAATAAAACAAATTTTTCTTTTCTTTTCGTTAATTCACGCTTCACACTCACAAAAGCTAACAAAGCTATGTATTCCTAAAAGGGGATGCAAATCTATCCTAATGCAACAAATATATGCGGATGCAAGATTTAAAACTACTCTAAAAACAAAAAATGAAAGTTGCTTGCTTATCAACCTTTATCTTGCCACTTAAAATGTCTAGATGGAATATGAGATGCTACAATTCATTTCGTCTAAACACTAAAAACAAGTTCTAAGACAAACATAAAGCACTTTCACTCACTAAAAGGAAACCAAATGAAAGCCAAGTTCAAGAAAGCAAAACTAAGTTGTTCAAAAAGATTTTTCTTCAAAAGTAACAACGAAAAGAGTCTTTTCAAAAAACGCTCTCAACAACACTGAAACTTGTGATTGAAGAATAGGCAATCAAACACTTTTGCGAATCGACACCACTCAATGGATGAAAACTCAACAAAAATAAATGTGTTTAAAATCGCTCTTAACAATCAAAAGCAGCAATGAAAGCTTTGGCAATGAAAACCAAAAAGATCAAAAAGACAAATTCCAAGAAAGTGTCAAACAACAACTTTCATGAAACAAAGAAGTAGAAGGTCACAAAAATCGATTTTGTCAAGCAAACAAAAAGTCACCAGAAGCAAGATTAACACAAAGATTGAGATCAATCTTCCTACCCTGATGAATCAGAGCAGCCAAGATTCCTAGCAAGAAATCTTGCGTGCTTTAGCAAAAAACGATGACGCTTGCAATCAACAAAAAACAAGACCAATACTCCTTATAATCAGAGAGAATTCAGAACAAGATGCTCGCTGTAAAAACAAAGACTGATACTGGAAAGTGACTGTTTCAGACTGACTCAAACTACCAGACAAACCTTCAAAGACACAAAGATTTACAAATCTTGAAAATTGAAAGATATACGCGACTGTACTTATGTACAGAATGCGTGTATACGCTACTGTAACTAAGGAAACTTGTGTATACGCGGGTTCACTTAAAGAAACATGCGTACATACGCCTCTGTAACTAAGAAAAACAGCGTATATGAAAAGCTTCAAGAAAAATAAAAAAAACAAACTGAAGAAACTGGCAAAGCTTAAAGTTCAAGAATAGACCAGATAGTAACAGCAAGCAGACAAGGCAACTGAGCCTTGATTGGCTTGAAAAACACCCAAACTAGGAACAACAAAAGTGTTGTCCCCAGCGGAGTCGCCAATTCTGTTGGAGGGAATTGCTCCCCTAGGGCTTTTTGGGTTGAAACCCTAGCAGACTGAAAGTTATCTATTCAAAGAAACATGCATTCACACAGCCATTATGCTATTATAAGAAAATGCTATGATAAGGGTACGTACCTTTGGTCCTATGTTTGAGAAGGCCCTTAGGGTCCAAACCCTTCTTGGAGTTCCCTTCTTCTCTTTTGTCCTGCAAAACAACCAATTCAAAGAACACAGCAGTACATGGACAAAAACTTATAAAGAAACCATCTTCATGTTATAAAGAAAGGTAGTTAGTTATGAAATCCAAACAACCATTTACATATGAATTCTAAACATGAATATCATTAACATAAAGAAGATTCATTTCGGGAACCAAGACATGTGTTTCTTTTATTATAGACAAATAAAGTACATAAAAAAGGAATATTTTCACCTGAGTCACCTTCAGCAGGCTCCAAGCAAAGCTTCCTTCCAGATCCGTTCCAGCCTCAAGCCTCTAACAAACTCCTTCCATGACTCTCTCCATGATGTCATAAATGGTGGATGAACATCAACACACAAGGAAACAAAGGTTTCCTGTACAAAATGGGGGAAGTACAGAAGGCACAAGGGACTTCAGACCTGGTCAAGGGAAAAATCTCAGCATAATAACCTTTCTCTCTCTTCTCTCCTTTGGCCTTCCCTTTGAGGTCTTTTTATACCTCTCCCAAAGTAGTTTTTTAGTTGGGAGTTGGTTGGGAACAGTTGGGCCACGCGCACTAATAGGTGATCAGCAGGTAAAACCCGCGATCTCCGCCCGAAAATGAGGAATGTTATATTTTTTTAAGTGTTTTAATACATACACACGGGTTGGCTATACACAGACCCGCGTATACACGCATTTAACTCAGGGCAATGTCGCGTATAAGGGATAAAACACTGTTTTTTAAATTTTAGGACCAGGTCTGGAAGGAGGGGTTTCCCTAGGCCATGAGTACAGCATCACAAACCATAGGAATGAGATTTGGAGCTATAACACAAGAGAGACACAGATATATGTGGTTCACCCAATTTGGGCTACGTCCACGAAGAAACAAATATTCCTTCCTTTTTATTATCTAACAAAATAAAGAGATACAACCTACAGCAAATTTGTTGTAATTTCCTCTTCACTCTCACATGGCCTCCTCTCTCTTTCTTGATAAGAATACAAATATACACAACCATTATACAATTCCCTCATAGAAATCGAGGGGTTACCTTCTAGTGCACAAAACCCTAAATTAACATAACTTCTACCATCAGATCATCCACCTAATGAATAGCCCAGATTGACTACGAAATTACAATATTTTACAAGGCAATTTCTCATCTATTTTTAGCTTCAGGGGCGCATCCCCCAAACCCCCACAAGGGGGGGCTAATAAAATCGTCGTTGCCCCCCCATACCCCCCTAATGGAAATTAAATGGGCAGTGTTGCCATCCCATTAGGAACTGGGGTCTAACGAGGAAATACCTTTGAATAAAGAAGATAATCAGGCTCCACACCCAATAATATCCCACTTGGAGACTGATTATAGAAACTTTGTGGTGATATCGATTCATGTCACATGAATTATTAATCAAATCCACAAAGTCAATCGAGGACGTACCTGGCGACTTACCTTGTTGGAGTAACAGCAGTGGAGGAGTAACAGCATCGAAGGGAGTAACATCACCCAAGGATTAACAGCATCGGGTGAGTAACAGCAGCCGAGGAGTACCAACATTGCTTGAACACTTAGTCGAAATCGCGACAGAGTAACAACACCGAAGGGGTAACAGCACTAGAATACTTAGATGAAATCATGACGGAGTAACAGCATCGGCGAAGTAACAGCACCGAAATACTTAGACAAAATCGCGACGGAGTAAAAGCATTGGCGGAGTAACAGCACCGGAGAAGTAACAGTTTCGAAGGAGTAACAACATTGGAATACTTAGATGAAATTTTCATCACCATGGAGTAATAGCACCAAAGGAGTAATAACACCAGTGAAGTACTTAGTCAAAATCACCACGATCATAATAACAACATTAGTGAAGTACTTAGTAAAAATCAACACGATCAGAGTAACAACACCGGAGGAGTAACAGCACCAATGAAGTAATTAGACAAAATTGTAATCATCAGAGTAACAGCACCAAAGGAATAACAACACCAGTTAAATACTTAGACAAAATTTCCATCATTAGAGTAGTAGCACCGGAGGAGTAACAGCGCTAGTGAGGTACCTACAAGAAAAAAAATTTGATAGAGTACTAACAACATTTTATTTTATATATACATAAATCAGGGGTGCAGAGGAGGAATTCCCTACACTAATAACTTCAAAACCAGAGTTATTAGAGAGATATTTAATAAAGGAATCTCTTGAAGCTAGATGGTGATATAATGTGAGGCGATGTTCATTCACAATCAAAGGAGTATGTGCCTCATCAATTGTGATAAGTCTAACAGTCCCATTATCAAACATTGTGTCAACTTCATATGGTCCCATCCACCTAGAGCAGAGTTTTCCCTTAAAATCCTTGAACTAAGAATCATATGTTAATGTGAAAGCTCCTCTTTGAAACACCTTTTTTAGTTTGTTGCTACTGGATTGCAGCAATATTCTGTCCAGCTACTAGATGAATTTCATCCAACTCATTCAACTATTCCAATTAGTTTTTCTGGGCTTCTAAAATATCTAAACCTACTTCAAGGATTTTCATGGGCGTCTTAATTTCAAATTCCACTGGAAACAAAGGGGATTTCCCATAGACAAGCTCATATGGTGAAAACCTTGTTGTGTTCTGCCATGTTGTTCTATACGACCACAGTGTCTCAGGAAGTTTTCCATCCCAATTCCAGTGATGGTTTGCTACAGTCTTTGTAAGAATATTCTCTAGTACCTTGTTTGTGCTTTCAACTTCACCATTCACCTGAGGGTCATATGGAGACGTTACCCTATGCTTGATTCCATATTTCTTCATGAGTACTGCTATCAGGTGATGTAATTTGTGCCCCTCCATCTAAAACTATCTCTCTAGGAGCTCCATATCGTACAAGAATTTCTTCAAATAAAAAGTCTGAGACAACCTGTTCCATTGCTTTCACAATAGCCTTGGCCTCTACCCACATTGTTACGTAATTCGTGAAAACCAGAATGTGAACTTTCTGTTGTGAAGGCGGATTAAATAGCCCAACGAAATCTATAGCCCATTTTTCAAAGGGCTCAAGAGCAAGTTGGGGTTGTAACGAAATTTCATCTACCTGACCAGGCTAACCCATCCATTGGCAACTATCGCACCCTCTAACATATTTCCTTGCATCACGAAAAATAAAAGGCCAATAGTATCCCATTTGTAACACCTTATGACCTGTTCGCTTATCTGCAAAATGTCCCCCACAGGGGCCATCATGAGCAGCTTTCAAGACATCATAGATGTCATCTCCACTTATGTAGCGCCGGATTTGCTTATCAGATCCTATGTAAAAGAGATATCCCTCTATCCATGAATAACGAGCACTGTGATGGATAATCCTTCGTTGTTCTCTGTAAGATAAGTGTTGAGGCACCTTTCCTGAAGCAAGAAATTTAGCAATATCTACATACCACAAAGTGTGAGTATAAATTAAAAAAAGATGTTCATCTGGAAAACTATCCTCTACAAGTGTACCTTCATCACTAGTATCCATCCTAGATAGGAAATTTGTGACTACGTTATCTTTCCCTGGTTTATCTACAATGGTAATATCAAACTCTTGAATTAACAGTAACCATCTTGTAATGCAACCAGGGGTTATTGGTTTGTTCATCAAATACCTGATAGTTGTATGATCAGTGTGCACAAAAGTAGGATACTTGGTGATATAATGCCAAGATTTATTAACAGCATAAATGATAGCCAAGAACTCCTTTTTAGTTACTGTATAATTTAATTCAACAGGGGTCAAATTCTTACTGACATAGTAAATTGCATACGACTTCTTGTCCTCATGCTATCCCAAAACCAACCATACTGTTGTTTTAGAAGAATCAGTAGAGATGTGAAATGAGAGTTTCCAGTCATGACCACGTAAATTGGAGCCTTGCAGACTAGTTCTTTGATTTCTACAAAAGTTGCTTCACATTCATCTGTCCACACAAATTCTGCATCTTTAGGTAACAACTGAAAAAGTGGAAACACCTATAATAGTCAGCATAACCAATAAAGTTACGTACCTGTGTCAATGTCTTAGGCGTAGGAAATTTTAAGATTACCTCTACCTTTAATGATCAACCCGAATTCCTGCAACTGAAAGCAAGTGTCCCAGCACTATCCCTTCTTTCATCATCATATGACATTTGACTGTACTTAGAGAAACATGTTTTTCCTTGCATCTTTCAAGTACTTTCTCTAATTTTTTCGAAGATTCTGTAAAGGAATCCCCATATGGGGTAAATTCATCCATGTAAATCTCAACACTATCATTAACTAGATCAAAGAAAAATCCTAATATTGCCCTTTGAAAGGTAGGAGGTGTGTTATAGAGGCCAAATGGAAGGACTCGGTAGGAAAAGGTTCCCCAAGGGCATGTGAAGGTGGTTTTTTCATGATCCTCAGGAGCTATTTGTATTTGATTGTATCCGCTAAATCCATCCAGAAAGGAGAAAAACTCCTTCCTGGCTAATGTATCAAGGACTTGGTCAATAAAGGGTAAGGGAAAATGGTCTTTCTAAGTTTCTTTGTTTAGTTCCCTGTAATCAACGCAGATCCGCCACTTTTTATTCTTCTTAGGAACAATGACTAGCAGGGAAACCCATTGACTGTTTGATATCAGATAAAGAAAACCGACATCTAATAGCTTCTGCAATTCATCTTTGACAATGTTTTTTAAGGTATGATTCATTCTTCTTTGTGGATGCCTAATAGGTCGACATTCCTCTTTAATGTATATATGATGAGTACATAAATCAGTAGGGATGCCTTTCATATCGGTATATTCCCAAGCAAAAGCCTCTTTATGCTCTCAAAGGACTTTTAGCAGTTGTTCGGACTGGGGGTGTGAAAGGTTGGGATTAATATTCAATGTTTTCCCAGGTTCAATTTCTACAGGAACACTATTACAAGGTACAATTTTAGGAATGTTTTCTCTTTCTGTTTCTAGTTCAATATCTTCCTGAACATTGCAGTTCATGACAATTTCTAACAATTGACAGGTTGAAACAGAAACAGAGTCAAGATTACTGAGAAATGTGCTAATGGCATCATCCCATGTTTCATCTTTAAAAGAGAGAGCCTCGTTGATGGTAATGATGGGTCTAATTTCTTCATCTTTAGATTCGGGCTCTTTGGTAGGTAGATACTTTTGAATCAAGGTAAATCAAATTTTATTTTATGAAATTGGTTCTATAGGGGGGGTAAAGGATAAGATTATTTGTAACTTCCCCATTGGATATTACCATGTTTCCATACCGACACCCAATGTAAGAATATCTGGTTGCGATCCAATGTCTTCCTAAAATCAAAGGATGCCCATTGGCTGAGGATTGGGTATGTAAAACCAAAAGGTTGACGGGGTATTGCCATGAGTCTACCAAAATATTGATATCTTCCACCTTCCCTACAGGTCTAATAGCAGACCAATCTACTAATTCTAGGACGGTGGGAGTTGGTTTAAGTTTCCGCGGACCCAAGGTAATCATGGTTGTAGAGGTTTTAACATTAATTGTTGCCCCAAAATCTACTAGTACATTTGGGATATCCACCCCATTAATCTGCACTGTCAGAATTAAATTCCCAGTATCCCTGTATTTGACAAGTATAGATTTCCCTAGCATTATATCTAATAATTTACCCATGACATGAATAGTAAGTGGGTCCTTTGGTTTTCTACCAGGTTTCTTAGAATAATATTCTTTAATTTTCTTAGCATAAATTGGTACATCCTTCATAGCTTGAAGTAACGGAATTTTAACAACAGATTCTACAATTCTCCCGAAAAATCAAATTCAGGATGAGGACTTTGTTTTCTCAAAGATAATCTTTCAGGATAGGGTGGACTAGTCTAACACCCTCTAGTAACAATAGTTTGTGAAGGGGTTTGTTGCTTTATAGGAATATGTGTTGGCTCATCCCCTATCATTCTTTGTTTTGGTTCTGAGACTTCATCATCAGTATGCTCAACAATTATAGGTGAAGTCTGAGTATTGACCACCCAACCAGATCGAATATTTAATTCATTACATTCCATAGTGGCAATACTATATGCAAGGAGGTTGAGTGTCTCAACCTATTGAGCCCCTCTATTATTTGGATTTGGATTGGGTTGGACATGCAATTAAGGACGAAGAGGAGGATTACTAGTGGGCGCATTAGCAAGAAGTTGTAGCTCCTGTTGTGACATAGGTTGGGAGAATTGTCCTAAAGGAGGAGGAGGAGGTCCACGCCAATTCTGGGACCATGGAGAATTTGTACCAAATTGAGGATACCACGGTTTCCAAGGCATTGGATATTGGTAAGACTGCGACCAAGAAGGCAAAAAAGGTACAGATTGTTGACCAAAATTCATATTATTAAAATATTGAGATGGGTTTTGAGGCATACCTTGATTCATATTCAACGGCCATGGTTGCCATGGTTTCCTTGATCCCATAAAAAAAAATTGTTCTACTTCTTCATTCGTTCCTTGAAAGACTACCTTCAATCCAGGAAGAGACATGCAAATGCTCATGGAATGACTCTGTTCACATATCGCAAAAGTATCCATAGAATTTAATGGACATTCCTTCAACGAGTGCTTCTTCCTGCATTGAGGGTAGAAAATAAACATGACCTTCTCTGCTTCCATATGTTTCTGCTTCGCCTGCAACATTTCTAGCTTCAATGATAATGTGCTCAGGATATTGGTTCTCAAGTTGTCCAGCAGATTCCCAATTTCATCCTTTGTAACTCCATCACTGGATTTTTTGAGAGTTCGGATTCCCTGCCTCTATCTTGCATCCGGTTGTGAACACTTGATGCATAATTCACAGATGGTATCAAATTCCTCCTTTGATATATCTCCTTTCCCTACTACATTCAATAGCTCCAAAGATTCCTCCCTCAGTGCCTTGAGAAAAATGATCTTCAAGATATTCTTATCCAAGTCACTGTGGCTGGATCTCTGCAAACTATATTGAAAACGTTCCACAAAATCTTCCATATTCTCATCCTCTTTCTGCATAATCTTAAAAATTTCTTCCTTTACATCCCGAGATTTGCAGTAATCTTGATATTTCTCAAGGAAAATCATCTTCATATCATCCCATGTAGCAATAAATTTTCCTCCCAAACCCATAAACCATCTTAAATTTGTGCCTTTCAAAGTAGCAGGAAATATCTTCAATTTATGAGCATCATAAATGTAATCATACCCCCAACAAACAATGTCAAATTCAAAAAGGAATGTGTTTGGATCCTCGGAAGTAAGACCATGGAAATTGGGTAGTGTTGTCAAAGGAATAGGCTTCATAGGTGCATCACCTCTGATATCTCCAATTGGAAATTCAATTGAAGAAGTTGCAGGAGCCATGAATATCTGTCAATACTCACTTTAAATTTCAACATGTCTTTGCTCTGGCTGTTCTATAACAGGTGATGGAAGTTGTTTAATAGCACTCCCTTGATCAAATGGTGCCAAAATTTCCCTCAAATCTTCTTCCTTTGAACTTGCAATATGCAGTTCCTTAAATCCTCTGCTTTCTACTTCTTCTTCCCTGAATTTCACTTCTGCTATTGGAGGAGGTTTTGGTTGTGAAACTGATTGTCCTCCAGATCTTGTATGATATATTAACCTAGCAGCATCTCGTGACAATGCTCTATACTCAGCCCTTGAGACGATCTCTTAGATGTAAGTTTTTCTACCCAAATCATCCCCTTTTCTTTTCAAGGGTCTCCCTCTGCCCCTTTTATTGGTGTCTCTGTTCATACAATCAATAAATAAAAGGGAAACATTCAAACAGATTAAAATCTCAAGACCTGGAGCAAGATAAGAACTTCCTTCCCCAAGACAAGAGAGTGCCCCCTAAATAAACCAAAAGAAAGAAAATAAGAAAATCACATAAATCAATCTCAGGACCTAAAACAGGGCGAAAAAATAAAACTTCCCTTCCCACGACGAGAGAGCAACACTTAACAAAGTAGAACAAATCAATCTAAATCTCCAGACCTGGAGCAATGTGATAAAAACTTCCCTTCCCAGGGTGAGAGAATAATCCTACAAAAACAAGAAAATCAAGGAACCAAACAACCAAACGATTTAATACTCAGGACCTGGAGCAATGTGTAATCTTCCTTCCCCAGGACGAGATATCAATCCTATGGTCAATGCTGGTTGTACTTTCGCGCCTTTGATAGCCTCCCTGGAAATGGCGCCAAAATGTTGGTGTCCAAGTATGAATCATGCAATTCACCCAATCCACATTTAATTGTCAACCTAGGGTTCTACCAGTTGTTTCAAGGCTATCGTGCATTGTATGTGTAGGCCACAGTTTCCATAACTAGCATTGAACATTAACTATAAATTCATCAACGTGTAACAACAAGAAACATTATAACAGCAAATAAGAGTAACAGCAAGTAATAATTGTAACAGCAATAAGGACTCACAATAACACACTGACAAAAATTCACAGCAATAATAAACTCACAGAAATAAACCTAACACACATCTAATCCAATACCACCTAGTCAAGAGAGTGGGCCCAACTCCCTGATCAGGGTTGTGGTGAGATCAACGAATCATGATATGCTCAGAAGATCAACTTGTCATTAATAAAAGAAATATTACAAGCATGTTGTTACAGACTTAAAGTTAAAGGATTTCTCCTGTAACCTTAACGGCTCTTACCATCAATGGCTTTCATAGCCCACAACTCTACTTTATACAATTTGTCAATAATACAACTCCTAGAATTACGGCATTGTCTGCCCTTAATTACATGGTGGTTTTCAGAATGAAACAGAATGTTAAAATATAGTAGTGTGTCAATCAAAAGGTTGATTCACCGTTGCAGCCAGTATTCAAGGATAGCACTGCCAGCTTTAATAGCATCATTTAGTGAATCACAGTCCTGGTCATTCTCCCTTTAAATCTGCAAAAATAACTGAATTAGCAAGCCACTTAGGTAATAATCCCCTACAACTATGCTTCATTGACCAATAATCCATAAAGACATGACGAGAGGTATACCTGTGCATTTTAAGATATCGATTAACCACTATTGGCATGAAATGGATAGAAAGAACAGGGTAAAAGGGTGAGTAAAAGTATGCAAATCTAGACACCAACACTTTTCAAGTTGAATGGAACTCTAGTTGTTAATTTATAACCTGCCCATCTCCTACTTCTTACCTGATTCATCCATAAGCCTTTGCAACTAAATCATTTCTTTACTAGTCCCTATAGCAGCAACATACTATGTGTTTATCGTTGAAATTGCAACAACAGTTTGCATTTTTGAAACCCAACTGACAGTTGTTCTGCCTACAATAAACACATACCCTATGGTGCTCCTCATGTTATCTCTATCACCTACCATATATGTGTCAACATATCCCTATAGAGCAATGTTCGAACCACCAAAGCATAATTCTTGATTTGTGGTACCTATCAAATACCTGACAATCCATTTCACTACCATCCAATGTTCTTTTCCTGAATTGTTCATGTACATGCTTACAACTCCCACTGCATGTGTAATATCAAGCCTTGTGCAGACCATTGCATACATTAAGCTTCCAAGTGTTAATGCATATGGAACTTTAGACATATATTCCATCTCTTCATGAGTCTTGGGATACATCTCCTTACTTAGTTTGAAATGGCTATCCAAAGGTGTAGTAACTGGTTTTTCATTCTGCATATTAAAAATTTCCAACACCTTTTGTATGTGCTCACTATGAGACAATGTTAATTTGCGATTTTTTCTGTCTCTAGTTATTTTGATACAAAAGATTTATTTTGCAGCACCCAAATCCTTCAATGTAAATGAATTTGCCAATTTTCCTTTGAGCACATTTATTTCCTTCATGTTATACCTTGCAACAAGCATGTCATCTACATACAATAACAATATAATATAGTTGTCATCATTTTACCTTTTGAGATAAAAAAAAATGACTAGAGTGACATCTAGTATAACCTTGTTCAGACATAAACTTGTCAAATTTTAGATACCACTGCCTTGGAGCTTGTTTTAGGCCATACAAACTCTTCTTCAACCTACACACTAGTTTCTCCTTCCCTTTGAACTCATACCCTTGTGGTTGTTGCATATAGATATCTTCCTCCAAATCCCCATGGAGAAAAGTTGTCTTTACATCTAACTGCTCAAGATGCAAATCTTCTGCTACTACTAGACTTAAAATAGTTCTGATTGAAGTCATTTTAACAACAGGAAAAAATATTTCATTAAAGTCTATACCTTTCTTATGTGCAAACCCCTTCACCACAAGTCTAGCTTTATACCTTTTTCTACCTCCATCTTCTTCCTTCAACCTGTAAACCCATTTATTCTGCAATGTGGTTTTACTTGCAGGCAACCTAAATAAGCCCCCAAGTCTAGTTATGTACCAAGGAGTCCATCTCTTCTTTCATGGCTAGTTCCCACTTCTTCCCGGTTTCTACCTACATTGCTTCTTCATAACATTCTGGTTCACCAAAATCAGTCAACAATACATAATATAATGAAGGAGAGTATCATTCATGGGGTCTACTTATCCTAGTAGATCTTCTTACACCACTTTCAGGTGTTTGAGGTGCTTGTTGTGGTTGTATTATTTGTTATTTTTGTGGTTGTTGATCATTATGATTTTTAGGCACCTTTATTTTTTTTGTGATCTCATCAAGCACTGTGTATTCTCTGTTTTATTTTTTATGTTTCTTTTCTTGCATTTGATCCTTATACAAGACCCTTTCATTGAATATAACATCTTTGCTCCTAATTATTTTTTTATTTTCATAATGATATAAGAAATAACCAAAATCATTAACACCATATCCAATAAAGGTACATTTCTTTGATTTTGCCTCAAGATTTGTTTTATTTTCTTTATTAATGTGGACAAAGGCTTCACAACTAAAAGTCTTTAAAAATGAGTAGTTTACCTTTTTATCTATCCATGCCTCCTCTGGAATACCACCATCCAAGGAAATTTAAGGCCCTCTGTTTATTATATAAACAGCAGTATCTACAGCATCCGCCCAAAATTATAAAGGCGGTCCTACATGAAATCTCATTCACCTTGCACTCTCCTCGATTGTCCTGTTCATCCTTTCTGGCACACCATTTTCCCATAGTGTTCCTGGAACTGTCTTCTCTCTGTGAATTCCATGCTCTTAATAGTATTTATCAAACTCTTTACTGCAATATTCCCCTCCATTTTATGATTTGAGACACTTCAACTTCTTTCATGTCTCATTCTCAACCAAAGACTTTCATTTCTTGAAAGTATCAAATACATCAGATTTATTCTAAATACAATAAATCCAGGTTTTCCTAGTTGCGTCATATATAAAAGTATCATAATAGTGAAAGCCTCCGAGAGATGATACTTGAGAAAGTCCCCATACATCTGTATACACAAGCTCTAATTTTTCACTTTTCTTTTCTTTCCCAACTCTGAGAAATCTGACTCTCTTTTGTTCTCCATAAACACAATTCTCATAGAAATCCAAATCAACATGCTTCAAACCTGGCAATAAATTTCATCAGTGAAGAATTGTCATCCCCTTCTCACTCATGTGCCCAAGCCTATGATGCCACAATGTTGTATATTCTCCTGTGGAGGTTAAAGCATTAACAAAATTAGAAATACCATTGCATAAATACAATGTACCAACCCTTTCTCCTTTTGCTATTACCAGGGATCCTTTAGTGACCTTCCAGGTTTTATCTGTAAATGTAGTTACACAACCTTCACCTCCTAACTACCCTGTTAAAATTAGATTTTTCTTCAGATATGGAACATTCTTTACCTCCTTTGATAGCCATTGGTTTCCATTTGTTGTTTTATAAAAACTTTACCCAATCCAACAATTTTACAGGGTTTATCATCACCCAAACGAACCTGTCCAAAATCTCCTTAAACATAATCATGAAAATGTTTCCTATCAGGTGTGGCATGGAATGAGGCCCCTAAATCTACCACCCAGGCATCAATAATATTTTCTAATGAAAGAATCAAAGCATTTTGCAACACAGCACATGTTACATTCGCTTCATGATTGTTCTCCAATTGTGTGTCTCCTTCTTTTCCCTTTCGAGACTTACAATCTGTCTTCAGGTGTCCTCTCTTCCCACATTTCCAGCACATTATCCCTTTTCTGAAATTGGGTTTGTCTTTCCTTGACTTACTACAATATCCTGGGCTCTTTCCTCTTTCCATTTTTCTTCCCCTAGTCTCTGCAGTGAAAGCATTACCTAGTGTCTCACCAGAGCTTTTTTGTCACATTTCCTCGCTAAGGATGGCACCTACAACATCATCAAACTTTAAAGTACTAGATCTAGAGACAAAGTTACTAATGTCCATAACTAAACTAATCCAGCTTTCTGGAAATGAGCATAGAAATAACAGAGCCCTAACTTCATCATCAAAATTTATGCCTACAAAACTTAACAGACTGGTAACCGTATTAAATTCATTTAAATGATCAGTAACAGATCCACCTTCTGACATCTTCATATTAAATAAACACTGCATATGAAAGGATTTTTCATATAGTTTGTCCAATTCCATCATTAATCCCTCTATTGTCGTTTCCTTTGAAATTTTAAATGCTACCGACGCCGTTAGCCACAACTATATTGTTCCAAGTGCCTTTCTGTTGATAATCTCTCATTCTGCATCTGTCATACTCATCAGATTCTTTGTTTTTATGCTCAATGGTAGGTACAGATATTTCTGATACAGATAATCTTCCATATGCATCTTCCACAGCTCATAGTTTTTGCGTTAAATTTATTGACCCTAAACCTACCATCATCTGCCATTGCTCCCACTCGAACCAGGACCCCTTCTTTCCTGTGAGTGTCTCAGCCAAATAGACATTCAGGTCTGATACCAATTTTTAGAAAAATATATATTATAGAGAAATGGTACACATAAAATATTGTAGAAACACAAACACAAAAAACACATAAAACAAGAGAGACACAGATATATGGGGTTCACCCAATTTGGCTGCATCCAAGGATAAACAACCAGTCCTTCCTTTTTATTATCTATAAAAATAAAGAGATACAACCTACAGCAGATCCACTGTAATTTCCTCTTTGCTCTGAAATGGTCTCCTCTCTCTTTCTCACTTTGAATACACATATACACAACTGCAATATAATTCCCTCATATAAATTGAGGGGTTGCCTTCTAGGGAAAAAAAAAACCATAAACTAACATAACTTATACTGTCAAATCATCTGCCTAATGAACGGCCCAGATTGACTTTTACAAGGAAATTTTTCATCTATTTTTAGCTTCAGGGGCGCTACCCTCGAACCCATGCCGAGGGGGGGCTCATAAAATCATCGTCGCCCCCCCCCCCTGACGGCGATTAAACAAGCGGCGTTGCCACCCCGTTAGGAACTAGGGTCCAATGCAATGATACCTCTTAATTAAAAAGATAATTAGGCCCCGCACCCAATAGTGAGGATCATTGCTCCGTTGCAAAAAGATTTCTAAAGTACTTGAAGGGAACTCGAGTCTTTAGAATCAAGTATACATAGGTTGGTGACTTCATCTTGATTGGATACTATGATTCAAATTTCGATGAAGATAAATAAACTGGGGTATCTACTTTAGGTTATGTTATGAGTCTTAGATAAGGAGTTGTCTTCTGGAGGTCACGCAAACAATCAGTTCTAGCAAATTCCACAATTCACACAGAATATGTGGCAATAGTTGAAGCAACGAAGGAAATTGTATGGCTTAGGAAAATTATGGAATATATGCAAGAGAAACAATTGCATTCAACTCCTCTTTTGATTGACAACACTTCTGCAATAAAGTTGGCCAAGAACCCAAAGTTCCATGATCAAACCAAGCACATTAATACAAAATATCATCTGATTCGACACCATGTTGAGGCCAAGACTATCCATATATGGCATTGTTCCACAAATGAGCAGATTTCAGACATCTTCACCAAAGTTCTTGGAAGAGCAAAGTTTGAAAGACTCAGAATGATGTTTGGACTCACCAACATCCCTTGAGATTAAGGTGGCGAATGTTGACACCTAATTTGAAAGGATTGGTATTATTGTAAATATTGTAAATAGTTTCAGTTATGCATTAGAGAAAACTAAGAGACCTTTGAATTGGAATCCCAAGAGTCTCTCCATGCATTTATATATTCATGATTTGGCTAATGCAATAAACAAGTTATTCGTGGAGTTACCCTCTTGGCTCGACAATAAGAGGATCTTTGTCATACAAAATGGGATTGTTATTGATAACCCCTTGCCTTTCAATTGGGACATTATGTCCATTACATTAAACAAAATGTCTAATTTTCACAGACAATTATTTCAAAAAATACAACAGGTTGCATTGATATCCAAATAGATCATTCTTCTTCTCTAGAACTGTTGTCAATGCTCAAGCTACTTCCATGACTTGAGTTATTTGGAGGAATGGTTTGTTGATTGCATCGATTATTTTCATCTTCTTGATCTTATTTCATCTACAAATATAAAAATAAAGTGTAATGAGTGTATCTACATTGGTGAGAATAATAAAAATTGAAATAAATAATATATATCAATGTAAATCGAATAGCAATGTACCACAGCAAGAAGTGGCTCATAAACTGTGCACATGGTTTCAAAACCAAGCCTCATGCCTCATTACAACAAGTCTTGTGTTGGCGTAGTTCCATACTTTGTTTCCTGCATGATTTAAACCCCATTATAAATCATAGATTTAGTATAAAGTATTTTATTGTTCTATTAATTATAAACTCAAAGAAATAAAACAGCATAGATACTTACAAATTCCACCATTAATTTTGGATATGCCAACATATACTCACAACCCTTATTTTACCCAATGTCAATCAATTCTTCTTATGGCTCTTCTTTGTATGTTAGCACCTATTTGAAGGCACTCAAGGATGGTTGTTGTAAAACAGCTTAAAATATACAAAAATGAAACCTTGAGTTGCTATATGGAAATATTAACAATTACCCGCAAACTTTGAAATCAACCCTTTTCTTCCTTGTCGACTTGTTTTTAATGTGTTGAATGAGTTCCATCTTTTTTTCTTTCTACAAGAAAATACTTGAAAAATAATATTTAATGCTAAATTTTTTTTTATATGTACAAAGTCAATAATGATTACATACATTTGAAGCATGTTGTTGTTGAGATGGCTCCTCCTGTGATGCAATTATGTCAATTTCTTTGACCATCTCCTTATACACTTTTTTGGACATTCCTACTGGCATGTTTCGCATATCAGCACGTTGATCATTTGGGATTTTCATAATCTTCCTGAAAAAAGTAATAAACTATTTTTATAATGATATATGAAAACTAAATATAACAAAATCAATATTAATAAAGGAATGGTTTCTAGTAATATATACATATAATTATAGAAAATCATTTTATATAATTACGAATATTACATTTTGAATGATTCTTTTTTGTTGTTGTATGTTTTTGCTATTGCAGATATGACATGTCTCATTGACCATTACTCTGGAAACGCTTCCTGTACTTTAGATATAATTTGGTTCTTAGAATAATTGGATTGATTTTTGTATTGTAAGTGGAAAGTATGTCTATATTTTCGTTCCACTAGATCCCTCATAGTATTGTAAAAAAAAATGCCCCTTTTCATTAACCTCCAACACCACTCTAGATCAGCTAAGGACCAATTCATCGTCATTTACATGTTCTATAAATTTTCTTTTCTTAGAAAAACATTGATATTTTCCTTCGTTGTTGTTCCCTATAGAAAATTAGCCATATATGAATTAATACATATTTGAAACATGTTACCTAATATTCTTAAGTATATTATTAAAGAAAATTCAAAAAAAATCATATTGAACAGTATTTTTCATTCACATGATTCATCCTTCTGCAATTTTGTTATCATACTTTTACACTCTTCTTCACTTAGATTAGAAATAATCTTATCAACCTTGTTCATTTTGTAGCTTTGCATGATACACACCAACCAATACATTTTATTTCTACTTACATATAGTTCAAACATATTAATTTTGTAAAGAATTTACAAAGAACTTGTCTTCTCTGCTTTTTTTTATGTGTTATCATTGTTTCGATCAGTGTTTTTGTTACTTTAGACCTTCTCAGACATTTTTTTATCAATATATAACATGTACCATTCAATATAGAAGCCACTAAATACATTTTACAAATAAACCAAATAATTTCCAGTCAAAAAAATCTCGGGTAACCGGTGTGTTTATCTGAATCAATGCACTAGTGTGCTTATACCATTAAATGCACTATACGTTTAATTGTTCAGCACCGTCAGGGAAAATTAATTTTTAAAATAATTTTAGAATATGACGGTGTGATTTGTAAGGCTAAACGCATCGCAATGATTTAACAGTGTTATTTGGAAGAGGTGCGCCAATGTGTTATATTACACCGGGAGAAACGATGAACGCACTGGACAAATTTGACAGTGTTATAATATATTGTGCGTTGTATTACACAAGGTGCACCAAGTATATTATATTATAGAAGGTGCACCGCGGAACATATAGCCATTTCTTTTAAACGGAGAGGGTTGGAAGGGTTTTGATCTAATTCAATAAGTGATTCCCCTACTTTACATGGCAAACGCCCTATCTATAGTAATTACACAAACCCATTAAATATAAAATGCCTAAATTTACCCAAAAAAAAAAGAAAGAAATAAATAAGTAAAAAAAAAGCTTAAGGTAAGTATTTATTTTTTTTATTTGTTTATGAATTTTAATTAAATTTAAATAGGAACAAAGATTGTAAAATATTTTACTAATAAAATCTATAGTAATTTTTCTACTATACATGGTTTTTAATTTGTTTTTCTAAATTGTGAATAAATCTAACAATAATTGTAAAAAAATTTAAACGTTAAATTTAATAAAAATTGTTATTTAGGGTTTTGAGTGAATCACCATACCTTTCAAACTATGATCTTTTGGCGAATCCAAATTATTGTGTAGCTCCACAACTTTCCCAGTATGTATCTCTTGCAAATGATCTTTCTTTTAATTAAACCCTAACATAAATTGTAAATTTTTTTATTAATAAAATAAACAATAAAATTTAAAAAATTTACTATGCAAGTTATTGAGTGAATCTGATCTTCTAAATAGTTTTGTTGTTCCAAAGTATTTTGCTGCTACACAGTGGTCTTGGTATGTCTCTCTTGCAAATCACTCCCTTGAAATTTTGGGTAAAATAATGAAATGGTGAATAACATTTTACTATTTAAAATACTTTATGAAATTAGACTTTGAAAAATCAATTTTTGCTCATTTTTTAAATTTAAAAAAAGAAACGTTTTTTTTTTCAATTTCTTTGCACATTGGTGCATTCGATAGTCAAGTGCACCGGTGCATTCAATAGTCAAGTGCACCAGTGTGTTTATAAATAAAGCACACCGACATTGTCAGGGTGCCAAAAAATTTTAACGCACCGACATGATACATTTTTTTCTCAAAATCCCAAAATCGTGCAATTACTTTTTTTAACACAATGGTGTGGTTGCTAATTAGAAGCATTGGTGCTCTAATTGTTATAAGAACATCGAGTTGGTTAATTTCAGTTTTATTTTCTAAAATCCAGAAATAGGTGTGTAGCGGTGTTGTTTATTTTCTAAACGTAGCGGTGCATTTTTATAGAAGAGAAACGATATGATAACATAATTTTTTTCAAAATGTCGGAAATCGATGCAGGTATTATTTGAATGCCCCAGTGCTATTATTTTTTTAAAGGCATCGGTGCACTTTGTTCTGGTAAGTGCGCGGTTGGGTTTAAAATCTATTTGAAATTTTAATTTCACATAAAATGGCATGTTAATCTCAAATTATCCTTTAGGATGCATCCACATGAATCACAGTAGTGGTATAGTATACATTTTCCGCTTAAAGTTGCCTTATTCTTGAAAAATGGTTTGAAAACTATATTTAAATTCATATTGTGGTTATACGGTTCTCAAGATTAATTTTAGATATGCACAGAATATTTTATTTCTGATTTTTCTTAAATGCAAGCACAAAATCTCAATAATATCAAATGGTTAATTCTTCAAATTCCAACTCATTCCATATTGTTGATCAATTTCCTTCACGGAGTTCTCCCTTTCCATCCCCAGTAGGTTCAGATTTTATTTATATTTTGATTATCTAATCGATTTTAATTTTTTTTTAATCCATGTCAATCTTTTTATTTAGGCTTCTGCGATCCATATCAATTTTGAGAAGATCCTTCGGTGAAAATCACATAGAGATACTTTTGTCGACGCTTTTTGAACCAACCAGTGTGGTTCATCGTCAGGACAAGTTGAATGAGCAAATCTTGCTTGGCATATTAAATAGATAGGGCAGAATATCCAATGACATCTTTGCACCTTTTAAGAAATTCCAGATCTGCCTTCAACTTAGAAACCTACAAGCGTGCCCATTCAAAACGATGAACCTTAGTTGCAGTGGCTCCTTCGTGTATGGATTCAATTATTGAATTTAGGCTTCTATGATCCATATCAATTTTGAGAAGATTCTTCGGCGAAAATCACATAGAGATACTTTTGTCGACGTGTTTCGAACCAACCAGTGTGGTTCATCGTCAGGACAAGTTGAATGAGCAGATCTTGCTTTGCATATTAAATAGATAGGGCAGAATATCCAATGACATCTCTGCACCTTTTAAGAAATGCCAGATCTGCCTTCAACTTAGAAACCTGCAAGCGTGCCCGTTCAAAACAATGAACCTTAGTTGCAATCGCTCCTCCGTGCAGGGATTCAATTATTGTATTTAGGCTTCTATGATCCATATCAATTTTGAGAAGATTTTTCGGCAAAAATCACATAAAGATACTTTTGTCGACGCATTTCGAACCAACCAGTGTGGTTCATCATCAGGACAAGTTGAATGAGCAAATCTTGCTTGGCATATTAAATAGATATGTTAGAAAATTATATATTATGGAGCAATGGAACACATAAAATATTGCAGAAATATAAACACAGAAAATGCACAAAACAAGAGAGACACAGATATACGTGGTTCACCCAGTTTGGGCTACGTCCACCCTTAACAGCCAGTCCTTCCTTTCTATTATCCAACAAAATGAAGAGACACAACCTACAGCAAATCCGCTGTAATATCCTATGTTTTCTCTCACAGTCTCACCTCTCTATTTCTCGCTCACATAATACACATCTATCACACAGCCTCAAATACAATACCCTCATACAAAGAGAGGGGTTGCCTTCTAGGGCAAAAAACCCTAAATTAAACATAAGTTCTACCGTCAGATCATCTGCCTAATGAACAGCCCAGATTGACTAGAAATTACTATACTTTTACCAGGCAATTTTACAGCTATTTTTAGCTTCGGGGGCGCTGCCCCCGAAACCCCCGCCAGGGGGGGGCTCCCCCTGGACCCCCCCTGCAGCGAATATTTTACGGGCGGCGTTGCCGCCCCCATTTCGAACTGGGGTCCTATGTGGCGATACCTTTGAATATAGAAGATAATCAGGCTCCACACCCAACAAGATAGGGCAGAATATCCAAATTTGCATGATCCTGATTCAAAATCGAGTTCAAGTGTAGAAAATATTCCTCCATTTCAAAAACATCATAAGCTCTTATTAGGAGCAGAATACCAGAAGCAGATGTTAGATGAAAATGGACAACCTGTTCACCCTGCCAATTGGAACATGGCATCTTCCAGCTGCAATCTTGGATCAATGATGATAATAATTGTTTGGTATAATGTAATTTCAGCAAACCAATTGTATTGACATGCTTACTAATATCATTGATAGTGTACTAATGATGTTCAATATTTTTTTAAATTAGGATTCTATGATGATGGGCGACCTACCTACCATCTTCTGGTGCATCCCACTACAATGTCAACTCGAAAGAAGGTTGTATTAAGAGCAAGAATCGGAGAGGAATCATACAAAGAATGGTTGAATCAACCACCTATTCAATTCCCACAATGTCCAGATTCACTAATTATGAATGACTACAGCAATAGTAGTTCTTCATCACAAGTTGGTAATGGGGGCAATCAAATAGAGACTGGTATGGATGATTATTCACAATATACGACTGCCATGGAGGCAATGTTGTTAGATGCATTCCAGAACGATGAGCTAGGGAATGATGCTCATATCATTGATACCTTATTCGAAAGCCTGAAATATGCTTCCACCACCCCTCTCTTTGGACTTGGTGGCAAGTCGAAGTCTACCCAGTTAGGGACAATGATGTTGTTGTAAAACGTGAAACAAATTTTGCCATGTCGAATGCATGTTTCTCGGAAATATTGAGTTAATTGACTAGCATGATCGATCAAGTTCCTTATATTTTGTCACACAATAAAAATTAAAAATGGTCGATTTTATGAATGTTAAATATTGACATTGTACAATTATATTCCCCACAACCATCAAAATATTCAAAGATAAGGCTCTTGTGAGTGATAATGTATTTCCAGGTAGCTGTGAAGAGGCAAAGCAATTGTTGAAAATGTTGGGTGTTGAGTACATATCATATCATGCATGTTTGAATGGTTGTATTCTATATAGAGGAGAATATGCAAACAAAGAAATATGTCCTAAATGTGGGCATGACGAGTACCGTAATTCAAAAAAAAAAATTACATGGTCCTCCTCATAATATATTGAGGCACATGCCTATAATACCAAGGATTCAAAGACTTTTTCCTTGCAAAGAATTAGCTATATTTCAGGGACAGCATGCCTCACACAGAAGTGAGTCAGGAGTTATGTGAATCCCAACAGATTTAATAGCCATGAATCATATAGAGGACACATGGCCTGAAAAATTCAAGGATAAAGTACGAAGTCTACAACTCAACATAGTTATAGATGGCGTCAACCCATGTTCCATCCAAAACACCAACTATAATGTTTTTCCTGTAGTAGTGATCAATAATAATATCCCCCCATTGTTGTCATGAAGAATGAACATCTTATGTTGGCTCTCATAGTCCCTAGTAGAAGACAAGTGAAGGATATGGATGTATACTTACAACCATTGGTAGATGAATTGAAGGAAATATGGGAATGGATACATGTGTATGACGTATCAAGGCCCATCTCAACAAAGAGGATTTTTACGTTGTATGGCATATGTGTTTACACCATAAATGATTATCCAAGATTAGGAGTTTGCTCTGGTAAATTACATTTTTATTGATTTGTTTATATATGTAACAATATTGTTTCACATATTAATTTAATTCACTGCAATTGTTGAGATCCTAATGGTCGCTAACATGTCAGCTTGTATACAATAATTTCACTGGTCTTGTAACAAAAGGATATCAAGGATGTAAATGTTGTGGACCTTCTCTGAATGATAGGTGGTCTCAACACCTACGAAATCCAAGTGTATGACTGCTCCAAGTTATTCCTTCCAGAATAACACCCTTACATAAAAGAAACATCCGCTTTCAATGGTAAACCCGAGAGAACCCAAAGGACTGCAATAATGACACCAGTTGAATGGCTTAGAGCATATGAGAGAGAGAAGGAGAAGGATTTTGAAGAATTGTTCAATTCAAATGGGGAGCCTATATTCGATGATCCAAAATTATTTGACACCTATGTTGAGAAATTTCCCATTGGGATGAAAAGGAAATTTGTCTTTTATAAGCTCCCATATTGGGAGAATCTTAATATTTCCCACTTACTAGATCCCATGCATACGTTTAAAAAAAATTAATCTTATTTATGGAGGCACGATCATTGAAATAAAGTGACACATTGGTTTTTAGGAGAGATCTTATTTCTTCAAAAACTAAAAAGAAACATTAGCCAAGACAAGAAACTAGAGGAGAGGTTGGTCCCTCTTGGTCTTTCAAAGAAGGTGATGTCCCATGGATTTTAAATAAATATGATATTTGTTTGCAAAAGGAAGTTATAATGAGTGTGAGGGTGCCTTCTTTATATGGGTCTTCACTACGGTGTTGTTTCATTGTGAAAGACCGTTTGTCGACGTTGAAATCGCATGACCATTTGAACCTTTTAAGAGTGCGTATGTCAAAAAAATGATTTTATTATTTCTTTTTATGTAAAGTGATATTTTATAATTAATTTTTATATAATGTACTATTTACTGTGCAATGTCATTATCCTCTGCTCATGCATGGGTATGTGAACAATGACTTCCCCCAAGACCTACGATGTGCCATATTTAAATTATCTACATTTGTACGTTAGATCACATCAAAGGAGATTCATATGGCTAGAATTCCATGGTGAAGTCAAGAGATAGCTGATGTTGTTTGTATGTTTGAGAAGGAATTTCCAACGAATTTCATGGACTTGCAGGTCCATCTTCTAATTCACCTAGTAGATGAGGTTGAATTAGTGGGGGTCATTTATTGTCATTGGATGTTCTTCTTAGAAAGGTACATGAAGAAATTGAAAGGTTTTTTTCAACAAAGGGAAAAACTTGAGGGGTCTATGACAGAGGGGTATATATCGTATGAGTCTTTCTATTATGCCATTGAGTACATCAAGCAGATCAACAACACACCAGGTGCAGTAATTTGGGACGACGAAAGGGATGAAGACGAAAGACAAGGGGAGCTTCTCAAAATGAATGGAAAGAGGCGCATGATAAATAGTAAGTGTTGGCTTATCATTTGTTAAATTACCACATAGTAACTATTCACATTGAACTTCATATTAATGCATATTTTGATCTCGTGTGTATTATATTTTTGTGTGTGTGTTGGTTTTATTTCATCAGCGGTTTCAAAATTTGAAGCCATCACCAAATATTCTTTACAATATGGAAGCGACGCAACCATGGGTCGCATTGTACGAAGAGAAGAGGAGGAAATGGGATAGTGATAGGAAAGAATTCAAACAATTGAATGGTAGAAATGTGCCTTATCCTAATCATTTAAAATAAAATATGCCAATGGTATGCCTTAATAATTGGGTTGTTGATCAATTCAGAGAGAAACACGATGCATTTGGTCAATACCTGTGTGTTGAAGAGGGTGTGCTAAACATAGGGATTGGGTGCATCAATTCGGTAATTATAATCTCTTTCTATATAGTTTTAACTTCATACTGCACCGTTGAATTGTAACATCTATATATATATTTTATATTTTTAATTATGTTCGAATTATTAGATGCATGACACGGTGAATTTTTCACTTTTTATAGGTGCATTTGTTCCCATCTATGTGGGCATATGGATATCATTTTCACACGGAGGATGCCAATGATGGATGCATGACACAAGACTGTGGAGTGGAAGTCGAGTTCAACTAATCTAGTCATGCTAGCCACCGCGATCAAAATCTAATGCAGGGGACATTACATTTCATTGGAAAGATACAAGAGACCATTCAATTGGACTTATTTTTGTTCCAATGTGTTATTTTTAGGTGCAAGTGGTGGGACACCTTTGATCGGAATAATGTAAAGGAAGATCATGATAGTGGGTTGATATCTATCAACTATAGAAAGATGTGGAATGAAACTAGGGAGCCTTATGTTTTCCCAAAACACTAAAACCAAGTGTTTTTTTACCTAGATGTGTTGGATAAGGATTGGTGGATCGTATTAAGACATAATCCTAAATCAAAACATATTTTTGAGAACAACATCGTTATCATGCCAAGAGAGGAATATAATTAGGGTGATGACAATGGAGATTGATATGTACTTGTGTTATTTCATCATGTTGTCGCTACTACAACACCCTCCAAAATTTTGGCCCACACAAAATTTCGGAGCCTACCTTCGTCTTGTATATTGTAGTCACAAACATTAAAATCCATTCCATGTGTTTTCTCTAAGTTTTTTGGTCCCTTTTGGGAAGAAAAAAAAAGGTCGTATTTTCGCATGTTAAGTGTCACACAATGTATATAAGCATGTTTTGGTAGTTTCAAGAGGTTATATTTGTGTGAACGAGTTGATCTTACCATGTAAACATCTCACGCACTCATTCCCAAATTTGTAAGCATTCTTGCACAAGTGTCGTCGCAAAGTGTATATTTACTGTCGTACTTGTCGTAAGTTGTCACAAAGGTGTCGCGTTGAGGGAAGTATGTATTTATGTGTTCCAGACAATATATGTCATTTCTTCAAGTACTCTAAGAGTGTGATCAGAGTCAAGTATTATCATTGTTCACATCAGCTTCATCAATCCCACACTTAGTCAAATTTCGAAAAATGTCAAGTCACTTAGCCTCATTCGACCTTCCTACACTGTGCATTGTGCAGTATCAGACCTCAAGTTGCAATCCTACCTCTTGACGCTGCGTAATGCACAGTTCTACCTCCTAGGACTGTGCACTGCACAGTCTCAGTGCCCAAGCCCAGATCTTGACCTCTAAAATTGCGCAATTCAGCCCTCCATCCTAGACACATCTGCACATTTTTCAATCTCTGAGTTCAAGACCATCCCTTAAGCTCCTAAGTTTCATAGTTACATAATCACTAGGTCCCCTATGCCTTCTAGAACTTCACAGTTGGATGAAATAGTGGAAAACCCCTCAACCTAGCTCATTAAGTCCCAAAAATGTGCAATCTGCCTACCTAGTCTAGCCTGAAGTGCGGATTCTGCAGTCTCAAAGCTCAAGCTTCACCCCTAATTTCTTGAATTATGCAACTGAACAGTTACTAAGCCCCTCCCTCATCCTGTTACCTGGTTCTGGCTTAATCAGTGGATCAACATGCAACATCTTATACTAGGGGTTTATCGGACTGGTGTCGTCTTGTCATGAGTGTATTACAAATGCAGTTACTCCATCATATCATGGTAGGATGAAGAAGTAGATGAAGGGAAACGTGTTGGAAGATATATTTGTAGCTAATTATGAAAGCTGATCAATCAAGAGAAAGCAAAGGGGCACTAGTTTACAAACGCAACTCAAGACCTGATATCATTGAAGACTCCTTACCTCTAAGCCATATGGAGGTGGATAGAAGAGCATTCCAAAGAAGACACATAGTAAGGAGCAGCAAGAATGGATTGACATTGCCATATCATCAAGAATTCCATGTCAACAGTGTCATGTCATTTCATATCATGAGTTGTCATATGCCGCATCATTCTTGTGGATTATGTCATTTCTTATTCGAAAATGTATTGTGAAGTGGAAGTCCAAAGGACATGTACAGAAGATGGAGTCACGTAAAGTCAAAAATTCATAGGAAGTGAAACAGTCATGAGGGTAGTCAAAGAGTCACAAGGGATGTGAAGCATCACCCCATTGGTTATATATACACCCTCATTGTATGAGAATATTACTTTTCACCTTGGCTCCTCCATCAAGGCATTAGAGAGACGAGCTAGTTCTTTTGAGGAGCAAGTGGTGGCTCCAACACTCCACTATTGGAGGTAGTGGTTTTCGATGTATACATGTGTCTTGGGAATTTTACTTAATATATGAAGCTTGATGGCTAGCACGTTCTTCATGCATGTATTATGAATGTTTGTAAGCCTATTCTATGAATGTTTATCATTCATGTTTGTTTTCACATGTACTAAAGTAGTTGAACTATTCCGGTTATTTTAGTGCTTATCATATTGAGAATGTGTTGTAGTGATTGCAATGCTCGTCACATCTTTGTGGACTATTCCACTGGATGTTAGATAGACATCTCTTGTGTGTGTGTGTTTCTACCATAGTGGTATTATTACCTCTCTCTTAGAGGCTCACCTTCCTTTCCCCTCTGCATTAGACGAACCTTGACACACCTACAACCGAACACTCACCAGGCACACTTACTTGCTTTTCGAAGGCACACATGCATTCGTCTCTCTTGCTAACATCTAAAGCCAAGGAAAACCTATAATAATATATGGCAACTAGGATGATACTCTAGATGGGGCTCTTATTCCAAACAATGTGAGGTCTAATTGGGACTTCACATCGGGGAGACCCCCTTGGTTGACAAATTTCTAGCACCGTCAACAAATGGAACTAAAAGGAGGGCCAGACAAAAGGTTGTTCCCATTGAGTCTACTTTCAATCTCTTATTCAAGATGGCTCTTCCCAAAATTATAATCCTGGGACATTTTTCTAAATATCCTAATCTGACCATCCCTGTGGAAGCTTTTCATAACTTGTCCCAATTTAAGTTTGATGGCGAGGGTGAATTAACTCTTCATAAACATCTGTTTCAAGTTCTCTGCCTTTTCCTTTCTAATGGAATACATTTCAAAGATTTCATGGCTATTTTATTCACCCTCACATTTGAAGGTCGTATTAAGAGATGGTATCACACGTTGATTGTTGCTTCTATCCATTCATTCGACCAACTTGCGAAGGAGCTTCATAAAGCATTTGATAAGTATGATTATCGAGATGTTCTTAAAATAATTAATCAACTAAGAATGAAGCCTAATGAATCAATTGAGTATTTTCCTGATCAATTCCTTCACCTTTGTTATGAATTTCCAAGAGAAGACATGGATTGGGATTTTTTTAAATAAAAGTTTAAGCATTTGGTTCATATCTCTTCGCACGATGAATCTGAACCCCCTGATGCTTTTACCTTCCTAACTCTTGTAAATCATGAGACACCTAGAATTTCAAAGGAGGAACCTACTACTCCTTTGTTATTTGTCCTCCTCCTTTTCCAGTCTCGATGTGGCTGCCTCCTTATGATGATAATAATGTTGGGAAATCCAAAAATCAAATTCCTAATCCATCCCTTCATCTTCTTTTTGCTTCTCATGATTCAGATCTAATGAAATAAACCCCATAATGGCTCATGGAGCCTAGGGTGAAGGCTAATCCTTTCATTCCTCAAGGTAACATTGGCACTCTTAACATCAATCTTGAATCTGGTTCCATTGAAAGTGTTACTTCTTCAAGGGACATCTATCATCCTCTATCATCTACATGTCATGACTTTGTGTATCATGATCTGCTTGATCAATCTGCTCCACCAACTAGCTCTTCATGCTCTCTTGATTTTTGAGTTGCTGGTTCAAATTGCGATCAGATACAAGGCAATCACATTACACTGGTAGAGGAGGAGGAAAGTGAAGATAATTTTGATCTCTCTTCCCTTTTTCAAAGTCCCCCATGTCAAGATGATGTGCTTCCATTCTTGGATGATTTTAAATATGCTAATATCGGTGCTAAATCAAATGTAATCAATTCTTCCAATCAATTTGTAGCCTTGGAAAAAAATCATTTTAATGATGATGAATTTGTTGATGTATGCGATCATGAATGCCCAGGTGCATCAGCGGATCTTTTAGTTTCTCACGAAGATTTTAATTTAGATCTAGAATCTGATTTGGTCAAAGAAGATGTTCTTATCAAAACTTCCTCTTCATCTCACTATCCCTTGTGTTCTACTATTTTCAACGCATCTACTTGCGATGAAGATACTTCATGCTTTTCAAGTTCTCCATTTGATGATTTAAGTTCACACAAGGTAGTGAGATTATCCATGACATGAAAGGAAATAATCAAATCATTGAGTATTCTTTCCATCCCTCATCATCCCTTGTTTTGTATGAAGAAAACTCTTCAAATCAGCTTGCTCATGGAATTTCTCTGCTTCACACATCTTCATATTTGTGATCAAAAGAAGAATCTTCCAATATGAATACTCTGGTTGTTGAAGTTGTAAAATACTATTAAATCAATAACATAGATGGTTTTCATCTGGTTAGTAGTGGTCCCATTGAAATCATATGAAGCAGTTATCCTCATGCAATGCATGATTTGATTCAATTGTTAGAATGTTATTTTACAAACCTTGAAAGTTCTGGGACTTATCAGGAAGTCTAGGCACTTAAACTTCCATTGATGGTTATGTTAGGATCTCACGACTCTGGTAAGCCACCCAAACTTAGTCAGATATGGTTTTTCTTGCACAATCCTTCTCCTTGCATGGTTTCACTCGATCTAAACTTCTTTCTAGAAAATGTTTGGTATTTCGGATGTAATTTTTCGAACTTTCGAGATTCGGTTTCTAATTGGATTCAAGATTTGTTTCACAATATTCATCTCCATGCAAGGCTCTTGTACTTAACTTAAGCTTGGAATGTGTTTATCTCATGAATTCGTGGAATTGTGAAGTTGACTATTTCAAAGACTATCTTTGGCCGAAGGAATTATGCCTATCAGATTCATCTCTTAATAGTCAGCTCTTACTTTTTCTTGCTAATTTTATATTGTGAATCTTTCCCTTCATTGCACCTGAAATCCTCTTGAGTGATAATGAATGCACGAATTATCTGGTGAATCAAATCCTTCTTCACTCGTTGTATCCTGACCGGTTTCACGTGTTTGTTGTATTGGAAATCATTTTCACTTATTTCGATGATTACGATTCTAGTGTAGTATGTTACCAGTTACAAGTGAATGGGTTGTCATATCTATCATGAAAGGAAGAGGATTCATTTGTTCAAGTCATTTGTAAATATCTTCAAATTGATCCATCTTTGAACCGGGAATCTCATGCCATAAAAAATATATCTAGTCATAATATTAACTTTCATATGTTTTATAATTTTCCCACCATTATATCCAATGATAGTTGTTTTTCATCCTTTGATCTTCATGGTTTAACAACTCATTCTTTGAGGACTTATCAAATGGTTGAGGCACTTTAGCCTTCATTGATGCTCATGTCGAGTCCTCATTGGCTTGACAAGTCGGCTAAATATGATCAGATCAATTGTCTCTCATGAGATTTTCACCCGAAACCTCTGCTTCTAATTGAAAATTCATCTTTTCAAGGATTTTTGGGTCTTCAAGAGGATTGTTTCGAATCTCACGATCCAATATATAATTTCCTAGAAGCATCTTTCTTAGAAATCCCTTTTGCTAATAGCAAGTTTATGTCTTTTCTCATGCTTACTAAGAAGGATGACACAGATGAAGATGCCTTCACAAGAAGCTTTCATGGTTTGTCTGCTGATCCAGGTGAATATTGGTGGCCACCCGCTAATTCCACTTGGATCCCCTCTAGTGCTTCTTACAGTTTTTTTCAGTTTCCTTAATTATAGCACAATTTACTATTTTTAGCAGTTTTTCGGGTCCTAAACTTCCGGAGCCGTTTTGAGGCCCTAAACGACGTTTTTTTGGAAATCCACCGCCAGCGATTTTTTTGATAAAAATCATCTTTTCCGTCGTAGTCCTCGGAGAGATCTTTCCAACGGGCTATCATGCACGTCAAACGGAGATAGTACGACCAAGTCGCGACCCCGAGAAGTTGATGTACAAACTTACCCAAAAAAACGGGGCCCACAATTTGGCGTTTCATCTTCTAGGGTTAGGTTTTGGAATGTGAAGGGTTTTCCATTGTTTCTCAACAATAAATAGGCCTTCGAGCCTCATTGTAAGACAGTTCAGAGGCATGTAGCCACCACATCTCTTCTCAGAGATAAGCTACCATCGCCCTAGCTGGTTTATTTCCATTTCTATTTGTAAGCATATTTCAGTATTTTACAGTAATGAATTGAGGTATTATTTCCGCTGCATATATGTCTTTATGGTTATCTCTGTATTTTATTGCGTTCCTGTTTAAATCCGGATCAGTGGTATCAGAGCGGTCTGCTTTTCTTCTCTGTTTTTCTTTGCATGTCCCCAACGAGGTTAGGATATAAGGAGTTAGGGCTTGAACTGGTCGAACCTTTGCAAGACCAGCCTCGCAAATCCCGACGGCCTCCCATGGCGGATGAAAAGAAAGACGAGGGGGCAGGAGATCCTATCAAAATCTTGCTCGAAGAAGCCCTCGAGCGACAAAGGAACGCGATGATGGACAACTTTTCCCAAATCCTTCAGCGGCTACCCAAGGTCGACGCATCGGCTTCCAACAGCAACTCTGGAAACGCCACAACATTTAAGGTACAAGTTAATTTTGAAATCCCCATATTCGAGGGTCAGATAGACGCAGATGCCGTCGATAAATGGTTAAATGTGCTAGAGGGTTATTTTTTTGTTCATGATTTTTCCAGTCGGGAAAAGATTATTTTCGCTCTTCTCAAAGCAGCCCCCCACGTCAAGGATTGGTGGGAAACCTACTGCGAGGAGAAAGATGAAAGTACAGGCTCACTATTTTCAGTCGCACCGACTTGGGATTCATTCCGAGATGCCATCAAGGAGCAGTACTACCCTGTCGGAAGCTATGAGGATCAATACATAAAGTGGACCACGCTACGGCAGGGAAGGGACCAAGACGTACCAGAGTTTACCAATATTTTCCATACCCTTCGCACAAAGTTGGGTATCAAGGATACAGAGCAGCATTTGGTACTAAAATACCGTGGCTGCCTGCACAAGTACATCCAAGAAGAAATAGAATTCCTGAACATCTCCTCGCTCGGCATGGCATACCGATATGCCGTCAAGGTCGAGCAAAAGTTTAAACAGAAGAAGCGAGACTTTGGGTCTACGAATCTGAAACAAGGGAAAGGTGCCCCCAAACCGCAGAACAAAGGACAAAGCCAAGGCGGGGCGGCCCAAGACAACCCGCCAAAGCTACAAGCAAAGAACAGCGCCGCGAAGCCGAAAAAGGACACCGGAAAGTGGTGTGAGTTCCATAAGAGCTCCACTCACAACACAAGTGAGTGTTGGGCCAAGCAGTCACTAGTGGCCGAGCTAAAGGTTTCAGAATCAGATGTGTGTTCTGAGTCTGAGTCAGAACTCGATAAGGGGAATGACAAAGGGAAGCAGATTATCGATGCGGAGCCCAACGCCACTGTTGCCACCACGAAGATCTAGAAGGAGGAACCTGAAGATCCAGAGGAGGAGGAGCGTCTCTTCCACTCCCAGATGTGGGTAAAGGGCTCCCCGCTACAGTTCATTG
This sequence comes from Pinus tabuliformis, assembly GCA_031772625.1. NCBI lineage: Eukaryota > Viridiplantae > Streptophyta > Pinopsida > Pinales > Pinaceae > Pinus > Pinus tabuliformis. The sequence goes on along the minus strand of CM062818.1, from coordinate 100,378,502 downwards.
TCGACAGCGGGAGCCAAAAGAACCTCATTTCGGCAGAGGTCGTGAAACGGTTGGGCTTACCGACCACAGCACATCCACAACCATACACCATTGGGTGGCTGCACCAAGGACAGGATCTTCGTGTGAGCCAACAGTGTTGCCTTCCATACAACATCAAGCCCTTCACGGATGAGGTATTGTGTGACATTGCACCCCTTGAAGTTTGTGATGTGTTGTTAGGACAACCATACTTGTGGAAGCAACATGTTGTGTATGAGTCAAGGCCCCGTGCTGTTATTGTTACTTTGGGAAATAAGTTGTACAGGATACCAGAGGTAGCACCGCCTACCACCATCTCTTTGGTTACTGCAAAACAATGCAGTAAGCTCATTTCCAAAACTGGGAAGTTTGTTTTCCTGATGATACGCCCTCAAGAAAAGAAGAAGACGGTGGCCACGACCTCCAGACAGGGCCCCTCCGCACGACAACTACAGATGGAAAAGGTCGTGGAGGAGTATGAGGACATCTTCACCTCCCCCGCAGGGGTTCCTCTGCACTGTCAGGTCAGGCACTCCATTGATCTAACCCCAGGTTCGTCGTTGCCCAATGGACCAATCTATCGGCGCTCTGTTCTGGAGAACGATGAAATCAAGAGGCAGATTCAGGAGCTGTTGCAAAAAGGTCACATCCGTCCGAGTTCATCGCCCTGTGGGAGCCCGATCGTGCTGGTACAAAAGAAGGATGGGACTTGGAGACTCTGTATTGACTATCGGGCGCTGAACAAGATCACTGTCCGTAATAGTTACCCAATCCCACGGATTGATGACCTCCTAGACCAACTAAAGGGGGCAAAATATTTCAGCAAGATTGATTTGAAGTCAGGATATCACCAGGTACCAATCGAACCCTCCGATGTGTGGAAGACTGCCTTCAAAGCCAAGGAGGGCCTTTTCGAATGGTTGGTTATGCCTTTCGGATTGACGAATGCTCCTGCAACCTTCATGAGGCTAATGGACGACATATTGCGGCCATTCACCAACTCATTTGTAGTGGTATACTTGGATGACATCTTGATCTTTAGCAAGACTTGGGAAGAGCACCTCCACCACATCCGACAGGTTCTCCAAACACTGCGACAACACAAGTTATGTGCCAATTTGGAGAAATGCACTTTTGGCATGACCCAGGTTCAGTATCTGGGATACATTATTGATGAACGGGGGGTGCATGTGGATCCAGCCAAGATCCAAGTCATTCGGGATTGGCCATCTCCAACCACTCTGACAGAGCTTCGCAGCTTTCTAGGCCTTGCTAACTTCTACCGCAGGTTCGTGTTGGGATTTTCTCATATCACTTGGCCCTTGAGTCAGGTCACCAAGGGAGGAGCGAAAGCAAAAAAAAATTGGTCTGAATCTCAACAGAAGGCATTCACAGAGTTGAAAGATCGACTCTGCACAGCATCAGTTCTTGCATTACCAGACTTGCAACAACCATTTGAGGTCGAGACAGATGCCTCTGACTATGCTATTGGGGCAGTCCTTACTCAACACGAGCATCTAATGGCATATCACAGTGAGACACTTTCAGACACAGTCCGAAAGTATCCCACTTATGACAAAGAGATGTATTCCATTGTGCAGGCCTGTCGACAATGGAAGCATTACATCTTGGGGAAGGAAACGGTCATCCACACAGACCACCGACCCTTGCAGTTCATACAGACCCAAGGGAAATTGCGGAATGATCGCCATCAGAAGTGGTCCACATACATGCAACAGTTCCATTTGAATATCAAGTATAAGAAGGGCAGCACCAATAATGTCGCAGATTGCCTCAGTCGACCACCGATCATGGCATTAACCACCGTGCTCAACTCTTGTGGGCACGAGACTTCTGATTGGCCACTGCTCTACAAAAGCGACCCGGAATTCGTCCACACATACCAGACACTCTTGGAGGGTCAACATGTTCCAGATTTTCACCTCCAGGACGACCTGTTATGCCACCTGGGTCACCTTTGTGTTCCTTCAAGCGAGCGTGCCAAGATGATCTGGGAAGCACACTACAGTCGGGCCGTTGGGCATTTTTGGGTTGAAAAAACAGTGGCAGTACTGCAGAAATATTTCTATTGGCCGAATCTTCGACAGGATGTCGGGAAGTACATCAGATCATGCACTGCTTGCGCCGTTGCCAAACCGACCATCAAGAAGCGAGGCCTCTATACCCCGCTGCCTACCCCTAGTCGACCTTGGGAATCCATCTCCATGGATTACATGTCAAGCCTCCCTTCCACTAGGCATGGAAATGACTGTGTTTTTGTGGTCGTCGACAGGTTCTCGAAGATGGCGATTATGGCGGCCTGCAAGAAGAATATCACAGCAGAAGCCACTGCTAAACTCTTCTTTGAACGAGTATGGGTACACTTTGGGATCCCACAGTCTATCATTTCGGATCGGGACAGCAGGTTCCTCAGTACATTTTGGTCTAGCCTCTGGTCGATGCTGGACACCAAACTCACTAAGTCCACAGCCTTCCATCCTCAAACTGATGGCCAGACTGAGGTCATCAGCAGGATGATCGTACACATTCTACGCATGTACAACTCAAAGCATCCACGCACATGGGACGAGAGCCTCCCCTATGTTCAGCATAGCTACAACCGGGCTCTCCACAGCTCGACTGGCCACAGCCCTTTTCAGGTGGGATTGGAATTCCAGCCACTATGTCCCATCGATGTGGCCATGCCATTTGCAGCTACTCACGTAGATTCTGCTCATGTCCGGTCTGAAACAGATAAGGCAAATAGCTTCATTGAGCACATCCAACATATTCGCCAGCAGGTCCATGACATTCTGGAGAAATCAAATGCCAAGTACAAGCAACGACATGATCAACATCGGGTGCTACACAAGTTTCAAGTGGGCGACAAAGTCTGGTTGCATTTGCAAAAGGAACGCCTTACCGGAGCCTATCGGAAACTCAAACCACTCCGATATGGCCCTTACACCATTACCAAGGCTGTGGGAGACAATGCATTTGAGCTCAGCATTCCCCCATTCCTTGGCCTGCACCCGGTGTTCAATGTCGACCGCCTTCGGCCATACTTTCCACCATTACTAGACACGTTCGACATTGCAGAACAACTCACACCCACAGAGTTAAATCCAGCTTGCATGGAACAAGCTGCAACTGATCGGATCATGGACACACAGATCAAGCACACTCGCCAGCAGAATATCCAACTGTATCGAGTTGTCAAAGCAGGACAACTCCTTCACCAGGGCAAGTGGCTCACCAGGGACCAAGTGCAGCAGAAGTTCCCTCATCTCATGGAGGAACTCAACGCAATGGGGACCATTGCTTCCTAAGGGGGGAGTAATGATCCAGGTGGATATTGGTGGCCACCCGCTAATTCCACTTGGATCCCCTCTAGTGCTTCTTACAGTTTTTTTCAGTTTCCTTAATTATAGCACAATTTACTATTTTTAGCAGTTTTTCGGGTCCTAAACTTCCGGAGCCGTTTTGAGGCCCTAAACGACGTTTTTTTGGAAATCCACCGCCAGCGATTTTTCTAATAAAAATCGTCTTTTCCGTCGTAGTCTTCGGAGAGATCTTTCCAACGGGCTATCATGCACGTCAAACGGAGATAGTACAACCAAGTCGCAACCCCGGGAAGTTGATGTACCAACTTACCCAAAAAAACGGGGCCCACAATTTGGCGTTTCATCTTCTAGGGTTAGGTTTTGGAATGTGAAGGGTTTTCCATTGTTTCTCAACAATAAATAGGCCTTCGAGCCTCATTGTAAGACAGTTCAGAGGCATGTAGCCACCACATCTCTTCTCAGAGATAAGCTACCATCGCCCTAGCTGGTTTATTTCCATTTCTGTTTGTAAGCATATTTCAGTATTTTACAGTAATGGATTGAGGTATTATTTCCACTGCATATCTGTCTTTATGGTTATCTCTGTATTTTATTGCGTTCCTGTTTAAATCTGGATCATCTGCTTATAATGGTCATCAAAAAGGTAAGAATGTGAACTTGCTATCATTAGTGGCTATGGCCTTTATCTCTGCTAACATGCAGGACATTCTATTTGTTGTGCAATTTATTAAAGCTCTTATCTTTCAAGTGGCACAGTATTTTGTATCTATTTTAATTGCTTATATATTTGTAGGTCGGAAGCTGCTACGGTGGCTTCATTGGAAATTTCATTACATGTAACCTCAACCTGCTAGCTAGTTAGGAGTAGGTCTAGTTGATTTTTACTTACCTACACATTCATCCTCCATTCTATTTCTGTTGTTTGTGTTGTGTTTTCTAATTTTGGTTTCGTATCATGTTTTGGTTTATCCTCCTTCTGTTTTGTCTTCTAGTTTTATTTCCTTATTATGTGTTTTCTTTTCTTTCATTTTGTGAGACCCTGCATGAAAATGCTCTGTTGGCTCAAAAGGCGATGTGGAAAAATTGAAAAGTCTTGTGACACTACAACATTTGGCTAACTTTCAGTCCTCCTTCTTTTTTTTGGTTACATATTTTGGTGGATGAAGTTCTGATGGAAAATATGATTCATCTGTAAGGAGATTTTGGTCGAACCATGATACATGTGTCTATTCCCAAAAACCTTATGTTTGCACTCAGTTCTATATGTTTCGGTGTTTTCACGCTTATCTAATCATTAGGGGAGGAAAAGGGGAATAATATAAACAAGTAAACCTAAATCATAGGTCTCTATATGCTTCTCTGAAGGAACAACCTCTTCTCCTCTCAATAGGTCAGGATCCCTTTTTCGCCCATAAAATGAATAAGTGCCTATGCATAGTCCTATTTAAATATATAAATAAAGGCGAAAGAAGAGAAAGGCTTCCTACGTAGAGAGGTGAAGCAAGCAACTATGTCGGGGTATTGTCCAGGCTCGCTAGGAGTAGAGAAATGTTTATGTTCCTGTAGTGATTCCGTCGGGGCATTTTCCAGGCCTACTGGCAGTGGAGCAACACTAGAGACGAAAAATTATACTCTAGAAATCTAAAGCTCGCGAACTACACTACCCTTTCCAATTTGAGACATTGTGATATTGTTTAATCTTATTATTGTGTTCAAACAGAGAAGGCACAAAGGCGACCATGTTTATTCATGAGGAAAGTTGGGAAGCCAAAGTAATATGCATAATGAATCAATAATCCCTAAAGAACCAAGACCCTAAACAAAAGAATTAACCAAGACAAAGAAGATTGAATTCTACCACCATGTTGCCAAGTGTTGTCACTGCTACAACACGCTCCAAAATTTTGTCCTACACAAAATTACGGAGCCTACCTTGGTATTTTATATTGTCATCGTAAACATTGAAATCTATTCCATGTGTTTTCTCTAAGTGTTTTGGTCCCTTTTGCAAAAAAAGCAAAATGTCGTCTTTTCGCATGTTAAGTGTCAAATGATGTATATCAGTTTGTTTTTTTGGTTTCAAGGGGTTATCTTTGTGTGAATGAGTTGGTCTTACCATGTAAATATCTCTCACACTCATTCCCAAAGTTGTAAGCACTATCGCACAAGTGTCGTTAGAGTCGTCGCAAAGTGTATCTTCAATATCGCACTTGTCGTAAGTTGTCACAAAGGTGTCACACTAAGGGAAGTATGTATTTATGTGTTTCAAATGATATATTTTGTGTCATCAAGTAATCTAATTGTGTGATCACAATCAAGTCTTATCAATGTTCACATCAGCCTCATCGATCCCACACTTAGTCAAATTTCAGAAAATTTGAAGTCATTTAGCCTCATCTGGCCTTCCTGAAATATGCATTGTGTAGTCCTAGCCCTCAAGCTACAATCCTACCACTTGACATTGTGCAGTGTGAAGTTCTTTCCTCCCACTACTGTGCACTGTGTAGTCTCAGTGCCCAAGCCCAGACCTTGACCTCCAAAATTGCGCAAGTTAGCCCTCCAACCTGTCCCCAACTGCACATTTCACAGTCAAAGAGCTCAAGCCAAGCCCTTGACATCTTGATCTATGCAGTTGCGCAATCACCGAGTCTTCTTTACCTTAAAAATCTATGTCGTTGGCTGAAACAATGGAAAACCCCTCAGCCCAGCTCACTGAGGCCCAAAAATCTGAAATTTGTCTGCCCAGTCCAACCTAAATTGCACATTGTGCAATCTCAACTCTAGTCTCCAATAGTCTTTTACAGTGCCTGAGCTTCTACTTTCAAAAGCAGAGCTACAACAGTGCAAACTCTGTTCATTATACATAACTCAGAATGTAAAAGAAAAACCTCAATAATCTCCAGATCTAAGATTTTTACTCCTCCCACCTACAACTCTAAATCCCTATTACAGAAATGCTTTTAGAATTCCAGAATTACAGAGGAGAGAAGCCCTTATTACAATTTGCAATCTGTTATTTATAATATTTGCAAAGAAATTCTTAACAAGAAAGTTTGTTGAAGAAGAGATTTTCTCAATCAATTTTCATCTGTTGAAAATTCCATTATTTAATTGTTAGAGCATTCTCATTGATTGAGATCTTGTTCTCCTCATCTTTTCAACTGTTTTCCTACAAAAACAAATCAAAACAAAATTAAAATGCTAAATCTGAAATTAAAACAAATCTAATTGATTTCAATTAAATAAATAATTGAAAATGAAATTTTAGCTTTCTATTGATGCCTGTAATGATTTAATTGGCCAAGGATATCATTGACGAATGGATCTACATTCAGAAGAGGCTTGGGCAAATGAAAATGTAGAGAATAAAACTCAGAAAATTGATTTTGTTTAAAAATTCGGAGCTTGATATTCTACCTATTTTTAGACCCAATAAATGATCAAATCTGTTAGTGAAACCTCCTTAGAAATGTTCTCCTTGATTTTATCTTTCCAATGAGCCGTCCTAGGCCTCATTTGGCCAAGTAAAACTCAATTTATGAGTCTCCAAAGTTGATGAGTCAAAATTACCAAAATTCTGGAATTTCTGTTGCTGGGCTAAAAAATCAAAATATTTTAATTAAATTCTAATCTTAAATTAAATTTTAATTATCTAATAATTAATTATAATCTAACTATAAACTAAATTAATTATTTACAAATTAATTAATAATTAATATTAATCTAATTAACTAAAATATACAATTAATTTTAATTTAATTTAATTAATCATATATTATATATTAATTAACTTAATTAATTCAAAATTTAATATTAAATATTATATATTTAAATTAATATTAAATTAATCTAGCATACCGTATTAATTCATGCGTGTGAATGAATTCGAATTCCAAACTTTATCATAAGACTTTGTTTTTTCTTTTTTAACTTTTCGCAATCTCAAGAATAAATGTATCGGGTTTTTAAAACTGATTCATTGTGTAATATTTGCGATGCAATGGACCCGATATTTTATTAAAATAAAATTTATATTTTTTATTTGGGATCCAAAATAATTGTGAATTGTTGAGATTATGGGATGTATATTGAAGTAAAGTGGGGCCTATTTATAGTTGGATTTCCTGTTATAAACTATAGTGATTCTTGGTAATTAATAATCTTAAAAATGAACTACAATTTGGCTTAGTTATTTAGCAAGATCGTTAGAGAAAAAAAAAATAATAATAATAAAAATTCAACTAAAGATTAATATTTACAATAAATGCATTTTTGAACTAAATTAATTATAAAAATGAAATTTTGTACATTTGATGCATTTTTTTTTTAACATTTTTTTTAACCCAGGAGACACAAATGATCAAACTTCAAAGGTATACCATTTATAAACCAGTTGACCAAATGGAGCGAAACAAGTATTGTTGGAAAGCTTGTGAAAAATTAGATTCAATGAAACAATCAAAATGGAAATCCGACAAGAATGAAAAATAACAAAATTGCAGGATAATTAACTTAATAAAAATCATAGAAGGTGTTTAACCAAAAACTTAATAGAAAGGATTCCCATTATTGAAGTACATAAATAAATAAAAAAATGGGGGGGGCGGGTTGTGTTTTACCACAACAAGAGACAAGCTAGTTCTTTTGAGGAGCAGATGGCGGCTCCAACGCTCCATATTTGGAGGTAGTGGTGTTTGATGTATACATGTGTCTTGGGAATTTTACTTAATATATGAAGCTTGATGGTCAGCACGTTCTTCATGCATGGATTATGAATGTTTGTAAAACTATTCTTAAATATTTATGATTCATGTTTGTTTTCACTTGTACTGAAGTAGTTGAACTATTTCGGTTATTTTAGCACTTATCATATTGAGAATTTGTTGTAGTGATTGCAATTCCCGTCACATCTTTGTGGACTATTTCGCTGGATGTTAGAAACACATCTCTTGTGTGTGTGTGTGTTTCTACTAGAGTGGTACCATTACCTCTCTCTTAGAGGCTCACCTTCTTTTCCCCTCTGCAATAGAGGAACATTGACACACCTATAACCGAACACTCACCAAGCACACTTACTTTCTTTTCGAAGGCACATATCCATTCCTCTCTCTTACTGACAGCGAAAGCCAATGGAAACATATAATAATATATGGAAACAAGGCCGATGCTCTGAATGGGGCTCCTGTTCCAAATGGTGTTAGGTATAATTGGGACTTTACATTAGAGAGACCCCCTTGGTTAACGGATTTCCAGCACTATCAACACATCATTTATGTTAGTTTTGTATGTTTTTGTATTCTTTATTTCGCTAATTATATTGTTTTTGTATTCATCTTGTTGGCACTTTATAATATAATTGGTAAGATTCACAAATTTTTTACACGGTTTTTTGCAGTGGAAACATTTTTACACTTAAAACTAAGTATTTCCATTGTGTACAATATCTATGATAATAAGGATTCAAAGTAACAACCCTTCTCAAATAGAAAAATGAGAACAAATAGTGAATTTAGAAATAACATTGAAGATTTAGTCTCGATTTAGATACTTATTGGTTTATTCATCAATTCACATGTTTTTTTCCTCTTATTTAGTTCAAAATAAATATAAATCATCATGTAGTGATAACTCTATGAGGAATTTAACAATGAAAAAATTGTGTATTTATATGTAATATTAAATTCTTGACATGAGAGGTAAAGTCATGTTTACTATATTTAGATTACAGTTCTTGCAACATTATGTAAACTAAAAGAATGTCTTACGCATGTATAAAATTCTAATTACATTTTTTTATGGACCATAAGATAAACAAATGGGCTTACATGGATGCATGAGAGGTTTTAATTTTTTCTTCATGGATAATGGAACAATTTTGACTTTTCTTTTCAATGGTGATTGTCAATAAAACTTGAAATAATAGATATTTTATAGCTAAAAATTAAATGATCAATAATGTGATGGTGATTAAGAGGTATTTGTTTGACTTTAAAATAAACTTAGTGGGGTATTTTTCTTTCCTAAAATAAATATCTATTTTTGTGTATTTATAAGTAAATTATTTAAAGTAGACATGTCTTTATAAGTTCGTTAATAATAAGTGATAATCCTACATAATAAGGTGTTGCATGTGATATATTATTAAAATATATCCTGCCTATAATGATCATTGAAGGTCACGAGCCCAAGCCATATACATCTTATCATTGAAAGTCACGAGTCTAAACCATATACATCACATCGCTAGTTTGAAGGACATCAACTGAACGATACAGTAGTGGCGTGAAAGGCACGCCTACAAGTTTTCACGGTGTTTGGTGTGTGATTGATAAGACCCATGAAAACCTAATATGATATCTTTTCTCCATACCTTTGCCTTCTAATTTCAATCTTATTTTACCATTTGAACCGACAGTGTTTAAGAAAGTATAAACTTTTCACATTGTAGTAGGGACCTTTGAGATCCATGTAAGATACCTAGAGTGTGTATTGTAGGACAATAATTAGATGTTCTCCCTCTCTCTGGACTCCCATGGTCGGACTATATTGTATGGCTCCATTTGCTCCTACTCATGCTGCTACTCCCTCTGCTAACATCTCTGCTACATAATTAACACATAAAATACATCAGCCTCATACATAACATTAAAAAAAAAATTGTATTAAATGAAAAACGTATTTATTAATATGGAAACATAATTTTCAATCTAAGAAAAAAATCATCGGTGCGCCAAAAACACAGTCATGCACCATCTCCAGTGCATTATCAAACATAACTACACCGACATCGATGCACACATATGTATGATGCATTGTTGTTGGTTCACAAATTTACATTTTCATAGCGGTGCATCACACTTACGCACCGGTGCGCACGTATAACCTTTTCGCACTGGTACGGAACATTCATGTTATCGAACGCACTAAGCTATAGCTATATTTTTAAATATTATTTTTGCGGTGCGTTTGGTAAATACAATCGCTCTGGTTCATGCAGAACATATCAAGCGCACCACATTTTTTATGGTGATTAAGAGGCATATGCTTGATTTTCAAATAGTCTGAGTGATGCATTTTTGTTTCCTATTTAGATTATGTAAAATAAATATCTATTTTTATGTATTTATAACTAAATTATTTAAAGTAGACATGTCTTTATCACTATGAACGTGATGTAATATTAGCTAGGAGAAATGTGAAAACATGAATTTAGTGACTATCTAGTGATAAGTATGTGGAGAAAATAATATTTTTTAAGTTGCTCATTAAGAAATAATCGGATGTATTATTTGTCAAATATAGTATCAATTTTGTATTATTTAACTAGTATTTATTATTAAAAATAGTTAAATTTAAACCAGTACAATAGCAAATAAAGAACCAAAATAGCACCAAAATGTTATATCTTTTCTTTATGGGAGAACTTCCAATAGAGCAAATCCCCAACTACAAGTAACTTCACAAGCCTTATTTTACATTTCTTGGTCCTCATCTTTAGAGAGAGAAATTTCTAATTTAAATTGGTAAGTTGCTATAAATATTAAATTTAAATTGCTTGAAATTCTCATAACTTTAGTAATAAATTAAATTTTATAAAAATATAATTTAAAATAGAGGTGCTCTACAGCGCAATATGGAAGAGATGTCATGTAACATTACATTTAAAATAGTAAAATAATAATTTAAATTAACAAATTAAAAATAGTAATAACAAAAGAAATTAATGTCGATCATATATATATATATATATATAAGGTTGACACTAAAATGTTTACTTATGGTTGACACTAAAATACTTTTTATTATAAACATATTTTGCTTTAAGTATCGCATGTAAATGGAATGTAGAATGACTTACACATAATGTAATATCAATAATACTATTTCATGGGATGTGGTATAGGCCCACCAAGGAGGACATATAATTTATCATTGGACTATCTAGGAGAGGGGAGTATTTTCCCCAGTTCCCTAAGTGCATTTGGGTCGTTGCAGTAATAGGGCAAGGGTATAAATCCCTCTCCCTCTTTCTGGCCTCTTTGGACCATATTGTATGTGGTTTCATGTTGCTTCTACTCCCTCTGCTAACGTCTTTGCTACATGATTGACACATAAAATACATCAGCCTCATACATAAAATACAAAAAAAAATTATTAAATTAAACATATACTTATAAATATGGAAACATAGCTTTCAATTAAAAACAAAACAAAAAATCATCGGTGCACTCAAAACACAACCATGCACCGACGCCAATGCGTTGACAAACATAACTGCACTGATGTTGGTGCGCACATAAGGATGACACATCGTTGTTGGCTCACAAATTTAATTTTTCATAGTGGTGTGTCACACTTGTGCACCGATGCACATGTATAACCTTTTCGCACCAGCACAGAACGTTCAAGTTATCGAACGCACCAAGCTATAATTATATTTTTAAATATTACTTTTACAATGTGTTTGCTAAATATAAACGCACTGGAAGTAATGCACTGACATACAATTTATGTTATTCTCGATGCATTTTTATTTACAAAAAGCACCACAATAATAGTGGTGTGTTATGTTTGCACACTAAAATGTGGTGCACCCTATAAATTTATAAGGTGCACCACTATTGGTGTGAGCCAAATATATCGAATGCACTATGCAGGAATTTTTTTTTTTAAAACAATGGAAAATTCAACCTAATTTTCAATTTTAATCCGCTAAAATTTTAAATTAAAGATAAACATAGACATTACCTGGACATTTAGTCATCGGGAAGGCATTATGGACATGTAATGGAGAAAAACAAATTTTAGCATGGTTTGAAAAAATTAGAAAGTCAGGAAGTTAGCATGGTATGAAATGATGGTGAGCAAGAGAAGCATCGATGTCAAGGTGATTGCATGAGGAAAAAGTGGCATTGGTGCTTCAGATCTCTCCAGCACTATAGATGGTAAAAATGAAATTTACAGCCGAGAGGGTTTTTTTATTTAACCCTCCTCCAGTGCATTACTCTAACCGCACCGGTGCAGAATTGATCCAAGAGCACCACTTTTTTTTTAATTACAATAATCTATCACTGTGCTTTTCTTAAGACTTCCCAGGGTGTTCTAATACAGAAACTGCATTGGTGCTTTGTGTGACTATAACACCATTCTATTTTTAAAAATTAAAACTGCCTAACAGTGCTCTTTCGTAGACGCCCCGAGGCGTTTTAGTATCTTTACTGCACTAGTGCATCATTGAAAAATAACACCACATTTTTCTGAAATTTAAAAACTATAGCAATGATACTTAGTGGTATGCATCGGGACATTTTACTACATGAAGAGCACCATTCCTACCGATTATTCAAGAACCAATGTGTTGTGTTATTTAGCGCACCGTGTTTTTTTTACTTTTATAAAAATAAATTTTCCACAATGCACCATGTTATATGCAACACCAGTGCTTTTATGGATAGTAAAGCACCGATGTGTTTGTATATTCTAGATGCACCATCGAAAAAACAACCGCTAAAACACCCACCTCCGCTGCAAACGAATTTTGGGATATTTTTATAGGGGCTTCCATAAAAACCTCTGCTAGAAGGTTGTTTCCTTGTAGTGTGGAACAATGTGCCCCAACTTCTGAGAACTCAATTGCTACCAGTAGTTCAATTAGATTAGCATACCTCGTGCACTTCCAGCAATTCATCCATTTTGCACCTCCAGTAGTCAAAGTTTTTTGTGCTTCTATTAGTTGGACTGCTGTGTGCTTTCAATAATTAGAGTGAAATCTAATAACCTTAGAGGTTGCATAGAAACTACATGAACCAAGCTAGGAAAACCATCATTGGCAATTAGTCAAGCATTATCCTCTTTAATCCATTGAAAATAAAGGAAAATGATAATAATTAACTACTTCAGCATTCTGGGATTTATTATGACACATTATGGAGAAACCGAGTAAGAAGGAAATGGATAGGTAATAGATGGTCAAAGAAGTATGATAAAATAATTAAAATGGGTTCTTGGAATGGTGAAAAATGTGACAATTTGGTGACTCGTCATTCCTACCAAGGTCCACCACATGTGAAAAGGGTAAGGGAGGAAGGTAGGTGGGTGTTAGTCTCAAGAACGTGTGTGTGCTTTTGTTAGGAATGCTTGCACATTTATACCAGTCATTAACATTTGTTCTTGAATGCTAAGTGTTGTCTATTTGCATGTAGGGAAATTTTATTTTAACACTCATTCTAGATAGAGCTATTAAATTGTGATGCTTGGCTTGAGGATCGTTTCAATTTCACCATATTATTTGTTGAATTATCTAGAATAATTTGGGTTTTCAAGAGTAATGATGAGAATGTTGTAGAATAGGTAAGAGAGGATAAAAAGCGCAATTGTTGGTGAAGAAATACTTGGCAACAAAATGGTGATTGATAATTTTGAAAAGAAAATGTTCATATAGGAATTATAGGATGACATAAATGAAAATATCCTCTCATGTACATTCTCTAAAACCTAATAAAGAACTATATAGTGATATTCTCTCAAGGGGAGAAAAGAGTCAAAGAGAGAGATAGCTTAGTAATGCTCATGAAATCTCACCAGCACATTCTTCTCTTGCGTGTGAGATGATCCCAATCTACTTATAAGACAAGGGAAGAGGAGACCCAAGGATTAGAGGAGGAGCCTACTAGTTAACTAAGGTATAACATGTCCATGTACTATTCTTATTTATGAATGGAAATAGTGAATTCCTTCTCTATTTCATGTTCTCTTATGTCTGAATATGATTTGTTTATTGTTTTAGCTTGTAGTGCATGCTGACTTACCTTCAATAGAGGCAAACATTATCTTGTTTAGTGGTGTATGTGTGTAGGATATCAGATCAAAGATATTGGAGTTGGATCTTCAAATTGGAGCATGGTTTCCAACTGTTGAATGGGATCCATAAACTGCACTAACTTGTATAGATGTAAAGGTATGATATCGTCATCCTCCTCTATAAGTTGAATGGTTTGTCATTGCATTAGGGCTAGAGAATTTCCTTAGATCCATCATGTCACACTATATAGTTTATCTTGATGGGAGATCAATGGAGAAATAACTCCTTATCATATGTGATATTTTCAAGCTAACAGAACTCGTGACCATACTAGGGGACTTTCCCTAGTGTTTGTGTTCTCCTTCTTTTGAATTGATCCCTGCTTTTTACTATTGATAAGTATTTATCCTTTTATTTCAACCTTGTTTGGGCTTGATTTCCTTGAGATTGTTTAGATTTGAGGTTTTTTTCTTTCAAATCTTTACCTTGGGGACAAGTCGTTCCCTATTAGTGGTTTACAAAGTAACTTCCCTCATTGGTCGTTCTTGGGAATTATTCCGAGATAAACAAATTTATTATTTTAATGCAATGTTATGTGTATATATATTAGTATAGATTTATTTTAATTAGGGATTATATTTCTTTAAATGTAAATGTTTTTGAGTGTGTAAAACTTGAAAAAAAAATAACATCTCCAGAATTTTAATTCTTCTAAATGTTTTCTAGAATTGTGATTAAGATAAATCTATAGTGGTGGTTTTATATATATAATTGAAAAATAAATAAAATGTAAAATAAGAGACTACTTGAAATGTTTTAACAACGAGAAGTCATTTTTTAACCATATATAATATTTATATAGTTGACATTAAAATAATACATTTAATAGTGGCATTGAAATGTTTTAATTATGGACCACATAAATATTTATTTTTCTGTCTTGGAGGTTTTTCAATTAAATTTGTTCTTGTTGGAACCACAAGTTTGATTTGTGAACTTTGCACAATCCAAGTGCTTCGAGAGTTTTTTAGGGTGTTGAATCCATTTATACATTCAAAAACAAATTTTAAACAACAAACGATCTCACCAAAAAGTATTTGTGGAATTCAAATATAAAACCCAAAATATAGGCTAATTAAACTAGCATAGATATATCTTAAGTATGGATCTAACATGAGCCGAGAGGGATCAAATTTCTTCACATGCAAACTTCTTAAGAGTGTAAACTACAATTTGTTATTTTTTGTTGTTTAAATTGTATTTTTGAATACTAAATAGGGTATATAAAGGACCAAATAAACATTTTAGCCATAAAAACTTAATTTTTTCATGATATATACATTTTTTAAAATAATATATAATATATAAGCAATTGACATTAAAATATTTTCATGTGCATCGAGACATTTTATGACGCAAATTATTAAAATATTTTATCAATAACCAAATTATAAGATTTAAATATCTTACTCACACATTTTTTAACTTCTAATTACTTTACAACATATTCATTTTTTTTAATTATAGTAGACATTATTTTTCTATTTAAAACATAATTTTTAACTTTTATTTTTATTTTAAAGGGGAACGGACGACAAACTTACACATCCCCTCATACTAGGTTGTAGAATAAGCCTCTCAAATCAAACATCCCCTCATACTGGGTTGTAGAATGAGCCTCTCGGCTCAAAAATATTCTCTAAATAAAAATGTAACTTCGACTATAATAAAGAATAAAAATGAATAGACATATTTAGTTAGTTTTAATTAAAAGTATTATAAAACTTCAAAAATCTCACTTTTACTCTACTCACTCGGTTGTTGGTATTACAACCTAGTATGAAGGACATGTGATTTTCAACTGTAGCTTTGCAACTCGCCATGAAGTTTTAATCAAAATCACAAGACACCAACCTATACTACTCTACGGAATTCAATTCACAATCTAAAACACAAATCATAAACTATGCAATAAGAAATAACACACATGCACGTAGTATTTTTCTTGGGGAAAGAAATCTACTAAAAACCCCAATGTTTGCTTGCACTAATTTGATGAATAGAGATGTATTACAATTTCTTTGCTCAACTGAGCACACTCTGCAAGTGAATAACCTATCTCTCTGCTCACTTAGAAGCTCTGACCTAGACTTAGTCAAATTTTGCCTCTGCTGAGCCTCTATTTCCTTACACAATTCCTTGAGAAATTAGGCCCCTATTAATTAGGAATTTCTCCAAAATGGATTGCGCAATTCCTCGAATTGATCATCAAGTTGCATGCAACAACTGTACACTCTGGAATAGTCTACAACTGATGTTACATTGCCTTAGAATCTCCACCTCAACTAAGTAACTTGAATTCTCTGCATGCATTAGCAATTTTTGGTTGATTGATCATTTAACTGGATGATCAATGAGTTAGAAAAAAGTGACACTACACAACTGACCTTCCACTAGTTCCTCCAGCAGTTAGAACTAGTTTAACTGAATACAACTTAATATAAATAAATTAGATTTCTACAAATTAGTAATCAATCATGCTTAACTAAATTCAAGGCCTCCAACTAGAGTTAATTGAGTGATAAGTGCCATGTCACCTCATTTAACTACCTCCAAGATTTTGTTGATGTGGAAATTTGAATTATCACTAGTTTGACCAAGATAAAGTCAAACTGATATTTTCTTGTTGCTTTTTCTTCAACACTCCCTCTCAACAAGAAAGGGATTATCAGCCACCCCTATCCTGCCCCTGTGGAACTCGAACTTCGCTCTTGACAAGGCTTTTGTCAAAATTCCAGCATCTTGTTCCTTTGTCGAAATGTATTCTAGCAACATTATTTGCCTTTGCACACAATCCCGTAAATGGTGATACTGGATATCTATATTCTTGGATTGACTGTGAAAGACTAGATTTTCAAGGAGCTTGATGCAACTCTGGTTATCACAGTAGATCACAATTGGATCCATCCTCTAGCCAAACAGTCCCACAAGTATCTTTCTCATCCAGATCACCTCATATGCTACTTGACTTGTAGCCATGCATTCTGCTTTTGTCGAGTTGAGTGCTACAAATCTTTTCTTCCTGTTGTACCATGAAACAATTGCGGACCCAACACTGAAAATTCTACTTGATGTACTCTTCCGGTTTCATGGACTCCCCGCCCAATTTGCATCTATGAAACCATATAGCTTCACTCCCTCTTTCCATTTGTATCATAGTCCAAACTGGTTAGTGCCTTTGAGGTACCATAAAACATGCTTAGCTACCCTCCAAAATAATGTGGTTGGCCTAACCATAGCATGGCTTAGCTAGTTGACTGCATAGCACATATTTGGTCATGTGTTCACAAGGTACATCAGTGAACCCACAACTTGTTGATAAACAATACCATCCTCTTCTTCACCTAAAGTGGCATCCTCCTTCTTCCAGTTGGTCAGTAGAGGTGTCTCCATGGGTTTGCAACTATCAATGTGGAATCTCTGAAGTATCTCATTGGCATACTTGCCTTGAGAGACAAATAGTTCCCCATCGCCTTTCCATACTTCCAACACAAGGAAGTAGTGCATGAGACCCATGTCCATTTTAAATTCTCTTGCAAGGTCCTCCTTGCGAGATCTGATCAGCTGCTCATCACCAGTTAAAATCAAATCATGAACATATAAGATAATAATAAGCAATTTACCATCTACCAAGATATGATATAGGTTTGCATTCGCTTCACTTTTGGTGAATTTTAGGTCCCTATAACACTAATGTATCCCCCTTATTGTTATTGTTGTGCCCATGTAGTCGCCATCTAGTTATTATTGTGCCCCATAGAAGCCCACTATTGTTATTGTTGTACCCTTCCATTATTATTGTTATGTGGGCTCTAATTATATTGTGACCCCTTAGACTCCTATATATACAAAGGAGGTCTTGTAATTTGTGTCATCCAATAATTGTTAATTTATGTAATGTAAAGGAGGTTTCCCCCTCAAGGAGGATAATTTTGAAGTCGTTGATCTATCTGTTCTGTGAGTTGGTTGCATAACATTTGGTATCGGAGCTTTGGATTTTAGGGTTTCACTTCTTCAAACAGGTTGTTGGCTTAGGTGGGCTCGACTCAGGTTCAAACTGTATTGCGCACCAAAAAAACCCTCAACCACTAGCCCTCTCGATAATGACATGCAAGAATATAGCAATCTCACCCAAAGTGACTATGGGAGGTTTCATAACCAGGTTTCTTCAGCCTGAGGGATACTGCGTTGCGGCACCCGTGTATTTTCTTTATGCTTTAATTCTTATAAACAACTTCGCATCAACAAATTACTTCACACTTATAGATTACTTCGAATAATTATATTCATCACTTAACATGTCATAAACATTCATAAATTGTACATTACTGAAATAAAGTGCAGGTAATAAGCAAATAAACACTTAAGAAACAGATTTTACCGTGGTTCATCCCAATGTGGGACTACATCCACAAGAACTGTTGCTTATAATATGGAATTTGGTACAACAAATTGTTCTTCCCTGGGCACACAGCTATAGGGTGTCTACGCACTAAGCTATAGATGGTCTGCGAACTAAACTGTAGACCCAGGCCTTCGCGCACACAATTGCGGAGCCTCTCCCTTCCTCCAAAGTACAAACCACAAAAATATCACATAAACATAGATCTATATCAATTTGATTGATTTGATGCCTTCCTTCTTTATATTCATCCTTATATCTACTATTACGTCAGGGATTTACATCGTTACATTACCTTGGTTTCTGAAATACAAGGGACTATGGCCCAAAACTAACAACTTCACAATATTTTAATTATTTTAACAAAAAGGAATGGGCTATGCCACGAAACCTGGATTCTGAGTGGTGACTTTGTTGTGCAGTCTTCTTTGTGCTCTGTTGCTCTGCTACACAGTTCACTTCGTACTCCGTAGCATCCTTTCTATTGTACGCTTCCACAAAACTTGGATTTCTACCAAAAATCTAGCCAAGTTGGGTTGTGCCTGACAAGCCCCCAACACTCACATGTGACTCATCCCGATTCACTCAGTTTTTATGCCCAGGATATTTATTGTGATGCTCATGTAGGAATCATTATACTGCTGAAGTATTTCTGCTACCTGCTTCTCCTCTCGGCGCACTTCTTCCAATAGTGCCTCTATTATTGATCCAACAATCTTCTGTAGCACTTCTTTCTCCCTCTGTCATAGCTACTTGAGCCTATCATCCACCACCTACGAAAGTTGGAGGGCCTCATCCTGGCATGGCTGAGTCCTCTCTATCAAAATTTTCTCTTTTCTCCAAAGGTCTTCAATCTTCTTTTTAAGAGTGTTTCCTTCAATGATTCTGGCAAGCCTCTACGAGACTGGTAAGGTCTTCACATTTGCCCAGATTTCTTCCAACTTCTTATGCCTCATCTGGAGCTCCTCTTCAATCCTCTGAATGTTTGTATCCTCCAGCAGTAAGGTCCAAATCTGCATAGTTTCATCTAGTAGTTTGCCATAGTCCACCACGGTGTTGGAGATGCATTGCAATGCATATTTTAGATCCATTTCCCTTTTCTTACGTATTTCCAGTGGCGTGACTGGCTACAGCCTCATTTGCAACTCAGTATTCTTCACTTCATACTCAAACTTCATTCCAACAAACTTATTCTTTGAATCCCTTATTACGATGTTGAGCTTCATGACCTTCTTTGTTGGTGACTCTTCTTCGCAAACCTTTACGTTTGGAACTTCACTACAATTTTTTGCGATGACTTCCTCTAGTTGTTGTTGTTGCTAGCGTGCTCCATCCCTTTCCTTAATCAACTAATCGAGCTCCTTCTTCAGTGAATCTCTTTCCTTCTCCACCTAAATATTTAACAACAAAGTGTGTTGTTCTCGTTCCTATAGTTTAGTTGTTATACCTTGGTGGAAATCGTGCAATATCTGAGTTGGCAGTGTGGCGATGTTCATATTGACATGGTCCCACCCTTTTGCTCGCTTTTTGTCTTCAGTTGATTCAAACTGTAATGCTCCAGTTGGTATCTGCATAATCCTTAATCCAAATGTTGTTTCTGTCCATCGCTTTCGCTGCAGTGGTTGACCCGTCTATTTTGATTGTCTGGCTGTCTGTGGTAGTGCCTTTAACTTTGCAATACCTTGTTGAGAATCTGTTAAGAGTGTTTTGTAGTCATTATCAATCCTGGTCCATGTTTCTGCTATTACTTCTTGGACCTTGTCTCCAATTTCTTCAATGTCCCCATTAGTAAGGACAAGTGGTATTGCTCCCTTAGATTTGTCTACCTCTTTCTTCTTTCTTGTGCTTTCCGTAGTTTTTGTAGGTATCCTCTTCTTTATGATGAACGATGATTCCTTTGTTACATCTACATCGTTGAGAGGGTCTTGGGTACCCTGTTCCTACTCTAGCTTTCTCTCTTCTGTGTCTTTTCCTTTGTCCTTTCGACTTGGACCCACATCCTATGAGGTATCCTTACCTACTTTAATGTCTTCTATGGTTGGGGTCATCCATTCTACTGACCAGTGTTGTATTATCTCGAGAAGGTCATCTTCGGTGACTAAATATGGCAGAGGATGCCATGTCTCCATAGGATCCTTCCGAGCCTTTAGATATATCTTGTGAAATTCTACCTTAAACTCTGCTATATTGCAATATTGATCATACAAACTTGGTAACAGCATGGGATGTTGGTTCACCACCATGTCCAATTCCATGTGCAACAGTACAAAGAATATCATGTTCACTTGTGCACGCGATGGCTCCTTGGTATGCGAGAGTGAGGCATATCACGCAGCTTCGCATACATCTGATTTCACTGGAGGAAACTGTGAGTCCTTCGGCTCCTTCCATGCTAACAGCGCGGTGATGAAGATCAACCATGCATAATGAAATGTCTTACCCTCTTTCTGTGCTTCTCGGTAGTCCTCTGAAAATTCCCTGCATAAATATCCAGCCCGGTTGTACTGAACCTCGATATTGCACTGCACAGCTAAGGAAACCATGATCGTGGGGACTTCGTTTTTTTTACACTTCCTCATTATCTTTCCGGCTAATATGTGTGTGGTGAAGCACACCCCGTGGTCCCTGCTGGAGTTAATTTCATAACCTCGTGACTTTTTTATTATCATGAACTTGTCCTCGATGGTTTGTGCTACTTCCTTGTTTGGTTTTTTTCCGACAAACTCTTCGGCGGGGTCCTTTCCTTGGTAGGGAAATCCAGTAATTCTTCGTATCAACATTTCATCAATTGGGATCCTCTTCCCCATCCAGAGGCATCTGTCATGCACTAATACCAGTAACTGTCGAACACAAGTTGTGTTAGTCGTGCTTCTACTGAAGTGTGGCACGTTTAACATGTTCAGCAAGCCCAATCTCTCCAATCCCTGAGCCCACTGGTGTGGCTCCAACCTTGTAACTCCACTCTTTGGATAGTATACCTACTGTAGGTACCTGCTTGGCTCGAACTACGGATACTTACTTCAGTCATTGAAGTCCCAATCCTCCATCTTCAATTGTGGAATTTTTCCCAGTAATTCTCCTTCAAATGGAACTTTGTCTAGTAGCAGTGGTGTGAAAGTGCCAAATTTTGTGTCTTTGGGATATTTAATCAGCTTGGCACCCGGTTTCCTTGGTGGAAAATATGGTGGCAACATAGAGGGAATTTTTGCACCCTCTGTCTCCATCTGCTGCATCTCAACTTCCTCCTCACTGTCATGGATTTGTTATGGTTATTTCTAATGTAGTGGTTTATTCGCCTTCTTCCTAAATTTCTTATCCTCATGTTTCTTTGTTCACTTCTCTTTCGTTACCTTCTTTCTCAAGGATGTCCTTAGCTCTACTCTAGAGGCTTCAGCTAGTCTCTTTTCTTGTCTTATTTGTGGCTTTTCTTATACGGCTACTTGTTTTCGTGGCGAATTCGCATGCCTTGGGGACATAGGTAGACTTAATGCTGCGGATTTACCTATATAGGATTCCATGATGCCTGCTAGCCCTTTCTCTGCAAACCCTCCGGCAATCTCTTCGAAAACTCTCTCAAACATACAGCAACACACTTGTCTCACACTTGGTCACAAATTCTCAAACTGAATTCTCCAGATAGAAAAGTGTAAAATGTGGAGCAAGACATGGCTTTTATAGCAAATTTGAATTTCAAACCCCATGATTAGCTTAGATCTTGCTCATTCAATGCATATATGGCACTAGATCCGGCCAGCTGTGATTCATAAATGCGTTTCTCCCGCGCCTTTTAACGGTAAGATTCTTTCAACGGCAACTTTTTCCTTCCAATGGTCATATTTCCAGCAAACTTCGACAAACCTTCCCTTGTGGTGCAGCAATCCTTCCTTCATCGCAGTTCTTTTGAACTTCGACATACTCCTGAATATCACGCAGTAATCTTCCTTTGGTGAAGTTCCCTTCTGCATAGTAGTTTATAGTCTAGTGCCCACTTTCAACTACAAGTGGCACTAAGACTCTTCTCCTTTTGTCCTTTAGCACGAAGCTCCAGGGATAGAGTCGTCCCTGTATACCTTCAATCTGCTACCATTCACTCGTCCTGGAATCAACTGACCATTTAACTTCGTGAGCTGAAATGCAACACCATCAGAGATGTGCTTGATGATATACGGTCCTAACTAATGTGTTTTAAATTTTCCTGGGAACTTCGCGAATTTTCTATGATATAAAAGTACAATATCTCCTTCCCGGAATTTCTTTTGCTTGATGTGCTTGTCATGCCAGGCTTTCTCCCTTTCTTTTTTCACTTGCTGATGAAAACCTGCTATAAACCTGTCTTCTTCTAGAGCAAGTAATTGTGCCATCCTTTCTTCCATTATATCGGAGTCTGCCATGTCTGTGAAGGTTGCAATTCTTAAACTTGGCACAATGTACTCCATAGGCATGATTTCTTCTTGTCCATATACCAACCTAAAAGGTGTATGTCCTGTCAGTTTCTTACATGTTGTCCTATATGCCCACAACACCACTGGAATCCTTAGATCCCAGTCATTTTTGTTCACATTGCACACTTTTGTGAGTGCATTCTCCAGAATCTTATTGAATGCTTCCACAGTTCCATTTTCCTGAGGATGATAAGGAGTGCTCTTCTGGTGGTAAACTTGAAATTCCTCAATTAATGCTTCAATGGTTTGATTCAAGAAATGTGACCCTTGATCACTCATCAATATCTTTGGACACCCAAATCTGGACAAAATATACTCAAATATGAACTTCGCAGCAATTCCTGTGTTGCAATCCTTCATAGACTATGCCTCGGCCCACCTCATCAAATAATAAATTGCAGTGATTATGTATCTTCACGTCTTCTTTCCTAGTGGGTTAATAGGTCCCACAAAGTCAATAGCCCATTTATCAAAATTTTGTAATGTTACTTGTGCTACTAGTGACATTTCATCTCTTCTTGAAAGTTTTCATGTTCTTTGGCAGATATCACAAGCTCGGTAGTATTCCTTTGCATCTTTGTGTAATGTAGGCCACCATAGTCCTGTTGTTAAAATTTTCTATGCAGTGTCTTTCCTTGCATAATGTCCACCAGTTGCGCCATTATGAGCTTCTATTAAAATTATTTGTCTTTCATTCTCAGGAACATACCTGTGTAGTATTTAATTTGGTCCCAATTTATACAAATTCCCTGCTATCAGTGGAAATTTTTTTGCCTTAACCACCAGTTCTTTCTTCTGTTGCGTAGTGTACTCTGAAGGGGCCATTCCTATGGTTAAGAACTGAATAATATCAACAAGTTCTCATTTGCTACTTTGATCAAAAAATGTTTTGCATCAAGAAGATTATCCTCTATATTTGTTGGTTCTTCTCTTGTTTCTATCCTTGACAAATTATTAGGTCCAACATTTAGTCTTCCTGGCTTAACAATAACTTCAAAGTCATACTCCTGAAATAGTAATAGCCACCTGCAAATTTTTCCTCCTAAAACAGGCTTGTTTACCAAATATTTTAGTGCAGAGTGATCTGTGAACATCTTGAAATGTGATCCCAACAAATAATGTTTGAACTTCTGTAATGCATATACCATAGCTAGACCTTCCCTTTATGTAGTTGTATAGTTCTTTTCCACCTTGGACAATTTTATGCTTGCAAAATCTATGGGGTGATCTATTTCTCCTGCACCAGGCTATGCCAATACCACTCCTAAAGCTATGCATGAAGCATCCACATGAACATGAAATTCCTTATTCCATTCTAGAAAAACAAAGATAGGCACAATTACCATCTTTTCTTTTAGTGTGTCAAGGCTCTTTTGACACTCTTTGTTCCATAGGAATGTTACATCTTTCTTCAACAGTTTTTCCATCGACGCAATGATCTGCGCATATCCTTTGATAAACTTTCTGAAATATCCTGTATGTCCCAGTGTGGTGAAAAGTTGCCTCACAGTCTTTGGTGGAGGTAAATTCACAATAATAGTAATCTTTGCAGGATCCACCATCAATCCCTACTTGCAAACAATATGTCCTAACAATATACCAAAAGGTACACATAATATATACTTTTTGATATTCAGAGAAATTTGATACTGCCTACATGTGTCAAGCATCAACCTTAAGCTCGCAACATGTTTCTTCAATAACCCAAACATTGCCCAATCATCGAATTATACCTCCAAAAACTTGTGAATATACTATTTGAAAGATGCAACCACTACACTTGCAAATATTGTAGGGGCATTTTTCAACCTAAAAGGCGTCATTGTATACTAGTATGAACCCCATTTTGTAGTGAAGGTGGTCTTATGTCAATCCTTTGGTGTAATTCTAATCTAATGGTATCACGAAAATCCATCTATAAATGAATAGGCTTCCTGACCTCCTACATTGTCCAATACTTCATCAGTGAAAGGAGTAGGGAATGGATCATTTAACTTCCTTAAATCAACACAAATCCTGATTTCACCCTATGTTTTCTTTTCTTGTACTGCCATAGGACTTACCCACTTTGATTCTTCCACAGGTTCAATGATTCTTGTTGCTATCATTTTCTCAAGTTCTTTCTTCACTTTTTCTTTGTATTTTGGATTCAGTGCATAAGGCCTTTGCTTAACTAGCTTCGCGTCAGGCTTCAGAGGAATCCTAATAACTTATAAATCTCCTACAATGCCCTTCGTATCTGAAAAATTAGTGGGAAATAACTCTTGATATTCATGCAGAAGATTTGTTACCTTGTTGATTGTGTCTTCATCCCAATAATCTCATATGGTTGCAAACTTTGGCTCATCTTCTGACCCTATATTCACCTTCTTTGTCTTTAATGGCTTTGTTATATCAGGCATTTCTATCTCAGGTCCATTCACTTCGCGGTAACCTTCAAATTCTGCTATGTCAATATTGTGAGGGTCTTCATCTTCTTCTATATCAATGTTGTAGCATTCTAATACATTTTGTAGCTGCACAGCCCAATCAGGCTGCCAAGTGAGTGGAATTTCATTCTCAAAAATCTTCTTTTTAACTATCTGAAGGGTTGAATCTATATATGGACAGTCATATTCAAAGCTAAATGTCAATATAAACCCATCAACCATCTTTGTCCAGCTCACAATACCATGTCGAAGTTTTGTTTCCAAATACCAGTTTTGAGGAATTGTCTCCAATGTATGGATGAACCCATGCACCCATTCTTCTCGTGGAATCTCCTTCCATGTTGTCATGCAAAGTTGGATGTGCTCTCTAGGATTAGTTTGACCATCATATTTATTTGTCAATTCTATGTCTACCTAACCAAACCTTACCCATATCAACCTTCGACATTCTTGCCAAGTTCCTATATTTTTCTTATGTGTACCCCACCATCTAGCAAGAGTATCTCTTAGGGCTATATCTAGGGCTAATAATCTTTGACATTCTGGTACATGTTCTTCATATTCTTTAAGAAAATTATTTATATCACCCAAACCATCATAGTAAGGTAAATTACATACCTCATAGGTTATACAGTGAAGTGATTTAGTCATTCTTGCACATCACCTTGTAGACACTTCATGTAACATGTTTTGCCAATTTTCTAATTCTTCTTTTGAATCTGAAGCACAAGATTTGTCATGCTCCCAACTCAACTTTCCATCTACAGTGGGGTTAATCCATTCTTCTTCTTTGGTTGTCACTTGATAAATTTTATCTATATTAGTTGCGTTGTACTCCTCTTTAACTGGCTCAGTATACCTTGCTCCTTCTGATGGATCCAAGGGAATGATCACTCTCATATTGTTGCTTTCAAATATCATTTGCCTCTTCTTCAAGTTGATTATAGCCATGTTAGAAAATTCCCAATCCAATCCAAGTAATGCAGGATAGGGGTTATTGTCATCCACAATTTCTATTACCTCAAAATTTGTAGTAGTGTGCACCCCTTCAATGTCCACTGTAATGCCTGATAATCTTCCTAGAGGAACAATTTTTTGTTGATTCGCCATTCTCAACTGAATAGGTGACCATTGCAACTTCAGTTTACCCATTAGCTCCCATGTTTTCTTCATCAGGACATTAGCTTTAGATCCTAGATCTAAAATAACTTGGTCCATGTCATATTCTCCTATTTGTGCACTAAGCCTCATTTCCTTTCCAATTCTCTTTTGTCTATATAAATTATTTATTTTGCGCATTTCACTCTGCAGTACTTCCTTAGATGCGTAGGAGTCTATCAATTCCTACAGTCCTTCTATAGCTTTTTGGTTTCGTAACAACTTCATGAAATTTTGTAGAAAATATTTTAGAATACCTGTATCCATATCTTGTGTCGCAACTGCTATTATGTCGCTATTATTCTTTTGCTTTGGCTGCATGCTAGATTTCAAAGCTTCTGCATCCATAAAGCTTCGCTTCACCTCCATAAAAACTTCTTTTTCCTTGTGAATATCGAACATCAGTGCTTTCTCTGTAGTTTTTCTAACTCGTGTATCCTCAACTACCTTCTTCCCATCTGCTTTGTCATTTCCCATCGAAGCTCCACTCCTTGTTACAATATTGATGCGAGGTTCATATATCCTCGATTCCACAATCATCATCTAAATGTTCTGGGTCAGTTGTGGATTATTCTTTTCTTGCATTTTCACTATAAGTACCATACCCTCTTGTATTACATGAGCAAATGCTTTGAAATACCTACACGTCATAGTCGGATTCTGACAATCTCTTGCGAAGTGACATGCATGGCCGCAGTTATTACAAATAATCTGACCTCAACCTCAACCAGCTCCACCACCTCGACCTCATCCTGCATAGCCACCTCGGCCACCGCGATATCCACTTCCTTCCTGTCATTCTTCTTCATCTTGCATTCTATGTATCAGCACCACGATCCATCATCAATTCATAGGCTCGATAATTATTTTCATCATGCCCCACAGAGTTAAAGAGTTTGCAAAATAAATTCTTCACAGTCTGCACATATTTTTGTAACAAATAGAAATCTTCAGAGCAATGTTCACCTCTAGTTCTTCATATCTCGCACCATAAACTAGATCCACCATTCAAAGGATTAGGTGCTCCACTAGATATTTAATTTTTGAAAATAGGACATTGCTCTTTAGAGTGACCTTCTGCTTTGCCTTTTGTACACCACACTTCATCGCAAACTTCTTTACCTTTCTTCATATCCTGTAACTGTAGATCCAAGCCAACTAACTTTGGATCTTCTGCATACCGGCATTTGTATCACCTATTGGCGAAGCTTCTAACTTCATTGCCAACTCCAAAGTTTTGGCTTGAGTCTCTATTTTCTGTTGTGTCAAAGGTAATATGATGTGTGGCAGAACTGCAGTTATAAACCATTCCTTGTGTTGCTACGGAGCTATATCGAATCTCACCTGATCCAACAACACCTTGAACCTATGATCAAATTCCCATACTGACTTAGTCGAACTTTGTTTTATCTTCTTTATTTATGTGATACACTGCGACTCGGATTTTGGTTTCTTGAATTCTTTTACCAATGTTGATTTGATGTCTGCGTAAGACCTGATCTAGTTGCTTGAATATTTCACATACCAATTTAATGCTCGATCTCTGAATGTTGTGGCGAGTTTCACCTTTTTCACATTTTCATCATGGACCTACTTCGTGGTCCATACTTCTTCGCATAAGAACCAGAACTATTTCAGATCCTCTGATCCAATTCCTTTAAATATCGGCAACTTAGTATCATCGGCCATCGTTCTTCTTGGGGGGAGGGGGAGGGGGATTCATAAGGGGAGGGGGGTGGTGGTTAGGGATGGTAGGGGGTGGGAAAACCAAAATTTTCCTAACTTTATCTAGATTCAGGCCTCGATGCACTTTCAGGCTGAAAGGGTGAATATTGCAGAGTTCCTTAGGGATTCTAAGGGGGGTTTCCTTCACCTTCGGATTCACTCAGCAGAGGGCTATAAACAGTCCCTATGAAGCGCTTCATATCTTGGCCACAAGATCTCTTCTTAGTGTCTACTCTATACCTTTCTCCACTTCACGTTGTTCTAGTCTCTTCTTTAGATATTTTTCCAAACATAATCCACTAATCTCATTGCATTCGAAGAATTCCCTTTTTACACAAAATCATTTTAATCAAGAATTTCAAATATCTCAAGTACTTACCTCACGGTCCCTTGAAATATTTTCATTCAGCTTTGTTGTATGACACAGTTGAATCTATTACGAACTCAGTAATAAATCCTCTTAAAATGTTGTCGACCCAGAAATCAACACCTTTTGAAATTCTGTTATCAGTGTTCTTTAGTTTTTGTATCAATTCTGGAGTCCAATGCTTATGTTCGTCTCCTTTAAAACAATTCTTTCTCTCTGTCAGTCTTGAAATCCACTAGTATAGCTCAATGCGAAACAAACCAAAGAAGATTTCATACTAATCTTCAAAGATATACTTCTCCAACCACCTTTTAGATGACAGTTAAGGGTTTTTGTTCTCCTAATCTGTAAATTCTCGTTCCTTGTTTTCTACCCACTGTTGAATTTACCTCTTAGATGGATGCCACATAAACATTCCCAACACTAATCCTGGTCCCGGCAACAGAACCATTTGTTGGCTTCGATGGGCTCAACCCAGGTTCAAAGTGTACTACGCACCAATAAAACTCTCAACCACTGGCTCTCTCGACAACGACCTGTAAGCAAATCGCAGTCTCACCTGAAGTGATTATGGGAGGTTGCAAAACTAGGTTTCTACAGCCTAAGGGATACTACAACGTGGCACCCGTGTATTTTATTTATGCTTTAATTCTTATAAACAACTTCGCATCAACAAATTACTTCACACTTATAGATTACTTTGCATAGTTATATTCATCACTTAATATGTCATAAACATTCATAAATTGTGCAGTACTAAAATAAAGTGTAGGTAATAAGCAAATAAACACTTGAGACACATATTTTACCGTGGTTCATCCCAATGTGGGACTACGTCCACAAGAATTGTTGTTTATAATATGGAATTTGGTACAAAAAATAGTTCTTCATTCGCACACAGTTGCAGGGCATCTACGCACTAAGTTGCAGACGGTCTGTGCACTAAGCTGCAAACCTTGGCCCCCGCACACACAGTTATGGAGCCTCGCCCTTCCTCCAAAGTACAGACCACAAGAATATCACATAGACATAAATCTAGGTCAATTCGATTGATTTGATTCCTTCCTTCTCTTTTATTCATCCCTATATATACTATTACATGAGGGATTTACATTGCTACATTACCATGGACTCGATACAATGGTTTCCGAAATACAAGGGACTATGGCCCAAAACTAACAACTTTACAATATTTTAATGCTTTTTACAAAAAGGAAAGGGCTTCGCCGCGAAGCCCTGATGTTGTGTAGTGAATTTGTTGTGCGATCTCCCTCATGCTCCGTTGTGTGGTTCACTTCGTACTCCATGGCATCCTTTCTGTTGTGTGTTTCCAATAAACTTGGATTTCTTCCCAAAATTTGGCCAAGTTGGGTTACACCCAACATAAGCAATCTTGGAATTTTTGCTATAAATTTTTTTCTACATGTCAAAAGCTTAAATTTTTACCACGTGGAGATAAAATATTAGAACTTCTTGTAAAAATTTCAGAGCTTGGGTCGATATATTTTTGGAGACACGATCTGAGGAAGTCAGGGTTTTTGGAGACTCTAAAATTCAATCTCAAACAGGCAACCTAGGGAAAATCGTCATAACTTTCATTTCAGGCATCAGATTTGAATTGTGTAAAAAGTGGCTGAAAGCGCATGAACTGTATTTTTTCATGTATCAATTTTAGGGTCGAAGGTTGAAACAATGACACGTGGAATCCCGTACAACTTCGATATGCTGAACCAATCCATAATCAGGTCATCGTGGGATATTTGATATAACTTTTTCTTGAAGAATCCAAACTCGATCAGACTTATGGGGTTGGAAAGAAGACTCAGAGAGCTACGGCAGGAAGAAATTTTAGAACTTGGAGATCCGAAATTACAGAGTTAAAATTGTTTCAAGATCGAGCTCTAGTGTGTTTTTTTTTTTTTTAATCTGCATAACTTTTGTTTGAAAAATCAGTTTGAAGTGATTTCGAGGGAGTATTGAAGCATCGATATCAATATTGGGTTCTAAAATGCCTCCTAAGAAAAATAATTCTACACCCAGTATGCCCTCAAAAATCTCTACTATGATGCATGAAGAGGAAGAATTGCAGTGTGATATATCAAAATTACGAGACCAAGTACAACAAATTTTGCTCTCACAAAGAGCAACCAAATATGAACTAAAAGCTGACATGGATGGTTTATAAGGTGACATGGATGGTTTATAAGGCACCATGAATGGTTTAAAAGGTGACATGAATGGTTTAAAAGCAAACATGGAAGGTTTGAAGGAAGGTTTGACAAAATTGTTGCAAATAAGGCTTCCCGGTGGTGACAAGGTAATCCCTGAAAATCATGATGAGGACAAAAGGAATATGAATTATGACTTTAGAGACTCCAATGTGGTTTTTAAGAACCACAACATTCCAAATATAGATATGAGGAAGTTTGATGGCAAGGATCTGGTAACATGGATACTATAGATGGAGCAATATTTTGATCTACAAGATGTGCAACCCTCACAAATGCTATGTATTGCATCTTTATATTTAGAACCCAATCAATTTGTATGGTATAGATGGCTTTGTTGTCATAAACCACTTGTTGCTTGGTCAATTTTTATGGAGGAAATGATAGCACATTATGAAGACACAAAGAGCAACACCTTCTTTAGACAATTTATAAATCTTAATCAAAAAGTCCAATGGCGGAGCACATTGAAGACTTCCAAAAATTGAATATTAGGGTAACCGATATTCCATAGGAGCATAGGATTCATGTCTTCATAGGGCTTTAAAAGATAACATACAACATGAGGTTCACCTTTGGGAACCTGATTCATTGCAGAAGGCATTCAAGGTGGCAAGAAAATTGAAAGTAAAATTATGGCAATAAGGAAGTCTACCACTCACAACTATAAAGATGGAAGCGTTGTTGTTCCTATTCTTCCATGACCTACAAGGTTGACACCAAAAAATTTGGAGGAAAAAAGAGAAAAAGGGCTTTGTTACAGTTGTAACAGCAAATACACTAAATTTCATAAGTATGCTGAGAAGAAATTATTCCATATAGATTGTAAAGAGGAGGAAGAAAAGGAACAAGAAACATCAAAAGAGGAGGGTATACACGAGGAAAAACCCTAAAGAAAGAAAAAATAATTCCGACCATATCTTGTAATGTATTGGCAAGGATTACCACTCAAATGCTCAGGATAGAAGGATATATCAAGAAGAAAAAGGTAATAGTGTTGATTGATTCAGGTAGTACCCATAATTTTATTCAGTGTAAGATAGCCAAGGAATTGAATTGCTTCCTATATCCAGCACCAGAGTATCAAGTAATGGTTACAAATGGAAGAACTATCGATTTCTTTGGAAAGTGCCATAATATCAAGCTAACCATGGGGAATGTGTATTGAATAGTACAATACTTTTCATTCCAATGGGTGGTGTTGATGTTGTACTAGGGGTCCAAGGTTACAATCTTTGGGGACGATAGCTTTCAATTTTCAAGAACTTTTCTTGAAATTTTTTTGGGAAGGAAAGGAAGTTGAGTTAAGGAGTATCGCAAGGAATCCAAGAATGATAATCAGATCTAATGGCATGACAAAGATTCTGAAGAAAGAGAAACATCGTGTAATTACACAATTATGCTCACTAGGGGTTCAAACATTGAAATCATCTATTTCTGTAGATCTCCAAAAAGTCTTGGACAATCATTCCAAGGTGTTTGAGACTCCCAAACGTCTCCCACATATTTTTTATCATGATCATGCGATTCACTTGATTCCATAAAGTGATCCTCCAAACACCATGCCTTATAGATATCCTTATGCCTAAAAGAGTGGAATTGAACGTATGGTTGCAGAAATGTTAGAGGCTGGTATAATTTAACCTAGTCAAAAAAATTTCTCTACTCCAGTAGTATTGGTGCACAAGAAGGATGGATCATGGCATATGTGTCCATATTATAGGGAACTCAACAAGCTCACTATTAAAGATCATTTTCCCATCCCCGTCATTGATGAATTGTTTGATGAATTACATTGTGCAGTTTATTTCACCAAGATGGATCTTTGTTGAGGGTATCATCAAATTAGAATGAACATTGAAGACATTCTGAAAGAAGAATTCATAACTCATGAGGGTCATTATGAATTTTCAGTCATGCCTTTTGGTCTTACTAATGCACCTTCCACATTTCAAGGTTTGATGAATTCCATTTTCAAACCCTTCCTTAGAAAATTTGTGTTAGTATTTTTTGATGACATACTAATCTACAGCAACTCTTGGAAGGATGATGTTCAACATGTTGGCAGGGTGCTCAAACTATTTTAGGAGAAGCAATTATATGCAAAAATCTCCAAATGTTTCTTTGGAGTACAAGAGGTGGAATATTTGGGTCATATTGTATCTCATGAGGGTATTAAGGTAGACCCTAACAATATCAAATCCATTAAGGAATGGAAAATTCCCACAACCATAAAGCGTCTTCAAGGATTTCTAGGTTTGACTGGGTATTATCGCAAGTTTGTTGAGAATTATGGGAGAATAACGACACCTCTACCATCATTACTGAAGAAAGATGCATTTTCTTGGACTCCAAAAGCACTGAAGGCCTTTGAACATCTTAAAGAGGCAATGTGCCAAGCATAAATCTTAGCTACTCTAGACTTCACACAAAAAAAAATATTGTGGAATGTGATGCTTCAAGAAATGGAATTGGTCTTGTTTTAATTCAAGACGGAAAACCCATTGCTTTTGAAAGTTGTCCAATCAAAGGAAATTATTTCCACAAACCTATTCATGAGAAGGAAATGTTCGTAGTACTACATGCACTAAATTAATGGTGACCTTACCTAATGGGAAGACACTTCAAGGTAAAAATATATAATGATAGTCTTAAATAATTTTTGGAAAATCATTATCTTCAAAAGAGAAGCATAAATGGGTGACAAAGATGTTGAGTTATGACTTTTAAATCATGTACAAAAAAGGGAAGCAAAATGTTGTTGCAGATGCACTCTAAAGAAAGGATGAGGATGTGGAAGCATTTCTTCAATTTCTATTATCGAACCTTAGTGGATAATCGAAGCAAGGGATGAATGGAAGAAGGATGAAGAGCTGTGGTCACTCATTCAAAAGTTATAGCAAGATCCCAGTACATCTCATACATTTAGATGGAAAAATGATTCATTATGGTACAAATATAGCTTATATCTTTGTGATAATTCCCAAATCAAACAAAAGATTCTTTTGGAATTTCACACCTCTCCCTTAGGAGGGCACTCAGGATTTTTAAAAACTTACCATAGGTTCAAGAAGGAATTTTTTTGGGATGGCCTTAAATTTGATATTCAGAAGTTTGTGGCAGAATGTTTGGTTTGCCAACAAAATAAATTTGAGACAATTAAGACCCCGAGTTTGTTACAACCTTTAGCCATTACAAGTCAGCGTTGAGAGGAGGTATCAATGGATTTTATCATAGGTACCTAAGTTTGAAGGAAATAGTTTCATCATGGTGGTAGTTGATAGACTTCCCAAGTATGCATAATTTTGTGAATTATCTCATCCTTTTAAAGCTAGTACAGTTTCTACTGCATTTATGGAAACAATTTAAAATCTTCATGGAAATCCAAAGATTATAGTAAGCGATAGAGATCCCATTTTCAACGAAAATTTATTGATGGAATTACTTGGTACTCAATTAGCTCATAGTTCATCTTATCATCATCAATCTGATGGGAAAACTAAGATAGTGAACAAATGTTTGGAAGGATATATTTGTTTCTTAGTATTTGATTAAAAAAACACAATGGGTCAAGAGGTTACCTCTAGCTAAATGGTGGTATAACACTTCCTTCCATACTCCAACAAAAATGACCCCATTTATGGCACTTTATGGATATCATCCACCATCCATCACATCATCTTTAAGAGAAAATTCTAAGTTTCAAACAGTGGAAGATCACATCGAGCATCAACAACAAGTTCTCCAACCCTTAAAGGATAACCTCAATCTATTGCATAATCGAATGAAACAACAGGCAGATCAGCATCCTAGTGAAAGACGTTTTGATGTAGGTGACTGGGTATTTTTACAGCTACAACCATACAAACAAATGTCTCTCAAGCAAGCTAAAAAGGATAATAAATTATCACCCAAGTGCTACGGTCCTTACAAGGTGTTTCAAAATATTGGTACTATGGCAGACAAATTGGAGTTGCTTGCATCTTCCCAAGTACACCCAGTTTTCCATGTTCCATGATTAAAGAAGGTTATTAGTGACAAGCTTCCAATCCAAACACTGTTTCTAGAACTTCACGAAGAAGGAAAATTCATATTAGAGACTGAAGAATTCATGGAAACAAGAACCTGATAGCCACGAAATCAATCAATTTCAGAGTATCTCATTAAGTGCAAGAACTTACCCACTGAAGATTCCACATGGGAGGATGAGAATTTTATACAGAAGCACCCATAACTACTCAAGCGTTGAGGACAACACTTTTTTGAAGGAGAGGGACATGTTAGGTCCCTATAATACTAGTGTATCCCCCTTTATTGTTATTGTTGTTCCCATGTAGGCCCCATATTATTGTTATTGTGCCCCATAAAAGCCCACTATTATTATTGTTGTGCCTTTACATTATTATTGTTACGTAAGCTCTGATTATATTGTGATCCCTTAGAATCCTATATATACAAAGGAGGTTTCCTATCATCCAAGAATTGTTCATTTATGTAATGTAAAGGAGGCTCCCCCCTTGAAGAGGATAATTTTTAAGTTGTTGATCTATATTTTATGTGAGCTGGTTGCATAATAGTGAAGCCCAAACCCGTGAGATAGCTATCGATCATGGTGTACCAAGCACGGGGTGCTTGTTTGAGACTGTACAACACTCGCTTAAGTCTGCACACATGAGACTCCTGATCAAATGTCTCAAAACCTTTTGTTTGCTCGATGTACACCTCCTCGTCAATCACTCCATTGAGGAATGTTGTTTTTACATCCATCTGGTGAATCTTCCACCCCATCTGTGCAACCAGTGCAATAATTGATATAATGGATGAGTACCTTGCTAGTGGAGCAAGGTATCCTCATACTCAATTCCCTCAAATTGAGAGTACCCCTTGGCCATAAAAATGGCCTTATACTTCTCTATGCTTTTGTCTGCTACATGATTTACCTTGAAGATCCATCTCAAACCCACTACTGATTTATATGTTGGTCATGGGACCACTTCCCAAACATTGTTCTTTACAATGGATTTGTATTGTTCCACCATTGCATCAACCCATACAGGTTTCTCTATTTCTTCCTCGAAAGAGGATGGCTCAGTCTCTACAAGCTCAATCATTAGATCCATGTAGGCAGTGTACCGATCAGGTGACCTTCTCTGACTGTGTTGATTTGAAGGATCACCCACATTCTCCCTCGCATCTTGTGCAAGTATTTCAACTTCCCTAGTTATTTTTCTACCTTCTCTAAATGGTTCTACTTGAGTGGTTGTTGCCACTCTCTTCTCCTCAATTTGTGGCTACTCCATAACTTCCTGAGGTTCCTCCTTTGGAGATAAAATTTCCTCTTCTAGTGGGATCTGAAGCTCCCTTTCAAGAGAGCACTGCATCGCTTTATCCTCATAAAACTTTACATCCCTACGAACAACTGTCATTCTGAGGGATGGCAAGTACACACAGTAGTTGTGAAAAGTTTTTGTGTAACCCATAAATACCCCAAACTCTATTGTTGAGTCAAGCTTCTTCGACGATTCTTTTGAGACATGGCAGTAAAGAGAGGCTCCAAAAATCCTGAAGTGTGACACATCCGGATTTCTCCTTGAGAAATCCTCCTCCAGTGTAATCATGCCCAAAATCCTATGAAGACTCTGGTTCTGCAAATAGACTGTTGTGTCGCATGCCTTTACCCACAAATGCAGTGGTAAGCCTTGGTCATGCAACATAGCCCTCGCAACTCCCATAATGCTACTTTTCTTTCTCTCAGCCACCACATTTTGTTGTGGGTTGTGGTGTGTTGTCAACTCTCATTGAATGCCTTCTTTTGCATAGAAATTTTTAAATTCATTCAAAACATACTCACCTCCATTATCACTCCTGAGAGCCTTCACCTTCTTGTCAGTTTCTTTCTCAACCAATGCCTTAAATTCTATGAACTTGGAGAATGTCTCATCTTTCTTCTGCATGAAGAAGATCTATCACTTCCATGAGAAATCATCTATAAAGATAACATGATATTTATGTCTAGTAGTGGAGGATGTCGAGAAAGGTCCATAGACATTAGAGTGGATCCTTTCAAGGACTGCATGTTCTTTGTTGTTCCAATCATCGAATGTGGATTTTGTGTACGTCCCCAAGGTACATCATTTGCATGCATCCTAATGCTCAAGTTCTCCTTTAGGGAGGCCTTTGGTTATTTGTTGCATAATATTTAGGGTGCCATGATGCAAATGGCCAAGTCTTATGTGCCAAAGTTCACCGACATTACGACTATGCACCTTCTCTACCTTAGTGCTTATTGCAGCACAGTCTTCCACATCTATCTTATACAAGTTCTTCACATGAGCCTCGATCTACTTCACCTATCCCATGTCTATGCATCTCAAGAATTATTTTCCTTTGTTGAAGATCACATCATAACCACGGTCTTCAAAAACTACAACAGAGATGAGATTTTTCTTTAGTCCT
This sequence comes from Pinus tabuliformis, assembly GCA_031772625.1. Taxonomy (NCBI): domain Eukaryota; kingdom Viridiplantae; phylum Streptophyta; class Pinopsida; order Pinales; family Pinaceae; genus Pinus; species Pinus tabuliformis. The sequence continues at coordinate 100,341,072 of CM062818.1, read as the reverse complement.
TGTACAAACATGACATCCTTGAGTATGATAGGGGATCCTGACTCCCTCTGAAAGATGATTGTACCAATCAAAGTCGCATTGTACCTTCCATCATCCCCCATCTTGATGTGCATCTGCAAATCTTTCTCCTCCGGGTCACTGAAAAAATCTCTACACTTTGTTATGTGGAACGATGCACCTAAGTCCAAGCACCACACGTTCCTCATGATTGTGTTGGTCATGCATGCGAAGATGGTAAAGTCAAGCTTGAACTATGAAGCCAAAGCTTCACCTACTGCTCCTCCTGAGGTATTCTTACTTGCCTTTTTGTGTGGACACTTTGTGGCATAGTGCCTGAATTCATCACAATTCAAGCATTTAATTTTGGAAAAAAACTTTCTTCTTGTCCCCTTGACTACATTTTGGTTTGGTTTGAGATCCCTTCCCTTTTCCCTTCTTTCCCTTTCCAACCAATGCACGTTTTTCTTCATCCTTGCACTTGGATTAAATCCCATCTCTAGTATTTCGCCTTATTTCCTCTTGTACCAAATCAGACCATAAGCATTCCCAATTTGGTAGTTTTTCCCTTTCATTCATCAAATCTTGGTAGTTATGCCAACTCTTGGGAATGCCTAAAAGGGCTAGGCTTACCAAGTCATCTTCTGCAACATTAACACCAACCCCACCAAGTTTATCATGACATTGTGTGAACCTACTCAGATACTACAGAATAGTGTCATTCTTCTCCAGCGTCAACTTCCTATGGTCACTAATATTCTCGAACAATTCTGTTAATTCTTTCCACATTGCAAATGAAGCTTTTTTTTCATGGATATTTGAGACAATGTGATCTCGTACTCCCTCTAAGAATATTCTCCTCATCTTGGCTACATATTTCTTCCACTAAGCTTGGTCCTGGACATCAGCTAATGGTGGTTGTGGAATGTTTGTCTTGACATATTCCAACAATTCGTTGGCATCCAATACCACCTTCATGCGATGAAATTAGAGCTGCCTTCCAAGGCATACTCTAGCCTTAACCCATTAAAGCTCATCTTCCCAGCTCTGAAGATATCCTACAACATTGAACTACAAATTCGATTCCACTGAGAAACAACTTCAAAATTCTTGTTCTATTGTGAATATGATCCAATACCATGTATAAATTATGTGTATATTTGCAATTTCTCATCAGTTATTAATCAAAATCATAAGACACAAACCTACTCTATTACTTTGAGGAATTCAATTCACAATCTAGAACAGAAATCATAAACATGAAATAAGAAATAAGAAATATGCACATAATATTTTTCCCAGGAAAAGCAATCTGCTAAAAACCTTAATTCCTACTTGCATTAATCTGATGAATAGATATGTATTACAATTGTTTTTCTCAACTGAGCATACCCTGGAAGTGAATAAACTATCTCTCTACTCACTGAGAAACTCTTACCCAAACTTAGTCAAATTATGCCTTTGCTTGAGCCCCTATTTCCTTACATAATTATTTGAGAAAATATGCCCCTATTAATTAAGAATTTCTCCAAAATGGATTGCGCAATTCCCCAGGTTGATCATCAGGTTGCATGCAACACCTGTACACTCTGGAATAGTCTACAACTGATGTTACACTTCCTTGGAATCTCCACCTCAACTGGGTAACTCGAATTCTCTACATGCATTAGCTATTTTGGGTTGTTTGATTAGTTAACTAGATGATCACTAAGTTAGACAAAAGTCACACTACACAACAACCTTCCACTAGTTCCTCTGACAACTAGAACTAGTTTAACTGAACAGAAATTATATAACTGAATTAGAGTGTTACAAATTAGCAATCAATCATGCTTAATTGAAATCAAGACCTCCAACTCGAATTAACTGAGTTAACTGAGTGAAAAGTGCCATGTCACCTCAATTAACTACCTCCAAGATTGTTGTTGATGTAGTAATTCGAATTATCTCTAGTTTGATCAAGGCAAAGTCAAGCTGAGATTTTCTTGCTGATTTTTTTTCAACATACATTTTACTGGAAAAAAAACAAATTCCAACAATTTTGGGTTAATGAAAAAATGTAATAAAGTCAAAATAAATTCCACGAGGAGAAACAAATCCAAGTAATTTGTATTCCCATAACAATAGGGTGAAATATATCTTTATACTTTCCATTACCATAAAAATAAGGAGAATGGGAGAATGTAGTTTGAATTTTACTTATATATCTATATATATATATATATATATATATATATATATATATTCATTCCAACAATTTTAGGTTAATATAAAAATACAATAGAGTGAAAATAAATTCCATGAGGAGAAACAAATCCAAATAATTGGTATTCTCATAAAAATAGGGTGAATGAGAGAATGTAGTTTATATTTTGCAAGGCGAAATAATTTTTTTAACTCTCCCCATCAAATTCCCATGGGCTAATGGCCTACAACTATTTTGTTTTTAAATAAATATTGGGCGATGCATATTCAAACCCCTATTTGTAAAAAATTCGCCCAACTAAAATAAATAACCCCCTAATTTCACCCATGGGCGAAATTTTGCCCCTAAAATTTTCTATGTACTAAGCCAAAATGGTGTGCCATATGTGAAGATAATAGCCACTCAAATTAAGAATGTCAGTTGAATGCGAAGAATAAGCCCAACTATCATATTGTTTATCATACTCATGCCTCAAAGCAATATAATGAACCATCTATTCAAGGAGGAAGAGGAGGATATGGTGGCCAATGTGGAGGACATAATGGTTGAGGTCATGGCCATGTTTAAGGAAGAGGAATATTTTATTGCTTCACATGCTACTAGGAGGGCCACAAAACACCCAGATGTCCATTAAAATATAAGACCAACTTAAGTTTTTGTAATATGTGCCGTCTAGGTGATCTTTCATTAGATGATTGCCCTAAAATTCTCGAAAAAAATATTAAATAAAAGAGTTGTTACTTTTTTTATAGTTTGTCCCATGGTAAAGCCAAAGAAACTTCCATGTCATCACTAGGTCTTGTGCGGGTCAAGAAAATACTTCTTAAAATGAACGAATCCTTCAACCTACTAAAGGTACTGCTAATTACCCGAATATGCAAATTCAAAATGATACCATGGAAAAAGCAGTCAAATTTTTCAAAAACGAAGTCGACAAACAAAAATCTATAAAGGATTATTTACTCGATGAATTTCTAGAATTACTAAAAGAACAAAAAGCAATTGGTTGTCTTGTTTAAATTTTGAATATACTAAAGGACTGCAATGAAGGAAGAAATCAATGCAAAAACTTGCGTCGACTTTCATGGCCGAATGGTCAAACAAGTCATGGTTGACTTTGGATCACAAGTAAATATACCTCCGAGGGAAACATGGATTAATTTGAGAAAACCATCACTTCACATGATGACTAACTATCTTAAATTAGTCGACCAGTGATTTATTGAGCCCATCGAAACAATGTGATAAGTTAAACATTGATTATGGGAATTCCAACCTTTGTTGATTTCGAGTTTATCAACTTAGGTGATGGAATTCCGGCCTATCCAGCTTTAGTTGGGAGATCATGGGGGTGAAGGATGAAAGCCACTATATCTTTAGAAAAAATATAGAATTAAATGAAAGGGCAATAATAAGAAGATAATTGTTCCTCTTGACCCCCGCGAAGGAAAGCCATGGGTCAAACCATCGAGACAAGATTTAGAGAAAAGGAGACTATATCAAGTCTTGCATGAAGACAAAGACAATGCGGAACCTAACGCAAGAACCTAACGCATTCAGAGAAATCTTAACTGGTTCCCCACTTTCTATTGGACAAAAATATGACATCGATTTCTATGAATGCAAAATTGATAATTATGAATCTAAAGCAAAGGAATGTTGGACGATTGAAGCAGTACCAAAAAAGAAGGTCTGACCATGTTTCGCCATACAACTTGTACCTATAATCCTGAGAAAGGAAAATCAAAGAAACATCATCATTATTACCATATGATCTAAACGAGGACTCAAATAATCTATTTAGATTCAAGGAACGAGCTTTTGTTGTAAATCATGTTGAACAAGTGACAAAATCTATCAAAGATCAAGGGAGATTGTATAGTCTAGTTGACCTAAATAAGAATATTAGTTTGTTGTGCTAAGATCCTCCTCAGATTAGAAACAAAATATTATTCATGTGCTTAAGGATTCATGAGTTTTGCAAGTGAAAAATGAGTTTTTATGTTAATTTTTTGAGCAATTTACCATAAATAAGAGACTGAATAGTAGCATTAAAATGTACAAAACATCACCGAAAACACATCACAATAGGAACATGGTGGAGGATTTCACCCCTCCTGGGCTACGTCTCCTTGGTCCAGCTTCCAATGGCTTGGGCCTCTCTATTATGCTCAAATGTGTAAAAATATGTGTTTACAATGCTCAAATGCTTCTGAAACCTGCTCCAATGAGTCTAGAATGTCCAAAAATGGCTACCTAGCCTCTTTTTGCACCCAATTTGGTCAAAAACTAGAGAAGTTATGACCTATCCTAGTTTCTCCACTATTCGCTCCACAAATTGCCCAAAATATGGCATCATCCTACAATTTCGCCTCATTTTCTGCTAATGGGCCACCAAATCCATCGAAATCTGGGCGGATTTATTGGATGGTTAATTTAGTCATCGAGGCCTAAAAACCAAAGAATAGTCATATGGGGGGCCATGCGCCCAGGGGCTAGCCCCCGGTGCTGGCTCCATCCCTTCGGTGGTTACATAACACGCTAGTGGTTTAACGAAGGCATTCAAATGTGGCGAAGACCTCAGTGGTTAAGAGTTGGCAGTCATGCGGGCATTCACATGGGGAGGCGGTTAAAGTCTGCCCAACCCTCAACCATAACTGCATTAACATTTAAGTAGTGGACGCGAACAATAAGGTTAAGTTCCGCTCGTATGGTGTATTAGTATTGGACTCCATTGTGTGTTGGGAGGTCGTGGGTTCGATCCCCACTGCCTCCTCCTAGTCTATAACAACAATTTGGTTGCCCTCCCGGGCTGCCACATGGCGGCCTCCGGCTGGGCCACGTGTTAGCCTGTGGTTGGCCATCATTCCACCCAATAGAAAATCGTGGAATTTCAACTAGTGCAAAGGTGCCACTTGGCACAATCTAATTCGCCGAAGTAACTTTGACTAAGTCAAACTGCCACATACCCTACCCAGTCAACGCCACATCAACAATACGAACTGTTGATTGCGATGTCCATGTTTTTGAAAATTCGCATGTTTGACAAAGTGGACAGAACTCATTTTTGGAGTCATACGGAGTCCGTTTCGCGCGAAACGAGTTCCATCAGATTCAGGATAACGAGCACTATGCAGTTGTTTGTAGGTTTTAACCCCGTACAGAAATTACCTGCATACGAATTCTAAAACACAAAGATTTTCCCCTGGATCCCAGAACCGGGACTACCAACTTGATTTTTCATTATATTCCTTTCAATGTTATAATACATATTTATACATGCCGAAGCATCCAATACCATGGACTGAAAACCACCACGTCCAAAACCATGGACAGAAAACCATCGCATCCAAAACCATGTGCGAAAAGCATGCACAAAACCATAGGTGGGTCCGCCCAACCTAACATAGGGTCCAAAACTAAAAATTTCCGGGGCACTACCCTGGACCCCATAAAGTGGGGTTACGGGTACACCTCAAACCCCCTGTGAACCCCCACCGCTACACAATCGGCGCAACGAAGGGGGTGCTCTGCCCCCCCTCTAACCCCTCGATTAACTACGTGGACTAGTCATGGAAAGAATATAACACAACCCAACATTCTCCCACTTGTTGTTTTCTTTCCACAGGGGGCCACAAGAGAGCTTAGTCATTTTTCAAGCCCTAAAACGCCCATTGTTTCTCTACACCAAGAGAACTTCTCAGAGCTCATAGATTTTGTCAATGCATCTGCAGTGTTCTTCAAAGTGTCCACCTTTACCAGCAACACCTTTTTGTCTTCTATCATATCCCTCACAAAGTGATACTGAACATCAATGTGCTTTGTCTTTGAATGATATGCAGGGTTCTTTGCCAAGAAAATTGCACTTTGGCTATCACAGTCTATCCTTATAGCTTCCTGTACTAACCCCATACTTGAACACAATCTCTGCAACCAAACTTCTTCCTTGCTTGCATGAGTGGCTGCCATGTATTCTACCTCTGTAGTTGATAGTGCCACTACAAATTGTTTCTTACTCATCCAACTGACTGCACCTCCAAATAGGTTAAACACATACCCACTTGTAGATCTTCTCTGATCTAGACCTCTAGCCCAGTCTGCATAAACAAAGCCATGAATATCCAATACTGGTCTTCCTTGGTAGCACAAACCATAATAACTAGTGCCACGCAAATACCTGAAAAACCGCTTCACTGTTGTCCATTGCTCCTTTCCTAGTTTTGACATAAAGCTGCTCAATACTCCCACTGCATGTGCAATGTCTGGTCTAGTACAGACCATTGCATACATCAGGCTACCGACTGCACTTGCATATGGAACACGGGACATGTCCTTGTTACACAGTAATTTGTCACCATTTGTCACCATCCCTGTTACCCCTTTCCCGCACTTTGGAGGACTCATTCCAGGACCTGTGAGAAGTGACATAACTTGAAAACACTTGCATTATGTTCCCCTAAGTATGGACTTCATATGCCCTGAAGACATCTCCTGCAGAATATCCTTAAAAAGTTCCCTTTTTCCATTAGCGCGGATCCACAGTGTATTACTCGCGCCAATGGGGTAAATCCTCCAAAGAGGGCGCGCCATTTGGCGCTCTGTTTCAGAGTTATACCCGCGCCAACCAAGTTTGGAAAAGCTTTTTAACAAACGCATGCCCGAAGGTTTTTTCCTTTTGACTCATGAAGCTTTTTAAGGATAATGCCAATCTCATGGATGTCGAGATTCATCGTATCTCCCTTTCCTCTATCCATAATAGCTTTTTGAGGATAAACAAAATCCCATAGATGGTGTGATTGATCTTATCTCCTTCTCCTCCATCTATAAAAGCTTGTTCCATTGCATTTGACAAGCTAGTTCAAGCATAAGGAGAATTATACTGTCGAAAGTCTGAGAGATTGCTGTAAGAGTCTTCTTTGTATCCATAATCAAAGAGAGAGGCTTGTTCCCCATCCCAACAAGCTTTGCAAGGCATATGTAGCTGATCACCCAGCCAAAGGAGGATTTGACGTCAGAACTATGGTTGTATTCTTCTTTGTTGATTATCAATAATAGATGACTATCATTATGGTTCCACTCTTGTTGTTCATTGTAATGATATTTGAGTTATATCTTTTCTGACCGATATATAATTGCATCTATTGGATTTTATGCTTGTATTTGTGTTGTTCTTTGTATGTGCAGGTGTCCATTCACGGAGATCATGGAGATCGTGACCAGCCAAAGCAAAGGAACGGGAGTGTCAACTCTTCTACAACACTAGCGTTGGAATCCAAGTAGGCTCTCATAATTCACCTTTAATTTGTAATTAGGAACTTGCGTGATAGCATTGTTTGATTGTTGTTAGACCCATTTTGGGCTAGTGGGGATCGCCTCTGTCAGCAGAGGGGATTTACCTCTCCAACAATTTGGCGACTCCGCTGAGGAAGCTATTTGTTGTTTGATTCGTAAAATTTGGACAGAGCCTGAAGTACGGACAGGTAGCCTTCGAAACGCTATTGCTCTGCATTAGCGAAGTAGATCAACGCCACTTCAGTCAATCTCCGGTTTGGTTTATGAACCAAACAGCTTGGAGTTTGTCTTGCACCTTGGTTTTCTCTTGTTTTGCTTGCTTAGATAAGCTTTCTGGGTTGAATTTTTAAGTTGTCTCTTGCTGCCTGGTCTGTCTGGATACTGTTGATCAAGCCGTGGACTGCTTGTTTTTATTTTTAAGCCAGCAAACTTGATTAGCGCGATTTTTTCCTTGACAGTCGCGCCAGTGGGCGCATGTTGCACAAAAGCAACTCGCACTAATCCCTTAAAAGCGTGAGTTACAGCCTGACAGTCGCGCCAGGCCTGTGAACTTTTCCAGTTTGCTTGTTTGGAATCCTTCTGAGCTTGGATTTCTGTCTTGTCACATCTTTTTCAACTACTAGAGTGTGTCAGAGTTTTGTTTGACTGGTTTTTGACCTTCATCCTTCGGGTGTTTGCCTCTTTCCATCGATTTCATATTCCAGCCCTAGGGCATCTAGTGGCTTTGTGCATCGAGCCTTCCATGGGAGTTTTTGCTTCTTTGATTGTCCAGTCGACTTCTTGGCTACTTTTTGCACTTGTCTAGTAGTTGTCAAAACTTTTTATTGTTTTCTTCAAGCAATTTTACCTCTTTTTCGTTTGGATTTCACTTGGCTTCGTTTGGGCTTAGATTACATAGCTCATTGAGGTCTTTGTGATTTTTCTTGGTTTGAAAGATTGTCTTGGTGTTTCAGAGACTTGATTGTGTTTTCATTGAGTGAAATTTGTCTTTTTACTCTTTGTTATTATCTCTCAAAATTTGTTTAGTGCATTTTGCCAACGAAAAGAAAATGAACAATCTCTTTTGCATTGCATTAGTTAATGGAAATTAGAGCTTTTCATTGTTATTAGCGATTAGTGACTTAAAAAATATATATATATATATATATCGTTTATTGCCATTAGCTGCATTAGAGTCATTGTTGATTGTTTTATGATCATTTTGTTTGATTGAAAGATCTCAACTCTCCCGTAGTTAGCATTCATCGAATGAAATGATATATTTTGGCATATAGCTTGCATTTAGGAAATTGTGAGAGATTACATACGGTAGGACCTGGAAACTGAAACCTAATCAAAGATCAACCGTAAAATGAACTGAATGAATCTAAAAACGCATTGGAACTTAATGCATACATCTAGAGGTCTAGGCTAGAGACGTGTTCCGGCGTCGTTAAACCTAGTCACTGTTGTTTCACATTATGGTTGGGTGATTCCTCCTTTTGTGACTCAATAGTGTTCTAGCACAGATTTGTGCTCCCACGTACCATCGAGTATATGGGGAGACCCCACTAGGTTATCATCCTTTATCCACAGGAAGCCGTGTCTGCCGCCTTACAAGCCGTAATGCACTGAACACAGCATTCGGGAAGATTGACTGTCGTACGGGAAGTCCTTGGTTTTCATATGATTGCCAAGGTGTATATGCAGTTTTACGGATTGTTTGGTAAACCCTTTGCCTAGTTCTCCAGAGTAGTCACTTTTGATCCTTTTCGGACTCCCTGGAAGAAAAGGCTCATCTGAGCATTTGTCACTTCGGGCTCACTAAACATTCGAAGGAGACTAGAGTCACCTTTTCGTCCTTTTCTCGACTCTTAAAACATGAAAAGGTCAAGTTCGGTTCCTTTGTCTTAAAATTTATTCGGCCACGATTCACATTTACCCGGTTAGATCTTGTTTGTGTTAGCTTGAGTAGGCTTCTTTTTCGATGGCAACTTTTCCGGGGTTCACCAACCCAGGGATTCCCTCTGACGGAAACCCTGGTCATTTCGCTCCTTTTGGGAATGTTGGTGCTCCTTACATGGCAACGTTGTCCCTCCCAGCGTTAACTGTTGGGTTGCCTGTTTGGTTGTTCCCAACCTCTTTGGTCCCTGCCATCTCAACTTCTAGTCAATCAGTCCCTCCACCTGAAAAACATCATGTTGATTCTAAGGTGGACCTCTCCCCTTCTTCACCTGCTTCTACATCCTCATCTTCTACTTCGCCTGGTGAAAGTCTCGATTCGAGTAACCAGGTGGCTAAGAAGAAGAAGAAGAAGACGAAGAAGAAGAAGTCTCCTAAGGGAGAGGCTAAAAGTGCCGCTACTCCTCCGAGTCCACCTCAAGTCGGGCCACCTTCTGCTCCTCCGCGGAAGGTCAAGTTTCCTTGTAGATTGTGCAAGGATGACCACCTTCTTCGCGATTGTCCTGGAATTCCTAGGGTCTTAGGGGTATGGTCTCGCGATCCGGCCCGCCCCTCATCGTCCTCTGAAGCTCACGGCGATGTTACCTTATCAGCTAGAAATGGTAAGGGAAAAGGGAAGATTCGAATCCCCTGTAGACTTTGTGAAGGCAATCATCCCCTTCACCTTTGTCCGCTCATGGATAAAGCCTCCGTTGTCTTGGAAAGTCTCGCAGTTCCCTCACCTCAACTTCCCGTTGGATATCAACGTCTCTCTGCAGCCAGAGATCGTCCCCCTGTTGACAAAGAGATTGATTCAAATTCTTCTCTTGTCCAGCCTCCTCTTCCTGAACCTGGCTCTGCCAAGCCTGTTCCAGACCAACCATTGATCGGAAAGAGTGTCGACTCGAGTTCACCACCCGTCGACCACTCTGTTTCGGAAGAGCATCATTCCCATGTTCTTCTCGTCTCCTCAGATTCTCCTACGTCCGGAAATGATTCTCCTATCCCAGCTACTCCCGAGAGTCCTGCTTCGGTCCCTTTAGAGCAGGGGGGCAATCATACGATTCCCCCACCAAGTAGTTCAGTTGTTTCCTTCGACTGGAGTCGTTTGACCACCTCCCGCCTTCCATCCCATGTGCCTTTCTGGGTCACGGTACACGCCTATAATAGGGCAATACCTGGCACTATTTTGGATGAGGGTGCATCTGTCAGTCTTATGCCTGCCACTACTTGGCAAGCTTTGGGTTCCCCACAGCTTGTGCCAGTCGCGCCGAATCTAACGGCTTTTGACGGAGGAACTAGTCAACCATTAGGGATCCTTCCAAAGTTCCCTATTACTTTGGGAGGCAAATACGTCTATATAGACGTATCAGTTACCCAAGGTGCTTTAGATTTCAGTATTCTCCTTGGTCGTGACTATGTTTATGCCATGGGGGCCCTGGTCTCTTCACTTTTCCGTGTGGTTTGCTTTCCACACGATGGAAGAATCATGACTATAGATAAATTATCGTTCGTTCGTCCCCGGGTCCCTCCTACGCAGTCGTCATCCCCTCCTGGTTTTCATCCACCAGTTGCATCTGCCCCACCACAGATCAACTACGTGGCCACTTATCCCGTGCCTGTATCCAGTGATGTCGCCGTCGTGCATAGTGTCCTGGGGGAATTGGGTCCTGACTTCTGAGATGTTACCCTTCCACCCGGAGTGGCACTCTTGGAAGCCCCGACTTCCTGTTCATTCTAATGAAGTTCGGGCAGAGCATAGTTCGTTTTCCTATGTCAAGCTCCTTAAAAAATGAAACTAGGCTTGGTCGGAGCATAGTTCGTTTTCCTGTGTCAAGCTCCTTAAAAAATGAAACTAGGTGTCCGAGGATAGTTTTGATCTTGTGGCGACCTCGTTAAAAAATGAAACAAGGGTTATGAGGATAGTTCTTTTACTAGGTCAACCTCATTAAAAAATGAAACATCTCCTCCTTTCCAAATCGAGTCTTTGATTAAGATCTCGTAAAATACAAGTCGAGTCTTTCATAGATCTCGAGAGTGAACCTTCATTCCATCCACTTTGTTGAATGCAATGAAGCTTGGGGGGCATGTACCTCATTTTGCGTCATTATGCTGGGGGCATGCGAACTCATAACAAGCATAGTTTTTCGTTTCAAGCTTGTGTAAACATGAAACCGAATCCAAGCAGAGTTCTCCATGGTTCAAGCTTGTGTAAAAATGAACCCATACCTAATTTACATCTTGTGATTGCCGCCTATCCACTACATTTTGCTAGATGAACCTTGGTTGTTTCATTCCATCGACACCATCTCTTTAGCTGATCATATGCTTTCACTTGGTTGTTTATCCTTTCCTGAGGAACTGCAACAATGAGTGGTTTTATTAGCCAGCCTCTTGACCATTATATGTTTTGAGCAGTTCCACCATTAACGGAACCAGTTGCTAACCTTTATACCACTCGTTCCTCTAGGACGAGTCTCCTTTTAAGATCTTTTCTGACTCGTAAAATATGAAAATATTGCCGAGTATTTTTCCTTTTTGACTCGCTAAAGAGAATAAAAATGGAGGTCTACTTTCAGCTCTTTTCCGACCGTTTAAAGACGAAAAGATCGCCGAGTTACCCCTCTTGACTCGTTAAACGTAAATAAGAGGCGGTCGTCTTTAAACTCTTTTCCGACCGTGTAAAAACGAAAAGATCGTCAGACCCTTGTCGTTTCAGGTTCGTTAACGGTCACGAAGCGACGTGGTTTCGATCGCTCTTTACTTTTTCAGGTCGAAATCACTACTCATGAAAAGTATTCCTCGATCGTAATGGTCGGGTGGTTCTTTCGAGCATTGTTTTATACTTTTTCAGGCTCGAGAGACACAACTTTACGAAAAAGGACACCCCTGGAGTTTTCTTTTCTGCTGTTTTTTCAAACTCTCTAAACATGAAAATACGCCGAGTTCTTCCTCTGTCAGACTCGTTAAAACCTGATGACATTGGATTCCGTCGAAATGATGCCTCACAAGCATATGCTATCCCCGTCAAGCTTGTTAATAAAAATAACTGGGGTACTCGCCAGAAATGGTGGGGGAAAATGGAACCATAATTATTGTCATGTCAGCAGTATGTCGCTCTTGAACATGGCACTTTATTTGCATTCGTGTCTGGGTGGGGACATCTCATCTCGTTTTTCACTTGCCTCCGTGGGTTTGGGTGATCCTGTTTGACCTCTCATCTGCTCATTGCCTCGTCACCATGGCCTTTGATCCATTGTTGTCAAATACTACCAAGTCCACTGTCGTGCCGCCAATATGTTCAAAGAGAAGTTGACCTCTGCAGAATAACAACCTCCCTCTCATAGCTCACATAATTCTGATTCACCACAACATTCTTCCTCTATCTCGTGTCAATGATGTGGGAAACACTATGGCCCACCTTCAATCAAGGTCACTTCCTGTCGACTTCAGCCCATTATCCAGGAAGCTAATCTAGAGACTCCCTTCCGGTTCCTTGGAGCCTGCATGCCTCAATGGCAGGTTATTCGTGTTCGACGTGAGGTTTTCATCATTGGCCTCTGATTGAATGATTCTACGGGTGTTCGACGCCAGCTCACTGATTCGTACACCGTAGATTGTACCTACAGTACCTTGAGGGCCATTGTCATTATTGGTGGTACCTCTCGCGTCTGTTAATAGTTTTCATTATTGACTGGTAATCAGACGATGTTCATGCATGTTCGACTTCAACTCATGTATTCGCATGCTTGAACTTGTACTTTTGTTCGGGTCTAGATAGAGCGCAAGACCCTGGATTTTTTCTGTTGGAATTCAGGTTGCGATTTTGTGGATTATTGTGATTATTACATGACTCATTCACTGGATGGCTGCGACCATGCCTGAGTCTATTCATCGATCCTCACCGGATGGCTGTGCCCATACCTTGGATCTAGATTATTATGTACTCTGTTATGGATGGCTGCGCCCATACCACATATATCATGTACTTGAGCTATCAGTTGTATCTCTCTATGCAGATTCTCCGGCGGCAGCTGCATGTGTTCTTGTAAAGCATTTCACCCATCTCTCTCTCTCGGGCCTCATGCTTTAGGGGGCATCTGTTACACAGTAATTTGTCACCATCCCTGTTACCCCTTCCCGCACTTTGGAGGACTCATTCCGGGACCTGTGAGAAGTGACATAACTTGAAAACACTTGCATTATGTTCCCCTAAGTATGGACTTCATATGCCCTGAAGACATCTCCTGCAGAATATCCTTAAAAAGTTCCCTTTTTCCATTAGCGCGGATCCACAGTGTATTACTCGCGCCAATGGGGGAAATCCTCCAAAGAGGGCGTGCCAGTTGGCGCTCTGTCTCAGAGTTATACCCGCGCCAACCGAGTTTGGAAAAGCTTTTTAACAAACGCATGCCCGAAGGTTTTTTCCTTTCGACTCATGAAGCTTTTTAAGGATAATGCCAATCTCATGGATGTTGAGATTCATCGTATCTCCCTTTCCTCTATCCATAATAGCTTTTTGAGGATAAACCCAATCCCATAGATGGTGTGATTGATCTTATCTCCTTCTCCTCCATCTATAAAAGCTTGTTCCATTGCATTTGACAAGCTAGTTCAAGCATAAGGAGAATTATACTGTCGGAAGTCTGAGAGATTGCTGTAAGAGTCTTCTTTGTATCCATAATCAAAGAGAGAGAGGCTTATTCCCCATCCCAACAAGCTTTGCAAGGCATATGTAGCTGATCACCCACCCAAAGGAGGATTTGACGTCAAAACTATGGTTGTATTCTTCTTTGCTGATTATCAATAACAAATGACTATCATTATGGTTCCACTCTTGTTGTTCATTGTAATGATATTTGAGTTATATCTTTTCTGACCGATATATAATTGCATCTATTGGATTTTATGCTTGTATTTGTGTTGTTCTTTGTATGTGCAGGTGTCCATTCATGGAGATCGTGGGGATCGTGACCGGCCAAAGCAAAGGAACGGGAGTGTCAACTCTTCTACAACACTAGCGTTGGAATCCAAGTAGGCTCTCATAATCCACCTTTAATTTGTAATTAGGAACTTGCGTGATAGCATTGTTTGATTGTTGCTAGACCCATTTTGGGCTAGTGGGGATCTCCTCTGTCAGCAGATAACCTCACACCTACAGGAATAGTAACCTTCACCAGTTTACTATCCTGCATATTAAACCTCTGCAGTATTGTCTCAACATACTTCCTCTGGTTTAACCAGAGCTTCCTCTTTGCCTGATCTCTTTTAATTTCCATGCCCAAAATATAATTTGCAGCACCAAGATCTTTCATGTCGAATTTGGAGGACAATTGGGTCTTCAAATCCTGGATAATTTCTTTGTCATTTCCAACCAGCAACATATCATCCACATACAAGACCAAAGAAATAACACAATCACCAATTAATTTAAAATACACACAGTGATCTGCTTTGCTTCTAGTGAAGCCAAGTCCCCATATAAATGTATCAAATTTCTGATACCACATCTTTGGTGACTATTTTAACCCATACAGAGACTTCTTTAACTTACATACCAGTTCTTTCTTACCCTTCACCGCAAAGCCTTCAAGTTGCTTCATGTAGATTTCCTCTTCCAGATCCCCGTGAAGAAATGTTGTCTTCACATCCATCTGTTCTACCTCAAAATCAAAAGCAGCAACAACAAATAAAAGTAATCTAATAGAAGTTACCTTGGCAACAGGAGAAAAAATATCACCAAAATCAATTCCCGGCACCTGGGAATAACCTTTTGCTACCAACCGAGCTTTGTATTTCTCCACTTTTCCTTCTGAATTTGTCTTCTTTTTTAACACCCATTTGCTACCTATGGGTTTCCTTCCAGCCGGCAACTCCACCAGATCCCAAGCCTCATTTTTGTGCAAAGATGCCATTTCATCAACCATGGCCTCTTTCCAGAGTTTTCCATCCTCTAAATCCATTGCTTCCTTCACAATTCTGGGATCATCATTAGTAACAGACAAAGCAAAATTTGAACAAAAAACAAATGGACTATACCTTTCTGGCTGCCTTCTTTCTCGAACTGATCTTCTCACAACTGGAGTTTGTGGCTCTTCATCTTCTGATTCCTCCTCTGCTGTAGAGTCTGATTCTTCCTCCTTTAGCTCAAACTCTATCTTCTCAGGTTCCTTTGGTTGGACTTCATGTTTAATAACATCTTTCACCTCTCTGAACACCACATCTCGGCTGTACACAACCTTCCGTGTGACTGGGTTCCAAAGCTTATAACCCTTTAAACCATCCTTATACCCAATAAAGATGCACTTTTCAGATTTACTATCCAACTTGGTTCATTTCTCCTTTGGAACATGTACATATGCATCACATCCAAATACCCTCAGATGTGAAAGAGAGGGTTTCTTACCAGTCCATACCTCTTGTGGTGTCTTATCCTCCAACGCTGATGAAGGTGACCTGTTGACCAAGAAACATGCAGTATCCACCACCTCTGCCCAGAATTCCTGTCCTAACCCGGCACCACTAAGCATGCTTCTTGCCCTTTCCATCAACATCTTGTTCATTCTTTCTGCAGCTCCATTTTACTGAGGTGTATATGGAGTAGTCTGTTGTTGTGCTATACCACACTTCTTACAAAATTCTTCAAATTCCTTACTGCAAAACTCTCCACCGTTATCTATCCTCAACACCTTTATCTTCTTCTATGTCTGGTTTTCCACCAGAGCCTTAAATTCTTTAAACCTGTCAAAGATTTCAGATTTCTTCTTAAGGAAATATATCCATGTATTCCTTGAGAAGTTATCTATAAATGATACATAGTACACAGACTTACCCAGTGATGGAACCTTCACAGGTCCCAACACATCACTGTGCACAAGTTCTAATATCTATTTCACCGTCTTACTACTAGAGGGGAAACTCACCCGATTCTGCTTCCCATATACACAATTTTCACTGAAATCAAAATCCAAAGACCTATTACTCATACCTTCTACCATACCTTTACCATGAAGTATCCAAAGGCCCTTTTCTCCAATATGTCCAAGCCTTTGATGCCACAGCATGGTTTTCTCTCCATAGATCACTAGATTTTTTGCTCCACTTTCAGGAACCACAGAACTATTGTACCCATCAATAACAGTGCTACCTTGCAACTTGTATAGAGTTCCAATCTGAACTCCCCGCATCAATACCAGTGCTCCCCAAATCATCTTGCAGGTATCCTTCTCGAACACTGTTTTTACACCTGCATCATCCAACTTGCTTACAGAAATTAGATTTCTGGCCAATGAAGGAATATGCAGAACACCCGAAAGTGTTCTAACCCTTCCACCTTGCAACTTCAACTTTACTTTTCCGCGACCAATGATTCTAGCCTTCCTATCATCCCCTAAGAAGACATCACCACCATCGTATTTCTCATACTCACAGAACCACTCTCTATAGGGAGTGAAGTGAAAGGATGCACCTGAGTCAATCAACCATGCCTCATGATCTATATGTGTACTTGAAGAAGCCAAGTACACATCCCCACTTTCATCTGAGGTGGTTTTCACCTCTGCAAAAGGAGCCTCATCAAATCCCTTTCCTTTATCAGGAGCTTTAGATTTACAGTCCCTTTTGTAGTGCCCTTCCTTTTCGCATTTCCAGCACACCACCTTTACAGGTTTTCCTGGAGATTTAGATCTCCCACTCAATGACTTATTTTTGTTTCTGTTCTGGGACTGTCCTCGTACAGACAAGGCATCACCATTCTGGCTCTCTGTATTTTTTGGTCTCATCTCCTCCGTCAGCAAGGATGAGACTATTTCATCAAAATGCAAGGCAGTTGCATTGCTACCTATTGCAATAACTAGACTATCCCACGAATCTGGTAGAGAACACAACAAACTGATGCACTTATCTTCATTTGAAATTTTAATATCAACACATGCTAACTGACTTACCACCGCATTAAATGCATTCAAATGCTCTGTCACTGAGTCTCCATCTTTCATCCTCAGGTTATACAGCTTTTTCCGCAAGAAAAGTTTATTCACAAGAGACTTAGATTAGTAAAAAGTCCCTAACTTGTCCCACAAAGCCTTCACCGTAGCTTCCCCTGAGACATTCAGCAATACTGAATCTAAGACACATAATCGTTTGTGCTCTTTGCCTTCGGATCCAACTTCTTCCATTCTTCATCGAACACTCTCGTTGGTTTATTACCCGGATCTACCGTGATCCACTGATATTTATCCACCAACAGATCCTCCATCTTGAGTTTCCACAACTTAAAACTTTGACCATTAAATTTCTCGATCTCTATCTTTCCACCGCTTGCCATCTTCTTTCACCACTAGAATCGATCTTGCAGATCTCCCACTGAACAGGGTCTACCACAGGCCCGAGCAAAACCCCTCAGCAACAAAGGCGTCCCCTTGAAGCCAAAACTGCTCCAATACCAAATGTAGGTTTTAACCCCGTACAGAAATTACCTGCATAAAAATTCTAAAACACAGAAAATAAACAATGCGAGAGCATAACACATAAAACACATATACACAGAGATTTTCCCCTGGATCCCAAAACTGGGACTACCAGCTTGATTTTTCATTATATTCCTTTCAATGTTATAATACATATTTATACATGCTAAAGCATCCAATACCATGGACTGAAAACCATCGCATCCAAAACCATGGACTGAAAACCATCACGTCCAAAACCATGTGCGAAAAACATGCACAAAACCATAGGTGGGTCCGCCCAACCTAACATAGGGTCCAAAACCAAAATTTTCCAGGGCGCTGCCTCGGACCCCATAAAGTGAGGTTACGGGTACACCTCAAACCCCCTGTGACCCCACCGCTACACAATCGACGCAACGAAGGGGGTGCTCCGCCCCCCCCTCTAACCCCCCATTAACTATGTGGGCTAGTCGTGGAAATAATATAGCACAACCCAACAATGTTTAGGTTCTGCACCATTCTGACAACTTGTATTTTTTAGCATAATTCTGAGCACTTGATCATTCCTCCCCACTGGAAGCCTTTTGGACCCCAAAAGATCACTTTTAGTTGTCCAACAGGTGAGGGTATAGTTCCGTCACCTTCCTAATCTCTATCCATTTGGCTTTTAAAGGATTTATTCCCTTGAGCCCCACTCGAAGATAGTCAGAACTTCCTCTTTTTGATGTCCTTGCTCTTCTGTCAAGTATAGTGTCTTGCTAAAGCTCATCAAGGAATTATGGAGAAAAGTCTTCAATAGATGGAATTTGAACATTCTCTCTTTGATCTTCAATCAAAGGAGGGTCATACAACCTTAAATTCTCAACATTAATAACAACATAAATTTGCATATATGAAGGCAAATACAACCTGAAGGCATTATTAACAATCTTTTCCAAAATTCTGAATGGACCATATCTAATTGGTTTTATCTTTTTACTTTCTCCTTGGAGCCTCTCTTTGCTAATGTGAAGCTAAACTTCATCACCGACTTGGTACTTGTGATCTACACGATGCTTGTCATGCCTTGCTTTGTACTTGCCTTGGCTCTTTTCAAGTTGATCTTGAACTCTTTGGTGTACCAATTAGATTTGTTCAATGAACTTTCTTACTTTGTCTATGTTGCTATGACCATCGATAGAAACATCTTTGCCAAAAATGAAATCCAAAGAAGATTTAGGCAAGTATCATAAACATGCCTCAAATGGCGATGTTTGAGTTGAAGAGTGCTTGGCCCGGTTGTAAGAATTTTGAATATATTGTAAATGCTCATCCCACAACTTAGGATGCTTTTTGCAATACCCATGAAGAAGATGTATCATTGTTCTATTCACCACCTCTGTTTGACCATATGTTTGCGATGAAAAGTTGTACTCTTTTTCAATTTGGTGTCCATGAATCCCCACAATCTTGACCAAAAATTCCCAACAGAGCGAGAATCTCGATCACTAACAATGGATGTGGACAATCCAAAATGCACCCATACATTCTAAAAGAATAACTGAGCAATCTGTTCAGTTGTAACTTGCTTTTTACATGGCATCAAAATACACATTTTGTTGAACCGATCGTGAAGGAACCGGAAGTGGTGTGTATGATCCTAACTTCCTATTTATAGGCTTATTGACTACACATAATGAACATACTTTAATAAAACATGACACACTTTCAAGCATACGAGGCCAATAACAATACATCTGTAGATGTGCCATCGTCTTACTTACACCGAAATGACCAGTAATAAGAGAAGTATGTGCCTCTCTTATGATGTTGACTCTATCTTCATGTGGAATACAAAGCTTTCCAAGATGGTACAACAAGTTATCATGCAAATGATAATCCACTTCCTCTACTTGGTTACCTTGACTCAAGCTTGAATAAACATCTTGAAAGTCATTGTCTAATGCATATTGCTCAATATAACTTTCATGCAAAACAGAATTATGCTTGAGTAAAGTAGTTGCACTAACAATAGGCCTAGAAAGCATATCAGCAACTTTATTGTAGATACCTTTCTTATACCTGATTACCAAGTGGAATTGTTGAAGAAAACCCATCCATCAGAAGTGCCTTGATTGTTGCAACTTTGATTGAGATTGCAAGTATTTCAATGGTTGATGATCAGTGTGAATGATTGTTTCCTTACCCATCAAGTAGTGTTTCCATTTTTTCACACTTTGCACCAATGCATACAATTCCTTGTCATATGTAGGATAGTTAATCACTGCACCATTAAAAGTTTCCGAATGAAAACAGATAGGCTTACCATGTTGCATGAGGACTGCACCCATGGCATAGTCACTAGCATCAATCTGAATCTCAAATGACTGTCTCAAGTCTAGAAGTGAAAGTACTGGAGCTGAATTGATCTTTTCCTTCAATGCATCAAAGGCCTTTTGTTGTTTACCTCCCCACCGAAAAACCTTTTTCACACTTGTCAACACATGCAAAGGAGTTGTTATAGAAGAAACGTTAGCAATGAATTTCCTCCAATATTGGTCTGCTCCCAAAAAACTTCTTACCTCAGTAACTGTCTTGGGTCTTGGCCAATTCAAAATGACATCAACCTTGGAGGGATCTATTTTCAACTCACCTCTTCCAACAATATGACCCAGGTAAACTAAAGAATTTTTTCGAAACTCACACTTTGACATCTTAAGATACAATTGTTCTTTATTCAAGACATCAAGTACTTTTCTTACATGTGTGACATGTTCAGCACGAGATTTACCGAAAATTAATATGTCATCTAAGTTGGCTATAACAAACTCATCAATAAATGGCCTCAACACATCATTCATCACACGCATGAATGTAGCAGGAGCATTACATAAACCAAAAGGCATAACTAGCCATTCAAACAAACCTTATTTTATTTTGAATGTTGTTTTCCAAATGTCTCCTTCAGCTATTCTAATTTAATGGTAGCCACTCCTTAAGTCCAAATTAGTAAAATACTTTGCATATTTCAATTGATCAAGTAAATCATCTATTCTAGGTAGTGGGTAAAGTTTATTTACCGTAATTTTGTTCAATGCA
This sequence comes from Pinus tabuliformis, assembly GCA_031772625.1. Classification (NCBI taxonomy): domain Eukaryota; kingdom Viridiplantae; phylum Streptophyta; class Pinopsida; order Pinales; family Pinaceae; genus Pinus; species Pinus tabuliformis. The sequence continues at coordinate 100,320,129 of CM062818.1, read as the reverse complement.
CAAAAGTCCACACACATGCGCCATGTTCCATCCTTCTTTGGCACAAAGACAATAGGTGAACCACATGGCCGGGAAGATGGTCTCATGATCCCTTTATTCAAAAACTCTTGAATTTGCTTTTTAATTTTTGCACTTTCCATCATTGACATCCTGTACATGCCAATGTTAGGAAGAGGACAATCTTGCTGCAACTGTATCTCATGTTGGATTCCTCTCTTGGGAGGTAATCCTTTTGGTTCCTGAAACATCTCATCATATTGGTTAACTACAACAACCAATTCAGATTTCAATTCTGAATCACGGCCTTTAAAAGCTTCATTATCAACATCATTCTTGGGTTTGATCATTAGAAGCACAAAATTCTTGCTTGAATTCACTAGTCTTTTCATTTGCCCCGCATTAACACGTGAAAGATTTAGTTTCTTGCTATGAACTCTCACAAAATATTCTACTCCATATTTGAACAAATGGTATTTGTTTTCATGTCTATGGAAGATAGCTTTTCTGTCATAGAGGTGCGAGTTGCCCAAAACTATGCCACATATGTCTAATGGCACAACATCAAGCTCCACTTCATCTATGAAATTTGTAGTAATGGTGAATTTCAGTTTACACTTTCTAGTAACCTGCAATTGTGCATTGTCACACACCCATCCAAGTGGATATGGTTTATGATGTGGAATGGTTTCCAAGTTTAAACTTTTGACAATGTTTTTAGAGATAATATTTAGCTTGAGAGCCACTATCGAAAAGTTTATCAATCTTGCTATGTTTTGAGATCACCCTTATGTGAAAAAGTTCTATCCTCTTCTTTTCATTTGGAGTTTCATTTTTTGAATTTGAAGTACTAGTGCTAGCAATGGATTCTTTTCCTTTTATACCCATGGCTGTAATTTTAGTTTCATCACCCGAATCGGATCCCAAATCCTATTGAGTGGTTGCAGTTGTCTTTTGTTTCCCTTGTTGTTGAATTTTTTTGGTTTCATTTCGGGATGAAGCTTCCAACAATGAGATTCATCGTGACCCTCTTTGGAACAATGTTTTCATGTTAATTTCTCTCCTTCTTTCTTGATAGATGCATTTTTCTTTCCCTTCCCTTTGAAACCCTTTTCTTTTCCTTTACTCTTAAATGGATTTTTACTACCTTCTTCTGGAGTGTTTTTCCCTCTTGCCTCAAGATGAGTGGCTTGCACACACACATCATATAGATTATTGGGATTAAACATTTAGATAGCATGCCTAAGGTAACTGTGTAAACCACCTATATACTTCAGCAACATGTCTTGTGATTGAATATCTACACCTAACATTAGAGACCTTTTTCTGGATTCTTGGGTGTAATCTTGTGCATTTTGACCTTTAAGTTGTCTAAAGTTCTACCAATTCATGATGCCTTTCTGCATATAAGCTAGAGGGTATAATTGTCTTTTAATTGCAGCAATGAAATCAGACCAAGAAATTGAGATCTTACCGTGTTTTTTTATCTCTTCTTGTGTCTTTGATTCCCACCATACTAGTGTTTCACCCTCCATTCTCAAGGAATCTAACTAAATCTTTATGTCATCCTCTTGAAGGTTTTGAATTCAGCAAAGACCTCCAACAGACGAATCTAATTATGAAGCTTCTCTGCATTCACTTCACCATTATACATGCGCAGCTCAAATTTAACATCAAGTTTAGTAAGGGTGATTTACCAGTTCCTTTTGAGGTATGTTGATGAGTATGAGTAAGGGTTGTGTTAGTGGAAGAGCGTGAAGATGCTTGTGAAGAAGAAGATGAAGAAGATGGTGGAGAGGGTGGAGGTTTACCTCCTTTTCCATTGCCTCCATTTCCAATACCTCCTCATGAAGAACCTTCTCCTTTGGGAGGTTTGGAGCTTTCACCCTCCAGACTGGTATTCCTCTATTCATAGAAGACCTTCACCATCTCTGTCATATCAAAGAAAGCCTTCCTGAAGACCTTCTCATCTTCTGTCATGTTTGTAGGTTCTCCTTCATGAGACATGCTCTCTAGAGTCTCAACTGCAACTTGAGGATGAACTAGTGTTGGAGATTGTGGCAACCTTTCCCTCCTTCCCCTTGACCCAACTTTAGGGCTTCCAACCAGCTTCCCTTCTCCTCTTTTGAGTTTTAACCTTGTAAGCATGACATAAACTTGCAAATAGTTAAATCCTTCTTGCACAAAGCAAACCTAGTGCTCTGATACCAAAATGATCTGATTAAGAATATTAGTTTGTTGTGCTAAGATCCTCCTCAGATTAGAAACAAAATGTTATTCATGTGCTTAAGGATTCATGAGTTTTTCAAGTGAAAAATGAGTTTTTATGTTAATTTTATGAGCAATTTTAACATAAATAAGAGACTGAACAGCAGCATAAAAATGTACAGAACATCACCAAAAAAACATCACAACAGAAACATGACGAAGGAGTTCACCCCTCCTGGGCTATGTCTCCTTGGTCCAGCTTCCAATGGCTTGGGCCTCTCCATTATGCTCAAATGTATAAAAGGATGCATTTACAATGCTCAAATGCTTCTGAAACCTACTCCAATGAGTCCAGAATGTCCAAAAATGGCTAACTATCCTCTTTCTTCACACCATTTGGTCAAAAATTAGAGAAGTTATGACCTCTCCTAGTTCCTCCATTATTCGCTCCACAAATTGCCCAAAATCTGACATCATCCTACAATTTCACCCCATTTTCCGCTAACGGCCCACCAAATCCTCTTAAATCCTAGCATATTTGTTGGTCGGCTAATTTAGCCATCGAGGCCTAAAAACCAAAATAATCATCATATGGGGGGTGATGCGCCTAGGGGCTAGCCCCTGGTGCTGGCCCCCTCCCTCCGACGGTTACATAACACGCTAACGGTTTAACGAAGGCATTCACATGTGGCAGAGACCTGGCGGTTAGGCATTGGTGGTGACATGGGCATTCACATGGGGGGGGGTAGTTAAAGTCCACCCAACCCCCAACCATTACTGCATTAACGTTTAAGTAGTGGGCACAAACAATAAGGTTAAGTTCTTCTCATATGGTGTATTGGTATTGGACTCCATTGTGTGTTGGGAGTTCGCGAGTTCGACCCTCGCTACCTCCACCCGGTCTATAACAACATTTTGGAGGCCTCTCAGGTTGCAACGTGGCGGTCTCTGGCTGGGCCACGTGTCAACTTGTGGTTGGCCATCATTCCACCCAATAGAAAATCATAGAATTTCAACTAGTATCAAGGTGCCACTTGGCACAATCCAATTCAGGAGGGAACTTTGACCAAGTCAAACTGCCACATACCCTTCCCAATCAGCGCAATTTTAGCAGTACAGACTGTTGACTGGGTTGTCCATTTTTTTGAAAATTTGCTTATCTGACAAAGTGGATAGAACTCATTTCTGGAGTCATATAGATTGTGTTTCGTGCGAAACAAGTTGTGTCAGATTCAGGATGATGAGCACTACGCAGTCGTTCAGGGTCCACACCATTCTGACAACTTTGTTTTTTAGCATAATTCTTAGCACCTGATCACTGGTGCAGACCTTCATAGGCCAAGCAACATATTGGTGAGATACTCATTTGACCTGACTCTAGACTTGGACCACAACAACAACATGTTTTATTGAAAGGTTTGGAATTCGAAAGATCTCGGGACAAGAAAATATCCCAACATTCAAGCCTGGACAAGATATCATTCTTCATATACAAACCTCTAAGTCAAAATGGCAAAGAATTGGAATAGGGATGAAAGGGTATTGCCTCACATGTTTCCTAATACTTTGGAAGATTTTCCTAATAAGTGGTACAAACTGGAGGAAGCTTGCGGTCAATCACTACAGTGGAAAGAATTAAAAGACAAATTTATTAAAGCTTTGATTTTTGACCAAAAGAGTCGGAACTGATCGAGACAACCTAGTAGATTAAATAATTTTAGAAGGAAAAATCCCCCATTAAGTGTAAATAAGAACTAGCAGTCAACATCTTGTTGACCCTTGGAAGAAGCAACATCCCGAGAATCTCAAAAAAAATAAATTAGTATTTAAAGTGGAAAGAAAAAAATGAGAAGCCTAATCAATTGGACTTTCCACCCGCGTATAAAGAAGTAAAATTCAGAGAAAAGACACTTGATGAGTGGAAGGCTCCTAACTATATGGATGTACAGATAGAAATAAAGGAAGTCAATATATCAAATAATGACCCTCCAAATATGGCCCAACTAGGAGACTACTAGTTGGACAAATAAACGATAGAATTTATCGACTTACTAAAAGAGTACCAAGATGTTTTCGCCCATGATTATAAATATCTCAAGGGGCTTGTTAAGGAAATGGGGGAAATGAAGATTATCCTCACTCGAGTAGTTAAACCCATAAAGGAAAGACCATATAAGCTCACACATATGTATAAGCCCATTGTGCAGAAAGAGATAGAGGGGGTGCTAGTAGCTAGCATCATTTGTCCTATCGACAAGTCGGAATCGACAATTCTTATGGTTGTGTAACCTAAAAAGCACAACCCTACCAGATTGAGAATATGTGTTGATTTTCGCTGACTTAACAATCTCATAGTAATTGATCCATTCCCTACCCCATTCGCAGACGAGATAGTAAATGAAGTAGTGGGTCACGAGTGTTATTCATGTACAGATGACTTCTTAGGGTACAACCAAATCCCTATTGTAGAGGAAGATCAAGAGAAAACCATTTTTGTTACTGAATTTGGATCCTTCGTGTATAGAGTAATTCCCTTTGGCTTAAAAAACACACCTGCAGTATTTTCAAGGGTCGTAGTCAAATATTTTCAAGAATACATTTATTAAACAATGGCAATATATCTCGACAACTAGACATTCTATTCACTATTAAAAAAGCATACACTGAGTTGTCGAACTTTGCCCAAAATGTCGCAAAGCGACAAAAGCTGTCAGTGAATTCACCATGAAAAACATTGATCAGAGCATCCTTGAAGAAAAGAAAAAGAAATACCTTGAAGTAATTCTGGAAGAGCTTATCAAAAAACCCTACTTGCAAGCCCAACGCTACTTTTAGTAGGCAAACCCGAGCTCGTACACTTTGGTCCAACTAGTTACTAGCGCTGGCAGCACGACTTAGGATAGGAAAATCCATGCTGGTCCTCTTCAAACAATTTCTCCAAAAATGGAGCAGAAACTTCTCTTACTAGAAGCCTTGAGAATGGAAAGTTGATTATTGTTGAGTAAGGATATGGTTGAGTTATCCCATTTTGATTCCTTGATCCTACCTTTAGGGATATTCCCCTTAATATGTGGACCTTATTCCCCCTTTTTTGGATCCTTGACTCCCTCTCCTTCCCTATAAATACATTCCCTTATACCTTCAAAAGGTTGGTCAGACTAGATTGGTCATGTTGCTGCTAAATTGTACCTAATTGTTGCCAATTTTTGAAGGATAAAGGAGAGCTTGAGAAGTCTTGGCTTGAACTTGGAAACCCATCCACATCAAAGTTGCCAATTTGTTAACTAGGCAATCCCTTATACAGATAGAATTGATCCCTCTTGTCCAATGAGTGGATCTAGTAACAACCGAAACAATACATGCAAAACTCTCCTAGTTTAAATCGGAATGACATGAGGAAAGATGGCCTACCTCACTCCTATGTGGTCGCTTTTTGATGTTAATCTTAATCTTCATCTCCTCACTTCCAAGCTTGATCCTCCTAAAGTTGACTCTTTTCCTTCTTCGCCTGTTCGGTCTTCTTCCTCTTCATCTAGTGAAAGCTTGCAAGCTAGTAACCAAGTGGATAAGAATAAGAAGAAAAGGAAGATTAAGAAGAAGAAAAATAAGCAAAGGGCCAACCAAGCGACCATTGCTACAAATGCAACTGATGTTGAAAAATCTTCCAATCAACCCCGTAAAGTGAAATTACCTTTCAAGCTCTGTAAGGGTGACCACATTCTTCGAGAATGTCCCGATATTCCCAATATATTAGAAGCGTGGTCCACAGGTTCACATTGACCTTTTTCATCAGCCTCTGGAGATCATGTTGGTGACAAACCTTCAACTAGTGACAGTAAATCCCATGGTAAAAAGGGAAAAGTCAAATTTCCATGTAGTTTATGTGAAGGGCATCATCCTATTCACCTTTGTCCTTATATGGATGAAGCCTCTAATGTGTTGGATAACCTTACTGCTTCTCAACCTCGTCTTCCGACTGGTTATCAGAAGCTTTCCCTTGATCCTCCACTAGTTGATCAAGTGATTGATCAGAGCTCATCTCTGGTCAATCCCACTCTCTCTAAAAGTGAATCTAATGAGTATGTTCCCAACCAACCATTGGTCGAGAAAGTGGTTGACTTGATTCTGCTTTCAGTTGATCATATATATCCTGTAGAGAGTGAAGTTCATACCACTCAAGTTCTTCTAGTTTCTTCAAATTCCAAAGAATTAGGGGGAAATCCTCTTGTTCCCACGGTACAGAGGGCGATCCTCCTATTCCCATGGTATAGAGGGGTGATCCTCCTATTCCCGTAATGCAAGAGGGCAGTCCTCCCATTTCGATGGCTCCCTCTCCAAGTAGTTTAGTCACTTTATTTGATTGGATTCGACTGGCAGGATATTGTCTTCCTTCTTATGTGCCTTTTTAGATCATAGTACAGGCTTATAATATACTCGTACCTGGAAGAATCATAGATGAAGGTGCGTCTGTTAGTATTATGTCTTCAACTACTTGGAAAGCTTTAGGTTCTCTGTAGCTTGTGCTCGTTACCTAGAATTTGTTAGCTTTTAACAAAGGAACCAGTCAACCCTTAGGGATCCTTCTGAAGTTTTCTATTACTTTAGGAGGAAAAATCATCTATCTCGATGTGATGGTTGTCCAAGGCCCTTTGTATTTTAATTTACTCCTCACTCATCACTATGTTTATGTCATGGGAGCTCATGTCTCTTCTCTCTTTCATGTCATATGTTTCCCGCGTGAAGGAAGAATTGTGGTCATTTATCAGCTTTCGTTCGCTAGTCCTAATTTGACTCCCGATCAACCATCTTTCCTTAAATGGTCCTTGTATGCAAGTGGCATCACCCCCACCACAGGTTACTTATGTGGCCACTTGTTTCGTGCCCACGTCTACTGATGATATAGTAAGTGATATAGTGTGTCATGTACTGGGGGCATTGGAACCTGATCTTTCCATTATATCCCTTGACATGTATCCCTTCCAGAGCATTGTTCTCCCATCTGATGAGAACCTCTTGGAAGATATGACCTCTTATAGGTCGTAATCAAGGTATCATGAGGATAGTTCTTTCACCATGTTAACCTCGTTAAAAAATGAAATAGGTTCCCATGAGGATATTTATTTTACTATGTCAACCTCGTTAAAAAATGAAATAGGTCCCCATGAGCGGATTTCTTTTACTTGTGTCAAGTTCATTAAAAAATGAAACGAGGTGTTTGAGAACAGTTCCTTATCTTGCGTCAAGCTCCTTAAAAAATGAATCAAGGTGTCGGAGAAGAATTCCTTGTCTTGTGTCAATCTCCTTAAAAACTTAATCAAGGTTCCCGGAGCATAGTTCTTTTTCTTGTGTCAAGCTCCTTAAAAAATGAAACAAGGTTCCCTAAGCATAGTTCTTTTCCTGTGTCAATCTCGTTAAAAAATGAAACGAATCCCCTTCTAATTCGAATCTTTGATTAGATCTTGTAAATTCCCAGTTGAGTCTTTCGCTTAATCTTGTAAGTGAACCTTCATTCCATCCACCTATTAGTAACCAATAGTCTACTTAAGTGCATGAAATGAAGCTTGGGGGGCATGTACCTCGAATTAAGTCATTATGATGGGGGCATGCAAACTTATCTCAAGCATAGTTTATCTTTGTTTCAAGCTTGTGTAAAAATGAAACCAAACTCAAGCATAGTTTATCTTTGTTTCAAGCTTGTGTAAAAATGAAACCAATCCCAAACATAGTTTGTTTCTATTTCAAGCTTGTGTAAAAATGAATCCAAATCCAAGCATAGTTTGTTTTTGTTTCAAGCTTGTGTAAAAATGAAACCAAATCCAAGCAAAGTTTTTTCCCATGTTTCAAGCTTGTGAAAAAATGAAATCAACTTCAAGTATACTCAAGAATAGTTTCCCATGTTTCAAGCTTGTGTAAAAATGAACCATTCCCGCTTTACCTCTCGTGATTGCCATTTTTATCAGCCTATTTTTGCCATACGAGCCTTGGTTTTTTCATTCCATCATCAACAATTGTTTTTTCCATATGAGCCTTATTTTTTTCATTCCATCATCACCATCTCTTTGGTCGATTATACGCTTTCACTTGGTTGTTTTAACCTTGCCTAAGGAACATCTGTGATGAGTGGCATTATTAGACAGCCTCTTGACCTTTACATGTTTTAAGCAGTTCCATCATGACCGAAACCAGTTGTTATCCTTTTATAAGACTCGTTCCTCTAGGTGGAGCCATCTTTTAGCTCTTTTAAAACTCCAAAAATATGAAAATATTGTCGAGTACTTGCCTTTTGAACTCGTAAAATTAAATGAAAAGAATTCTACTCAGTATAAGTTTAACCCTTTCTGGACTAAGATAGACTAGCTATGAAAAAGGAATACCTTAGTCAAACATGGCTAAGAGGTTCTCTTGAATGTTATTTTCTACCTTTTTAGACTTAAGATACTATCTATGAAAATTGATATATGGAGTTTCCTTTTTTTCTCTTTTTCAAACTCTCTAAACATGAAAAACATGTCGAGTTATCCCTTCATCAGACTCATAAAACTTAAACGACGCAGGATTTGTCACCATGATGAGACAAGGCTACTCCTTCCTAGGGCTTATTAAACTTACTGGGACGGCTTCATCTGAAGAATGAACTTATACGACAAGCATATGGTATCCTCTTCAAACGTGTGGCTAAAAATAAAGAGGTACCCATTAGAAATAGTGGGGGGGGGAGGGATGGAAGTAAATGTGTCTTGTATTCTGTACGAACGGTAGCATGTAGCTCTTAAGCATGACACTCATTTGCATTTCGTGTCAGGTTTGGGATATCCTCACTTAGTCACTTTCTTTCATGGGTTTGGGAAATCCATTTTCCTCTCTTTTGATCGTTACCTATCATCATCATGACCATTGATCCCATTTTGAGTTAAATGTTGCCAAACTCCAGATTCATCTCACCGATATGTTCAAGAGATGTTTCGTATGCAAATCCAAACCTCTTATACCCCATTTGACCTTCTCTGTTAGGTCCTTATACTACTAGTGTAACCCATTATTGTTATTATTACAACCCCCTTATTGTATTATTGTGCCCATATAGTCCCCATGTTGTTATTAGTATGCCCCATAGAAGCCCGCTATTTGTAGGTTTTAACCCCGTACAGAAATTACCTGCATACGAATTCTAAAACACAGAAAATGAATAATGTGAGAGCATAACACATAAAACACATATACACAGAGATTTTCCCCTGGATCCCAAAACCGGGACTACTAGCTTGATTTTTCATTATGTTCCTTTCAATGTTACAATACATATATATACATGTTGAAGCATCCAATACCATGGAGCAAAAACCATCGTGCCCAAAACCATGTGCAAAAACTGTGCACAAAACCATAGGTAGGTCTGCCCACCTAATATAGGGTCCAAAAAAAAAATTCCCTGGGGTGCTACCCCGAACCCCGTAGAGGGGGGCTAACCACCCCCCTCAAAACCCTTGTGACCCCCCTGCTGCGCAATCGATGCAATGAAGGGGGGGCTCCGCCCCCCTCTAACCCCCGGGTTAACTAGGGGAGCTAGTCGTGGAAAGAATATAATACAACCCAACACTATTGTTATTGGTGTGCCCCTACAATATTATTGTTATCTAGGCTCTGATTATATTGGGACCCCTTAGACCCCTATATATAGAGAGGAGGTCTTGTCATTTGTATCATCCAAGAATTGTTCATTTGTGTAATGTAAAGGAGGTTGCCCCCTTGAAGAGGTTGATTTAGAAGTCGTTATCTATATTTTCTATCTTTTTGTGAGATGGTTTCATAACATTCTCTGCTACAATCCTGAATCACTCTCACCAAATCTACAAATTCCTTTGTTTCATGTCAATGATGTGGGAAACATTATGGCCCTCCTTTGACGGATCACTTCCTATCGACTTCAGCTCATTATCACGGAAGATGATCTAGAAACTACTTTTTAGTACCTTGGGGCTTGCATGCCTCAATAGCATGTTCTTTACATTGGACGATAGGTTCACTTAATTGGCATTCGATCGGATGATTCTACAAGTGTTTGACTTCAGCTTCCTTATTCACACTCGTGCATTGTGTTGTTGTACCTTGAGAGCCATTGCCACTATTGGTGGTTTCTCTCTTACCTATTAACAATTTACATCATTGACCGGTAATCAGGTGGTTTCTACCATGTTCGACTCCGACACATTGATTCACATGGTTAGATTAATACTTTGGCTGGATCAGGACAGATATGAAGACCCTAGATTTCATCTAATAAATCCAGGTTGCATGGAGTTATTTAGTATTCATGATTACATACATGATCTTTTCTAGTCGGATGGTTGCGTCCATGCCGTGGATCCATACATATGATCCTTTCTAGTCGGATGGTTGTGTCCATGTCGTGGATCCATACACATGATCCTTTCTAGTCGAATGGTTGTGCCCATGTCATGGATTCATGTATTGTTAAATGCCTACTTAGAGATGTCATATATGTTGTATTATGTTTGATTTGTAGGTCTCCTGACGGTAGTTCTCCAAAGTCCTTGCCTTGACTTGTAAAGCACTTCAGCCATCACTTCCTGTTATGACTTCATGCTTTAGGGGGCATCTATTATACAATAATTTGTCGCACTCCTTGTCTCATACCATGAGCTGTCGAACTTTTCCCAAAATGTCGTAAAGCGACAAAAGTTGTCAATGAATTCACCATGAAAAACATTGGTCAGAGCATCCCTCAAGAAAATAAGAAGAAATGCCTTGAAGTAATTATGGAAGAGCTTGTCAAAAAACCCTACTTGCAAGCCCAATGCTACTTTTAGTAGGCAAACCAATGCTGGTACCCTTTGGTCTAACTAGTTACTAACGCTAGCAATGGGAATTTGGATAGGAAAATCCGTACTGATCCTCTTCAAGCAGTTTCTCCAAAAATGGAGCAAAAGCTTCTCTTACTAGAAGCCTCGAGAACGGAAAGCTGGTTATTATTGAGTAAGGATATGGTCAGGTTCTCCCATTTTGAGTCCTTGATCATACCTTTAGGGATCTTCCCCTTAATATGTGGACCTTGTTCCCCCTTTTGTGGATCCCTAACTCCTTCTCCTTCCCTATAAATACATTCCCTTATACCCTCAAATGGTTGGCCAGACTAGATTGGTCATGCTACTGCTAAATTGTGCCTAATTGCTACCAATTTGTGAAGGAGAAAGGAGAGCTTGAGAAGTCTTGGCTTGGACTTAAAATCCCATCATGAAGGAGGTTTCCAACATCAAGCCAGTGCTTGTATGCTTCCCTCTTGTGTTTATTATTAATACAATGCATGTTTATCTTTCATAAGCGTATAAATGACTACTTTCTTAGTATTATGCTCCTTGAGCTGTCATATGGTTTACATTAGAATGCATATGTTATGTTTTTCCTTTGTTGTCTTTGTTTGATCTCTCTTGTAGGTATTCGTTCACAACATAATAGCGAGGATAAAGCTTGGAAGTGAGGAGATCGACATCGACATCGACATCGAAAAGCGACCACATAGGAGTGAGGTAGAAATTTTCACTGTAGATTAACCTGATAATGCAATACACCAAAGCAAAATACTATAATCTACTTCTACTATCAAACTTGCAGAAGCTTAAAGATCGAGCTGAATCAAAGTTGAACACATATAACCATAAGAAGAAGAATCAATGCACATGAAACACAAAAAATATTCAGGGGAAAGCCTCAGCTAAAAACCCCACTATCTGTATTATCATACAAGGTGGAAATACATCAGAATTATACAAAGCCTTAGCTCTCACAGCTAGCCAGCTCTCAGTACAATCCTCCTGGATTCTCACAGGAAAACAAAGCTTCTCACAAGCCTTCTCCTCTGCCCTCCAAGCCTCCTATTTCCTTGCGCTGTTTCTCCTGGATGATCCTACTGTTCCCAAGTGTAACACTGATCACTCACACTAATCTCACACCCTGTAAAACTGCGCAATCCTCAAGGAACCTTGTTCCTTCTGCATGGATGAGTTTCCTTTATAGGAAAACTCATGCCACTGATAGTAACCTGTCCTTGACATTTAGTTCAACTGGGTCCTTCTCTAAATAGACATGCATGAGTTTTTGATGAAAGAATCTTCAGTTATCTGGAGTACACTAGTTGGATGCATGCATGCATTAACTGACTGAACTCACAATTAGTTCCTCAAACAGTTTGGAACTAATTAACTATACTTAACTCAGTAAACTGATCTAACTAATTACAACTCAAAGACAACTCAATCTTATCTCCTTAACTAAGGGATAATCTCCTTAATTTAAGGGATAACTGTTGCATGACTTCACAAAGACTTTTAGCTTGAATTTCTCCAACTAATTAACTCAAGATGAATTAATTAATTATTTTTCAAGCAGCTGGTGAGACTAAATTTGAATTTTAATTCACAATTTTAATTCAAGGATAAATTAAAATTGGAATATTCTGGATTCTATTTTTTTCATTTCTTTTTGCTATTTTCAACACTCCCTCTCAACAAGAAAGGAATTCAACTCAATCCCGATCCTGAACCTTTGGAATGTTCTGCATGCAACACTTCTCTCTAGTGTTGTATCTCCAGCAACTCCAGAAAAAAAAAAAAAAAAAAAAAAAAAAAAAGCATCCAACCTGAATCAGTATGATGCATTTGTCATCGAAGTCTCTGACTACTATTGCCTATGTCAACTGAAAACTCTGCGCTTCTGTTGACTCAGCCTTTCTGCACTGTTTTCAATCCTTCTTTGCGCTCTTCAGTATCTGACTGCTCTAGCCTTTGTCACTTTGATCTCTGATTGCATCAATCCCACTGATTCCTCCCGCTACTATGTACTTTGGGCTCCCGTAGCAAGGTACGATCCATGAGATAAAACCTCTCAATGGACCCTGCCCAATTTCAGCCTTCTTGAGACTATCACTTCACATCGCCCCACCTCACACCTAGAGATATAGCTGCATGTGATCCCTCTTCCCACTTGGATCAAAATTCCCCCCTACTATAGGTCTCTGCATGAATGGATGCCTCCACTCGGTCTCCTCTCAGCATCTCCAATTGTGGCTCCTCCATAATTCTCCGAGACTTCTTCTGGGACTGCAGGTTGAGAGGTAATTTACTCTCCCTCTCAACCACCAAGTCTCTAACATTTTCCTTGCTCCTCAAGGCTTTGCATGCATCTTCAACCTCAAGAGCATACAGGTTCTGAACTCATGAACCGATCTATTTCATCTGTCCCGTGGTGATGTGTCTAAGGAAAACCTTTCCCTTACTGAAGACAACATCGTAGCCTTTGTCCTCCAACATCGCGATCGATACCAAATTATTCTTCAGCCCAGGTACATACTTCACATCAATCAAGGTGATAAGAGCTCCATGCTCCCTCTAAAAAGCAACCATGCCCACTCCTGAAACACTATACCTTTCATCGTCACCCATCTCTATGCGCATCTTGAGGTCTTTCTCCTCCAAGGTACTGTATAAACTTTTATCGTCGGTCATGTGGAATGAGGATCCACTGTCAAGAAACCAACCACAACCCATCATGGATGACACCATGCATGCGATGAGTGTAAATTCCATTTCGAATTGAGAGGCTAATACCTCACCTTCCAATCCTTCTGGGGATCCCTTCTTGGACTTCTTCGATGGGCAATTAGTCGCATAATGTCTCATCTCACTTCTTTTTTTTGTATGATATGAATTCGATTTGCTCCTGTAACCCCAAACTTCAAACTTTGAATTCACTTCCCCGTATACTATTCACAGCTCCAATAAATGAGGCTCTGATACCATGTAGAAATTTTGACTGTAGATTAACCTGATAATGCAATATACCAAAGCAAAATAATATAATCTACTTCTACTATCAAACTTACGGAAGCTTAAAGATTGAGTTGAATCAGAGCTGAACACATATAACCATAAGAAGAAGAATCAATGCCCATGAAACACAAAAAATACTCAGGGGAAAGCCTCAGCTAAAAACCCCACTATCTGTATTATCATACAAGGTGGAAATACATCAGAACTATACAAAGCCTTCTCCTCTCACAGCTAGCCTGCTCTTAGTACAATCCTCCTGGATGCTCACAGGCAAACAAAGCTTCTCACAATCCTTCTCCTCTGCTCTCCAAGCCTCCTATTTCGTTGCGATGTTTCTCCTGGGTGATCCTACTGTTACCAAGTGTAACACTGATCTCACACCCTATAAAACTGCGCAATCCTCAAGGAACCTTGTTCCTTCTGCATGGATGAGTTTCCTTTATAGGAAAACTCATGCAACTGATAGTAACCTGTCCTTGACATGTAGTTCAACTGGGTCTTTCTCTGAATAGACATGCATGAGTTACTGATGAGAGAATCTTCAGTTATCTGGAGTACACTAGTTGGATGCATGCATGCATTAACTTATTGAACTCACAATTAGTTCCTCAAACAGATTGGAACTAATTTAACTGGACTTAACTCAATAAACTGAGCTAACTAATTACAACTCAAATACAACTCAATCTTATCTCCTTAATTAAGGGATAATCTCCTTAATTTATGGCATAACTGTTGCATGACTTCACAAAGACTTCTAGCTTGAATTTCTCCAACTAATTAACTCAAGATGAATTAATTAATTATTTTTCAAGCAGCTGGTGAGACTAAATTCGAATTTTAATTCACAATTTTAATTCAAGGACAAATTAAAATTGGAATATTCTGGATTCTATTTTTATCATTTCTTGTTGTTATTTTCAACACTTTCCTCTCTCATGTCATAATTCTGATTTAAACTAGGAGAGTTATGCATATATTTGTTTCGGTTGTTACTAGATCCACTCATTAGACTAGATGGACCGCTTATATCCGTAGAAGGGATTGCCTAGTTAACATGGGACCTATAAGATGTTGTAGGAAATTTATAAGGCATTACTCCAACATTACTTTTCCAATAGACAAATTATTGAAAAAGGATATTCCATACGTATGGACGACATAATGCAAGGAATCATTCCAATTATTAAAGAAGAAGCTAGTTGAGGCACCTATTCTAAAGTCTGGTCCAAAAAATTTCATGCTCATGTCGATGCCTCTAATGTGGCAATAGGAATTGTTTTAGCACAACAAAATAGTAAATCCATAGACCACCCTAATGTGGATGCCAGTCAAAAATTTAAAAAAAAAAAGTTGAGAGAAATTAATCGACAACTAAAAGAGAATCCCTCGCCATGATCTTTGCACTATATAAATTTTGTCATTATCTCCTTGCTAACCCATTCATATTCTTTACAGATTACCAAGCACTAAGATATCTCATTAATAAATAGGCCCATCAGGGAAGGATTTATTGATGGTTATTACTGTTTCAAGAATTTGAGTTTGAAGTCATCATTTCACCTAGTAAGAAGAATGGCAAACCTGATCATCTATCCCAACTAGAAATGGGGGAAGAACCGACAAACTTGGAAGATGACTCATTGGATGCTCACATGTTCAAAGTAGAAGAAATTCCTTTAGATTTTGCAGAAATGACACACTTTCTACACACAAGAAAGACACTTGATGGACTCTCAAAGGAAAAAGAAAAATATCTTACCAATTAAAACGATGTCATTTTCATTAATAAATGGTCAATTGTACAAGCTAGGAGCAGATGAAATACTCATATGGTATGCATTAGAGCATGAAAGCCATAAATAAGCTATTATTAATGAAGCCCATAAAGGAGCAACAAGCGGACATTACCAAGGTAACACAATCGCAAAGAATATTTTGCAGGCAGGGTTATGGTGGCCGAATCCGTTTCGAGATTATCATATACAACTCGAAAAATGTAATATATGTCAAAGATCAGGTCAATTTATAGCTAATAATCATATGCCACTCCACTCCATTAACCCAACACAACCTTTTGAGATTTGGGCAATTGACTTTGTTGGACCATTTCCCAAAAGAGCTAGATGGACGAAAGTGAAATATATTATAATAATTGTGGAGTATTTGATGATGTGGGAAAAAGCAGAGCTAGTCAAGTCATGCATCAAAGAAGTTGCAGCTCAATTTATTTATGAGAATATAGTAACTCGATTTGGTTGTCCCTAACTATAATTAGTGATAGGGGAACTCATTTTATTAATGCTACAATTCAAACATTGATGCCTAATTTCATGATATATCAAAGAAAAACCATTGCTTACCATCCAAAAGTAAATGGCACTGTATAATCATTCAATAAAACATTACATAAAGGACTCACCAATATATGAAAACTCGACATAGATAATTAAGACGATAAAGTCCCAGTTGTCATGTGGGCATATCACACAACATATAAGCAGTCAACTAGGTTTACACCATTCAAGTTGGTTTATGGGTAGGAGGAAATCGTACCACTTCATTACACATAAAATGTTGCATTTGTGTCGATTGTCCTAAAATATAACAAAAAAGCATAAAATGAACGATTCCGTAAATTACAACACCTAGAAGAGGATAGAATCCATGCACTTCACCAACAACAAGTTAGTAAGAGTCGACAAAAATCATGGCACAACTGAAACCTGCAGACCAAAAACTTAAAATTTTGAGATTTAGTGTTGCTTTATGAAATTAGAAATTGCATGCCTTGGACCCTTAGTCATCAAAGATATACATTCTTCAGGGGTCGTCCAGTTAGAGACATTACAAGGGAACTTATTTAAATCACTTGCCAATGGTGCTCAACTAAAAAAGTATATCCCTTAATAAGCATTGGCATGTGACGAGAAGACCTCATTGAGACACTAAGCACATGGGCCAGTTTGAAAACCACTCTATGGCAGGCTAAGCTAACCAATTACATGTATCATAGTTTATTTTCACTTAATTTTCTTAGTAAAATCTTTAAGCAAGTTAATTAATGGAAGCAGTGATAAGTTAGGAGGAAATAACTAAATCATCAAAACAAAGAACTATAAAGATATGTATGACCAATTAAATAGACAAGATTATAAGAATAATGGAGCAAGGCTCGGACTTGAGAAGTTTTTTAAACAAGTAATCACAACAAAGTACTAATCCACACCAATCTCAAAGAGAAATAAAATAATATTAGCCAAAGAAATTCTGGAAACAATTTTGTAAAGATACTAACTCAACCTAGAAAAGCAAACATCGAACTGGAAAATGGACCGACAAAGAAGATATATTCAACTCGACTATAAGAAGTAAGGGTAGGTTTCAAAAAAGATAAATCGGCCAAAGAAATTATCTAATTATGCCACGAGGACTAACGATAGACATGAAGTCACAAACAAAGAACATTTGAACAAAACCGACTCAACTAGACAAAAAGGACAAAAATTAAAAATTAGAAGTCGAAGCACTATAGTGGATATGTCCAATCAGCACATGCTACACAATCAAAAGGTCACATTGCAGTTAAATCCACGTCACACATCACCTAAAATCGTAACAAAATCCCCTACCGAAATTCAAAAAGCGAGGTAGCCATGTAGATTGCACGAATTAAACGATATGGAAAAATCAAATAATCATGCGACGAGATGTTTGAGGAAGGTGGTCGCATATGAAAATTATGAGACATTTATTTTAATTCCTATAAACTTGAGAAAACCGTCAGACTTGGAAACCATTATTCCTAAAGTTTCTCCAAATACAGACTTTGATATTGAGGAAATTCCAAACCTCTCGAGTCCTGTTATTTCCAGTTCTGAATTGCTTGACTACTTGAGGACTGAATAATTTCAAAAATATTTTGAAATGTCTAGGAAGTGAGTGCATTTCTAGGCTGAATAAATTACATTTAAGACAATAACAAAAGAAAAATTCAACTCGAAGGCTACAACATAATTTAAAATTCGAATCCATAACATTAAGCAGGCAAAGATGGATGAACTTCCATGGGAGAAACACAATGAATCTTTCAGAAATTAAGGAAAAGTTAACGATAAGTGAATTCCAGAGACAAATATACTGAATAAAATTGGTATTTGTTATATCCTCATTGCTCCCATGGTTGTGGATGTGCATGGTCTCAAAGAGGAAGTTGTTAAATTTCTTGTCAATCAGTTTCACAATGGCTTTCTTTGGCTCAAAAGAGTTGGTTTCAGTTACATCAACAACCATATATAACATCACGAGAATTCCCTAAAAAGGCGACAAAATCTCAATGATAGTCGATACCACAACTTGGATCCACAAATTCATAAGAGAAACGACCGCCAAAAACTCAAAGGGTTTCATTATTGGCCAAGTTCAGAATCCAATGGTGAAATGGGCATGTATCATTGTCACCCTATGCCTTACTCTAGTTGGAAGATCCTTTTACTTTAAACTCAATATGCTAGAAGCAATTGGAAAGATGACCAAGATGGGGCAAAGTCTATAATTGGGCAGAACACGTTGCTGAGATGGTGAAAATGAACTACTACGAATGTCAAAATTTGGGTAACTCCATTTTGTTCCCCTCCTTATTAATTTGTATATCCATAAAACAAACCTCACTATTTGGGGAGACAAAATTCCCCAAGAGGTTAGTCTCACTAATGCATAACTTTACAATATTTTCTCATTTTTGGTCAAGGAAACCAGAGTCGATTAGCCCCCAAAAAATATTTAGAAATTGGTTGTTGAATATAAAAGCATTGTCAAACAGATGGAGGGTAACTTTGCACATCTAACGAATGTTTCTCCCTTCATCACACATTGAATTGTCCCTTGACATAACCAAAGTTTGGTATGTCAACTCTTAAGATGTAGATCCCAAAGAGCTTCCATACCAGCCTATAGTCAACCAAATCTCTACAAAATTGAGTTGGCTAACCAACACAGTGTTCCCAATTCCACCAGAAGCTTGAGAAGAGCTAGAGGATATAATTTTAACCCTTTTAGATGTTGAACATGAAGAAGAAAGGGAAGTAAAATTATATACAAGGCCATTTAAAGTTTATCTCTTAGTGTCAATCACATAATCCCCCAGGAAACCTGTAAGCAAGGAATTGCAGAGTTCGATATCGGCTGGGACATCAGCACTTAATATCAATTGGTAAGAAATTTTGATAAGTGTTAGACTTGAATACCAACAACATCAACATCAACTAGATACAATTTCTCAACAAGTTCTAAATCATACCCAAGCAAAGGGTAAAGCAACAAAGAAGTCCAAGAAATCGCAACAATTCCTAGCATCATCTATTGGGCCAGACATCTTTCAGTCTCTTGAACATGCTAAAGATGTATTTATTGAAATAATAAGACAAAATATGATGGAAGATCATCAAACATACGTGCATAAACAATAAAATCCAATAAAGATCAGCGAAAAATGGAAGTTCAACATAGATACAGGACCACGTCCTGTCGAGTGAAATCAAAATGCAAAGGATCAAGTCCCGGACATCAACTTGACTTGTGATTCACCCCTTGTGACCCCGAAAACAATTGTAGAAGAAAAGGAGAGTCAAGATAAAACCTCGCTCAAGTAAAATGATACGTAGGAAGTCTCGTCATAACATACGAGGGAAATTACATGGTAAAGGAAACACTAGATAAAATCAATCTAGAAATGTAGGTTTTAACCCCATACAAAAATTACTTGCATACGAATTCTAAAAATAGAAAATAAACAATGTCGAGAGCATAAAACATAAACAAAATCGTGACTACCAGATTGATTTTTCATTATGTTCCTTTCAATGTTACAATACATATATATACATGCCGAAGCATCCATAAACCCCAATCCATTAACCCTGGATTAGAACATAATCATAGTTCCCTTGACCAGATCTACAAAATACCATGGACAGAAAACCATCATGCCCAAAACCATGTGTGAAATCCATGCACAAAACCATAGGTAGGTCCGCCCAACTAATATAGGGTCCAAAAAAAAAAATCTCATGCAAGGGGGCTACTGCCCGCCCTGTGACCCCCCCCTGCATAGGGTAGTCATGGAAAGAATATAACACAACCCAACATTCTCCCACTTGTTGTTTTATTTCCACGGGAGAGCTTAGTCATTTATCTAGCCTTGAAACACCCATTGCTTCTCTACACCAAGAGAACTTCTCAGTGCTCACGGACTTTGTTAATGCATCTACAATATTCTTCAAAGTGTCCACCTTTGCCAGCAACACCTTTTTGTCCTCAACCATACCCTCACAAAGTGATACTAAACATCAATGTGCTTTGTCTTTGAATGATAAGCAGGGTTGTTTGCCAAGAAAATTGCACTTTGGTTGTCACAATATATCCTTATAGCTCATTGTACTAACCCCATACTTGAACACAATCTATGCAAGCAAATTGTTTCCTTGCTTGCAAGAGTGGCTGCCATGTATTCTACCTCTGTAGTTGAAAGTGCCACTACAGACTGTCTCTTACTCATCCAACTCACTGAACCTCCAAATAGGTTAAACACATACCCACATGTAGATCTTCTTTGATCCAGATCTCCAGCCCAGTCTGCATCAACAAAGGCACAAATGTTCAAAAATCTATCCAATCATGATCTTCCTTGGTAGCACAAACCATAATCGCTAGTGCCACACGAATACTTGAAAACCCGCTTCACTATTGTCCAATGCTCCTTCGCTAGTTTTGACATAAACCTGCTCAATACTCCAACTGAATGTGTAATGTATGGTCTAGTACATACCATTGCATACATCAGGCTACCGAATGCACTTGCATATGGAACACGGGACATGTCCTCTTCCTCTTCTTATGTCTTGGGACACTGTTCAACAGATAACTTTACACCTACAGGAATAGGAACCTTCACCGGTTTACTATCCTACATATTAAACCTCTACAGTATTGTCTCGACATATTTCCTTTGGTTTAACTAGAGCTTCCTCTTTGCTCGATCTCGTTTAATTTCCATGCCCAAAATATAGTTTGCAGCACCAAGATCTTTCATGTCGAATTTGGAGGACAATTGGGTCTTCAAATCTTGGATATTTTCTTTGTCATTTCCAACCAACAACATATCATCCACATATAAGACCAGATAAATAACACTGTCACCAATTAATTTAAAATTCACACAGTGATCAGCTTTGATTCTCGTGAAGCCAAGTCCCCGTATAAATGTATCAAATTTATGATACCACATCCTTGGTGACTGTTTTAATCCATACAGAGACTTTTTTAACTTGCATACCAGTTATTTCTTACCCTTCACCACAAAGCCTTCAGGTTTCTTCCTGTAGATCTCTTCTTCTAGATCTCCATGAAGAAATGTTGTCTTCACATCCATTTGTTCTACCTCAAAATCAAAAGAAGCAACAACAGATAAACGTAATCTAATAGAAGCTACATTGGCAACATGAGAAAAAATATCACCAAAATCAATTCCCAACACTTGGGAATAACCTTTTGCTACCAACCAAGCTTTGTATTTCTCCACCTTTCCTTCTGCATTCATCTTCTTCTTGAACACCCATATGCTGCCAATGGGTTTCCTTCCAGCCGACAACTCCACCAGAGCCCAAGCCTCATTTTTGTACAAAGATGCCATTTCATCAATCATGGCCTCTTTCCATAGTTTTCCATCCTCTGAATCTACTACTTCCCTCACAATTCTGGGATAATCATCAGTAATAGATAAAGAAAAAATTGAACAGAAAGCAGATGGACTATACCTTTATGGCTACCTTCTTTCTCGAACTGATCTTCTCCTAGCCGGAGTTTGTGGCTCTTCATATTTTGATTCCTCTTCTGCCCTAGAGTCCGATTCTTCCTCCTTTAGCTCAAACTATATCTTCTGAGGTTCCTTTGGTAGGACTTCATGTTTAATAACATATTTCACCTCTCTAAACACCACATCTCGGTTGTACATAACCTTCCTTGTTTCTGGGTTCCAAAGCTTATAACTTTTTAAACCATCCTTATACCCAATAAAGATGCACCTTTCAGATTTAGTATCCAACTTTGTCCTTTTTTCCTTTGGAACATGTACATATGCATCACATCCAAATACCCTCGGATGCGAAAGAGAAGGTTTCTTACCAGTCCATACCTCTTATGGAGTCTTATCCTCCAACATTAATGAAGGTGATATGTTGACCAAGTAACATGCAGTCTCCACCGCCTCTGCTCAGAATTCCTGTCCTAACCCCACATCACTGAACATGCTTCTTTCCCTTTCCATCAACGTCTTGTTCGTTCTTTCTACAACTCCATTTTGCTCAAGTTTGTGAAGTAGTCTTTTGTCTTGCTATACCACACTTCTTACAGAACTCTTCAAATTACTTCTTGTAAAACTCTCCAACGTTATCTATCCTCAACACCTTTATCTTCTTCTCTATCTGGTTTTCCACCAAAGCCTTAAATTCTTTAAACCTGTCAAAGATTTCAAATTTCTTCCTGAGGAAATATATCCATGTATTCCTTGAGAAGTCATCTATAAATGATACATAGTACACACACTTACCCAATGATGGAACCAACACAGGTCCAAACACATCATTGTGCACAAGCTCTAATATATGCTTCGCCCTCTTACCACCAGAGAGGAAACTCACCCGATTCTGCTTCCCATATACACAATTTTCACAGAAATCAAAATCCAGAGGGATATTAAACATACATTCTACCATACCATTACCATGTAATTTGAATGCCCTTCTCTCCAATATGTCCAAGCCTTTGATGCCATAGCATGGTCTTTTCTCCAGAGACCACTAGATTTTTTTCTCCACTTTCAAGAACCATAGAATTGTTGCACCCATCAATAATAGTGCTACCTTGAATCTTGTATAGAGTTCCAATCTAAACTCCCCATATCAATACCAGTGCTCCCTGAACCATCTTGCAGGTATCTTTCTCGAACACTATTTTTACACCTACATCATCCAGCTTGCTTACAAAAATCATATTTCTGGCCAATGCAGGAATATGCAAAACATCCGGAAGTGTTCTAATCCTTCCACCTTGCAACTTCAACTTGACTTTTCCACGACCAATGATTCTAGTCTTCCTGTCATCCCCTAAGAAGACATCACCACCATCATATTTCTCATACTCGCAGAACCACTCTCTATGGGGAGTAAAGTGAAAGGATGCACCTGAGTCAATCAACCATGCCTCATGATCTACATGTGTACTTGAAGAAGAAGCCAAGTACACATCTCCACCTTCGTCTGAGGTGGTTTTCACCTCTATGGAAGTAGCATCATCATATCCCTTTCCTTTCTCAGGAGCTTTAGATTTACAGTCCCTTTTGAAGTGCCCTTCCTTTCCCCATTTCTAGCACACCTTTACAGGTTTCTTGGAGATTTAGATCTCCCTCTAGATTTAGATCTCCCACTCGAGGAATTTTTTTTTTTTTTTTTTCTCTGGATCGTCCTCATATAGACAAGGCATCACCATTCTGGCCCTCCATATTTTTCTCTCCCATCCCTTCCGACAGCAAGGATGAGACTATTTCATCAAACTGTAAGCCATTTGCATTGCTACCTATTGCAACAACCAGACTATCCCACGAATTTGGTAGAGAACACAACAAACTGATGCACTTATCTTCATCTGAAATTTTAATATCAACAGATAATAACTGGCTTACCACAATAATAAATGCGTTCAGATGTTTTGTCATCGAGTCTCCATCTTTCATCCTCAGGTTATACAGTTTTTTCCGTAGGAAATTTTTTTTCACTAGAGACTTAGATTGGTACAAAGTCCCTAACTTGTCCCACAAAGCCTTCGACGAAGCTTCCCTTGATACATTCAGCAATATTGAATCTAGACACATAATTGTCTTGTGCTCTTTGCCTTCTAATCCAACTTTGCCCACTCTTTAGCTGACATTGTTGTTGGTTTAGGACCCAGATCTACCGCGATCCACTGATCTTAATCCACCAGCAGATCCTCCATCTTGATTTTCCACAACTCAAAACTCTGACCATTAAAATTCTCGATCTATATCTTTCCATTGCTCGCCATATTCTATCTCCACAAGAATCGATCCCACAGATCTCCCACTGAACAGGGTCTACCACAAGCCTGAGAAAAAACCTCTCAGCAGCAAATGCGTCCCCTTGATGTCAAAACAACTTTGATACCAAATGTAGGTTTTAACCCCATACAGAAATTACCTGCATACAAATTCTAAAAATAGAAATTAAACAATGGTGAGAGCATAAAAAATAAAACATATATACACATATATTCCCCCCTAGATTCCAAAACCGGGACTACCAGATTGATTTTTCATTATGTTCCTTTCAATGTTACAATACATATATATACATGTCGAAGCATCCATAAACCCCAATCCATTAACCCTAGATTAAAACATAACAATAGTTCCATTGACCGGATCTACAAAATATCATGGACAGAAAACCACCATGCCCAAAACCATGTGCGAAATCCATGCACAAAATGATACGTAGGTTTGCCCACCTAATATAAGGTCCAAAAAAAAATTCTCGAGGCGTTGCCCCAATCCCCATCGCCCCCCTGCATACCGCCCTGTGACCCCCTGCGTGTGGGATAGTCGTGGAAATATTATAACACAACCCAACAAGAACACACAAGACACTTCAACTTCACCGACAACCCATCAGCAATTTCCACCAGTATAGTGGACTACAACTAACACTTCCACTTCAGAGATAAAGAGAGAACCAAAGGACATACCTAGTAAAACACTTGACCTAAGGCACGCTTCTGACAACACAAACTTTTGAAGCCCTGCAAAATTAAGTAAGAGCAGCTAAGAAAAGATTAAAAATAAGGAAAACATACAATAACAGGCTCCAACAAAGACAACGGCAAGAAAGGGAGATCTAGTTGGAATGTCAGAACTGAGAAATAGGAAAACTTAATATCAACATTCCAACCAGAGTTGATGATCCACTTGTTGCAATTCAATAAATAGCCCATCAACTGGTTGACCACAATGTGCAGTTGAATGCTTAAGTAAATGAACTACAATACAGGGTGACAGTTCAAGGAAATCAAGAATTATCCATAATAATTCAGAAGGCTCATTGAGAATTTGTCTAAGCAAAAATAGAGTTAGAGAAGACATTGGATCATGGAGCCACTCTTGGCACAGTTCTTAATAATTGGACAACATACTTAGCATCTACACACAATCAAATAAAGACTCAATAAATGTTAATTCGTGAACTATGCTCCTGACAAGTGACTCAACCTTGAGCAAAGTCTACCCATGAAAATCAGGTTATACAGGAGAAAAATCTTCATGCTCAGTTATTGCAGGAGGAGAGACAATGGTTTAGAGAAGGGAAGAAAGCACAGATAGAAGCCTCCAATGTTGTTGAATATTTGCAGGGGATTCTTAATAAAGTGCAGCAATTGGAAAAACAATTACCAATTGATCAACAATTATCATGCTAAACATCAATAGCCGAAAAAATACAATATTTAGCATAATTAAAAGCATTGGATGCCTAGGCAAGGCTAGTTGTATGAAAATTGTCTATATTCGATCAACATCTCCAGGTGCTTGCACAAATAATTTATTAGACAACATTCTTTGAGACCCCAACACCAGCACCTGCATTAGCACAATCATCTCCATCGTCTTCCCATGGCCTAAATTCAGTTTCTTTGAACCAAGTTTCTCAGGATGTGGTATGGCCTCTAAACAACACTTTGGCACTCAAGAAATTGAAGTTGAAGGTTCTAACTGGTCACCCAAGGAAAGGTAAAGAAGAGGAATTCACATTTTAAATGTAGTAGAATTATTTTAGGAAGCACCAGTCGACCTGGAAACAGGATCTGCTGAGCAGACATCCAACCATCTAGAAGAACTTTAATTTATTTTTAAGCATTTATTTTATTTTCTTTATGTTGAATTAATTTTTGTATAAATTTTGTACAACTCCAAATCTCCCCTTCTTCGGGACGAAGAAGGCATTGAGGGTGGGGAGATGTTGGAGGGGCTAGTCGACTTAGTCGACTAGCTCGGTCGAATTTGAAATCCATATCACAAAATTGGTCGACTCTCTAGTCAATTCGATAGTCTAAGTCGGACAGGCTGACTCGGTTCTGATAGTTAAATTTTTGTAATTGTCTCGATAGCATATATATATGACTATGTATGTCTCAATGCACTGTTTTGATTGGCTTCTCAAGAGAATATAATATAAATTAGTGCTTTATTGGTTCAGTGCTACTTTGTGGCTCTTCTCCTATTCTTATGTTGCATATGTTTATGTGACTTCTTGTTGTTCTTTCTATTGGTAACCAATGCACACTATCTGCTAGACTACAACAGGGTTCTTGTTGGTGCATATTTCTTTGTCGAGGCGCTACTCTCTTAAAAGACTTTTATATCATTTTCCTGTTATTGTTTGTGAGGGATTTCCCTCTGATTCAAAGGGAAATATCAGAATAAGTGGCCATATTCATGGCATCTAGGGTAGTAGAATGGTACATGCTCGTAATCCAAAGATCGCTAGTGTAGTTTGTCATGACAAGAGATGTCTATGGAGGATAGAAGGGATTCTAAAATATTATATTTAAGCATATGCCAACATACAATGTATATTTGCACCTCTTGGTTTCTTTTGAGACTTTGACTAATGTTCCCATTGTATTTCTAATCCCTTCCAAGACTTCCTCATTCTATAACTCCATAGGGAGCGAGAAAAGTCGCACCCATATTGGGGTTGCCAAGAAGTCCTCCTTTTTGGGGTTGTATCTCCTTCCAAAAATTCATGTATAGGTTAAAAACCCTAGTTTTTTTATTCATCTTAACCCCAGATCTATCAAGCACTGAGAGGGGTCAAATCTCTCAAGTTGCAAACCTCTTTTTTGAGTGCTAAACTTGAGGAAAGGTTTGCACCTTGAGAGATTTGATCCCTCTCAAGGCTTGAGAGATTTGGGGTTAAGATGGATCTAGGTTGGTTATATAATGTTATATAATATCTATATTTGTATCTATCTATCTCCTTATTATTCCCTCTCTTTATCTAACTTCCCTAACATACACACTTTCTCTCCAAATCTCTCTCTCCCTCCCTCCCTCTTCCTCTCCCTTCTCTCTCTTCCCCTCCCTCTTCCTCCCCCTCTTCTCTCCCCCTTTTCTCTCTCTCTCTCCCCCTTCTCTCCCTATCTCTCTCTCCCTCTCTCCTTCTCTCTCTCTTCCATCTCGCTCTCCTCTCTCCCTCACTCTCTCTCCATCTCTCCCTTGTCACTCCCTCCCTCTCTCTCCCCCTCCAACTCACTCTCTTCCTCCTTCCCTCTCTTGAGTGCTCTCTCTCTCTTCCTTCCCCTCTCTCCCTTTCTCTCCCACCTCCCTTTGTCTCTCCCCCCCATCACTCGCTCTCTCTCTCTTCCCCCCAACTCTGTCACTATCTCCCTCCCTCTCTCTCTCTCTCTCTCTCTCTCTCTCTCTCTCTCTCTCCCCCTCTCCCTCCCCTCTCTCCATATCTCCCTTGTCATTCCCTCTCTCCCTCCACCTCTATCTCTCTATATCTTTTTTCTTTCCTCCCTCCCTCTCCCCCTCCAACTCTCTCTCTCTCCCCCCCACCTCGCTCTCTCGCCCCCCATCACTCTCTCTCTATGTTTCTCTGCACTTTGTCACTATTTCCGCCCCCCCACGCACCTCGCCCCCACTCCCGCCCTCTCTCTCTCTCTCTTAAATTTGATCTATTATATTGTGTTTAAGAAAATATTTAAACTAAAAAAACTCAATTAAAGAAAATACAATAATGAAAAACTTAAAAAAATAATGTACTATGTATCCTCTATTATTGTTAGTCACTTTGCTTGCTTTCATCCCTTGGATCCTTAGTTAAGATGTATCTATGCTGGTTGTTAATAATATTATATAAATTTCACGTCTTTATATATAAAAGTATTCTCATTTTTAGTTTTATTAAAACTTTGATTTAATTTCCATGGGAATATTTTTAGTAGTCGTTAGGATAGAGGGTTTAGATATATCACAAAAGTAATTATAACCTCTTTCCTTTTAGATTGTTATAAAATTCAATTAAAATAAAATATTTTATAGAATATTTTGATTGTGAAATAAGATATGGTTTTTGGTCATGTGGTATTGATAAGCCATGGTATTGATAAGGCATGTCATTGTAACAAAGCTTATTTATAAGTTAATAATATCCATAATAAAAGTGGGGGTGAATATCCATGGTTAAGAATATTTTCACATTGTTATAAAATATTTTTATTGTGATATGAGTTATGATTTTTGGGCATGTGGTATTTATAATCCATGGTATTGGCCCATGGTATTGTAACAAAGCATATTTACAAGTTAATGATATCTTGAATGATATCCATGGTAAAGTGGGGGTTAATCTCCATGATTGAGAATCTTGTCACACTGAGCATGTGGTATTGAAGCATGTGGTATTGATAAGACATGGTATTGGCCCATCGTATTGTAACAAAGTCCATTCACAAGTTAATAACAAAATCAAAATATAACAAATTGAAGTTTATTATTTTTATTACTTTAGCTTTTTATTATTAATTGAGCCAACATTTAAATGTTTATAATCATCCTAGATGTTGGGGTTCATATTACTTTTAACTTTTTATTTATTACTTTTAACTTTTTATTATTAATTGAGTCAATATTTAAATGTTTACACCCATCCCCAATATCACTTTTAATTTTTTATTATTTTTTAATTAAGCCAACATTTAAAATTGTTTACATACTTACATTACATTACAGCTACACATCTACCCTATATTGGGTTGTAGAGCGCCTCTATGCGCAAAAATGATTGTGAAAAACCCTTTTGCCCTAGCTATAGATCTATTTGCCCCTTGGGTTGCCATTTGTTTTGGTTCTAAGTGATTAAAGCCCTTTTGGTTGGCCACATGCCTATGAAGTTGCAGACCATGGCATGGTCTTTCATATATTGGACATATTTTTCTATTATTCACTATCATACTTTAATTTTGGGGGTATTTCACTACCTTCGATAGGCATCTTCCTTGGTTTTGATTTTACGAGTAGTTTCCCATTGGGGCATTGCCTTTCCCTCCCAAATGTGGATCAATAGTTTGTCCATTGGCATTTGGTCGTGTGACGAGGTGCTAAAACAATAGAACCCTTGGCTTTGCTATCTCCGGAGAACACGTTCTTGTAGGAGGGGGTTCTGCCCCCCTAGATGAGTGTGCCATGGTGACACTCAACATGAACAACCTCTAAAAAAACTAGAAAAGGCCACTGCCAAATACTGATTAGGAATTAGACCTATTGATTATATTAGGAATTATACCTTTTTGTTTTGAAAGTATTTCCAAAGAGAAGTACATATTTAAATATTAAACAATATCACATCTCATATTTTCATTTGTTGATCTTTGTGCAATAATTTTTCTTATTACATAATTTGTAAGAGGGTCATAACATTGGTCAAATTAAAGTTTGAGGTCTTCATAATTTTGAAATGATGTCGAGAATGATTATAATTATCAAATTAATAGTGCTTGTAGTCTATTTTTAAAGTCATGGTCAAGCCAAACAAAAGACTTACCTCCTTGAAATGATTTGACTACCAAAATCTACAAAAGTATATATACTTTACCTTAAAACTCTTATAAAAACACATATTCTTAACCATTAAATCATGAATTATAAAAACTCATAAAAATATTTTTTTTATTGGTTGATAAAACTATCCATCAATTTTTAACCAATACCATTAACTTAAAAAATGCCTTTGTAATATTTCCAATTACCATGTATTGAAAGCTCAATTGGACTTGGTTGGTAATTTGCTCAATCCAATAATGAAAGGTTGTTTGAAGATTTCAATGGTGGATAAACTCATTGCTAAAGCGGAACTTAACACATTGACTTTGACTGGCGTTTTCGTTTTACCGTGGACGGTACGATTGGAGGGTTTAATAAATCAATGTTCTTGGTAAGAAAGGGACTCCCGGACTCAATAAAGGTGATTTGACAGGTTTGGTGTGCGTAAGCGAGAAGGCAGGGAAAAGTCTCATGAATTCGATTTTATAAAGATACTAAAGCTACTTTAACATATGTATCAATTTTTAGACCTCCCATCACAAGATTTGTCCCCTTCTTAAAGGATTTATGGTAAATAATGAACTTGAGAGTCAGAGATATTTTTCTAAATTATATTATTTATTTTTTTATGCTATGAATTAAAGGAATTTAGACGTTTAATATGAGTTTTAAAGACGGTATTTTATTTGTTTATTTTAAATTAAAATAATTTTTTAAATTGAAAAATCAATCATCATTATTATGTCATATATAATTATTTCATAAATGTTGCAAATAAACTAATTATAACATATTTTTAAAAGTTTAAATTTATTGGAAATTAATTGTTCACCGAATCATTTATTAAAAATAAATCATTTATTTACCAAATTATTTATTAAAAAATATTTTTTAATAGTAAATGATTAAAATATATATATATATATAATAAGTAATTAAAATAGTTTATAATGGTGAAAAAAAATAAAAATAAAAATAATCTTATAAAAATAAAAAAGACTTATGATATTGAGAACTCATGGTATTGAGAACCCAGGGTATTCATGTGGAATATAGAGATTTGATCTCTTTTTGCACTTAGTAGATCCAAAATTAAGATGGATCTAGGCTTTTGTTTAACATTGTAATATTAAATGCCATATACATTAAGATAATTGCCTAAAAAGCGCTCTCGTATGAGAGAGATGTTGTAATGTTTAACATTTTGAATCAGTCAAAATAAAACAAATTAAATAAAAATAAAATTATAATTAATAAAATGAAAAACATAAGATTCTCTAGCCCATGGTTTTTAATGTGGCCTATTTAATTAGGAGTAGATTAGGAGTTAAGATACATGAAGATACTATGATGTGAAACATTTTAAACTATCTGATTTTGTTACACTCCTACTCTACAACCCAACACAAAAAGCTATTTATGTCAAATCATTAGATTTATGATCAAATTAAAAAATTTATTAATGTCAAGTTAATTAAAATACAAAGTATATTGTCCATGGGGTCTTGGACACACAGTGATTGGGTGTTCTATTAAGGCGCTCCTTGATGTGAAGTCATTAGTTCAATTCTCCACCGCGATGGGGGTGATATAGGGGTGATATATTAGACATGATGAAGATGTAATCCTACCAAGCTTACAAAATAAAAAATAAAAAATATATTTAATATTGACCCAATTAATAAATATATAATTAGAAATAAAATTATTTATATAGAGAGAGATGATATATCATATATAGATAATAGTTATTGAGTCAAGAGGTGTTCTAGAGCCTAATATGGGGGCCATGTTGTAGTTTTGAGTGTAAACATTTAAATGTCGACTCAATAAAAAAATATTTATGTAAATGAATACCTAAAGTTATTCCCTACCATAATTTAAGCAAGTGTTTTATCCAAAATAGGTAGGATTTGTATGTACTATCCACCATTATTTATGTATTTCGTACCACAAAAATAAATATAAATAAAAAATTGATAGTTACTTTCACTTAACATCTATTTTAACAATAAAATTTCATATATAAAAATATATATATGATAAAATAATTATTATTTATTATTTATTAATTTATATAATTAAAATCAAAGAAATGATAATTCACACTTATAAATATATATTAATGATTATTTTGTAGCTATTATAATTATTTATGATATTATGGTAATATATTTAATACACTCTAAATATTTTACATGATATTAAATTAGATATCTTACAGCCTATTAATTTATTTAAGTGACATAAGATTATTATATATCTTGGAGACAAAGGTGATGCTTCCATCATGGAATTCATGAAGAGTTTGTTGGGAATAAACTTCAAACTCATAAAAAAAAGAGGTGAAGGTTGCCATGGAGGACCTGTTTGGGCATTTCTAACCAATTTTCCCTCACTGTAACTTGAGAGATTGTTGCAAGTTTAGGTATTTCTTTCTGCAAGTCAAACATTTCTATTAATTCTTAAATAGATTAAATCATGGAGAGATCTTTTGCAGAAAAACTAAGGCCTCACTCCTACCAGATTTGTTGGTCATCAAGTACAAGCAAAAGAACTTTGAAAATGTGAGCCCACATATCAATGGCCCTGAAAGTCCATAACTATGCAAAAAATAAAATATAGCCTACCCACCTCATTACCCATGAACATCATTAGGTTCCTGAGCAGCATTACCACCCTCGTCGGGGTGGTGGAAAGCGTCGTGAACATGTGATTCCATGTGTACCATACGTCCATCGGAGTTTTCCATCCTAACCTGAAGTTGCTTCTAGCCTCTATGAAGGGAATCCTGGCAGCCAAGGATCGTTAGTGGTTATGTTGAATATCGTTGAGGAAATTGATGACTTGATTCTGGTCATCGTGGTGATTTTGAGTATGTTGATCAACCGATGCTTAAATTACACAAATTTGAGCCTCCAAGGAGTCAAACGGGGGTGGCAAATCCATTCGTCTAGGACAGCCACCGGGCGGTTGATCCAATTCTCATTCATCCATAGGTGGAACCACTTGAGGTCGGTCTCCCTGGCCCCTCTATCCCCCACCTCATCGCGACCTTCCTCTTTGTCGTTACATAGGGGGCCCTCATAGAGGACTCCATGGCCCCAAGATAAGAAACCATCCCACAATAGCCTGGGCTACTCTCCAAACCCACATGAACACCCCCTTCTCAGGCAAGAAGTAACCCTCCTCCCCACACCGTTGTTGAAAGGCAAACAAATGTCTAGAGATGACCCCAACTCCTCTCTTCAGGGCAACACACTGTACTAAAACCGACACCAGAATTAACCAAGGTCTAAAAGATTCAACACCCACCCCTCTAACAAAGAAGCATCAAGTCTTCATGGTATCTCCAAATAAGGGATCCTCATAGAAATACCACAAATCCTCCATGAGACCACGCACCCCAAGGTAACTCGCAACTTTTCTACTAAGGCTCCTTTGGCCTTTGGAAGCCCTAAAGGACACTAACACATATCTCAACACTGATCAGAAGGAGCTATAGGGCCACCCATGACCAAAATTCATCGAGAAGAGAGAAGAAGCCTTCCAAGGCCACCCACCGAGGAGGAATGACGCCTTTTTCGCACCCTAACTGCCAATTAGACCAAACTGACTTAGCATACCACAATTCTACCAATGGATAGCCAAAGGAATTGATTTACCTGGTAAAATGCATGAAACTCCGCTCTATTACCCTTTGCGTTGAGAGACCCAATTTCTAAATGGAGCTCCTCACCAAAGTTCCCAACGCTATGGACCAAAAATGCAACAAGTAAAAATTCCGAACAGCTCTGTGAACCAATGTCCCATATTATCATCTGAGTAACTAAGAGTGACCATGCACCTCCAAAGAAATGTCTACCACCTGTGCAAGCGCTCCCCCACAAAATCAGGAACATGCTAGGCTTTCTAAGAGAGGCCCCTTGTAATTCTTATACAAATCCATCAACAAACCCAACTCTCATCTCACAAGTCCAAAAATTACATGCAAATGCCATTACGAACAATATTATAACCATTATAACCTTGAGAAAGTTATTTTGTAGGTCACTTAACTTTGCTTGCCTAACATGTCTTAGTATCATAGTTCCCGCGTGGGAGGGCCATTGCCCATGGCTTGAGTGACATTACCTGCATCTCTCACCCCCAACGGGGAGCAAGTTTAGGTATTTGAATAATATTAAAAAATTTAATATAATATTGGGTTTAATATTAATATTAATATAATGTTATATTAATATCAGCCTAGATCCATCTTAACTCCAAATAAACTTTGAAACAGGAACTCTGGCCAAAAAACTCCAAAAAAAGATCAAAAACAGTGCTAAAAACGAAAAGTGTGTATACTGGAATGATGGTTTTTTTTTTAGGGACAATTTTGAACATGTTTTAAAAATGGCAGTGAAAACGAAATTTTCGTGCAAAATACAGCTTGAAAACGAAAAAGTGATTATACTAGAACGATGATTTTTTTTTTTAGGGTCAATCTTCAAAATTTAAAAAAAATGCTAGTAAATTGATCCAACAACATAAAAATGACTCATAACTTCTCATTTAACATCATATGAAAATCAAAAATTTTATTTCAAGATACGATGCATACATCAGTTAGATAAACTGTCTTAAACAATTATTCAAAATCACTCATATTTTCTTGCACACTATCAGAATTCACATCTTAAGATGAGTGACTAGATGCTGACGAAGATGTTCCATATTCTTCTCTTTCATCAACTAGTGCCCCATCTGAGTCCACATGCATGCCCATCATTTTAGGTTTCAAAATTCTTCTAGATCTATGACTGGTTGCAGCAGACTCCCCTCTCAACATTGTTCCTTCTGGTAACAACCTTTTTCAGAATCTCTATAGTCTTGAAGCGAAGAGTTCCTCTCTTTGTTAAATTGAAGTCATAAACAAGTATGTCAACATCCTCCAATTTTAATATGTCTGTGCGGCGACGATTTATATTCATACCCTTTCTTTTTCTCTTTCCGCCATTTTTTTTGTCAACTACCATCTCTGGCTTATACACACCATTGAATGGGTGTGTATTTGTGGCATACCAATGTACTTCAACACTTGTAACATCCTCATTTTCTGTAAAGACCTTTATAACTTTAGCAACCCAGAATGGATAGCCATTGGGATCTCCATCTGCTAGCACTGCGATCATGCAACCCTCCTTAATATCTTGTACTGAACCCCTGTAAAGGTATTCCATGGCTTCACGTTGTGCACGAGATCTTCTGGAACCAATATACATCTCTCTTTCCTCTGCCTGTGAAGAATTAATAATACCTTGAGATTGTTGTTGTTCAACAATGTTTATTTCCTCATGTGCATTCGACACATTTTGTGGCCAAATAAATGGATTTTTCAAAGGTATATCTTCATTTGTTGTTGTTGAAATGATATCACTTTGATTATTGAAAAATGACTCCCACCAAACTGAATCAGCAATGTCAAATTACTCATATGTATATCTAATACATTTTTAATTTCTTCTAGGCAATCAAAATAATTTATATCTCTATTTTGTCTGCGTGCATTATGAACTTCACCAACTGATTTTAATAACAATATTTTTGATGCAAATATTGGATGATCTGGAATGAACTTCAAAAATTGCAAACCTGATGATGATGCCCATTCTGCA
The DNA here is from genome assembly GCA_031772625.1 of Pinus tabuliformis. NCBI lineage: Eukaryota > Viridiplantae > Streptophyta > Pinopsida > Pinales > Pinaceae > Pinus > Pinus tabuliformis. Next base: position 100,284,754 of record CM062818.1, on the reverse strand, counting down.
GTAGATGAATACTTCTTGCCCCATATCAGTGTTTTCCCATCAATTTTTTTGATACAAAATTGATGTTGGAAGCTAATGTCATTAAGCTGTTCAATGCATTTCCCGTCACCATATGGTCCCATAATAAACCTTCGCATGTCAACAGTTTCTTCTAACACATCAAAAGTAGGCTCTGGCATGTATGATTTCTTAATACATTCAATTAATGATGGCAAGCTCCCAACTTCCTTCCTCCTCAATGTGAATGAAAAACGACTGAACATCTGATCAATATGGTCATGAGTGTGACCAACAAGAAGGAAACCAACCTTTACCTTCTAAAAAATTCTCAATTCAACAAGCATGTTTAGATATCCAAAAACAACCTGATTTTTGTTTTCACGGCAAGTGTTGTCCAATTGTAGATACAAAACTTCAGGAAGATTACCAAACCAATGAGAAAGCACATCATGAATTATGGTTATGGTCAGATTTGCATCATTATGAATATTTGGAGCTGTGAAGTACACCTTTGGCAACATTTTCCCATTGAAGACCATACAACCGACCAAGTGATACTGAATAAAATTTTCCTCCTGTAAATTTTTGGGTGTGCGAACAAAATGTGGTAAAAGTGTTTTCTTCTGGTCCATACCATCAATTATCAAACCCAAATATTTATTCGGATTATCATAACACTTCTTTCGATGCTTGTACAACTTTTTCCTTTCATTTGTTTGTTGTTCACGATGCTCCTGAAGTTCTTTGACAATTGAATCTACACAACATAAAAGAAAGCCATTAAGAAATATGTTTTCATACTTGATGAATATACAATTTTAAAAGTTAAAGTTATGAATGCTTACCTCTTTCTGACCCTTCACATTTGTCCCTTTTTTATTTAAGAGAAGCACATGTACTGCAAATCCCCATCCTTGTCTTCTTAGGAATACGGACATTGTTGAATTCTTTCTTCCATACCTTCACAAAATATTGATATGTAATAAACCGACCATGTCCCTCAGCACCTTCTGCATATTCTTTGTATAAGTTGTAGATTTCTCGTCTTGAAAAATTATCTGGAATATGTATTATCTCTCTATTTGGCATACACTCTCCATGCTTTGAAAATAAATCTTTCATTCGTGACATTGCAGTATTTGATAAGGGCCCAAACTGTCTTTTATGACATACTTCAGAATAAAATGTGGGATCCTTTTCCAAATTTTCTTGAATTCTCGAGAGACGAAAATTCCCAATCGAATGAAACATTTTGAAAGCTTTTCTACAGATAAATAAAGTTCTAATATGATAATCATAACCTGACAATGTAGATTGCATGCACCCAACTAAATATGAATTTTGCATGCTTTTATTCATTGACAAATGTCTCTTCCTGCTCTCTAATGCAAATTTGAAATCCATATGTTTCAAGCAATCTTTTTGGCAACATTCACTTGAAATGAGTGCGCTGATAGAACTTCTTCGCGTCAAATATTCTACTCTACCCCTTGTATAACCAGAACATCTTGCATTGATATGAAAAGGTCTACTCCTACTCCTCGATACAATATTTCTTGGCAACATCTCCATCATTGGATCATCATTTATATAAGGATTTTCATCATCATTAAGAGGAATGTTATCCACACTATGATCATCTGTGCTTTTCAAATACTGACTTGGAGGATATTCTTCATCTTCCCCTTCTTCGGTGCTACTTTCATAGTCCTTAGAATTCAGACTCAGTGGAAAATTTGACTCGATGTTTATTGGATATTCTTCCTCATGTGCATTTTCAGTGCTACTCTCATAGTCCATAGAATTAGGACTAAGTGCATCATCCTGTCCTTCATCACTACTACCTTTATACTCATTAGAATTAGGACTAAGTGCATCATCCTGTCCTTCATCACTGCTGCTCTCATAGTCCTTAGAATTAGGACTAAGAGGACATTGTGACACGCCATTCTTTTGAACTTCATCATCACACTCTTCATCATTGTTGCTCTCATAGTCCTTAGAATTAGGACTAAGTGGACACCGTGACACTCCATTATTTTGAAATTCATCATCCCGCTCTTCATCACTATTGCTGTCATAGTCCTTAGAATTAAGAATAACTGGACACCATGACACTCCATACTTTTGAAATTCATCATCCTGCTCTTCATTAAAGCTTCTCTCATAGTCGTTCATAGTCCTTAGAATTAGGACTAACTAGACACTGTGACACTCCATACTTTTGAAATTCATCATCATGCTCTTCATCACTGCTGCTCTCATAGTCCTTAGAATTAGGACTAAGTGGACACTTTGACACTCCATTCTTTTGAAATTCGTTATCACGCTCTTCATCACTGCTGCTCTCATAGTCCTTAGAATTAGGACTAAGTGGACACCGTGACACTCCATTCTTTTGAAATTCGTCATCATGCTCTTCAACACTGTTGCTCTCATAGTCCTTAGAATTAGGACTAAGTGGACACCGTGACACTCCATTCTTTTGAACTTCACCATCATGCTCTTCATCATTGTTTCTCTCATAGTCCTTAGAATTAGGACTAAGTGGACACTGTGACACTCCATTCTTTTGAAATTTGTCATCAAGCTCATCATCACTGCTACTTTCATAGTCCTTCAAATTCGAACTAAGTGGAATCTGTGACTATTTATTTATTTGAAATTCTCCATCCCCTCTTTCATCAGTGCTGCTCTCATAGTCCTTAGGATCAGGACTAAGTGGAAGAATTGACTTTCTATTCATAGTGGAAGAATTCCCGCTATATTCATCCATATGAATAGAGTTGTTACGCGATGAAGATGTTGATGTTGTATAAATCGAAACTTCACTATCAAGACAATCCATCCCTTTCAAATAGAAGATGTTGAATGATACAAATGGAGAGTCTCCTAAAGATATTATATAGCTTAGAGAATGAAATTCTCCCTCCAAAAATTTCCCCTCCAAAAAGTTTCGCGAAAATATTTTCCTCCTAAAAGTTTGTGAGATTTATTTCTCTTCATTATTTTATTTTACAATTTAATGAAAAATGTAAACTAAATTTTTTATGAAATAAATCATTAAAGTTAAAATTGTAAACTACAACTTCTACCTAAATTATTTTAATAGTCAAAGTATATAATATTTACTAAACAATTGAATGTTTTTTTTTTTTTTTAATTTTTATAATACATTCTGAAACAAATTAATCCCACATTCACCCCGCTGTAAAACAATTCCATAATATTCGCTTTATCATATTTTCCTTCATCGCCATAAAAAAATTAATATGTTAAAATTTTTTAAAACTAATTAATCCCTCATTCATCGTACGGTAAAACATCTCCATAATTTCACCTATATACTGAATTCCATTATCACTATTACTCACATTACATCAAGGTTTTCTGAGGTTCGTTGAAAGACTTGGAGCGAATTTGTGGAGCAACTACATTGCTATCAACAACATATTCACCGAAGAATTCTCGCAATTGAAAGGTCAGTTAAATTTGTTTCCTCGAAAATTTTCATATTAAATTAGTTTAATGAAATAGATTTTTTTTTTTTTTTTTTTTTGTCAGCCAAATTAACCAATACTTCCGTCGTGAGCATGGTGGGCCCAGAAAAGCTGGGCACCCCCATCCCGCAATTGGTCGGCCATCCGCCCCCTCCGCACACCCTACTGGACCCCTCCCCAAACTCCTCCACCCTGTCCCCCCGCCCACTCCACGCCCCCCTCTCCCACCGCTACCGCCTACCCCCTGCCCCCCACCCCTAGCCACCCTCCCGCCCCCCTCACGCCCCTCCGACCCACCGCACCCCACCCCGCAATCAGCCGGCCATTCCACCCCACCCCACCGCACCCCACCCCCCTCCGCCCCTACCCCCTACCCCGCACCCCCCGCTCCCCCATACCGCACCCCACCCCACAATCGAACGGCCACCTCACCCCACCCTTACCACCCTTCCACCCCTACCCCCACACTGCCACCCCACCCCCACCCCCACCGTCCAAACCCCCTCGCACGCCACCCCTACCCCCGCCCTCCTCCCCACCGCACCCCATCACCCCCCCTCCCTCGGCCACCCCTACCCCTACCCTCCTCCGCACCCCACCACACCCTCCCCTCCCTTGGCCACCCCTAGCCTCACCCTCCTCCCCCTACCACCCGCCCAACCCCACCCTCCGGCCCCCCTTCCCCACCCCACCCAACCAACCACCCCCATTGCCGCCCCTCCTCACCCACCCATACCCCCGCCCTTCGCCCCCTCCCTGCACCACCCCGATGGCCCGCCCGCCCACCTGCCTGGGTGGCCGGAGTAGCTGGGATGGCGGGGTGGGGGGCGGAATCGGACGGCCACCCGAGTGGGCGAGAAGGCGGGCAGGCCGCGGGGGTGGCGCGGGGTGGGGCGCGACCGCCCAACCCCGCGCCAGCCTGGCGACCCGCCCGCCCGGGAATCGGACGACCACCCGGGGCTGGCGGGTGGGCCGCCGGGGTGGTGCGGCGTGGGGCGCGGCTGCCCACCCCGCGCCACCCCGTCGGCCCATTCGGGTTGGTCTTCCGATTTCGGGAATTGGATGGCCATCCCAGGCGAGCGGGCGGGCTGCCGGGGTGGCGCGGGGAGGGTGGGTGGGGCGCGCGGGTGGGGTGGGGTGGGGTGGGGTGGGGTGGGGTGGCCGGGTGGGGTGGTCGGCGAGCGGATGGGGTGGACAGTCGGGTGGGGTGGGGTGGGGTGGTCGGGCGGGCGAGTGGGGTTGGCGCCGGGTGGGGTGGGTGGGTGGGGTATGGCGCCGAGTGGGGTGGCTGAGTGGGGCACCGGGTGGGCGGGTGGGGTGGCCAGGCGAGTTCCGAGTGGGGTGGGCGGGTGCAGGCGGGGCGCCGGGTGGGATGGGCGGGGGTGAGGAGGGGCGTGAGGGGGTGGGGAGGGGAGTGTGGGGCGAGGGGGTGGGTAGGGTGAGGGAAGGCACCGGCGCGCGCGGGTGGGGTGGCCGGGTGGGGGTGAGGAGGGGCGTGAGGGGGTGGGGAGAGGAGTGTGGGGGGAGGGGCGGGGTAGGGTGAGGGGAGGAGGCGGGAAGGGGCGAGAGTGGGGGGGGTGGGCATGAGGGGGTGGGGTGACGGGTGGGGAGGGGCAGGCACTGGGCTAGGCTGGGTTGGGCGGGCGGGTGGGACGCCGGGTTGGGTGGGGTGTGCGCGGGTGAGGAGGGGCGTGACGGGGTGGGGAGGGGAGTGTGGGGGGAGGGGGCGGGTAGGATGGGCAGAGCTGGGTGGGAAGGGGTGGGTAGGGTGCGAGGAGGGGGTGGGTAGGGTGGGCGGAGCGGGGTGGGAAGGGGCGGACGTGAGGGGGTGGGGTGAGGGGTGGAGTGGGGGCGGGTGGGGCACCCGGCGGGGTGGGGTGGGTGGAGGTAACGAGGGGCGTGAGGGGGTTGGGAGGGGAGTGTGGGGGGAGGGGGTGGATAGGCTGGGGGGAGCGGGGTGGGAAGGGGCGGTCATGAGGGGGTGGGGTGAGGGGTGGAGGGGGGCCGGGTGGGGTATGGTGGACGGGCGGGTGGGGTGGGGTGGACGGGCGGGTGGGGTGGGGCGGACAGGCGGGTGGGCGGGCGGGGCGTGAGGGGGTGGGGAGGGGAGTGTGGGGGGAGGGGGGTGTGAAGGGGCGGGAGTGGGGAGGTGGGAAGGAGAGGGCGTGAGGGGGTGAGGTGAGGGTTGGGGGGCGCTGGGTGGGGCGTGAAGGGGTGGGGAGGGAAGTGTGGGTGGAGCGCGCGGGTAGGGTGGCGAGAGGGGGGTGTGAACGAGCGGGAGTGGGGACGTGGGAAGGGGTGGGCGTGAGAGGGTGGAGTGAGGGGTGGACGGGGTGGAAGGGGCAGGCGTGAGGGGGTGGGGTGAGAGGTGGCAGAGGGGTAAGGGGTGGGTGAGAGGGTCGAGGGACAGGCAGGCAAGAGGGGTCGGCGGGGTGGAAGGGGTGGGCGTGTAGGGAGGGGGGAGGTGTGGGCAGAAGGGGCGGGCGGGCCGCCTGGGTGGTGCAGTGAGGAGCTGCCGCAACCCCATCCTACGCCACCATGACGACCTGCCTGTCCGCCCGCGGAGGTTGCGCGATTCTCGAAATTGCCCGCCACTCTATGGATGGACGAGGTGGTGTGGGCGGAGCTGGGTGGGAAGGGGCGGGTAGGGTGCGAGGAGGGGGCGGGTAGGGTGGGCGGAGCGGGTGGGAAGGGGCAGACGTGAGGGGGTGGGGTGAGGGGTGGAGTGGGGGCGGGTAGGGTACGAGGAGGGGGTGGGTAGGGTGGGCGGAGCGGGGTGGGAAGGGGCGGACATGAGGGGGTGGGGTGAGGGGTGGAGTAGGGGCGGGTGGGGCACCAGGCGGGGTGGGGTGAGGGGTGGAGGGGGGTCGGGTGGGTGGGGTATGGCGGACGGGCGGGTGGGCGAGCGGTGCCGGGAGGGGCGTGAGGGGGTGGGGAGGCGAGTGTGGGGGGAGGGGGGTGTGAAGGGGCGGGAGTGGGGAGGTGGGAAGGGGCGGGCGTGAGGGGGTGAGGTGAGGGGTGGGGGGCGCCGGGTGGGGCGTGAAGGGGTGGGGAGGCAAGTGTGGGGGGAGCGCGCGGGTAGGGTGGCGAGAGGGGGGTGTGAACGGGCGGGAGTGGGGACGTGGGAAGGGGTGGGCGTGAGAGGGTGGAGTGAGGGGTGGACGGGGTGGAAGGGGCGGGCGTGAGGGGGTGGGGTGAGAGGTGGCAGAGGGGTATGGGGTGGGTGAGAGGGTCGAGGGACAGGCAGGTAGGAGGGGTTGGCGTGTAAGGAGGGGGGAGGTGTGGGCGGAAGGGGCGGGCGGGCCGCCTGGGTGGTGTGGTGAGGAGCTGCCGCAACCCCATCGTGCGCCACCATGGCGACCTGCCTGTCCGCCCGCGGAGGTTGCGCGATTCTCGAAATCGCCCGCCACTTTGTGGATGGACGAGGTGGTGTCGGTGGGCTTCTGCCATTTCTTAGTGTTAATATTTTTTTAATTTCAATTATCTGATTATACAAATTAAACATTTATGATATATTTTCGTTGTGGATTTAAGTTAATATGTTTTTGTTATTTACTGATTTATGTGTTTCTATTTTTCAGGAAAATGACATCAAAGAAGATTTTTGTGAATCTTTCTAGACCAAAGACTCTTAAAGGTGCATCTTCAAAAAACATTGGTGAACGAACTCCACATGAGCTCATGGCTACAAATATTTCAAGTGCCTCAAATGATAAGAAGATGATTTCAGACTAGAAGAATTCAAAAGAGGTGAAATTCCCATCAAGACTCTGGTATGTGAAAGAAAGAGAGCCAAAATGTGAATATATATCTATATATTGATATACCGAATGATAATGGAATTTTTTAGCTGATGGGAAGAGTCATAGATATGTGTTCGGTACCGGACACTGAAGTTGTTTACATACTTACAAAAGCTTTTAAGTCACATGAAAGGATTAAATATCGACTATCATATTCATTGTATGACACGAGAGAGGTATCTACAAAGTTGTGTAAACAAATCGTAAATGAGATGAAACAAAACATCATAAGTATTGTTATTTATATTTATATTTTGTGTTCTTGAAAGTGTCTCGCTATATTTTTTTAACTTTGTTTTATTGACATATGATATTTTGTTTGGAAGAATTTTGTTGAAAGTTGTTCAATTAGGTTGGGAGGCATTCATTTCATAGAGCATGATATCATGAAAGTTGTCAGCATTTTTTACTCAGTGTCAGAAGAAGATATGGAAAACAAGCAAAATGTAGTAATTGATGATGCTACAAAACTACATCCAAAGGATAAATAAAAAAAGGCCTCTAGTGGATAAATCTAGCAAGGGTAGACAAGTTACTTTTGAGGACGATGAAGTTGAAACTGACAGTGAAGCATATGTTGTCGTTACTAAAGATGACATTGGAACTGAGAAGAGCCGTAAAAGACCAAAAGTAACAATGCCCAAGAATAAATATGTTGAGAATGTTATGACGAAGAAAAGTAAAGTTGAAGATTTTGAAGTAGTCATTACCAGTGGTCAAGAACCTAGTGAAACTTCAAAAGAAAGCAGAGAAATCGTTACACCAAGAGTTGATTTAGAGGATGGCATTATCAAAACAAAACAAAATGCCATTCGACAGAATTTGACAAAGAGAAACTTAATTGATGGTGGTCGTACATTTCAGCTTAATGTCAGACAAATCTATAAGGCAAGTGAAGGACAATGTCAATATCAAGTCAGAAAGCCACACCATCTGCATGTTCATAACTTGAAGACATTGATGAGGTACAATCCATATGCTCATGTGGTTATTTATGTGTTTCTTGTTGATCCAGTTCAAGTTCCCAATAAAGAAGCATTTGATAAGTCAAAATGTTTTGAATACAATTATTATGTGCTTGGGGGGAACCATTCTATAGAAGCTCAAAGACAATTGATGGAGGAATATCCCAATAACCCACGTTTTGAAACAATGAAATGTATCATTTATGCTGGTTTATCGGATACAGAAGCAAAGTTAGTAGCATGGGATCATAATTCAGATAATGAATATAGGATGTCTATGACTTTCATCCAAAGGGTTAGATTTATTCATAGTGAATTTCAAGAAAAATGTGGTGGGGATAGGATAAATGTTACTGCAGATTTCCAAAGGGAATGTTGTATGGAAATAGGCTATCAAATTGAAGAGAAACCCAATTCAAAAGGTGGAAAACGCAACCTTCCTAGTGATATATTCAGAGGTGTTGATAACATTTTCCAATTGGCATTTAGAACTGGAGATGTTTGGAAGTTGATTAATGAGATTTTTAGCATGTGGGAAAACATTGGCATTAAAAACCTGAAGGTCAAAAAGTTTAAGCCATTGATATGTGGTGGCAGTAAATCAGCTCCTGAATTGAAGCAGCTTCCAGAAGATATGACTATCACACCTTGGAGAGCAATGCAAGGAGTGAAAGATGGAAAAAATGTCAAAACAATATTATCTCGTGTGAAGTCAGGGGAATTACATTGGAGGAACTGTCTGAGCAATTTCAAAAGTAAGTTTGTTGAATTATTTTTATTTATTTCTAGATTATAATTTTCTTTTAAATAAAACATGTTGTTCTTGGTAGTATTTGTTATACATATCATTATATTAACTTTTTCTTACTTTATCTATGCAATCACAAAGTTTACATGAAAATTCAAGAACAAATGGTTAAATTGTTGAATGAAGATAGTTGGGATGATGTTGTACGCAACTATCCAGATTCAAGTTCTACATCAACATTAAAAGCTTTTTATCTTGCATTTAAAAAGGTATCTTGATTTACACATTCATTTTTATTCATCTGTGTACTATTTTTAATTTATAACTTACACATATATTTGTTTATTTTATAAAAGATGAAGAAGGATGATAATGGAGCGTCAACTAGCTTTAGAACCTTTATTGAAAAAATAAAGATCGAAAGACTAAGGAAGCAATGTATTAAGAACATTGAACTTGATCCAACTCTTACTCATTTCATTTGGAATGGGCTAGACACTATTCAATATCAAGTAATACAAGGCGACTGTGAAGACATTGCTAAACTCATACCTAAAAGGGAGTATGCCCTAGTTATTGCAGATATTCCCCATGGTTTCAATATTCCAAACATTGACTATGATAGTGACCCTTATAATTATCAAGCTCTTAGTAAAGTGGTTGCGGAATTTGTAGAAGTCACATCATCACCATTATGGAGATTTGTGACATTTCATTCAGACACACAATTCGCAATGATATTATCAAGCTTCAAGGGGAAAACAAATTCAAGGATGCAGCTTACATGGTAAGACGTTTAAAATGTATATTTGATCAATGTTGAAAAATTCATTTATGTACAAGTTGATTGGACTTTTGCTATTTCATGTTATAGGCAAAAGTCAAATCTTCTTAACCGTGAAGATCGAGTATTTATAAATGATTGTGAGTTCATTCATATTGATAGTTGGGCAAAATATGATAGCTATATGTCTATGATTTTAAATCGGGTAGACGGAAAGAGTCATAGCCAAACACTGACTTATGATGTTGTTGTGAGAAAACTAACATATGAAGACAAAGAAGCAAAAGGAGAGATAGTTAACATTTATCAAAAACCACAATTATTGATTAACTATCTTATAGACATATGTTCAAATGAAAGAGATTGGGTTCTGGATTTTTGGCTCGGGTAAGTTTTATTATATGGAATTGAATTTGAATATGTTATTTTTTAATTAATATGTCATTGTATTAATTTACTTCATTATTTATTTTGTGCTTGATAATTAGGTACAACACTAGCATGTTGCCTTCAAAAAAGAAGAAATCGTATTGCAATTGAAAAATATCTATTATAGTGCAATTTCATTCAGCAAAGAATTAATGCTCTTCAATTTCTTCCAGATGCAATGCAAGAAATTGGGTTGAAGAAATGGGACTTTAATGAATCACGTGTGACAAAAAAGGCAAAGGAACCTCAACCACCATTACATGAGATGTTTGGAAAGACATACATTGGGAGATTTGCAGACATCAAAGATCCATTAGAAGATGAAAATGAGCAAAAGGAAACAGAAAATATTGTGGAAGAAGACAATGATAAAACTCAAGGACGAAGAGTTTGGATTACGTGACATTGTTGATTAAATTTAAGTTGTGCTTGGAAATCAAACTCATTTTTTGTAACTATTAAGTAATTATACTTGCAATGTTTTGACTTTGACATTTTATGAATAGAATATACACTCAATTAAGGTTGTTATGCATTCAATATTTGTAATACGTGATTTTCGCATTAATTTTTAAGTTAATCATTATTTTTTGAAAAAAAAAAATGATTATTATTATTTTTTTGACATGAAATTCATAATATATATATATATATATATATATATATATATATATCTATTATTTAACTATTTTTAGTTAAAATTTTCGTATAAAATTGTGATTTTCGCATGTCAATTGTAGCAAAAAATTATCAAAACATGTAGTTTTTTAGTTATAGTTATGTTAAAAATGGTTATTTTTATGTTCCTTGTTAAAAAATATTGTTTTTTAGAAACAATTATTTCTTGTGGATTGAAAAATTAATTAACGATGTATAAATATGTAGAATATCGAAAATTCAAAATATCGACCTTCTTCTTTAAATATGCAAAGCAATAAAAACCTCACTACAAAAAAATTAAAATTAAAATAAAAACAAGAAAATATGAAGAAAAAACCACTTCAAAAATTATTAAATTTACAAAATAATTATTTACATTTCATACATTAAACAAACAAAAACAAATTTTTAAAAAAAGGGCCTGGTGTAGAATTACCACGTTTTTAAATCGGCATAAAAAACACTACCATTCTAAAACGCAATGTACATAAAAAAATTTATAATGCCAGAAACTAAGCTCTAAAAAACACATGTGTTTTGCATCACCCCTTTTCAAAATCGGGTCACTTTTTTGCTATCTCTACAAAACGGGTAACAGTATGAGTTCCTGTTTAAAAGTTTACATTGTTAATATATCAAGTGTTGAGAGGATCAAATCTCTTAAGTTGCAAACCACTTTTTGAGTGCAAAAATCAGGGAAAAGTTTACACCTTGAAAGATTTGATTCCTATTGAAGCTTGATAGATCTAGAGTTGAGATCTTAAAAATTAAAGTAAAGATTCATATTCATAATCATTATATTTTAGATTTTCATATTTAAATTTAAAAAATTTAACACTTATTTTTTTTCTAATTAATATATATAAATTTAAAAATTATAAAAACATATTAAAGGAAAATGTGAAAGCATATATATATCGAGGTGGGGGGCACTATTTGTGTTTTAATAAAAACTATCATAGATGCAATATTTTAAGATGCAAACTGCTTTTTAAGTGTACTTCGAGAGATTTGATTCATCTGCACTCCTGGTAAATCTAGATTTAAGATGGATCTATGCGGGTTTGAGCAAAACACTAATAAAAAATTGTTACATGTTATATGTTAAAAAATTGTTATATGTTACATGTTTCTTTATATATATATATATATATATATATATATATCCTAGCCTAGGTCCATCTTAACCCCAGATCTATCAAACACCAAGAGAGATCAAATCTCTCAAGCTGCAAACCTCTTTTTGAGCGCAAAACTTGAAGAAATGTTTGCACCTCGAGAGATTTTATCCCTCTCGGGGATTGATAGATCTAGGATTAAGATGTATCTAGGTTGCTTATATAATGCTATATAACATCTATATTTGTATCTATGTGTCTCTTTCTTATTCCCTCTCCCTATCTGACCCCCTAAACATGCACATTTTCTCTCCAAATCTATCTCTCTCTTTGTCCCTCCCTCTTCCTCTCCCTCCTCTTTCTCGCCCTTTTCTCTCTCTCCCTCTTCCCCTTCTTTCCCCCTCTCTCTCCCCCCCTCTCTCCTTCTCTCTCTCTTCCATCCCACTCTCCTCTCTCCCTCACTCTCTCTCTATCTCTCCCTTGTCACTCCCTCTCTCTCTCAACCTTTCTCCCATTGTCTTTCTTCTTCCCTCCCTCTCTCCCCCTCCAAATCCATTTATTTCTCCTTCCCTCTCTTGAGTTCTCTCTCTCTTCCTTCCCCTCTCTCCCTTTCTCTCCCACCTCCCTTTGTTTCTCCCCCCCATCACTCTATAACACCCTCCTCCCAAATCTACCCAAGTAACCGGCCAACCTGGGTAAACATGTGATGAGAAGCTACTATGATATGATTTGGCTCCCTATGTGTCAGTTAAGGAAGTGTAATCGATGGAACAAATCACACAAACCTTCCACATCAGTAACAAAACTCATAGGAGCCATCCCAACCACTTAGGTAACTAGCCCCAAAGACCAACTGAAGTTTTAGTATATCAAACCCTTGGACGCTCCCTTGATATGGGCAAGGGTGCATCTGGGAGGCTCCAGGCACTCCCACAACAAGCGAAAGGGAGCTTCCAGAGAATTTTTTCCCCAATGTTGTGCCTGCGACTTCAGGATTTGTGCCACTCTTTAAGGCCCATAGCTCAGCTCACTACCTAGAACTCAATGACACCTTCAAAAATTAAATTTCACAGTGGAACAAATATACATTTGTAAAAACATCAACAAGGACTAGACTGGACCCCTACTAACCATGACATACATTTCATCAAACATGTCACAAACTTGAAAGCTACAGGTCTCAACAACAAAACTGAGCATAGGGGTCTCATACTTATCTGAAAATCACTAAGAAGCATTGATGCCTCAACACATTAGCTGCAATTTCATCTATTAGGCCATGGATACATTTTTCATTCATTTACAAGTAAAAACATGATATGACCCAAACATCATGACCATCATAAAATTCATTCACAACCAACATATAAACATTCGAGATGCAAAGCATAGAATAACCATATAAGCCACATAACAATATGCATATTTACCCATCAATACCAAGGAGAAAGAGAGCTCTTATTGATGATTGCATAAGTCTACCACGTATGGGACTTCCACGAATCACCCAACCGTAAACTAGGCAGAACCAAATCTTTCTTCCAATCAGTCAGCCCTGTGCCATATTCCAAGCCTGAATGTGGGATATCATGAAAAAATTCCATCAAAACCGAACCAACGCTTCCAAAGGCCAAACCACCTCAACCCTCAACTAGTGATTCCACCTCACAGTTGGACATCACTAACCATCACCGGATTGGTCTCTACCCAAGCTATCTAGGGCTCCAAAGCGTTTGTTCCAACCCGGCTTCCAGGACTAGTAACTCAAGCCATAGATGTCACCAGGATTCTAGAGCGTTTTTCCAACCAAGGCTTCCAGGACTAGTAACTCAACCCATAGTTGTCGTTGGGCTTCTAGAGCATTTGTCCAACCAAGGCTTCCAGGACTAGTAACTCAACCCACCAAGGGATTCCAAATCATTTTTCCAACCAAGGCTTCCAGGACTAGTAACTCAACCCACCAAGGGCTTCCGAAGAGTTTGTCCAACCAAGGCTTCCAGGACTAGTAACTCAACCCAAGTTATTACAGGGATTCCAGAGTGTTTGTTCAACACAGGCTTCCAGGACTAGTAACTCAACCCAAGTTGTTACATGGCTTCCAGAGCATTTGTCCAACCAAAGCTTTCAAGAACTAATAACTCAACCCACAACCAAAGGCACAAGAAAACCAACCAGAAAACAAAAGTAAAACCCACAACACCATGACTATCCAGGAAATGGAAAGGCTAGGAAAATCCACTGTCAATCTAGGCAATTTTCCATGCCAATGACAGATCATAACCAAGAAACCACATGCATGTGCCATGCATGCCAAAACTAGTGAGGAAAACATGCATGCAACTTGATACTTACGAAGACATCCAACTGTAGTTGTTGATCTCGATGTCCTCTTGCACTTTCTTGTTCTTCCTTTGCCTTCTTGCTCCAAGCATCCAAGTATGCCACACTCTCCAAGAGTGCTCCAAGAAAACTCTTAAGTGTCCAAGAGTGAGAGAGAGAGAGAGATAATAATGAGAGAGCTCCAAAACTAAACTGACAAAATGTTACACTCACTAAACCTACCCACTGATCCTCAAAAGCCGTTTTATCAGTGAGGCCTCTATTTTCTTCAATTTCCACTATTGTCCTTCATTTTCCTCCTCACATGCAACCTATGACCTTTCACCTTCCTTTTCTCTTAATTTCCATTATCTTCATAAAGAAATGTGCTAAAAATGTCATTTTGCATTTTCAACGCCTTTGCCAATTTCCTTAGCCATAATAAACCGAAGTGACACCCACTAGGATGTTTTGTTCGACATTAAACTTGGAATATGTGCCCCATGTCCACGGACTTATATTTTTTTACATGAATTTTTAACCAGGGTTATTATAGAACGATCCCCATTGGGGGAACACAGTCCTTGGTGTTTAATGACACCTATAACCAACAACATTGTTGAAAACCAAAACATACTGCCCATGGAGCTTTATAACACTCCTCATTGCAGTATTTACAATGACCACTGTTGAAACATTACAAACATACAATTTATTGGATCTTTATAAAATATCTCATTACAATATTTACAATAATAATCACATATACACACATACACATTTGCTTCACCCAAAAAATAATCACACTATCTATGGAGCTTTATAAATCCAGCTCGATACAGTATTTACAATAATATACATATATACACATATGCACATTTGCTCAACCAACAAATAAAAGGATATGATTCTCGCATTTGCAATAAGGGAATCTAAAGGCTCACACCTCCACCCTCAAAGTAATACCAAGATTCACCTCCTTTCTAGAAAATCTAGAATCCACTGTCAAATTCAAAGCTACATCCAATGTCCAGCGTTATTGTTGGGATGGGGTCCCAGGGGTCAATTTTGTTGAGTTTTGAGTCATTTTTCTAATATCTTTTTGTAGCAAAAGTAAAGTCTCCACGAAATGTGGAAAGTGGAATGCGAAGCTAAGTAGAATCAAAGGGGATTTAGTCCCTTAGGTGGGTAGGTGATAGAGTTGTTTTGAGACCTGCCCATGGTCCGCAAGCGATGGTATTGCAAAGCAAACGTTATAAGTAGTCGAGTCATAGAAAGTCTAGAAGATAAATTTTAGTGAAGAATATTTGTAAGGGAAAGGTGCTAAGGCATGAAAGGTCTATTTCTTGTATTTAGGTGAAAGGGGAAGGCTCTTGCAGCTAAGTGCGCAGAGACCTTAGTAAGTCCGTAGTTGAGTGCGCAGGCCCCTGCAGCTGGGTGCGCAGGTATAAAGAGTCTGTATCTGAATGCTTATATCTAATAAAGATTGTTTTGGGTTGAAATTGATGCATTTATGTCCTTTTATTTACTTCTACAAAGTTCATGTATCTTCGCTCTGTAATCTGTTTAATATGAATTAATGCTTATTTAATGCGCGAAACTGGTAGATCTATAATCTTTATGCATGATAAGTACAATTAAGTACCTTCGTGAAGATCTGAAGGTAACTTAAATAGAGTTTCAGTAGTTGTCTGTTGAAAGTTATAGATTTGCGCGAAGGCAGATCTAATCCACGAGGGTATCAGAAAACCATCACACAGGCCTCTGGATGCAAAAACCTAGTTCTAGCATCCCACAATACTGCTTTGAGTGAGACTGCAACCTGCGCTACGCGGATTGTTGCCAAAAGGGCCAACAGTTTAGGGTTTTGTTGGTTGGCGTAGTTAAAGTTGAACCTCGGTCAGGCCCCATCAAGCCAACAAATCATTTTGTTGCCAAGACTTGGAGGCAGCAATTGCACAGGCATGCAAGATGCTGCCAGAACTTCACATTCCAGAGGATGCAGAAGCAGCAACGAAGATTTGGAAGTTGGTTGCCACAGTCAGAGAATCGAAGGATGAGATCAACCGAGTAACCTTTGACTTTCAAATGAAGATCTCAGAGCTGTAGTTGAAATTGCAGCCAACCACTCTGCCAAAGGTTTGGGAGCAACGTGGAGCAGCCATCAGGGAAAGCATGGGCACTTTGGATGCAGCAGTCACAGGCTGCACACTAATATTCGAACAGGCCATGGAGCTACAGACAACCTTGCAGGAGAATCAAAACCTACAAAAACTTGGCATAGACATCCGAGAGACACAATGACAGTTTGATGAAATCAGGGCGACTGCGCACACTTTAGCGCCAGTCCAGCGCCTTGCTCGATTACAGGAAGGAAAACAAATGCAATCACAAATTGAAGAGCTGCAGAGAAAAGATGTTGTTTTAAAGCCCATAATATAGCCATGGATAGAGGAAGCATGTCAGCTTACTCTGTCAGTCCATGACAAGTTGAAGACACTCCAGCAAACACAAAGAACGATGCGCTTAGCGATGGAAGGTCTGACTACGGAAACGCTAGTAGAGGAAGTGCAGCAAGCCACGGTACAGGGTTCTGTTGACATAGTAGCATTGCAGATCAAGTTCAGTGAACTCTGCGACAAGATAGAGGCACCAACCAAGTGACTCGAGGGCGAGTCACCATATTTGTCTTGGGGGTATGTTGGGATGGGGTCCCTGGGGTCAATTTTGTTGAGTTTTGAGTCATTTTTATAATATATTTTTGTAGCAAAGGTACAGTCTCCGTGAAATGTGGAAAATGGAGCACGAAGCTAAGTGTCCCTTAGGCGGGTAGGTGATAGAGTTGTTTTGAGACATGCCCATGGTCCACGGGCCATGGCATTGTAAAGCAAATGTTATAAGTAGTCAAGTCATAACAAGTCTAGAAGATAATTTTTAGTGAAGAATCTTTGTAAGTGTAAAGTTCTAAGGCAGGAAAGGTTTGTTTCTTGTACATAGGCGAAAGGGGAAGGCTCCTGCAGCTGAGTGCGTGAAGACCTTGGTAAGTTTGCAGCTGAGTGCGCAAAGACCTTGGTAAGTCTGCAGCTGAGTACGCAGGCCCCTGCAGTTGGGTGTGCAAAGATAAAGAGTCTGTATCTGAACACTTATATCTAATAAACATTGTTTTGGGCTGAAATTGATGCATTTGTGTCCTTTTATTTACTTCTGTAAAGTTTATGTATCTTCGCTCTGTAATCTGTTTAATGTGAATTAATACTTATTTACTGTGCAAAACTGGTAGATCTATAATCTTTATGCATGATAAGTACAATTAAGTACCTTTGTGAAGATCTGAAGGTCATTTAAATAGAGTTGCAGTAGTTGTCTGTCGAAAGCAGTAGATCTACACGAAGGTAGATCTAAGCCGCGAGAGTATCAGGAAACCATCACATAGGCCTCTAGATGCAGAAACCTAGTTCTAGCATCCCCCAATACTGCTTTGAGTGAGATTGCAACCTACACTACGTGGGTTGTTACCGAAAGGGCCAACAGTTTAGAGTTTTGTTGGTTGGTGCAGTTAAAGCTGAACCTAGGTCAAGCCCCATCAAGCCAATAGTTACAATCCTTGGCCACTTGCCCTCTTAGTGAACAGTTAACGACTCATTGTTCTAGGGTGCAATCCCAATGTGCATTTGATTCCATCTGGCAATGCCAATGACCAAAACAATTCCATAGCTGACTCCCTTCTCTGCTATATAGTCCCTTGGGTAATCCAATCACCCCCCTTCCGTGCAGTCACCCACCTTCCAAGTTTAGTTGGCGCCCCCATCCTGGATAGTCCATCCCTCGGTAAGGTTTCCTCGCATCAGAAGGTCTAGAAACCAAGGCATGTCCCTACCTCAAACCATCATATCGGTCATAGCATGCTCATGGAAATTAATGGGTACCAATGTCCCATAATGGCCTTGCTCTTGAAGATCTTTACCAACATATTGTTGCATTTTCCAATTCCTTTTGTTGTTGCAGCTAATTCTTGCAGTCGGTTTCAACCACCCAACCGGACATTTCCATGATTTCTTATACCAAGCACATAACTGCTATTAGAAATAAAATAAATTGAAATAACTTCAAATCACACCTCATTAGTGGCCCATCAATAAGGTATGATTGCAATTGTGTTCGCTTCCTGTCAAAACAAGTCAAACTAGCATCTTTGACCAAATCATCATGTATAAACATATCACATAAGGTTAACTCAAAGCACAACCATCATAGATCAAAATCATAAATCACATGTAACCATCATAAACCATAATCATAGTTCACATGTAATCATCATAGACGAGAATCATAAATCACATGCATAGTAAAATTGAATGACATACTGACATTTATCCTTCAATTGATCCTTTGTTTTTACCTTCGTCCTTATTTCGTATGCACTCTGGATCAGTTTCCACACCCGACAAACACCCAATGCCTTCTCCTCAACCATGTGCACATACACATAGTGTGCATCACACACATACAACACCATGCAATACATGCTCCTACACCTGACATAAAACACATACACCTACACCCAATGTACAACGCAACACAAATACGTACACATAGTACAACACAATGAATACATATGTAATGATGCCACGACTACACAATGCACATACATAGTACCACATGCCCGCAACACAACATGTATGAGATGTGCACAATACCACATGTACACCAATACCATATGTACAACATGTACACAGTACCACCTATGCACAACACCACCTACACAACATCACATGTACACGACACCACTTGCACAATGCGTACACAACGCAACATGTACATCGCACCACATGTACAATGTGTGCACAATACCCCAAGTACACAGCACCACATACATGACATGTACACAACATCCCCTGCACACAACACCATAGGTACAACATGTACACAACACCACATGCACACAAGACCACATGTACAATCATTCACACAACACCACATGTAAAATCATGCACACAACATCGTATGTACACAACACTGCATATACAACATGTACATAACATCATATGTACACAACACAACATATCCAACATGTGCACAACACCATATGCACACACCTTCACATATCCATCATGCGCACAATACGATATGTATAGAACACCGCATATCCAAAATGTACATAACACCATCTATACCCAGGACTACATATGCAATATGCACACAACACCATAAGTACAATTACTGAATATAAAATATGCACAACATATACACAACAATAGCACTGCACATCCAAAACCATACTGCCTCTACCAAGCAACCTTGCTTCCACTGTCTCTCTGACATCCATGCTTATCCTAGCATGCCACAAAGCACATTGTTTTCATTCCACTGATGTATCCTTCAACGTTACCTATCATAACATAAACATAGGCATAATACAAGCATACCACATCAATTCATATCCACATGAACTGACCTCATATATTTGTTATGACTACTCTTCCCACTTGATTCCTCATAAACCAAGAACCTCTTCATGCCATTCAGTCGCATAAGCAATCATTCCTACACAAGAATGATCCTTGGTGACCCTGTTAGATAACAATGTACATACATACATATATGCATATAAACATTAGCATAAAGCAACCATGATCACAACATAATTACTAGATATCATAAGGCCAAGGTTAAGAGAACTTCCTTTATTCATGCACAACATGCAAAATATTGAGAACAACAGTTTCCAACATAACCAAGGCATCTGAAATCTCAAATCCATTTACTTTACCCTTTTTGTTACCTTTCTCATGATTGTCCTATCACCGTCCATTTACCTCAATGGACCCAACCAATCCAACTAACTATCATATGCTTGCCTTCAGATGCCCTTATACATGCACTGAGCTTCATCCAAGCCTTACATCACCTGTTGGGTATGTAGGTTTTAACCCTGTACAGAAATTACCTACATACGAATTCTAAAACACAAAAAATAAATAATGTGAGAGCATAACACATAAAACACATATACACAACGATTTTCCCCTGGATCCCAAAACTAGGACTACCAGCTTGATTTTTCATTATGTTCCTTTCAATGTTACAATACATATTTATACATGTCGAAGCATCCAATATCATGGACCGAAAACCATCGCGTCCAAAACCATGTGCGAAAAACATGCACAAAACTATAGGTAGGTCCGCCCAACCTAATATAGGGTCCAAAACCAATTTTTTTCAGGGCGCTGCCCCGAACCCCATAGAGTGGGGTTACCTGCACCCCTAAAACCCCCTGTGACTGTTACACTAAAAAATGTCACCTTGACTACTTACAGTTAGTATGGCTCCAATCAACAAGTCATGCTACCCTCTTAGGCAAGTCTCATGCCTCTGTTATCCATCTCAAACTCAAAGAAGAGAGAAAGTCTTGTAAAAATCATGTTTATCTCTGGGGTCGCAGGTTCTCTCTAGCCTTACCTGCGGGGACGCTGATCATGTTCACAAAATATGCGTCCATGGACGCTCTGTATGTTAAGGGACAGGTGCGTCCCTCTGTAAAAGGCAAAATGCGCGAGTTTTATCTTGAAAAAGTTACTTGTGGTTACTTCTAGAACATTCTAGAGGTCGGTTTGATGAAATGGATGCGCCTCCAGTTGGTTCATGTATCTCTATTAAGGGGGAACCTATCCCATCAATAAGGGAGCTATCCCACCCATAGAGGGGGATGATCCCATTGATAGTGGACCTGAATAACCTCTTTACAGCACTATAAATGAAGGCATTGAGCCAGAAGGAGAAGAGGTTGGAGCTATACATTTTCTTTGGGTAAATGCTGCAGGATTTAGGTCTTCCATTAGAGCCTTTGTGAGGAGAGATTGTCTTCACTTGATTCTACTTGGGAGAGGGTGAGCTTTGTCAAAGTAGAGGAAAACCCTTGATGGACCCTGGGAGGAACTTGCACAACACCAAGGCCAGGTTGTAAGAGTTTCTTTGTTTCGTTATTAATACAAACTGGTTTATTTTTCTCAATAGCTTGTGTTAATGAGTTATTTCATGTGTTCCTTGGTCTGCATGTTGAATATATGTTTTATTATATGAAATGCAAGTGCTTGGTAATTGTTTGATTGTTTGTGGTTGCAGGAATTGACTTGAAGGAGGAGCTCATCCGGATCGTCAAGAACGGACTTCAACAACAGCGTTTTGGAATAAGGTAAGCCTAAACACTTGTAGTTTTCATGTTGTAAAAGGTGTATTTAGAGAAAGATCACTCCATTTTGTCTTGTTTGTCATTAGAATGTCTTAGACTTCTAGGAAGGTCAGTCGTGTCCGCACCCTTGACAGATTCCGTGTGACAAATTGGCGACTCCGCTGGGGAATCCATTAATGAGAGAGTCTTTTCCTTTATATGAACTTTGCTTTGAGAAAATCATTTTTATTTTCTGGTTTTTGACTGTGAGAATTAGTATTTGGGTGGCTTAGCTGTAGCTTTAGTTGGCTTTAGTTTTTCTTCCTTTTTCCAGAAAGACGCAGTCTCTGTGTGCTGCACAGTGCGTCCTTGGACGCGCTGTTGTCGACTGCACAGTGCGGGGTCGCACCTGTGACAACTGCTGGCCTGCGTCTTCCTGTAAAAGTTAAGAAAATTCCATTTTTGCCTTAAATTACTTTTAGATTTTGTTTTTTCTTAGTGTTTTCTGCCCAGATCCTTTAGTACCCTGTCAAGAATTCTTACCTGAACTGGTTTTGTGAGCTTTGAGTGTTTTAGTGGTTTTCAACGAAGTTTAGACCTAGGGTTTGATTTTTGGAAAGGCTTTGTAGTAACTTTGAGCTTAGAAAGTTGTCCAGCCTTAGATATCTCTGGTTAGTCAACCTTCTTAGAAGTTGAGCCTGCCGTAAAGTCTCCTTGTTTGAGCAACTTGTCATTTGAGTTGTTTTGGGTCAAATTTCGAATTGCTTGTTTTTAAAGTATTGATTTCCATTTTCAAAAAGGACAAAAAGATTAGAATTTTGTTTTGACTAGTTTTTGGTTCTGCAATAAGCTAGTCCTTGATTTGATTGTGATCAAGTAAAACA
Source organism: Pinus tabuliformis (assembly GCA_031772625.1). Lineage (NCBI taxonomy): Eukaryota > Viridiplantae > Streptophyta > Pinopsida > Pinales > Pinaceae > Pinus > Pinus tabuliformis. The sequence continues at coordinate 100,262,373 of CM062818.1, read as the reverse complement.
CCTTAGAAATAATCATTGTTAGTTTTGGCCTCGTTAAGATTGCTTAGAGTAAATTTGCCTTTAGTTTGCTTATGAGTGCATTTTCATAGATTTTAAGAGTTGTTAAGATTGATTTTTGGTTATATTAGATTTATTTGCTTTATTAAAAGAAAAATACAAAAACATCTTCTTAAAAGTCTTGTTTCAAGTAGCTTTTTGTTTTCAAAAGAAGAAAAGAGTTTTTTCGTGCATGTAAAGAGAAGTTATGTTTTTATGCTTGGAAAAGAAAAACGAATTGTTTCTTTGATTGTCTTCAATTAAGAAGTTGCTTTTATAAGGATTGCATTCTCTCAACTTTTTAGTTAAGCAATTCATCGAAAAAGTAAAGTAGTGGATAAATCATTTTAGGTGCATTTTGTAGTGGTTTCGAGTCGAGTCAACACACCACTAGTTTCACTTCCATCACCTTTTGACTTAAGAAACAACCTTAAAAGTAACGCTTAAATTAAAATCAATCTAGTAATCTTTATTTTTCTAGGGCTCTGAAGCACCAACATAGCTTAGGCTAGGGTCTTGGAGTAGGTGAGTACTTAACTCTCCAAGACTACAAAACCAAACAGATAGTCTATCTTGAGTAGAACAAATCCAATTGTTTCAGTTACATTCTGGGAAAGCTCCTCTTAAAGGAGAAACACGAGCTCGTGTCCGAACCAGTGAGGGGATCATTCCTCCCTCGTTGGGAACGACGCCAGGCAGTACGTATTACAAACGGTAAACCTCGGATTAACCATTGTCGAGGAGCCAGGGGTCACTTATCGGTAAACCTTGGATTGTTGTCAAGGAGCCGGTAAGGGGATTGGAGCTTGCTACTCTGCCCTTGCGTGCTGTCGGAGTTTAGACTGTTCCCCCAGGTGTAATTGTTGTGATTGGTAACCTTAGTGGCCATAATATCTAGGATTCTACCCAAGGTGACGGTGGAGGGAAGGTCCCACTGTACCTGGAGCAGACGTCGGTTATACTCACTTGGATTTTCTGGGGGGTTCGCTTCACTTCGAGACGGTTAAAGTGGAGGAACTTGGTCCAGTCTATTCATTAAGCAGGTTGCCGGGGTAACTGTTCCACCCACTATTTCTGTACTGAATCCTGCGAGGTTGGGCCTAATCACCAACTAGCGCTTTTGGTCCGGAAGACTACTGTTTGTGTGTGGTTTGACGCTCTAGATTATTTAGGCGTGTGCTTCAAATTTGATTGGTTCTTTAGAAGACTTTAGGTGGTTTGATTTGAAATTTTTTACTTTGTTTTCGTGTGTTGTAGTTAAAATCTTTAATTGTGGCGGAATTACCGAGAAGGTCCCGTCGTATTGCGGGCCAGTCTCCTGAAGTTGTATCTGTGGCCGAATTGTTGAGAAGATCCCGTGAACTTAGGGGTTCACCTCCTCGAGACGACCCCAGTTATTTAGAGGGTTTAAAGGTCCTTGTAACTCCTAGTGGCAGTAAAGTAGGTCCACCTGAAGAAGGAGAATCTTCTTTGGTAGTCCATCCAGATTACCAAAGATTAGAAACAGGTTACAATCCCGAAGCTGTTACAGTTTCCGAGCTTGCTGGTAGTTTTTCATCTGCCAGTGAAACAGGCGAAGAACCTGAAATTTCAGAACCTGTTACTCCAACTCCTAGTGTTCCTGATTCACCAAGAATAGAAAGAATTATCACCGAAAATCTTCCTGTTGGATTAATTGCTATAGAAGAACTTGTTCCAGAGGAAGAAATAGGCGTTTCTGATTCTGAAGATCTAATTACCCTTGATCTAAGGGAGCGTGAATCCATCTTTTACAGTCCTCCTAGAAGTGAGTCTTGGTACCTTGCATTAACCAATTTTTTAGACAACTCAGTAGGTTTTTCTACACCTCGTACTCCGGTTCCACCTAGAGGAATTCATTCTCCTGTAAATATGTCTGGTCAGTCGTCTGTGTTTTCGCAAAGTCCTGAATCATTTTTACATGGCGGTCCTTCTGTTCCTACTGGGTATCAGTCACTTTCTGGTACCTTTGCGGGAGCATCTCCTCAACCTGTTGATCATGGGTTATTAGTTGGAAACAGTGGTAATGTACCATTGAGTATAGGTGAAGTTTATATGATGTCAGGTTCAACTCCCATTAACCAACCTCAAGGTGGCCAATTACCGCCTGGGGGGCAACCTTCGTTAATGCCTGGGGGGCAACCTCAAGGTACTTCATTTGTGACTGGGGGGCAACCTCAAGGGTATCAACCCCAAGGGTATCAACCCCAGCCTCAATATGTACCCCAAAGTCAACCTCAGTATCAGTATCAACCTCAAGGATGGCAACCTCAAGGATGGCAACCCCAAGGGTATCAACCCCAAGGGTATCAACCTCAAGGATACCAACCTCAAGGTCAAGGTCAACCCCAGTATTCGTATTTACCTCAAGGTTATCAACCTACGGGTCAATACCCTGGTCAAGGTTATCAACCACCTCAAGGGCAATCATATGGGACTACACCTTACAGTTATCAACCCTATCCTCAATACGGCTATGGATCTCAGTATCCTCAACCTGTTACGAGTCAATACCCTGGAATGTTAACATGGGATCCGTCACAGGGTCAACAGATGTCGCAACCAAGTATACAGTCGGTACCTCAAGCAGGACAACCTGCAGTTCCTGGTCCACCCCAGCAACCGCAACCTGTCCAGTCAAGTGTTCAGACCCCTGTAACTTCTGTAGTTACTCAGCCGCCAATTGCACCGAGTACTCCACCTCACACGGCTGCAGCAACTACCGCTTCATCTACCATGCTTACATCTGGAGTATCGGCAGCTCCGGTTTCTACTGTCCCTGTAACCGTTCCTCAGACATCTGTACCGTTGTCTGGACCCACGGTTCAAACCACAGTCCAGATGCCTGCAGGTCAACCTGGTACAAGTACGGTTGTTACTACTCAACCTCAATTTGTTCAACCTCCGTACCAGGGACAGTATCAACCTGGTCAAGCTGCCCAACAACCGGTTTACCAGTATCAACCGTATCCTGGGTACAATTATCAACCACCTCAACAACCCCAGTACGGTCCGGTTAATCCTGGTTTTCCAGGAGGATATAATATCCCCAATGCGAATCCTGTTCCTAGTTATCCTGGATATCCTCCTCCTGGGGCTGGTATTGTGACTCAGAGTTTCCGAGATCCTAACCGGCAGTTACCATTTATTGCGACTTTAGATTTACCCGACTTGACGCGCCTAACGAACGATCCAATTCAATATCTTCCGTTCTGGCCGCCAATGCCAAATAAGTTGCCCAGCGATATACCCAAGTTCGAAGGTAAGTCTGGAGAGGATCCGTCTAATCACGTGATGACTTACCACCTCTGGTGTGCATCAAATTCCATCTCAGATGATTCTATCCGCTTACGTCTTTTCCAGCGTACACTCATTGGTCTCGCAGCCAAGTGGTACATTGAGTTGCCACGGGCTTCTTTTTACAACTTTAGCCAGTTAGCTACTTCATTCTTAACTCATTTTCAGTTACCAGTCAGATACGATAATGGTACGGAATTATTAACTTCGCTAAAACAATCGACATCCACGTACATTTCTGATCACATCCATGAGTGGAGACGTCGAAGGAGATTAGTGAAAGTTTTTATCCCGGACCAAATTTTAGCTGAATGGTTTGTAAAATCATTATTACCAAGAATTACTGAAGATGTAGCTAAGGCCGGCGTAGTTACTGAGGAGCAAGTCATTGCTCAGGCACAATACCTTGACTTAGTTTACACTCAGTCGGGTACGTTACACGAGAAAATTCCGGATCTTCCAAAGTCAAACCAAATCGCTGCTGCTCCTTCGGGATCTCATGCCGCTGATGGTATGATCGGTATCGTGACTACGAAGAGTAAGAAGAAGTCTTCCAAGACCTCCAATACTCCAATTATCACTTTGCCTGATTCTCCGACAGGAGAGTCTTCTCCTCCTGAACTTACCGCCGACATTCACGCTGTAGAGTCATCTACGGCCAAATCCAAAAACGGTGGAAAGAAGAAAGGAAAGAAGAAGGCTAAAGCAGACAAGGCTCCAAAGGAGAAAACGGAAAAGTCGGAAACTAATGACGAAAAGCGCAAACCTCGTTATCCTTGTCTCATTTGTGAAGAAGATCATTTTACGAGAGACTGCCCTCATCGGGCCGAGGTAGTGAAAATAGTTAAAGGTTCTCCGACTCCTGCTGTGTTAAAGAATCCATTCCCCGAGCAGGAAAATAAGATGATAGGTTCTTCTTCGAATGCCAGTGAAGAACCCATTTTGATGATGTCTCATGTCAGGATTGCGACTCGATCGCAAGATTATGGTAGTAAGGCTCCTGTTGATGGTAAAGAAGCAGAATCTTCTAACTCTAACCCATCAACCTCAGCTCCTGGTTCCGATCCACTACAGATCGAAAAACCTAACCCAGACTTAGTGATTAAGCCGCCCGCCAAGGGTGTACTTCGAAGGTCTGCTTTCAATCCACATGCGAGAGCAGCCCAGAATTACAACATTGTTGAAGACTTAGCTGTTTCACCTTCAGCAATGTCGGCACTCGAAGTGCTGCAATCATGTCCAGCGCAACGAAAATTGCTTTTGTCGGCTATTGGAGCTGTCGATGTTCAGGACCCGAACCTAATGATCTTTGATCTAGAAAGTAGTACACCGCGTCTCCCCCATCAAATGGCTTTCCAAATTCCAGTGATAGTCAAAAACAGGCCTATTCATCGGACTGTGATTGATGAGGGAGCTTCTACGTGTATTATGTCGATTCAATGTTGGAGATCGCTTGGTTCTCCTTCGTTGAACCAATCCCCCACCATCCTTAAGGCCTTTGATGGCCGTGGGTTCCGTCCGTTTGGTATTCTACAAGAATTGCCTATAGGGGTCGAAGGTAAAACCGTTAGTCTGGATGTGGAAGTGGTTGATGCCCCTCTAGACTACAACCTTCTTTTGGGTCGAAGTTGGTCATATGCTATGACAGCGGTCGTTTCATCGGTCTTCAGAGTCATTAAGTTTCCACATAACGGTAAGATCGTGACTATTGATCAGCTGACATACTTTTCATCCGACCCAACCTCTTCAGAAACTATCCAGCATGTTGGTAAAACGACAATCCCTTATAGGGACATTGGTGTAGGTTTAGTTAAGGATTCCGGTTTACTGGGAACTTTTCCTCTCCCTCCACTCAATGCAGACCCTTCGTTCGCAACAATTCATATGATCACGTCAGAAAACATTATTTATGATGATCCTTGGTATGTTCCCTCTGACTCTGAGCTAGACTCACTCGGTGATGTTATGCCGTTGAGTCCGTATGAGATTGCTTATGAAGCTCTTATGTCTTTTACCGACTTTCATTCAACCGACCAAATGAATGTGGTCAGTGAAGAGTCACTTTTCACCTCACCCTTAGAACGGATAACGTTTCCCGAAGAAGTGTCATCTGACGAACAACTTCGCGAAATCCTAAGTGTAGATGATCTACCATGGGACGATCTCCATCACAGATCTTCGTTTTTACCTAAGGATGATGCTTTGAAAATGATTTTTCATCTATCTTTACCGCTGAATATGTCAAAGACGCTCAGGATCCAACGAAACATTCTGATTCAGAGCTGAATTTAGGGAATATTTCTCGTACTATTCCCATTGATATTTCAGTGAAGCCCGGAATCAAGGAGAACATTCATATAGGTGCCGCATGTACTGACGAAGAAATTGAAACTTACAAGGCCCTATTCCAAGAATTCCGCGACGTGTTTGCCTGGTCCTACGAAGAAATGCCAGGAATCGATCCTGCCATTGTTGTTCATGAAATCAAAACCTACCCGGATGCTAAACCCATTCGGCAACGGTTGCGTCAGATTCACCCTCGAAAAGCAGCTGCAATCAAAGCCGAAGTCGAAAAGCTGTTGAAAGCAGGTTTCATTTATCCGATCCCGTTAACGGATTGGGTATCGAATATTGTTCCCGTCAATAAAAAACAAGGAACAATAAGAATCTGTATCGATTATAGGGATATCAATCGAGCTTGTCCAAAAGACAACTATCCTACGCCTTATATCGATCAAATTATTGATGATTGTGCCGGAAGTGAGATGTTTTCCTTCATGGATGGTTTCTCGGGTTATAATCAAATCAATATTCTACCTGCCGATCAACCAAAAACGGCATTCATTTGTCCATGGGGGACATTTGCTTATTGCAAATTACCTTTTGGCCTTAAGAATGCCGGTGCTACTTTTCAACGGGCCATGTCTTATGCATTTCATGACATCAAGCACATTGTGCAACCCTATCTCGATGATTTGCCTGCTCATTCTTTACACCGAGCTGATCACCTTGTCCACCTACGAGCAATCTTTATGAGGTGTAGGCATTATCGAATTCGGTTGAATCCCCACAAGTGTGTTTTCTGTATAGAAACAGGTCGATTGCTGGGATTTGTTGTTTCCAAAACCGGCATTCGCGTCGATCCCTCGAAAGTCGAGGCTATCATCCAATTGCCTCCTCCTTCGAGTTTGCGCCAACTCCAAAGCTTGCAAGGGAAAGCAAACTTTTTACGCCGATTCATCCCTAACTACGCCGAGGTCACTAAAGGTTTTACACGGTTGTTGAAACAGAATGTACAATTCTTTTGGGACGAGATTGCTCAACAATCTTTTGATGCACTGAAACACGCGTTGACCCATGCACCGTTATTGCATCCTCCCAACTACAACCAGGACTACTTCTTATACCTCGCAGCTTCGCATTCCACCATTGGAATGGTGTTAGTTCAAGAAGATGAATTCAGGCAGAGCATGTGATATATTACCTTAGCAGAACCTTAAATCCAACTGAGTTAAAATATTCACATGTGGAGAAATTGGCCCTGGCAGCCGTTCAAGCTGTCCAGCGTTTTCGTCACTACATTCTTCTCCGCAAAACTACTGTTATTTCGGATTGCAACCCTATGATTTATATCTTGACAAAACAACTGCTAGGGGGCAAGTACTCTAAATGGATCGTCATCCTGCAAGAGTTCGACTTGGAGTTTGAGAAGTCCAAGTCTAAGAAATCTTTAGTCTTTGCGGAATTGATGTGTGATTTCCCGAGTGCTGACACAGAGACTGTGGCAGAGGAGTCCATTGCGGACGAATCTTTGTTTCTTATTAGCACTGTAGATCCGTGGTATGGGGATATAATCATCTATCTCCAAACCCAAACCTTTCGGCCTGAAACTTCCAAGGAAAACCGTCGAAAAATTCGGTTTCAATCCCAGCAATACAGAATTATTGGAGATACACTTTATCGCCTGGGGGCAGACTTAGTTTTTCGACGTTGTTTAACTCACGATGAGGCTGAGAGAGTTTTGAATGATTGTCACTCTGGAGCATGTGGCGGTCATATGTCTGGGTATGCCACAGCTCAGAAGGTGTTGCGCGCTGGCTATTTCTGGCCGTCTATGTTTAAAGATTGTATCCTTGCCGTCAGAAAATGCCACAACTGTCAAGTGTTTGATCGCAAGATGCGCGCTCCACCTGCTCCTCTCCACCCTATAATTGCCGCTGGTCCATTCGCCAAATGGGGCATTGACTTTATTACTTGTAACCCTCACTCGGCCGGGGGGCATGCGTATATCATCCTTGCGGTTGATTATTTTACTAAGTGGGCCGAGGCGATGCCTACATTCGACGCAAGCGGCAAGACAGCTGCACTTTTCGTATTCAATCATATCATAACTAGGTTTGGTGTCCCACAAGCAATCATTACGGACCATGGAAGCCATTTTCGAAATGTCATGATGACTGAACTTACAAGCCAGCTTGGTTTGCGCCACGATAGCTCTACACCTTATTATCCGCAAGCCAACGGTTTGGTTGAGTCAATCAACAAAGTTCTAGTCGTCATGATTCGACGGATCATTGGTATCCATCGAACGAATTGGCATAACATGTTATTTTCGGCACTATGGGCATATCGAACTTCAGTGAAAAATTCAACAGGTTTCACCCCTTTTCAGCTAGTTTATGGCTTAGAAGCTGTGTTACCTATTGAGTGCGAAATCCCATCACTTCAAATGGCTGTCGAATTACTTCCAGCTACTTCCGAAGAGGAGAAACGGTTGTTATACTTAGCTAAATTAGATGAGACTCGACGTGACGCTACTTTAGCTATCGAGACTCACGCGAAACGAATGAAAGCTCAGTACGATAAAAATGTAACCCCTCGAAGTTTTTCGGAAGGAGACCTAGTACTATTATATGATCAAGCGAACGATAAGCTAGGTGCTGGAAAATTCGTTCCCATGTGGCATGGGCCCTACATTGTAAAGCGAAAGCTAGCAAAAGGGGCTTATGAGTTAGTTGATTTTGATGGGGACTCTTTGGGCAAACCCAGAAATGGACTTTACCTAAAGAGGTATTATGCTTAAAATGGTGGATGGAGAAATTTTTAGATAGGTTAGATTTCCTTTCTAGCTAGCAAGTGTGTTAGTTTAGTCAGTGTGCTTAGCTTAGCAAGTGTGGTTTTTCGTCATTATTTTGGCTCATCTTGGTTTTACTCTTGATATTGTAGATGTCGACGCCTCTCCAAACATACATTGGATTTGCTGATGGTGCTTGTCGTAGTACACGGAATATCTCTTCCGCAGCTTGGGTTATCTATTCGCCCTCTGACGAGTTAGTTTCTATGCATGGGGTAAGCCTCGGTCAAACAACGAATAACATTGCAGAATACAGTGCAGTGGTTGAATTATTATCCGAATCTATTTCATTTGGAATTCGACGTTTGATAGTGAGGTTAGATTCTGAACTTGTTGTATTACAGCTTAATAGAGTTTATGCCATTAGAAATCCTGTGTTATTAAGGTTGTTTTTGAGAGTGCGTCTCTTGGAACGTGAATTTGATTACATTGAATATCAACATATTCCAAGGTCTTTGAATACATTAGCAGATGCAATTGCTTCTCAAGTGTTGGACAGACATTTATAATAATCATGCAAGTAAATTTAAAGACATTTCATCATACATGTTAAACAAGATAAGCCGATAATAGTGATATATAGATATAGATAGAAGTGTGTCCAAAAAATATATACATCGTCTTCGATCATAGGTTTAACACACCTTATGATCGGCAAAATGATAGTGCAAAAAGTCAAAAATGTCACATGTGACTACAAAAGTGACTAGTCAATCACTGGTGGTGCTCTCTGTACGACACCACTGCGCGGGCTATCTTGCGCAGAAATCTCCTAAACGGTCCAGGGACTGCAACCACGAAGCGCTGAAGCCTCATTGGAATGTCATCCATAGTAGTCTCAGGTATATCTGCCGTGAGACGCTCTAGATCATGCTCCAAATCGGCTAGTACTTCTGCTGTCGCATCCTGTAAGGCCGGTGCCGGTGCAGCTGGATGTCGTCTGTCGTAAGGCCGGAGATTGGCTGGACGCTGTGGTCCAACATCTGCATTTTTAAAATTTTACTGTTACTTTGAGACGATATATATGAAAAATAAAAAAATACATAATTAGAAAACTTGTGAAAATGAAAGTACCTCTGTCATCCCATTGTTCTCCCTGTGGAAGAACCATGTCCGGATCACCTCTGAAATCCATTCCGGCATATGGAAAGTCTTGTATCACAAAAAGCTGGCCCTCTAGCCAGTCGAAGTAACTGTCAGAGAATCGAACCACTGCAGCACCCTCGTCAGGATGCCGGGCCATTACCGCAACCCATCGAACAAGCTTTGGCTCCCGAGGACCCAAGACATCAACAGTGAGTTGCTGAGGGATCAGCATAGGAACTCTCTCCAAGGCAAAGCTCACGACTAGAGGCCCATATCCAAAAGTCTTTAGTCGTCCGTTCTTTGCCTTGGTTAGTTGGCTCTTCATATGAGCCGACACAGCTTCGCACCAGTTGAAGATGGTGCCTTGGTAACAGTCAACTGCCATCCGCATTTGGGATCCGGAAGCAATGTGCAAGGCGGCCGCGCCACAAATCCTAGTGACCGTAAATGCAATAACTCTAAGTTCCGCCAGAGCGATGTGCTTTATCTCTACACCTTTTTTATGGTGAGTCCCTGGTCTGCACCACTCCTCGCGGAGATCATCAAGGGATTGGCCACCCGGCCTGGTCCCCGCAAGGTTGAGTTGCTCACCTCTGTTTGGCAAGCCAGTGAGAAAGTATACATCCGAGGGCTCTATCTCGAGCTGGTGCCCTCCAATGTAAAAACATTGATCTTGAACGTTCCATCGCTCAACTAGCCATTCCAAAAATCTTACCTGGCCCCTCATGCCCGGTATGGTCCAATATTTGTACAATCCACATGTTCTTAAGGCATCCAGAGAGGGTTGGTGGTTAATCGCAGCTTCATCGTCTTCTACGTGCTCTCTCTCTCTCCAGTCTAACATGTTTTGGCCCCTGCACATCAAAAGAGTCAATTAGAAATTAATTTGAGAAAATTTGGTGGTTTTTTGAGAGAGTTAGGGTTTTGAAATGCGCCCTTTGCGGAAGACGCACCCCGGCTTTTTAGCACAGGGCGTCCGGACGCAGCTCGCCTGAAGGCGGACTGCGTCCCCAGACCTTTTTCCCGTGTGAGAAAAAGTCGGGGGACGCGGCCCACCCGAAGGGCACCTGCGTCCGCCGAGAGGCGCATTTTGAACCCAAAACCCCCCCAAAAAATGAAACAGAGACCAAAAACAAAAAACTAAACGGATAAAAATGAAGAGTGGGATGTGTAAAATACCTCGGTGAAGCGGCGTTCGATTCCGACGGTCAGATTTTCCGCAGCAACCACGGGAAGTTTCTTGTCAAAAGCTCCTTTTTCAACCTCAACAGTGAAACGGTAAAAATGACATGGTAAAAGGTCTTTTTATAGGTTTTTTGGATGAATTAGTTCATTTTTTACCATGAAAAGATGTTTTCAAATGTATTTTTGCCTATTTTAAACAGGTATGAGTAATGTGTCGCTTTTGTGCAGGACGAAGGGATTTCAAGGGAAATTGTAATTTTTCACAAACAAAATTTCAGAGTCATCTTTTAAGCCCTTTTCTGACTCCTAAAACATGAAAAGATCGCCGAGTGTTTCTTTTTCACTCGTTAAAACGGAATTAAAAGACGGTCCCCTTTTAGCTCTTTTCTGACCGTAAAATCAGGAAAAGATTGCCGGGTTTTTGTCGTTTCAAACTCGATAAGGAAATAAAACGACGTGTCTTTGATCGCTTTTTACTTTTCAGGTCAACGATACTATTATGAAAGTACTCCTTGGTCGCAAGATCAAGCGGTTCCCCCAGGTATTATTTTATACTTTTTCGGGCTTGAGGGACACAAATATACGAAAAAGTTCAACGTGGAGTTTCCTTAAGTTTTTCAGACTCTCTAAAAATGAAAAACGCCGAGTTTCTCCTATACTGGGCTCGTTAAACTTTTACAGTAAAGGACCTGTTCAATTACAAACAGGAACGAACCACTCCTTCCTAGGGTTCGCATTTAAACTAGGTTGGACTCGTCCGAAGGATGAGCTTATAATCAAGCATATGTTATCCTCCTCAAGCTTGTTAAAAATAAAGAGGTACTTGCCAGAAATGGTGGGGGAAAAAAGAGAAGAATGAACCTATTTGTCACCTTTTGCCTCAGAAGAAACTTTATTACCGCTCTTGAACACGACACTTTTCATTCACCTGGGTTGGGAAATCTTTTACCTCACAGTTGACTAAATCACTTTGAAAATCTTTAACCGGGTTCAGGGATCAACTTTGAGTTATTCGTCACCAAACCATCTGTTGTGTCGTTATGTGTTCAAGAGGTCTGCAAGCAAAACTTTCATCTGCAAAATACTTGTCATCCATTGACCATCCCTGAGTCAGTCCTTACAGCAACATTTCTTCAACTTGAACAATGATTTCGTGTTGCAGGCTTGCCTGCAACGGGTCGCTTTCTATCGACATCGACACATTATCTAGAAAGATGACTTAGGAATCGACAGTACCTTGAAGTCTGCATGCATCAATGGCAGGTTTCTCGCCTTTGACGTCAGTTTACATCATTGACTTTCGATCAAAGGATTCCGTGAAGTGTTCGACATCAAAACATCTATTCACATTTCACGGGTTGTGCTTGGTACTTTGAGGACCATTGACATTACTGGTGGTTTCTCTCACGCTTGTTAACAGTTTACATCATTGACTGGTAATCAAGTGGTTTCTACCATGTTCGACATCGAATCATTTAATCACATGGCTAGAATCGTACCAATTCGGGAAGTAGAAGTGAAGACCCTGGATCTAGTTTCTACCATCCAGGCTGCGAGGAGTTTTGTATTCATTATCTATGTAGACTAATCATAAACAGATGGCTGCGTCCATACTGTGTCTACAAAAGTCTATAAAAATGATGTACTGCAAGATCATTCCTGTATCAGAATAGTTAGTCCATTAGTTAAAGTTTTGAATCTGAGTATGGGAATGCCTACCTCAGTGATGATATAATCTTATCCATGTATTTTGTGTTGAAAATTGCAGGTTCCAACCAGGCCATCCACAAGGCAATCCTTGAAATGATAAAGCGCTTCACCCTTCCTAGAATTACAAAACCCTATTCTATTCCAGGCTTCGCACTTTAGGGGGCAATCTGTTACACTAAAAAATGTCACCTTGACTACTTACAGTTAGTATGGCTCCAATCAACAAGTCATGCTACCCTCTTAGGCAAGTCTCATGCCTCTGTTATCCATCTCAAACTCAAAGAAGAGAGAAAGTCTTGTAAAAATCATGTTTATCTCTGGGGTCGCAGGTTCTCTCTAGCCTTACCTGCGGGGACGCTGACCATGTTCACAAAATATGCGTCCATGGACGCTCTGTATGTTAAGGGACAGGTGCGTCCCTCTGTAAAAGGCAAAATGCGCGAGTTTTATCTTGAAAAAGTTACTTGTGGTTACTTCTAGAACATTCTAGAGGTCGGTTTGATGAAATGGATGCGCCTCCAGTTGGTTCATGTATCTCTATTAAGGGGGAACTTATCCCATCAATAAGGGAGCTATCCCACCCATAGAGGGGGATGATCCCATTGATAGTGGACCTGAATAACCTCTTTACAGCACTATAAATGAAGGCATTGAGCCAGAAGGAGAAGAGGTTGGAGCTATACATTTTCTTTGGGTAAATGCTGCAGGATTTAGGTCTTCCATTAGAGCCTTTGTGAGGAGAGATTGTCTTCACTTGATTCTACTTGGGAGAGGGTGAGCTTTGTCAAAGTAGAGGAAAACCCTTGATGGACCCTGGGAGGAACTTGCACAACACCAAGGCCAGGTTGTAAGAGTTTCTTTGTTTCGTTATTAATACAAACTGGTTTATTTTTCTCAATAGCTTATGTTAATGAGTTATTTCATGTGTTCCTTGGTCTGCATGTTGAATATATGTTTTATTATATGAAATGCAAGTGCTTGGTAATTGTTTGATTGTTTGTGGTTGCAGGAATTGACTTGAAGGAGGAGCTCATCCGGATCGTCAAGAACGGACTTCAACAACAGCGTTTTGGAATAAGGTAAGCCTAAACACTTGTAGTTTTCATGTTGTAAAAGGTGTATTTAGAGAAAGATCACTCCATTTTGTCTTGTTTGTCATTAGAATGTCTTAGACTTCTAGGAAGGTCAGTCGTGTCCGCACCCTTGACAGATTCCGTGTGACAGTGACTCCCCCCGCTACACAATCGGCGCAACCAATGGGGGACTCTGCCCCCCAGTTAACTACATGAACTAGTCATGGAAAGAATATAACACAACCCAACATTCTCCCACTTGTTGTTTTCTTTCCACAGGGGGGCACAAGAGAGCTTAGTCATTTATCCAGCCCTACAATGCCCATTGTTTCTCTACACCAAGAGAACTTCTAAGAGCTCACAGATTTTGTCAATGCATCTGCAGTATTCTTTAAAGTGTCCACCTTTACTAGCAACACTTTTTTGTCTTCTATCATATCCCTCACAAAGTAATATTGAACATCAATGTGCTTTGTCTTTGAATGATATGCAGGGTTCTTTGCCAAGAAAATTGCACTTTGGCTGTCACAGTCTATCCTTATAGCTCCCTATACTAACCCCATACTTGAACACAATCTCTGCAACCAAACTGCTTCCTTGCTTGCATGAGTGGCTGCTATGTATTCTACCTTTGTAGTTGATAGTGCCACTACAGATTGTTTCTTACTCATCCAACTAACTGCACCTCCAAATAGGTTAAACACATACCCACTTGTAGATCTTCTTTGGTCCAGATCTCCAACCCGGTCTGCATCAACAAAGCCACGAATATCCAACACTCTGTCCAATCCTGGTCTTTCTTGGTAGCACAAACCATAATCACTAGTGTCACGCAAATACCTGAAAACCCGCTTCACTGCTATCTAGTGCTCCTTCCCTGGTTTTGACATAAACCTGCTCAATACTCCCAATGCATGTGCAATGTCTGGTCTAGTACAGACCATCGCATACATCAAGCTACCGACTGCACTTGCATATGGAACACGGGACATGTCCTCTTCCTCTTCTTGTGTCTTGGGACATTGTTCAACAGATAACTTTACACCTACAGGAATATGAACCTTCACCGGTTTACTATCCTGCATATTAAACCTCTGCAATATTGTCTCAACATACTTCCTCTAGTTTAACCAGAGCTTCCTCTTTGTCTGATCTCTTTTAATTTCCATGCCCAAAATATAGTTTGCAGCACCAAGATCTTCCATGTCGAATTTGGAGGACAAATAGGTCTTCAAATCCTGGAAAATTTCTTTGTCATTTCCAACCAACAACATATCATCCACATACAAGACCAGATAAATAACACCGTCACCAATTAATTTAAAATACACACAGTGATCTACTTTGCTTTTGGTGAAGCCAAGTCCCCGTATAAATGTATCAAATTTCTGATACCACATCCTTGGTGACTGTTTAACCCATACAGAGAATTCTTTAATTTACATACTAGTTCTTTCTTACCCTTCACTGCAAAGCCCTCAGGTTGCTTCATGTAGATCTCCTCTTCCAGATCCCCGTGAAGAAATGTTGACTTCACATCCATTTGTTCTACCTCAAATTCAAAAGCAGCAGCAACATATAAAATTAATCTAATAGAAGTTACCTTGGCAACAGGAGAAAAAATATCACCAAAATCAATTCCCGGCACCTAGGAATAACCTTTGGCTACCAACCGAGCTTTGTATTTCTCCACCTTTCCTTCTGCGTTTGTCTTCTTCTTGAACACCCATTTGCTGCCAATGGGTTCCCTTCCAGCCGGCAACTCCACTAGATCCCAAGCCTCATTTTTGTGCAAAGATGCCATTTCATCAACCATGGTCTCTTTCCAGAGTTTTCCATCCTCTGAATCTACTGCTTCCTTCACGGTTCTGGGATCATCATCAATAATAGATAAAGCAAAATTTGAACAGAAAGCAGATGGACTATACCTTTCTGGCTGCCTTCTTTCTCGAATTGAACTTCTCACACCCAAATTTTGTGGCTCTTCATCTTCTGATTCCTTGTCTGCTGTAGAGTCTGATTCTTCCTCCTTTAGCTCAAACTCTATCTTCTCAGGTTCCTTTGGTTAGACTTAATGTTTAATAACATCTTTTACCTCTCTGAACACCACATCTCGGCTGTACACAACCTTCCTTGTTACTGGGTTCCAAAGCTTATAACCCTTTAAACTATCCTTATACCCAATAAAGATGCACTTTTCAGATTTACTAGCCAACTTGGTTCGTTTCTCCTTTGGAACATGTACATATGCATCATATCCAAATACCCTGAGATGTGAAAGAGATGGTTTCTTACCAGTCCATACCTCTTGTGGAGTCTTATCCTCCAACGCTGATGAAGGTGATCTATTAACCACGTAACATGCTATCTCCACCGCCTCTACCCAGAATTCCTGTCCTCACCCGACACCACTGAGCATGCTTCTTGCCCTTTCCATCAACGTCTTGTTCATTCTTTCTGCAACTCTAGTTTTCTCAGGTGTGTATGGAGTAGTCTCCTACCATGCTATACCAAACTTCTTACATAATTCTTCAAATTCCTTACTGCAAAACTCTCCACCGTTATCTGTCCTCAACACCTTTATCTTCTTCTTTGTCTGGTTTTCCACCAGAGCCTTAAATTCTTTAAACCTGTCAAAGACTTCAGATTTATTCTTAAGGAAATATATCCATGTATTCCTTGAGAAGTCATCTATAAAGGATACATAGTACACAGACTTACCCAGTGATGGAACCTTCACAGGTCCAAACACATCACTGTGCATAAGCTCTAATATCTGTTTCACCCTCTTACCACCAGAGGGGAAACTCACCCGATTCTGCTTCCCATATACACAATTTTCACAGAAATCAAAATCCAGAGAGTTATTACTCATACCTTCTACCATACCTTTACCATGAAGTATTCGAAGGCCCTTCTCTCCAATATGTCCAAGCCTTTGATGCCACAACATGGTCTTATCTCTAGAGACCACTAGATTTTCTGCTCCACTTTCAAGAACCACAGAACTGTTGCACCCATCAACAACAGTGCTACCTTGCAGCTTGTACAGAGTTCCAATTCAAACTCCCCTCATCAATATCAATGCCCCCCAAACCATCTTGCAGGTATCCTTCTTGAACACTGTTTTTAGACTTGCACCATCCAACTTGCTTACAGAAATCAGATTTCTGGCTAATGCAGGAATATGTAGAACACCCGAAAGTGTTCTAACCCTTCCACCTTGCAACTTCAACTTTACTTTTTCGTGACCAACGATTCTAGCCTTCCTGTCATCACCTAAGAAGACATCACCACCATCATATTTCTCATACTCGCAGAACCACTCTCTATGGGGAGTGAAGTGAAAGGATGCACCTGATCAATCAACCATGCCTCGTGATTTACATGTTTACTTGAAGAAGCCAAGTACACATCCCCACCTTCATCTGAGGTGGTTTTCACCTCTGCAAAAGGAGCATCATCAGATCCCTTTCCTTTATCAAGAGCTTTAGATTTACAGTCCCTTTTGTAGTGCCCTTCCTTTCCGCATTTCCAGCACACCACCTTTACAGGTTTTCCTGGAGATTTAGATCTCCCTCTAGATTTAGACCTCCCACTCAATGACTTATTTTTGTTTCTATTCTGGGACTATCCTCGTACAAACAAGGCATCACCATTATGGCTCTCCATATTTTTCCGTCTCATTTCCTCCGTCAGCAAGGATGAGACTATTTCATCAAACTGCAAGGCAGTTGCATTGCTACCTATTGCAATAACCAGACTATCCCATGAATCTAGTAGAGAACACAACAAACTGATGCACTTATCTTCATCTGAAATTTTAATATCAACAGATGATAACTGACTTACCACAGTATTAAATGCGTTTAGATGCTCTATCACCGAGTCTCCATCTTTCATCCTCAGGTTATACAGTTTTTTTTCGTAGGAATAGTTTATTCACCAGAGACTTAGATTGGTATAAAGTCCCTAACTTGTCCCACAAAGCCTTCGTCGTAGCTTCCCATGATACATTCAGCAATACTGAATCTGAGACACACAATCGTATTGTGCTCTTTGCCTTCTGATCCAACTTCTTCCATTCTTCATCGGACACTCCTGTTGGTTTAGTACCTGGATCTACCATGATCCATTGATCTTTATCCACCAACAGATCCTCCATCTTGAGTTTCCATAACTCAAAACTCTAACTATTAGATTTCTCGATCTCTATCTTTCCACCGCTCGCCATCTTCTTTCACCACCATAATTGATCTCGCAGATCTTCCACTGAACAGGGTCTACCACATGCCCGAGTGAAACCCCTCAGCAGTAAAGGCATCCCCTTGAAGCCAAAACAGCTCCAATACCAAATGTAGGTTTTAACCCCCTACAGAGATTACCTGCATACGAATTCTAAAACACAGAAAATAAACAATGTGAGAGCATAACACATAAAACACATATACACAAAGATTTTCCCGTGGATCCCAAAACCGGGACTACCAGCTTGATTTTTCATTGTGTTCCTTTCAATGTTACAATACATATTTATACATGTCGAAGCATCCAATAACATGGACTGAAAACCATCGCATCCAAAACCATGTGCAAAAAAACATGCACAAAACCATAGGTAGGTCCACCCAACCTAATATAGGGTCCAAAACCAAAATTTTCCGGGGTGTTGCCCCGAACCCCATAAAGTGGGGTTACCTGCACCCCTCAAACCCCCTGTGACTCCCCCCACTACGCAATCAGCGCAACAAAAGGGGGGCTCCTCCCCCCTTCTAATCCCCCCTGTTAACTACATGGGCTACTCGTGGAAAGAATATAACACAACCCAACAGGGTACCACACAACTCTCCCCGAACTCCATTAAATTTCCTCTTTCCCAAACCAATTCCCAAGACTCCAAAAATAAAAGGCAAGACAAGAAACAAACAAGAAGAAAACCATGAAAATCAATAACAATACGACACCACAAACAAAGTGGCAAGGCCTTGCACCAGACATAACAAAGATGCAATCAAGCGCAACCAAATCACAAATACCGAAAGCACAAAACTAGCAACAGACACCATGAATCCATCCCCATGGTTCCCAATGCCTCCAAGTGAAAGCTCAACTTGAGCCTTCTTTAAGATTTCATGGAAATCTCTTTTGCCATGCAATCCCCTACATCATACTTCCATAAACACATAATTGTCAGTGCATAAGTAAGCATAACAATTTACTAGTTACCTTACCTTGTCATACTAATGCCAAGCATGTTACCCCTCAATTGTTCACACATGTCAACCACATGTTCCAAATATCAAGACAGTCATATCTACCAATTTGAAATCAACATTTACCAAGACTAACAATCATGTCATAACCCACAGTCAACTCATAGTCATTAGACATAATGCTACAACCATCACCTATTACACTACAATATATGCCGCCTATCTCAACACATATGTGTGAGTAAAACCATCTTAAAACAAGATCATTTCTTGATATCATGCGATTAATCAAACATTCAACAACAGATAGACGACATAAGCAAGCTCATACCTTAATGTATCTAAGGGGAGGCTATCTTGTCTGCATAATCAATCTAGTTAGCACGATATAACTTCATGACACAAATAATATCATGATATTCGTAACAATAACTAACTAACATGTTCACATCATAAGCTCATAAACATTTGTCGTTCATGTATAACAATCACATATGTACGATCAATCTAGATTAGTACAACACAATGTCACAAATAAGTTGACCCATACCTGAATGTCATAACCCTAACCCTCTGCATAGGCCAATCTAATTTAGCATGGTACATATAACATTAAGATATTAATGTTATAACCCTAATCATCAAGTTAACTAACATATAACAATAATAAGTTAACATATAAAATGATCATAAACAACATATAACATAATTATCGAGCTAACTACAAGTTAACATATAACATAATCATCAAGTTAACTAAGATAAAACAATAACAACAATGCATACATCCACAAGTTACTATCATTTATGACTATCTGACACATGTGTATATGACTACACTGATCAACAAGAATTTATCACATATGTAACCATAATAATAATAGAATGACAAACGTATAAGTAACCCTAATGCTTACAACAAACACGAATCACATACATGCATTCCAAACATACAAACTTGTATGACGATCTGCTCCTATCCCAAAGTCTAGTGTTGTAACCTCGCTCTAATAGTTTGCATTTCCTACTTTACCTCATTCAACACATTAGCATCATAACATACCAATAGCATCATGATGACCTAATTTCATATAATGACCTCACAAATCACGTATGACCTAACATACATGCATAACCATAACCATGACAATGCATGCATAAAAACATATAGACACTTACATGCATATACAATCAGCATGCATTCATGACAAACACATCCCAACAACAACATCACCAACTCCTAGATGGAAACACAATTGTAGCAATAACCACTACCATGCATACATAACAAGCACATATACAATATACATGCATGCATAATAAACACATTCTTCCCATCTAGTCCAAGTGTTGAACCATGCTCTGGTACCACTCTGTAGTATCAGATATGACACAAAGAGACCGAAAACTAGACATTCCCCAAAGAGAAAATAACCCGCTCTGATACCACTCTATAACACCCTCCTCCCACATCTACCCAAGTAACCGACCAACCTGGGTAAACATGTGATGATAAGTTACTATGATATGATTCGACTCCCTATGTGTTAATTAAGGAAGTGGAACTGACAGAACACATCACACAGACCTTCCACATCAACAACAGAACTCCCATGAGCCATCCCAACCACTCAGGTAACCAACCCTTGAGACCAACTGAAGTTTTAGTACATCAAACCCCTGGATGCTCCCATGATGGGCAAGGGTGCGTCTGGGAGGCTCCAGATGCTCCCACAACAAGGGCAAGGGAGCTTATGGGGAATTTTTTCCCCAGTGTTGTGCCTGCAACTCTGGGATTTGTGCCACTTTTTGAAGGCCCAGAGCCCAAGTCATTGCCCAGAACTCAATGACACCTTCAAAAATGAAATTTCACAGTGGAACAAAGATACATTTGCAAAAACATCAACAAGGAATAGACTGGACCCCTACTAGCCATGACAGACATTTCAACAAACATGTCACAAACATGAAAGCTACAAGTCTTAACAACAAAACTAGGCAGAGGGGTCTCATAATTATCTGAAAATCGCTAAGAAGCATTGATGCCTCAACACATTAGCTGCAATTTCATCTATTAGGCCATATATACATTGTTCATTCATTTACAAGTATAAACATGATATGAGCCAAACATCATGACCGTCATAAAACTCATTCATAACCAACATATAAACATCAAAGATGCTAAGCATAGAACAACCATATAAGCCACGTAACAATAAGGATATTTACCCATCAATACCAAGGAGAAAGAGAGCTCTTATTGATGATTGCATAGGTCGACCAGGTATGGGACTTCCACGAACCACCCGACCGTAGACTAGGCTAAACCAAATCTTTCTTTCAGCCAGTCACCCCCGTGCCATATTCCAAGCATGAATGTGGGATATCATGAAATAAATCCATCAAAACCGAATCAGGGCTTCAAGAGGCCAAACCACCTCAACCCTCAACTAGTGATTCCACCTCACGGCTATACATCACTAACCATAACCAGATCGGTCTTTACCATAGCTGTCTAGGACTCCAAAGCATTTGTTCCAACTTGAATTTTAGGACAAGTCACTCAAGCCACAGCTGTCGTAAGGCTTCTAGAGTGTTTGTCCAACTAAGGCTTCCAAAGCATTTGTCAAACCAAGGCTTCCAAGACTAGTAACTCAACCCAAGGTTTTATAAGGCTTCTAGAGTGTTTGTCCAACCCAGGCTTCCAGGAACTAATAACTCAACCCATAGCCAAAGGCATAAGAAAACCAACCAGAAAACAAAAGTAAAACCCACAACACCATGGCTATCCAGGAAATGGCAATGCTATGCAAATCCACTGTCAATCCATGCAATTTTCCATGCCAATGGCAGATCATAACCAAGAAACCACATGCATGATCCATGCATGCCAAAACTAGTGAGGAAAACATACATGCAACTCGATACCTGTGAAGAAATCCAACTGTAGCTATTGATCCCGATGTCCTCTTGCGCTTTCCTTCTCTTCCTTTGCCTTCTTGCTCCAAGCATCCAAGTATGCCACACACTCCAAGAGTGCTCCAAGAAAACTCTAAGTGTTCAAGCGAGAGAGAGAGAGAGAGAGAGAGAGAGAGAATAATGAGAGAGATCCAAAACTGAACTAACAAAAGGTTACATTAACCAAGCCTACCCACTGATCCTCATAAACCTTTTTTATAAATGAGGCCTCTGTTTTCTTAAATTTCCATTATTTTCCTTTATTTTCATTGATCCAGGAGGATTGATCTAGGTGGATATCTAAAAAGTACCTGTGGCATGGTAATAAGGCTCAAAACTCAAAGTAGCAGAATCTCGATAAACTTAGCTTCAGATCGAAGTGCTCGTCATCCTAGTTCCAATGGTGCGAATGACACTCGAATCTAAGCTTATATGAAGAAGTTAGGGCAAGTAAAAGTTCAAGTTTGACTTGGACCAATGACATGAAGAAAATGACGTGGCATAACTTCAGCGAATAGGGAAACGCCAAGTGGCAGGCCACCACTGGCCCCACATTTCATAGATCACATCATAGGGAACAATGGTTATAGATTTGGCCCCCGGGCAGTCAGGGTTTTGATTGCGATACAATCGCATATCGCACAGTGCAATTCTCGTTATATATGTACCCCCTGGCTCCGTTGATTGCGATATGCGATGGATCTCGGATGTGATACGGTTATGGGTTGCAGTTAATAGTTCCATTGGGTTCGTTGGTTCGCGCATCGACCATCACATAGTGCAATGACAGTCATGGAGAATCACCCATGGTTCTGTCGATTGCGATTTGCGGCGCCGATAGGTTATGGCTGCCAATGATAAATCCGCCGAGTTCGGGGAAATACACCGATTATTTGTATTATTCAGCCGGTTAAGGAGTAAAGTGCCGATTCTTTGTGTTATTCCACTGGTTTAATGGATTCAATGCAAAACGGTCTGTGAACTATTTTTGATGGAGGTTTTTCCTATGTTTAACAAGTTGTTATTTGCATACCCTTGCAGGTCCAAGAATCTCTGTTTTGAAACAACCCGCCTGCCTAAACTTGTCATTTGTTGAAACTACCTAGTTTATGAAGGAATCTTTCCACCAAAATATAAATTGGGCTATCTGCACAGTGAGAGGGGAGATGGAGCAATAGATTTATAGAGCAGAGCAGCGACACCTGCTCCTGGGAGGTGGCCGGAACCTCACTACAGAAATCAGAAGGTTTTGAGAAGGTGTAGAAGCTTCGTTCATTCGAATTAGGTGTTCGAATAGGCGATTCGACACAATTTTTTGCCAGGAAGTCAGTGGTGTTGTCTGTTTCTAGAGCTGGGCTCTCCATTTGTCATCTACCTTCTAGATTGGAGGTATAAGGGTGTTTATGTAAAATCTGCTTGTACTTCTTCTCTTTTCATGCCATTTAATGAATGAAGGCCTCCCCATTATTGAGCAGGGCTCAAAGATGTATTCCAAATTGGATGAACTCCATAATCAGATCAATGTGTCTTGATCTCATGCATGATTATGTCTTTTTATTTTCGTTTTATATGTGTATGTTTCTATGGTTTTTAAGTGCTTTGTTACATGTAATTCAGATGCATCTATAAGCAAAAAAATCCTGGATCAAGTGGTATCAGAGCAAGGCTTAGTTGATGTGAATTGCATGAGTACGCTAACCATAGATAAGCCTCAGAGGACGTGCATCACGAAGAGGAGACATGGCAGATGTTGAAGCTCATTGGGAAGAGAAGCGGTCTTGTTGCTGTTAAGAATTGCGAGCGTGAATGACCGAGTGTGCAACCATGGAGAATGATAAAGAAATGCACGAGACCTTCCTGCGAATGTCCAAAATGGTGGACATCATGTATGAAGCGTATGAGAAGAGAAGAGAGGAGGAGACAGAGAGATCGGAGAGCGATGCGTCATCCACATCTTCCGGTGCTTATGCATCTTATTCATCGCCTTCCTCGAATGAGGAGATTAACCAAAGACTTCAAGAAGAGAACGTTGAATTAAGAAGGCTACTGCGAGAAGAGAAAGAGGAGAAGCAACGATTGCAGCTTCAGTTGCGAACCATAGATGAGGCCCTGGAAGAGTTGAAGCGCAACGACCAGAGTCTGCAAGCAGAGCTTACTGAATTAAGGAGGCTTCTATAGGAATAGAAAGAGGAGAAACAGAGGTTGCTACGCCAGTTGCAAGCCAAGGATGAGGCAGCGTGACTCCCGTGAGGTAAAAAGTAATTCTTTGACTCCGTGTATTTTTCTTGATGTCAATTTCATCATTTTTGAAAATCATACCACAGGAATCGGCTCCAAATTGTTAAGGAGAATGGGGTATGAGGGGAAGGGCCTCAACATTAATGGTTAGGGCATCATAAACCCCATCAAAGTAGAAGAATTACCCCGTTGGGCAGGACTTGGGTATGTCAGGAAGGAGGTTGGGGAATGCGCCAAAACAACCAATGAACCACCAATGACAGATGATGAGAAGCCCTCATCGGTTCTTTCCAAATCGACAGTGGAGGTAAAAGATGTTGATTTCTCCTCAGTTTCGTCTTCGCATAATATAATTTCTGTTGGAACTATGGAAGTACCCATTATAGGGACAAACATGAGACTCCTTATCGAGAAGAGGTACAAGGAAGAAGAAGGACTTGGTGTTAATAGCCAAGGCATAACTCAACCATTGGAGGTTGAGCAAAGACCTCGATTCGCAAGGTTGGGGTGCACTGAAGGACAATGCTCAAAGATGTCAGAAGCTTCCACAACATTGTTGAAATCGTCAAGGAAAGAGGATGATGGGAATACATCACTATCAATCTATGGTAATATGCATTCCAGGGAAAGAGCTGAGGCAAACTCTCATTCCCATGATCATACCAGAGACCAACAAGAAAGGTATAACAAGTCTCGGTATTCCAATGTTCATTTTTATTACAACCGTATTGTTAATAATGAATGAAAATCATGGCATAGAAGAACTTGCAGTTTTTGTGGATTGCATAACCATGTGTTTGCTGAGTGCTGGAGGAGAATAGCAGCACGAAAAAGGATGAGGCATGAAAGACCCTCTCAACAACAGGAAAAGAAGAAGGTAAAGCAGATCTGGAGGAAGAAGGCTTATTGTAGTCATTGCGACAGAGGTGGTCATCAAAGAGCCACGTGTTGGAGGCTCCATCCAGAGCAACGTCGCAAGGACAAAGCATCCATGCATGAACCAGGTGAAATAGTTGTTCGACCAATGAATGCGCCACAAGGGGATGACCCAGTCACTTTGATAAGTGAGAGATGGTTCTTCTAGGTGTGGTAGAATGTCATGGCCTTATTTTTGCAAATCATGTGTTGCATTTTAAACTGTAAAAGTGATGATGTGTTTTCCATCACTTGTTGCAGCAACAATGATGTTTGGCCTTATTTTGTGTTGCATTTTAAACTATGAAAGTGATGATGTGTTTCCATCACTTGTTGAATAAACAATAGTGTTTGGCATTATTTTTTGTAAATCATGGGTTGCAGTGAGGATGTGTTTTCCATCACTTATTGAAGCAACAATGATGTTTGGCCTTGTATTGATAGCTGGGACATTGTTTCCATTTTTATGTAAACTTGACCACAGAGTATGTGTTATAAACTTGTGGAAAGTATGGGATGCTTGGCTCATTTTTTGTCATATAGAGAAACATGTAATTTGTAAGATATTGTACTATAGGTTTGCAAGGGATGCAGGTGTCAGCTCATCGCTTATGGCTTTGAAGAACAAAAGTGAAGGAGAAGGAAGGATGACCAGTTAGGATACTTGTGGTGCAGACAATGTACAAAGCAATTGCATATTATTTAATGCTTTTGGAGGGACAAAAGTTTTTCTTAGTGGGGAGGATTGATCTAGGAGGATCCAGGAGGATTGGTCCAGGTGGATCTCTAAAAATTACCAGTGGCATGGTAAGAAGACTCAAAACTCAAAGTGGCAGAATCTCAATACATTTAGCTTCAAATCGAAGTGCTCGTCATCTTGATTCCAACGGTGTGAACGACACTCGAATCCGAGCTCATATGAAGAAGTTAGGGTAAGTCAAAGTTTAGTTTGACTTTGTTATATATCTAGGGGGGATAATATGGGGTACCAAGGGAGGTACCCAAGGTAATAATGTAATAATGGGATGGGCCATAGTAATAAATAAGGTGGTTAACCCATATCATGTAAGGGACCACAAGTAGTTAGTAATAATGTAATGGGCCCATGGTATTAGTTTGATGGTATGAGGGAACCATGGTAATGACCCATGGTATTGTATGTATGAGGCCTATATAGAGGCTAGAGTCTCCACGTCAAGGAATATTGTCAAGGATTATTGTATGAACAGGCATATTGCTTGTGGAGTGTTCTCCTTCCTTAAGGAGTGAATGTATGGTGTTGCCCTACCTTAAGGGTTTGATCAATAAAGTGAATCATTTCTATCTATTTTGATCTTGTTATTCTTGGGTTTATTTATATTATCATATATTTCTGGGTTAGATCTATAACAAGTGGTATCAGATCTATAACAAGTGGTATCAGAGCTATAACAAGTGGTATCAGAGCATAACAAGTGGTATATTGGGTATATTGGTATTATTTTCATATATTTTCATATCAGATCCATAACAAGTGGTATCAGAGCTATAACAAACTTGGACCGATGTCAGGTAGAAAATGACGTGGCATAACTTCAACGAATGGGGAAATGCCAAGTGGCAGGCTGCCATTGGCCATGCATTTCACAGATCACATCGTAGGGAACAACAGTTATAGAATCAGCCCCCGGGCAGTCAAGGTTCCGATTGCGATACAATCGCATACCGCATAATGCAATTCCTGTTATATGTACCCCCTGGCTCCGCTGATTGTGATATGCGATGGATCCTAGATGCGATACAGTTACAGTTCCGTCCAGTCCGCTGGTTCACGCATCGCCCATCGCATAGTGCAACGACTGTCATGGAGAATCACCCCCTGGTTCTGCTAATTGTGATTTCCAGCGCTGATAAACTATGGTCGGCGATGATAAAGCTGTCAAGTTCGGGGAAATACGCCGATTCTCTGTATTATTCCGTCGAATAAGGAGTAAAGCGTCGATTCTTTGTGTTATTCTGCTGGTTTAATGGATTCAATGTGAAACAGTTTGTGAACTGTTTTCGCTGGAGGTTTTTCCTATGTTTAACAGGTTGTTATTTGCATACCCTTCCAGGTCTGAGAATCTCTGTTTTGAAACAACCCGCCTGCCTAAACTTGTCATTTGTTGAAACTGCCCGGTTTATGAAGGAATATGCCCACCAGAATATAAATTGGGCTATCTTCACAGCGAGAGGGGAGAGGGAGCAGTAGATTTACAGAGCAGAGCAACGACACCTGCTCCTGACAGGTGGCCAGAACCTCACTTCAGAAATTAGAAGGTTTCGAGAAGGTGTAGAAGCTTCGTTCCTCTGAATTGGGTGTTTGGATAGGCGATTCAACACGATTTTCCACCAAGAAGTCAGTGGCGTTCTCTGTTTCTAGAGCTGGCCTCTCCATTTGTCATTTATCTTCCAAATTGGAGGTATATGGTGTTTATGTAAAATATGCTTGGATTTCATGCCATTTAATGAATGAAGGCCTCCAAGCAGGGCCCGGAGATGTAGTCCAAATTGGATGAACTCCGTAATAAAATCTCTGTGTCTTGATCTCATGTGTGATTATGTATTTTTATCTTCGTTTTATATGCGTATGTTTCTATGGTTTTTAAGTGCTCTGTTACATGTAATTCTGATGCATCTATAAGAAAAAAAATTCTGGATCATTCATTCTCACATGCAAGTTGTGACCTTTCACCTTCCCTTTCTCTTAATTTCCATTATTTTTCATAAATAAATGTGCCAAAAATGTCATTTTGCCTTTTTAATGCCTTTGCCATTGCCTTTTCTAATTTCCTTAGCAATAATAAACCGAAGTGACACCCATTAGGATGTTTTGCCCACCATTCAGCTTGGAATAAGTGTCCCATGACCATGGTCTTATATTTTATTACACGAATTTTTAACCAGGGTTGTTACACACTTTTTCTCTCTCTCTCTCTCTTCCCTCCAACTTTGTCACTATCTGCCTCCCTCTCTCATTTTCTTTCTCCTCTCTATCTCTCTCTTCCCCTTCTCCCCCTATATCTCTCCTTAGCTCTCCTCTCCTCTTCTCTCTCCTTCAATCTCTCTCCATCTCTCCCTTGTCACTCCCAATCTCTCTCCACCTCTATTTCTCTATATCTTTGTTCTTTCCTCCCTCTCTCCCCTCCCCCCCCTCCAACTCTGCCCCAACCCCTCTCTCTCTCACCCCCCATCACTCTCTCTCTTTGTCTCTCCACCCTCTAGCTTTGTCACTATCTCCGTCCCCCCTCGTGCCCCCTCTCTCTCTCTTAAATTTGATCCATTGTTTGTGTTTAAGAAAGTATATAAATTAAAAAACTAAATTAAAGAAAATACACTAATGAAAAACTTAAAAAAATAATGCACTATGTATCCTCTATTATTGTTAGTCACTTTGCTTCTTCTCATCCCTTGGATCCTTAGTTAAGATGTATGTTAATAATATTATATAAATTTCACGTCTTTATATATACAAATATTCTTATTTTTGGTTTTTTTAAAACCTTGATTTAATTTATATGAGAATATTTTTAGGAGTCTTGAGGATAGATGGTTTAGATATATCTCAAAAGTAATTATAACCTCTTTCCTTTTAGAATGTTATAAAATTCAATTAAAATAAAATATTTTGATTATGAAATAAGATATGGTTTGTGGGCATATGGTATTGATAATCCATGACATTGACCCATAGTATTGTAATAAAGCCTATTTATAAGTTAATAATATCTATGGTAAAGTGGGGGTGAATATCCATGGTTAAAAATCTTTTCACATTGTTATAAAATATTTTGATTGTGATATGAGTTATGATTTTTGGGCATGTGGTATTGATAATCCATGATATTGGCCCATCTTTATCTTATCATAACAAAGTCTGTTAATATCAATAAAAAAATGAGGGCCAATATCCATGGTTAAGAATCTTGTCATATTGTTATAAAATATTTTGATTTTGAAATAAGATATGTTTTTTGGGCATGTAGTATTGATAAGCCATGGTATTGACCCATAATATTGTAACAAAACTTATTTACAAGTTAATAAAATCCATGGTTAAGAGTATTGTCATATTGTCATAAAATACTTTGTTTTTGAAATAAGTTACATTTTTTAGGCATGTGGTATTGGCCCATGGTATTGTAACAAAGCCTATTTACAAGTTAATAATATCCAGGGTAAAGTGAGGGTTAATCTCCATGGTTGAGAATCTTGTCATCTTGTCATATTAGGCACATGGTATTGATAAGACTCAGTTTTGTACCAAAGTCTATTCAAAAGTTAATAACAAAATCAAAATATAATAAATTGAATTTTATTATTTTATTACTTTAACTTTTTATTATTAATTGAGCTAACATTTAAATGCTTATACTCATCCTCGATATTGAGTTTATATTACTTTTAACTTTTTGTTTATTAATTGAGCCAACATTTAAATGTTTACACCCATCCCCAATATCACTTTTAACTTTTTATTATTTTTTAATTGAGCCAACGTTTAAATTTGTTTACATATATATATATATATATATATATATTAATTTTTTTTTAATTTTATTTTATTTATTTTTTAGCATGAAAAAAGTGGTATGTTGATTGTATTAATAAAAAATATACAAAAAATCGTGTACAACATTGTGATATGTCAACAGTTCTGATAGGAGAATTATGGAACCATGGACCGCATGGTGACGAGTATATGAAGCTAGACCAAAAAACTGAAACATAGAGAGTAGTGACAATAAACAGACCTATCTGTGGGAACCGTTGGTCCATAATATAGTATAAATAACAGCATATGTGATAGTCATAGGTAGGAGGATAGAAAACTTATCTGATTGACATCACAAAATTTGGAAATGTGTACCCGTGATAGTGAAATCTTGGATCTGGCAGGCGCAGTTGTCCACAGTAATCTGCAGTCTCCATATGCCCGGCGGTGATGTGAGGCCCTGCTTAGACAGAGAGTCTGCTCTTCGATTTTTCCCTCTGGGAATATGGGAAATGTTGTAGTCCGTCCTGGTGCGCCACCAATCCATAATCCAGTTTAACCAGCCTGAAAGATGTATATTTCTAATTCGGCTTTTGGATAGAACATGATCGATGGTGACTTTGGAGTCTCCATATATGTGGAGGTTTTTGATGCCAAGGAAATCAGAGAAAGCAATGAGACCAGCCAGGGCCATAATCTCCGCTTTGCTATTTGTACCGGGGCCTCCGTTCCAATAGATATCATATGATTGACCTTCTTCTAGAATAATGTGAATCCCACAGGCACAATTGTTCCGCTGGGCAACGCCATCAAAATAAGCAATTGGATAATCATAGAGATCATTATGTATTAGGTTCCTTCGCTATTTGACTGTGGGTCATTGTGGCCGAGCAATAGCTTCAAATAACGAAAGTATGGATTCATAGACAGAATAAATCGGGTCCTTTATGGATTCGAAAATTATACGGTTTCACCATTTCCAGATGGTCCAAATAGTAACCAAAGGAAGTGGCCTCCACATGTAGCGCATGTTGCTCCATGCATAAAAGGCATCGCAGATGGAAGAGGCGTTGACCATATCGAAACCAAAATGTGAAGCCAAGAGCTGCCAGATTCTATTGGATTGTGGACATTGAAGAAAAATGTGCAGGTTATTTTCAGAATTTATACCACAGAGTGAACAGATAGCAGGCCCATGCCACTGACGCTTCTGAAGATTTTCCCAGGTAAGGTTCCTGTCATAAAATACCAGCCAAGCGAAAATAATAATTTTTGTTGGGCAGCCGGATTTCCATAATGCAGGCGGAAATGTATTTTCGCTCGAGTCCCCATTCGAGAGTAGAATCTGAAGGTAAATGTGCCTGGCGCTTACCACAGAATATCCGCCAAGACCTCTCCAACTGATACTGTCTTTTTCCATTGATCGATATATGCCGGAGAAAAGTAAGGACCGGGCGACGGCGTTCCATTGTGTAGCCAGAGCCTCGGGGAGATTTAAATCTGCAGCAGATTTCCATATCGGGGAACCGCCGTCCCATCTTTTAATAACGCTAGCCCAGAAAAAATATCCCTTGTTGTGCAGATGTCTCAGAAGTTGAGGAGAGATATGGATCGGCCCACTCATACCAGCAAATTCATCAATGTCGATGATGATCTTGGATCCCAAATGGAAATTCCAAATCAAGTTTTTTCGGACAAATGGAAACAATCTTTTGAACCCCCTCCAGATGATAGAACCACTGTTGGCACCGAAAGTGGATTGTCTGTACCAGTATATAATGTCGTGACCATACAAATATTTGGCCCTGACAGTTTTACTCCATAGAGATTCCCCCGAAAGCGTATTCCACATGGTTTTACATAGCAGCGCTTTTCGGAAAGAATGTAAATTCATTAAGCCCCAAGCTCCCATGGATTTTGGGCGAGACATCTTTTCAAGTCTACATAGATGGAATTTGGTCTTTTCCTTCTGGCCGCCCCAAATGAAATTTGATATCATGCTGTTTAGACAGTTGATAATAGAAGACGGGATATAGAATAAAAGAGCCCAGAAAACCATGATTTGGACCAATTTTATTTTTGGTGGACATTTTTTTTGTTATTACAATTTTTTAATTTGTTAAAAATTTATTTTATTATTTTTAAATGTAACTTTACTTGACAACACCTTTCTCTCTGGGTGCATATATATATATATATATATATATATAAAGCTAACATTATTAAAAAACTAACATGTTTCTTAAATTTTACACTTTATATTTTGAGATTTTTTTTTTTTTTTGATAAAATCCCAATTTAAAGTGAATCAATACCATCAATGAACTTTTTTTCTAGTTGTAAATTTTTTGAGAGTAATTAGGTCTCTAAAAGTGTAAATCTTCTTTTAAATTTTACACTTAAAAAATATTTATATTTGGAAAAATTTATCTTTTCTACATTTAATAAATCAAAACTTAAACTAATCTATACTAATAATAAACTTTTTTATCTAATTATAAAATTTTTAAAACTAATATAAATTTATCTTAAATCTAGATCTACCAAACAAAAAAATAAATCTAAAATTACATTTAAACTTCATTATAACACATACTATAAACAAAACCATAACTTTTCATATTTATATTACAATATCTTTTCAATAGAAAGACTTCACGGTACAATTAAAATTCCAACCATTTGAACCCTCATTTTTAAAAGATTTAAATTCATTTACAATTAGCTATAATAATCCACGATTTACTTAACTTTCTAAAATTCTAATTTAATCCACCATAAACTTAACCTTCTAAAATTTTAATTTATTATAATATTAAATCTTTTAAATATTGACTCCAACTTAATATATCCACATTACATTTCACACTGCACCGGGGTGCTGATTGATGGTCTTCTTCAATGAACGATGGCTACAACGTGACGGCATATGATGCTACACTAATGCTATACGCTGCTCGTAAATGCTTTTGAAGGATTAGTACTCCTCTTTGTTCCGTATTTGCAGAAGCGTAACCTGCGTTTGGGTAAACGTGTTTTTCCCAAGTTAT
The DNA here is from genome assembly GCA_031772625.1 of Pinus tabuliformis. Taxonomy (NCBI): domain Eukaryota; kingdom Viridiplantae; phylum Streptophyta; class Pinopsida; order Pinales; family Pinaceae; genus Pinus; species Pinus tabuliformis. The sequence goes on along the minus strand of CM062818.1, from coordinate 100,229,944 downwards.
CTGTAACTAAAATTGCCAAAAAAGTCGTCTGTTACTAAGGCATCTGATATCTATTCTCCGAAGCACGGAATTGTTTATAATTTGGCGGGATTCATACGGCTTGTGAGTAAGGGTTTTAAATTGGCGGATTTTGAAAGAGAGAGCAGCGGATCTGAATTTCAGAGGTCGCACATCCGAATCGCGGAAGGACATATTGCTCTGTGTAAAGAGTTGAAATAAATAAAAATGAACGTGTTCAGGTTATTAGGGGACATGACCCATTTGCTTAGCATTATGGTCTTGCTCCTCAAGATACATTCTATGAAATCATGTGCTGGTAATACCGTCTTCCCTTGCTTATATTTTTCATAGAAGTTTAAGCTTCCAGAGTTTCATTTCGTTTGCTAAAAATTCTACAGATATCCATTATGAAATATCTATTTCTATCCCAGATTGAGAGTTGTACTGAAACGACTGCAAAGATGAATTAAAATTCCCCATTTGCAATATATCAATCAACAACATTTACAGAGCTTCTGGCTGAATTAAAATTCCCCATTTGCAATATATCAATCAACAACATTTGCAGACCTTCTGCCCGGATGAACTAAAATTCCCCATTTTCAATATATCAATGAACAACATCTGCAGAGCTTCTGGCTTTTTATGGTGGTTAGGGCAAATAAACTATCACATCTCAATCACGCCTCGGAGGGATTTGAACTTTTGTGGGTGGCATGAAAAACTGTTTTCGTCACTGCTTAACCACAATCCCATCAGTCATCGCATGTGTGTTACCGGCAACAGTGACTGGGAAACTGAACAAGAAATATGACCAGAGGGTTTCCACGTATATGTAGACCTGTTCTAGCAAGTCTGTGCTTACTGGAGAAAGCTTGGCATAGAACCAATTAACCTAGGACCTGAAGTTTGAAAGAACAAAGACTGATTTAAATATATTTGATTCTATGAAGCCATTTGGTTCCCACATGCCAAGTCTTCCATCTTCATTAATCTTATAATTACACCGTTTTCAGACTAATCCAATGATTTTTTTCCTACGTGGTCCACAGAATGTCTACAGAATATTCATACCAGGTAGATCCACCCAAAGGGATCATTTCCTGCGGGCTCAATCCCGGAGTGGAGAGGATGGAGCCGGAGTCTGATGTGGAGAATGTGAAGAGAATTGAACCATGACCCTTTCAAAGACAAAGGTGCTTTAGTAACAGAGACTCGACCGATTGACCTAACCCTTGGGGCTGCTTTAGCAACATAGACTCGACCAATTGACCTAACCCTTGGGGCTGGGCTAATCCAATTATATGTAATGTATGTGTAATATTACCAAGTAGATTTACCATTAAGCCATTTGTAGTTCTTGCAGATTGGTCGAGTGTCTGGGATAGTTGATACCGAGCAGATCCAGATCGGTTGCTTTATGCTTTTTATGCAGAACTAGGTTTCTAGATATGCCCCTCTAGGCATTGTGGCCATAGTTATATCGATTCCACATATTATGCCTGAATTAAACCCTTGTTGCATAATCCTTGTATCTTATCTTATTGACCGAGCTCATAGATCCCAGAAAAAGTCAAAAACACATGCCCAAGATTCCATTTCCTACGAAAATTCCGGAAGTTCCAATAAAGAAAATAGATATTGATTGCTAATATTTGCAGGTTCACCTTGGTTACAATTAACCCTGAATTTTAAAATCCAGAAGCAGTGTCAGCCATAGAAATTGGGCCATTAATCCCATGCTTGTGCTCTACCGTCCTAAACTTGCCAAACCTGCCAAGTTGCATTACCACTTGAAGCTCCGATCACCTAATTAATTAGCAAAACAAGACTCTGTGCACAAATGTCAACTAGCCCCTGACCTCCTTGATTCTTTTCTAATTTTTGCTATACCTGCAGCAATAATTGTAAACAATAGGTGGAACTCTTAGATTGAAGATTAGTAAAACTAGAAAATTACACGTAGGTGCCGTGTATGCTTTTCTACGTTTAAGCCTTTTAAGAATTTAGGAGGAACTTTGCTGGCCTTCTTTGACATGCAACTACACGGGTCTGTTTATGAGCCGTAGTTAAAAAAATTCAACTAGTTGTTCGAATGGCCCTGAATCAAACTCTGCTTGGCTCGATTGAGCAAATTCAACTCAGTTCTTAGTCTGACTCTTTGCTGGTAAGTCAAACCTGCAGTGAATAACCTAAGAGTAACTCATGGTTTATTTGACGCCCAATGAGTCCAACTGATGGTTGAATGGAGAACCTCACTGATGTCAAATATAATTTCTAAAAAGAAAATGACAAATAGCTCATTTTGAAGGATTTCCTTTACTAGGTGGTTACCAAGTTTTTGCAAGTCCAATTTGAACTTTTACCCACTCTGACTTCTGTGAGCTGAATTTTTCAACATTGTTGTGGATTTCAACATGATCATTTTGAAAAGGATTTGAAAGTGCGTGAACACATTAGTTTAGACCTATCTTAAACCTGGATCTATCAAGCACCAAGAAGGATCAGATTTCTTAAAGTGTAATTTTTTTATCATTTGATTTAATGTCATGTATTAATTCCTTCATTTTGAATAATAAAAAAATTGCATCTTAATAAATTTGACCCCTTTCAATTCTGATAGATCTGGGTTTAATTTTTTAGATGTTGTCACATACATATACGTAATCTATTTTTATTTGATTTTTTTTGTTTTGGTTATCATGTAACGTTACATCTTCCCCATACTGGGCTATAGAGCACCTAGCTGCTCTTGGTTCAATTACATATATCCCTCATATTGAGCAGCACACCATTGAAATGTTTTAACCATAAGATTATTTTACTTTCAATTGCTTTACACATACACATATAAAATTGATATTGACATATTTTAGTTAAGGTGAAGATTGAAATATTTTGCTTATTCTCAATATTGTGTCTTTTCTTGTTATTAATTTTTGTCAAATGCCACGTGTCAACTCCATGTTAAGCACCGAAGGAATTAGTCATATCACTCATATTGGAATGTAGAAAACACCTAATGGTGGAATAGGAAATATTTTTTTTACTTTCATATACTTTATGTGTGTGTGTATAATATTATTATTTACATATTTTACATATCTTGTTTCAAGAGGTCTATGTACTTGTTTAGGGATACTCAAATCCATATCCTTGTATCCCCATGTTGCATGGCTTAGGTTTTGGGCATAAAATCTGTTAGTTTTTGTAGCATTAGATGGTGTTCTAGTCTCGAGACTTTGTGGAGAAGCTAAAACATAGGAGTTCTCCAAAACCCATGAATCGTTTATGGAAATTCCACCTAGAGATGCCTCAATTAAATTAATTGACCATAATTAAAATTTCGTAAGTCTAACTTAAGAAAAATGGTTTAATGAATAGGAATTAATTGAGAAAGGTGAGAATTCTCTAGAAACTCACGTGGATCGACTTGGAGATGATCTCAACCATTGATTAAGTTTTAATATTGGCTGTTGGAGTCCCAACTAGAGATTATAAGAAGAGGTCGATGGCTAGATTGAGGACACACCAATGCAGATACTCAGTTGCCCAGGCAGTTCGAATTCCTAAGTGTAGGAGTGATTCAACAGTGGAGATCGAGCCAAGAGGCGAGTAGCAGGTGGCAGGAGAGGTCAACAGTGATCCGAAGGAAGTTTTCTAGTTCTGGAGAGTCAGAAAGAGGAGGTCGAAATTATTCTCCAGGAGGCTGCGTAGAGGCAACGCAGAGCCTCAAGTGAGCAGTTCAATTTGGCTGAAGGGGAGGACATTTTCAATTCTAGAGGTCGGGAAGATTTTCCAGAGGGTCAGAGAAGCATTTTCCCATTCAATGGCAAGTAGGACGACTAGATTGACAACAATTCCAGGTTGAGCATGAGAGGGTATGCGCTAGGGTGACACAGGGCCTGCACAGAGCAGGGCGGACGACTTGCTTTTTAAAGGCAATCAAGTGTCGAGATTGTTCAGAGAGAGGGTAAATTCCCTCAGTATATTTTTGCCAGTATTTCTCTTGGGTAAAATTGCCAATTTGGCGACATTTATTGTACTCAGAATTTCTGCTGCATAATAATAATATAAACCCTCAGTTGCTGCAACTGATTTTCCCACATTGGGTTTTTTTGGGAACTTTTGTCCAAAAATAATGGTGTCACAATTTTTGTGTGTGTTAGCATTTCTCAGTGTCCAACATTTTTATTTTCCACAATAATTTATATGTGAAGATTGCAGTGTGATTAATTCGTTGTTGCCGTAGCAATAAATCGCATAATTAATTTTATAGTTAGAAGAATTAATTCCAGTTGTTGCAATAGAAATTTCGTAGAGATTTTCAAATGGTATTAGAGCGAGTTTGATAGACGGGAAGCTCAGAGGCGAAGGAGGAAAACTTCGCTGTTCAGAGGGAGCATCAGGTCGGAATTTAGCCTACAAACTAGGCCTGCTAGTTTGTGCAACAACATTTTTGGCATTGTTGTCAAGGACACAAGATGTGTCTCTTGTTTGCATACAACAATAATGACATATCATTTTGGCGACTCCATTAGAAGAACAAAGCTCTAGTTCTTCATTGAACTTTAAGGTCAATGCTTGTAGGGTGAAGCAAGCATCTCTCTAAGCATCTCTGATTTCACCCTGGCGACTCCCACATAATTTATATATCCTAATAGGATGTCTTTCTTTGATGAGTTTGCCGCCTTAGACATTGCTAACATTCCTGGACTTTTCTTTAAGGAGAGTCAACTTCCTCTTAATCTTGGATTTGTCCTTACATCAACATGATATCCTTCTTGCTTTCAAGAGCTAGGTTTTTCTTTTTACAGCAGAAACAATTAGTTAGGCTTTTTGTTGTTCCTAGGGTTTTCTAACTCAAACCTTTGCTAGGGTTTACAAACCCTAGATTCTCCAAAATCTTCAAGCTCTGCCATTTAAGAATTGCAAATTCTACAAGACTACTAGAGAGAATTGCAAAACCCTAGAGATGCTATTGTCAAGCTTTCTATGAGATTGAAATCATTTCATTTATTGATCACAAAAAACTAGTCATCATATACAAAGAAAGAATCTGAATGCTACCATATTAGTTAAGTCACGATTTCTAATGTATCTATGTACATTGTAGACCCTGTCACTATCTTTTCAAAAAATCATTAGCTTACTCTTGATTCCAAGAAGTGACTTCATCATGACCTAATAGTCTTGGTATCATGTTCTATATACTTGATATAGATCACAAAATTTATATGTACCTTTTCAATTTTAACTGTCCTTCCTTATAGAGATTCGGCCCTTTGCAACATAAATGATTTTTTTCCAACAGAGGTGCCTCAAATTTTCAACCATCGAACTAGGATACAAACCACAGAGTTTTCCTTGGGCTACTTGTAATGTCCTTTGTCTTGGTTTTCGGATATAGTTTGGATCACAGAATATAGAGATCTTACGAAGGGAAGGTTCAATCTCTGCATACACTTTGATTCCTTTAAATCATTCCTTTCAGACTTCAGGTCGGCTTCATTAATGTAATTCTTCTTTCTTTTATATTACTATGTCATGGGTACTTTACAGGCTGGTGCCACAGAGATGATCCCTATAGTTTCTGTTCCTTCCACTATGTACCTTGATGTATTACTGAGGATACAGACATTCAACCCTCGCGACTTCAGTTCTTCCAGCACACTTATCCACTGATTCAGATCTTAATTGCACAGGTAATATGGTGCAGACCTTTCTCCAGGGTTTGAAACACAAAATAGTATGTCACTTTGATCTGCTTGAACTCGTATGCCTAGACTTTATCATTTGTAATATTCTCAGTGCCAACATAATGCCTCTGACTTTGATACTTGCAACATAGATAACTTGAATGCTATGGATGGTTCGAACCTCTTGTCACAGGTGTAAATTCAGATATTTTCAAGTCATAATTTTCTTTTCAAGGGGATATATCACACTTCTTTACTTTGTCACCAAAATTTGATATGTCACAGAGATCAACTACAAGGTCTCGGCCTTTTATTAACAGGTAACTTGGATTTTATAGTGATGACAGCTTGAATTTCAGAGATATGGTATAATATGATGCCATAGTGAGTTGGGATATCATATAGCCATAGTAAGTTTGAATGCCACACAAAAATTATCCTCCTGTAGCTTGCATCATCACTGATATAGTAGACTTCTTGTGGCTCGCATTTTCCTGTAGCTTTCTTTGCAATGTTTTGAGATCACTCCACATGATTCCACAGGGATATAGCACTTGGAGAAAGAGTATACTTCGGTTCTTTGAAGTTTGCATGTAACAGAGTAACGTCCTTAAAACAAGAGTTCTCATATATCACATGTATGTTTGCCACAAAATTTGCATACTACTTCGTTCCGGGTGTCAGTATTTTTAAATAATAAGCTTTGGCCTTGTAATTTATTTGAGCGAGTGCTACTGAAGCTTGTATTACCATAGGAGAAGATGCCTCTAAAATTTGCATCATTATGTACCTTTGAAATTTGTATTAGCACAGTGAGTTATGTCATAGAAACTCACATCATATATGTCACAAGAAATATGCCACAGATTTGTATAACAAAGAGAGATATGTCACAGAGCTTATATCAAGCCACTACCGAATTTTAGATTGCTTCACAGGTTTGAATCTTGTTCAGAGTATCACCGCAGTTTTGGACTTGTTCACAAATGCTACCACAGGTTCAGACTGCTCACAGAGTATCACCATAGGTTCGGACTATTCAAAAGTGTCATCACATGTGTGGATCTGCTTCTTTTCTAGGATTTGGATGCTCAGATGTTTCTTTTCTATGCTCCAGTTTCTTCATTAGTGCTCCTGTCTTCACCATAGCTCTGATACCATGTTGAAATTCCAATGCAAGGGAATTTTTTAACATGATAAATACTTGTGAAGTTATTTAATGTTTTTCTTTTGTTTTTCCTTTCTTATTCACCAAGCGTTTACCATTCAAAACAAGAAAGTAGAGATCATAATGCAAAAAAGACAAGAGACACCAAAAGTTAGGCTCGAAGACAGGGCAAAACTCCGCAAGGGGGAAAACACAACAACAATCCTTCTCTTATAGAATCAGATCAAAATGAGATATCCAGGACCAAGACCAAGACTAAAACTGCTGCCAAAATTCCAAAGTTCAACCCTCCTCCAAGTCACCTCCACATGCAAAGTCAACATAAGTCAAAAAGTCACTTTCCTTAAATTTCGAGCCTCCCTAAAATCTCGCTTCCGAAATTTCGGGCCTGCAATAAGTTCTGAAATTCGTCTTTCTTACACATAAATTCCTTCACTTGTGCGATTTATTTATTTCCTACTTCTTTGTCCTTTTTGTATTAGTTAGGTGTAGAAGATATGTATGATGATGATGAATGGATGTCCCTCAAAGTGATCGAACTGTCCTCTATATATATCTGTCTAGGAGGTTGAATGGGTGGCTCTTGGAGGCCCAGGCCAACTTGTTTACAAGGAGGGCCGATTTGTACATTTTGGTGGACTTTGACTCAATAAAAATTCAAAATTCTTTTCTTTACAAAAGTCCAAATGGGACTAGACTCAAATACATTTTTCTTTTTAACTCACAATAAATTCTTTTGACTCTATAAGCATGAAGAACATTCTTTAACCAGAAAATAAAATAATAATAATGAATGATAAAAATTACATTTTATTACATTATGAAGACCGACACAAGTTACATTTTTCAACAAAGACTTTTATCATCTTCCCTATTTGGTTTTGAACTAGAGCTTTGAACTCCTGAAACTCTCCAAAGACATTATCCTTGGTCTTTAAGAAGTAGATCCAAGTCTTTTGAGAAACATCATCAATAAAGGAAACATAATACATGCTTCCTGTTATTGACACTATCGACATCGTTCCACAAACATCCAAATGTACTAGGTATAGAATCCCCTTAGACCTACTCTCACTACTCGGGAAAGCAACTTTGGAATTCTTGCCAAGCATGTGCCCTTTGTATACACGATGTTACTCAACACTAAACTTTGGAAGACTTGTGACTATCTCCTTTAGAATAGGCGATGCTCCTTGATGCAGGTGCCCCATCCTCTTCTGCGACAACTTGCACAAGCTTTCATTGTTAGGCACTAAAGCTCGAACAAGTTCACCCTACAACTTGTACAAGTTAGCTTCTCTAACCCTTATTACTTGAGTTGTATTTGGGCTAGAATCCTTCGGGCTAATAAGGACTTGTTGGTTCTTGACCTCCACTGCAATGCCCTTATCCTCCATGACTAAAACTAAAGGAAAATTCTTCTGATGACTTGGAACAAACAAGACATTTTTAAAATCTAAAGAATTACTTGACTCTAGCTGAAAGGGATTAGTACCAACTCCTACTATTAGGTACTTGGAATATTCACCAAACTCAACTTGTGCCCGTGAGTCCTGCGTCTTCAGACTGGAAAACCACTGTCGAACTTATGTCATATGTTGAGATGCCTCACTATCCACATAGCACAAAAGATATGTGGAATTGCACTGGTAGAAAGGCAAGATATCATTGAGAAATCCTTCTTGAACTTGGTAGCAAACTCATTGAATTGAGTTTCTGCAGACATTGCTACCTACCTCTGTTGGTTGCTTTCATTTACCCTTCTTCTTCTCTGGATAATCTACTGCATAATGATTGTGCTTATGACAAACGAAGCACTTGTTTTGCTCAAGTCCTTCTTTGCTAGATGTGAAGTTGACTCCTCACCCTTCCCTTACCCTTGTTGGATCCTTTACCTTTGCCCTTATTTGACTAACCAAATAGTGGTAGGTTCTCATGACCACCCTTCTTGCTGGCCTTTGACTCCATCTGAGTCTCCTCTTAGATGTAGTCACCCCAAAGTCTCTCAAAGTCAAGAAGATTTTGCCGAGCACAAATATGTTTGACAAATGATTCTCTTGAAGATGGGAAACTATTCAATGCCATGTTCTCTAGCTCTGCGTTTGCCCCTTCTCCCCAATTGTTGCGAATGATCTTGAATCTATGCGATCTTCATAAGGTAACTGGTAATTATGTCTAATTTGGTCATCTCTATGGATTTGAGTTTGTTTAACAATATCATCTTTCTATTTATGTTCTAACTTTGGAAAAGACTTACTAGGGCATTGAATATTTTCTTCACGTAATCTTCTTGGATACATAAGAGATGAACTTACTTGGCCCCCCATCCTAGGATAATTGCCAACTGAGATAATTACAGATACATAATGCTTTGGATTTGATTTAGTAGATCAGGCCCTAGATCGGTCCTAAATTTCCTTGGCTGATCTAGATCTCCAATGATCCCCTTCTGCGCTTCCTTGGACCTAGCACACTAGATTATCACACTTGTCATTTGAGATGCCTCTATCAGTGTGCTACTGTATGGTGTGTCTTCTCCTCTCCTTAGCCTTGCTTTTATAACTTTACATTGAGTTAAATCCCTAACCCTAATCTCCAAAGTGATCAACAACTGAGATTAGATCTTTCTTCACCTGAGATCAAGGGCTGAGATTAAAACATAATCATTAAAGTAATTTACTCTAGTTTTCCTAAGTTTACTTTAGCTCAATTAGCTAACATAATAATTCTGTGCTTTTCCTAAGTTTAAAACTTAGGCTAAGTTACATTAGCAACTTGTTCACTCTTGAGCTGTAAAGCCTGTCATTATAATTTCATTTCTAGCAGTATATGCCTATCATTATAATTTCATTTCTAGCAATATATTTCTTCTAATCAAGTTCATAACTAAACATCCCAATTTAAACTTATGCACATACCTGGTTTTCCCAATTGATGTCAATCGCTGGACGACGTGCTCCGGGCTGAATCTGAGTCTTGCGCTCCCGATACCAAGCCAACCAATTCCTTCTTGCCTATCTGGGATCAGCCTCTTCGGCTCCCAGACTTAGAAGACTTCGAGAGCGAAGTCTTCTAGCCCCCGAGTCCAAAACTCCAGGAACAACACCCAAGTCTCATAGATTTACAGTCGAATGTTGAGCCCAAGGCTCGTCCCTCAATTCTTCTCCCAATCACAATTTCCCGTGCCAAAAAATGAACCCCCCCACTTCTCATTTTTGATTTCTATATAGGGAGGGTTTCTTCCCTCCGAAGAAACCCCCAGCCTCCTCTCAACCATTCACTTCGATCTTATCCATTTATTCATTATTACTTAAGTCGGTTGTCTTCATTTTTAATTAAATATATATTTAAGTGAGCTTTTGAGTTTGTCGGTTCCACCAACTCAAGCAGGGGACTCTTCTAGATTACTTTTGCATGTCTTGTCCAAATTTATGAAATTAAATTAATCGTGTTCCATTTAGAATAACAATACTTTATTATTTATTTAAAGTTTTATTAATGAAATCAAATTAATACAGACTAGTGTATTTTTTTTTTTTTTTTTTTTAAATTAATTAATTAATTAATTTATTTTTCTTCTGCGTAAAGACTAATTCTATTAAAAAAGAGAAAAATATGTACATGGAGGTCGAGACCTCAGAGGGGGCAGAAGCCAGCCCTCAACCAGAGATTCTGAGACATACATATCCTGCTATCTGCCCTTTCAGGATTAAGAGACTTCAAAACATGATTTGTTAGACCCTGACACACAAAAAAATAATTCTGTTCTGAGTCTAACACAACATTACTATCGCCTGCAATGGCTTTACTGGTAAACATTCTGTCATACCCGCCATGGACAAAAATGAGGCAAAAACAAAACTTGCCAAACCAAGAGTTGTTGCTGCACATCAAGATCAAGTTGGCTCGCACCGATACAAGACGAGAACTGAGACCAGACCCATAACCAGAGACCCAAAACATAGACACATAACATAAAATAAAACAGAGCAAAGGCAAGAGTGCCACCCGTAGGCAATGAACCAACATCATTCGGCATGTTGCGGAGAGTCGGGCGCATCCTTGTCCACCTGGCTGGACGAGGCAATCCAAGTGACGAATCCATTGTCTTCATTCCCCTCGATACCACCATCTGGAGGAATTACCAGATTCAAGATGCTACCTGCATGATGAACCGGCCCACAAGCAAGGACCTCGCGCTGACTCGATTCTGCCGGATGCTGAGGCGCCTCAGGAACAATGCTATCTTCCTGCATGTTGTCTTCATTAAACACGACCCCAGCCATCTCCCCCTGAAGGACACTGTCATCCTGAGACTGAGAGGTGGTGGTGTGGGCTGAGCTGCTGGGTTTATCCTCCTCCTCAGCAAGAATAACAGTGATACTGGCTGACAATACTGGCCTGTTGAGCCTGCTATGGAAGGTGAAGCGGGTTGTTTGAAAGGAGTTGTGCGGGAGAGGTCCAGCATGGCCAGAGGGCGGAGAGGACGGGGAGGCCGAAGCAATGGGGATTACGTTCTGAGGAGCAGAATGAGAGGCCCTGCCTCTATTACCAGTATTGCCTCCACGGCGAGAGACTCCTCGACGGCGAGGCATCTTCGAATTGTCTGAACAACCAAGAAAGGGAAAATGGCAGAGCTGAAGGGGGAAGGACTGAGCACAGAGGAACCAGGCAATACATAAAACCCAGGCGTGCTTCCAGACTACCTGAACGAGACAGGGGTGCGGGAAGAAAATCAGGCGGAGGTGAAAAGAACCAAGAGCAATGGCGTGAACCAGACACCAGGCCATGAATAAAACCTCGAGCGTAAACTCTCGAACCAGGCGCACATTAAAGACGATCTGTGCGACCATCATTCCGTCCTCTATCCAATTAATTTCGCATGCCATTGAGATATGCAGTCCTCATCCGCGAGCCAGGTGCAGGGACAGCTGCCTGCAATGAGAGAACCCTCATAAATGCGCTACATTAACACCCGCATCCGGGTCAGACTATGGTATTTTTAATAATCAGGGTATTAATTGATACTTTTAACAATTATTTCATTTTCCATACACATACATTTTATATAATTAAATTGGTATGTATACTAGCGTAATGCATGCGATGCTTGCGTATGTAGCTAGCATATGCAGGCCTTGTATGCATGCTAATAATCATATTCTATTGGTAACTAAAGATGGATCATTACATAAGCAAGTGTCTTGAGGAGATCTTGGGCGACTTCTGCATGCCTAGACACTTACGCCTGTGCAGAAGTACCTGCCCAAGCTACAAACATCAACACTACCTTGGAAATTTTTAATCAAAGATGAAGCCTTAATATGTGATATTAGCTAAAACTAGTTCACTGGTCTTCCAACCACCATGTTCACATTGTTGCACTTTTTGCATATGTTGTATTGTATCCATCTGTGCAAAATATCATTTATTGCAGACACATTGATTGCAAGTTATATTTGATTCTCTTGCATTGCTTCTTATTTCTAAATACAACTGCTAGGCACCTGCAATAGATTGTCTCCTAGTGTCAAGTCTACCTTCAATGCAATTATTGCACTTTTAACGTCTGCAAGAAATTTCTGACTTGTTTTATTCTGCTATTCTGAGGCAAGTTCAGCAATTACTAGCAGAGTGTTCTAGATATTGAAAGCAGTTTCAGAGTTAGAAATGGAGTATGATCCATTTAAATACCTCGGAAACTTATTAATAATTATGATAACATATTCTTGAGGTGTTTGATAGAATGTAGGTTCCTCAAGGCTTCAGCCAGAAACCATTTGATTTGTAATGTCTATGTGTTTATCTATTTCAAAGATTTGCATCTAGTTGTTACTCCATGTAGAGATGGTGAGAAAATATATGAGATATGGTGACTGGTCATTCTGAGCTGTTGATTTAATATCTTTGAAAACAGAGAGTTCCTCAATCTGCCCATTTAATAAAATTAAATCTTGTAGGTGACATATTACTCACAAGATGAAAAAGAGGAGTTTTAATAGGAAGACACTTTTACTTGGAAATGTTATCTGAAAACACGTGATTTGATTTTTGTTGTTTGATTGTAATATTTCTCAGAATATCATTTCGTGTGTTGTGTTCATCAGGAATTTCACTTAAGACACAAGAACTTTATGTTCTTGTCTTTGCTACGCGGTATCTGGACATGTTCACAAACTATATTTCATTCTACAATACAGTTATGAAGATTATTTTCTTGGTGACATCATTCACTATTGTGTGGTATATGAGGTATCATAAGGTTGTTCGTCAGACATACGACAGAGATCAAGACACCTTTCGACATCATTTTCTCATCATACCATGTTTATTGCTGGCACTTCTGATAAACCCCAGGTTTACTGTACGTGAGGTGAGTACATGTTTTACTTTTTCCTTTCTTTATTTCAGGGATCATGACATTTACATATCTCCATAATTAAAAGTCAAGATGCTGAAGGTCCAAAAACGAATACTATACATTAGGTAATATGCTAACACTCTGGAAAGGATGTAGGTAATCGGGCAAAGGGGATTGCAAAAACATTATCTTCTCACGTTATTTATTTGACTAATAGCTCGTTGGTTTCATAATAGGGCAAAGGGGATTACAAAAACAATTTCTTCGCATGTTAATTCTTTGACTCTTGTTGTTTTCATCCACCTGCTGTAAATTTGCAATATATACCGTCAATTTTGAAGGTTACATGCTCTGGGTATCCAAAGTCATGGTAATCAGTTCCAGTCATTTATGCAAATTATGCAGCTAGCAGGATTGATCCTGTTGTTTAAGAATTATATAAAACAGTGAAACCATATTCAAATATTGTCTGTAGCTGAGACAGTACTATCAGGCGCAGTGCTGCTGCCATTTGTGTAATGAGACATCAAATATCATGATTACCTTTTTGGGGGATATATTTTAACTTAGATTTACTGATACAGTTACCATGTGTTCTAAATTGGAATTATCCCGTGAAGAATATTCTGCTCTTTCTAAAAGTAGAGGTCAGATTTACATCCTTTAAATTTCTTTCCTGGTCTAACAGAGGGTAACTGCTTGAATAGGTTTTTTGGACATTTTCATTGTATCTTGAAGCAGTCGCCATTCTTCCTCAGCTTGTACTACTGCAGAGATCAAGGAATATTGATAATCTGACTGGGAACTATGTCTTCCTTCTGGGGTATGTCCTTTGTTTTGCGGTTGAGAAGTTTACATTAGAGAACTAATTTTGTAAAATTATAAGATACGGACAATTAAACCCAGTAGCATAGAGGGAGATAAAAACATAATTGTCTGTGCATGGTTTACCTGTCTTTATTTTGGTTCAGCAGTTGGTTGAAAGGCATTGTTGATTTATTGGCAGTAACCTGTTTACTGAAAATCTTATTGTTATATGACATAGCATAATGTTACAAATACTTTTTTATTTACCTCAAAGCCTAAAGTTTGGATAGAATTTGGATATAGTTACATGAACACAGATATAGAAAATTTTGAGAACAATCTGTATATGGCTAAGATACACACACACACACACACACATATATATATATATGCAGAAATGCAAAAAATAAAAATAGCTTCATCTGTTGAACCCAATATTGCCAGAGCATGAGTGAAGCAGGGGCAGGATTGATAGGAGCACCATTTCCAAAAAATAACCTGGGAGCATTTTTTATAGAATATATATATTTTTCTATTTCAATGCATATATATTCACAAAAACGTGCAGAAGACCAAATTAGTTTCTGAAAAGATGAAATCAGACAAATGTATTGCTACTTGTCTACATTATTATAAAGTTGTAAACAGGTCAACATGATAGAATCTAGATTAATCATGGGGCATCAACCGTTTCGTACTACATAGGTAAAACATACTGCAAACGCAGTCACAAAGTACAAACTTACAAAGATTTAAAGTACAGTAAAATAATATGAAGCAGACTGAATTTATGAAATGAAGTAGGCCATCATGACTAAAGAGTTATGTTTATAAAATAGGCCATGTGCCTAATTTCCGAAACAGATATTAGAAACTGAAGTCTGAAAATTGATAAACGCTAATATGGCAACTAATAAGTGGAAAGAGAAAATTATTCTATTTCGGCTGCCTATTTTCCCTACTTCTTAGCACCTTGAGCTGCATATAGTTGTTGATGTGGAGGCAACTGTGAAGATGAAGTTGGACCTAATGCTCTTGCACCTAGAGTTCTAGTTAGGTTGAACATGGCAGTGGGTAGGGGTCTGATCCAGATTGATCACTATATAATTTTTCATCCATCTCAATGCTTTCAGAGTGGGAAAATCAAAGGAATTAATTTATAGGAGCAGTTTATCAGTGGGACGTAGTTTGGAGAATTGGGGTCTGAAACTTTTTGGGCTTAGTTTGGGGCCTTAAATGATGTTTTTTGGGGTAAAACTTAACCGCTTAAATGTGGGACTCCGTGTTGCTATTCTACATGTTACCCACCCAAAGTGGGTGACCCCCATAAGATAAATTTTCTCCTATGATCTCTTCCAGCCTGTAGCCAACAGCCCTGAGAGCCACTAGTAGCCAATGACGATGTGCCATTCATATCTCCACCACCTGAATCAGTCATATGTTTCCTCGCCTGTTTGCCAAGAGCATATGTTGGAAGGTGAGCTTTTGATCAAAAGGTACTTTATTCATTCTGCAATTGGGTGTTTATGCTTGTTTGTATTTGGGCATTTGACATGGATTATTGACTAACTTGGAAGAAAGAAGGGTCTTGGCTGTGACCTTGTTCCCTAACCTTAAATAGGGGGTTAATTTTCAATCCTAGTCTAGTGGGACTTACCCTAATGGCCCAATGGGTATATGTTAAAATTGGCAACTAGGGCCAAACTCCATGTGGGTCATCTTATTTATGGCAGCTGATATTTTTATTGGATCCCTCTCATCGAGAGGTGTAGGATTGATCTAAAGATCATCCGATTCCGATAAGTATTTATGAAGTTATGAATTTATTTATGTTCTAAAATAAATTGTCAAGTCGGCCAACAACTTGAGTAGGCTCAAAAGCCCAATAGACATGTCTATTCATCATCTATGTTTTAGGATAAATAGAAGAGGATTTGAAGTCATTTACACACACTATCTTGATGTGATCTCCTCCTCTCCACGTCTTGGGTTTTTGGAGAAGGAGAAGACACTAAAGAATAAGTTGGATGCCCTAGCTGTAGATGATGCCCTAATCCAACGCAGTCAATAAAGACTCTTTCGTAGTTATGGAAGCCTTATACGCTGTTCATGGTGAAGCCGCAGTTGGAAGGAGCCCTACCACAGTTATATGCATGGCATGTCATGTACGTGTTCATGTAACACCTTATACGCAGTCCAGAAAAGAGGTTCTAAATGCAGTCAAGGATAGCTGCAGTAGAAAGAGCCACAGTCAAGCATGAGATAGAGCTGCAGGCATACATGGTAGCCGTAGTGGTAATGTAGTGAAGCAAGTCATAATCCCGCAGGCATAGATGGTAGCCGCCGTAATAAAGAGAAGGCCGCAGTCAAGCCGCAGTCATAATCCTGCAAGCATAGATGGTAGCCGCAATAGATGGTAGCCACAGTAATAAAGAGAAGGCCGCAGTCAGGTGAGATAACTGCAGAAGGAGCCATAGTCAATACGCTGTCCAAACAACCCTTAACTTATCCGCTGTCCTAGCAGCCCTATACGCAGTCAAATGGAGACATCTAAGAGCAGCAAGGAGACCTGTTTTGTTGTAGGTGACAGCGTGAGGATAAACATTGAGTATAGATTCATGGTGACTAAATGCTGTCATAGAAGAACCTTAGACAACATGGATTTGACTAGTAGTGCAACCTCAAGGATAAGCTATTCAAGGAGCAAGAGGGTTGCACTAACAGTGATGGAACCTCTCTTGGATCAATGAGAACAACTCAGTGATATTTTGGTACAGCACTAAGATGCTGGGCATGTTAGTAAAGGGTAGCATGATCAGTAATGAGACTACATAATGATGTAAAGGGCAACATGATCAGTAAGACTACATAATGATGTAAAGGGCAGCATGATCGGGAGTGAGACTGCATGATGATGGAAGATGCAGCGTGATGGGCAGCATGATGATGAGAGCAGATGAGAGCAGCTCAGTCATCAGGTCCAGCACTGTGATGGTACAACATGGTGCTACACGGCAAGGTGTTGCAAATGGATGAAATACAACACTACGATAGGTGAAGCAGTCACCTTAGAGAATCAGTTGAAGCAATATGTCTTCAACTGATCTCATGTGATATCAAAAGTCAAAATATAGACTTCTATTGTAAATGTACTATCTCTCTCACTTTCTATGCTAAAATTTGAAGAACATAAAAGAAGAATTGATCAAGGGTTCCCCACATTGGGGTTTGTCCCTGGCTAGCGCCACATCTTGTGTCCTCTTGTCTTGGCTTGTCTTCTGCGATTTATATTTATGTTCTATCTGCAGTTTACCTTAATGTTGATGTGATTGCTAACTGTGAAAATTTAAATAAATTGCTCTAGCGTAGAACATACCTAAAATTAACAGTATAGGAGGGGCACTGCTTGGGAAACCATGATTGATATAGTGTAGCCCCATCTCTCCCTATTCCAAACTTACCACTTTCCATCTTACATTATGAGCTTCGATTCCACCTCCATTCTTTGGGTTCAACTGTCCACCGGTTCATTGGGATTTGGCACCCACACATCCTCATACTTGGGTAAGGCTTGGAAATGTACCTTGGGAGGTTGATCAACTAAAAGAAATAGAAAGACCATATGGTGGCTCTTGCTGCACAAACTAGCAGGCCTAGTTTGTAGGCTAAAAATAGAGGGCACAACAACACTTTGGGACTAAGGCCCATTGTGATCCGGATTTAAACAGGAATGCAACAAATTACAGATATAACCATACATATAGAGATGCAGCAGAAATAATACTTAATTTTATTACTGTAAAATACTGAAATATGCTTACAAATAGAAATGGAAATAGACTAGCTAGGGTGATGGTAGCGTATCTCTGAGAAGATATGCGGTGGCTACATGCCTCTAAACTGTGTTACGAGGAGGCTTGAAGGTCTATTTATTGTTGAGAAACAATGGATAACCCTAAACATCCAAAAACCTAACCCTAGAAGATGAAACACCAAACTGTGAGCCCCATTTGGGTAAATTGGTACATCAACTTCCCAGGGTCGTAACTTTGGCATGCGATCTCCATTTGACGTGCACAATATCTTGTTAGAAAGATCTATCCGAGAACTACAACTTTGGGAAGAGCAACATCGGTTCATGAACCAATGTTGCTCCTAGTTTTCCCAAAAAACGTCATTTAGGGCCTCAAAATGGCTCTGGAAGTTCAGGACTCGAAAAACTGTTAAAAATAGTAAACTGTGCTACAATTAAGGAAACTAAAAAGCTGAAAGAAACAATGGTGGGGGTCCAAGTGGACTTGGCGGGTGGCCACCAATATCCACCTGGATCATTCCTCCCCCCTTAGGAAGCAATGTTCCCCATTGCGTTGAGTTCCTCCATGAGATGAGGAAACTTCTGCTGAACTTGGTCCCTGGTGAACCACTTGCCCTGGTGAAGGAGTTGACCTGCTTTGACAATTCGATACAGTTGGATATTCTGCTGGCGAGTGTCCTTGATCTGTGTGTCCATGATTCGATCAGTTGCAGCTTGTTCTATGCAATCTAGATTTAACTCTATGGGTGTGAGCTGTTCTGCAATGTCGGATGTGTCTAGTAATGGTGGAAAGTATGATGAAGGCGGTCCACATTGAACACTGGGTGCAGGCCAAGGAATGGGGCAATGCTGAGCTCAAATGCATTGTCTCCCACAGCCTTGGTAATGGTGTAAGGACCATATTAGAGTGGTTTGAGTTTCCGATAGGCTCTGGTAAGACGTTCCTTTTGCAAATGCAACCAGACTTTGTCACCCACCTGAAACTTGTGTGGCACTCGATGTTGATCATGTCGCTGCTTGTACTTGGCATTTGATTTCTTCAGAATGTCGTGGACCTGCTGGCAAATATGTTGGATGTGCTCAATGAAGCTGTTTGCCTTATCTGTTTCGGACTGGACATGAGCCGAATCTGCGTGAGTAGCTGCAAATGGCATGGCCACATCAATGGGACATAGTGGCTGGAATCCCAAACCCACCTGAAAAGGGTTGTGGCTAGTCGAGTTGTGGAGAGCCCGGTTGTAGCTGTGCTGAACATAGGGGAGGCTCTCATCCCATGTGCGTGGATGCTTTGAGTTGTACATGCGTAGAATGTGTACGATCATCCTATTGACAACCTCTGTCTAGCCATTAGTTTGAGGATGGAAGGCGGTGGACTTAGTGAGTTTGGTGTCCAACATCGACCAGAGACTGGACCAAAATGTACTGAGGAACCTGCTGTCCCAATAGTACGAAATTTGCCAAACAATAATGCAAGAAAGAAATCTCCAGAAATGCGAGAGAGAAATCTCCACTAGATCTGCCAATGATGAAACGAAATAACAGGCTTCCAATAAATCTGCTAACAATGAGAGAGATAAAATACTGATACAATGGCTTTATCACCAATGCAAAAGAGATCACTAATGATGACAACAGATCTGCCACTGATAATCAGAGGTCTACCATTGATAATAAGAGATCTGCCAATGATGATAAGTAATCTGCCACTGATAATTAGAGATTTTCCACTGATAATAAGAGATTTGCCAATGATGATAAGAGATCTGCCACTGATAATCAAAGATCTGCCACTGATAATAAGAGATCTTCCAATGATGATAAGAGATCTGCCATTGATAATCAGAGATTTGCAAATCTACAATAGATCTGCTAACAATAAGAGAGATAAATTATTGATGCGAGGGTGTGATCACCAATGCAAGAGCTAGATCACCAAAGTAAGAGAGAGAGAACTCGATGTGTTGCAAATGAAGGCTTCTCTTCAATATATAGGAATCTTTGAGACAAAATCCCTAACTTGAATTAGGTTTTTGGAAGCTCCTAGAGTGATCCATTTTTGCACATGTCGAATTAGATCACTTAAGTGATTTTATTTTGCACATGTCAAAATACCTTTATAAAACAATTTTGAAATAACTTTTGCACTTATAAAAATAATTTGCACTTGAGAAATAATTCGCTTCAAGGGTGAAAGGGGTTAACTCATAGAGTGTTTTTCTAGGGAAATTTCTCCCTTAGTTGCACAAAATTCAACACTCCCTCTCAACTAGGGAGGAATTTCCATCAATAGTGTCAAAACTGCTGTACTTGTCAAATCATCATGGCTCATGCTGAACATTCTCGAATCTAAAGAAGAATACTCATGGCAGGGGAGCCTCAACTACCACCTTGAATCCAAGCTCAGCCAAATAAAGGCTAAGAAACCATTACTGGGGAGTCTCAAGCTCCAACCTAACCTAAATATCATCGGGGAGCCAGATGCTTCCACCCAGCATCAGGGAGCCACATGCTACAACCTGGAACAAATACCATCGGGGAGACTCATGCTACCACCTAGAATGAATACCGCTCAGTCATGAAGACTAAGAAACCACTGCTCAGCCAATGAGGCTAAGAATCCATAATAGCTCAACACATAGGCTAAGAATCCATAATAATTCAAGAACACCAACATCTTCAAACTTGAGCGAGATACTACTTACCATGACTGGTAAGGATCACAATCCGATCTCAAGTAGCCAACACCCATTGGCCAGATGGGTGGGAAACAAGATGCATGACTGGGGCATACTCCTGATTGGAGGGACCTCATCCCCAGGAGCTCACTAGCTCAATTCCTCATCCCTGGGAGCTCAACTAGGGGTTAAGAGCACACATCTTAGTGTTCTTGATCAGTTGGGTCCCGGACTCGGAAGGGGTACATCCCTTAATCCAAGCATATCTCTGAAGACTAGAAATTTCTTCTTCGGCATTGTTTTGGTAAGTATATCAACAATCTGCTCATTAGTTTGAATATGGTGGAGTCTCACTGCTCCTTTCTGTACCATGTCTCGAATGAAATGATATCTGATTTCAATGTGCTTGGATTTGTCATAAAATATAGGAGGTCGATGGTTGCCTTCCGTTCCTCGATATTCTTATTTCTAAGAATAGTGATGGTTCCCTCGGCCACCAAGTTTTTCGGAAGAAAACGCATACTGAGCAGTATCTTCATGCCAGTTCCCATCATTTCGCGGCTCAAAAGATGGGTGTTCTCAATACCTTGGCTACGCGGGCCCTAAGGATCTCGGATAAGGAGAGTTTTGAGAAGGAGAAATCCCATCTCCTTGATGTCTTTGTTGAGAATGGTTTTAGTAGATTCCTGGGTCAGAGGGCTTTCCTTAAAGCTTCGAAGAATTCACTGTCTCATCGTGAACCTAAGGAGCGAGTTCCTGGCGTCCTTCTTCCGTATGTTCAGGGGACTACTGATAAGATTGGTAGGATTCTCAGGTCACATGATGTCCCTGTGACCTTTAGGCCCCTGAACACCATTCGCATGTCCCTCAGATCAGCGAAGGATCCTATCGACCCTAAAGATATGAAAGGTGTGTACTTGATCCCCTGTTCCTGTGGGACCCCCTACATTGGGGAAACTGGTCGCTCCATTAATCAGCGGATTAGTGAGCATGTAGCAGATCTCAAGCATAGGCGTACTAAGTCTTCCGCTTTAGCTGAGCACGCCGAGAAAACCAATCATCATGTTTGTATTGAGGAAGCTAGTGTTATTGCGAAGGTTTCGCACTTCCATCATCGGAAATTTAGGGAGGCGCTTGAGATTGAAAAGAGGCCGAGTAATCTCAATAGAGATGATGGCTGGAAAATCAGTCGGTGTTGGGTCCCAGCACTCTCGTCCTAGTCTTTTTTTTTTTTTTTTCTTTTTTTTTTTTTTAACTTACGTATTTATTATCTATTATTATTATTATTATTATTTTATTTTATTTATTTATTTATTTTTTTAATTTTAACTTATAAATTTTATTATTATTATTATTATTTTTATTTTTATTTTATTTTATTTATTTATTTTTTTTTTTTTTTTAAGGGGTTGGTCCCCCTAGGATAATATAACTTTAATTCTAAAATATAATTTTAATATAAATATAATTTTAATTATATTTTAATTTTAATATAACTTTATATAATTTTAATTATATTTAATAATTGAATAGAATTTTAATTCTGAATTATTTTTAGTTACTGATGGGACCTAATTGCTTTGATAAAAAATTTTAGTTTTTATTAAAAATTTTAATTATTTATTAATATTGGTATTTAACTATTATCATAATATTATTTTTAAGGGACTGGTCCCTCTCTAGATTAATTTTTATTTATTTATTAATTTATTATTTATTTATTTAGTTATTTATTTTATTTTATTTTTATTTTTATTTTTTTTTGATATAATTTTTATTATTTATCTTTAACTAACTATTATTAGGAATTATTTTTAGGTACTAATCGTACATAACTGTTTAATTATTTTTATTATTTTAATTATTTATTAATATTTTTTATCATATTATTATTTTATTTAATGGACTAGCCCCCCCAGGTTAATAATAGGGTTTTTGATCCCTGGACCTAGTCAAAAGTAGCTATTGTCTTTTTAGCCGTTGGAGGCTTTGCTCTGTCTATTTAACCTGCTAAGCTGGATCTGTTTCTTCAACTTGTCTTGACGATGAACCACACTAGTTGGTTCGAAACGCGTCGACAAATGATGTCTCATGTGATCTTCGCCGAAAAATCCTTTGTAAACTTGATATGGATCACAGAAGCCTAAACTCTACTAAAAAATCCCACTCATATTATCATAGAATATTACTGTAGTATCTAGAACTTGCTCAAATAAGTCTCCAAAGAGTTTTCTTAACTAGGCAACTTCACAACTAGCTAAGCTAGCAACAATATACTCAGCTTTAGCAGAATTGAGAGCAACTGATTTCTGTTTCCTGCTCATCCAAGAGATCATGACAGATCTCAAACTGAAAAACATCTTGAAGTGCTCTTTTTGTCAATAATGTTGCCTGCCTAGTTAGCATCCATATAACCATGCAACTTTATATTGCCAGCAGTATATCGAAGACCAAAGTTAATTGTCCCATGTAGATATCTAAGCACGTGTTTAGCAGCAACCCAGTGATTATGTAAAGGCTTGGTCATGAATTGACTCAAGGTGTTTACAGCATAGCAAATATTAGGACGAGTGTTCACTAGGAACATCAATGCTCCAATCAATTGATGATACTTAGATGGATCAGTTAAATCAGATCCAACTTCATCACCACAAAGTTTCTTGAAGTTCATCTCCATGGGAGTGCTCATGGATTTGCACTCTATCATTCCAAACGTTTCCAATAGCTTTACAAAATACTTCTCTTGGGGGAGAATAATTTCGCCAGGGCTTTGCCAGACCTCCAGGCCCAAAAAGAAGTGCATCATCCCAAGGTCTTTCATTTCAAATTCAGAGGCAAGTTCCCTCTTACACTGAATCATCAGAGTTTCATTACCTGTCAAAAAAAATTGTCAACATATAATACCAAAGTCAAAGGCATACCTTGTACAACTTTGAAGTAGATGTTAGAATCAACACTACTCCTCATGAATCCCAATTTTACTAAGTAGTTGTCAGTGTGAGAGTACCAAGCCCTGGGGGCTTGCTTTAAGCCATAGAGTGCTTTCTTCAATCTGCATACATGGGTTCTTTTGTCATGTACCTCAAAGCCTTGAGGTTGTTCAACGTATACTTGCTCTTGAAGAGCACCATGGAGAAAAGATGTCTTGACATCCATTTGATGGAGAGTCCACCCTTGACTAGCAACTAAAGCAATAATAGAGCGAATGGTGGTATAGTTAGCAAGAGAAGCAAAGCTGTCTTCATAATCAATTCCCTCTTTCTGAGAGAATCCTTGAGCCACAAATCTTGCTTTATATTTTTCAATACTGCCATCCATGACATGTTTTATTTTGAACAACCACTGTGAAGTCACAACTGATTTTCCCTAAGGCCTAAGAACAACTTCCCATACACCATTTGCATAATGGATTCATATTCTTCTGTCATGGCATCCTTCCATACTTGGTACTTTACTACTTCTTCAAATGATTGAGTTTCACTCTGTATTATAGAACTCATAGCAACAACATAGTTTTGATATTGACTGGGCTTCTTGCTTTCTCTAAAAGTGCCCCTGGGAGCAGTGTGTTTTTCAACATCCTGTAGAGTATCACGAAGCCATAGAGGCCTTTTCCTATATGAAGGAGGATCTAATGGATCTATAGGGTCAACAGGTTCATCTAGGTTCTTGTGCTCAGGTTCGTGAGTAGAGGGATCCACATCATCATTTGTTTCTTTAGAAGAGATAGAAGGAGGACTAATTCTTACTTTTTCAAGAGTTTCATCTTCATTAAATGTTACATTGCTGCTGAAGTCTATTATTCTTTGACTAGGTATATAAATTCTAAATGCTTTAGAATTTTCATGATAGCCCACAAACATACCTTTCTTACTTGAAGCCTCAAGCTTGTTCCTCTTTTCTTTTGGTACATGAAAATAAACTGGACAACCAAAGATCCTTAAATGACTGACATTAGGTTTCTTGCCTGTGAATACTTCTTCAGGAGTCTTGTCATATAATGCTCGATGAGGAGTCTTGTTCTGTACATATATGACAGTGTTGGCAGCTTCTCCCCATAGGAACCTTGGCACATTCTGATCATGTATCATGGCATGAGCAACCTCCATGATAGTTCTATTCTTTCTTTCTGCCACACCATTCTATTTAGGATTATATGGTACAATGGTCTCTTTCTTGATACCAATGTCTTTGCAAAAGTCATTGAATTCATTTGAAATGAGTTCTCCTCCATTATTTGATTTGAAGACTTAGATTTTCTTTCTAATTTGGTTTTCAACCAATGCTTTGAAATTTTTAAACATATCAAAGGCTTCATCTTTATGCTTTAGAAAGTATGTCCACATTTTTCTAGAGAAATCATCCACAAAGGTGATATAATATAAATATGCACCTATGGATGTCATTGGCATACGTCCACAAAAATCTAAATGGATTCGCTGCAGGATGTTATGAGTTTTGGTACTGCTAGAGGGGAAATGCCCTCTCGTTTTCTTTCCACTTTCACAACCAGGGCAAACACCATCATGTTTTGATTGGATTTCTGGCATTCCAGAAACCATCTTCTTTACTTTGGGCAGTGCCTTATAATGAAGATGAGCAAATCTGCGGTGCCATAACTTGATCTGATTGAAATTGCATTCTTGAGCCATAACTTTAATAGGTCTCCCATTGACCTTGTAAAGCCCTTCGACCATCGATCCAAGACTAAAAGCATTTTTCATGTTGTTTTCTCTGGCCAGGTTAACACCTTTCCATTTATAAAATCTACCTTCATTCCTTTATCTTCTAAAGCATCTATAGATATAAGATTTTTCTTTAGACCAGGTACATATAAAACATCTTGAAGGTGAATAGTTTCTCCAAGATCCAAATGAAAAGAAACTGAACCAAACCCTTTTACAGGGTATGTAGTGTTATCTCCAAGGATAATGTTTAAACCAGTCTCCCTCTCAACCAAATTAGAGAGGACTTCTTTATAACCAGAGAAGTGCCTAGAGGCACCACTATCCACTAACCAACTGTCTAAAGAATCTGGAGGAGAAGCACTAGACAAAGTTGAAATTAGAAAGTACTCAGATTGAGAAGCAACAACATTATTTTCATACCTTGTATTTCTGTATCTCTTTTGAGGACGAGGCTCTTGATCACGATCATTGCTAGCATTGCTTCTTCCTTCATATTTTCTTCCTCCATAATACCTCCTTTTTCGATCAGGGGACTGATTATGCTTCTATACCTTTGATTATAAGAGGATCTTCTTTCTGCACAATCTCGAGCATAGTGCCCATGCTTGTGATAGTCAAAGCATTCAACATTCCTCATGCTCTTCTTGAAAAGCTTGGGTTTGGACTTTGGCTTAGAAGATTTTCCCTTTCCTTTTTTCTCCTTTGCTTGTGCGACCAAGGCAGATGGTTCTCCTTCTTCATGTCTCTGAATTCTGCCCCTTGAAATCATCCTTGATTCTTCCTGCTTGCATCTTCTGATCAATTCATCAAAAGTTGGCAAAACATTGTTATTGCTGATAGTAGTAATGAATACTTCCCAAGCTGCAGGAAGTCCATCAAGGGCTGTGTACCAATTCCCTATCAGATAGGGGCTCACCAACAGACAAAATTTGGTCCTTGAGTTCAGTAATCCTTATAAAATAAGATTGAATAGATTCTCCCTTATTCAATTTGATATCTTTGAGTTGTTTCTTCAAGTCAAGGACGTGATTCAAATTTTGGACTTCAAACATGCCAACAATCTTGTCATACATTTCCTTAGATGTCTTTAGTTTGGAGATACATGTAAGAAGATGATCTTTCAAAGAATCAATAATAATTTTGCGGGCTTTGATCTCACCTTTCTTGTATCTTGCTTTAGCAGTAGCAAGGGAATTTTCAGGAGGCTGGGGTACACCTCCTTGGACATACTCTAGAACATCTTCTCCATCCAAGTTGGTGTCCATCCTGAGTTTCCAAGAAACATAATTTGAAGCCCTTGTTAATTTCTCGCTGTCCTTGAAGAAGGATGTAGCCATCTCAATTGATCGACTGTTGTATTTTGAGCAACAAATAATGTCTTTTAGCAAATAATTGCCTTCAACTCACTGTTCTTGAGCTTATCTTCACCACAACTCTGATACCATGTTAAATTTTGCAATTTTTAAATTAATTATCTTAGATATGTAACCTTTAAGTGTAGATAGTGATCAATAGCCATATAGAAGATAGTCAATGAATAGTAAGACAATAGATTTGGTCCAAGACCAAGGAAAAACCTCATTGTGGGGGAAAACCCTCTAAGAATATTCTTCTATTAGTTCTTCATCAATTGTTGAGTAGAGATACATAAGCAAAGTACAAAACCCTTTTCTCAATGACAACAACATTACCCCTTTTCAAACTAGGACAGATCTTCTGAAGTGTGAGATCTGATCACAAATGTAGAATAACAGATCCTTCAATCCTTCAACAAAGATTACAAGTGCGAATAGGAGATCTGCAAAAACTGATACAAGGGAGATTTGCCACCAATGACAATACAAGATAGAGATCTTGCCAATAGTACGAAATCTGCCAAACAATAATGCAAGAAAGAAATCTCTAGAAACGTGAGAGAGAAATCTCCACTAGATCTACCAATGTTGAAATGAAATAACAGGCTTTCAATAAATTTGCTAACGGTGAGAGAGATAAAATTTTGATGCAAGGGCTTTATCACCAATGCGAAAGAGGTCACCAGTGATGACAAGAGATCTGCCATTGATAATCAGAGGTCTGCCATTGATGATAAGTGATACCAGTGATGATGAGAGATTTGCCAATAATAATAAGAGATTTGCCACTAATAATAAGAGATCTGCCAATGATGATAAGATATTTGCCATGATAATCAGAGGTCTACCACTGATAATAAGATATCTGCCAATGATGATAAGAGATCTGCCATTGATAATCAGAGATTTGCAAATCTACAATAGATCTGCTAACAATAAGAGAGATAAATTACTGATGCGAGGGCTTGATCACCAATGCGAGAGCTAGATCACCAAAGCAAGAGAGAGAGAACTTGATGTGTTGCAAATGAAGGCTTCTCTTCAATATATAGGAATCTTTGAGACAAAATCCCTAACTCGAATTAGGTTTTTGGAAGCTCCTAGAGTGATCCATTTTTGCACATGTCGAATTAGATCACTTAAGTGATTTTATTTTGCACATGTCAAAATACCTTTATAAAACAATTTTGAAATAACTTTTGCACTTATAAAAATAATTTGCACTTGAGAAATAATTTGCTTCAAGGGTGAAAGGGGTTAACTCATAGAGTGTTTTTCTAGGGAAATTTCTCCCTTAGTTGTACAAAATTCAACAAATATCTTTTGGGCTTCTTGCTTTCTATAAATGTGCCTTTAGCTGCTCCATGACCTTCTGCATCTAATAGTGTATATTTCATCCAGTTAGGTCTCTTTTTGGTTTCAGGGATAACCACAAGTTGTATAGGTTCACTGGGACCTTCATCTTCATGATTTGGATCTTCTTCCTCCCTAGAAACTTCTTCTTCAAATACCAAAAGTTCTTCATCATCAAAGTCCATAAAAAGATCTTTTGATTTCTTGAATGCAATACTTCCGTCAAATATCACATCTCGACTGACTTCTTTTCGGTGTCCTTTTATGTAGATCCTATAGGCCTTAGAAGAATTACTATAGCCAAGAAATGTTCCCTTCATGCTTGATGGATCCAACTTCTTTCTCTTGTCCTTTGGTATATGAATACAGATAGGACAACCAAAAATTCGGAGATGATCCATGCTTGGTTTCTTCCCAGTTAATGCTTCTTCATGAGTCATGTTATCTAGTGACCTGTGGGGACTTCAATTTTTTATGTATATAGATGTTTTCGTAGCTTCACCCCACAGAAACTTAGGCAAATCTTGATCATGTAACATAGCTTTTACACCTTCTTCAATGGATCGATTCTTTCATTCTGCAACTCCACATTGATCAGGATTATATGGGACAATCAACTCCCTCTCAATCCCAAACTCCTTACAGAAGGCTATAATTTCCTTCGATGTGTATTCTCCTCCATTATCAGACCTTAATATCTTGATTCTCCTTTCTGTAAGGTTCTCTACTTTAGCTTTGAATTCTTGAAATTTGATAAATACTTCATCCTTGGATTTCATTAGGACCACAAACATCGGAATGAATAAGATCGAAAATTTCTTTTGACCTTGAAGCACTACTTCCAAATGGTCTCTTAGTGTTCTTACCCAATGCACATCGCTTGCATACTCCTTCATGATCTTCTTTTAGATTGGGAATGCCATTCACTATTGAACTTAGGGTTGGTAGGATTTTGTAGTGAAGATGACCGAATCTTCTATGCCAAAGTTCACATGGGCTAACTTCAATGTGAACAAAAGCTTGAGCGAGGGGAATTAACAATCTGTAAATTCTTCCTTCACGGATACCAACCATTCTTGCATCTTCTATGCTTGAGTTTTTACCCCATACTACAACCTTTCCATCAATGAAAGCAACTCTATAACCCTTGTCTTCTAGACTTGAAATGGAGAGTAGATTCTTGTGTAAACGTGGAACAAATAAGATATTGTTGAGATGAATGTTTCCTCCATTCTCTAGCTCAAGTGAAGTTGATCCAATTCCTCACATAGGGTAGCTTTTATTGTCACCAAGCTCTATAGAGTAAGAGAACTTTCCTTTTGATAATGTTTTTAATTGCTTGTGATGACCAGTCATATGTCTTGATGCTCCAAATACTTCCATCTTGAAATGTGCTAGTGAGTGCTGAGAATAGTCCTTCATCCTTGTAGATGTCTTGGTCACTTCCTTCTTAGAAGAAAATAGGAGATTCCATACTTCTTTGATGCCCTTCTTGAGTTGACTTGCACCTTCATACACTTCTTTAGGAACTTCTTTAGTGTAGAGGAGATATTCATTATACCCTTAGCCAACTTTAGTGCTGATACATGTTGAGAAATCTATAGGGAAGTAGATAGGATGATTTCTCTTTCTATGATAATTGCTTGTGATATCTTTTTACTTTTTCTTACTTATTAACTTCTTCTTTTATTATTATGTTTGTTTATCATCAAACAACTACCAAAAACAAGAAGAACAATAGTACACAAGTACACAGGATATAGGCTGCAAGCCAGGGCCAAAACCTCTCCACTTGAGAGGAAAACCCATAAATCTTTTCTCTTCTTATAGATTCTTCAATTGACGAATTCCAAGACCTCTAGACCAAGACCAATACCCTTCAAGACCAAGTTCAACCTCTCCTGATGATGTGCTTCCTTTGTCTAAGTCAAACCTAGTCAAATCTCTTCTAGCACAACTTCAACCCCCAGCTTCAGAATTTTGGCCTCTACTGCAAGTCCGAAATTGCCGGCCCCCAACAACTGCTACTGAATCCACACGTGTGAGCTTGATTTAGCCTTCCAAGGCCTCCCAACAACTTCGCTTGCTTTGCTTCCTTGTCTAGGGCTAGAATGTGACCTAGTAGGTCCTTCTTCTAGCAACTTTGACCCTCTTTCAATAGATAGAGAATCTCGACCTTGAAGCAACAAACCCTAGCCTTCCTTCTTCGCACGTGTGAGATAGAATTAGCCCATAAACTTCTTCCTTTGTCCTCTTCCTTCTTCGCTAGCCTTTTTCTGCTCCTTCTTCGCTTGAATGAGATGTGAGATGAATGTGTCTCAAGGAGGTCGAGTTCCCTCCTTTATATAGGCTTCTCAAGGTGGACGTGGCTCCTCAAAATAGGTTGACTTCTCAGCTGCTAGCCGACTTGGTGGACGTGGCTCCTCAAAATAGGCTGACTTTTCAGCTGCTAGGCCGACTTGGTCTTGAAGGGTATTTTGACACTTTTAATTGCAAAAGTAATTTTCTTTACAAGTCACAATGTGCCCGATGGGGTCTTCAACTTATGACAATGACTCTTTTGACTTCTTGACCTAGGACAAACTCTAGAAGTGCTCAATGAGTGCTTGACCTCTAAAATAAAAGACCTTGAGCATGAAACCCATGCTCTAATAACAATAATAATTTTTCTTTCATTTTACAAAATACAAGAATGAAAAGTACATTTCATATTTATGAAGACGAAACCTAGTTACACATTTTTCAACAGATAACCTAGTTACTAAATGCTAATTAGTCACTAACTAATATCTTACTACTTTCTAGAGTCTAGACATACATTGATTTTGGAACATATTAAGATTGTGATCAAGCATTCCACCAAGAGAGAAACTTGGGTTACTTTGGTAGCTTTACAGCAATGGTTGATGAATTGTCCTCTACACAAGGGGGGTTCTTCTCTGATAGTAGTCAAGCTATCGGTGGTCCTGGCCATGTTTAATACTATTGATGATCAGGCTGTCATTGTTTACATAGCTGCGATGTGAATACTACTTGTTGGACATTGTCATTTTTCAGACTTATAAAATCTCCATGTCAATTCTGTAGTGTTGCTGCTGCTATCGCTTGATTGGATATAGATAGGCTTGCAAAGTTGGAGAAAGGTGCTGTAGGCACTCAACTTTAATTTCATGCCATATCTTGATTTTCATTTGTTGGAGTGGCTGCCTTTCTGTTCTCTGGATATGATTTTGGCTTTCAAAACAAGTGAAAAAGATAACGAATTATGAATTAATGTGCCAACCAACATATAAAGCAAGGCATCTCGCAAGCATTTCATTGATGTTCAAAGTTCAAACTTTGGATCATGCTTACTTCTCGGAAGTTAATTTTCAGGTCTGGTGTTTTGATATTGTGGCTTGTTTTTCTGATACACGCCTTGGTATTCCATAGAATGTCGTTGTCTTAAGAGCTTGTGAAATAATACATGAAAGATGTTATTTCAAATAAATTGAATAATTTAAAAATTGGAATGAGATGCGTATATTGCTACCATTTGCATATTCTGGCTTTCTTTTTTGATACACGTCTTGGTATTCCATAGAATATCTTTGTGTTAAAAGCTTATGAATTAAGACATAAAAGCTGTTTTTTGAAATAAATAAAATAATTAAAAAATTGGAACGAGATGTGTATATTGGTACCATTTACATACTTTATAGTGAGTTGTTTCCGCTTTTGCAGAGCTTATAGAGCGCTTTATCTCTTTAATTGGATCTACCGTTACATGGCTGAGAAACCTCAGTTACGATGGATACGTAAGTCAGGATTTTCGATTCATTATCTGTAATGTGTAGTTTATTTGACTATAATTAAGTAGTCTAATTGTATTTGATTAAATTTATATATAGTATGCAACCTTTCAATTGACAACTGACATTTTTATAATTGTTTGGGTTTTATATATGGTTCACAGCCTGGATATCTGGCCTTGTCCAGACAGCTCTATATGGAGATTTTTTTTATTATTATATCCAGAGGTATGGTCTTTGATGAAACCTGTTAGTTCATATGTGTTTATCCTTTCTTGTCTATTCCACATCCCTCTTCTGTCATTTTGGGTAATTTTGTTTGGGGATAGGGTTCCCATTACTGTACAAGCAGAAGGATAGAAGTAGAAACTGAGAAAATATAATGGATTCCCATTAAATTGTATCCACGGTATGAAATTTGTTTTGCCACCCAGACCTACCTTGCTTAACATCATCTGTTAAGATGATGTTTGCTTTTGTACCACTTTCAGAATGTGTTTATTTAGCATTACTTGACTGCACATTCTTAAAGCTGATACATAACATGGGTTCTATGCATCTTTTGCAGTTGGAGAAGGCGTGAGAAATTGCAGTTGCCTGCATGAGTTTTTCATGTCGTTCACTGGAAAATTGCCACAAAGAAGAGGTTGCTTACTTACAATAGAGATGCACTTAACTGTGTGTTGGTTTATCTTCTGATCCTGATGTTTTCTTTCAGATTAGGTTTTGGCTGACAAACAACTGCAAATCTCAGATACTGTGAGAACCACAAAAATCATTCTTACCATAAATGCTGATAATTCACATATTGTTGTCAATGTTCTCTGGTCTGTCAGGGAAACATCTCTGTCCAAATTGTTTCTTATAAAGAATAGGTATCAACTCCTTCGAATATATAATGGTATATCTTAAATTCCAAATGTATGTGCGTCATTTCTTTCAGATTATAGCTTTTGCATTATGTTGTATTTTGTGTGTTGTCTGAGGTACCTTTACTGCTGGATTTATTTGGAGAGTGGTATTATAAGTTACTTATTTAACGTACCCCCCATGGAGTACCCATGTACCAGGAGCATGGAGAGCATGTTCCCTACCCTTGAGAATATATCCCGATGTAACACTGGGTTTGCAGATGGAACATTAGGCGTGCATGAAGGATCTAATCAAAAGTTGATTCTGGTTGCTTCAACCAAACTGCATGTTTAACCCAGCTGTCTAATTCAAAGTAAACAATAAATCCCATTTCCAATCTTTGTAGTGCACATCCAGATGCTTTGGGCATAGTCTATGCGTTTCTGTATGGAGGCTGCAAAGCAGAAGGACACTGTATTCTCCACATGGCCAAAACGTTGCAGAATTAACTTGTTTCGTAGAGGTTGAAGTTGTACATAAGATTTTGCACCGTCTTATCTGTTTGATAGATAATCAATCCCCCGCTATCATGCTTATGTCCTTATGGAAAAATATCCCCTGCTTCCTTTGAAGAGATTTTTTTCTCACATTTAGGAGCAATAGTTAAAGAAATGTCTAATCAAACTTATTGCAAAGTACATCAAATTTGATCCTTCGGATAGGATAAGTCACTGGATGTTTCTAGAATTGGGGGAGATGGAAGTAAATATCAAGGACACTGTTTGAGCTGGTATTGGTCTGTCACAGTTAATAAGTGTCCACTCTGTTTCCTCAAAATCTAGCAAGCTTTGTGAGAGGCCTCACAAGGCAAAACCCAAACTATGACACTACAATGAGGTGGATGCCACTGTCACCTCAACACTCCACCTTCTGTTCTTTACTGGAATTTCACCATGCGGGAGGCTTCCTAATATAGGTCATCTAACTATATTCTAAGTTGATAAGATCAAGGTGACACTTTTGAAGGCTAGACCAAGGTACTTCACACTAAGAGAAAGTCAGAATTCTTTGTAATAAGGAATAACGTACCTATGAAAAAGCCTATGAGATAAGGCTTGTAGCCTAGGGTTTTCAAGATGCAGCTTAACAAGGGCACATCTGGGCATATAAGCAAAGGAAAAGCTTTATTTGTAAGATTTAATTAACTGATGGAGAGACAAACCTTCAAATGACCATAAGTTTAAGCTTTTATGTAGAATTAGGGTTTTACAAGCCCTAGATATTCCTAGGGTTGAACAAGGTAAAATAGTCCCCAATTGTTGAGAAACCAAGTGCAATGTACACTAACACTTAATTTCTCTTCTTGATAATTACTTGTGAATAATTAGATGTCTTTTTATTACTTTTTATTTCTTCTTCATCAAGCAATTATACATTTATTCAATCATTCAAAGAAATAGAGATCACAATGAGACAAGAGACACCAAAATTTAGGTCAGCGGTTAGGGAAAACACCACAAGGGGAAAAACCCAACAATTGTTTCTTTATAGAATCAGATCAAAATGAGAGATATCCAAGCCAAGACCAATACCAAACTGCCACTTGTTGATAAATCAATATTATAGGAATTAGGGTTTGATTCCTCCTTCTTGATAATTACTTGTGATTTATGTTGGCCTTTTTTTACTTCAATGTTAGACTATCTTTCATCAAACAATTACCAAATTAAATGTATATGAAGACCACAAGAACAAGAGACACAAGATCTAGGCACTCAGCCAGGGAAAAACACCTCCAAGGGGAAAACCTAGTCCAACTCTTCCATTAGTAGATGCAAATCAAGATGAGACAATCCAAGACCCTTTATACCTAGACAAAGACTTTCTCTAATCACCAAGTCAACCCTTCCTTCCCATAGATGATCCCAGAGAAGTCTCCAAGTGCCAGCATCTTAGTTGCAACTTCAATCCAGAATTTCGGACCTGCAGTTGAATTAGAAATTTCAGTCTCAGCTTCAGTCCAGTAAATTCGCACGTGTGAGAGATAGGTGCCCAAAAACTTGGTTCTTGACTTCTTGGGCTTCTTCCTTCTTTCTCCTCAACTTTGCTCTTCTTTTTTGCCTCTTTCTCTTGTAGATCGAACTTGTTTAGTGTGTGATTCAAATGTGACGAGCTTCCTCTCTATAAATACTCCCTCTGCTAGGTCGAATAGCCCTAATCTAGGTTGACTTCATGAGGACAGGGTTGACTTGGTGTGGATGTGACAAATGACTCTTTTGACTCAAAATTAATTCTTTGTATATCATACAAAAACCCAAGAGGGGTCTAATAAAAATGACAATGACTCTATTGACTCATGACAAAACTTAGAAGCCTTCAATGAAGGCTTTGACCTAGAAAAATAAATAAAAGAGTATGAAACCCATGCTTCAAAATAAATTTTCTTTTACAATAAATTTCTTTTCTCTTTCTTTTCATCAAGTACAGTTATGAAGAATGACACTAGTTACATTCTTCAACACTCCTTAACTGGGGAGCTATTCATAATTACATAAATGTACATGGAAGATCTCAAAATGGTATGAACTATGAAGAGTTCTAGCACACAATGCTACATATTAGATACCTGACCAAGGTACTCTAATTGGGTTGGACTAAGGTGTACTCAAGCTTTAGCCACTTTAGGTACCATCAGGGTTTTAAGCTCTAACACCAACCCAGGGATCTAGGTCCATATCCAAGATCAGAGCTCCATGACCAATGCCACCCTCTCTACTTCGGGATCTAGACATCAACATGTAGGCCGACTAGATGTCCTTCCAAGCTTCTTTTTGCCACATGATGCTTCATCTCTCCCTATCAACTAAATTTGTAACATCGACCAATCCAAGCATGCTTCTGAAATATTCAAACTTCTTATTTGGAAGAGATTTCATCAACTCGTCAACTACCTGTTCATTCGTCGGAAAATATTGTAGCTTCACAACCCCATCTTGTACCAAACTTCTAATGTAATGGTACTTGTTATTGATATGCTTTGTCCTTGCATGAAATGCGTGTTGAGAAATCTATTGGCAGCTAGATTTGGTGATTTCTCTTACTTTGATAACTGTGTGATGCTTTTACTTAACTTGATTAGCTTCTTCTTTCACTTAATTATGATTAGTGTTTTTATCATCAAACAAGTACCAAACAACAAAGAACAATGAGACAAGAGGACACAAGATATAGACTATCAGCCAGGGCCAAAACCTCTCATTTTGAGAGCAAAGCCCACAAGAACTCTTCTTGTAGAACTTTAAATGACGAATTCCAAGAACTATGACCCTTGACCAAGACCCCTCCAAGACCAAGTCAATCTTCTTCTTGAAGCACTTTCTCAACTCGAGTCAAACTTGCCTTATAGCATCCTCCACTTCTCCTTTGACCAAGAATTTCTACCTCTAATTTTGATTGCAACTTCGGTTTCTCTTACCTGCAATTTTCGGCGTCTTGTACTTCACACGTGTGACAGATTTGAGGCAGTTTAGATCTCTTCTTACCTTTGCTTGGATATGCTTCTTTTCTTTGACTACTCGACTTGTACTTTTGTACTTCTTTGACCCTTGATCCAACTCCTTAACCTGACTGTAATTTTGTCTTTCTGTCACTAAGAATGTGCCCTAATTATAGTCCGCACGTGTGAAAGATTAGCTGAAAACAGACCTTGAAAGACTTCAATTTATCTTTCTCGTCTTCTTCCTTCTTCGCTTGATATGAGACTTCTCCTTGTCTTGAGATTGAACTTTTATGATATGATTGGATGTCCTTTGAATGAGGCCGAGTACCCTTATTTATAGGCTTCTTATTCTACCTTGTAGCCGGACTTGTCATTGTCTTTAGGCTATCTTGACAGTTGGAAAGGCTGACTTGTCTTGGAGCATTATGACAAAGTCTTGGAGTGTCTTTGACTCTATTTTGACTCATAAATTTTTCTTTACAAGATGTACCATGCCCAAATGGGTCTTCCATACATGACAATGACTTAATTGACTTGTAGACTCAATGAAAAGCCCTACAGGCATTCAATGGGTGCTTGACCTATAAATAAATTTTCCTTGAGCATGCAACCATGCCTCAAGAACGACAATAATAATTTTTTTTCTCTTTACATCATATACATAAAAATATGATTACATATGTCATTATGAGGACCGAACCTAGTTACATATTTCAACACTCCCTCATAACTAGGGAGGTATTCATAATCTATAGAGGGTACTTGGACTTTCTCAAACTAAAGAATTCTCATCAGAAGAGTTAGATTGGTAAGCCATCTCATAAACTACTTCCTTAGCTTATGTTAGAGCATCTCATCATATCAACCAATATTGTCACATAGCAAGGCCTTGACTAACAACTTTATCTCTCCACAAGATCAAAGCACGATGTTGGCGAGATCAATCACTGATAGACACCATCATCATTGTCTCTCAATGCACATACCCCACCCAGGTGTTCACAGGGTATGTCCTTTTAGGACAATTCCTATCTTGGAATAACACATCCTCAAGGAATTTCCTCTTCGACTACTCTTACCTATTGGATGGTCTACGAAATAAGTCTTAGATGCTTACCCAATCCTCCATTCTTTCTTCATAACATGAAGAAAAGAATGATGTGTCTATCTCTCCCTCTCAACTAGGAAAGATATTTTCATTCCTATAAAAGGAATATAAAAGGAAAGATATATTCATTCCTCCTTTCGATGTCATGAACTTCATTTTCTTCATTATGGAGCCTCCATCTTCTATATTTTCTTCGTAGGGCATTGACCATCCATCACTTTCCTTTCAACAAGCCATAGTGTTGAACCAATAATCATGTCATCCTTCTTTGCCTCAGAAAGTGATCTTCCAGTCCACATCTTTCTTTTCTTCACATGGCTACCTTTTCCAAGTCATGTTCCTTTCAAGACCTTCCATCCATTGCCATGAGTACTAGTTGTATGTGACATCTACAACTCTCTTTTGGTAGCCCTGTTCCAACCCAACCAGATGTTGTTAAAAAAATAAATGAACATCAAATCAAAGTTACCTTTTACGATGGCCTTTCATCATGACATCTGCTTCTTGCAACATCAACAACCTGCACATTCATAAACACATCTCCAAGACTTTCAATGTCAAGGGTCTCCTTCCTTTACAGACTTTATCAAAGTCTTCATATATTCTCTATGGAGATGTCATAGCTAATGTTGATCACTTATCTTATATTACATGACTATAGTTGCACCTTTTATGAACTCTTTTTCCTTTCTTCACATATTTCTCCCCAGGAACTTCTATACATAGTTCCCTCATTTTGTCAACCGCCTCATATTCCATATGAAGACATATTATGCTAATTTCATCTTATCAATATGTGAACGAGCTCAAGGCATATTATCCTCATGCCTTTATGCATCTTCTTAAAGGAAGGGATCCTTCTTCTTCGATCATGCTCATGAGATAGAGAATTCACTCATTCTCACTGCAACCACATGATGACATGACTCTATCTGTCTATTTCCAAACATATGCATACCTCTTCCTTTATGTGGTCATATAGACTTCCTTCGGTAGCTTCCTTTCCTTCGAAGACTAAAAGTACTTCAACAAACTTGACATGCTACACATCTTCATCATCATACCTTACCTATGGATCCCACACAAGGTGGACCGTAGGCTATTAGCAAGATACTTTCTTCTTCCAAGTAGAGGTGAACCTTCTAATGAAGATTCCAGTGGAGGATCTTGATTACGCTCATCTTGCAAATGCTCCTTCCCAATGACTATGGTGTATGATGATTTCTTCATTTACTAGATGAATTTCTTTCAACCATACATATTGTTGTTATGGTTATCCTGAATGCCTCTAATAGATATGCCATGACTTACTTTCTTTCTATCATGATAACTGCAACAACCATGTAGACTTTCTACTCTAGCTATGCTTCCATGCCTTTTATGATGAAATCATCTCTCTTTCAGCTTTAATGCATCCTATTATGCTTGTGATGCTTCCTATCATGATAGCTATCTTTTACAAAAATTGAAAAGAACTAAGTGAAGGAGATTATCTCAGTCATAGTAGAGATCTTTCACTTCCTCCTTTAATTTCCTCTTTTCAGGTCATTCCACCTCTTCGGTGACATGGGCTTCATTTCTTTCTTTCATTTTCTTGTTGTCCTTCTTGAGTTTAGGACAATCTCTCTTGAAAATCCCATATTCTTGACAACCATAGCATTGGATCTTTGACATATCGATCTTCTTCTTTTTTTGAGGACCAAACTTCCCAAACTTTCCTTTTCTCTTAGCCATGGCAACAAATGCTTGAACTTGTTCATTTGATTGTACATTGATTTTTGCCTTCAACCTAGTTTCTTCAATCTTACATAATGACAAGAGTTCACCGAATGGGGTAACTTCCTTCTTTCCATAGATGCTTGATACAAAATTGCCCCATTCGTTAGGTAGTGCATTGAGCACCATGGTGGTCATTTTTTTGTCAGACATTATTTCCCCCAACTCTTGTAGTTGGTCTCTTATTTGTGACACCCTCATAAGATATGAGGCTATCCCTTCTTCCTTTGATACCTTCCTCTTGTATATCTTGGTTCTCAAAGATATGAGTACTCCAACAATGCTTACAAAGAACATTTCTACTAGCTTATCCTAGTTTTCTTTTTATGTCTCCAACTTTTCTACATAAGGGATGAGGGGATCCTTGATTGATTTTATAAGGATTCTTTGAGCCCTTATTGCCCCTTTCATATACTTTGACAATGCTTGAGCTTGCTCTTTAGATGGTTTGGAGACTTTATCTTTGATATATCCAATAACTTCATTATATATGAGGATCATGCCTGTCCTCTTTTTCTGTGCAAGGAAGTTTGATAACCCAACCAAATTGTTGCTCTCCTTTCAAAATGAAGTCATTTTGATAGATTTAGACATAGATATAAAAATACTTACTTGTCAAGTGAACATACTCTTAGATGATGAAATATTCAACTTGATGCCTTTCTTTATGATGTTGATAATAGAAGATGTCTTCTTGATGAAAATGTCTTCCTTCAAGTATGCTTAGAAAAGTGATCATTTTTTTAATGAGAGGGATATCAGATTGATATCCTTGATGATGATGATGGCAATGCTTCTTCCTGCTTCCCTTGGATGTAAAGACTTCAAGATGCTTCAATGTGTGGTCCTTCTTTGAGTGGAAGTAGGGTCCTTGAGGTCTTCTTTTCCTTGTGATGATGATTGTAAAATGTGTGAGCTTCCCAAGAATGCTTCAAGTGTAGAACCCTTCTTTGAATGAGCTAGGGTTTTGAGGTCTTCTTTGATACTCCTTAGTTCTTTCCTTCAAGATTATGAGTGGGTTAGTCCTTCTTGATGATTTCCTTGTGCTTGGCCCTTATGTGTCCTTCTTCGATAATGGTCTTTAAGTTGCCTTTCTTCTTGTCGTAGTCACCTTAGCTTTGAAACCATGTTGAGAAATCTAGTTGCAACTAGATTTGGTGATTTCTCTTACTTTGATCACTGCTTGTGATGTTTTTACTTAACTTGATTAGATTTTTCTTTCACTTAATTGTAATTAGTGTTTTTATCATCAAACAAATACCAAACAATAACAAACAATGAGACAAGAGGACACAAGATATAGGCTATCAGCGAGGGTCAAAACCTCTCCTTTTGAGAGGAAAACCCACAAGAACTCTTCTCTTCTTATAGAACTTCAAATGAAAAATTCCAAGACCTATGACCCTTGACCAAGACCCATCCAAGACCAAGTCAAACTTCTCCTTGAAGCACTTTCTCAACCTGAGTCAAACTTGCCTTATAACAACCTCCACTTCTCCTTTGACCAAGAATTTCGACCTACAATTTTGATTGCAACTTCGACCTCTCTTACCTGCAAATTTCGGCCCCCAGCGCTTTGCACGTGTGACAGAGTTGAGGCTGTTTAGATCTCTTCTTACCTTCACTTGGATACACTTCTTTTCTTTGACTACTTGGCTTGTACTTTTATACTTCTTTGACCCTTGATCCAACTCCTTAACCTGATTGTAATTCAAACTTTTTGTAGCTGAGAATGTGCCCTAATTATAGTCCGCACATGTGAGAGATTAGCCCAAAATAGACCTTGAAAGACTTCGATTTATCTTTCTTCGTGTCTTCTTCCTTCTTTGCTTGCTTTGAGATTTTTCCTTGTCTTGAGATTGAACTTCTGTGATTTGATTGGATGCCCTTTGAATGAAGCCGAGAACCCTTATTTATAGGCTTCTTGTTCTAGCTTGTAGGTCGACTTGTCACTGTCTCTAGGCTGAGTTGACACTTGGAAAGGCCGACTTGTCTTGGAGCATTATGGCAAGGTCTTGGAGGGTCTATGACTCTATTTTTATTGAAGAATGTTACTAGTATATGTCTTCGTAATTGTATTTCAGTCATGATGTATTGTATTTCTCAAAAGAAAGAAAAATAAATTTTATTATTAAAGAAATTGACTTATTAAAGCATGGGTTTCATGCTTGGGTCAATGTTTTTATAGGTCAAAGTCTCCATTGAAGACTTCTAGGGTTTGTCTTGAGTCATTAAAGTCATTGTCATTTTTATTAGAACCTTCTTAGGATTTTGTTCCATGTAAAAAGATTTATTTTTGAGTAAAAATGGTCATTTGTCACCTCCACACCAAGTCAACCCTGCCCTCATCAAGTCGCCCTAGGTTAGGGCAATTCGACCTCACAAGAAGCCTATATATTGAGCAACTCGACTTCATTTGGAGAGCATCATCTCAAGTTCAATCTCTAAGAAGCAACAACAGAAAAAGAGTGTGAAATTACTGGAGAAGGAAGAGAAAAGATGGGAAGAAGAAAATTGAGTTTTGTGCTACCTTTCTCTCACACGTGTCAAGATTCTGGGCTGAAGCTGGGGCTGAAATTTAGTTGCAGGGCCGAAGTTCTAAAGTTGGGTCCCGAAAATCCGTTGTTGGGGGATGGAATTCTGATATGAAGCTACACTTTGAAGAGTTGACACTTGGAAGGATGCGCAAAGGACATCTACTAGGAGGAAGCGCTGACTTGGTGTAGGAGAAAGGTCTGTTGGTCTAAGGTCTTGGTCTATCTCATTTTGAATCTATTGAAGGAAGAGTTTTCGACTGGGTTTTCCCTATATAAGGGTTTTAGCCCTAGTTGAGTGCCTACTTTTGGTGTCCATGATCTTCATGTTTTTGCTTTGATGATTGCTTGATGAGAAGAAGATAAAGAAAAAACATAAAAAAGGTTAATAAGAACATAATAATATCATGAGCAATTATCAACATAAGAAAATCTTTTTGCCTTTTCATTCTAACAATTTTCACTAATATAAATTTTTCTTTACAATATGTAACATGCCCAAAAGGGGTTTCCGAACATGACAATGACTTAATTGACTTGTAGACTCAATGACTTTCCCTAGAAGCACTCAGTGGGTGTTTGACCTGTAAATAAATTTTCCTTGAGCATAAAACCCATGCCTCAAGAATGACAATAGTAAATTTATTTTTCTCTTTACATCAAATACATAAAAATATGATTACATATGTCATTATGAAGACCGAACCTAGTTACATATTTCAACAATACGGGGTCTTCGGGCATCTTGATGCTGCTTTGATTATCACAATATACCACTGTAGGATCTAGAGGCTTTCCAAACAAATCTGACAAGAGTTTTATTAACCAAATTGCTTTTTTTCCTACTTCACATGAAACAACATATTCAACTTCAACACTACTTAACGCAATAGGGTCTTGTTTTCTACCCATCCATGAAATCATTGTAGATCCCAAACTGAAACAACCACCGATATTGCTTCTTCTATCAATCCCACTGCCACCCCAAGTGGAATCGGTAAAACCTGTTAATTTAACTTCCTTTCCATCATATTTCAGACAATGATGAATTGTTCCATGTAGGTATCTCAAGATATGCTCGACAGCTATCCAATGGTCATGATGAGGCTCCAACTGAGATTGACTAAGAATGTTTACAACAAAGCATATGTCAGGTCTAGTATTTACCAAGTACATCAAAGAGCCCACCAACTTACGATAACTTGTAGGATCGATAAGACTAGAGTCAGAGCTTCTCAATTTCTTGATATTTGTGATATTTGTGATCTTTCATTCATTTCATTTCTTTCTTTCAGAGTTGTCCTGATGATGGACCCCCGTTGGGGTTTGAAACGTCGACAGACTGAACTGGACACTGTGGATAATCCGGAACATGAAGCTACAAAAACTTCCACAGAGGCTTGAAAACCATCATGGGAGTAGTTATATGCTTGGAACCCATCATAATGAACGTTTGTAACATCTTGATTATGTACATTCCTTGACCAAGATATATCTCACCGGGTTTCTGCCAAACTTCCAAGCCCAAGTAGTAATGCATGAGTCCTAGATCTTTTATTTCAAATTCTGTTGCCAACATTTTCTTGCACTCTAGAATTTTGCGCTCCACTCCTGTAATAAATAAATCATCCACATATAAAAGTATAATAACTGGTTCATTGTTCACTATTTTGATGTAGAGGTTTGCATCAACAAAACTTTTGACAAACCCATTCCTTAAGAGAAATGCATCCATCCTTGCATACCAAGCCCTAGGAGCTTACTTCAAGCCATATAAAACTTTCTTTAGATTGCAAACATGAGTACCTCTGCTATTTATCTCAAAGCCTTCCGGTTGTTCAATATATACTTCTTCATCAATGGTTCCATTTAGAAATGTTGTTTTGACATCCATTTGATGGATATTCCATCCCATAGTAGCAACTAGCGAAACCAAAGATCTAATAGTAGTGTACCTAGCAGTAGGAGCAAATGTTTCTTCATAATCTATTCCTTCCTTTTGAGAGAAACCCCTTGCAACAAATCTTGCTTTGTATTTGTCTATGCTTCCATCAACAACATGTTTGATTTTGTAAATCCATTTGGAAGTGACAACAAATTTGTCACTAGGTCTAGGAACGATTTCCCAAACCCCATTCTTCATGATAGATTGATATTCTTCTTGCATTGCTTTCTTCCATTCTTCTTGATGAACAACTTCTTCAAAGGTAGTTGGTTTTGCTTCAATTAACTTTGTCACATGTGCTGCATATCCTGAGTATCTTTTCGGTCTTTTGCTTTCTCTGAAAGATCCTTTAGTTGCTCCATGTCCTTCAACATCTTCAAGTGTAGCTTTTAACCAATTTGGCCTCTTCTTTGTTTCGGGAATGATTATAGGTTGAATAGGCTCACTTGGTCCTTCTTCTTCTTGGTTTGTAGGTGTCTTGTCATGTTGCTCTTCTTCTTCAAATAGAGGTACATCTTCTTCATCGGATTCAATTGGTATATCCTTGGATCTTTTGTAGGCATGGTTTTCATCAAATATAACATCCTTGCTAACTTCAATTTGTCTTCCTTCTTTGATGTAGATTCTATAAGCCTTTGATGAAAGGCTATAACCAACAAAGATACCTTTTATACTTGTAGAGTCTAACTTCTTTCGCTTGTCTTTTGGAACATGAATGTATGCGGGACACCCAAAGATTCAGAGATGGTCTACACATGGCTTCTTCCCTATGAATGCTTCTTCCAATGTCATATTATCAAGGATTCTATGAGGAATTCTATTTTGTATGTATATTGTTGTCACCACTGCTTCTCCCCATGGAAATTTGGTAGATTTTGATCAAATATCACAGTCCTTATGCATTCTTTAATGGTTCTATTCTTTCCTTCTACTACTTCATTCTGTTCGGGGTTGTAGGGG
The DNA here is from genome assembly GCA_031772625.1 of Pinus tabuliformis. Lineage (NCBI taxonomy): Eukaryota > Viridiplantae > Streptophyta > Pinopsida > Pinales > Pinaceae > Pinus > Pinus tabuliformis. Next base: position 100,185,559 of record CM062818.1, on the reverse strand, counting down.
ACAATGAGCTTCCTCTTAATTCCTACTTCTTTACAATATGCTATAATTTCTTTTGAAGTGTACTGACCTCCATTATCAAATCTCAAAGTCTTTTTCTTTCAGTTAAGGTCTCAACTCTAGATCTAAATTCCTTGAACTTTTCAAATACTTCGTCATTTGTCTTGAGAAGATAGAGCCATGCCTTTCTAGAGTGATCATCAATGAAGGTCACATAGTAACGATGACCTCCAAGATATTTATTAGACACGGGCCTACAAACATCATAATGAATGAGGTCTAATATTTCTTTAGATCTTCTGTCACTGCTTGTAAAAGGTTTCCTAGTGTTCTTTCCCAAAGCACATCCCTTGCATTCTTTTTCATGATCTTCATTGGTGTTGGGGATGCCATTTACCATTTGACTTAGAGAGGGTATTATCTTGTAATGAATATGCCCATATTTTCTATGCTAAAGTTCGATGGGATTGATCTCCATGTGAACTAGGGCTTGAGGAGATGGTGTTATAATTCTATATAGTCTTTGTTCACGAATTCCAATAACCCTTGCCTTTTCAAAACTTGAATCCTTTCCCCAAACCAATACACCATCTACAAAAGTAACCCTATCTCCTTTATCTTCTAAACAAGAAATGGAAAGTAAATTATTTTTCAAACTTGGGACATAGAGGATGTTGTTGAGGTGTAGCTTTGCTCCACTTTCTAGCTTCAATGATGTAGATCCAAGGCCCCTGACTGCATAACTGTTATTGTCTCCTTGCTCCACTTCATATGATGATGTTTCTCTTGATAGAGTATGAAGTTTTCCACTTCCCCCATCATATGTCTTGAGTCTCCACTATCAATGATCCATGCATTGTCATCATCAAGTGTACCTGTAAGTGCAGCCAAGAATCCTTCACTCTTGACTCTCCTAGATAGATTGTATATGATCCTTCCAACCCAACTTCCTGCAATTTTTATGATATTGAGTCCCATCTTCAAATAACTTGTCATTGAGGGAGTGAACTTTACTTCCAAGATTGCTTTTCATTCCTTCAATTGATAGCCAACAATGCGATCTTCAACTAGTCCTTCTTTCACTTTAGCTCTGATACCATGTTGAGAAAACAATACTTATATGAATTAGGGTTTGAGTCCTCCTTCTTGATAATTACTTGTGATTTATGTTGGTTTCTTTTACTTCAATGTTCGATTATCTTTCATCAAGCAATTACCAAATTAAATGTCTATGTAGACCACAAGAGCAAGAGGCACAAGATGTAGACACTCAGCTAGGGAAAAACCTCTCCAAGGGGGAAACCCAATCCAACTCTTCCACTAGTAGATTCAAATCAAGATGAGACAATCCAAGACCCTTTAGACCTAGACAAAGGCCTCCTCCATGTTGAAAAATCAGAAATGCAGAAATATTTTCTTTATGTTGATAATTACTTGTGATATTCTTATGTTCTTATTAACTTTCTTGTCTTCTTATTTTAACTTAGTTCATCAAGAAATTACCAATAACCATAACACAAAGATCAAAGACACTAGATGTAGGTGGACAACCAGGGAAAAACCCTATCTAAGGGAAAACCCAGTCAACAACTCTTCTTTTAATAGTTTCACGAGATGATCCAAGACTCCTTGACCTAGACGCAAACTTCCTCCAATCACCAAGTCAACCCTTCATTTCTTCTGCAGATGATAACCTTCCAACAACAACTTTGACCTAATACTTCGAGCTTGCAACAATAGAATTTTGACTTCCCCAACAATAGAACTTCAATCCAACAGAACTTCGACCCAACAATAGAACTTCGACCCAACATCAGAACTTCGATTTGCAGTAGAATCCAAAATTTTGACCCTAGTAGTAGCCCAATAAATTCACACGTGTGAGAGAGATGACCTAGAAATTTCGATCTTTCTTCTTCATCAAATCTCCTTCTATTTCTTCTACATTTTCATATCCTTCTGCTTCATTCTCTTGGATATCGAACTTGTGTGTGTGTTGCTTCAAATGAATTAAACTACACTTCTATATATAACCTTTTTTGGAGTTTGAATTACCTTGATGTAGGCTAATTTGATAAGGTAAGGGCCAACTTGGTGTGGTGGTGACAAATGACTTATTTTACTCAATGATAATTCTTTTTACATGATTCAAAAGCCGAAAAAGGGTCTCACAAAATGGATAATGACTCTAATGACTCAATATAAAACCTAGAATTCCTCAATGGCGACTTTGACCTATAAAATGATGACCTAAGCATGAAACCCATGCTTTAATAAGTCATAATAATAATAATAATTTTACTTTTCTTTCTTTTGACGAATACATTTCATTATGACTCAAATACAATTATGAAGACTGAACCTAGCTACATTTTTCAACACTCCCTCTTAACTAGGGAGGTATTCATACATATACAAGTACATGGAAGATATCAAAACACATGAACCATGAAGAGTTTAGGCACACACAGTGCCACATACTAGATTCATGACCAGGGGAATCTATCCGATTGGCACTAAGATGGACTAAAGCTTTTAGCCTCTCTATGTACTATCAGGCTTACTCGCTAACCATCAACCTAGGGAACTAGGTGCGTAATGCAAGGTGAGAGCTCTATAACCAACGCCACCCTCCCTACTTCGGGAACTAGACATCAACACATAGGCCAGCCATATGCCCTCCCAAGCATTTTGTATTACACATAATGCCTCAACACATCAAATTTCTCATGATCAAACATATTGGTAGCATCAAGCATGCTTCCATAAATTCGAGAGATTTACCTGAACAATCACAATCCGAATCAGTAACAACCTTTCAAATATACATAAGTAAACACAAACCTTCGGGATCTTTAGGCATCTTGATGCTACTTCACAATTTATCACAGTAGGACTCAGAGGCTTCCCAAACGAACCTTGACATAAGTTTTTCTCAACCATACAACTTCCTTTCCTACTTTACATAAAACAACATATTTTACAATAAGATCTTTCCTTCTTTCAGCAGTACCTCAATATGCATTCTCCAATTTCTTCTTTAAGGTATCCATCATGACTATAATATGCCCTCCCTCTTAATTTGAGAGATTTCTTCTATTAAAACTCCCTCTTAACTTAGGGAGATCAACTTCTTTTCCATAGCATCAGAGAATCTTTCATGGCTTCATCCCTTTTTATCAAAGTCATCTTGATTATCATCATTCATATAACTTCCTTCATCATGCTTATCAATCAAATCAACTTTACTTACAGATATCTTCAACATCTTGAAGATTATGTACCTGTACAACTCAAATAGCAAGTACAACCAAATACATATATAGAAGCATGAATTTAACTATATGGAAGCATTAGACTTTATATATCAAATACCTAAACTTAGTTTGGTTCACAATCAACAAGAGACACATACTTTAAACTTCAACTTCTTGCTCGGGTTTTGTTACAAACCCTAGATCACATCAGTCTCATTATATCTAGGGACTCAATATTTCTTTCAGAGATATGACAAACTCTACTATAATATATTGCAAACCCTAGAAGCAATTCAAACAAGTATAGTTCAACAATGCATCCAATAGCTTTGGAACTCATATGTTAGAATTGTATTAGGATTTAATGCAAATCGTAGATTTCATACACTAAGTTTCAACAATCAAAACCAATCACAACACAATCCAAGGTTTCAACAATATGACCAATCTTTTTGTAAACCCTATATTTTATCATCATAATGGAAACAATATCAACGTATCTAGAATGTCAAACTTCTACTAGGGCTTAGTTACAAACCCTAGAATTTACATACTATGAGCATCAACGATTAGGTTAGCACATATACATATCTAGGATTTCATAATCATGCACAAGCATATCAATATCCATTAGGTAAGCCCAAGACACAAATACCAATACATTTAAAGTCAGACATATAACAATGTTGATTAGGCTAGGGTTTTGATTAGACAAACAAGCATATGCCTAGGGTTTCATTCCTAGGAGCTTACACTAGATATTATAAGGGTTTTGCTCATAAACCCTGATTTACCAAAGCCTCAAGGTCTAGGAACACATTACCATCCAACCCTTAAAGACTAGGGTTTCCATAACAATACTAAAACTCCAAATATGACATTACCATCAAAACCCCAAACACTAGTAACTCTAAGTAGATTAGGGTTTTTCATATTAGCATTGACATACCCTTAGGTTAGGGTTTTACAGAGAACCTTTTAGGGTTCCATAAATATCATGATTTTAATGAGGGTAGATTCAATCTAATGATTAATCACCCAAATAAGAATCTTTAGGATTCAAAGCTCCTAGACATAACACTTGTTAGTAATGTAAAGCAGATTTATTAGAATGAATGAATATACCTTTATTACGAAGAGAACAAAACTTATGATCTAGAACATACCTTTGAGTTGTTTTCTAGACAAACCTTGCAGGACATCAATTCCAATAGAATTTCTATCATGCTTTGTCTTGTAAGATCTTCTCCATAGCCCTTGAGCATATCAACAAGCTTTTCCTAAACAAGGAAAATATGAAAATAAATGTTATTAGCATCTTGTACAACCTCTTTTAGATAGGAGAATGAAACCAAGTATAAAAAGGATAATACAAGGAATAAGATACTTATCTTTGAAAAATGGTGAGGGCTCCCTCTGAGTCCAATCTCGAGGGATACCTATAACTATATCAAAACAATTGATTTTTTTTCCAAAGCATGTTAAACCTATAAGTACTAAAAATCAAAGTACAAAGGAAAACAATTCAAAAACATAGAGTAGAGGGACTTACTAGTATAAGTCCTTTATTTCCGATTCTTTGGTCTTGTTCTTCTTTGGAGATCTTATAACTATATCAAAACAATTGATTTTTTTTTTCCAAAGCATGTTAAACCTATAAGTACTAAAAATCAAAGTACAAAGGAAAACAATTCAAAAACTTAAAGTAGAGGGACTTAGTAGTATAAATCCTTTATTTCCAATTCTTCGGTCTTGTTCTTCTTTGGAGATCCTTCTTCGACAACATTTGCTTGACCCCTGTTTCTCTTTTTATTCCTCGAATTGTCAGGACAATCATTTCTATAGTGACCCATGTTGTGACACTTGTAGCATTCTATCTTAGATAGGTCTACCTTCCTTCTAGACCCTTTAGATTTCTTGAAAGTTCCTTTGTTCTTGTGATGAGTGGAATAGACATTTGAAATTTTCTCCTCTTCATTCTCTTTGTTGCTTACTAATGGAATTTTGACTTCTTCTTGACTACACGCATTCCATAATTATTCGAATGTAGGAGTTTCCTTCCAAATGTTAATACCCGATAAAAAGACACTCCAAGATGTTGGTAATCCTATAAGTGCAATGATTACAAGCTCCTTTTCAGGCACTATCTCATCTAATGCATGGAGTTCATCTATGATTCTAGCTATTCTTACAAAGAAGGATGCCACAATGTCCTCCTTTGTCATATTCATAGTTCTTAGTTCATTCTTAACACTTGCAATTTGACCAAGGTCCTTGATTGTGAAAGATTTAGATAAGGCCTCATACATCTCACCCAAATAAGAACGTTTAAGATTCAAAGGTCCTAGACATAACACTTGTTAGTAATGTAAAGTAGATTTTTTAGAATGAATGAATATACCTTTATTACGAAGAGAAAAAAACTTATGATCTAGAACATACCTTTGAGTTGTTCTCTAGACAAACCTTGCAGGACATCAATTCCAATAGAATTTCTATCATGCTTTGTCTTTTAAGATCTTCTCCATAACCCTTGAGCATATCAACAAGTTTTTCCTAAACAAGGAAAATATGAAAATAAATGTTATTAGCATCTAGTACAACCTCATTTAGATAGGAGAATGAAACCAAGTATAAAAAGGATAATACAAGGAATAATATACTTATCTTTGAAAAATGGTGAGGGCTCCCTCTCAATCCAATCTCGAGAGATACCTATAACTATATCAAAACAATTGATTTTTTTTTTCCAAAGCATGTTAAACCTGTAAGTACTAAAAATCAAAGTACAAAGGAAAACAATTCAAAAACTTAGTGTAGAGGGACTTAGTAGTATAAGTCCTTTATTTCTGATTCTTCGGTCTTGTTCTTCTTTGGAGATCCTATAACTATATCAAAACAATTGAATTTTTTTTTTCCAAAGCATGTTAAACCTATAAGTACTAAAAATCAAAATACAAAGGAAAACGATTCAAAAACTTAGAGTAGAGGGACTTAGTAGTGTAAGTCCTTTATTTTCGATTCTTCGGTCTTGTTATTCTTTGGAGATCCTTCTTCGACAACATTTGCTTGATCCCTGTTTCAATTTTTATTCCTCAGATTGTCAAGATAATCATTTCTATAGTGACCCATGTTGTGACAATTGTAGAATTCTATCTTGCATAGGTCTACCTTCCTTCTAGATCCTTTAGATTTCTTGAAAGTTCCTTTGTTCTTGTGATGAGCGGAATAGATTTTTGAAATTTTCTATTATTCATTCTCTTTGTTGCTTACTAAGGAAATTCTGACTTCTTCTTGACTACATGCATTCCATAATTGTTCGAATGCAGGCGTTTCCTTCCAAATGTTAATACCTGATAAAAAGACACTCCAAGATGTTGGTAATCCTATAAGTGCAACGATTACAAGCTCCTTTTCATGTACCATCTCATCTATACCCTAGAGTTCATCTATGATTCTAGCTATTCTTACAAAGAAGGATGCCACAATGTCCTCCTTTGTCATCTTCACAGTTCTTAGTTCATTCTTAGCACTTGCAATTTGACCAAGATCCTTGATTGTGAACAATTTAGATAAGGCCTCATACATCTCACCCAAATAAGAATCTTTAAGATTCAAAGGTCCTAGACATAACACTTGTTAGTAATGTAAAGCAAATTTATTAGAATGAATGAATATACCTTTATTACGAGGAGAACAAGACTTATGATTTAGAACATACCTTTGAGTTGTTTTCTGGACAAACCTTGCAGGACATCAATTCCAATAGAATTTCTATCATGCTTTGTCTTTTAAGATCTTCTCCATAGCCCTTGAGCATATCAACAAGCTTTTCCTAAACAAGGAAAATATGAAAATAAATGTTATTAGGATCTAGTACAACCTTATTTAGATAGGAGAATGAAACCAAGTATAAAAAGGATAATACAAGGAATACGATACTTATCTTTGAAAAATGGTGAGGGCTCCCTCTCAATCCAATCTTGAGGGATACCTATAACTATATCAAAATAGTTGAGTTTATTTATTTATTTATTTATTTTTTCTCCCAAAGCATGTTAAACCTATAAGAACTAAAAATTAAAGTACAAAGGAAAACACCTCAAAAACTTAGAGTAGAGGGACTTAATAGTATAAATCCTTTATTCCAATTCTTTGGTCTTGTTCTTCTTTGGAGATCCTTCTTTGACAACATTTTCTTGATCCCCGTTTCTCTTTTTATTCCTCGGATTTTCAGGACAGCCATTTCTATAGTGACCCATGTTGTGACAATTGTAGCATTCTATCTTGGATAGGTTTACCTTTCTTTTAGACCCTTTAGATTTCTTGAAAGTTCCTTTGTTCTCGTGATGAGCGCAATAGACCTTTCAAATTTTCTCCTCTTCATTCTCTTTGTTGCTTACTAATGAAATTCTGACTTCTTCTTGACTACATGCATTCCATAATTGTTCGAATGTAGGAGTTTCCTTCCAAATGTTAATACCTGATAAAAAGACACTCTGAGAGGTTGGTAATCCTATAAGTGCAATGATTACAAGCTCCTTTTCAGGTACTATCTCATCTGTTGCCTAGAGTTCATCTATGATTCTAGCTATTCTTACAAAGAAGGATGCCACAATGTCCTCCTTTGTCATCTTCATAGTTCTTAGTTCATTCTTAACACTTGCAATTTGACCAAGATCCTTGATTGTGAACAATTTAGATAAGGCCTCAAATATCTCTTTGTTGAAGAATCTAGGGCATTGTTTTCATGAGATTCTTCTTAGCATGATAACTATTAATGTTTATCTGATTAGCATATTCTTTAACGTTAGTGTGTCTTCTTTAGTTCATTAAATAGCTACCATAACAAAGAGACAAGAACATAAGATGTTGGCTTTCTGCGAGGGTCAAAACCTCTCCCTCTTGGAGAGAAAAACCCGCACAAAATTCTTCTTATAGTTATTCCAATTGACGAACACCAAGAACATGACCCTTGTCTAAACAAGCCACTCCAAGATCAAGACACCGATCCTCTGCTTCATACTGCTGAGATCATCATCATCATTGCACCACGAAGACATTCCTTACTGCTGCAACATCACTGAGAATATTAGTGTGCTTCCACTGAGAGACTCATCATAGCTATGAACTTCACTCTTGCCACATCATTACAGAGATCACAAAGATCCTCTTCATTTCGAATACATCGAGATAGTGAGACAACGATCATCGAGATAGTGATTGTGTTTATGATATATGTAAGTCGAGATAGAGTTTGATATAGATCCTTCTTGTCGAAGGTGTAGACACTTGTGACTACATTTATCATAGCACTGAGATTTGTATAATCTCTTTCCATCGAGGAGTAGACTGCATTAGCAATGCACCGAAACATGTACTAAGGAGGAGACTTGGATTTCTTGTGAGATTTGAGATGTGACGAGATAGTATCCTCACTGTATCCATCCAAGAGTGTATTCCTTCAAAGTATGCAAGGTTGCAGACTAATCCAGGTGGATATTGGTGGCCACTTGCCTATTCCACTTGGACCCCCAAAACTGTCTCTTTCAGTTTTTCGGTTTCCTTAATTGTAGCACATTTTACTATTTTTGGCAGATTTTCCAGTGCTGAACTTTCGGAGCCATTTTGAGGCCCTAAACGACGTTTTTAGGGAAAACAGAGAGACTGAAAATGTCCCAAACCAGCGCGCTAGGTCGTTTTGGGCCTTCTCTTCGAGATCTTCAAAACGACGTATTATGATAGCCAAACGGAGATCGTATCCCAAAGTTACGACCTCGAGAAGTTGATGTACCAATTTACTCAAACAAGGCCCACAATTTTGGCACTTCATCTTCTAGGGTTAGGTTTTTGGATGTTTAGGGTTTTCCATTATTTCTCAATAATAAATAGGCTTTTGAGCCTCATTGTAATACAGTTCAGAGGCATGTAGCTGCCACATCTCTCCTCAGAGATAAGCTACAATCTTATTTCCATTCTGTTTGTAAGCATAGTTCAATATTTTTCCATTAATGAAATGAAGTGTTTTTCTGCGCATCTCTGTGTTTATGATTATATCTGTAAGTGTTGTGTTCCTGTTTAAGTTCAGATCAGTGGTATCAGAGCGGTCTGCTCTTTCTCTATTTTTCTTTGCATGTCCCCAACGAGGTCAGGGTATAAGGAATTAGGGCTCGATTTGGTTGAACCACTGTAGGGTCAGACTCGCAAAACTCGACGACCTCCCATAACGGAGGAAAAGAAAGACGAGGGGGCATGAGATCCTTTCAAAATGTTGCTCGAAGAAGCTCTCGAGCGACAGAGGGACGCGATGATGGATAACTTTGCCCAGATCCTTTGACGATTACCCACATGGGATGCCTCTTCATCCAACAGTCACTCTGTAGGCACCACTCCTTTAAGGTACAAGTTAACTTCGATATTCCCATATTCGAAGGCCTGATAGATGCAGACGTCGTAGATAAATGGTTAAATCTATTGGAAGGATATTTTTCAGTTCATGACTTTTCCAATCGGGAAAAGATTACATTTGCACTTCTCAAAGTCGCCCCACACGTAAACGACTGGTGGGAAACCTACTGTGAACAAAAGGATGAGAGTGAGCCCTCGCTATTTTTAGTTGCACCCACTTGGAATTCTTTCCGAGACACCATCAAGGAACAATATTACCCTGTCGGGAGCTATGAAGACAAATACATAAAGTGGACCACGCTACGGTAGGGAAGGGACCAAGATGTGCCGAAGTTCACAAATACTTTCCATACCCTTCGCACGAAGTTGGGTATCAAGGATACTGAGCGGCATTTGGTGCTCAAGCGGCTGTCTACACAAGTACATCCAGGACGAGATGGAGTTCCTGGACATTTCCTCGCTCGACACAGCATATCGGTACGCTGTAAAGATTGAGCAGAAGTTTAAACAGAAGAAGCGGGACTTTGGAGCTGTGAATCCAAAGCAAGGAAAAGGCGCCCCCAAACCACAGAACAAGGGACCAAGCCAAGGCGGGGCTACCCAGGACAACCTGTCGAAGCCACAAGCAAAGAACAACACCACGAAGATGAAGAAGGACACGAGAAAATGGTGTGAGTTCCATAAGAGCTCCACTCACAATACAAGTGAGTGTCGGGCCAAGCAGTCACTGGTGGCCGAGCTGAAGGCTTCTGAATCAGACGCAGGTTTCTGTAGAAATTTCTGTTTTCCCACCCCGATTTTCAGTTTCACCTTATTTCTCCCATGTAGTTAAATGCCCTTTCCCATAACCATACATTTAACAAGCTGAAAAAATAAATATTGCTGAAAACACAAATTCTGGAAATTTTACAGAATGCTGGAAATTGCAGAAATAAAAATCAGCAGTAATAAACAGCCTTTAAAACACATTTAAACACTGAGATTTTTGGTCAACTTGACCCTGGAAAAACCCCCTACAACTCTTGGGGAAAACCAGTTCGAGAGCTCTTCTTCATTTCTGAAAATGCCTTTTTACAGTGTGAAATTTTCAGCAAAAATCAGCAAGCAAATTTACAACTTATCTCGATTTCTGAGCCTCACAGCCCACCAGAAATTTCCAAACAGCAACACAATGCTGTACGGCCACTGTACGGACGGTACGGACGGCTATACGGACGGCTGTACGGACTGGCTGTACGGATGATACAGACAGATTGTACGGACCTCGATTTTTGTGCAGAAAATCAGCTGCCTCGATTTCTGTGCAAAAACAAATCTGCCTTTTACTGCTTGCACATTTAGCTGTAAGGATTTGCTTAAATGCTGCCTTGGTATGTGTGCCAAGCTGCTGCCTCCTTCTCCTCCTTGTCCAGAAATCTCCCTTGCTCTCTTGCTCTCTCTCTCTCAATCTGCTCATGAAAGAATGAATGATCTTTTCCTCCTTTTCCTCCCTTAACCCAACCCTAAGTGACTTTTGGGTGATCCCTAAATCCAATGGCTGAAATAGATTTAGATCAATGGCTGAGATTAAATGCTCATTTAAATCTCACTTTCTATTTTTTAATTCACCCCACTTTAATAAAGACCCAGTTAGTCATTTATTTCCAAAGTCACTTTTCCTTTCTAATTTTTCATTGACTTTATAAAAGTCACTTTAAAATTAGACTTAGTAACTTTATCACTTAAAGTCACTTTTAAATTAGATTTAACTTTATAAAAATTATAAAGTTACTTAAGGAGAAAAATTAAATTCTGTTGGACACTTTTCCCTAGGCCAAAGATCAAAGCCTAAGGGAACCACCTGTCCTCCGGTACCAAATTTCAACACTCCCTCTTACCGAGGAAGGTGTTCCTCACCACACCCATCTTGTTTCTGAAGTAGACATGCTTGCCCTGTGGTAAGGCTTTGGTAAGAATATCTGCAACCTGCTCATCAGTGGAAATATACTCAAGCTTCACAGCTCCCTTCTGAACATAGTCTCTGATGAAATGATATCTGATCCCGATATGCTTTGACCTGTCATGAAATACTGGATTCTCCGTGAGTTTAATGCAACTCTGATTATCACAGTAAATCACTGAAGGTCTTAACGGCTGATCAAATAAGCCAAACAACATCTTACGAAGCCAGATGGCCTCACAACTAGCTAGACTGGCTGCCATATACTCTGCTTCCGCTGAACTCAGTGCTACTGACTGTTGCTTCCGGCTGAACCATGACACCACTGCTGAACCCAACCCAAAACAGCACCCTGAAGTGCTCTTCCTATCAGAAGCACAACCTGCCCAATTAGAATCAGTGTATCCTGCCAATCTCACTCCATCTCCCTGCCTGTAGTCCAGACCATAATCCACTGTCCCCTGCAAGTACCGCAAGATGTGTTTTGCAGCCACCCAGGGAACCTTCCTAGGCTCACACATAAACTGACTCATCGTGTTGACTGCAAAACAGATATCTGGTCTAGTGTTGACCAAATACATCAAGGAACCAATCAACTGCCTGTACAATGTGGGATCCACCAACTCGGAATCCGAAGCATGAAGCTTCTTCCAGTTGGTGATCATCGGTGTCGACATGGGTCTACAATCCTCCATGTGGAATCTGCTAAGGATGTCCACAATATACTTCCCCTGCCCCAGGAAGAAATGCCCCTCCTCCTGCCACACCTCCAAACCCAAAAAGTAATGCATCAAGCCGATGTCCTTCATCTCAAACTCCTCCGCAAGATCTCTCTTGCAGTGCTCTATGAGTCTCTCTGCACCTGTAATGACCAAGTCATCCACATACAGCACCAGAATGAGAGGCTCCTCACCAATCACAATAAAGTAAAGGTTCGGATCTGCCTCACTCTTTGTGAAACCCATCCCTTGCAAATATGTATCTATCCTGGAGTACCAAGCTCTGGGAGCTTGCTTCAGGCCATAAAGGGCCTTCTTCAGTTTGCACACATGGGACTCCTTCCCATGCACCTCAAAGCCCTGTGGCTGCTCAATGTACACCTCCTCCTGTATGAAGCCATTGAGAAATGCCGTCTTCACATCCATCTGGTGGATCTTCCAACCCATCTCTGCTGCTATCGATATAATGGAGCGTATCGAAGTATATCGAGCCATGGGAGCGAAGGTCTCCTCATAATCAACTCCCTCTACCTGGGAGAACCCTCTAGCCACAAACCTTGCTTTGAATTTCTCAATGCTGCCATCTGCAGCATGCTTTACCTTGTAAAGCCATCTGGAAGTAACCACGGATTTGCCCTCAGGCCTCGGCACCACCTCCCAAACATCATTCTTCATGATAGAAGAATACTCCTCCTGCATGGCCTCTCTCCAAACCTGCTGGCTAGCTGCCTCCTCATAGCTAGAAGGCTCAGAGTCAAGGATGCTGGTAACCATCGCCATATAACTACAAAACCTCTCAGGTGGTCTACTCTCTCTGACCGGCCTCTTCGGCTCAGCAACAGATGTGGCATCTCTCAAGGTGTCCTGAAGCCACTTGGGCTTCCTCTTCCCTGAGCATGCTTCTCCCATAGGAGAATGAAACTCCTCCTCCTCATCACCATCAGTAGCCTGAACTCCTGACTGTCTGTCTGCTGTCCTCCTGCCTGCACCTGAACCTGTAGAAGCTGAGGTACCGTGTGAACTGTCCATCAGTGGACTCCCTAGTGAACTGCTCTATGAACTGCTCTGCATGCTGCCCGGAGCACCACCCCTCTGGCTCGGCGAGCCACTGCTCACTGATGGACCTGACATCCTCATAGATGTACCTTCTGATCCTCCTGATCCCTGCCCACTGGATCCCTGCGACTGACTCAACTGCTGCTGAGGGTCTGGCTGATCCAGATACTCTAACTCCCGTGACCTCCTAAAGGCCCTGTCCTCCTCGAACTTCACATCCCGTCTGACAACAACTCTCCTCTGTGCAGGAATGTAAATCCGAAAGGCCTTTGAGGTCTCACTGTAGCCCACAAAGATACCCTTCTCTGCGGTGGGCTCTAGTTTGGTCCTCTTCTCCTTGGGTATATAGGAGTATGTAATGCATCCAAAGATATGAAAATGACCAATATCAGGCTTCTTCCCAGAGAAAGCCTCCTCCGGAGTCATGTGCCCCAAGGCACGATGCGGACTCCTGTTCTGCAAGTAAACAGCTGTGTTGCAGGCCTCTGCCCACAAGAATAATGGCAACCCCTGATCATGTAACATGGCTTTGGCAGCCCCTATGATGGATCTGTTCTTCCTCTCCGCAACCCCGTTCTGCTGGGGGTTGTAAGGAACAATGAACTCCCTCCTAATGCCTGCCTCCGCACAATAGTCAACAAACTCTCCAAGGGTGTACTCTCCTCCATTGTCCGACCTCAGGGACTTGATCTTCCGACCTGTCTGTGTCTCCACAAGAGCTCTAAACTCCTGAAACCGCTTGAAGACCTCACTCTTGGTCTTCAAGAAATAAATCCAGGTCCTCCTGGAGTGATCATCAATGAATAAAACATAGTACTCATATCCACTCAAGGAAACATGAGACATCCGACCGCTCACATCGGAATGAATCAAATCAAGTATCCCAGTTGCTCTGCTGTCACTGCTGGGAAAAGGGGATTTGGCAAAATTGCCCATCGCACAACCTCTGCAAGTATCAAAGTGATCAATACTGAAATCTGGCACACCTGTAGTGATCTCCCGCAATGTCCTCAAGGCTCCATGATACATGTGTCCCATTCTGCGGTGCCAAATCTCACACAGCTCAGAACTGCTAGCTCTGCTGTCGGTACTACTGCTCAATGCCAACAGGGGCTGGAATGCAAACTTGTACACCTTTGCATGGCGTACACCTATCACTCTAGCTGAATCAGCTGGAGCGCCCCTGGGATACATCAACACCTGTCCTCCCCTGAACAGTACCTCATATCCTCTGTCCTCCAAAGCTGAGACGGATATGAGGTTCTTCCTCATCCCTGGCACATAAAGAACATTTGACACTTTCAAGGGAGGTTTGGACTCCCTCTGAAATGTCAGTGTTCCCACCCCGACTGCTCTAACAACTCTGTCATCACCGAGTACTACCTCTATATCAATGCCACTCTCTGAAAGCTCTGAGAAGCACTCACGGACTCCTGTCATATGACGTGAAGCCCCACTGTCCACATACCAGATACCTGAAGATGCTCCGCTAATCGAGGGAAAAGCATGCTCCCTCTGAACCTGTGTGGCAGGTGATCCTGCACTAGAGGACTCACATGTAGTGAACGCAAACTCCCGGTCAAAACGACATGCAAAGTCCTCAATCTCTGCTGAAGCTGCCACATCCTGGTTCTTCCCCTTCTTCTTCTTCTTCTCCGGACACACAATTGCATAGTGTCCCATCTTCTGATAATTCCAACACTTCACCTTGGAATAGTCCTTCTGTGTGTTCCCCTGTTTACCTTTACCTTTGCCTTTGCCCCCACCACCGCTTGTGGAAGCCTGCTTCTTCCCTTTGCCTTTCTTGCCTCCTGCCACCAGTGCTACGTCCTCATCCTGCTCAACTGGCTTGGCTGCCCCAAGCTGTCCTTTCCTGATCTCTGTCTGAATGCAATCATCCCAAAACCTCTCCCATGTGGGAAGGGTCTCACGTGCACAAACCCCATCAGCAAAGTTCAACCATGAACGGGGGAGGCCATTCACTGCAATCCACACCAACTCAGTGGGTGGAATGGCCTCTCCAATCGCTGCCAACTCATCTCTCACATTAGTAATCTTTGTGAGATATCCAGCTGCACTATCATTACCCATCTTAATGTTCTTCAGCTTCTCCTTCAGGACCATTTTTCGGTTCTCATTGGTACTCTGGTAGAGATTGGACAATGCTGTCCACATCTCATGGGCATTGCTCTTTCCTCTCACATGAGGAATGCAATGGTCTTTGATTCCGTCTAGAATCAGCCTCTTACCCTTGTTGTTCTTTTTATTATAAGCGGTCAACTGAGTAGCATCAGTAGGCACAACAACAGGGTTCTGTGTGGTATGCACCATGATATCCCAGACTTCTGCCTCCTCAAAGATACTCTGCATTCTCTCCTTCCAAACGCTGTAATTTGTATGCCCATCCAGCCTATCCTCTACCCTCAATCCCAATGACATCTTGCTGTCCTAAAACTGAAAAATAGCACTGCTGTGGTAAAGATAAAACTGCTGTTTATGAAAAATCAGCTTGCTGGAATTTTCTGAGTGAAAAATCAGCAGCTGTAATTTTTCCTTTTGTTGTCCCAAACTGCCCTTCAGCACTCAAGCTCTGATACCATGTAGAAATTTCTGTTTTCCCACCCCGGTTTTCAGTTTCACCTTATTTCTCCCATGTAGTTAAATGCCCTTTCCCATAACCATACATTTAACAAGCTGAAAAAATAAATATTGCTGAAAACACAAATTCTGGAAATTTTACAGAATGCTGGAAATTGCAGAAATAAAAATCAGCAGTAATAAACAGCCTTTAAAACACATTTAAACACTGAGATTTTTGGTCAACTTGACCCTGGAAAAACCCCCTACAACTCTTGGGGAAAACCAGTTCGAGAGCTCTTCTTCATTTCTGAAAATGCCTTTTTACAGTGTGAAATTTTCAGCAAAAATCAGCAAAAATCAGCAAGCAAATTTACAACTTATCTCGATTTCTGAGCCTCACAGCCCACCAGAAATTTCCAAACAGCAACACAATGCTGTACGACCACTGTACGGACGGTACAGACGGCTGTACGGACTGTACGGACAGGCTGTACGGACGGTACAGACAGACTGTACAGACGGTACAGACAGACTGTATGGACCTCGATTTTTGTGCAGAAAATCAACTGCCTCGATTTCTGTGCAAAAACAAATCTGCCTTTTACTGTTTGCTCAGCAAAAATCTGCCTTTTACTGCTTGCACATTCAGCTGTAAGGATTTGCTTAAATGCTGCCTTGGTATGTGTGCCAAGCTGCTGCCTCCTTCTCCTCCTTGTCCAGAAATCTCCCTTGCTCTCTTGCTCTCTCTCTCTCAATCTGCTCATGAAAGAATGAATGATCTTTTCCTCCTTTTCCTCCCTTAACCCAACCCTAAGTGACTTTTGGGTGATCCCTAAATCCAATGGCTGAAATAGATTTAGATCAATGGTTGAGATTAAATGCTCATTTAAATCTCACTTTCTATTTTTTAATTCACCCCACTTTAATAAAGACCCACTTAGTCATTTATTTCCAAAGTCACTTTTCCTTTCTAATTTTTCATTGACTTTATAAAAGTCACTTTAAAATTAGACTTAGTAACTTTATCACTTAAAGTCACTTTTAAATTAGATTTAACTTTATAAAAATTATAAAGTTACTTTAGGAGAAAAATTAAATTCTTTGGAACACTTTTCCCTAGGCCAAAGATCAAAGCCTAAGGGAACCACCTGTCCTTCGGTACCAAATTTCAACAGTTTCGACTCTGAATCAGAACCCGATAAGGGGATTGACAAAGGGAAGTAGATCATTGATGCGGACCCCATTGTCATTGTGGTCACCACAAAGATCCGTAAAATTTAGCCTAAAGATCCAAAGGAGGGGAACACCTCTTCCACTCATAGATGTGGGTGAAGGGTTCTCCATTGCAGTTCATTGTCGATAGCGGGAGCCAAAAGAACGTCATTTCAACAGAAGTTGTGAAGCAGCTGGGCCTAAAGACTACAACACATCCACAACTGTACACCATTGGGTGGCTTCACCAAGGACGAGATCTTTGCGTCAGCCAACAATGTCGCCTTCCCTATAGCATCAAGCCCTTCATGGATGAGGTATTGTGTGACGTTGCTCCTCTTGAAGTTTTTGATGTATTGTTAGGACAAACATACTTGTGGAAGCGACATGCTGTATATGAGTCTAGATTTCGCTTTGTGATTATTACTTTGGCTAATAAGTTGTACAGGATATCGGAGGTAGCCCTGCCTACCGCCATCTCTTTGATCACTACAAAGCAATGCAGTAAGATCATTTCCTAGACCAGGAATTTCGTTTTCCTTATGATTTGCCCCCAAGGCAAGAAGAAGGTTGTGACCATGGCTTCTAGGCAGGGCTCCTTTTCACAGCAACAACAGATGGACAAGGTCATGGAGGAGTACAGGGACTTTTTCGCCTCACCCACATGGGTACCTCTGCACTGTCAGGTCAAACACTCCATCGATTTGACCCTAGGCGCACCACTGCCCAATGGACCGATCTATCGACGCTCTATTCTGGAGAACGATGAGATCAAGAGGCAGATTCAAGAACTACTGCAGAAAGGGCACATCAGGCCAAGCTCATCACCCTGTGGGAGCCCGATTGTATTGGTACAGAAGAAGGATAGGACTTGGAGACTCTGTATTGACTATCGAGTGCTGAACAAGATCACTGTCCAGAAGAGGTACCAAATTCTGCGGATTGATGACCTTCTTGACCAACTCAAGGGGGCCAAATATTTTAGCAAGATTGACTTGAATTCAGGTTATCACCAGGTGCCTATCGAACCCTTCGATGTGTGGAAGACTGCCTTCAAATCCAAGGAGGGCCTTTTTTGAATGGTTGGTCATGCTGTTTGGATTGACGAACGCCCCTGCAATCTTCATGAGACTGATGGATGACATCTTGTGGCCCTTCACCAATGCATTCATGGTGGTGTATCTAGATGACATCTTGATCTTCAGCTAGAGTTGGGAAGAACACCTCCACCATATTCAACAGGTCCTTCAAACCCTTCGACAACACAAGCTGTGTGCTAACTTGGAGAAATGCACCTTTGGCCTGACCCAGGTTCAATATCTGGGGTACATCATTGATGAGCATGGTGTACATGTGGACCCATCCAAGATACAATTCATTCAAGATTGGCCAACCACTCTAACAAAGTTTCGTAATTTTTTGGGTCTTGCCAATTTCTGCCACAGGTTCGTGTTGGGGTTCTCTCATATCACTTGGCCTTTAAGTCAAGTCATTAAGGGCAGAGCGAAAGCAAAGTTCTTTTGGTCAGAAACCTAACAGAAAGCATTCTCTGAGTTGAAGAATTGCCTTTGTTCTGCACCAGTGCTTACATTACCAGACCTGCAAAAACCATTTGAGATTGAGACAGATTCCTCCGACTATGCTATTGGGGCAGTTCTTACTTAGCATGGGCATCCAATGGCTTACCATAGTGTAGTGTCCTATCTAGGGTGCTAGACTAGGCTATATTTATTATCGACCAGGATGCGTAGACTTAGAGGCATGCGTCTACAGTATATAGACATAAAGGATTATTAGCTAAGTGGTTATGATGGTAGGTCACAGGACTTCTTTACGGAAGATTGAGGTGTGTGTTACCTATCACCCAAACACTTAGGTCACTCAGTTAATCTACCTAATTAAAACACTGTCATTCAATTCATTTACCAAATTAAAACACTGTGTATCACTTTAAACCAAGATTTCAATCTCCTTACGGAGACACTATGCATAAAACCCCTGTTCAGCAAATACTCAGCATTCACTAATATTCATGAAAGATAAAGACATACTGAAATCATAAGCATACTTTAAAATGATAACAGAGTTCATGACATTGCTTTAAAAGACAACAAAGGATCGAATCCCTTACAGGATACGATTCACGATCTCAGTGATGAACTGTTCAAGCACTATCATAAACATCACCCATACGCATTCTATTGAAATCGAAAACCAATTCTAATTGCTGTGCATATCATTTAATACCTTAAGTTGCGAATAAAAAGAAATGACAGTATACCAGTTTCACGCAGAGCCCGTCCGCGTTTCAGAGGTATACTAGACTGTGATCAACCAATTATAGAATCAACGCAACAAGGAAAATCGTGACTGCAACCGTGTTCTTCGTATTAAGTTCAAAACTCTGTTTTTCAAAACGATACAATGAAAACCCACCACTAGCTACACAGAACTGTGTTTACATATGTTTTTACAACCCTTACATTTCGAAAACAAATGTACATTCATGATGCGGCTGTTGCCGCTTTTATCATGTCGTGACTTTTAAAATGTTTCTATTCTGAACTGATTTCAAAAAGGAACAAAACTAAATCAGTTTAGAATGCTATGCTGTTGCTGCCTTTGTCGCCAACATGCTATACTTTGACCATCATTGACCGCGCATGTAGGAGGGTCGGTTCTGCTGTAGGATAGGTATTCGTCCATGCTTGGACATTCTACTTTTCATCCCTACCCTTCGCTCTAGCCTAGCTGTCATGCCACATGTCAAACAATAAACCAATTACAGGATGTTGTAACTTCCTGTAGTCATTTTACCAAAAATTCCTAATTCTTCAACATAAAATTCCTAAATCAATTTTAATGCATTTTAATAACTATAGTACTATTAACTAATCAATTTCAAGGGATCTAAGAGATGTATGATGGAAAGAGGTAGGCAAATGATATGTTTTAGGAGGAAAAAGGAGGTCATGGGATGGTACCAACACATAGTGAGACACTTTCAAACATAGTCCGAAAGTACTCCACTTATGACAAAGAAACGTACTCCATTGTGTAGGCTTGCTGTCAATGGAAGCATTACATTCTAGGGAAGGAAATGGTCATCCACACAGACCACCAGCGTTTACAATTCATACAAACACAAGGGAAGTTGCAGAATGATCACCATCAGAAATGGTCCACCTATCTGTAACAGTTCCATTTGAACATTAAGTATAAGAAGGGAAACGCCAATAATGTTGTTGATTACCTCAGCTGACCACCGGTCACGGTGCTAATCACTATGCTCGACTCCTGTGGGCACGAGACATCGGGGTGGCTGTATCTTTATAAGAGCGATCCAGAATTCGACAGCATATACCAGGCACTCTTGGAAGGGAAGAAAGTTCCAATTTTTTACCTTCAGGATGCACTGTTATGCCACTTGGGACACTCCAGTGTTCCTTCAAGTGAACGTGCCAAGATGATTCGGGAGGGGCATTACAGTCGGGTCGCTGGGCATTTCAGAGTAGAGAAAACAATGGCGGTATTGCAGAAGCATTTTTATTGGTTGAAACTTCATCAAGATGTTGGGAAGTACATTAGATCCTGCACCGCCTGTGCCATTGCCAAACCAACCATTAAGAAGTAAGGCCTATATACTCCTCTACCTACTCCTAGCCGGTCTTGGGAATTTGTCTCCATGGATTATATGTCAGGCCTTCCTTCTACTAAGCACGACAACGATTGTGTTTTTGTGGTCTGTTGGAAATAATACTGAGAGGGGGGGTGAATCAGTATTATCAAATTCTTTTCAATATATCTTCCAGATTTATACTTTAAGTTATTCTTTAGATATTGATCATTAGTTTGTATGTCAGTACCATATAATAATGAGCAAGAACAGGAAAAACTGATAATCACACCAAAGAACACCAGATATAAGGTGGAAACCCAATGTGGGTGAAAACCACCCGCTGCAATATGTCTCTATCTTCTTTCTATTAGAAACTTCTTTTACAATGATTTTGTACTGGTGCAGTCCTTTACCAGTACGCAGGCTGCAACCTGCAGAGAGTTACAACCCTCTTTCGTTTTCTAGTCTCTCCTGGAAGGGAGATATAACCCCCTACTTCTTTTCTTCCAAGGACCACTTTTCATAAATTTTCAAACTGGATCCATGAACATCAAATAATCATCAAGTATATGTGAATCACCCAATCAACTTTTTCAATCAACCAATAACTTCTTAGAATGCAGTAACCAGATCAACAATACCAGTAATCTAAACCCAGAACTCTTCAGCAATAGATAAAAGAAAGCCAACAAATGTTTCAAGAAAGGTCCGCAACTTCACCAATAGAGGCCTGCGAATATCCGCAGCTCTTCTGTGTCTAGACTGCGCAGACCCGCACCTAGTCCTTCTTCTGCTCTGTGTACCTCCGCACCTACTCCTTCTGCTGCCCTGCGTACCTCTGCTTAGATCCGCACCTGCACTGTCTGCCTGACAGCGTACCTCCGCACCTGGTCCTTCTGTTCCCCTGCGTACCTCCGCACTGTGCCTTCTTCTGCGCTGCGTACTTCACACCTGCGCCTTCTGCTGCGCTGCGGATCCCCGCACCTGCGCCTTCTGCTGCGCCGCGGACCCCCGCACCTGCGCTGTGGATCGCCTGCGGACCTCTGAATAGAGCCAAATTAACAGTCCTCCAATGTGCCACAGACAGTCAGATCCATAGATCTGATCATGCGCCCGAGAGATCACGACCTATCAATAGATTCGCCTTAAAATTCACCTTGATTTAGATCTAGCTTTTAAAACCGATCACCCAAAATTTCAGATCTTAAGATATTCAATTTTCACAAGTGTATAGCCAAGTGATCTCCTTTCCTTTTTATAGGCAAGCCCTTATTCACACCATGGGACAAAACCATCGAAAACCAATACAAGGGATCTAAACCGGGGTTCAATACTTTAGATCCTATACCACGGACCAAAACCATAGGATCATGATCGACAGGCGAAATACCAAGGGCCAAACATAAGAAACCCCACGTGTGCGTGCTTCTCTGCATTGGAGTAAGTAAACTGGGGTCCGCACCTTCTGAACGGAGCACCTGCGGATATGTTTGCACTTATTGGTCAGCGTACTTGCGGGTCCGCAGCTTCTCTTAGGATCACCTTCGGGTATCTCATTTTCTATGATTTTGAGAGCCTGAACAGAGATCTGCCACTTGAGTGAGTTGCCATCAAGTACAACCCCTGTGCCATAGCGCCAAACCTGAATCATAATGCCAACATGGTCGTCGACAGATTCTCTAAGATGGCCATCATGGCGGCCTGCAAGAAGAGTATCTCAGCAGAGGCCACTGCTAAGCTCTTCTTTGAGCGAGTGTGGGTACACTTTGGGATCCCACAGTACATTATCTTAGATCGGGACAACAGATTCCTAATAGCGCCAAACCTGAATCATAATGCCAACATGGTCGTCGACAGATTCTCTAAGATGGCCATCATGGCGGCTTGCAAGAAGAGTATCTCAGCAGAGGCCACTGCTAAGCTCTTCTTTGAGCGAGTGTGGGTACACTTTGGGATCCCACAGTACATTATCTTAGATCGGGACAACAGATTCCTGAGTGCATTTTGGTCAAGTCTCTAGTCGATGTTGGATACAAAACTCACTAAGTCCATGACTTTCCATCCCCAAACTGATAGCCAAACAGAGGTTGTCAACATAATGATTGTACACATTCTGTGCATGTATAACTCGAAGCATCCATGCACATGGGATGAAAGTCTTCCCTATGTCCAACCCAGCTACAATAGAGCTCTTTCAGCCATTATGCCCCATTGATGTGGCCATACCATTTACAACCACTCAAGTAGATTCGACTCACGTGCAGTCCGAAGCTGAAAGGGCTAACAACTTCATTGAGCGCATTCAACACATCCACCAATAGGTCCATGATATATTGGACAAATCCAATGCTAAGTACAAGCAGCACCATGATCAACATTGAGTGCCGCACAAGTTCTAGGTGGGCGACAATGTTTGGCTTCATTTGCAGAAAGAGCGCCTTGCTGGGCCCCACCGCAAGCTTCGCCCGCTCCGATATGGGCCATACACCATCACCAAGGCTATTGGTGACAATGCCTTCGAGCTCAGCATCCCACCGTTCCTTGGTCTGCACCTAGTGTTCAATGTAGATCACTGTCAAGTTTAGGTATGTTCTATGCTTAGAGCAATTTATTTCAATTTTCACAGTTAGCTCAATATCTTTTCCAGATTAGCAATCACATCAGGGTTAAAGTAAACTGTAGATAGAACATAAACATAAATCGCAAAAGACAAGCCAAGACAAGAGGACAGAAGATGTGGCGCTAGCCAGGGACAAACCCCAATGTGGGGAAACCCTTGATCAATTCTTCTTATATGTTCTTCAATAGTTCAGCAGAGAGAGAGAGAGAGAGAGAGTACATTTACAACAGAAGTCAACACTTTGACTTGACAAGATAAGAACATAGATCTTCTCTAAGAAGATGTCTCGTGAGGTAACTGATATGGACTCATGTGATTCCATCACCCTATCATAGTGCTGCACCATGCTGCACCATCATACCATGTCCATCATCACAGAGCTGCACCATGCTGCATCACTGCTGAGCTGTACCTCATCATGTTGTACCCATCTTGCTGCTCTTCATCATCATGCTGCACACATCATGTTGCTGCACCGTATCATCATGCTGCACCTCCTTGTGCTGCATCTTCAAACTGTACCTTACTGTGCCCATCATGCTGCATCCCCTTGTGCTGCATCTTGATACACTTATGCTGCACCTTGATACACCATGCTGCACCTTGATACACTTGTGTTGCACACCCTGATACACATATGCTGCACCATAACTTCTGTCATGCTGCCATACTGCCTTAGTCATGCTGCCACACAGCCTTAGCAGCTGCCACACAGTCTTAGTAGCTAGATAGACTATGATCCCACAGTCCTAGGAAACACACAATGCTGATTTGTGTGTTATAGGAGCTAGGTATGGGTAGCAGTTCCTTTATCTAGACTGTTGATAAGAACCTTTTGTGACAACACATAGGATGTCCTCATCTGAAGAGACCTCTCTCTTTAATTTGACTGGTCTTTAGGACAACAGACAAGATGTGCACCTAAAACACAACAATGTCTCTTTCTTACAATAGATAGGAGGTGTAGAAGATTGTGTTTACTGTTGTTCCTTACTGTGACTCGTTAGGGCACTAATGTGCTACAACAACCCTCAAACATTCACCTAAAACATCCCTCAAGAACTGCGGGCTTGTCAAGGGAGGGTCTTCTCCATTTGTGTCACTGTTTTGGGTACTTTTCAGCCCAAGAAGCCTCCACACTATCCCTATTTTAGTTAGGCAAGGCCTGCAGCCTACCACAGGGATTGCTGTCACCTATTAGCCAACCAATCAGTTTCACCCTTACCTTAAAGCTTCCCACAAATAGTCTGCAATTCTCCTTACCTAACTCGGCCTCTTTGTAGCATGGAACAACCCTCCACGCAGTCACCAAGAGGTTCTAACAACCCCAAACAACCCACGCTGTCCCTACCTTCTTTGCTGGTTAGGGCAATGGGTTTACTGCCTCTTTTCCAACGTCTAAGGGTTGTATCAAACAATGTATAGCTTAGGGCATCTAGGGTATGATAAGACTGCGTTTAGGGTCAGCTGTTAGGCCTCCTTAACTGTGCTAGATCTCCCTTTAAACTGTGGCCAAACCTTCACAAGGCCTGCGGCTAGGGCATCCTTCTTTTACAGTGAATAGGGTCTCCTTCTAGACCTGCGTTTAGGGCTTCCTCATCTTAGACTTCTCTTCCACTAAAACCCAAAACAAGTGGAGAGAAATCAAGAGTGAAGTGCGTGTACAAATAATAATCAAGTCACCTCTTTTTATACTAAAACGTTAAGCACATGTGGGGTTTATTTGGTTGCTGGCCGACCTTGACGAATTGCCTTATAACACAAATAAATTCATAACTCCATGAATAGTTATCGGAATCGGATGATTTAGATCAATCCTACACCTCTCGATGAGAGGGATCCAAGAAAAATATCAGTTACCATAAACAAGATGACCCACATGGAGTTTGGCCCTAGTTGCCAATTTTAACACTCCCTCTCAACTAGGGAGAACTCCATCCGCTGATCCATCTGTCCGATTGTACTATCTCTGCCATCAGTTCCCTGCACTGCTCTGCTGAACTATGAAGAAAAAGAATTGATCGAGAATGTCTCATACCATTCTCTACTGACCCGAAGTCAGTTTCATATGAGGAGAGTGTGTCATACCACTCTTACTGACCCGAAGTCAGTTCCATTGATGCCAGATCAATATCACAAGAGAGTGTCTCAAACCACTCAAACTGATCCAAGATCAGTGTCATTGATCCCAGATCAATGGAGGTCATCCTAGCATAGGGCGTACGATAGATACAATGATGCGTCCATCGATAGTACTGCTATGGTCCCTAACCCCATTTCCCTGCTCATTGATCAGATGAGAGGTACTTCCCATGAGTCCCAGGCTGCATGGGTAGGATGCATCGACATGAGAACTAATCATCCTGTCCACATGAGAATGAATCATCCTGTCCTATAGTGGCCATGGGAGAAATAATCATCCTGACCCACAGGAAAACTAATCATCCTGTTCCACAGTTGCCACGGGAGAACTAACCATTTCGACCCACAGGAGAACTAATCATCCTGTTCCATAGTCGCCACGAGGTATCACAAGGAAAGGTTGAACCTGTCACCTTGTACATAGTGCACCACCAGGGGAGGGTGAGTCGCCCTGTGGTCGTATGTCACTCCAGTAAGTACCCCAAGCCCCTTAGATCTCCCAGAGATCAATGCATGCAACATGCAGTACCCTTATACGAAGGTCTCTCAACAACTCCAAGTCATTCAGGAAAGTCACTGATTTGACCTTTCCTCGGGGCTTCTGACAAAATGTTTGCGACCTGTACATCAGTCTCCATGCGATGGAGCTTCCTCGCTCATCGACTTACCATATCCCAGATAAGGTAGTATCTGATGTCTATCTGCTGGAGAAATCATCGAATACGAGATTCCTCAACAATCGAATTCCCCCCCTGGTTGTCACAAAGGATCACAGTGGTATTCATCATGTGTACAAACAACTCACTGAAGAGCTTCCACAACCAGGCAGCTTCATACGAGATCATACTCGTGGCTATTTATTCGGTCTCGGCGGTGCTTCTAGCAACCCACTTCTGCATCTTGCTCATCCATGATATCGAAGCAGAACCCAAAAGAACCAACAATGAGTAGTGCTCTAGTGATCCTCGATACTGCCAGCCCAGTCAGCATTCGAATAATCATGTAGCTTCATATTTCTGGCAATGTATCTCAATTCATGAGAGATTGTGCCCCAAAGATATCTCAGAAGATTCTTGGCACCAATTTAGTGAGGCTCAACCAAATATGAGCTCACCATGCTAGCTGCAAAACATATATCCATATGGAAGTTCACCAAGAACATCAATGCAAATGAGTTTATGAAACTCAGAGGCATTTCCCAAATCTGGTTTGGCATCACCATCATATAAATTCTGAAAGTTAAGATCCTCGAGGTAGTCTCGGGCTTTTAGTTTACCATTCCATATCAGGAATCCAACTCCTTCTTACTTCTGCAAGTGAGAGGGTCTGCACCTGTCAGAAGTAGGTCGTTCTCAGAAGGTGCCGGTATGAGAAGTTTATCATCCACAACCTTCAAACAATGGTTTGGATTGGCTTCACTCTTAGTGAATCTCAGCTTCATCTGACAGCTATCAATCCTCTCATATCAAACCCGGGGTGATTTGCTTCAAGCCATAGAGGGCTTTCTTTCACTTGCACACATGAGATTCCCGATCATGAATCTCAAACCTCCTTGGGTTGTTCCAAAATTGTGGACCTGCTATATGAGAGGAATGGTTCCCTTGTAAGATTTTCCTTCGGTACATCTCAGACATGTACCTTCATGCTCCTTTTGAATTCAGGCATCTCTGTCATCATCTGACTCACAGACCTCCGGTGCTATGTGTCAACTGACATGGTCCCCAATGGACTTTCTACAATTTGATACAAATTTCCAACCCTGAACCCATGAGTAAAAGCATCTTTGAAAATTTCATTTTCAAACACGTACCTTTCCATCGATGAATGCCACCCTGAAACCTTTGACTTCCATTGCCGAAATGGACACCAGGTTCTTCTTGCGATCAGGTACATAAAAGAGATTATGTAAATGAATTGAGTTACCCTCATTCAATTGAGGGGTAACACCCTTTCCGGAATAGGTGGCATTGGCTCCAAGTATGATCCCACGAATGTTTCCATCTCTACCAAATTAGAGAGAGAGCACCCTTCTATCTGATGGAGTGCCTTGAAGCACTAGAATCAATAAGACAGATTCCCAAAGAATCTGAAGGAGAGGGCCAATACAAGATAACACTTCTTTATCTTATCAGAAACAACATTTGATTCTTCATACCTGGGGTTTCTTGCTTTCTTTGAAGAGTCAGTCGTTTCCTTGATGACCTGCACTGTCATTCCTCTGATCATAGAAGATGTCCCTGGAATGATTATTATCATCATCAAGTGATGTGTCCCTGCCATTCGGACACCCCTTCGCATAATGGTTGAACTTATTTCAACCAAGGCATTTGTCTTTTCTTCCTCCCTTAGATCCGGACTTCCCATAGAAGTGATCTTCGGTAGGCCATTAGAAACTTCCGCTTCGCCATTCTGATAATATTCTATGCTTAGACTTCACCCTTGGTGAATTAGAAGATGGATGAGGAATCCATTGATCCTTTTGTCCTTTCCCAATTGCCTTCGGTGATTTCTCTTTCTCTCTTGCTTGGGCTTTGTCTTCACCTCAGCTCTGATACCATGTTAAGTTTAGGTATGTTCTATGCTTAGATAAATTTATTTCAATTTTCACAATTAGCTCAATATCTTTTCCAGATTAGCAATCACATTAGCATTAAAGTAAACTGCAGATAGAACATAAACATAAATCGCAGAAGACAAGCCAAGACAAGAGGACACAAGATGAGGCGCTAGCCAGGGACAAACCCAAATGTGGGGAAGCCCTTGATCAATTCTTCTTATATGTTCTTCAATAGTTTAGTAGAGAGAGAGAGAGAGAGAGAGAGAGAGAGTACATTTACAACAGAAGTCAACACTTTGACTTGACAAGATAAGAACATAGATCTTCTCTAAGAAGATGTCTCGTGAGGTAACAAATATGGACTCATGTGATTCCATCATCCTATCATAGTGCTGCACCATCCTACACCATCATACCATGGCCATCATCACAAAGCTGCGCCATGCTGCATCACTGTTGAGCTGTACCTCATCATGTTGTACCCATCTTTCTGCTCTTCATCATCATGCTGCACACATCACGCTGCTGCACCGTATCATCATGCTGCACCTCCTTGTGCTGCATCTTCAAACTGTACCTTACTGTGCCCATCATGCTACATCCCCTTGCGTTGCATCTTGATACACTTATGCTGCACCTTGATACACCATGCTGCACCTTGATACACTTGTGATGCACACCCTGATACACATATGCTGCACCATAACTTCTGTCATGCTGCCATATTGCCTTAGTCATGCTGCCACACAGCGTTAGTAGCCGCCACACAGTCTTAGTAGCTAGATAGACTATGATCCCACAATCCTAGGAAACACACAATGCTGATCTGTGTGTTATAGGAGCTAGGTATGGGTAGCAGTTCCTTTATCTAGACTGCTGATAAGAACCTTTTGTGACAACACATAGGATCTCCTCATCTAAAGAGACCTCTCTCTTTAATTTGACTAGTCTTTAGGACAGCGGACAAGATGTGCACCTAAAACACAACAATGTCTCTTCCTTACAACAGATAGGAGGTGTAGAACACTGTGTTTGTTGTTGTTCCTTATTGTGACTGGTTAGGGCACCCATGTGCTACAAAAACCCTCAAATAGTCACCTAAAACATCCCTCAAAAACTGTAGCCTTGTCAAGGGAGGGTCTCCTCCATTTGTGTCACTGTTTTGGGTACTTTTCAGCCCAAGAAGCCTCCACCCTATCCCTATTTTAGTTAGGCACCTGCAGCCTACCACAGTGATTGCTGTCACCTATCCAAACAGTGTCACCCTTACCTTAAAGCTGCCCACAAACAGTCCGCAATTCTCCTTACCTAACTCGACCTCTTTGTAGCATGGAACAACCCTCCATGCAGTCACCAAGAGGTTCTAACAGCCCTAAACCACCCATGCTATCCCTACCTTCTTTGCTAGTTAGGGTAGCGGGTTTACTACCTCTTTTCCAGCGTCTAAGGGCTGTCTCAAACAACGTATAGATTAGGGCATCTAGGGTATGATAAGACTGCATTTAGGGTCAGTTGTTAGGCCTCCTTAACCATGCTAGATCTCCCTTTGAACTGCGGCCAAACCTTCACAAGACCTGTGGTTAGGGCGTCCTTCTTTTACAGTGAATAGGGTCTCCTTCTAGACCTGTGTTTAGGGCTTCCTCCTCTTAGACTTCTCTTCCACTAAAACCCAAAACAAGTGGAGAGAAATCAAGAGTGAATTGTGTGTACAAATGACAATCAAGTCACCTCTTTTTATACTAAAACGTTGAGCACATGTGGGGTTTATTTGGTTGCTAGCCAACCTTGACGAATTGTATTATAACAGAAATAAATTCATAACTCCATGAATGCTTATCGAAATCGGATAATCTTTAGATCAATCCTACACCTCTCGATGAGAGGGATCCAAGAAAAATTTCAGTTGCCACAAATAAGATGACCCACATGGAGTTTGGCCCTAGTTTCCAATTTTAACAATCGCCTTCGACCATACTTCCCACCATTGTTGGACTCATCTAACATTGCAAAACAACTCACACCAACAGAGCTAAAGCCAGATTGCATGGAACATGCCACCACTGATCGGATCATGGACACACAGATCAAGAGCACTCACCAACAGAAGATTCAACTATATTGGGTTGTCAAAGCTGACCAATTCCTTCACCAAGGCAAGTGGCTCACCAGGGACCAAGTTCAGTAGAAGTTTCCCCATCTCATGGAGGCACTCAACGCAATGGGGACCATGACTTCCTAAGGGGGGAGGAATGATATAGGTGGATATTGGTGGCCACCTGCCTATTCCACTTGGACACCCATCACTATCTCTTTTAGTTTTTTAAATTGTAGCACAATTTACTATTTTTGGTAGATTTTTCGGTCTTGAACTTCCGGAACCGTTTTGAGGCCCTAAACGATGTTTTTAGGGACAACAGAGAGACTGAAAATGTCCTAAACTAGCTTGCCTATTTGATTTCGGCCTTCTCTTCGAGATCTTTGAAACGAGGTATTCTGATAGCCAAACAGAGATCGTATGCCAAAGTTACGACCCTGAGAAGTTGATGTACCAATTTACCCAAACAGGGCCCACAGTTTTGGCGCTTGATCTCCTAGGGTTAGGTTTTTGGATGTTTAGGGTTTTCCATTGTTTTTCAATAATAAATAGGTCTTTGAGCCTCATTATAGCATAGTTAAGAGGCATGTAGCCGCCACATCTCTCCTCAGAGATAAGCTACCATCGCCCAGAGTATCTTATTTCCATTATGTTTGTAAGCACAGTTCAGTATTTTTCGATTAATGAAATGAAGTGTTTTTCTGTCGCATATCTATGTTTATGATTATATCTGTAAGTTGTTGCGTTCCTGTTTAAGTTCGGATCACAGACCCTGTACCCATCCGAGCTTCTTCAAATATATGCAAGATTCTCTTCTGCACTTTTGCGGTGAGTCTCGCTGCCTATTTATAGGTGTTATGTCTCCATATCAAGCCGACATTACCAAGTGAACTGATGGGTCTCCTTAGCAAGTCGATTCATTTTGCTGGCCAACGTGATTGCGTTTTTCATCGTTTTGCTGGGTTGTCTTCAAGAGGATTGTGCTGGTCTTGGAGGGTTGTTCTTAGACATTCAATTGACCCATATACATTACATGAAGGCTCAAGAAGAGCTCCTTATATATGACTTTGACTCTTTGACTTTTCTAGACCTATGAAATGAGCAAGAAACTCATTCATTTTATTTACAAAAATAATATTTCTTTTTCTTGACAAGTACAAAGATCAAAATTACATTTTTAAATATCAAACTTAGTTACACTTTTTTTCAACACTCCCTCTTAACTAGGGAGGTATTTCTAATGGTACTTGGTCATTCTCAATCTGAAGAATTTCTTATAAGAAGAATCGGATTGGTAACCCATCTGTATAACATCATAGTAACCAACATTGTTTTGACATCAAGGCCTTGACTGATAACTCTATCTTTCATTAGATCAGAGAAAAATGTTGGCGAGACCAATGACTATAGACACCTTCATCATTGTCTCTCAAGGTACATACCCACCTAGGTGTTCATTGAGTATGACCTTCTAGGACTATTCTTATCTTGGGTTCCGAACCCTTAAAGAATACTGGTCCTCTTGCCTACTCTTGTCTTGGATGCCCTACACCTACTCAAAGAGCATCGAATGCCAGATGATTACCCAATGCTCTGTTCTTTCTTCGAAAGCGAATACAAGAATGTTGTGTCTATCTCTCCCACTTAGCTAGGGAATATATGCCCATTCCTATAAAGGGATGTATCCAAGCTCCCTGTGACCAGGGACTTGCCAGAGCTCCCTCTTAACATGGGAATCTCCTTTCCATCAACAACTTCTTCGTGGGTCCTTCAATTGCTTGATCAACTTCTTTCCTTGATGTCATGAAATTCAATTGAGCTTCTGTTCCATAATATTCAGACCATATGTTCCAGATAACTCAGAGCATTGGCAGGTCTTCAATGATGAAAAGCAAGTCATTAGTTTTCTTAATAGTTTGGATGAGTTTGAGGATTTCCGGATAGTTTCTGAGGAGGATGGATCTTTAAATCATGAGCATATCATAAATCCTACTCCTGGGAATGTGGTTGCCTTAGAGCAACATTTTGATCGGCACGATGCCACGAAGCTGAGAGAGGAAAATAAGATGGACCCAGGAGAATATCTCGAGATAAACATTGGTACTTCTGAAAACCCAAAGATCGTTAAAATTGGTAGAGGTACTAGTGTGGAGGAAAGAAAAAGGATAATTGATTTACTTTGCGAATATCGAGATATTTTAGCTTTTTCTTATGATGAATTAAAGGGCTATAAGGAAGATGTCATGGAACATACTATCCCCTTAAAAGATGAAAATGCTAAACCCTTTTGTCAGAAACTTAGGCAAATTAATCCTAAATTAGCCCCCTTGGTTCAGAAAGAACTTGCGAAAATGCTTGCAGCAGGGATTATCGCTCAAACAAGGCATTTGACATGGTGTTCGAATCTGGTGATTGTTAGGAAAAAGAATGGTACGATAAGGCTGTGTGTCGATTTTCGAAACCTCAATCTAGCGTGCAAGAAAGATAATAACCCTTTGCCAAACATGGAGACTTTGTTGCAAAGAGTAACCGGTTCTGGAATGATGTCGCTGCTAGATGGTTTTTTTGGGTACAATCAGGTATGGGTTAAGAAGGAAGATCGTCATAAAACCACGTTCACCACACCATGGGGTACCTTTGAATACATCAGAATGCCTTTTGGATTAACAAACGCTGGGGCTACATTCCAAAGGGCTATGGATTATGCCTTCAAAGGATTAATCGGGAAATTTATTGAAATTTACCAAGATGATCTTACTGTTTTCTCTAAAGATAGTATCAGTCATGTAAATCATCTTAGGCAGGTTTTCGATAGATGTAGAGAATACGGGATTTCTTTGAATCCAGCTAAGTCTGTTTTTGGAGTAACGGAAGGGAAATTACTCGGCCATATCATTTCTAGGGAAGGAATCAAGATTGATCCTGAAAGAATTGAAGCAATCTAAAAGATTCCTCTCCCTCATAATCTTAAATCCCTTCAGTCTTTCCTCGGAAAGATAAATTTTATTAGAAGGTTTATTCCAAATTATGCAGAAATAGCTAAGCCTATTCAAAATCTTCTAAAGAAAGATGCAAAATTTGTTTGGCAAGAAGATGGCAAAAAGGCTTTCCAAGAAATCAAATGTGCTATTGCAAGAGCTCCTGTCTTAGTTAGTCCTGATTATTCCAAGGATTTCATGATTTTTTCTTTCGCTTCCGAAGATACCATTGCTGGTGTCCTGCTTCAAAAGAATAAAGATGGTCACGAGCAGCCTATTGCTTTCATGAGTAGAGCACTTCAAAATTCCGAATTGAAGTACAATACCATGGAAAAGCAGGCTTATGCCCTGGTCAAGTCTCTTAAGCACTTTAAAACTTATGTGGGTTATTCTAAAATCATTGCTTTCGTCCCACATTCTGCTGTCAAGGATATATTAACTCAAACTGATTGCTTAGGGACTCGTGCTAGGTGGGTTACTAAAATACAGGAATATGATTTAGAGATCAGACCCACCAAGCTGGTCAAAGGCCAAGGTTTAGCTCAGATGTTAACTGAAGGTAACGAAAAGACTCTTGGTTTGTTCTGTCTTAGCGATCTATCTTCGCCGGAGTTGCAAAGATTAGGAGAGCATGAGTGGTACAAGGACGTAGTTTATTACTTGATGAATCTTGCATATCCTAACCATTTAGTCGCTCATAAGAGAAGGGCTCTTAGACTAAAAGCCACTAAGTATTGCCTTATGAAGGATGGCCTTGGGTGGAGAAATCCAGAGGGCATAGTGCTTAGGTGTGTTGATGACGTTGAGTCCAAGAAATTAATCTCTAAGTTTCATTCAGGATTTTATGGTGGTCATTATGCTGCTAGAACTACCACCCACAAAATCCTGAGAGCTGGCTATTATTGGCCTTCAATTTTTTCTGATGTGCACAAGTTTGTTAGAGCCTGTCAAGCCTATCAACTATTCACTGGGAAACAGAAGCTTGTTGCCCTGCCTCTACAACCTGTCATTGTAGAGGCACCTTTTCAGCATTGGGGTCTGGACTTCATAGGGAAGTTCCATGAAAATTCTAGCAATGGCTACTCATGGATTTTGACTGCTACAGATTATTTTACTAAATGGGTTGAAGCCATTCTTGCTAAGAATGCCACTGAAAAGGTTATTATGGATTTCATTGAAAATAACATCATTACTAGATTTGGTGTCCCCGCTAAGATCACTACTGACAATGCCAAAGCTTTTAGTTCCTTAGAGTTTTCATCTTTTTGTTTCAAGTATGGCATTGTCTTATCTCATTCGTTGAATTACTATCCTCAGGGTAATGGTCTGGTTGAATCAAGTAACAAGAATCTCATAACCATTATCAAGAAGATAGTAGGAGATAATAAGAGATCATGGGACAGCAAAATCAAGTATGCTTTATGGGCAGATAGAATCACTAAGAAGAAATCTACTGGTAAATCTCCCTTTGAATTAGTTTATGGCTTGGATGTAACTTTACCTGTGCACCTCAAATTGCCAGCTTATCAGCTCCTCCAAAATTTTTCTACTAATAAAGATGTTGTTTAGAATAGAATAGATCAGATTGTGGAGTTAGATGAAACTCGTAGGACAACTTTTGATGCTATATGTAAAAATCAATCTAACATTAAGAAAAGCTTTGATAAATTCTCTCGATCTAGATCTTTGCAGGTGGGAGATATGGTATTGCTTTGGGACCGCAAGAATGAGAAACCAGGAAAACATAAGAAGTTTGACAGTTTGTGGCTGGGACCTTACATCATTCGAGATATAGTTGGACCAAACTCATTCCACTTGAGCAGACTCGATGGCGAACCACTTGATCTACCAGCAAATGGCCAAATGCTCACGCTGTTATTCAAAGATGATATCTGATGCCATAGGGCATCCTTTGTATTGTATTTCTATCCCTACTCCTTGTCATTTCAACATTTCATTTATGTTTTAGATTAGATTTACTTTTCATAGTTAAAGAGCTTCTATCTTTTATGTGCTTAAATGTTATATGATGATTTTTGAATGGACGCTACTTATTTCTGTTGTGTGTTGCGTGGATGCAGATTCTGGATTCTCACATTCCTACAGTGCAGCAACGTGTCCCCAAGTAGAGCCAGATGTTGACCACTACCGGTCAACTACCCATATCAGTGTACCCCCTTTTCTTTGCAAAAATGGATAGCGCTTGATCGACATGTCCGTGCCATTCTACAGTCATCGACAGCTTGATCAATTTATGTTGTAAACCCAGTCTGCATGTATAAATTGTAAATAATCTTAGTAGATATGAGTCATGTATGTAAATTGCCTAGGTGGACCTAATTTTCTAAGTGATAATCTACGTTCCGGAAGGTTTTTCGTCTCACCGATCCATGATCGGCAGAGTTTTCCTTCAGCCTAACCCCAAATCCGGAATGGATTTTGTCATTAGAATCTTAGGAGAATCCTAGTGTGTTAATCTGCTAGATTATAGTTGTGTCGCAAAACTGGGTGGTTTATGAGGGTCTATGTCAAATGGGTTTTCCCCCCTTTGGGATGTAAAGTTGTAAAAGTCATGATGTAAAGTGTCTTGAGGGTTAAGAAATGTTTTAATCCCCTCATAAGTCCTAAGTCCTAGGTCCTAGGTGATTTTTCCAAAAGCTAAGTTTGAGGATCCATTTAAAAATAAATTAAAAAAATAAAAATAAATAAAATAAAAAAATAAAAAATAAAGTAAAAAACCTAAAAATAATAAAATAATAATATTTTGAGTAAATAAATGCAGAATTTCAATTTTTTAATACATTAAAAATTCGACGGATGAGATCAAGAGATATCTTGATCCTCATCGACGGTCGAGATCATTTTGACGTGGATCACTTGAACTAGCTGTTGGGAACTTTTCCTTTAAATAGGGTGCTAGGGGTCATTTGAGATCATTCGATCTTGGAGTCTTGTGCTGAAGAAGCTCTCTTGTAAACTTTTTCTGGTGCTAATAAAGAAAGACTTTGGGGTTAAAATCTTGCTGGTGTTACTCTCTGGAAGTGCTGTGAGCTATTTTATTTTCTGCATATTTTGATTTTCAGCCATTAGTAACAGCTTATTATAGAGTATTGTTGAGCACAGGTATCTTGTTCACTTGCTAGGGTTTGAATGGTATTAGGTTTTCTGAAGTAATGGCAGGTATCTCCATTGCTTTTTGAGATCCAGTATTATTTTTCCTCTCTTTATTGATGGTTGAAGTGAGCTGTGCAGGAAACCTTTATTGAAGAAGATCAGCGGGCGTTTGGGGAAGTTCTCGGCTGAACCAACCAACTCCCGCAAGCATTTTCTTGCAGAGCCCAGCTAGTTTTGATCCTGGGTTTATCATTTAGTTTATTTTTCTGAATTGCATGAGAGATTTTCTGAAGTTCTTCATAGTAAATCTGAAATTTTCGATAATATTACTGCTGGTTACTGATCAATCTGGCTGTCTAAGAGTCAAGAGTTGTAAATACTGTTTAGATCATCTAGGGTTTTAATTTTGTTTTATGCACATATTATTTTTTTTAGCGATTTTTCGTTTCAGGTTTGCAGGGTTTCTGAAGCACCCGAAGGTTTATCAACGCTGCACAGCTGCCGGGCCTGCGTTCTATGCTCTCTCTCTCACCCTCATCCTTCCCCTTGTCCATCATCGAAATCCGTATCCAATCA
Organism: Pinus tabuliformis; assembly: GCA_031772625.1. Taxonomy (NCBI): domain Eukaryota; kingdom Viridiplantae; phylum Streptophyta; class Pinopsida; order Pinales; family Pinaceae; genus Pinus; species Pinus tabuliformis. The sequence goes on along the minus strand of CM062818.1, from coordinate 100,148,690 downwards.
TCATTGCTGCCTTCTTAAGTTACCCAAGCGCTACTATAAACTGCTGTGCGCAGTCTCCATCTGAATTCTTCCCCACGCAGTTTCTATTTGAGTGCTAAATCCCTGCGTGTAGCTGCCGTTTTGCACCCCTCTGCCTGCTCGCTGTCATCCTTGCAGTCTTACGCTGCCTCAACCCTCCCTATCAGCGTAATAAACCTCACTTTTCTGTTTGTCAGTAAGCCTTTCACGCAGACATCATCATTGCTTCCCTTGCGTAGCTGCTTCCTGCTGCTCTATCTCCTCAACGCCTGTCTACCTGCGCGAAGAAAGAAAAAGCGTCAAGGTTCTCTGCCCGTCCAGCACGTCGGCCTCCAACCTGCATTGCAAACAAGCAAACTCCGCCGTCAGATTCAGGCATTCTACACGGGCCAGTGGCTCTCACGTCGTTTCCCCTCCGCGTGGACCCTGCAAAACTCTTCGTGCTGCGTGAACTGAGTTTCATCGTCCCTCTCCGCCATTCTCCGCTGCCCACTGTTCGATTTTCCACCCCTGCAATCCGCTGTTGCATTCTCCGCCATCAAGCAGGATCAACCTCAAACTCGTCCGTCAATTTCATCTGCACGAGGTGGTAAGTTCTTCTCGGGTTTATATTTCGACGAGCTAAGGTCAGCGCACATGTAATTTTTAGGATTTCGTTTGATGTTCTTTTCTTTATTTTTGTATGCGTTTCATATGGTAAGAATTAGCTCAGTTATCGTTTAGCTTAGTTTTAATTTTCTTTTAAATAAAAAAAATATATATATAAAAAAGAAAGGGGTTATCATTTTTATTTTTAATAGATTTCTTTTTAGGTTTAGATTTAGTTTAAGTTCTTAACTTTATTCTTATATTTTTTAATTTTGAATCTTTAAAAAATATCAAAATCAATTTCTGTTTTAAATTAGATTTTATTTTTTATAAAATCATAAAAAATAAAAAAAATATATATAATTTTAAAATCAATAAAAAATATATAAAAATATAAAAAGATATAAAAATTTCTTTTTTTTTTCCTAGAGTTTGGATTTCTTGATTTAGTCTTTAATTTTCTTTGGAAAATCATAAAAATACTTTAGAAATATTTTGTCAGATTCGATCTTGGCTCAAGGGTTTATTACGTTTTATTTTTTCCTGCTAAGATTAAAATTTTGATGTGATTTAGTATGCTTGAATGATCATGAATGTAATATCTGGTTAGCATTTAAAAATTGCATGGTTGAGTGTCGATCGTTATCTTTCGAAGTTTTAAATTTTTGAAGTATTATTTAAGCATTTTCCCGCATCTGATTTTGAAGTTATTTGATGATAAATGATTGCTCTACATGGTTTACATTTCTACAACATTCAGTAAGTAATCATTTGAACATAAGGCACTGGTCTGTTAATTTAATAAAATCTATTTAGTGTTGGTTTCCTCTCGTGTCTCCCAACCCAACTGTTCCACAGTTGGTCAATCATTTTCCATAGGGTCTACCCCCCTTAGCCGCAGGAGACAGGCTTAAACGGAGAGATCGGGATCAGAGTGACAGCCCCTGGTCTGAGCGTTGTCGTGACAATCTGTGCGACAACACACTCCCTCTTAGCTAGGGAGGTATTTATAATGGTACTTGGTCATTCTCAATCTGAAGAATTTCTCATAAGAAGAATAAGATTGGTAACCCATCTGAATAACATCATAGTAACCAACATTGTTTTGACATCAAGGCCTTGACTGATAACTCTATCTTTCATTAGATCAGAGAAAAATGTTGGCGAGACCAATGACTATAGACACCTTCATCATTGTCTCTCAAGGTACATACCCACCTAGGTGTTCATTGAGTATGACCTTATAGGACTATTCTTATCTTGGGTTCCGAACCCTTAAAGAATATTGGTCCTCTTGCCTACTCTTGTCTTGGATGCCCTACACCTACTCAAAGAGCATCGAATGCCAGATGATTACCCAATGCTCTGTTTTTTCTTCGAAAGCGAATACAAGAATGTTGTGTCTATCTCTCCCACTTAGCTAGGGAATATATGCCCATTCCTATAAAGGGATGTATCCAAGCTCCCTGTGACTAGGGACTTGCCAGAGCTCCCTCTTAACATGGGAATCTCCTTTCCATCAACAACTTCTTCATGGGTCCTTCAATTGCTTGATCAACTTCTTTCCTTGATGTCATGAAATTCAATTGAGCTTCTTCCTTGTAGGGCATTGGCCATTGATCACTTTCCTTCTTGGTTCGTCATGTCATTTCTTTCTTCATGGAAAGTGGCCTTGTTGGTACATATCTGGAACCTTCTTCATTTTGCTACTTCTTTCTCTTCATGCTTCTTTCAGGAATTTCCATCCACCACATTATTGAAGAATCTAGGGCAATTAGAGTTAATGTGATTTTTCTTAGCATGATAACTATTTGTGAGGTATTTTAACTTTTTCTTATTAGCACAATCTCCTTTTTGATATCATTAGTGTGTGTATTTATTACTTCATCAAATAGTTACCAAAAGACAAGAGACAAGAACACAAGATGTTGGCTTTCTGCCAGGGCCAAAACCTCTCCCTCTTGGAGAGGAAAACCCGCACAAAATTCTTCTTATAGAGATTCCAATTGACAAATACCAAGACCATGACCCTTGACCTATTAGGCCACTCCAAGACCAAGACACCAATCCTCTTTCCTTGTCAATGCTAAGCTCATCATCATTGCTGCACCACTTATTACTGTTGTAACATCTTTGCTGTCCTTCACTGAGATCATAACCTTTGCGACTATGTTTCCATCAAGAACGAGATCATAACTATGGTAGGATCATGACAACACCTTGATGTATGTCGCGATAGAGTGTGTCACTTATGAGATCCTTTCATCATAATTATGTTGACACTGTGGACAAGACTATTGATATCTTCAACGAGAATATCACTGTGTTCCCTTTTCACCGAGATCATGCTTGTCGCTGTCATGCTGAGAATACATCACTGTACTTCATCTTATTATGCCGAGACTGTGAGAGTATGTACCCCTGTAATATTCATCCCAAATTGTAGACTCCTTCTCTAACCGAAACACTGTAACATTGTATCATTATACTAGTCCAAGATTCCTGTACTATTATACTTGACTGAGTTCTTGTACTCTACTTGTTCGAGATTTCAGAGTGGTGTACTCACTGTGCCATCCGAGATCCTACACCTCCTGCACCCATCCGAAATTCAGAGTGTCCGAGATTCTTGGTTTCTTGTGGTGACCCCAACGGGGTATTTATAGTGGTTTTGCCTCCATAAATAAGCCGACATGTCACAATGAACTGTTGTGTCTCCACATATGAGCCAACTTGTCATTTAAATATATTTTGAGGCTGACATGACTGCCTTCTTCATCGTTTAGCTTGTTTCCTTCTTCAAGAGGATTGTGCTTGTCTTGGAGGGATGATCTAGACTCTAGGTTGACTCATATACATTACATATATGCTCAAGAAGAGCTCTTTGACTCTTTGACTTTCCTATAACACTTCAACATGTGCTGGACCTATGTAATGAGCAAGAAACTCATTTTATAACTTTACAAAAATAATATTTCTTTTCTTTTACAAGTACAAAAATCAAAATTACATTTATGAAGACTAAATCTAGTTACACTTTCTTCAACACACATGAATGCTAGTTGGCCTTGTGCTTCTTGTTCCAGTAGCCCTGCATGAATTCAACTAGACATTATTCAAAAAATCAAGGCATAACATTAAATCAAATTGTACCTTTTGAGATGGGTCTTTATCATGACATCTTTCTGTAGGTATGAACATCCTGCATACATGTTGACACATTTCCCAAAGATATATATTGTCAAGGGTCTCTATCTTTTCCAGACTTCCATCCGAGTCTTCGTATGTTTCGGGAGATTTCCTAGTCAACAATCTCTTCCTTCCTCACACATTCCATTCCAGGGGTTTTCTAATCAGAGTTATGTAATTGTAGTCAACCACCTCATATTTCATATGAGGACATATTATGTTGATTTCATCTGGTGTAACTTATGTCTTTTTGCATCCTTTTAGAGGAGGAGTTCCTTTTCCGTCGATCATGCTTCTCAAGATAGAAGTATTGATCTGCAACCATACGACATGAAATTATAAAACTTAAATACTAGTATACATACCTCATTTTACCTTTAGGTTGTCCAAGCTTCTTTCAACAACTTCCTTGATTGAAAGATCTTCAACCCCTTGAACTGCTCTTACGTCATCATATCATTATTCATGAACTCCACAGGTTGGAGTTTTTATTGAAACACTTGCTTCATCTCTGGATTAGTGAATCTTCTGGTGAAGGTTCCATCAGAGAGTCTTGAGGATCTTAAAGATCCCTATCCAACATATGTTTCCCTTTGGTTGCATGATGAGCATTCTTCAAATATTTGAGTTTTGCAAAGTTGTTGCCTACAACTTGCCTTCTTTCATAGAAACCCTAAGTTGTTGACAAAGGTATCTTACTTATCCTTGTGATTATAGTCACCCTCGTGATGATGTCAAGAGATCTTGTTTCTAATACTTCCATAATGTCACATCATATCTGATAATATATTGTAGTCACATTCTTCATAGGATCTAGGAGCCCAAAAGGAGACTTATAGAGAGAGACTAACTTAAAGAATTCTACTCCCTCTTACCATGGGCTGCATTCAACTTCTTCCATCTAGTGACATGAATTTTCTTTTCCTTTTATCAATGTTCTTTTAGTAACCATACTGTTTGTAATTCCTTTTCTAGCTTCCCTAATGTCTACCTTATGAATTCAAAGGAGACCTTATTCAATGAATTTACTCATCTATGAGGACTAAAACGATCCTCCTCATTCTATGCAAGGACCTTTTTCAAGAGAACTATGACTATCCTCCAATATTTCCTTGCAAAAGAAAGTCATTAAACCAAAAACATGAAAGATACTTACTTGGCATGTGGAGAAGATTTTCACCTTGATGCTTCCTTTGCTTGAGCTGCCCATCATGAACCACTAGTATCCTTTTACCAAAACTACTCTGGATACCGTATAGCATCATGACATTTGTGATCTTGACATCACTGAAACTGAGTTATGATTTTGAGATCATCTGGATTCTAATTCAGCTTCAAGGTGCTTTTGACTCCTACATTTGAAAACATTGTTGACATGTTAGTGATGTTGTTGTCCCACAAGTGGACTTTATCACACTCAACATTCCTAGGAGTGCATCAACAAACACCTATATTGAGCATTATCCAAAAAATGATAGTGATATAGAAGGACTTGTGTGCTGATCCGAGCACCATGCTATTGAGATAATGTTTATAGACAAGATCCGAGATTGTGACAAGTATATTGTTATGACATTGTACCGAGACAATGATATCTATGAGCACTGTACATACGAGTTGTGTAGAGAGACACTGTGTTGTGAGCTCGAACTTGTCACCGAATTCATGACTGTGTTTTTATTGAGATCATCTTTTGCTGTACCACCAAGATCTTGATTGCTGTTTCATCTTGAGGTCTTCATTAACTAGATCTTCAAGTTGAGATATATATTGGAGATTTTGATCCATTGAGATCATGACTGTCTCATCATAGAATTTATCGATATTATAACCTATGTTATCTTCAAGTTGAGACATATATTGGAGATTTTGATCCATTGAGATCATGACTGTCTCATCATAGACTTTATTGAGATCATAACCTATGTTAGGATGATGACTGTACCTTGACCGAGAATGTAATTGTGATCACCAAGATCTTACTTATCATGGTTGTGCAGAGAACATATATATATGTTACTGTACTAGTAGTAAGTTTCTTATGCGAGATTGTGTGCTTCTTGTAGGATCTTCGAGACCATTATTCTTATGCCAAGAGTTACCGAAACAGAGATACCAAGACGCACATGTTAGGTCTGTTAGTGTATCTTTCCATCATGATCATGTCGAGAATATATTACCTAGTAACTGCTTTGAAGACTTCGATTATGAAGAGATCGAGACATTGATTGCGTTGATGCCAAGCCAATGTTTTCATTGAGACAAAAATCACAAGAGTGTTGAGACAGGGTATTCTCTTCTTTCACCGAGACAAAGTATCCACTGAGTTCATATACCGAGATATTATACTTTGCTGTGCTCATCAAGACTGATAGAGGAGTTCGAATATGTCACTGTTCTATGTCACTAAGAGCCTGTACCATCTGAAATTTCAGAGTGATCCGAGGTTCTGTTTTACTGTGATGACTCTTTGATGATGACTGTAGAGACACAAGATTTTGCTGTTTGTAGATTTCTTGTTGTAGACTTGTTCCTCCAATGTCTCTTTTCTGCCCTTTCTTAGATTGCAACCATAGCTCTGATACCATGTTGAAGAATCTAGGGCATTGATTTCATGAGATTCTTCTTAGCATGATAACTATTAATGTTTAGCTTATTAGCATATTCTTTAACGTTAGTGTGTCTTCTTTAGTTCATTAAATAGCTATCATAACAAAGAGACAAGAACACAAGATGTTGGCTTTCTGCTAGGGCCAAAACCTCTCCCTCTTGGAGAGGAAAACCCACACAAAATTCTTCTTATAGAGATTCCAATTGACGAACACCAAGACCATGACCCTTGACTAACTGAGCCACTCCAAGACCAAGACACCGATCCTCTTCTTCATACTGCTGAGATCATCATCATCACTAAACCACAGAGATGTTCATTATTGCTGCAACATCACTGAGAATATCACTGTGCTTCCATTGAGAGACTCATCATAGCTATGAGGTTCACTCTCGCTACATCATTACAAAGATCACAAAGATCCTCTTCATTTCGAATACATCGAGACTATGAGACAATGATCATCAATATAGTCACTGTCTCTGATATATGTAAGCCGAGATAGAGTTTGATATAGATCCTTCTTGCCAAGGGTGTAGACACTTGTGACTGCATTTATCATAGCACTGAGATTTGTATCATCTCTTTCCACCGAGGAGTAGACTGCATTAGCAATGCACCGAAACATGTACTAAGGAGGAGACTGAGATTTCTTGCGAGGTTTCAGATGTGACGAGATAGTATCCTTACTGTATCCATCCGAGAGTGTATTCCTTCAAAGTATGCAAGGTTGCAGACCCTGTACCCATCCGAGCTTCTTCAGAGATATGCGAGATTCTCTTCTGCACTTTTGCGGTGACTCTAGCTGCCTATTTATAGGTGTTATGTCTCCATATCAAGCCGACATTACCAAGTGAACTAACGTGTCTCCTTTGCAAGCCGACATGACTTTTATTTAAATTCATTTTGCTGGCCGACGTGACTGTGTTTTTCATCGTTTTGTTTGCTTGTCTTCAAGAGGATTGTGCTAGTCTTGGAGGGCTGTTCTTAGACATTCAATTGACCCATATACATTACATGAAGGCTCAAGATGAGCTCCTTATATATGACTTTGACTCTTTGGCTTTTCTATACCTATGAAATGAGCAAGAAACTCATTCATTTTATTTACAAAAATAGTATTTCTTTTTCTTGACAAGTACAAAGATCAAAATTACATTTGTAAATACCGAACCTAGTTACACTTTTCTTTAACACTCTTGAGCGGAATACATGTTGGATATATATGGGATGAGATTGTCATTTATTCCAGCCACCATTAGGGTCATGGCTAATATCTCTGTTTTTCTGAACTTTGCCTTTTCTGCATCACTTGATTCATTTGTAGGCTTCTTTACTTTTCCTTTGACTAGATCCAAGAATTTATTCTTCTCGAGGATGAGATCTATTCTCTTTTTCCATGCCCTGTAATTGGATGCTCCTTCTAATTTGTTTTCTCCCTTCATTGAGTTAGACATTGTTCTTGAAGATAGTAGGTTTGAATTCTTATATGCTCCTTTCCCTTGATGACCCTTATTCAAACTTCTTAAAACTCCTTATTCTCCTTTCAATAGATCTTCAGGCTGACTTTTTCCTTTTTCTTCACCTTAGCTCTGATACCATGTTGAAAAATTAGAAAGGCATAAATATTTTTTTTTTATGTTGATAATTACTTATGATATTTTTATGTTCTTATTAAATTTCTTATGTTCTTCTTTTAGCTTAGTTCATCAAGCAATTACCAATAATCATAACACGAAGATCAAAGACACCAGATGTAGGCGGACAGCTAGGGAAAAATCCCTATCTAGAGGAAAACCCAATCAACAACTCTTCCTTTAATAGTTTCATGAGATGATCCAAGACTCCTTGACGTAGACAAAGACTTCCTCCAAGCAACAAGTCAACCCTTCCTTTCTTCTGCAGATGATAACCTTTCAGCGACAACTTCGACCTAGTACTTCGATCTTGCAGTAGTAGAATTTTGACTTCCCCAACAACAAAACTTCGATCCAACATAACTTCGACCCAACAACAGAACTTCGACCCAACAACAAAACTTCGATTTGCAGTAGGATCCATAATTTCGACCCCAACGATAGCCTAGTAAATTCACACGTGTGAGAGAGATGATCGAGAAATTTCGACCTTCATTCTTTAGCAAATCTCCTTCTATTTCTTCTGCAATTTCGTATTCTTCTGCTTCCTTCTCTTGGATATCGAACTTGTGTGTGTGATGCTTCAATTGAATCAAGTTGCACTTCTATATATAACCTTTTATGGAGTTCAAATTACCCTAATGTATGCCAACTATATTAAGTGCTGACTTGGTTTGGAGGTGACAAATGACTTGTTTTACTCAATAATAATTCTTTTTACATGATTCAAAAGCCCAAGAAGGGTCTCACAAAATGGAAAATGACTATAATGACTCAATATAAAACCTAGAAGTACTCAATGGGGACTTTGACCTATAAAATGATGATCCAAGCATGAAACCCATGCTTTAATAAGTGATAATAATAATAATAATAATAATAAATTTATTTTTCTTTCTTTTGATAAATACATTTCATTATGACTCAAATACATTTTTTTTTTGTAAGTCGATATTTTATTCATATGGTAAAAAATATTTACATCTAGTAGAGCAAAAAGAAGGTGGTCTCACCTTGACCGGGTTTGTTGACCAATGTTTGTAGCAGGGGACAAAAATACATAAAGGAGGGGCTAAGGACAATGTCCATGAACGAAAGGGCCAAAGGCACCAAAAGATAGACAATACTGTTGGAAATACTGAGAGGGGGGTGAATCAGTGTTTCTTTTCAATTGTTACTTTTACCAGTTAGATCACTTATATTTAGAACACAAAGTGAACAATAGAAATAAATGCTTTTATTATTATAATATTTATAATGAATCAAGTACAATATAGGTAGGGCTCCAACCCTAGAAGAAGACACCCAGGCTCCAACCTGGGATGTGCCAAGCACCTACTTGGACTTTAGTGAGGCTCCGACCTCTAAGGCTTTGACCTTATCTTATCCAAGGCACCAACCTTGAGTTTAGGAGCACCAACTCCAAGGAAACCAATCCTATAGCTTCGCTTTGTCAAGATATGTTTGGTTTCATGACTCCCAAAGTCTTCTTCACTGAGCCCTGTCAATCTTCAGTTATCCCTTCACTTAGTCTCCACATCACGTCATCAATGACAACCTTTTCATACAGAAAGTGTCACCACTGTTCTTCATAATACCCAATCAATCTCTTCAAGTTACCTCATCATGACATCAACACTGCATTATGATCTTTAATACAACACTTCAATGTGTCTTTAGTGAACTGCACCAAGTTCTACACCAGCTCTAATAATAGTTCTACACCTTCTTCAAATTTGGTCCAAGGTTAGTCCCAAAGATTACTTCAAGTTACCTCCAAAGGTCTGTACCAAATTTTGCACCATGACTTCTGCACTGCACCAATATTTCAACCCCAGATTATCTCAAGACCACTGGACCACTGTTGCATTAAGACTTCAGCACTAGATTGTGACAATTCTTCTTTACAAATGTCCTTGCACCAGAACGCTGTTCAAACTATTCCAATACTTCTACACAAGGATTTATACACCATACTGCACCGTCTATTCTGCACCACACTTTTTCATCAATTATGCACCAATGTTCTTTCACTAAGACTTCAACACTGCACCAAGATTTTAGTACTGCACCAATACTTATGCACCACAACGTCGCCAATGTCCTTACTGCACCAAAACTTCAGCAATAATATTTTGGCACCACGTTGCACCAATTTACTAATCCGAATTTTGATATGTTGCTACAAGCCCAAATATGATACCTCAGGTCCGAATTAATATTCTTTTACATCACCAAAAGATGTCTCTGAAGGAGGGCTGCGATACCATCAAAAGAGTCTCTAAACTATATGCAACAAAGGGATACTTCAAATTAACATGCCACCATAAGTCTTCAAGGAATCCAGGCTCCCACAAGTCCTTCCTCCACAGGTCAAGCTTATTGTGTGACTGTTACACTTATTCCGAGTCTTCCATAAATTCGAACTTTCTCATACTAATTCGAGGTCAGGTCCTCAACAGGTCTGCCCCTTAGGTCTGATGGTGACATGGTTAGTAATTGAGTTGCCTTCACACACAGGTCTGAGGAACATTACAAGATTGCTTCTAGATCCGAGGCAATTTAGGTAGCTGTCACAGGTGGCTTTCCTCCACAGATGGTTGTCAAGGGTTTGAAGGTGACGTAGCCTTCAAGAAGGACTGTAATCTGAGCTTTTAACAAGCCTCTAGCTTTACTGTCTAAAGTTCGAGCTTCTTGGTAGATGAAAGCATGTCTGAGTCACTGAATAAGGTCTGTGATTCGAGCTTAATTGTTACTGCCAAATGTTCTGAGTATTAGTCCGAGCTACAAATCCGAGCCCATTTTTCTTTGTGATCACAGTTTCGATGTACCACAGATAGGACTGCAGTCCGAGCTTTTATCAGTGGTTAACTGAGCCTCCACGGGTGTGTTATCACTCAGAATTTTCCTTAGAAGTTATCAGAAGAAGGAAGAAACCGAGGTAACCACAAACCAATCTTTTAAGTATAGGCTCTAGCCAACCTATGACTTAGAGAGGGCTCTCTCTATATAATTTAGCTTTGTTTTACTGGGATTTTAGGCTAGTTCTTAATGTTCATTGGGGTTTTGGTTTTGAATTGAAGGTTGGGTGGTGGAATTCTTGGAATAGATGGATAGAGCAAGGTCTTTAAGCCATTGGGCTATGGAGTCAACAAATGGATAGCAGAACTGGATCAATTCATTAAAGGGAATGTTCACAGGGCAGGCTAGCAAAGTAAAGCGCAAATCTGTAGGTCGAATGGGTGAAATGATCCTAACTAGGGTGAGAGAGCACTTAAGAATCCTCAGACCGAGGTTAAGATGAAGAACAGAGGATAATCATGAACAAAGGGCAATTAAGAATCCTTTGCTATAGATCACAAGGAACTACCTAAACTAAGGAGAAATCAAGAATTCCTTAACTTAGATTAGTGAAGAAAACATTGAACATGCATAATAGTCAAGACAGAGTGCAGTTAAGCAATTTCTGAGATATCATTCCATGTTATAGCATTCAAATTTTTAGAGATACAAGTAAGACTATGGAAAACTTAAAGAAAAATAACATTAAACGTGAGAGAATACTTATTTGAACTTTGCTTTACACAAGAATCTAGTGAAATATCTGATCTTTATTCCTTGATCTAGCTAGCTGATCCAGTCATTGATACAATAGAATTTCAGACTTAAGAACAAGAAGTCTATAGAAATGTTTTGGAATCCACACCTACATACTTCGATTTGTGAAGTATTTATACAAAAAATTATTACAAAATATCTCAAAACAACTTGAGATTTAATCTAGGAAATACAAATATCTTCTTGCAAGAAGATAGAGACAACTAATGAACTGTTTCATGCTGTCCCTTTTATTATGGTTGTGCTGGCCTTTATTGTTGAAGTGTAGCCTTTTATGCTGGCTTGTTGTTGTAGTGTTTCATGCTGGAGTCTTCTTTACTTTCATCTTTCACTTGATACTCTTTGACCCTGCTGCCTTGTTTTTATCTGTTTACCTGACTGCCTTCATTTTCACTGTGTGGTAACTTTTAGCTGTAAATTCTTCACAGTAAATCAGTCATAGTCTCCCACCATTCTGCATCTGGTAATTTCACATTCACCATTCTCCTGTAGATTTCATTAGCTTCAATATATTTGGCAAAATTGGGCTTGGTGAGGATGTTTGATCTCATGTGTTGGAAATACTGAGAGGGGGGGTGAATTAGTGTTTCTTTTTCAATTGTTATTTTACCAGTTAAAACATTTATATTCAGAACACAAGATGAACAACAAGAATAAATGCTTTTATTAATATAATCTTTACAATAATAGATATATATATATATATCTATATATATATAATTCCAATCTATTTCCAAGCACCAACTTGGACTTTTGTGAGGCTCCAACCTCCAGAGCACCAACTCTGTTTTCTCAAGGCACCAACCTTGGACTTAGGAGCACCAACTCCCAGGACACCAATCCTTCCAGTTTTGAGGCACCAACCTCAAGGACGCCAATCCTTCCAGTTTCTGAGGCACCAACCCCAAGGACACGAATCCTTCCAACTTCTGAGGCACCAACCCAATCTTGTCAAGGCATGTTTGATAGTAGTATTATGCTCTCAGAACTCTTTTTTACTGAGTTTTGTTTGTTTATAGCTTCACTGTAGTCTCCATGCTACAACATCAATGGCAATCAGTCTTCATATGAAGAAGTCTATACAACTTTTCATACTGTCCAAACAGAGCCTGCAATAGCCATCATGATCTCTGATAATGTCTCCACACAACTTTAGTGAGTCTACTATTAGCTACACTAAGCTCTGCACAAGAACCAACTCTCTGTTCAAGCATCAGTTCTAATTGTCACAATAAATGTTTCAGCATGACTGCTTCTCTGTTGGTTACTTCTCCCTTCATACAATGTCAGATAAAAATTTATTTATCACATCACAGAATTGTTCTTCAGACTGCATTGTGTACCTGATTAATTCATCACAGGTCTGAGTCTTTCACAGGGTAACACGATCAACAGAGTTGCTCGCCCTTCGATTGCCTCTTGTCCTGCTGGACCTTCAGCCCTTTTCTGTTCTGGCTGGACCTATGTCTGCCTCTGTTTCTTCCAGTTTTTCAACAACAACTCCATAAGGGAAATTCTCTGTTTTCTTATACTGGTACCCCTGACCTTTGGCTTCCCTTTCTCGCTTGAGCTTCCGCTTCCTCAACGTTCGCTCGACCTTTTGGCTTGCTTGATTCTTCAACTTCCCGATCTATGGCTTCCTCTGTCTATTCAGGTTTACCAATGCTCACAGGACACGTTCAGGAGGAAGAGAGGCCGAAATACAAAGAAATGTTGCTTATTAAAAATATCAGAGAGGTCCTTTTCCTTTAATAATATTCATACATTAGACTTCATTGTTTACGAAGGATTTCATTTGGGAGACTGTACCAGCAGGGAGGTCCCACATGCCACGTCACAATCGCAATCGCAATCGCAACGGTTCAGGCCCACTAAACTATCAGAAGCGTTAATTTATGCTTTAAGCCTTAAAAAACCCAGGCAACACATTTATTGGAATACACAGGAATACACGGAAAAACCCGACCGAATGCTTAAGGCCGGACTTCAAATGCATTACGCCTGCATCTATAACTTCATCGGGTCCGCTCCTCCACAACTTTATCGCAATCGACAGATTTGCCCACAACATGGCCAATTCCCTTTCTGCCGACGGGACGGATGCGACATTCAATGAACTATTTTTAATGAATCCATCGGGTCCATAAATATATCGAAATCGACGCTTTATAGAGTGGCAAGGCTTTACAATATATGCGATATGCGACAGATGCGATAATATGTTAAATCATATTGCAATGGTGCAGTGGGTCCGTGTTATTATCGCAATTGAAGTTTTAGCGTGACAAGGGCTTTAAACGCTGCGATACATAACTCTTGATATGACGAACACGATATTATTATAGACTGTTTTTAATGCCTCCGTCAGGTCCACAATTATATATATATCGCAATCGGTGGTTCGGGGGTGACAACCCTTTATACATTGCGATATGCGAGTCCCGATAGGTGGACGTGATGTTATTAAGGGTTGTTGCTATAACCTGTTCGGGTCCGTGTATATACTCCTCCGCTCTTAACTTAACCCATAACCCTTTATCCCCTTTAATTCTATTATAACCTTCGTATAATGGGAATATACACAAACACACGGGAATTTGCATTTTCCGCTTTTCCATAGCCTTGGCGCGTTTATCGATGCTTACCTTTATCGGGCTCATTCTCCACCGTAGATTAACTCGCGCTAGATCCAACGGTCAACACTTAACTTTAACCCATTTCTTGATTTCTGCCAATATTATATTACATCATATTGTAATGGTCCGTGGGTCCATATATATATATAGATATATATCACAATCGGGGGTTTTGGGTAGTGGCACATAACAAAACCTGCTGATATGATTTCTCTGATCTGTATACTGCTTCGCTATATTATATTCTCTCCCATATATATATATATATATATATATATATATATATATATAGATACTGCTCCATATTCCGATTGTTCTTCTTTGGCATATGTTTCATGCGATATTCCCGATATGGCTGTTTATGCTCCTCCGCTACGTGTTCCTCTTTGTTTCTTAGTTCTTACTCTTTGGCTTTCTTTTTGATGACTTCTTCCTCTTTGCGGGACTTCTTGGGCATATAATACATGCGATACTCCCGTATGGCTCCTCTTGCTCCAATAGATCTTCCTTTGGCTTTGCAATGTCTTTCAATGAACTTCTCTACTACCTTCATAACTTGATGGCTTCTGATATCTTTTCATATATGCCTCTCTTGCTCTAATATTCTGCAATACTTTTAAGCATAAGCGATAGCTTTGATATGTCTACTTTGTTAACTCCTCTGTTAACGGACTCTTACTCATGGCTTGGCTTTCCTGATGGCCTTGCTCCTTGGCTTCTTGCTCCTGTTTCTTCATGGATCTACTCTGCTTGGCTTCACATCATTGTTTACTGTCCAAAATATTGCCATATTGACATCAATGACAACCTAGATTAACATCATGCTCCAGGAAAAACAAGTTTTCAAATGTGTCATATAACACTTTGCCTGTTGGCAGGGCTTTTATGGATGAAGAGCTGGCTTGTTCCTTAGCCAACTGTCTGAGTCTATTACCGTAGTCCAACTGTGTCATGAGTTTGTCATTTATAACCATAGGACTGGGTAGACCCTTTTCCCTCAAAATCTGGAATTTAGCCATGAACCTATCAATGGCTACCTGCATATTGTGGCATTTTTCTTCTAAGTTGAGCATAAGGTTCCTTTTGGAAAGGACCTTCCTTATTTCCAAAATGGTGCCAGTTCTATCTTCTATATTTAGCTCATGGAGCTCGTATCTGTTCTTGCTGTTGAGGAAGTGGATGAGTCTATTTGCATCCTCAGGCTTATCTCCCAATTCCTCCTTTACTTTCTGGATAGCTTCTGTAGCTACCTTCACTAACTCTGTTTGTTCAAAAATAACTTGGATTGATGGCCAAATATCATTGATAGAGTCAATGATATTGGCCCACAACATTTCCTTGGTTTGCCCAAGTGGTTTCTCTAGTGTTAAGTCTTTCTCTAAGACTTTGATCCTCTCACCCATTCTCTGGGCCTTTTGTGCTTCTTCTTTCTGCTTTAGTTGGGCAAGTTTGCAGTCTGTTTCCAAACTTGCAACCTTTTCTCTTAACCTGTTCATTTCAGTAGCCTAGATAGACATCTCTTCCATGGCTTTGACTAGTTCTGCTACTTTCTCTCCTTGTGCACCTGTTGTTGTTGTAGGTTCTGTTGTGACTGGCAATGTTGTGGCAGGTGGAGCAGTGGGTGCCAGTGATGCTGCCAGTGTAGAAGGAACTACTGTGGATACTGTTGGGATGACATCCTTGGAAGTTGTGGCCATGTCGCTTTGCTTCAGTTGAATTAAAGCGTCCAACTCCTTTTCTGTCTCCTTTAGTTGATCATTCAGCTTCAAGACCAAGTCCATCAACTCCTCATGTCTGGTTTGATTCTCTATGACTTCTAGAGTTTGAGGATGTTGTAGCTAGGGTATTTTCAATTACTCGCAGCAATATCATCATTTTTCTTCTTAATAAGCTGCTATGTAGCTTTTATATCCTTGGGATCGTGTCCCAATTCAATCACTAAGTCCTCTAAGGACTTGATCCTTGTATCCTTGGCCTGTGAGGAGGCCTTCTCTAACTGGAATTGTGCTGAGATGTTGTTTAGAGAGTTCTGTAGCTGATGGGAAGCTATGGCTTTACCTGTCAGGGTGGAGTATATCATCTCTCCAGCCTGTTTGTGTAGTTCAATCTGGTCTATGGGATGAATATCCCTTGCCAACACTTCAAAATCTACCCTTTTGAAATCTGATGCTGTCTTTGGCTACTGGGCTGTAGGCTTAACAAAGGTCATCTGCAACTTTCCCTCTTTAATGTCAAAGGCTGACATTAGCCTTGTTTGATTGGTAGGAGTCAGCTTTAGGTATTGTGCATATGTTTGGGCCTTAAGCCTCTCATTTATGGCTTTGATTTCTTTGTATCTCTCCTTGATATCTTGATCTTTGTCAGTAGGCATTCTAAAGGATGACACTTCAACACTAAGCTGCCTTTCCAACATCTGAGTCTGAGATGTGGAAGGCTCTTGCATGCCTCCAGATGGAGTGGTAGGCCTACTTCTCTCTGCTCCTGTATTTGTGACCTCTGCTGAGTCTTCAGTATATTCCTGCTTAGACGCTGGATTTAGCCTTTGCCTCTTGTTTGATTCCTGCTGCAAATCGAAGGTGGCCATTCCTGAAGTGGAAGCCCCTTCTCTGTTTGTTTTTGGGATCTTCTCCTTATTCTGAGGAGTTTGCATGACTGGAAGGGTACTCATGGTTCTTCTTGTACTTGCAGAAAAG
This sequence comes from Pinus tabuliformis, assembly GCA_031772625.1. Lineage (NCBI taxonomy): Eukaryota > Viridiplantae > Streptophyta > Pinopsida > Pinales > Pinaceae > Pinus > Pinus tabuliformis. Next base: position 100,131,700 of record CM062818.1, on the reverse strand, counting down.
AGCTGTCATCAAGCTGCTTTTCTAAATCAATTAGAGCATTCTCTACGTCTACTCTGGTGCTATCTTGATCTACTAGGGTACCTTCCACCCATTCTGTTTGATTTGCATATGCTTCTATTTCAGGTATGGGATGGTGGATGAAAGGTCCTAGCTTGACCTTTTGTCTCTTCTTTGTGATGAATTCCAAAGGATCATATCTCCAAACAAAACTTCTTTGGAACTTCATATTCTGTAATATCAAATCTGCCTCTTTGCCAACCTCTCTAGAGTTGCATATGAAGGGGCCTAGTTGGTCTTTTATCTTGAAATAGGCCTTCTTCTTGGCATTGACAAAGTTGACTTCATCTGCATTGATGATTTGTCTATAATATTCTAGGGCAAACAACCTCATGGGGAGGTATCTTGGAAACTTATATGGTGCAAGCATGCAACCATATATCCTGATTTCTGTATGGTTCTGGTAAAGGTACCAGTCACCAACTTTGGTATGCTTAGACAATTGAAGGACTCTCTTTATTTCTGGACTGATTCTAGGAGGAGGGCTTCCAGTCAACATTGCCATGACTGGATGTACAAATAAATCAATGAAATCAGAGTAAGAGTATGGAGACTGGTATTGGTGGATCAATGGGGTCCAAAAAATGACTGACCTGGGCTGACCCTTGGTGTCAAGCTTTTGAAGGGTGAATGGGAACTTCTCTGATTGATAATATAGGAAAAGATGGTATAAAACAGAGGAGTATTTGAAAACCCTTTCATTGTTCATTCTAAGGAATTTCTCATGCATCCTATCAGCTATAAATTGGGCATAGTCATAAATGACAGCAGGAGGCTGCCCTGGAGTGTAGATGGACATGAAGGCAAGGATTATTTCATCAATGTACTCACTGGTGGAGTAACCCAAAACACAAGATATCATGGCCACAATATTCTGGCCCCATGGAGAGAAAATCACTGATACATATGGAGGGGAGTCCTTAGGGATGTGTTTCTCTTCTCTGATGAAGGTTTGGAACAGTTGGGCCAATTTTGCAGAACTGAGTTTGGGATACAAGTCCAACAAGTCTCCAATTGAGAGGGGAGTTATGTTTGGTCCTGGTTGGAGCTGCAACATTTCGTTTATGGACTCAGCAGTGATGGTGAAAAGTATGGTTTGGTTTGGGGACATGATTGCTCTTTGAATGGGAATGTAATTGGCATGACATTAATGGACAATCTCTGGGAAAATGTGGACTTGGGGGAATTGGTATTTGGGTAAATTTGACTCCCAAAGGCAAATCTCATCAGCATGGTTTAAGAACTTGTCCCTACTTTGGCAATGTACTTTGAGCACGGGTTCTAGGGCAGTGCTATATTTTATTTGGAAATCTTTATCCGCTAAAGGAAGGTGGTTCAGGTCTAAATGAGGTGTAGTGATGGGCCTTACATCTATTGCAATTGGGGCAGCCATACTCAGTTCTTGTGGATTTTGAGTGTGGGGGGTGATTTAGAGTTTTTAGGACAATGGATGTTTTGTAGTTGTTTATGACTCACAGTGTTCAAATTTAAGTAAATTTGATCTTTTTTACTTAACTAACAATGTAAAGAGGGTGAATTGACTTGGAATTTGACAATGGAGTTGGAATTCCATGGTTAAATACTTGGAATTTGGGTGAAATTGATTGTAAACGAGTGGTTGATGGCGGCTGCAGAGGTTCGTATGGTACTGGTACGGACTGATGAACAAGCTGGGTTGTTTGCAACGTCTCTGGAGTAATGGCGGAGGTCAGTGAGAAATTTCACTGTTTGCAGGGGTTGCAATGGCTTTTCTGAATTCTCAATAACAATTGCATGAAAAGAGTGAAAAGAGGGGTAAACGGGCTTTTATAGCGAAAACGATTAATTTTGGCGGGTTCATTGATTGATGAACAATGACAGTTTTCAATTGAAAGGGGGAAGTGGTTTGGGAGGTCCATCTCACTGCTTTTGTGGTGCGGGCGGTATTAGGCAGAGGTCGCCTGATTCCATTCAGCGTTTGCCACGTAGCATCGGGGGCCGAGAGGAAAACCACCTTATTGGGTGGGTAAAGGGCGGATGTCGGGTCAGCCCGATATGGATGCAAGTTGTTGGATGAGGGGGAGGGAGATCGTACAGTGATCAGGAGGTGAAATTATGCGATGATTTATATAAAAAGCTTTCGGGGGGCCCATGGGTCTAATCACCGACGGTATGGGATTAACTTGGAGCTTAATCTCATCGAGGACTCTTTAACACGGGATTAAGGACTGAGGGCGGGATTTAATATATTTGTGGGATATGGGGTAGTGATATAGTATATATAAAGAAGTTAAATATATACGGGACAATGGGTTTATCAGGAATTTTAAATATTTAATTGAAAAGTTAATATGAAATGAAATGAGCAGAAGGAGTATTGTGCTTAGGTCTATGAAATGTTATGCGCGTTCCATACCCTTAGTACTCTAAGATAAATATGTTTGGTGGGTTTTGTACATAAAATATGTTTATAAAGGGGTTTTCCTAGGCAAGAGAACTTATCCTTAAGAAAAGGGGTTTTTTGAAGGGGATGAATGAATTATAATGGAATTTAACACCTTTTCTTCTTAAGTCATTAAGCTGAGGGTCTGGTCCCACCAAAAGTCAGAGAAATGCTCTGAGTCGTTTTGACTTAAAGAAACTATAGGTATTAATATTTTTATTATGAAAGGGAAGTTAGTGAGTGTCATAGGGGTTTAAAATGAATGAGGGGATGTTAAGTAAGCCAAATTGTGAACCATTGCTTTTGTTTTGTTTACCATTTATGCATATTTAAATGGTGCATTTGGAAAAATGACATAAGTGTTTTTTGTATCAAATGACATGATATTTCTGCAACCTTTGTACTACTTACCCACTTACTCATCATACCATTTTTTCCTTCACTTTGTTTGGGTGCATTTAGGCTAGCAAACCCTTATCAATCTTTTTCTTTTCTTTACAAAATAAGCTATCTAATTCTAAGCTTTTATCATCCAAGGGCTTAGATTAAATTGATGAGCTCCTTTTATTCACTCTACCTATCTAATGATTTGCTAATATTACACTGTTTGGTCAGATTTATTCACTACCTATAAACATTAAACTCAAAGTATGAAATAGCCAAGTTTAAACATTTTGACTATCATGGATTGTGGCATAAATAACAAGCTGCACACAATCATTTATTATGCATAAAAAGTAAGTAGTAGTGGCATTTTGACTTGCACACTTTCATGGTCTCTTTTTGTCTTTTGGGGTTCATATATTTTCATTTTTCTGTTTTGACCTTTTCATTCTTTTTGTTCTTTGATTATTCTTTTAGGACATACCCTTTTTACATTTTTTAATTTTTTAATATGGAAAACCATTGCAAAAAGAAAAAGTATGTACAATATTACAAGGCTTAACCTTAATCATTCAAAATTATGACTCTTATTGGTATAGGGACCTAACAGGGTGCATTACCATTCCTTCATAAATGTGTGATTGTCCGGGCCATATAACACAGATTTGAGGGTATAGAAGCTTCTTAATGCTAGAATGAGGTTTTGTTAGCAGTCCTAACACCAAACTTTGCTTCTTTTTCATTGATCCGAGCTTAAGAGATAATCATGGAATTTTCCCAACCAATAATCTTGTTCTTCACGACCTCTTATTGCTACTTTGCTTGATCTCTTATATTCTTTCTATCTTCTGTTCCTCTTCTACGAATAGATCACCATGTTAGATGATTTGAATGAGGAATTTAAACTCTAGTAGATACTAGTTTTTATCCTTTAATGAATAGACATGTCTCTGTAAATTGGCTTAACACAGGTTGACTCACTGTCAGAATTATACCCTTAACTTGTAAATTCTCGTTCTCCCTCACCATTTGGAGTTTTGGGCCAAGTAATAGCTCATTGGAAAGGCAAATTATGCTCTAAAAGATGGTGTAGGTGTCATAATGAAATTCTGCCTCTAAGGTAGTAAAAAATATTCTTTAATGTGACTGGTCATTTATTAGTGCAGAAATGGAGGTAGGGTAGAATGCCTTCGAGTGTTGGGCTTCTTCATAGTTTGATTTCTTCATTGTTTGCCTTCTTCATCATAGGGTCATAATGTCATTGTCAATGTCATCAATTCACCATGTCATTAAGATAACACAGTGATATGTCATCAATCATATGCAACATCATGTCATCATGTAGCCTTCCATCATCAAGATCACCGGAGGTAAGGACATTTAAGGTTATGGCTTCACACCATCACGAAGACCATCAAAGGTAACGGAATCATCTAGTCCTTCATCAAGTGTGGTCATTCATCAAGGCAGTCCACATAAGTCATCAAGAGCTTCTAGATCATCAAGGTACATGATTGGTACTTGGTACTTGGCACTTCTTCATGAGTGACTTGACATCTTCCTCGATGGACATCATCATCTGGCATCTCAAGAATATTTTCCATCCCGACCAATGCCATATTGACATCAATGACAACCTTGATTAACAAATACATAAAAAACACTTGATAGCATACTAGTCATTCGACGTAATGGACGCTGGGTTATCCGGGTTAGTTCCTAGTGGTGGCGGAGGGCGGAAGTTGCAGTGGACATGCCCTTCGAAGTGCGCCAACCAAGTCTCCAACTTTTCCACTTTTTCTGCAAGGTGGTTTTGGCCTCACCAGACCACCATCACTTGCTCTTTGACCTGGCACTGAAAGTAATGCATCCTGTCCAAGGTGGCCACCAACTCAGCATGCTCCTCCCTTCGAACCCGTTCAACCGACTCCACTTGATCTAGCAGAGATTGAATTAGTTCCCAACAATTCTCCAGACAACAATGTTGAATTACCTGCTGGATGGGAGCTGCACGTTGACCAGACCCCTGCCTAACCATTCCACCTCGTTGCACACCACCACTTCGTTGAGGTTGCAGAGACTTCCCACCTCCACCTCCACCTCCATGGGAATCTTGCTTTCTGCCACCACGACCGCTACGCGTTCCAACACCCGTCAGCCTGGAGTGATCAACAGTCTTGCCACCCCGATGCGTCCGATTGCGACCATTGCCAAATCTTCTGAAGGAGCCAACATCGTCTGGTCCCCGTGATTCGCAAAGCACGATTTGGCAGGGGGGAGGAGCACCTCCTACGTGAGGAAGGTCGCATATTGAACAGTCTAGGATAGCCACATCCCCCAACAGTCTTCAGAGTCCGACCCAATGAAACTTTCCCAAACCTCCACACCCAAAGACCAGATCTCCCTTCACCCACAATTCTTCATAGACGACCACATGCTACAACTCGGCTACCACCTTGCCACCAATTGAGCACCTCGAAAAGAACACGAGCTACTTGAGAAGGAGAAGGCGGGAGAAACTTACCCCAGGTTGACGCTCCCCAAGAAACCTTGCGTAGCCCACACCAAAATGTTGACACCAAATAATCCAGAATGGTGGCTCCTATATCTCCACCAGACACAGAGAAACGCCCACGAAACCACTAGGCGCACCAATTTTCGGATCAAGCACTAGAGATGAAGAATCCCTTGCGCAACCACTGCCACCCCTAACAACACCACCTCCAGAGCTCATATGTTGTATATTTTTTCCTCCAGATGCCTCCAGTGGACCAAATACTCACACCTTCCATAATCCATCGAAGACAGAAATACCAAGTTCCCCCAATTACTCGCAACCACACTATGTAAGATAAAACTTGGGGTGCCTTTGGAGAAAAACGATAATGAATTCACACAACCAAGAGTTGTAGGGGAAGATCGGATGCCGCCACCCGGCGCTGAAAGCCCACCGCCGACTCTTGCACTTGCTTGCAGAATACTGACCAGGAGCCCAACACAGGAATGAAATGCAAACACAAATGTTGTCTTACTGAGCCATCCCGCTCGTTAAACTTTCACTAGCCACATTCGCCGAGACAAGACCAGGTTTCACATGATCACATTTACAATTGCAATTACACCTCCCATTACACTAGTTCAGATGAAAGGACTGGGAGGCCAGTGCTCCGTCGGCACGCTCATTGTTAGCGATCATGGAACTCGGTGGCCACGTGCTTCGAGATTCTCACACCCATCGGGGAGACTCAAATACAATTATGAAGACCGAACCTAGTTACATTATTCAACACTCCAATCACCAAGTTGACCCTTCTTTCCAATAGATGATCCCAACCAAAGTCTCCAAGTGTCAACTTCAATCTAGAATTTTTTCCCCCAACTTCAGAATTTCGGACCTGTAGTTGAATCAAAATTTTCGGCCCTAATTTCAGTCCATTAAATTCACACGTGTAAGAGATAAATGCCCAAAAAATCAGTTCTTAACTTCTTCCTTCATTCTCCTCAACTTCACTCTTCTTTTCTACCTCTTTCTCTTGTAGATCAAACTTGTTTAGTGTGTGCTTCAAATGAGTCGAGCTGCCTCTCTATATATACTCCTTCAACTGGGTCGAATAACCCTAATACAGGTTCACTTCATGAGGACATGGCCAACTTGGTGTGGTGGTGACAAATGACTCTTTTGACCCAAAAATAATTCTTTTTACATGATACAAAGGGCTAAGAAGGGTCTAATAAAAATGAAAATGACTCTATTAACTCATGACAAACCTAGAAGCCTTCAATGGAGACTTTGACCTAGAAAATAAATAAAAGATCATGAAACCCATGCTTCAAAATAATTTTTCTTTTACAATAAATTTCTTTTCTCTTTCTTTTCGTCAAGTACAATTATGAATACCGACACTAGTGACATTCTTCAACACCACCAAGATACCAAGTCATAGCGGGTTTTTGAAAGTGGGTAATCACATATCATACTTGATGAGGGTTGGATTTGTCACTCTTAATCACCCATTTTACCATAATTTTTCTTATAAAAATAATCTATTTTGTCCATTTTCATCCATTCCTACTTCATTATTCATCATAATTATAGTGATTAGATTTAGTGGTAATGAACAAGTCTTTTTAATAATAAGTTAAAAATTTTGCGTACTCTGGTGAATCTTGGTTGGTTATGAGTTTACAGGTATCAAGCGAGACACCTTTTTACATTTTCACTTGTGAGAAAACCGACTACATGTTTTTTTGTAAACGATCACGAAGCTAAACAAATCTCTAGGACCAAACCCTTATTGAAGTATTTTCTTTACAACATTAAAGTTCGTACCATCTGTACATCCATACTACAAAGATTCTCTACAGGCAAAGACATTTTCATGAAAATAAACCATTGTTGTTGAAACTTTTGTCGACAACAATGTGATTTTCTTATTGTAATTATTTACTTTTCATTTCTATCATTTAATTTTTAATTGCATGCTCAGTCTTCCTATTTTTTCTCAACCCACTTCAAGCCATTCAACCCACGAGCTTGAAATCAGGCTGAAGTAGGGCAATTAAGTTAAAGAAACTAAATCAATTTTTGTTTTGGATAAGTTGAGACACCTAATTGCTATAATTGAAAGTGGTTTCCTCCTATATTCATAGCAAGAACCACTGGAAAGCAACAAGTAGTTATGCCATTTTTTGTATAAAATAATTTGAGAACCAAATTTAGGTGGTTCTATGTTTTTGGATTGTGTTGTTATCTTTTGTTGATAGAAATCTCCTATTTTAGTTCTTGAGAGTGTGTAACGTGTAAACCACTAGAATATTGTAGAGCAAGGGCTACTCTACAACTGTGATGGCTATTTTTCTTGCTAGTATACATTTCTACTTTTTTTTGTTTAATTCTTATTGCACATTTTTTCTACTGCACATCTTTACTCAATTTATATTTAAGATATATTTCATCTATTTTTACAGTGTAGAAATCAATTATGTGTAAACATTTTTGTCTCACACCATTTGTTTTTCAACATAATACTCTGTTTTTTGTTAAATGCATTTTACTTTTAGATCGCTGTAGTTTATTTTTGTAGCAACATTTTAGATTTATTCTCTTTTAGTAAAATAGATTAATTGGTTTTATTGGTGGCTTATTTTCTTTTGCAGTTATTTTCTTATTGTTAATTAGTTTCATAGCTTGTTTTGTTTCTTTAATTATAATTGTTGTATTGAAGTAGCATTATCCGGATTCTCCACAGTATTATGCTTCTTATGTCGACGTTTCGAACCCCAAAGGGGGTCCATCTTCAGGACAAAAGTTCGAAACGTCAACATAAGAAGCATAATACTGTGGAGAATCCGGATAATGCTACTTCAAAAAACTACCATAGAAGCCTAAAGTCTAACATAGAATTGTTGTAGTTTAATTTGTGTTGCTTTATGTTTTTGTTTAAAATATGAATGACTTTTACCTACAACAATTTGTACAAATTTTCATGTAATTAATTATGATTACTGTAGATAATTGTAATTAGTTCTTCTCGATCTAAGGGAATGCATAAAGCCCAAAATGCATATATTTTGCTAAGCGTTTTGTCACTGATACATCCCTGGATTGATATTGAAATAAGACATTTACGAAAACATTGTAGAAGCCTGTCACTTTGTGGGGCCATTGTCGGGGAAACACCAATTTTTGGAATCTTTTTGATATAGAAACCTACTAAAGAAGTGAATTGAGAATGAATGAGGAGAAAGAAGGATAAGTTGGGATGGTTTCTTCCAAAAACCCCTCCAAAATCAATTCCAAAGAAAAAAGTAAAACCAAAAACTGCCTCTAGCTTAAGAACTTCTAAAAAATAATCACATGTAATCGTTAAATATGAACCTCTTGAATATAATATATTTGGACTAAATATAAAAGAGGAATTTGAAAAGTCCATTTATTTCAACATGGGTGATCGTGAGGAAGGCGATAGAGGAGGAAGTAGAAGAGAAGAAAGAAGAGAAAAATAGGAGAGATGAAGACGAGGAAGAATCTCCTTAAGGAAAAGTAATGATGATGCCAAGATTAAGAATATCAACTCCTTCGTTCTTCTGATATTCTATGGATTACCTACATAAGTTCCTGATACCTTCTTTTTTGAATTTGAAATTTTGTGTAAAAACTTTTGATTATAAGAAGAACTCTTAGAAGTTACGCTCTTTCCTTCAATTTTGAAAGATGTCTCTTAAGTGTTGAGAAATCTGTTAGGGTGGAAAGTGAATTGATTTCTCTTAGTATTACATTATCTTGTGATGTTTTATTATTAGATCTTTTTCTTTCAATTTATTTTGTTTTTATCATCAAGACTAATGCCAATCTATAAACATAGGAGGACACAAGATGTAAGCACATTGCGAGGGAAAAAACCCTATCTAGGGGAAAACCTAGTCAAGAACTCTTCCTTCAGTAGATTCAATATGAATAAGAGACAATGAAGACCCTCATAACCTTGACCAAAGACTATTTCCATCCATCAAGTCACATCATGCTTTCGCTCTGAGTTCTGTATTGGATATTTTGTTCTACAATACTTTGTTATGGTAACACATTCATGCAACCCTTAACTTCGATACTATGGTTTAGTCCAATAACTATGTCATGCTTCGGTTCTGTGGCATCTCAATTATACTTCAGTGTTGTGACAATTCCAAACAAGCTTCGATCACATAGCAGTAGTACCATACTTTAGTTCCGTGGCATTCTAAATGTGCTTCGGTCCTATGGTGGTAGCACTCGTATGATGACATGATATGCTTCGGTCTTGCAGTGTTAGCACACATATGATAACACATTCCTTCAGTAAACTTCAGTCCTGTAATGATAACAAACACAATCCTGTAATAAAGTCATGCCTCGGTCCTGTGGTGGTAGCCCAAGTCTTGGTCCTGTTGAAATTTTGATGCTTTATGCTGTTACAATCACTTAAATCTAGAACTTCTTTATATTGAAAAATAAGTTAAGTAATTGTAGATAGAACATAAACCATATAAACCATATGCACAATTGAAGACAAGCAAGAACTCAATGAAACACAGAGAATTTAGGTCATATGACCAAGACAAAACCCACAAGGGGAAAACCCAACCAGATTCTTCTTCTATTAGAAACCTATTGTTCAGTAGAGATACAAAGTACAATGAGAATGAAAAAGCTTACCCAAATATGAAGAAGATCTTTGACAACAGTCGCTGATGCAAACACTGAATCACTTTGGTTCTCCAAGATCTGTTTTTTCTCTCCAAGACTCTTTCTCTCTCTCTCTCAATCTTCCTCTAGACTCTCCAACTCTCTCTTTCTCAAGTTTGAATTCTCCTCTCACAAGCTCAAGTAAGTGTGTCAAGTGAGGATGAGAGGCACATATATATATAGGACGAGCAAGGAGGTCCAATTTATGAGAGAGTAACTCCTATGCCTTGAGGAGGAGTTACTATGCCAAAGTAGGAGTGTAACTTATGTCATAAAGGAGAGGACTGTAACTTATGCATTAAAGAGGTGTAAGAGGAATTCTGTTATGACGAGTCATTAAATTGTGTAAGAGAGTGTAAGAGGTGCGTAAGAGCATCGATGAGAGAGATGAATGAATCCATTACGAGAGAAATAGAGTAACATATGTATTAATTGAGGGGAGTTACATATGACATGATTGAGTCTCATGATTGAGAGACTTGAATTTCTTTTTAATAATAATATAATAATATCATAAAGAGGATAATAATAATAATAATATTGATGATTAAGTTGAAAATTAAACAATTGGGATTGATTAAGGACAAGTTGAGTGATTTTCCATCGGACATAGATGATTACGAATTGATGGAAAGTGATTTACTATTTTTGGAAAGTCATGGTTGCAAAGATAGACATGACTTTCTATTTTTAGAAAGTCACTTTAGAAAGGTCGCAAATGAAATTTTATTCAAGGAAATTCATCTCATAGCTGTTAATTTTCAACACTCCCTCTCAACTAGGGAGAATTTGGGATTTAACTGTGTTAAGTAAGTCATTCACGTATGACCATTTCCATGAGAGGTAGTCGTAACTGACTAATTTCTCATGATTTTTGAATAGTTCACTTAGCACTCATTGCATCTTTTTGGAAAGTCATGGTTGCAAAGATAGACATGACTTTCTATTTTTAGAAAGTCACTTTAGAAAGGTCGCAAATGAAATTTTATTCAAGGAAATTCATCTCATAGCTGTTAATTTTCAACACTCCCTCTCAACTAGGGAGAATTTGGGATTTAACTGCGTTAAGTAAGTCATTCACGTATGACCATTTCCATGAGAGGTAGTCGTAACTGACTAATTTCTCATGATTTTTGAATAGTTCACTTAGCACTCATTGCATCGGGTGATGCTCACAGGGGTGAAAAAGTGGGATTGAAACTAGTGAAATGAATCACATAGCATCAATCATCACTTCCGGGGCTTGAACCCGGTAACCAGGACTTCCCAGGAGGTCACCCATCCTGGATCTCCTCTGGCTCAAGCGCGCTTAACTGTGGAGTTTTCCCCACAATCAAGCCCACTTAGCTTGCTACCCCATTTGCAAAACCTTAGCAAGTATTGTGCCTCATGAACCATTCAAGTAGAGATCCCTTGACTCTTTTTGAATTTAAGTATGGGGGTTTACGCAGTGCATTATATTAGATATCATTTTGGGATTCAACTGCGTTAAGTAAGTCATTCACGTATGACCATTTCCATGAGAGGTAGTCGTAACTGACTAATTTCTCATGTTTTTTGAATAGTTCACTTAGCACTCATTGCATCGGGTGATGCTCATAGGGGTGAAGAAGTGGGATTGAAACTAGTGAAATGAATCACATAGCATCAATCATCACTTCCAATGGTTGACAACGATATCGCATAGGAAACTTGCATGACACTTACCCGCCTCACAAAGCCGATATGGTTTATAAACCTTGATCTATAAAAGTTCGGGTCCGGGTTTAGACTTAAACTCCGATCACTTTAAACCTCGATATCCATTGGATAATAGAATCCTTCAAATCCTACAGCTCGCGACTCTTCATCTAACACGATTTAAACACAGGCCTAACCCCACTGTTGACTATGACATAAGTAGTTAAAACTTAAGTCGGTGGTTAGGATGGAGTACGGGCCCTTAATCACGATCGAGCCTTTTTGTGCTCTTCTACCCCCGTCCTTAATACTAATGACCGTGATTAACACTTAAACACTGAGATTAACAATTAAAATATGAAAACAGGGAAAATACCTGGATGTGCTTCAGAATGCAGATCCACAGAAGTAAACGAGAGTTTTCACCAGGATTAACACACAGATGCACACTAAATCAAATTCCTTCAATATAATAATAATTATAGAGTCTTGGCCCTCTCGGCTCAATTATAGAAAATTAATAGACCTCTGTTTCAATCTCAAAACCCTCTCTATCACTCAACTCTCGCCTCTCACTCAATCCTCAATCCTCTCAACTAATCCTTCTTCATTACATTTTCTTCTTTTTATGAATCAAATCCTATTCTAACTGTACGAACAAATCAATTTCTATTTTTAATCAATCTAACAATTAAATCTCTATTTTCAAGCTCCATTCCACATCTACGCAAACAACTTATCCCTTAATCTAAAATAAGACAATTTCCTAACTATTACAATAATGAATTACAAATCATTTTCAAGAGATCCAACTCTCTCGACTAAAACTGAGTTTTGACCACTCAGGTCAGTGAAATTCAACTCATTTAGCCACAACATGTGAACAATCCTTCACATTGCTGGCTAAGTCCAGATGCTCCTGCATCAGAAAATGCAAAGGCTGTACGACAAAAGCTTCGACCGGTTAATCCTAGGAAAACTGCGACTATTAAGGCTGAGGTAGAGAAGTTGCTTAAGGCAGGTTTTATCTACCTTGTTCTTTTGATTGAATGTGTTTCAAATCCAGTCCCTATTGATATTGTTAAATTATAGTATGTTCTATGCTTAGAGCAAATTACTTGTTTTTCTTATTATTATCCACAGATTAGCAATCACATGTACATTAAGTAAAGTGCAGCTAGAACATTTAAACGATCAACAGAAAACAAGCCAAGACAAGAGACACAAGATGTGGCGGCTAGCTAGGGACAAACCCCAATATGGGGAAACCCTTTGATCAAATCTTCTTTTATCTTCAATAATTCAACAGAGAGAAATGGTACAAAAATCTGATTTATATCAGCAACGACAAACCCTAGATCAGTCGTAAATTAGGGCAGTCAATATTTGTCAAATCGGAGGTTAGATCACCTTGATTCCAGTGCCAAAATTTGCGGCTTTCCAAGGAGAATCAGCCACACTAAACTCGCAGTCAAAGAGGGGTCCACGCTGGTCAAACTTCCTTTATACAACTTTAGCCCTAGAAATATGTCCTTTTTCCACACGTGTGAGAGAGAGTCTTTCTGCGCAGGAGAGAGAAGAGACTCTTTTTCTATGCAGGAGAGAGAGAGAGAGATGTGATGAGCAATGAAGTGTGCAAATGAGGAGAATGCTCCTTGTATTTATATGCAAAACGTTGGGGTTGAATAGACATGACTGTTGGGCTTTTGAGCCTACATAAGTTGCTGGCCGACCTTGACAATTTCTCCATAATCAAAATAAATTCATATCTAAATAAATACTTGTCGGAATCGGATGATTTTTAGATCAATCCTACACCTCTTGACGAGAGGAATCTAGGAAAAATATCAACATCCATAAATAAGGTGACCCACATGAAGTTTGGCCCTAGTTGCCAATTTTAACAGATAAATAGCAAGGAACAATCCGTGTGTGCATTGATTTTAGGGATTTGAATACAGATTGTCCTACAGACAATTTCCCCACTTCGTTTATCGATAAGATTATCAATGAGTGTGTTGGAAATTAAATATTTTTCTTCATGAACAAATTCTCTGGATACAATCAAATAACAATTCGTCTTGAGGACCAACAAAAGACAACATTTATTTTTCCCTGGGGTACGTTTGCATACAAGAAGATGTCTTTTGGCCTTAAAAATGTTGGGGCTACCTTTCATCGGGCCATGTATTATGCTTTCAATGACATCAAGCATACAATTGAAGCATATTTGGATGGGACATCCAAAACACCTTCGTTTAGTCTTTGAGAGATGTTGTTACTACAAAATCTGGTTGAACCCTAATAAGTGCGTTTTCGGGGTTACATCTGGTTAGTTATCGGGATTCATCGTGCTTAATGAAGGAATTCGTGTAGACTCCTTCAAGGTTGAGGCAATACTTCAGTTGCCTCCCTCGTCGAGTATCCTTCAACTTCAAAGTCTCCAAGGAAAAACCAAAATTTTAAGGAGATTTATTGTAAATTATGCTGAGATCACAAAAGGATTTATGCATTTACTCAGGAAAGGAGTTCCATTTATTTGGGATGACTTTGCTCAACGCTTGTTTGATGCTTTGAAAAGGTCTTTGACCTCTGCTTGACTTCTATTTGTCCATTTGCTTGAGGATAATAAGGAGACCAATATTGCCCCATGTAGCTCTTGTTGGAAGTGCTAGCTCTGGGTCCTCTCATAAGTCTACACATGCATAGGGGTAATCATCTATGGCCATGACTTGTTGCTCCCCCCAGTGGAAGAACTCATTATCAAAGGCCACCTGAGTGAATTCACCTCTGCCAAGTCACTTCATTAGATCTGCCATCTGGCCATCCTAGGATCTCTAGGACTGCTGATGGCAGTAGCTACTCTGGGTTGTAGTGCCGTACTCTGCTCAAAGAAAAATGAGAATAGGATGCTTACCATAGCCAAAGTTCTTTGTTTTACCCTGTCTAACTGATGTCAATTATTTTTTCATGTTGATCAAGAGTGTTGTACACCAATCATAAACAACTGGTCTTAGACATTTTATTGCCAAAAACATAGTAGGCTGTGAAGCCTGATGTAGTGAGGTTTAACCTACTATCTTGGCATTGGTAAAGAGGATGATTTTTATTGGCAATTTTGTGATTACTTTGGCTGAAACTTGTGATGCGACCTTGCTAGTATCCGGTGCATAGTATATGGTAATATAATTAGCAATATTAGGGCCTCCATGAGCCTTTCCTTTTAGATCAATTGCTTCTCTCCTTCGGGAAAGCCCTATTATGAAGTAGATATCGTCTACTTCGATCTGTAAAGGCATATGATCTATAATAAATAGCTCTTGCTCTGGGTCCCAATAATGAACTAACATCTCCAACAATCGAGTCTGTGTTTTCATGTTGGGCATCATGAAGAATTTGAGCAATCCACAATTTTTTAATCCATCCAATGATTCTTGATCCTCTAAGACTTCATTATCAACATCAGTATGCTCTCTCTCTCTCTCTCTCTCCAAATGATCGACATCCTGCAAAATTGAGGGATTTCATCCATTAGAAATCATGTTTTTCATTTTACTCTGTGTGTACGTGATTTTTGTAAAGAACAATGGCATACACACATATATTTTCCTTTGAAAACTCGCATATAGGGCTTTCTATACACAATATTCAAGTTGTCGACCCGTGTACATGACGAACATCATTTGAAAACAAAAAATATCTCTATGAAATCGACTTAAAATCATGAAATCTTGGATCAAATGGATGAGTTTAAGGATAGGAATTACTTGGAAAACATGTGTGATGAAGTCCTCAGTGGATTTGATCGAATCAGTTTACCCAAATTTGCTCCAAGATCTCTCTTCTCAACACATGGATGGTGAAATGAATTGGGGTGAGTCCAAAAAGTTCTTTTATAACAAAATTTTAAAAACCTACTTCTGTAAAGTTCACTATTTTTAATTTTTATAGTTTTATGATTTTTTGACTTTTTGCTTGAAGTGTTGGGAGAGGTTATTTTTCAGGGTAACAAAGACTTGGTGATTTTTTTACACTGCTTCGACTCCACGATCGTTGACCTATCATGGCAGGTATCATTTTCTGAACTGACATATAGGTTAAGACATCACTTTTCCGTTGCATTATGCATCTTGACCTCATACTGCGATATTTTTCCATAGGGTCGACCCCATTATGTTGCAATTTTTAACCACTTTCACTCGCCGTCTTGTAAAATCGTAACATAATGGTAGAGCCTTTCCTTCCATGGGATTCCTAGTTAGATCCTTGCTGACATATGTTGCCCATGTTGCAAGTATTGTGTAGGCTCGGGAGTCCTCTTTAGTCCTGCCATGACTTTGCGTTGAAGCCTCATTCTTCTTCTTCTTCTTCACTATTTTCTAGCCTTATACCCTAGAGGCTCCCATGTGTTAAGTTGTACTACTGCATTGCATTTTGACTACTTGTACCTCTTTTGGCCTTAAGCTGACTTCATTTGGACTCATGTATAAGCCACTTTTGACCATGACCTTTTGCAAGTTCAAACCATGCATTCATTAGCCTTTGCGACTTGACACCTATTTTTTCCATGGAGAGAACATCCCCCGAGTGTTGATCACAAACATCCACCACCTTGCATTAAGCATATAATTGTTCTAATTCCAGGAAGTAGTGCATTTGCACTTGACACTCTTTCTCTCCAATGTACTATATGCATTATTTTATTCTTTTTTTAGGTTTTAAATATGAAAAAGACAAAAAAAATCAAATATTCCAAAAAGAGCAGGAACAAGACAATTTCTTCATCATTTGATGGAAATAATAGTCATTCATGTTGCCCTTGAACAAAGCACTTAAAATGAGTCTTTCATCCATTGGGAGGGGACTTAGTTTGGCTTTAGGGAAGCTATAACCTTGTTCATGAGTCAGTCCTCCTCCGGTTGATTATCGCTTCCAGTCATATGGAGAGTTTGTTAATGTATTTTGCATTGCAAACTTATACAAAGTTATCTTATGTTGCCATAAAGTCACATCGAGTCGTGATTTTGTTCAAGGGAAGTAATCTCGTTGTTGGCCATTCTGCGGTGTCTTTTGATTCATTTATGTCGGCCATACCTGATCTTTCAAGTTATCTTCAGTGTGACATCAACTA
Organism: Pinus tabuliformis; assembly: GCA_031772625.1. Classification (NCBI taxonomy): domain Eukaryota; kingdom Viridiplantae; phylum Streptophyta; class Pinopsida; order Pinales; family Pinaceae; genus Pinus; species Pinus tabuliformis. The sequence continues at coordinate 100,114,804 of CM062818.1, read as the reverse complement.
TTTGGTCCTTCAGTCGTGTTGGTTAAGGAGGTCCTCATTGACTTCTTACTGGAGGGTCTGCTCTCATCGACTACAACAAATTTCTCTGAGAGTAGACCTAGAGTCGCACCCTGGCCCTATTTACATCATTGATAGGTGACCTTGTGCCCATCATCGATCAATATCATGGGTCTTTGACTGAGTGGTTTCCCTTGTGTTCGACGTCAACTTACATTATCACACATTGGGATTTGTGCAATTCCTTGGTTTCCATTTGACCTTATTGGTGGATTGCTCACCTCTCTGTCAAGTTTCATTATTGGTTGGTTCAGAGGATTTCTGCCTTGCACTAGCCACATCTTATGTACGTTAACAATGTACTTCAGAATGGTTACTTCATCTCTCTTTTTCCGAGTTCTTCCAAATTATTGGCCTGCGGGTTACACTTGCGCTGGTTGATGTGGAATGCCTTAATGCCTTCCTTCCAATAGATCTTTTCCATCGACTCTGACTCATTGCTCTGGGAATAAGGTCTAGATTCTTTTTTTCAATACTTTAGGGTTTGCAGTGATTAGTGGTAGACTCCTTCGCTATCAACAATGAGAATACATCAATGTCTCCTGATTGGTAGATTCTTTCAAGTGTATGAATTCAACACATTTATTCACACTTGCTAGATTGTACTCGGGTACTTTGACACTCATTAGCATTATTGGTGAGTTTCTCGCGTTTGTTAATGATATATATCAATGACCGATAATCAACGATTTTTCACATGGTTGACTTCAACTCATTTATTCCCATAGCGTAGAAATGTACCATCACCTTGGCCTTATTTACATCATTGATAGGTGACCTTGTGCTAATCATCGATCAATATCATGGGTTTTTCACTGAGTCGTTTCTGTTGTGTTTGATGTCAACTTACATTATCACACATTGGGATTCATGTAGTACATTGGTTTCCGTTTGACCCTATTGGTGGATTCTCGTCTCTGTGTCAGCTTTCATTATTGGTTGCTTCAGAGGATTTCTACCGTGCACTAGTGACATCTTGTGTACACAGGAAATGTACTTCGAAATGATTACTTCATCTCTCTTCGTCCGAGTTCTTCCAAATTTACATTCATGCTGGTTGATGTGGGATGCCTTAATGCCTTCCTTCCAATGGATCTTTTCCCATCGACTCCGACTCATTGCTCTGGGAATAAGGTCTAGAATTTTTTTTCCCCCAGTGCCTTAGAGTTTGCAATGATTAGTGGTAGACTCCTTCTCTATCGACAATGAGAATACATGAAGGTCTCATGATTGGTAGATTCTTTCAAGTGTTCAACTTCAACACATTTATTCGCACTTGTTAGATTGTACTGGGGCACCTTGACACACATTATCATTATTGGGGAGTTGTTTCGCATTTGTTAATGGTATACATCAATGACTGGTAATCAAACGATTTCTCACATGGTCGACTTCAACTCATTTATTCCCATAGTGTAGAAATGTACCATCTGCAGTCGGTGAAGACCTCGGGTTGTGTCAACATTTTAGTTCACTTGACAACTCCTTCAGATTTCTGCAGTGACATCTTCCACCTTTATATGTTGCAATCCTTCACAACAATATCTTATATGTTGGCACCCGAGTTTATGCAGTACCAGTGTTCCACCTATATGACTTGGTACTTTTTTTGAGGATCAGTTATGTAACATCATTGATCAGACAATCTTCTAGCATCATTGATCGAATATTCTTCTATATGTGATATTGAGACATAACTCCACTGTGTTCTTTTGCGGCTATGATTTGATGATCCATTATGTATTCTACAACTACTTCTGTTCACTTATGTATACATTCTGGATCCGCTTTATACTTGATTAGTAGACATGATTTATTACTTTTGAGCATGGGTATCCCCGCCTCAGACATGACTTTTCTTTCTGACTCCTTCCACAAGTATTCGATGTGCTGAAATATGGTGATCTTCTCTGACTCCTCTCTCTATACTTAATATATTTCGGCCATCATGTGCCCCTTCAGACCTCATACATTAGGGGGCATTTGTTATAACATCATTTAGCACTCATGTAGACTTGATGCTCTTATATGGGCCTGGACAACATTTTCCCATGTAGACTTGATCTTATATTAAAAAAAATAGTGCAAATTCCATATGCGACTCTGCCCAAACTAAAACACGTACATACGCAGGTCCTATAACTCTATACATGCGTATACCTTTTAAATATGAAAAAATAAAACAATATGCGATTTTTCGGGTGGGGTTCACGGGTTTTACTAAGAGCCCACCTACAGGAGCTCGTAGCAAAACCGAATTAAATAATTTCATGTGGTATATATACACCCCATAGGTAGGCCTAAAAGACATAAGAGAAGGGCTATCAACATTATACCCATTTTTCTCTCAGATCAAGTCTAATTTTCCCGTGCCTCTTGCACTCTCAGTCTCTATGGAAACCCTGGTTTCCTTTGCAGAGATGTTCATCATCTTTATAACATCTCCTTGCATTTGTTAGAGAGGTTGTCTTCGTGGCTCAGGCTGGACGGATCTGAAGGAAGGATTCGTCAGTGCTTTGGCTTGGATTAGGTTGTACCTTTCCTATACCTATTGCTGTTAATCAATAAAGAAGCTCATGTCTTGTTCCTGATATGTTATTGTCTCATGAATAATAATTTGTATGCTTATATATGATGATCTAACATATCTTTTATGTATGCACATTGAATTATCTATCATGTATATGCTTATGTGAATTGACTTGCAAGCCTGCTTGTTTTGGAGGGAGCAGAGAGTTTAGACCCTACGAGAACATCATCAAACGTAGGTCCCCCGAGTATGTTTCCAAGTCCACATTTAGTAATTCATATGTTTGACTTGCTTGCTTGACCGCTCTTTGTTGATTATCTCGTTCTTCTCTATTGCTGTTGTCAACCCTTACCTTAGGGAACTTTTCCCGCCAACAGTGTAAGAGGTGCATAAGAGCATTAAAGAGAGAGATGAATGAATCCATTAGGAGAGAGAGAGAGAGTAACATATGCATTAATTGAGGGGAGTTACATATGACATGATTGAGTCTCATGATTGAGAGACTTGAATTTATTTTTAATAATAATATAATAATATAATAATATCATAAAGAGGATAATAATAATAATAGTATTGATGATTAAGTTAAAAATTAAATAATTGAGATTGATTAAGGACAAGTTAAGTGATTTTCCATCGTATATATATGATTACGAATTGATGGAAAATGATTTACTATCTTTGGAAAGTGATGGTTGCAAACATAGATATGACTTTCAATTTTTAGAAAGTCACTTTAGAAAGGTCGTAAATGAAATTTTATTTAAGGAAATTCATCCCATAGCTGTCAATTTTCAACATCGGTCTTGTAGTGTTAGCACACATATGATAACACAATCCTTCAGTAAACTTCAGTCCTGTAATGATAGCAAACACATGCTTGTAATAAAGTCATGCCTGGGTCCTGTGGTGGTAGCCCAAGTTTCGGTCTTGTGGCGGTGGCCTAGTCTTTGGTACTGTGGTGGTAGCCCATGTTTCGGCCTTGTGGAGGTGGTGCAGTGTTCAGTCTTGTGGTGGTAGCCCTGTGGTGGTGGTAGCCTGGTCATGCCTCAATCCTCTTATCCGAATTATCTTCTACTGTGTTACACCGAACTTGTATCCTTTCTCTTCTTGTTGAGCGAAGTCTACACGCCTATATATAGTTGTTTCCCACCATGAAATACACTGACTTGATCATTTTGTGAAGCCGATTTCTGGAGGATTTGCTTGGAGGATGACTTGGCAAGGTGACTTGATGGAGGAGTCTTTTGAAAAAAATAATTTTGACTTTGACTTAAATAAAGATCCTAAAAGCCTATAATGGAGGCTTAACCTATGACAATTGAACCAAGCATGAACCCCATGCTTTAACAAGTCAATTTAATTAATAATATAATTTCTTTTGCTTTCTTTTGATAAATATATTTCATTATGACTCAAGTATAATTAGGAAGACCAAACCTAGTTACATTCTTCAACACTCTGTCTTAACTAGGGAGGTATTAGAGGTACATGGAAGATCTCAAAACACATGATCTACGAAGAGTTTAGGCGCTTACAGTGCCACAGACTAGATTCTTGACATGGGAAATCTATCTAGGTGGGACTAAGATGGACTAAATATTTTAGCCTCTTTAGGTACCATTAGGCTTACTTGCTAACCATCAACCCAAGGAAGTAGGTGCGTAATGCAAGGTGATAGCTCTATGACCAATGCCACCCTCCCTACTTTGGGAACTAGAGACCAACACATATGCCGACCAGATTTCCTCCCAGGCATTTTGTATTGCACAAGATGCATCCTCAAGTCTCTTCCAAACACTTTTCGTTAATGAAATCGGTGATATCAACCAAACCAAACACGTTTCTCAAATATTGTAACTTCTTATTAGGAAGAGACTTTGTTAACACATCAACTATCTGTTTGTCGGTCGGAACATACTGTAGCTTCACGATCCCATATTGTATCAAACTTATAATATAGTGATACTTATTGTTGATATGCTTCGTCCTTGCATGGGACACAAGATCTTCAGACATCTTAATGCTGCTTTGATTATCACAATTTATCATAGTAGGACTTAAAAGTTTCTCAAACAAATCTGACAAAGTTTCCTTAATCATTTAACTTCCTTTCCTACTTCACATGCAACACCATATTCTACAATCAGATCTTTCTTTCTTTCTTTCATCAACACCTTAATATTCTCCAATTTTTTTCTTCAACATATCCATCATGACTATAATATGCCCTCCCTCTCAACTTGGGAGATATACCCTTTCTTTTATCCAGGCTCCCTCTTAACCTAGGGAGATCAACTTCTTTCTATGTCATCGAAGAATCTTTCATGGCTTCCATCTTTCTTCATATAACTTTCTTCATCATTCTTATCAATCAAATCAACTTTACTTATGAACATCTTCATCATATTGAAGATTATGTGCCTGCACAACTTGGGAAACAAATACAACCAAATACATGTATTGAAGCATGAAGTTAACTTTATCAAAATAATACAATAATGGAAGCATTAGACTTTAGACATCAAATAACAAAACTTAATTATGTTCATAATCAACAAGAGACACATACTTCTATACTTCAACTTATTGCTCAGGATAGGTTATAACCCCTAGATCACATCAGTAACTCAAACACGATATATGTCTCATTAAATCTAGGGCCTCAATATTTATTCTAGAGATAACATACTCTACTATAATATATTGCAAAACCATAGAAACAATCCAAACAAGTATAGTTCCACAACACATCCAAAAACTTTAGACTTCATAGGTTAGACTTCTACTAGGATTTAATACAAACCCTAGATTTCAACAGTCAAAACCAAGCATAGCATAATCTAAGGTTTCAACAATATGACCAACCTTTTGTAAACCCTTAGATTTTATCTTTGAGACTCTAAGCCTTAGATGTCAACAAATAAAACCAAGTACAACATAATCTAAGGTTTCAACGATATGACCAACTTCTACTAGGGTTTGTAGTGAACCCTAGATTTATCATCATAATGAAAGAAATATCACCATATCCTAGAATAGCGAACTTCTACTAGGGCTTAGTTACAAACCCTAGAACTTATCAATAAATAGGTTAACACATATCCATATCTAGGATAATCATGCATAAGCATTTCATAACATATATTGGACACACTCAAGACACAAACATCAATGACAATCTTGATTAGGTTTGGGTTTTGATCAGGCAGACAAATATATACCTAAGGTTTCATTCATAGGGATTACTCTCGATACATAAGGGTTTTACTCATAAACCCTAATTTACCAAAACCTCAAGGTATAGGAATACATTACTATCCAACCCTAAAGGATCAGGGTTTCCATAATAACACTAAAACTCCAAACATGATATTACCATCCTTCAGTAGATTCAATAGATTCAATACAAAGTAGAGATGACCAGGACCCTCATAACCTAGACCAAAGACTACTTCTATCCATCAAGTCAACCTTGTCACATCATGCTTCAGTTCTGAGTTATGTATTGAATATTTCGTTCTACAATACTTTATTATGGTAACACAATCTTGCAACCCTCAACTTCGGTACTATGCTTTAGTCCAACAACTATGTCATTCTTCAGTTCTGTGGCATCTCAATTATACTTCAGTCTCATGACAGTCCTAAACAAGCTTTGATCACATAACATTAGTATCATATTTTAGTTCTATGACATTCCAAATGTGCTTCAGTCCTATGGTGGTAGCACTCATATGATGACATAATATGCTTCGACCTTGTAGTGTAAGCACACATATGATAACACAATTCTTCAATAAATTTCGGTCTTGTAATGATAGCAAACACAGTCCTATAATAAAGTCATGCCTTGTTCGTGTGGTGGTAGCCCGAGTTTCAGTTTTGTGGAGGTGGCCGAGTCTTTGGTCTTGTGGTGGTAGCCTAGTCATGCCTCGATCCTCTTATCTGAATTATCTTCCACTGTGTTACGCTAAACTTATATCCTTTCTCTCCTTGGTGAGCGAAGTCTACACACCTATATATAGTTGTTTCCCACTATGAAATAAGCTAACTTGATTGTTTTGTGAAGCCGCCTTTTGGAGGATTTGTTTGGAGGCTGACTTGGCAAGGTGACTTTATGGAGGAGTCTTTTTACAAAATAAATTTGACTTTGACTTAAATAAAGATCCTAAAAGCCTACAATGGAGGCTTGACCTATGACAATTGACACAAGCATGAAACCCATGCTTTACCAAGTCAATTTAATTAATAATAAAATTTCTTTTGCTTTCTTTTGATAAATATATTTCATTATGACGCAAGTATAATTATGAAGACCCAACCTAGTTACATTCTTCAACACTCCCTCTTAAGTAGGGAGGTATTCATACTTACATATATCTATAGAGGTACATGGAAGATCTCAAAACACATGATCTACGAAGAGTTTAGGAACTTACGATGCCATGGACTAGATTCCTGACCAGGGTAATCTATCTGGGTGGGACTAAGATGGACTAAAGCTTTCGGCCTCTCTAGGTACCATTAGAATTACTTCTAACCATCAACCTAGGAAACTAGGTGCGTAATGCAAGGTGAGAGCTCTATGACCAACGCCACCCTCCCTACTTGGGGAACTAGACATCAATACATATGCTGACCAGATGTCCTCCCAGGCATTTTGTATCGTACAAGATGCCTCCTCAAGTCTCTTCCAAACACTTTTCTTTAACGAAATCAATGTTATCAACCAAATCAAGTATGCTTCTCAAATATTCAAACTTCTTATTAGGAAGAGACTTTGTTAACACATCGGCTACCTATTCGTCGGTCAGAACATACTGTAGCCTCACGATCCCATCTTGTACCAAACTTCTAATATAGTGGTACTTATTGTTGATATGCTTTGTACTTGCATGGAACACATGATCTTCAAACATATTAATGCTGCCTTGATTATCACAATTTATCACAATAGGACTTAGAGATTTCTCAAACAAATCTAACAAAGGTTTCCTTAATCATATAACTTCCTTTCCTACTTCACATGCAACATCATATTCTATAATCAGATCTTGCTTTTTGTCTTTCAGCAACACCTTAATATTCTCCAATTTTTATCTTCAACATATCCATCATGACTATAATATTCCCTCCCTCTCAGCTTGGGAGATATACCTTTTTTTGTTTATCCAGACTCCCTCTTAACTTAGGGTGATCAATTGCTTTCTATGTCGTCGGAGAATCTTTCATGGCTTCCATCCTCCTTCATATAAATTTCTTCATCATTCTTATCAATCAAATCAACTTTACTTCCAAACATCTTCACCATCTTAAAGATTATGTACCTGCACAACTTGGACAACAAATACCATTAAATACATATATTGAAGCATGAAGTTAACTATATGAGAATCATACAATAATGGAAGCATTATACTTTAGACATCAAATACCAAAACTTAGTTATGTTCATAATCAACAAGATACATATACTTCTATACTTTGACTTCTTTCTCAGGTTAGGTTATTACCCCTAGATCACATCAATAACTCAAACACGATACCAGTCTCATTAAATATAGGGCCTCAATGTTAGGTCCCTATAATACTAGTGACTACCCCATTACTATTGTAGTTGTATCCCTTATTAATATTGTTGTGCCCCTATTTGTCTCCATATTGTTATTATTGTGCCCCATATAATCCCTCTATTGTTATTTTTGTGGCTTTATATTATTATTGTTAGGTTAGCTGGGTTATATTGTGACTCCTTAGACTCCTATATATAGAAAGGAGGTTTCGTCATTTGAATAATAAAAGAATCATTCATTTGTGTAATGTAAAGGAGGTTGCCCCCTCGAAGAGGTTAAATTCTAAGGCGTTGATCTATCTTTTCTATCTTTTTGTGAGTTGGTTTCATAACATTTGGTATCAAAGCTTTGGATTCTAGGGTTTCGCTGCTCCAAATAGGTCATTGTGGCATTTTCGCTATAATTTTTGTTTTCTGCGACTTTTTACAAGCAAAAAAAAACCCATTTGAGACGAAATCGTACTGAAGCTCAGGTCCAAATTTTAGAGCTTTTTGCGCTATATTTGCGGAGATATGATCTGAGGAAGTTGGTCTTTTTGCAGACCCCTGAATTACATTCCAAACAGGTGACCTGAGAAAATCGTCATAACTTTCTCTCTGAGCATCAGATTGAAATTTCATAAGAAGGTACAGAAAGAGGACGGACTGTAGTTTCTTGTATATATTTTTCAGAGCCAAAGGTTGAAACAGGGACACGTGGCATGTCGTACAAGTTCGCTCTACTGAACTAGTCTATAATTAGGTCACTGTGGGAGATTTGACATAACTCTTCCTTGGAGAATCCAATTTGGATCAGACTGGTGGCATTAGAAAGAGGACACAAAGGGCTACTGCAGATTGCAATTTGAGAACTAGATGATCCGAAATTACAGAGATACATCAGAGGCAATATCGAGCTCCTACAAAATGAAAAAAGGTGTGTAGATTTTTTTAAATTTTTGCTTAAGCTTGGATTGAAAAATTATTTTGAAGGATTTCAAAGGGCATAGTAGAGCACTATTATCGGTAACTGATGCCTCGAGGAAATAAAATGCAAACACCTAGTAAGCAACCCGAAAGCTCTAGCATGATTCGTGAAGAAGAGGAAGAAATGCTACATGATATATCAAAATTACAAGACCAAGTGCAACAAATGTCACTCTCACAAAAGCTAACAAAAGCTAAGATAAATGGCGTGGAATCTAAGATAAAGGGCATGGAAGCTAAGATGAATGGCGTGGATGCTGAGATAGACGATTTGAAGATAAATTTGATGACAGGCATGACAGATTTGAAGACATATTTGACATTTTCTACAAGAAATACTTACTAATGGTGAAAGTGTAGTAAAGGAAACTCATGATGCGAACAAAAGAAATGTTAATCATGATTTCATAGACTCTAATGTTGGATCGAAGACCCACCATATTCCAAAAATCGATATGAGGAAGTTTGATGGCAAGGATCCCGCAACATGGATATTACAGATGGAGCAATTTTTCGATCTCAATAATCTGCAAAACACACAAAAGGTACGTATTGCAACTTTATATTTGGAACCAAATCAGTTTGTATGGTATCAATGGCTTTGCTCTCGTAAATAAATTATCACTTGGGCAATTTTTACGGAAGAATTGACAACACATTATGAGGATACAAAAAGAAACATTTTTTTCAGCCAATTGATAAGTCTCAAACAAAAGGGTTCAATAATGGGGCACATTGAGGAGTTCTAAAAATTGAACATAAGGGTAAAAAATATTCCAGAGGGGCATAGGATTGATATGTTCATAGGGACTTTAAAGGATAATATCCAACATGATGTTCACTTTTGGGAACCTGATTCATTAGAGAAGGCATTCAGGTTAGCAAGAAAAATGGAAAACAAAATTATGGCAACCAGGAAGCATACCACTCACAACTATAAAGATGGAAGTGTTGTTTCCCCTAGTCTTCCACAACCTATAAGGTTGACACCACAACAATTGGAAGAAAAAAGAGCAAAAGGGCTTTGTTACATTTGTGATAGCAAATACACTAAAGGTCATAAGTGTGCTGAGAAGAAATTATTCTACATAGATTGTGAAGAGGAAGAATAAAAGGAGCAAGAAAGGTCAAAAGAAGAGGATATACTCTAGAAACAAACCCTAGATAAAGAAGAAATGAATCCGACCATATCTTGTAATGCATTGGCTGGAATTACCACTCCTCAAACCATCAAGATAGAAGGACAAATCAAAAAGAAAAAGGTAATAGTGTTGATTGATTCAGGAAGTACCCACAATTTTATTCATTGTAAGGTAGCAAAATAATTGAATTGCTTCCTATATCCAGCGTCAGAGTGTCAAGTGATGGTTGCAAATGGAGGAACAATAAATTGCTCTGGAAAGTGCCATAATATCAAGCTATCCATGGGAGAATATGTATTGACTAGCCCAATGCTTTCCATTCCAATGGGAGGTGCTCATGTTTTACTAGGAGTCCAATGGCTACAATCCTTGGGTACAATAGCTTTTAATTTTCAAGAAATTTTCATGAAATTTTCTGTGGAAGGAAAGGAAGTTGAATTAAGGGGTATTGCAGGGAAATCGGGAAAGATAATCAGCTCTAATGGTATGACCAAGCTTCTAAAAAAGGAACAAAGAGGTGTAATTGCACAATTATGTTCGCTAGATGTTTCCACATCGGAATCATCTATTTCTCTAGATCTCCAAAAAGTCTTGGACAATCATTCCAAGGTATTCGAGACTCCCAAAGGTCTCCCACCTATTCGTGATCATGATCATGCTATTCATTTGATTTCAGGAAGTGTTCCTCCAAACATCAAGCTGTATAGATATCCCTATGCCCAAAAGAGTGAAATTGAACGTATGGTTGCAGAAATGCTAGAGGCTGGTATAATTCAACCTAGTCAAAGTTCTTTCTTTGCTCCAGTAGTATTGGTGCACAAGAAGGATGGATCATGGTGCATGTGTCCGGATTAAGGGAGCTCAACAAGCTCACTATTAAAGATAATTTTCCCATTTCTGTCATTGATGAATTACTGGATGAATTGCCTGGATCAATTTACTTCACCAAGTTGGATCTTTGTTTAGGATATCATCAAATAAGAATGAAGACTGAAGACATTCCGAAAACAACATTTAGAACTCATGAGGGTCATTATGAATTTTTTGTCATGCCTTTTGGCCTTACCAATGCACCTTTTACATTTCAAGATTTGATGAATTCCATTTTCAAACCCGTCCTTAGAAAAATTGTGTTAGTATTTTTTGATGATATACTAATCTACATCAAGTCTTGGAAGGATCATGTTGAATATGTTGATAGGGTGCTACAACTATTGGAGGAGAAACAATTATATGCAAAAAGATCCAAATGTTTCTTTGGAGTATAAGAGGTGGAATATCTGGGTCATATTGTATCTCATGAAGGAGTTAAGGTAGACCCTAGCAAAATTATAGCCATTAAGGAATGGAAAATCCCCACATCCAGAAAGCATCTGCGAGGATTTCTCGGGTTGACAGGGTATTATCGCAAGTTTGTTAAGAATTATGGGAGAATAACAACACCTCTAACAACATTATTGAAGAAAGATGCATTTTCATGGACTCCAGAAGCAACAAAGGCCTTCAAACATCTTAAAGAGGCAATGTGCCTAGCACCGGTCTTAGCTACACCGGACTTCATAAAAACCTTTATTGTGGAATGTGATGCTTCAGAAATGGAATTGGTGCTGTTTTAATGCAAGATGAAAGACCCATTGCTTTTGAAAGTCATCTAATCAAGGGAAAGTTTTTACACAAAGCTATTTATGAGAAGGAAATGTTGGCAATACTACATGCGCTTAAGAAATGGTGACCCTACCTAATGGGAAGACACTTCAAGGTAAAAACGGATCATGATAGCCTTAAATTCTTTTTTGGACAAAGATTATCCTCTAAAGAGAAACAAAAGTGGGTCACAAAGATGTTGGGTTATGATTTTGAAATCATCTACAAAAAAGGGAAGCAAAATGTGGTGGCAGATGCACTCTCAAGAAAGGATGAGGATGTGGAAGCATTATTGTGCGCCATTTCTATTATCCAACCAGATTGGATAAATGAAGCAAGGAAGGAGTGGAAGAATGATGAAGAAGTGTGGGCACTTATTCGAAAGTTACAACAAGATTCCCATACATCTGATACATTTAGCTGGCAAAATGATTCGTTATGGTACAAAGATCGCTTATACCTCTGTAAGAATTCCTAACTGAAACAAAAGATTCTTATGGAATTGCACACTTCTCCCTTAGGAAGGCACTCAAGATTTTTAAAAACTTACCACAGGGTTAAGAAGGAATTTTTTTGGGATGGCCTTAAATCAGATATTCAAAAGTTTGTGGCGGATTGTTTGGTTTGCCAACAAAATAAAGTTGAAACAATTAAGACCCCGGGTCTATTACAACCTTTATCCATTCCAGGCCAACGTTGGGAGGAGGTTTTAGTGGATTTTATCACAAGTTTACCCAAGTCTGTTATAGACATATTTCGGCACTGCAACCCCAATCACATATGTCCATAGACCAAGGGCTTCTAAACCCCTAAAAGTGTTGTTTCACACCCTAAAGGAACAAGGTCAGCTGATTACATCATCTCCTAGAAGTTCTCCATGAAAAACTACTCAGAACTGGTCAAAACTAGACCATACAGACTGCTCCATGCATAGGGTGTGATGCATCTCACCTATTACACGCGGGGGGGTGCGATGCATACTAGAAATTCCTTCTGTAGGGTGCGATGAGCGAGAGTAGACAAATGGCAAAAACAGTTTGTTAGGTGGAAACTCAAAGAATCTTCTAGAAGTTGCTCATATGACACTTGCCTCTTTGAATTCGCCCAGGGATGAGTAAGAGATCTGAAATATCTAAGTGGAACCAAGAACTATCAGTGAAATGACACTAATCAAAATCCCAGAAGCTGACTCACTCTCCTGCAAACATCTATATATGGATCCCTCATCCTAGAGATCCAAAGGCTGGAATTTTGTAATTTGCAAGGAAGTGCTGTTGGTTTCTCTTTGAAGACATTGTTGGGTGATCTTGCTTTGTATGAGGTGAAGAGGGATTTCATGCTAGGAGGATGATGCTAGATCAGACAGTTTGTTTGTAATCCTCTCTTCTACCACTTCTATCAATAACGCTATTTGAGTTTTCCTCCATATGCTTGTATATCTTCGAATCTTGTATTTGTATATGCATTTATATGGTTAATGTACATCTGGTCCTACATTGTTTATGATTATAGATCTCTATGCTTTGATGGTATTTTGTTGCTTTGACTCTATAGGTGTTCTTTGAAGCAGGACAAGTGAGAAAGGAGTGGCGAAAGCTCTATGAAAGGAGAGAGGAAACAAGCAAGGAGACTAGCGAAAGACTGAGGTTGGTACTCTCTACTTCTCTCTCATCTATCTCTCATAAAGGAAAACACAAGTAACTTTAGTTTGTTTGTTTCTAAGATAGCTACCCGTCTTAGTGGGACTAGCAGCTCTAAATGGACACTAGTTTTTCTGATAACAAAATGGCGACTTCGCTGGGGAGCGAATAGTTTGTTTTTTTTGTTATTATTGTTTGCTTTATAAACCACAGACGGAGCCTGAAGTTGAGCCAGCTAGCCTTTGAACTGATTTTTCTATGCAATTGCAAAGTAGATCAACACTGCTTCAGTCAATCTTCGGGTTGGTTTATGAACTGAACATCTAGCTTGCAAACATCCTAAGTGCCCTGGTGGTGGCTCAAATAACCTCATTAGATCAACGCCTATACTTTGTGTTTACTAACAATTATTAGCTCAGCCTAAATCCTTGAACTTAGCTGCAAACTGTGAGTGAAAACCAAGCTCAGTCTCATCCCTGGACCATCGCACTGTCTCTTCTTGGCAATCTGGATGCATCGCAGCTCCCGCTTGTTGCAGGTGAGATGCATCCCTGTTTCCTTGTGTTACAGGTGCAATGACTGAATGAGACTGTTTTTGCATCCAGATTTTGGTTTTTTCTTCATTGTCTTCAGCTTTATTCAGTAGTTTTGCTGTTTGTGATCAGTATATCTCTGTTGAAACCATCTTCCTTTGCATTATTTAGCCTCCCTCATAAGGAATTGTGAATATTTTTATGTATTTTTAATCATTTACAGTTCTCCTTTGCAAATAGTAGCTTAATCGAACTGTCGTTCTTTGATTTGAAAGTGTCGCAAGTGTCGTTTTCAGTCAAGAAAAAGAGTGTTGCAAAGCATTCCTCTTTTAGATAGTCGATTACACTTTTGCCATTGTATTTGATTTGAATCATTAGTATTTCAAGTGTCGAAAGTAGTTTTAAATTTAATATCGCAAAGTGTCGTCTTGGCCTTACTTTCATTTTTTGAAAAGAAAATTGTTATTACTGTCGCTTTGAAAGAAGATAGTTCAGATCTATAATTAGTTTTCTTTTTGTCATTTTCACATTAAGGAAACTGAAAAACAATACATGCATGTGCAATTGCATTTAGACCACATGCTGAAATTGATTTAGGAAAAATGCATCTAGTGTGTGTTCTCTGTTCTATGCTGGAAGAATTTCATCTCTCTTTCTTTAGTAGCTAGGATTTTCATTGCAAAAAGAATGTAAATGACTGTTTATCATCTTAGATTTCATATTTAGGAATTGTATATCTACATCATGCGGTGAACTTTAAAGGAAAACTTCTTAAGAAAGATCAACTGTAAAATGAACCTCAATGAACATAAAAACGCTTTGGAACCTAACGTAGAACATTTAGAAGTCTAGGCTAGAGACGTATTCCGGCGTCGTAAATCCTGGTAACTATCGCTTTCATTGCAGGTTGGGTGATTCCTTCTCTTTGAGACGACAAGTTCCAGTACGGACTTGTGCTCCCACGTACTGTTGAGTATATATTGGGAGACCACAATAGGCTACATCTTTTATCCTTAGGAAGCTGTGTCTGCCGCCCTATCGATTACAATGCATTGAACACAACATTCAGGAAGATTGACTGCCGTATTGTAAAAAGTATTCTGCAGTTTTGCGATTGGTTTGGTAATCCCTCTGTCTAGATTTCCAGAGCAGTCACTTTCGTTCCTTTTCAGACTCCCTAAAAGAAAAGGCCCATCTGAGCACTTGTCACTTAAGGCTCATTAAAAATTGAAGGCGACTAGAGTCATCTTTAGCTTTTTCTCGACTCTTAAAAATTAAAAAAGCAAGTTGTGTCAAAGCGTCATAAAATTTATTTTAATCAGAATAACGTTACTGTTCCCTCGTTGGTCTTAGGTTGAGAAAATGGAGTCTACCAATCAGGGATTTCTTCTTGGGGGAAATCCTAGTCCCTTCTCCTCTTGGGGGGATGTTGGTGCTCCACACATGGCCACATTGTCCCTTCCAAGACTCACAATTGGCCTGCCAGTATGGCTTTTCTTGACCTCTGTCGTTCAAAACACCGCAATTCCTCAGCAATCAAATCAGCAACCAGATGAAGTTGCTCCCCCACCTTCTACTTCATCGGTTTCTCCCTCTCCTCCTTCCTCTTCATTTGGTGAAGCTAGTAATGCTAAAAACCAAGTAATTGAGAAGAAGAAGAAAGGGAAGGAGAAGAAGAAGAAGAATCCAACAACAAAAGGGGGCAACCGTGCATCATCTGGTGAAAATCCACACACTGCACCTTCCAAACCTAAATCTCCATGTGTCATTTGCAAGGGAGACCACTATCATCGAGATTGTCCCTGCATCCCATGGATCCTGAGGGACTGGTCTCCCTGCTTGCACAATCCGGTGTCTTCAACCACTGACGATCATGTTGAGAGCACACCATCAACTAGTGAAAATGAAGCCAACGGAAAGAAAGGAAGATCTAAATTTCCTTATAGATTGTGTGAAGGTGATCATGTCCTCCACCGTTGTCCTTTCCTAGACGAGGCTAAAAGAGTTTTGGATAACCGTCCTGCTTCCCCACAACGACTTCCTCCTGGATATAAGAAACTCTTGTCGAGTCCATCGCTAGTTGAAAATCCGACTGACACACCATTGTTGTTGGTCGAAGCACCTATCATTGAAGATAAACCCTCTGAGTCCGCACCGGACCAAAGTCAACAGGTTGAGACGACAGTCGACCCAATCTTGTCTTCAGAGGGTCCACCTTTAGATGATGCTGTCACCAAAGAGAATGAGAATGACACCGTTCAAATTCTTTTCGTAAACATAGACTCCGATGAACGTGGGGGAAATCTACCCATTCCTTTACCGTAGGAAGGAAGTTCGTCAGAGATTTATCCAGCCGTTTACTCGGTCCCCCCTCCAAGCAATCTAGTCGTTTCCTTCGATTAGAATCTACTAGGCAGACCCCGCCTACCATCTAATGTACCATTCCGAATCATATTATAAGCTTACAGAATGATCATGATTGGTACTATCATAGATGAAGGGGCTTCTATGAGTATCCTTTCCTCAACTGCTTGGAAAGTGCTTGGTTTGCCACCGCTTTTGCTTGAGATTTGAAATCTGACAAGCTTCAACAAAGGAACCAATCGACCGTTAGGGATCCTTCCAAATTTGCCTATAACTTAGAGAAGGAAAACTGTTCATATAAACGTGATGGTAGTCCAAGGACCTCTAGATTACAATCTACTCCTAGGGCGTGACTACATTTATAGCATGGGAGATATCATTTCCTCACTCTTTCGAGGGATGTGTTTTCCACATGAAGGCAGAGTGGTCCACCTAGTTGACCAGCGTTCATTCTCTGGTTCAAACATAACTATTAGTCAAATGCCATCCCTAACTGGTCCCTTTGCACAAGGAATGTCTCATCAATCTCCAGTCTATCCACCTGATAATCACGAGTGATTCGGTGATTGTGATTGAAACCCAGGAGGCATGCGCACTGGTCTGTTTCCGCAGGAAAACCCCGGATATAAGGTAGGTTTCCGCGTAGGAATACGACTAGTTTAACAATCCTGTCCATTTAGGAAAATGGATTAGGCTGGAAAAAGATTTCCTCGTCAAAGGTTACATGATTGGCACTGGCAACAGTCACCTTTATCCATTTCGATGTACATTGCCAAGGAAGTGTTTTGTCCGCAACACAGATGGAACAATCTTGCTAATGCAAGAACTTCCATATGGTGACCTGGAAACTCTACTTTATACCTGGGGGAATGCAAACCTTTTTGCATGCAAGTGAAAAGCGACCATTTATTTTCTTAGTTTGTAGGCTCTTAACCCTTTAAACTCGTAGGTTGGTCGTTCCTAGCTTGCATAATGAAAGGCTCAGGAGCAAAGTTGCGCATGGGGCAAGCTCCCTAAAAAATGAACCTACTGATGAGACATCCTTATTATATGACTGGCATGAGCAGTTTTATGCGAAGTTCAAGCTCGTTAAAAAATAAACCTAGCAATGAGCAAATGTTCCCCCAAAGTTTAAGCTCATTAAAAAATGAACCCACCTTCAATAAATAATCTTTGCGATCGCATAATTATCAGCTTTTGAACCTTGGTCGTGTTCTTACCATCACCTCCATTATTTTTTAGCTGATCATACGCCTCCATTTGATTATTTACCCTTTTGAGGAACAACTGCGATGAGTGATTCTATTAGCCACCTTCTTTACACTGCCGTGATTGAAGAGTTCCAAACCTTACCTGGAACCAGTTTCTATCCAAAAACATCACTCCTTCCTCAAAAAATGAGTCTCCTTAAAGCTCTTTTCATCTAACTCATAAAATATGAAAATATTGCTGAGCAATTGGCCTCTCTAGCTCATTAAAGTGATCGGAAGTGCCATCCCTCCTCTAGATTTTAATTTTTTTGGACCTGAGGGATTATTACACAAAAAGATCGAGCGCTTGTCTTGTTCGGCTCTTTAAAATTATCGAAAAAGTCATCCCTTTCATATTATTTTATACTTTTTCGGACTTAAGGGATTACATTACGAAAAAGGACTACTGGAGTTGCCTTTCCGTACCTTTTTAGACTCTTTAAAATTGAAAAGGATCGAGTTATCTTTGTCGTTAAACTTGTTAAAACAATTGCGACAAACTTGTCCATGCAAACAAGAGCGAATTTCACTGTCGCTGGGCTCGTTAAAACATAGTGACAGGTTTTCCCGAAGGGCAAATTATAGAACAAGCATATGTTATCCTCCTCAAGCTTGACAAAAATAAAGAGGTACTGGTCAGCAATGACTGGGGAAAAAGGGAAGAAAACTTGAATAGCTTCATTGGTAGCAGGTCGCTCTTGAACATGACACTTTCACTCCATCGCCATGATTGAGTCAGGTTGGGTTATTCCATTCACCGGTCATATCACTATTGGTCTGCCGTACCTTCCATTTTGGGGTTAACGCTACTAATCCATTTCAGTATCGCCGATATGTTCAAGAGAAGTCGCTCAGAGAATTCACCAACCTAGCTAACGCCTCATCCGCTACAATACCTTCACTCTCCATTTTTCATGACCGCTACCTTAAACCTTATATTATCAGATCGTTTTCACCTCCAGAAAATCATTTGCTCCATTCCGTGTTGTAGATGTGAGATTCATTAAGGCCCTCCTACGACGGGTCACTTCTTGTCGACATCAGCTCATTATCCAAGAAGTTGACTTAGGAACAACCCTTTTAGTACTTTGAAGCTTGCATGCCTCAATGGCAAGTTTCTCACTTCTGGCGATAGGTTTACATCAATGGCCTTCGACTAAAAGATTTTGCGTGGTGTTCGACATCAACTGATGTATTCACACCACGTGAATTGTACTGCAGTACCTTGAGGGTCATTATCATTATCGATGATTCTTCTTGCGCTTGTTAACAACTTACATCATTGGCTGGTAATTAGGCGATGTCTTTCCATGTTCGACATCAGAACATCTTCTCAAATGGATTGAATTGTACTTCGTGTGAAGATTGAACGAGTTTTAAGACCTCGGATCTAGTTTCATCCATCCGAGCTGCGTTATATTCAGGAAAATAAAGACATCAAATGTACATCATTGCTGCACAGATAATCATCCAAACTAAAGGATGATGGCTCTACCAGAATCATTAGTTTGCCACACAGACGATTGTCTGTCTTATGTAATGAATATGAATTTATAACGCTGAGCATGGGAATGCCCGCCTCAGCTATATCATGAAAATATTATGAAGATAATGTATTGCATTGTATCTTATTACAGGTCACCTTCTAGTTCGAAAAACCTCGGATCCTCATTATAAAGCATTTCACCCGACATCAAGAGATTTACGACCTCATGCTTTAGAGGGCCACTGTTATAGACATATTTGGGCACTGCAACCCCAATCACATATGTCCATAAAACAACGACTTCTAAACCCCTAAAAGTGTTGTTTCACACCCTAATACAAGGTCAGCTGATTACATCATCTCCCAGAAGTTCTCCATGAAAAACTACTCAGAACTGGTCAAAACTGGACCATACAGACTGCTCCATGCATAGGGTGCGATGCATCTCACCTATTACACACGGGGGGTGCGATGCATACTGGAAGGCCCTTTTGAAGGGTGCGATGAGCGAGAGCAGACAAATGGCAAAAGCAGTTTGCTAGGTGGAAACTCAAAGAATCTTCTAGAAACTGCTCATATGACACTTGCCTCTCTGAATTCGCCTAGGGATGACTAAGAGATTTGAAATCTTCAAGTGGAATCAAGAACTATCAGTGAAATGACACTAACCAAAATCCCAGAAGCTGACTCACTCTCCTGCAAACATCTATATATGGATCCTTCATCCTAGAGAACCAAAGGCTGGAATTTTGTAATTTGCAAGGAAGTGCTGTTGGTTTCTCTTTGAAGACATTGTTGGGTGATCTTGCTTTGTATGAGGTGAAGAGGGCTTTCATGCTAGGAGGATAATGCTGGATCAGACAGCGTGGTTGTAATCCTCTTTTCTACTACTTCTATCAATAAAGCTATTTGAGTTTTCCTCCATATGCTTGTATATCTCTGAATCTTGTATTTTTATATGCATTTATATGGTTAATGTACATCTGATCCTACATTGTTTATGGTTATAGATCTCTATGCTTTGATGGTATTTTGCTGCTTTGACTCTACAGGGGTTCTTTGAAGTGGGACAAGTGAGAAAGGAGTGGCGAAAGCTCTATGAAAGGAGAGAGGAAACAAGCAAGGAGACTAGCGAAAGACTGAGGTTGGTACTCTCTGCTTCTCTCTCATCTATCTCTCATAAAGGAAAACACAAGTAACTTTAGTTTGTTTGTTTCTAAGATAGCTACTTGTCTTAGTGAGACTAGTAGCTCTGAATGGACACTAGTTTTCCCGATAACAAAGTCTGAGGGAAAGAGTGTCATCATGGTGGTAGTTGACAAACTTACCAAGTATGCACACTTTTGTGCATTATCACATCCATTTAAAGCCAGTACAGTTTCTATTGCATTTATGGAAACAATTCAAAAGCTACATGGAAACCCAAAGATTATTGTAAGTGACAAAGATCCCATTTTCACTGGAAATTTTTGGACAGAATTATTTTCTTGTCTTGGTACTCAGTGAGCTCATAGCTCATCTTATCATCCTCAATCTGATGGGCAAGCTGAGATAGTAAACAAATGTTTGGAAGGATATCTTCGTTGCTTTGTATCTGATAAACAGACACAATGGGTCAAATGGTTCCCTCTGGTTGAATGGTGGTATAACACTTCCTTCCATACAACAACAAAAATGACCCCATTTATGGCACTTTATGGATATCAGCCACCATCCATCACATCATATTTACGAGAAAATTCTAAGGTTCAAGCAGTGGAACATCACATCGAACATCAACAAAAAGTCCTCCAACTCTTAAAGGATAACCTCGTGTTGGCACATAATAGAATGAAACAATAGGCAGATCAACGTCGCAGCGAAAGAAGTTTTGATGTAGGTGATTGGGTATTCCTACGACTACAACCATATAAACAAATGTCCCTCAAGAAAGCTAAGAAGGATAATAAATTATCACCAAAGTATTATGGTCCATGCAAGGTGTTGCAAAGGATTTCTACTATGACATACAAATTGGTGCTTCCTGCAGCTTCTCGAGTGCACCCAGTGTTCCATGTTTCATGTTTAAAGAAGGTTATAGGCGACAAGCTCCCAGTTCAAACAATATTGCCAGAACTTGACGAGGAATGAAAAATTATATTGGAACCGGAAGCAGTCATAGAAACAATAACTCGACATCTACGAAATCGATCAATTTCAGAGTATCTCATTAAGTGGAAGAACTTATCCGCTGAAGATTCCACATGGGAGGATGAGAATTTTATACAGAAGCATCCAGAACTACTCAAGCGTTGAGGACAACACTTTTTTGAAGGAGAGGGGCATGTTAGGTCCTTATAATACTAGTGATTACCCCATTACTATTGTAGTTGTATCCCTTATTAATATTGTTGTGCCCCTATTTGTCCCCATATTGTTATTACTGTGCCCCATAGAATCCCTCTATTGTTATTTTTGTGGCTTTATATTATTATTGTTAGGTCGGCTGGGTTATATTGTGACTCCTTAGACTCCTATATATAGAAAGGAGGTTTTGTCATTTGAATAATCAAATAATCATTCATTTGTGTAATGTAAAGGAGGTTGCCCCCTCGAAGAGGCTGAATTCTAAGGTGTTGATCTATCTTGTCTATCTTTTTGTGAGCTGGTTTCATAACACTCAATATTTCTTCGAGAGATATAACATACTCTACTATAATATATTGAAAACCATAGAAGCAATCTAAACAAGTATAGTTCTACAATGCATCCAACAACTTTAGACTTTATAGGTTAGACTTCTACTAGGATTTAATGCAAACCTTAGATTTCAACAATCAAAACCAATCACAACACACTCTAAGGTTTCAACAATATGACCAACCTTTTGTAAACCCTTAGATTTTATTTTTGAGACACTAAGCCTTAGATGTCAACACATAAAACCAAGTATAACATAATCTAAGGTTTCAACGATATGACCAACTTCTACTAGGGTTTGTAGTGAACCCTAGATTTATCATCATAATGAAATCAATATCACCATATCATAGAATAACAAACTTCTACTAGGGCTTAGTTATAAAGCCTAAAACTTATCAATAAATAGGTTAGCACATATACATATCTAGGATAATCATGCATAAACATATCATAAAATATATTAGACAGACTCAAGACACAAATATCAATAACAATTCTGATTAGGCTAGGGTTTTGATGAGACAAACAAATATATACCTAGGGTTTCATTCCTAGGAGTTTACTCTCGATACATAAGGGTTTTACTCATAAACCCTAATTTACCAAAACCTCAAGGTCTAGGAATACATTACTATCCAACTATAAAGGACTAGGGTTTCCATAATAATACTAAAACTCCAAACATGACATTACCATCAAAATCCCAAACATGGAAATAATAGATTTTTTCTAGATTTTATCAGTAACCCTAAGTACACTAGGGTTTTCACATTAACATTGACACACCCTTAGGTTAGGGTTTTACAAAGAACCTATTAGGGTTCCACATATATGATGGTTTAATGAGGGTGGATTCAATCTAATGATCAATCACCCAAATAAAAATCTTTACGGTTCAGAGGTCGTAGACATAACAATGTAAGTAACGTAACACGAATTTCAAAAGGTAATGAACATACCTTTTATATTAAAAGAGTTTTATAAAGTGTATGGTCTAAGACATACCAGGAGATGTTCCTTAACAAACCTTGTAGGGATTCCTTGAAGTGCTTTATTTGAATTAAGCCATGATATTTTATACCTGTAACAAATATTTCCAAGCAAAATATGTGATACCAAGAACATGATGTTAATTTTCAATCTAGATTTTCTATGCAACAATGGAGGATGGAATCCTCGGATAAACCCTATATATATAAAAAAAATAAAGTTATCTTTTCTTCCAAACAACACTAGGATTTTACTTGAAAACCTTAGAAGATAAGGATTATGGTTCTTATATGACAAGAGTTTGTATGTCACCTAGGGATTACAGTCTTTATCCTAGACTAACTATAAACAAGGATTATATGGACCATCTAAGATTTTATAATATTAGATATATTGAAAATCTAGAAGCTCATTTAAATAAAATAAATATACGTACCTCGTGTTTACATACCTTTGATTTGATAGTCCATTAGACTTGTTGCATATGCATTTGTTAAGTAAGGAACAATGACAATACTTACTTGATTTATTTGAGCTAGTTCCTACAACGTTGAATACCCTTTGTTTGATGAGACTTCAAGATCATATAGTGTCAAAAATGTTCCTAGGATGATTGCGCTTTTTGGTTACAAGGATCAATTTCCTTCATTCGGTTTTACGCCTTTGTTAACATGGATGGCCTTCAACGCTGGTGTTGTCCTAGACAAATGACATATGCTTGTTGTTCTTAAATGCTAGAAGTGATCACTCATCAAAGCCCTTTGCTGACCCTTTAAACAACTTCGCTACCCCTACAAGGGTCCTACAACTCTCGGTTATTAATACTAACTCTGTTATTGATTATTTGACTTGCACAAAATAGTTTAGGGCTTCACTGGCCTTAGACACATCTTCATATAATTACTCTAACTCAAAGCCTTTCTCACACTTCTTTAGTAGCCAAAAATTTCATATCATTTTCTTATTTTTCCTTCCAAGACTGCATTTCTTTCTTTCCAACAAGGCTATCTTCTACCATAGCTCTGATACCATGTTGAGAAATCCATTAGGGTGGAAAGTTAATTGATTTCTTTTACTATGAAATTATGTTGTGATTTTTATTATTAGATATTCTTCTTTGAATTTATTTTGTTCTTATCATCAAGATTAATGCTAATTAACAAATAGAGGAGGACACAAGATGTAGGAACACTATCAGGAAAAAACCCTTATGTAGGGGAAAACCCAACCAATAATTCTTCCTTTAATAGATTCATACAAAGTAGAGATGACCAAGACCCTCATAACCTAAACCAAAGGCTACTTCCATTCATCAAGTCAACATTGTCACATCATGCTTTAGTTCTGAGTTCTGTATTGGATATTTCTTTCCACAATACTTTGTTATGGTAACATAATTATGCAACCCTTAACTTCGGTACTATGTTTTAGTCCAACAACTACGTCATGCTTCAGTTTTGTGGCATCTCAATTATACTTTAGTCCTGTGAAAGTCCCAAACAAGCTTCGATCACATAGCAATAGTATCATACTTTAGTTTTGTGGTATTCCAAATGTGCTTCGATCCTGTGGTGGTAGCACTCAAATGATGACATAATATGCTTCGGTCTTGTAATGTTAGCACACATATGATAACACAGTCCTTCAGTAAATTTAGGTCTTGTAATGATAGCAAACACAGTGATGTAATAAAGTCATGCCTTGGTCCTATGGTGGTAGCCCAAGTTTTGGTGCTGTGGAGGTGGCCCAATCTTCGGTCTTGTCGTGGCATCCATGTGGTGGTGGTAGCCTAGTCATGCCTCTGTCATCTTATCCGAATTATCTTCCATTGTGTTACACCAAACTTATATCCTTTGTATCCTTGTTGAGCGAAGCCTACATGCCTATATATAGTTGTTTGCCATTGTGAAATAAGCTGACTTGATCGTTTTGTGAAGCCAACTTCTAGATGGTTTATTTGGAGGGTGACTTGGCAAGGTGACTTGATGGAGGAGTACCTTGACAAAATAATTTTTATTTCAACTTAAATAAAGATCCTAAAGCCTACAATGGAGGCTTGACTGATGACAATTGACCCAAACATGAAATCCATGCTTTAACAAGTCAATTTAATTAATAATAAAATTTCTTTTACTTTATTTTGATAAATATATTTCATTATGACTCAAGTATAATTATGAAGATCTAACCTAGTTACATTCTTCAACATTAAGATGGTTCATGGGATTAGGAGGACAAAGTATAAGTACATGGGAAGAAAAGAAAAACACTTTATGACCAAATACAAGGATTATTGCAAGGCAAGAGAGACTAGAGATGAAATCTTTACAGTGACTTAAAGACCATATGAAACTTTGGAGAATTATGCTAAATGTATTCAGTTCAACAATAAAAGGTCAACAAACTGCAAATTGGATGATAAATAACTCAAATTAGTTTTGTTGAGAGGAGTTAGAGAGAAGTTGATAGAGCCCTTAAATCTTATAGCTACTGGAGATGTTTATCAACTCACATATGAAGAGATTAGGGAACTATTTAAGAACTACTCAAGAGAAAACACGAGGAAAGGTAGAGGAAAGAGAAGTTCAATAACTCCTACATCTAAGAATAGTTCAAGAGTAACCAAAGTTGAGATTGGAAATTTATTAGTAGATATGAAAGCTGATATATTGAATTCATTAACTATGTAGTTAGATGCTTTACAAACAAATAAAAAACAAGAAGATAATGAAAAATATTTCGCTAATACCTGTCCTCGATGCACCAAGAAACATCCTAGGAATTAGTGTCCGTAAGTTGTAGTAGAAGTTTGTAGCATTTTTTCTGAAAATCATAATTTTAACAATTGTCCACAACTTCTAGGGTTGAAAGTTGTTTATCAGATCGTTGATCTATTGATTTATCTATGATTTTCTAAATAGATAATTACTTCTAGTGATTGTTTAATCAATTTTATTTCATGCCACGTGTATCATTATCAATTATACATAGAAAATCTCAATAATAATGCAATAATAACAGTAGGATCATAAAGAGACAACCAAGCAATATGGAGACAACAAATTTTCCTTGGGAAAACTCAATTGGGGGGAAAACCCAACAAACTTTTCTTATAGGGGAATTATTTCTTCAGTAATAATTACAATTCCAAAAGTACTCTTGACCTCTATGTCAAAAAATCATTTCAAAGATATTAGTCAAATATTTTCCTTTAACTTACAGGGAATAACTATTCACAATGAACACTTTTCTTCAAACAGTCACGAGAACAACAGATAAGCATCCTTCAAGCTGACTTGCTAGTATTTCTGCAACCCTAAGACACTTTAGTTTCTTTTGTATTTTTTTGGTCTTGATTGTTCACCTCTCGAGGCCTCTCGACCCTTTTGTAATTCCCTTGAAGCTTTTTGACACTCTTGTGATAGACTGAAGCCTTTCGACCTGTTACTAGGGCTTCACATTAGGGGACTTTTGAGGTCTAAAATGGGACTCCTAGGAAAAATGTACGACCAAAATAAACTTTATAAGAACCAATAGGATTTAAGATGATGATTTCAACCAAGGGGGATGATTCACTATTTTTGGAGTAAAAAGGTAAAAATAAAAAATAATAATACTAAAATAATAAACTATTTTTTTCAACTTGTATTTTTAACTTGTCTCCCTAAGGTTTTACTTGAATTTTGAGTGAGACTACTCGTTGGATGCAAAATTTTATTCCTCATCCAAGAGTACCCATGTTGCATACTTTCGATGGACCTTGCTACATGAAGAATGAGAAATACATAAAAAACATGATAGCAATCACATTTTTCATGTGTTTCTCATTTTTCGTGTAGTAGGGTCCATCAAAAGTATGAACATGGGTACTCCTTGGACGGGGAATCAAATTTTGCATCTAAAGAGTGTTTCTGCTCGAAATTTGAGTAAATCCATAGGGAGATAAGTTGAAAAAACGAGTTGAAAAATAGTTTTTTTTTTTTTTGTTCCCTCTAAAATTTGATGATGTAATTTAATATTATTTTATTATTTCCACTATTATTTTATAATTTCGTTAGGAGGATCATTTTAGACCTCAAAATTCCCCTAATGACCCTCTTCCTAAGGTAACGCTGAAACTCGAAATTCTTTCTAACAAAAACTAGAACATTCCAAAGTCATCTCTTTTCCTCCCTTGTTTAGAAGACATAATACTTGGTCCTCCTCCAGAGATCTACCCATCATTCATACATAGATAAATCCGACTTGTCTTGGAGATTTGTGGCTCTTCTTGACTTGCTTGACTTCTAAATAATGATGAATCGAATTGGTCAAATGAGAGGGTTGTGTTATCTATATATATTGGTCACACGGGGTGAATTTTGACGAAAAGTCACACCCCTTCATATGTGGGGCCGACTTTACTCTTGGGGGCTACATAAAACCCAAGATTAGTAATATAGATTTTTTGTTTTGTATAGTTTTCCTTGGTCGACTTACGAGGCCTCTCTAAGAAAATTGTCCTTTCTAAGAAAATTTCATGAGCTCATGGGAAATTTAGTTATTCACATGCATGTGTTTATAGATCATCCCATCTTCTGGGGTAATTTGCCAAAGTACTTTATGGCTTCTATAAATTTCTCTTGGTCAAATTCCATTATGACCTATTCAAGTCCTTTTGGTAGCCAAGTCCATCTATCTTCTAAAAAATTTCCATTCACCTAGCCAAAGCCCATTGTGGCTTTTCAAGTGAATTCCATTTATCTTTTCTGGTCAAAGTCCATTATGACCTAGCCAAGTTCATCTGGCAACCAAGTCCATCTGGCTTCTAGAAGATTTGCCCAATTTTATAACTTGCCTTGGAGTCATTCATCTTTGGTCAAAGTTCATTATGACCTAGGCAAGTCCATTTGGGTTTCAAAAGATACCTTGTTTTTCATTAAGGACATCATTACTCCCACTTAATGGGAAAGTACATTCCGTCAAGTTTTCTTTCGAACGTTAGTAGTTTACTCATTTGTAGATGTGTTTTAGAGCTTCATTGCTCCTTTTTGCACCATGTCTTGAATAAGATGACTTGGCCATGTCTGTCTTGTCCTTTTCATGATTTGTAATACAACCGCAATATATAGAAATATGATTTCAAGGATATCAAAACTGAAGTAGTTCCCTTAAGATGCTCTTTTGTCTTCCACACTATCTAAATATTTAGCCTTTCTTCACTACCACAAGTATTTATACTTTGTTGCGATCCACTGTATTTGTCTTAGCTTGTTCATATATTTTTCATGATGTTTCTTGCAAATATCAAGCTTGGTGCCAACCAAAGACTTCAAAGATCCAATCAATTTCCTGTAAAATCAACCAAATTTGTATTCCAATCCCAAGAAATAATGCGTCTATTCTTATTTTAAACTTCGAGTCCAACTGAAGCAGATCCTCGCGGTAGTTCTTGTTGCTCCCTCTATCATTGAAGTAAATCTTCTTGCCTTTGTTATGTAGGCAAATCCTTTTTCCACTACTACATTTATGTAAGCAAGTCCATTTGCTTACTTGACATGGTTTCTTCAAGTAAGGCATACTGCTCTTAGAGATCTTCCATCTCCGAGCATTTTTTACAATCTCAACCCTTGGCATCCTTTTAGAGAGTTGGTCCTTCCATCTTGACTATTTACATCAATACTGGAACCCTTTTGGTTACTTGTCATTGTCCTAGATGTAAAAGTTCTTATTATTCTTGAGCTCTAAAGCAAAAAAAATTTAATCCTTTTTGTTCTCTCCCTCTTACTTGGGAGATCTTTCTTGTCACACAAACTATGTTCTTTTAGATGTTTAGAATAATTACTTGGGCATCTTTCAAATGTACTTGCAATCCTCAGTAAGGAGGTCATGGAAGAAACAATTATAACCAAGTAAAAATACAAAGACAAAGATATTGTCTAAGGAATAAAATAATAATAATGATCAAGTGAGAAAGATATGAATTACTCATCTTTTTATGAAGTTGTCCTTTTGAGTTTTTGCTTCTTTGTAGAAATTAATCTATGTAATATTTATCTAGTTTATGCACCCTTCTTCCTTGCATTAAGCATTCCAAATCCAATTCTAGGGTTTCAACCCACAAACCCTAGAAATTACAATTCCAAAATTGCTCTTGACATTTGTGTCAAAAAATCAGGACAAATATATTAGTCAAATATTTGCTTTAATTTATAGGGAATCACTGTTCACAGTGAACACTTTTCTTCAAACGATCATCAAAACATCAGATACGCATCCTTCAAGGTGACTTGCTGGTCTTCTTTCAACCCTATGGTGTTAGAAAATTGGAAAGATATAAAGATTTTCTTTTGTTGATAATTACTTGTGATATTCTTATTGTTGGCGGGAAAAATTCCCTAAGGCAAGGGTTGAAAGCCTCAACAAAGTAGAACAAAGTAATCAACAGAGAACAATCAACATTAGGGTATTTTTGAGGTCTAAAATGGGCCTCCTAAGAAAAATGTACAACCAAAATAAACTTTATAAGAACCAATAGGATTCAAGATGATGATGTCAACCATGGGGGATGATTCACAATTTTTGGAGTAAAAAAGTACAAAGATTAAAAAATAATAAAATAATAAAACTACTTTTTCAACTCGTATTTTGAACTTATCTCCCTAAGTTTTTACTCAAATTTTGACTGAGAGTACTTGCTGGATGCAAAATTTAATTCTTCATCCAAGGCGTACCCATGTTGCATACTTTCGATGGACCCTGCTACACGAAAAATGAGAAATACATGAAAAAATGTGATTGCAATAATGTTTTCCATGTATTTCTCATTTTTTGTGTAGCAGGGTCTATCGAAAGTATGCAACATGGGTACTCCTTGGATGAGGAATCAAATTATGCATCCAACGAGTGTTTTCGCTCGAAATTTGAGTAAACCCATATAGAGATAAGTTGAAAATACGAGTTGAAAAAATAGTTTTGTCTTTTTTCCCTCTAAAATTTGATGATGTAATCTAATCTTATTTTATTTTTTCCACTATTATTTTATAATTTCCTTAGGAGGACCATTTTAGACCTCAAAAATCTCCTAATGACAAGCATGTCAAACATATGAATTACCAAATATTGATTTGAAAACATACTCAGAGGTCCTACATTTGATGATGTTCTTGTAGGGTCCAAACCCTCTGCTTCCTCCAGAATGAGCAAACCTACGAGTCAATTCATAGAAGCATATACATAATAGATAATTCGATCTGCATACATAAAAGATATGTTATATCATCATATATAAGCATATAAACTACTATTCATGAGACAATAACATATCATAAACAAGACATGAACTTCTTTATTAATTAACAACAATACGTACAAGAAAGTATAACTTGATCCAGGCCAAATGAATCGACGAAGCCTTTCTCCGGATCCCTCCAGCCTGAGCCATGAAGACAACCTCTCTAACACGTGCAAGGAGATGCTCTAAGGATGATGAACATCTCTGCAAAGGAAACCAGGGTTTCCTAGACACTGAGAGTGTAGGAGGTACGAGAAGACCAAACTTGATCTGGGAGAAAATTAGGTATAATGTTGATAACCCTTCTCTTGTATCAATTAGGGCTACCCAAGGAGTGTATATATACCATCTGAAATTGGTTAATTCAGTTGTGCCATGGGTTCCTGTAGGTGGGATCTCAGTAAAACTCGTAAACCCCGCTTGAAAAATATAATTTTATTTTATTTTTTCATATTTTAAAAGGTATATGCATGTGCAGTGTTTTAGGACCTACGTATATATGTGATTTAGTGTGGGCCGAGTCGTGTATGGAATTTGAAATATTATTTTTTAATATAAAGTCAAGTCTGTATGGAAAAAGAGATTTCTTAGGGCCATAAAAGATCATAAAGTCTACATGAGTGCTAAATGATGCTATAACAAATGCCCCCTAATATATGAGGTAAGAAGGGGTACATGATCGCAGAAATATGTTAAGTATAGAGAGATGAGTCATTCAAGAACTCAGGAAGAGATCACCATATTCCATCCCATCAAATACATGTGGAAGGAGTCAGAAAGAAAACTCATGTTTGAGGCGGGCATACCCATGCTCAGAAGTAATAAAGCATGTCTGCTGATAAAGTATAAAGAAGATCTAGAATGTATACATAAGTGAACATAAGCAGTTGTAGAATACATAATGAATAATCAGATCATAGCCGCAAAGGAACACAACAGAGCTATGTCTCAATATCACATATAGAAGAATATCCGATTAATGATGCTAGAAGACCGTATGATCAATGATGCTACGTAACTGATCCACATAAAAGTACCAAGTCATATAGGTGGAATAATGGTACTGCATAAACTCGGGCGCCAACATATAAGATGCTGCTTTGAGGGATTGCAACATATAAAGTTGGGAGGTGTCACTGGAAGAGAACTGAAGGAGCTGTCAAGTGAACCAAGATCCTGACACAACCCGAGGTATTCATCGACCGCAAATGGTACATTTTTACACTATGGGAATAAATGAGTTGAATTCGACCATGTGAGAAATCGTTTGATTACCGATCATTGATGTATACTATTAACAAATGTGATACAACTCACTAATAATGCTAATGTTTGTCAAGGTACCCCAATACAATCTAGCAAGTGCGAATAAATGTAAAGTCGAACACTTGAAATAATATATCAATAAGGGGACATTGATGTATTCTCACTGTCGATAAAGAAGGAGTCTATCACTGATGAATGCAAAGCTTAAGGTACTGAAAAAGGGACTCTAGACCTTATCCCTAGAGCAATGAGTTGGAGTCGATGGGAAAAGATCTGCTGGAAGGAAGGCATTAAGGCATCCCACATCAACCAATACGAGTGTACTCCGCAAGTCAATAATTTGGAAGAACTGTGATGAAGAGAGATGAAGTAACCATTTCGAAGTACATTTCTGACATAAGCAAGATGTGGCTAGCGCACGACAGAAATCCTCTGAACCAACCAATAATGAAAGATGACACAGAGGTGTGGAATCCACCAATAGGGTCAAATGGAAATCAAGGTACTACATGAATCCCAATGTGTGATAATGTAAGCTGGGGTTGAACACAAGGGAAACCACTTAGCCAAAGATCCGTAATACTGATTGTTGTTGAGCATAACATCACCTGTCAATGATATAAATAGGGTTAGGGTGCAACTCTAGGTCTACTCTTAGAGAAATTTGTTGGAGTCGATAAGAGCAAACCCACCAGTAAGAAGTCAATGGGGACCTTCTTAACCAACATGAGTGAAGGACCATGTAGCTAATGTGATACTGAGAATAACTTGACAGACCAGGTATGCCGACAAAAATGAGTCAAGAGACACCGCAGTGTTGGAAAATGTAACTAGGTTAGGTCTTCATTTAATGTATTTGAGTCATCATGTAATGTACTTGTCAAAAGATTAAAGAAAATTATTATTATTATTGTGACTTATTAAAGCATGGGCTTCATGCTTGGGTCACCATGTTTTAGGTCAAAGTCCCCATTGAGGACTTCTAGGATTTATTTTGAGTCAATAGAGTCTTTTTATTTTTAAAGAGACCGCTCTTGGGCTTTTGAATCATGAAAAAAGGTAAGTATCGAGTCAAATATGATTTATGTATCCTTCACACCATGTCAGCCTAGAAGAAGATCAAGTCGACCTAAGGAAGCTATTCGACCTCACATGGAGCCTATAAATACAAGCACAATGAATTCATTTGGAGCATCACTCGCTCACAAGAAGTTCAATATCTCTTGTAGCTGGGAAAAGTGCGAAGTTTGTTGTCGGGGAGCCAAAGTGAATGCGAGTTTGGGAAAGTCTAAGGAGAAAGGGAAAATCTAAATTTTGGCGCCTCTTTCTCTTTGTTTCGTTCTTTGGATTGGGAGATCGATGTCTTCCAAGTTTCACTGTTGTTGGAAGCTGTCAGTTGTCAGAAGCTGCTGTCTAGTCGAAGTTGCTAGAAAGGGGTCGATATTCTGGAAGGCTGACTTGGTGTGGAGGGAAGGTCTGGTCTTTGTCTAGGGTGAAGAGTCTCAAAGAATACTATTGAAAGGAAGAATTTCTTGACTGGGTTTTCCCCTCGAGGGGGGTTTTTCCCTGGCATAATGCCTACATTTGGCGTCTCTTGTTTTATGTGCTGTTGCTTTGGTAATTGCTTAATGAACTAAAAGAAAGAAGATATAAATAAGCATAATAATAAGAAACATCACAAGTAATTATCAAAAATAAGAAAATCTTTCCACTTTTTTGATTTTGTAACATGGTATCAGAGCTTTGGTGAAGAAGGAAGTAAAAGGCAGTCTCAAGCACTTGATTAGGGAACCATTCAAAATGACTATCTCAGTGGAGGAATCTACTATATTCGAGGAAGATGTCTAACACAATCAAGGGAGAGAACAAACTTGAAGGTGCCTCTAACTACAGGTCATAAGAAGAGAATTGACCTAATCCTTGAGAAGAAAAAGGTATTGGACTTGGTCAAAGGAAAAGTAAAGAAGCCTATAGAGGATTCCAGTGATGTTGACAAAGTGAAATATAGGGAATTAGAATTGGTGGCCATGACTCTGATGGTAGAAGGAATAAAGGACAACCTTGTCCCATTCATAGCTAACATCGATCATGCTCAAGAAATGTATGAAGCCTTGTCAAAGTTATTTACTATTAAGAACATTGGTCAAGTAGCAAGTTTGAAGAATGAGCTAAGGACCACAAAGATGACTAAAGAAGACATTGTGGCATCCTTCTTTGTGAAGATAGCTAGAATCAGGGATGATCTCTTGGCCATTGATGAAATTGTTCCAGACAAAGAACTCGTGATCACTGCTCTATTAGGATTGCCATCCTCTTGGGGTGCATTTGCTGTAGGTCTTAACAGTTGGAAGGAAGCTCCCACTTTTGAAGAACTATGGACTGCCTGTAGTCAGGAAGAATTAAGGATCTCATTAGTTGCCAATCCTGAAGGAGTATCAAATGCCTACATTGCTCAACATAAAGGAAAGAAATCGAAAGGACCAAGGAAGAAAGTTGACATGTCCAAGATAGAATGCTATCAATGCCATAAGAAGGGTCACTACAAGAGTGATTGTCCTGACAATCCAAAGAATAAGAAGAGAGATAGAGATCATGCTAACTTTACTGAGGAAGGAGACTCAAAGAAAGCCAAGCTCAAAGAATTTGACATTAGGGACTTACACTACTAAGTCCTTTGCTTATAGCTTTAGATATCTTGTTTTATATGTTTTAGAATTTATAGGTTTTTAACATATTTTGGAAAAGACATTTTTATTGTTTTTATAAGTTTGTAGGTATCCCTCAAGCTTTGGAGGGAGCCCTTAACAACTCCCTAAGATAGGTATCTCATTTCCTTCCAGTTTTTGGTTTCATATATTCATTTAATTTTGATTATATTAATACTAATCACCATTCTTCCTCTATTGCCTTGATTAGGAAAACATCTGCTATATTCTCAAGGAGTATGAAAGAGGACCTCTCAAAACAAGTTTGTCAAAGAACAAAGGCATGCTTTAAACATTGATTTTTTTTTTTTTTTCATTTGACAATCTATTACTAACATTGTTGTGTCTAGCTATATTGAATCATTGTGATTCTTGTTTTGGGTGATTAATCACTTTGATAAATCTACCCACCCCACTCATATTCGTAACTGATTTTGTAGAACGCTAGATAGGTTTTGGAAAACCCTAACCTAAGGGTATGCTAAGGTGAATGCTTGAAACCCTAATCTGCTTAGAGTTATCGAGAAATTTTATTTGAAGTTCTTG
This sequence comes from Pinus tabuliformis, assembly GCA_031772625.1. Taxonomy (NCBI): domain Eukaryota; kingdom Viridiplantae; phylum Streptophyta; class Pinopsida; order Pinales; family Pinaceae; genus Pinus; species Pinus tabuliformis. Next base: position 100,080,155 of record CM062818.1, on the reverse strand, counting down.
TTGATGGTGTCGTGTTTAGGATTTTGGTATGATTAGGAAAACCTAACTTTTCAGGGTTGAATGATGAGGTGTAAAATCCTGAACCTTTGAAGTTTTGGTAATTTTTGGGTTTTCTATGTTCCTATACTGAAACCCTAACTCATTAGGGTTTGGTGGAATATGTAATCAAGACCCTTATAATATCTTAGAAATGATTTCCTTGGTATTTGTGTGTTTGTATGATCAAACCCTAGTCTAATCAAGTTTGTTATATGTCTATTGATATTTGTGAAGTTGGGTTTGACTATCACATGATATGAAATGCCTTTGCATGATGATGAATCCCTAGGTATATATAGATATGTCCTTTTGGTAAAATCCCTAGCTTGGTCTAGGTTAGATGTATTAATGTTGTTAGACATATGATATGCTTATGTATGATTATGAATTTCTAGATATGTGTGTTGACCTAGTTATTGATGGTCATAAGTCTTAAGAGTTAATGGAAGTCCTTGTTTGAGATTCTAGGATGATGATATTTGGAAATCTAGGGTTTGCAACTAAATCCTAATAGTAGTTACATTGTCTAGTATGTGTGATATAACAATATGAGATCTATTTATTTAATGATTGTTGAGATTATGAAAATGAAATTCTAAGGTTTTGGAGTTGGACCTTAGTTAAAGTAAAAATCTCTGATGTATATATCATAATTTGATATTTGTGTAAGATTGTTGAAATCTGAGTTTTGGTTGGGATTAATGGTTCAAAAATCTAGGGTTTGCAACTAACCCTAGTGGAAGCTCGTCATGTTAATGACTAGGTTGTGATTGGTTTTGATTGACTCTTTTGTATGAAATCTAGGATTTGTATGAAACCCTAATGAGAAATCTAAGATATTAATTTATAAAAGTTGTTAGATGCTTTGTAGATCTATATTTGTTTGAATTGTTGCTAGGATTTGTTATATGTTGAAGTAAGGTATGTCATACCTTTGGAAGGAACATTGAAACCCTAGATGGAATGAAAATTGTTGTGAAGTAGTCTAGGGTTTGTGACAAAGTCCCTAGCAAGATGTTGAAGAGTATATGTCTCTTGTTTGTAATTAAGACTGGTGTTGTGGGAGGGAACACCTTAGGGTCTTGGGTTGAAAACCACAACAGAGCGGAACGCAAACAACAACAAGAAATGTTCAGACAGACGATCTAAATGCTTATACTACTGAACTGGAAAGAAGTGACCTTACCCGGAGGTCCTACATTTGGGTAGATCCCGCAGGGTTCAAACCCTCTGCTTCCTCCAATGCCTTTGAAACCTATAAATTATCCAAGCAAAGCATATACAATAGCAGTAACATAAAGCATATTCATGATATATATGTTAGATCATATAATCAAATGAACAATTACGCATTAGTATAAGATTTATAAACAAAACTTGTAAATTATACAAGCAAAGCATATACAACAGCAGTAACATAAAGCATATTCATGATATATACATTAGATCATATAATCAAATGAACAATTACACATTAATATAAGATTTATAAACAAATCACAACATGTATCAATGCATAAACACGATAAATATTAGGAACAGAACAACATTTCTTTATTGATGTAAGCTACAAGAAATATGGAAAACTACAACCTGAGTCTTCCTCTAGCTCCAAGCGGAACCGTCCTTTGGATCCGTCCTGTCCCGGCCTCAGCAATCTTCCTCCATCAACATACACAAGGATATCACAAGAGGGATCAAGGATATCTCAAAAGAGGAAACAAGAGTTTCCTAAAGCTTGGGGAGTGCAGGAGGCACAGGGATTTTGTCAGACTCGATCAGGGATCAATCAACTATAATATCAATATCTCATCTCTTCCCCTCCTTAGGCCTTCCCATGGAGGTTTATTTATACTTCTCCAAATTAGTTTTTTTAGTTGGGAAACAGTTGGGCCACGGGCTATAGTAAGTGAGTAACAGGTAAAACTCGTAAACTTTGCTTGAAATTAAGGAGATTTATTATTTTTAAGTGTTTTAACACATATACGCAGGTTGGGTATATGCTGATCCGCATGTACATGCTTTTAACACAGGGCAAAGTAGCGTATAGGAAATAAAACACCATTTTTTAGATTTTGGACCAAGTCTGGAAAGGAAGGGTTGCCTTAGGCCATAACGAGAGCATTAGATCTACCAAGAGTGGTAAATGGTGCTATAACAGATGCCCCTAATAAATGAGGTCAGAAGGGGTACATGATGGCAAAAATGTATTAAGTGTATAGAAGGAAACATGCTGAGATCGAGGAGGAGTTCACCAGAATTCAGCCTGCTAAACCAGTGAAAGAGATCATAAAGAAACTGCTGTCTGAGGCGGGCGTATGCTTAGATATAGTAAAGCATGTTCACATGTCAAGTACAAAGGCAGATCCAATATGCATACAAGTATAAAGGAACTGATAATACATAATGGATCATCTGATCATATCCAAGTAAGTACATGTCTGAATATCACATATAAAGAACTGATCAATGATGCTGAAGTATGAAGTTGATCACTGAAGTCATAAAGCTGATCCAAAAAGTACCAAGTCAAATGGTGGAATAAATGGTACTACACTGCAACTCGAGTGCCAACATATAGGATGTCGCTGTAAGGAACTGCAACATATAAGGTGGATGGTGTCAACTAGCAAAAACATGAGCAACTGAGAAGTGAAACAAGAAATGCTGATGTAAACCCGAGGTCTTCACCGACCATTGTGGTACATTTCTACACAATGGGAATAAATGATCTGAAGTCGACCATGTGAGAAATCGTTTGATTACCGGTCATTGATGTATATTGTTAACAAACACGAGACTACTCACCAATAATGATGATGAGAGCTAAGTTATCCAGTACAATCTAACAAGTGTGAATAAATGAGCTGTAGTCGAACACTTGGAAGAATCTATCAATCAGGAGACAATAATGTTTTCCCACTGTCGATAGCGAAGGACTCTGACATTAATGAATGCAAACCCTAAGGTACCGCTAAATGGCCTCTAGATCTCTTTCCCAGATCAATGAGCTGAAGTCGATGGGAAAAGATCCACTAGAAGGAAGGCATTAAGGCATCCTTCATCAATCTAGCACGAGTGTAACCTGTAGGCCAATAATGTAGAAGGAATCAGACGAATAAAGATGTAGTAACCCAATCGAAGCACATTTCGACGTACACAAGATGTGGCTAGCGCACGATAGAAGCCCTCTGAACCAACAAATAATGAAAGCTAACACAGAGGCGAGGAATCCACCAATAGGGTCAAATGGAAACCAAGGTACTGCATGAATCCTAATGTGTGATAATGAAAGCTGATGCTAAACATAAGGGAAACCACTTAGTCAAAGATCCATGATATTGATCGATGCTGAGTACAAGGTGACTTATCAATAATGAAAATAGGGCCAGGTGCGGCTCTAGATCTACTTTGTGAGCAATTTGTCGTAGTTGATAAGAGCAACACCCGCCAATAAGAAGTCAATGGAGACTTTGTCAAACCAGCCCGAGCAAAGGACCAAATAGCTAATGTGATAACAAACATGACTTTGACAACTAGGGATGGCCGACTAAAAAATAGGTCAAGAGACACCGCAGAGAGGCTGACTCAGTTTTACTTCCCTTGAACAAAAGAACGACTCAATTGTGACTACATGGCAGCATATGATAACTTTGTATAAGTTTGTCATGCAGGAGGCATAAGAAAACTCTCCATATGATTGGAAGAGATAACCAATCGGAGGAGTACTGACTCAATAACAAGGTTAAGGCTCTCCTAAGTCAAACTAAAGCCCATCCCAATGGAGGAAAGACTTATTTTTTGAGTGCTTTGTTCAAGGGTGACACAACTGACTCGAGCTACCATCAAATATGGAAATAATGTCCCGTTCCTGCTCTTTTTGGAATATATATATATATATATATATATATATATATATATATGTCTTTTTCTTATTTATGAAGTCTGAAAAAGAATAAAAGAATGCTATAGTATAGTGGAAAGTGTTAGCGCAAGGAGTTACTCTTAGACTACAAAAGGAGTAAGCCTTACACATCATGATTTCATTTCAAAAGTTAAAAGGGTTTTTTGAGTGGTGGGATGGCTTCTGAAGGAGTTTTGAAATGATTGTGTTCCTCTTTAACTTTCATGCATTTGGCAAGCTGTGGAAAGCATAAATTTCATGGTTAAGTGAGTAATATAGGGGAGCAGAGGACAGAGAACAGGTAGCTGATAAATATCTTAAGAAACTGAGTATCTTAAGACAATCACTTCTACTACATAAACATCCTTGTAACAAACTCTGTTTCTTGGCAAGGAAAATAACAGTTAGAAAGTAAGAAAAAGTATAAAGTATTCCACAAATCCTTTGTGAAACTTTCACTAACAATTTCTACTTGAACTGATATTATGATTTTCAGAAAAGTGGATAGTAGATAAGTCATCATTAGATCCTCTTAATGATTTCTCACTCATACTATACTAGCTGTTGTAATTTATCATTTAAAAGATTAAAACAAGCTTAACAAGGGAGACAACAACTAGAAAGTAAAACATGTATAAAGTATCTCACAAATCCTTTGTGAAACCTTTACTAACAAGTTCTACTTGAACAATTTAGAGAAAATTGGATAGTAGATAAGTCATCAACAAATCGTCTTAATGATTCTCACTCATACTATACTAGCTACTGCAAATTTATAATTCAGAAAATTGGAACAAGGAAATAGACAAACCACACATTAGATATAACTTGAATCACAAAATCCTCCAGCATGAAGTGCAGAAAAAGCTATTTTATTAAGTTGAGTCTTCAGGTGAACCAAAATCCAACCCTGAAATGATATTTACAAAAGATATATATAGAGAGAGAGGCACCAACTCCAACTCTCCTAAATTTGTGGTTCCACTATTTCCTTGTTACATAGGTGTCTTTTAGACATTAAGATCATCTCCCATCGAATTGCAACAGAAAGTACAGGTGTAGATGAGAAGAATAGGAAGAATGACACTTGGTTGCTGGAAAAACTGACTGGCTATCCCTTTTGTTGTTGATTTTTATCTTTATGGTCTTAGCTATTAAATGACCATATGGCTTCATTAAATACAACCTTCAACAACCTCATAACTATCTTATATCCATCATCTTCCTTATACATATTGTTATGGGTTGTTGTCTTCGCAAATCTGGCTTGGAGGTTTTCTGTTGACAGCTTTATATTTATGTTGAAACAGGTGCTACTGGAAATTACAGTAATACTTGTAATAGCAAAAAAACTAGAAACACTTCCATGATTTTCGGTAGGATAATGTTTTCACCTCAAAATTTTAACATAAAATACTTCGAAACACCTGTATATGCTTGGATATTCTGAGCTTTAATCTTCATATTCAAAACTTTGACTTGATGTACAAAAAGGTATATTTTTTTAAAAGGAAAATTACCCTTTCATTGCATATGAGTTGCAGCCTCTGCAAGCTTATCCAAGTTTGTTTTATTTTTGGTAGTAGATTTTGACGTTATGATTTTCGCTGTGTCTTCTTTGATAATGGTCTCTTTCTTTTTTGCTTCTTTTTGGACCTTTCTTCTTTTGGAAGGCTCTGATGGCTGGTCCATGGGAGCTTTACCTCTTTGCTTCTTCAAATATCTTCTGATTTATGCAATTGAAGGATCCTCAGTCTACAACTTTGTATGCTGTTCACCTATGACTATTACCTCAGTTAATAAACTATGATTATTTAGGGCTTTTGATTTCAGTATGTATTTGTTTATTTCCCTAGTATGCCTCTTCCTAGCTCCAACAACTGGTTTTATTTCTTTTTTCTTGTTTTTACTTGTCCTTTTATACCCTGCTTCTCTCAGCGATTCCACATCAGAATCAAAAGGCTGGTTTTCTTGTTGCTGTTCATGTGCTTCCGGAATTTCAGGAAACACCTATGTTTTAGATTTCTCTTCAGCTGCAAGTTTTCTTCTCTGAGTTCTTGTGTAAACCTTAGGAAAAGGTCTAACAGGAGGAACCACTTTCATGTTTTTTGTTTTCTGGCCAGAAGTGCTTTCACCTTGTTCCTTTTTCTTTTCAGATCCAACAATTATAGGCTTCTCTTTGCTGCTTTTTGTACCTCTGCTTACATTTTCCTTCTTTGCCTTTCTTTTGGAACTTCCTTCAGCTGATGTAATTGATGTCCTTTTTGTCTGAACCTGTGTTGAAGAAGATTTAGCAATTTCTTGGGGTTTTGGTGCAGGTTGGCTTGCCCTGTAAAACAAGAAATGTTCCCAAGTTTGGTTTCTCTTTTTCAGTTCTTCTTCAACCAGAACCTTGATAATTGCCTGATGATACAGGCTGTATTTTGATGCTTCCTGGTGTGTTTGAATTCTGGCTGCCATTTTGGTCAGGCTCTTCAATATGAAATAGGGCAGATTAAGAGTCCTCATACCTGCAAAATGAAAAAGAAACCTCATATGGTAAAGAAATACTACTGTATACCTTCTCTCACAAGTGAGAAAAATCTTAACTAGTTTGACTGTTTCTTCCCATTCCTTCTTAAGATAATTGCTAGGAATTCCTTTGGCCTAGTTAGGATCTCGGTATTCATCTCTAATAAAAGCATTGAGATCTCCTCCTATAATGACTTGTCCCTTAAACCACTTTTCTCCTTCTTGGGGAAGGTTAAAAGCTTCTGTAATTGAGTGTTCTGAAACCTGCAATTTGAAACCAAAGATGGTAGCTTCCTGTCCATTGAAGGTTTGAGTAAACTCTTGGGCTACACCTTGATGTGAGCCTTCTAACCTGCTGCAGGGTGGATACCAGCCTGCCTGAACAAAAAATCTTCTAACACTTGGATTAGCATCAACTAGCTCAGCTCCTTGAGGTTCTATTCTCTTAAGCTTTCCACCTTTCATAGACTTTGGTGCCATATATATCTGCTTGCTTGTTATGAAGAATAGATGTCAACATATGGAAGCTTACCCAACAGATGTTGCAATTGGCTTGAATTAGGCTGCCTGAAAATCTGGGATGTGTTCTTAACCTCCTCAATCACTGTCTCCTTAGCTGAACTTCAGAAATTCGAAATGGTGAAAATTTCCTCCATTTTCGAATATTTGAGATGAAGTTTTGGTTCAATCTCCTATGCGTATAATCCTCCATGATTACATGAGATTTCATGTCATAATAGACAACAGGTAATAGTAATGATGAAGCCGAGTTGCTTTGGAGAGTCCAACTAATCTGCTATAGGTGGTTGTACGAGATTTTTTACAAATTTGGCAATTTTCCTGCTTTAATTCGGACTGGCCGAAAATTTTGGTAGCATATTACGTGGAACAGAAAGAACGACCATCGAAATTCAAACAAATGGTTGAGACTGACACTACAGACACGCTTAAAATTTTGGAAACACGAGTTATTTAAGATTTGTGGGGTAGGCAACAACTGGGTATGACTATGATTGACACCTAGCTAACACGATTAACCAAAATGATTAACCACTACCACTTGAATTGACTTAAAGTTTGTGACCTATCCAATCACGAAATCTCATGATTTGGATTAGATATTCCGCCATTATGAAACATGGACAATCGAAAACGGTTGCGTTTTTGGCTTTATTTTTTTTAAAACAGGAGACACTACCTAAAATTCCGGTAGCATAAAAAAAAAAAACAGGAACGAAAAGACTGTTCGAAAAACAGGGGAGACTATCTGAACAAGAAAATCGGGCACTACCGGAAATCCAGTAGCATTTTAATTTTTTTTGAAATTACAACATTAATCCTAAAAATTAAAAATTTTAAAACCTACTCATGACTTAGCCTAGAACAATGCTAACAGAAAGAACGAGTGTCGAAAAAGCAGATGCTCTAGTTCCTAGGAGGGGAACATTCCTATGCTCAATGCAAGGTGGCAAAACTAGTCAATGACACTCAAAGGAATGTTCTTTCCATTGGTAAAAGGGTGCATCAAGTTGCAGAGGCTAAGTGATTGCAAGGTTGATTTTGCAGAAGACATGGTCAAAAAGTGGCTTAAACACGAGTCCAAGTGAAGTCGGCTCAAGGCCAAAAGGTGAAAATAACCAATATGAAATGCAACAGTACAACTCAACACAAAGGAGCCTCTAAGGTATAAATCCAGAAAATAGCGAAGAAGAACAAGAATGAGTCTCCAACGCTTAAGTCATGGCGAGACTAAAGAGGACTCCCGAGCCTACTCAATATAGCAGCATGGGCAACATATGTCAGCGAGGATCTAACTAAGATGCCCATGTAAAGGTTGGCTCTACCATCACATCATGATTTTAAAAGTCGGTGAGTGAAAATGGTTTGTGAATCAAGACATGATGGGGTCGACCCTATGGCAAAAATATCGCAGTATGGAGGCTAGTATGCAAAATGCAACGGAAAGTGATATTCCCTAACCTATATGCCAGTAAGAAAGCGATACCTGCTATGACAGGTCTGTGGTCATGGGACTGAAGCAATTTCTCAAAAATGTCTCCAAAATATCTTGTAAAAACAACCCATTCCCAACACTCCAAGCCAAAAGGTCAAAAAGTCCATGAAATAAAAATCAACTTTAGAAAAAATAATTTTCATTTTTCAACCTATATAAGGACTTTTGGACTCACATTTTTTCCATTTGTGTTTTGAGCAAGGAGTTGTGGAGAAAACTCAAACAAACTTCCTCCGTCAAATTCAACCGTTCAAATTGCTTCAAATCTTCCAGGTAACCCTTTAATCATGCTTTTGATAATTTTTGATGCTTTCTAGATGTTTTTTCATAAATTTGACTGTAAGAAATTATGTTAAAAATTCCAACTCTGCGTACACACGGGTTGGATACAGGAAACTCGCGTATACGAAGGCCCTACACGTGACTGTGTAAAAAATGAACCCGCGTGTGGGTGAGTAAAAAATTTCAAACATTGATTTAATGATATGAAACATCTTTTTTGGTAGGATGACAATTACCTGGCGTGAAAGAGAGCACAGTGCCATTGATAACCAAGTGATGGAGGATCAAAACGCCTTAGATGCTTTGAGAGGATGCGGTTTGTTAAAATTCTTCAAAATGCCAAACATGAAGGCGAATACTCGATTGCTTGAGTTGTTGATTCACTACTAGAGTGCAGAAGATGATGCATTCATGATTGATCAGATGCCCTTGAGGATCGAGATAGAAGACATTTATTTCATTACAGGTCTTTCCCGAAGGGGAGAGAGAGTGCACTCAACTGGCAGGACGAGAGGTAGTCTCAGTGTAGAAGACTATGTTCGCATATATTGTCTTGGAAACCCTAAAAAGGTTGGAAGTCAGATTCCAATCAAGTATGTAGAGAGTTTATCATTGAGAATCCTACTATTTACCATAGCCAGGGTAAACGGTTCTGCTGCTCTACATCAGGCTTCACGTGTTTCCATGAGCCTAGCAGTGGATTGCCTCACTACTGTCTTTGATTGGTGTACACCTCTGCTAACCAACATGAAGAAACAACTCACTTCCATTCAGAAGGGTCAGACAAAGAATTTCAGATACAGAACTATCTTATGTTCGTTCTTTTTTGAGAGAGTACCTAGGCTTCGTCCCAAGGTATTATCTACCATCAGTAGCTCGAGAGATCGATGGATGGGCAGGTGGGCTGACTTGATGAAATGCCTAGGGGGCGGTGAGGTCCCTAGGACGACTTTTGATGACGAGTTTTTCCTTTGGTGGGATCAACAGGTCATTGTAGTAAAAAACTACCCCTATGTCGGAATGGATTCCCGAAGAAATCCAAATCTAGTATTGCCACCAGACGCAGCATGGGGTGCCATAGGTATAAATGATTTTTTAATTTTTTAATTTTAAAGATTTTTTGGGATTTTCAATATAAATGAATTAAAAATCTTTTTGATGAGACAAGACACTTACAAAATTTATTGATCATGTTTCAGATGTGGGACTAGTGAGACCTGATGGACTTCCTCGACATAGGCGTCGTGGAAGAGATGTCGAAGGGGCCGCAGCTGAGACTGAGAGAGTCCTCCATGCAATCAAAGAAACTTGGTGAGACTGACTCACCAGGTACCCATGGTGGCCATAGAGGACTTACTAGAGGAGATGCAGCGACGCATGGTGGGAGTACCACGGGACTGGGTGCGACTATTTCGGCGTGTGGCTAATGTCATTGTTTTCTTTCTAGCTATTCATCCTGAGCATGATCGCTAGATATATGATTAAATCTTTTTGTGATTAGAAATCATGATGGGTATAAGCCCAAATTTTGTAGGTCATTTTGTCCCGATTTTTGTATATTATTTTGGATGCAAACACTCTATTTATATATAGACGATTTTATGATGATCATATATACAGATGATACTTCGATTATTTTTAATGCTTTAATGTGATGAATGATTTATATGCCAATCCAATGCTTTATTAGCAATAAAATTTGCTAAGGAATTTTCTGATCGTGGAATGTGAACAAATGTTATGTAAACAAATGATCTTTCCAATAAGCCCACTCTCAGAAATTGACGATACAAATAGGGATCTCGTATTCGATAGATGTTATTCAGTTGAGATACCACCAGTTGTGAATCCAAATAAACTACTAATGAATCAATATCAAGAGATATCACTTCAGATAGTAAATTAATAACAATAGTGTATTCGGCAATATTATTTGAAGCAGGACCGATACATACTCCTCTCGAAACCATCAACTGGCCAGATGGATAATAAATCACCCAAGCCACAGAAGCAAGGTTCCGGGTGTGTCTATTGGCACCATCGGCGAACCCTAGATATATCAAATCGTCCATCAATACTTGCCAAAGCAGATAAAAAATATCGACATCACTAAAACCGATAGATAGATATGTACAATCATACAATATATACAAACAAGTAAATGCTCGACCGAAGCCTAAGCAAAGTACTTCTTAAGGTAGAGCCCATTTCTGGGCTCCGCCAACTTGTTTCCTTCAAAATCAATCAATTCATAGGCTCCCTTTTTCAAAACTCGCTTGACAATGAAGGGACCATACCACATAGACTTAAACTTGCCTGCCCCCAAGGCATCTTTGTCTTGATCGTAGACCAAGACAAGGTCGCCTTCAGAAAAATTTCTAGGACGGACAACTTTATCATATTGAGTTTTTACCCTCTTTTTATGAGCTTCATTTATTGTGGTGGCATCTCGACGCTGCTCATCAAGATGTTCCAAATGAACGAGGCATTCTTCGAGACTAGAAGTCTCAGGAAGAAGTTCAACAACTAGTTTAAGGGAAGGAATTTCACATTCTACAGGAAAAATAGATTCCAACTCATAAACCAATTGAAAGGGAGTAAAACCAGTGGTAGTTTTAACTGATGTTCGGTATGCCCAAAGTGCTGGGTATAACATGATGTGCCAATTAGATCTAGATTTGTTAATCGTCCTTTGCAAGATGATTTTAAGGGATTTGTTCATGACTTCAACCTGCCCATTGGCCTGAGGATAATACGAAGATGAATGCTCCTGCCGGAATCCCAACTTGAGAGTCAATTCAGACATCGGTTGATTTTGGAAATGACTGCCATGGTCAACGACAATCTCTTTAGGAATATCAAACTGAGAAATAACTTGATTGAAGAGAAACAAGGCCACTGATTTACTGTCATTCTTGAAAGTAGGCATGGCCTCATCCCACTTAGTAAAGTAGTCTACGGCCACAATGATATACTTGTGATTTCCTACTGAAGGCGGATTACAAGTAGTAAAATCAATGCCCCACTTTGTGAAAGGACCAACAATGATAATAGGGAAAAGCGGAGCTAGATGTGCACACATTTTCCGAGTATAAACCTGACAAGGATGGCATCCCTTGACCGCTTCAATACAATCTTTGAAGATCAAAGGCCAAAAGTAGCCTACCTACAAATTTTTTTGGGCTGTAGCAAGCCCAGATAAATGACCACCACAAGCTCCACTGTGGCAATCATTAAGCACTGACTCAGAGTCTTCCAAGGTTAAACAACGTCTAAGGATTGAATCAATCCCGCGACGATATAAAGTGTCACCTATAATAATATAATTTTTAGCAAGGTGACGCAATTTTTTATGCTCGTCCTTGAAAAAAGCGGGTGGAAACTTTGAAGTTTGGAGATATATAATGATATCTCCATACCAAGGATCTTGGGAGGAAATCAGAAATAGATGTTCATCAAGAAAATTTTCTTCGTGAACGATTTCTTCCTCACAAGGCAGCTCTGAGATCAACTCTGCAAATACTAAAGATTTCTTAGATTTAGCGGACAAGAATTCGAGGTCGAATTCTTGTAAAATGACAATCCATCTATTATGTTTGGTCCCAATCACTCGCCTATTGAGAACAAACTGAAATGGATTGACAACTGTTAAGACGAAAGTTTTTCGAAGCAAAATATAATGTCGAAGCCGCTGGACAACATGGATCGCTGCCAAAGCTAATTTCTCGATTGAAGAATAGTGCAGTTCGGGACCTACCAAGCCTCAGTTCACATAGTAGACTACATGCTCACATAAGGCATCATCTTCCTGAATCAGAACCATACCAATGGTTGATTCTGTTGCAGTGAGATACAAGAGGAAATCTTTGCTATAATCAGGTGGACTTAACAAAGGAGCAGAGGTTAATTCTTTTTTCAAAGCATCAAAAGATAGTTGCGTGAAATCATCCCTTAAAAATGGGACCCCTTTCTTAAGCAATCACATAAATCCTTTTGTGATCTTGGCATAATTGGCTATAAATCTCCTCAAGAAATTTGCTTTTCCTTGGAGACTCTAAAGTGGACGTATGGAAGATAGGGTAGGTAACTAAAGTATTGCCTCAACCTTGAAGGGATCTACACGAATCACATTTGTTGATATGATGAATCCAAACAACTAACCGGATGTGACTGCAAAAATGCACTTATTCGGATTCAACCAGATTTTATAAAAACGACATTGCTCAAAAATCAACCGAAGATGTGTAGGATGATTAATTCTCTTTCGAGAACAAGCAGCTAAATCATCCAGATATGTTTCGATAATGTGCTTGATGTCGTGAAAAACCTAAGATATGGCCCGTTGAAAAGTAGCTCCAAAATTTTTGAGGCCAAAAGGCATCTTTTTGTACGCAAATGTACCCAGGGACAAATAAAAGCTGTCTTGTGCTGATCTTTTGGATGGATAGTAAGTTGATTATAACCAAAGAATCCGTCCATAAACGAAAAAATCTCATTACCCGCACATTCATCAATGATTTGTTCAATAAAGGGCGTGGGGTAATTGTCCTTAGGACAAGCCTTATTTAGGCCCCTAAAGTCAATACATACTCACATCTTTCCTTGCTTTTTGTCTATTGGGACTGGATTAGAGACCCACTTAGTTAAAGAAATGGGGTATATGAAACCCGCCTTAAAAAACTTTTCGACTTCAGCTTTAATAGCTACTGCTTTTTTAAGATTGACCTGTCGAAGTTTTTGATGAATAGGTTTAGCATTTTCGTACGTCTTGATCTCATGCTAGACTATAGATGGATCTATTCTAGGCATTTCTTCATAATACCAAGCGAGCACATCACGAAACTCTTTGAAGAGATTGGTATAAGTTTGAATTTCTTTAGGGGAACAATCAATTCCAATCAAGACATTTTCAATGATGTTGGGATACCTGTTGAAAATAGCAACAAGAAATGCTAAATATAGAAGTGCTAAAAATAGCGTTGCTATACATAGCATTTTGGGATACATTCCAATTTTAGTTAGTCTCTGAACTAAAATTGAGAAGTAAAATTCGAATTTGATCTTAGCAACTGTTTGAAGAATAATTAATTAATTCATCTTGAGCTAATTAGTTGGAGAAAATCAAACATGAAGTCTATGTGAAGACATGCAACATTTTTTCCCTTTGATTGAGGAAGTTATCCCTTAATTAAAGTGATCAGGATGAGTTGTAATTTGAGTTGTAATTAGTTAGCTTAGTTAACTGAGTTAAGTCTAGTTAGATTAGTTCCAACAGTTTGTGAAACTGATTGTGAGTTCAGTTAGTTAATGCATGCATGCATATAACCACTGTACTTCAGATAACTGAATATTCTCTCATAAATAACTCATGCATGTCAGTTCAGTTAGAGACCCAATTGAGATCAGATGATGGGACAATGTACTATCAGTTGCAGGAATATTCCATTGAGGATATCTCTTGCATGCAGAAGGAATTCATTCCTTGGAGATTGTGTAGTTACTTATGAGTTTGGTGAGTTGTGTGAGAGGTCAATTCACACAGGTGGCAGCCAGAGGACCCAGGAGAAACTACACAAGGAAATAGTAGGCTTGGAGGAGTGAGGGAAGGCATATGTTATGTCTATTTAGTCTATGAGCAACATTGAGGGATTGTACTGAGAGCTGGATAGCTTGTGATCTAAAGCTTTGTGTAATCTGGACATATTTCCACTTGTATGATAATACAGAGATCGAGGTTTTTAACTGAGGCTTTCCCCAGAGTATTCTTCTGTGTTCATATGTGATTGATTTCTCATTCTCTATTATATGTGTTCTATTTGATCTTGCTCATAATCGATTAAGCTTCTGCAAGTTTGTTTGCAGAAGTAGATCAAGTATTTTACTTTAGTATATTGCATTATTAGGGGATCTACAGTGAGAAATTTCTACATGGTATCAGAGTAAAAGTGATCAGAACGGAGAACAATATACAAAGAAAGGAGAAGTTCGAAGTTTGAAGTTCCTGATTATAGAATTCGAATTCTTGTTACATCTCAAATTTCACCAATGGCGTTCAACGGTTTGAGACTCGAGTATGCCCTTGATGGTAGCTCGAATTATATAGCCTGGAAGTATCACATGGAAGCAGTATTAGAGGACAACGGTTTGAAAGAATTCATTGATCAAAAAGTTCCCAAGCCAGTAGCTGCTAATGCCCAAGAATTGGCGGAATGGAAGAAATGTGTGGCTAGAGCGAGGAGGATTCTTCTAGAGGGAGTTCGAGACCACATAGTCTCGAGACTCCATGGGAAGGAGACACATTTTCAATGTGGAAAACATTGAAGGATCTATATCAGAACAACATCGATTAGAGGAAGCTGGCGCTGAAAGACAATCTTCGGAAAATCAAGTGTGAAAAGGGTGACACAATCTATACATATCTGAACAAGCTCACCACCTGCAGGGATGAGCTTGGAAGTGTAGGGATCACGACAGCCGATGATGACATGGTGAGTCTTGCTCTCCTCGGTCTTCCTAAGAGTTGGCATAGCTACCAAGACTTGGTAAATGGAAGAGAGAAACTGCTAGATTGGGAATGACTTTGGTCGGATTTGATGCAGGAGGAGATAAGGAGAAGCACCAGATATGGATGTTCATCAAAGCAAGATGATGAAGAAAATCTAGCCTTAGCGAGTAAGGCGAGGAAAGGGAAAGGTAAGGCGTCCCATTCCAAATCTAGTTCTTCCCATGGTGGGAAGACGATTGACAAATCGAAAGTGCGATGCTTTCATTTTCATGTGGTGGGCCATTATGCTATAAATTGTCCACAGAAGAAATCCAAGAAGGGGTCAGATGGTGAGGCACTGGCCTCAAAGTTCAAATTGGATTTCACCCTCATCGTATGCATGGTTTCATCGATGGTGGGGTGTGTTTAGTACCTGGACAGTGGAGCCTCATTGCACATGACCGGTGACAAGAATCTTTTCAGTACCTTGGAGGAGAAGGACCTCCAGATGCGCATTGAGATGGGCGATGATGGAAAGTACCGTGTTTCAGGTGAAGGTACGATTGTGTTTCAGAGGGGGTATGGAGCTCCTCTCACCTTGACTGATGTAAAGTATGTGCTTGTTCTGAAGAAGAATCTTGTGTCATCGCTATGCTGGAAGACAAAGGCTATGATGTAGTCTTTAGTAAAGGAAAGGCATTCCTAAGGCATATCAGCACTGGACAGACCAAGAGGATTGGGATTTGAGTAAAGAATCTCTACAAGCTGGAGGTAGACGACTGTGCTGCATTGAGTTCCAAAGCAGAGTTGGTGCAGAGCCAAGATGTTGGTGAGCTATGGCATAGAAGATTGGGCCACTTGCACCATGGGGCCTTGAAGATCATGCAGCAGATTTCTACTGGACTTCCCAAGGGAAAACTGGAGCAAGTGGATACATGAAAAGGTTGTACCTTGGGTAAGTATGCAAAATCTTCCTTTCAGGATCGAGACAGTAGAGCTGGAGCAATCCTGGAGCGAGTTCATACAGATGTGTGTGGACCATTCTCTATAGCCTCCACCACTAAACAAAGGTACTATGTTATTTTTATTGATGATTTTTCTCGTAGATGTTGGATCTACTTTATGCAGAAGAAGGATCAAACCTTCTCAAGGTTTTGTGAGTTTAAAGCCTTGGCAGAGAAAGAATCTGGAAAGAAAATAAGGGCCTTGCGAAGTGACAATGGTGGAGAGTATGTCTCCCAACAGTTTAAGGACTTCTGTGCAATAGAAGGAATTAAACGAGAGTTGACGGCACCCCATAACCCATAGCAGAATGGGGTGGCCGAAAGGAAGAACAGATCGATTGTGGGAGCAGCGCGGACGATGTTGCATGACCAAAGCCTACCACTTCATTTGTGGGCTGAGGCATGCAATACAGCAGTATACTTGCAGAATAGAAGCCCGCATCGTATACTGGGAATGAAGACACCAGTGGAGGCCTTTTCTGGGAAGAGACCAGATGTGAGTCACTTCAAGATCTTTGGATCATCAATTTATTGCCATGTGACCAAAGATACCTGGAAGAAGCTAGATCCAACAACTGAGTTGGGGATACTTGTGGGGTACACTGATACACCCCACAACTATCGGGTGTTCTTGCCTACTAGTCAGAGGACAGTGGTACACAGAGATCTGAAGTTCGATGAGCAGAAAGCCATGCGAGTATCACTTGAGAGGGAGCTCAAGTTGCATGTAGAGGAGGAACTTTTGGTTCCTAAGGAGGAGGAGCCTCAGACTGATGCGAAGCAGCCACATGCAGAGGATCTAGGAGTGGAGACATCCACTCATGCAGAGTCTTCTAGAGATGGGCGAAAATGCTCAAGGGAAGTTGACAGATTGATGCTGGATGCGAGAGAGAATGTGGGACAACCATCTTCTCAGCGCAGACAGAGGAGGTCACCCGAGCGGTACACTGGTTACATGGCCCTGGTTGGGGAGTGTGTAGAGACCGAACCTTCTTCTTTTGAGGAAGCAGTGCAACAGCCAGTCTGGGTTGATGCTATGGTGGAGGAGTATGACTCCATCGTTCGGAACTGTGTTTGGGATGTTGTCCCAAGATTGGAGGACAAGTTAGTGGTGAGTTTCCGATGGCTTTACAAGGTAAAGCAAGCAGCTGATGGCAGTGTTGAGAAACATAAGGCAAGGTTTGTTGCCCGTGGTTTCTCACAGGTCGAGGGGATCGACTATGATGAGACTTTTGCTCCTGTAGCAAGGTACTCATCTATCAGATCGATGTTGGCACTATCATCTCAGATGGGTTGGAAGATCCATTAGATGGATGTGAAGACTGCGTTCCTCAATGGGAAGATTGAGGAAGAGGTGTACATTGAGTAGCCGGAAGGATTTGAGACCTTCAATCGTGAGTCGCATGTGTGCCGACTCAAGAGAGCTTTGTACGGGCTAAAGCAAACACCTCGTGCTTGGTACACCAGGATCGACAGCTATTTCACCGGGTTGGGCTTCACCAAGGGTGAAGCGGATGTGAACCTTTACCACATCATGGTAGAAGGTAAACCATTGATCATTGTTCTTTATGTTGATGATCTGATATTGACAAGTGATGATCAGTTGATCAAGTCTTGCAAGGAGGACCTTGCAAGAGAGTTTGAGATGAAAGACATGGGTCTTATGCACTACTTTCTAGGCATGGAAGTGTGGCAGAAGGATGGGGAAGTGTTTGTGTCTCAAGGCAAGTATGCCAATGAGATACTCAGGCGATTCCACATGGAGAAGTGCAAGCCCATGCAGACTCCTCTAGCTGGTAATTGGAGGAAGGAGGATGCTACTTCAGGTGAGGTAGTAGCTGCTACTGTTTATCGACAGCTTGTGGGTTCATTGATGTATCTAGTGAACACACGACCAGATTTGTGCTTTGCGGTGAACCAGCTGAGTCAAGCTATGGTTCAACCTACCAAGCTGTTTTGGAAGGCAGCGAAGCATGTGCTGAGATACCTCAGAGGCACATCTCAGTATGGATTGTGGTACAGACGGACAAAGGGAGTGAAGCTTCAGGGCTTCACAGATGCAGATTGGGCAGGGAGTCCATCAGACTAGAAGATCACTTCAGGAGGAATTTTCAACTTTGGTTCAACTATAGTTTCTTGGTACAGCAGGAAACAGAGGTCAGTTGCACTTAGCTCAGTAGAGGTTGAATACATGGCTACCAGTCGGGCAACATGTGAGGCCATTTGGATGCGAAAAATTCTATTTGGATTGTTTGGTCAGAGGATGGATCCAACTGTGATGTATTGCGATAATCAGAGTTGTATCAAACTCTCTGAGAATCCAATATTTCATGACAGGTCCAAGCACATCGATATCCGGTATCATCATCTTCGAGACTGTGTGGTGAAGAGGATCATGTTGTTGCTGTATGTTTCGACCGAGGAACAGGATGCAGATATTTTGACTAAGGCATTGTCAAAATGCAAGT
Organism: Pinus tabuliformis; assembly: GCA_031772625.1. Taxonomy (NCBI): domain Eukaryota; kingdom Viridiplantae; phylum Streptophyta; class Pinopsida; order Pinales; family Pinaceae; genus Pinus; species Pinus tabuliformis. The sequence goes on along the minus strand of CM062818.1, from coordinate 100,061,449 downwards.
TCGAGTTCCATAAAGACATGATTGGGGTGATAGATAATCCCTTTCTCATTGAGAGGGAGTGTTGAAAATAGCAACAAGAAATGCTAAATATAGAAGTGCTAAAAGTAGAATTGTTATAAATAGCATTTCGGGATACATTCCAATTTTAGTTGGTCCCTGAACTAAAATTGAGAATTAAAATTCGAGTTTGATCTTAGCAGCTGTTTGAAAAATAATTAATTGATTAATCTTGAGTTAATTAGTTGGAGAAAATCAAACATGAAGTCTATGTGAAGACATGCAACAGTTTTTCCCTTTGATTGAGGAAGTTATCCCTTAATTAAAGTGATCAGGATGAGTTGTACTTTGAGTTGTAATTAGTTAGCTCAGTTAACTGAGTTAAGTCCAGTTAGACTAGTTCCAACAGTTTGTGGAACTGATTGTGAGTTCAGTTAGTTATTGCATGCATGCATGTAACTACTGTACTTCAGATAACTGAATATTCTCTCATAAATATCAGAGACCCAGTTGAGATCAGAGGATGGGACAGTGTACTATCAGTTGCAGGAATATTCCATTGAGGATATCGCTTGCATGCAAAAGGAATTCATTCCTTGGAGATTGCGCAGTTACTTCTGAGTTTGGTGAGTTGTGTGAGGTCAATTCACACAAGGGGCAACCATAGGACGCAGGAGAAACTGCACAAGGAAATAGGAGGCTTGAAGGACTAAGGGAAGGCATATGTTGTGTCTATTCAGTCTATGAGCAGCATTGAGGGATTGTACTGAGAGCTGGATAGCTTGTGAGCTAAAGATTTGTGTAATCTGGACATATTTCCACTTGTATGATAATACAGAGATCGAGGTTTTTAGTTGAGGCTTTCCCAGAGTATTCTTCTGTGTTCATGTGTAATTGATTTCTCATTCTCTGTTATATGTGTTCTATTTGATCTTGCTCATAATCGATTAAGCTTCCGCAAGTTTGTTTGTAGAAGTAGATCAAGTATTTTGCTTTAGTATATTGCATTATCAAGTGATCTACAGTGAGGAATTTCTACAATTCCTAGAGATGTTCACTGGTACAGTTTGTGAGATAACAAACATATTACCTTTGACAGAAAACTGTGCTGGGGCCAAAGGGTTTAACACTGCATGAACATCCCTAGTATAAGGACTGGACAAACTTGACTCAACTCCCTGCAAATGAGGGAGGAAATACGAACTATGATGCAAATCATCCCAAGGTCTATCAACACCCATCATTTCTTCTAGAATTTCTTCTTCAGATGGTAAGACAGTATCTAAGCAATCCTGAGCAGAAGTTGAATCGAGGGTCCAGGCCAGAGCCACATCTCCATCCAGCTCCTCTGGTGAAAAAGGAGTAGGATCGGAGTCTGCAGAGTTAACAATAGACTGATAAGCAATTTCTGCTGCAGACATAGGACATGCCATTCCACTTACCTGCCCCGCACCTAATGTGGAGGTAGATGAGGGTAATGGCCAAGGGTCCGAAAAATAACGAGTTCTAAAGAACTCCCTTCGAAAAGGTCCCTTGGAGGATGAAATAGCATTAATTATAGGTATAGGAGCAGGTAGATCAAACGTACCCATTAAGGAAGAGTACATTCCAACTCCTAAATTCTCTATAGGCTGTTTGGGATTGTCCACTAATGGAACAATAGACTTAGAAGATGTGTGGGAGTCACCCAGAGAATAATCCATCTGATCAACCTTTACAATTCTCCCTTCATGAGGAAAGCAAAGGATGCGAAATAATGATGATACAATGGCATCCATCTCATAAATCCAATTCCTGCCTAAAAGGAGGTTGTAATCCAGATTCACATCAACTATTTCTACTTCAATATTTACCACCTTTCCCCCAACATAGATGGGAAAGGTTGGAATAATCTCGTGTGGCCTATGAGAATGACCATCAAATGCTGTCAACAAAGTTGGTGAAGGAACAACTTGAGGTGATCCAATAGCCTTCCAACATGACATGGACATTACACATGTGGAAGCTCCCTCATCAATAATAGTTCGAAAAATATTGGTCTCTCGATATGTAGATTTTATCTGGAAAGCCATATGATGCGGGAATCTCTTCTTGATGTTTGACATATCAAGTGTAATCACAAGAGAATTTTTTGGATCAACTGCTCCGATTGCAGTGAGTAATGCACTAATTTGCGTGGGGCATGACTAGAGTACCTCTAACGCTGACATAGCATAAGGAATCCGAGCGAGATCTTCTACAATCAAGTAGTTTTGGGTTGCCGTAGCATTAGGGTTAATGGTTGAGCATTTTGCGGAGCCTTCCAGCATTCGAGGTATAGACTCAACAGAGGGCCTGTCAATATGGAGTGGCTTTGAAGCATTGAAAGAAGACTTAGCCTTAGATGACTTTGATTCACCATAATCACGCGATCGCGTAGCAACGTCGATATGTGAACTCATCATGTAGACATTTGATGTATTGTCCCCTTCCTGGTTACCCCTTGCGGGGGTACCAATACTAGGGTTCGCGCCAGCCAGTAACTGCTTCCCTTGGGAAAAGGGTTAGTGAGGACAACCTGGGAGCTAGAAGACCCCTGCTGAACGATAAGCGTTGAGCATTTTGGATCTTAGGGCAAAGATGAGTCAAATGATCTCCATTGCACAACTTGCATGGAAATTTTATTTTTTTCTTTGATTCGAATTGGATCCATAAAGAACTGTCAAAGAACCATGACTGTATCAGGTCGGGACAAATCTCTAAAGAATCCAAAACAACGATCAAAAACACCCTGAACCAGTGGCAATGGCAGCCAGCGTGGAACGACGAGGACCTCGGTCAAAGCGCGCTGACCGAGGCCCATGGAGACTGCGCAGGAGGTCAAAGTAGCCCCTGGGAGCCCCGGATCGGGAAAATAAGGTGATTTTTGATGCACGATTAGTGCTTAGCGAACAGGGCCATAATGGAAAAGCTCGAGCATTCGGACGCATGGGGGAGTCGGAGAACCGTGGGTGGAAAAGCGAAAAGTGCTAAAAGGAAAAACGTGGGACCCACGCTCTGGAAAACCGGTAGTATTGATCGGGGCACCGTCAAATGGTAAGAGGTTTTGGACAAGAGCGGAGCGATTCCATTCATCGATCGATGCGTGGCAAGTGGAGGTGAGAGAAAACCACCGTTGATTGCGTGCTATCAGTCAAGCAAGTCAACCTCGCGAAACGTGCGTATGACGTTGGATCTGGGGGACCCAGATCGGACAACTGAGATCGCGCCCGATGGAGGAAGAGGAACCAATGAAGGAAGTCGCGATTTAGAAAGATTTGGAGTTCGTTTTGACAGCCACGGTGGAGAAAGACTTCATCCACTACGTAACTGAAGAAATGAACCACCGAAGCAGGCTGGTGCCGTTTAGCGGAAGACATGTGGCCACTCCCTGAGCGCTGATGATGACGTTGAACAGGGAACTCCATGCGCAACTGCAGAAGGTGAATCGACAGAGTCTGAAGAGGAACCAAACAGGCATTGGAACGAATGGCTAAAAGCCACGAACAGAGATAGAATACATAGTCGAAGTCGAGAGACGAAGAAGTGGAATAGTGAACCCAGAGAGGAGGACTGAACACAGAGAGACAGAAAACAAAGAAGAAGGCAGTAAAGCAAAGCAAAAAGAGACAGAGGGCCGAGCTGACCAAAGGCAGCATCAAGCACTCGAGGCTTGAGAGATCCGAGCCATCCTAGAGAGGATCTGTCCGGGGTGAGCACCACATTGGGCTCTCCCCTGTAGACCAAAGGTCACCGAGCTGGTAGGAAGAAGAATTCTGTGTACTCAAGCGGCTTGGGGAATCCAAGAACCACCCTGCCAAGCAAATCTGCTTCAGGAGAATTCATACTGAGTCCCTGTATTGTAATTCTCTGCTCAGGACACAATAAAAACAAGGCCACCACTGAAAGCTGGACCAGAGATGTAGCCTTGGAGAATAGGGTGAACTCCTTATTAATTTCTTGTGTTCTTGTATTTTCTTACTATATTTCTCTACTGTCTTTCCATTTAAATGTCTGTGTATCGACAATCTGATCAATCCGTTGCTTAAATAACACAGAACACACACCAACACATGAGTTTGTAATACCTTTGTTTAATAAATCTTCAATTGATGTCACTCATAGGGTGATTATCAGATCAAGTGGTATCAGAGCTCTAGGCTGTAAGGTTAGATAAGCTTGTGTTGGTTTAGCTGTGAATGCTCACTAGATCAAAGCTCAAATTAGGAGGAGGAGAGTTGGTGGAAACTAATCCTGAAATTGAGAGGGTCTATCCTTAGAAGACAATGTCAGAGGAAGGTTCTGTGGGGCCAGAGCCTCAATTCATAGAAAGTTTCCTAGCTATAAAGTCTATGGTAGAAGAAATGTATAGGGACTTTAGAAAGCATAAGGTTGAAGACTCCTCAGGTTCTAAACAAGATAAAGAAGAATATGATTCTCACTTCCATGACCATTCCAAAGGAAAGGGGAAAGAGGAAAGCTTTCTCACACCTCCTAATAGCCCTGTGCATAATAAGAAAGCATCTTTGATTAAGCTAGATGTTAAATTTGATTTTCCTATATATGATGGAGAGCTAAATGCTAAAAAGTTGGACAATTGGATTAGACAAATTGATGTGTATTGCAGAGTATAGAACATAGACTCAGACAAGAGTAAGATTCAACTGGCAAGCCTATGCCTAGGAGGCACTGCCTTGGTTTGGTGGGAAGGCAGAACCCAAGCTGATATGAAAAGACATGGTAAGACCATCTCTATCTGCAGTGAATTTATTGCTGCAATCAAAAAGCAGCTCTATCCATTGGCCTACATGCAACAAGCCATTATGAGTTGGCAAACTCTTTGACAGTTGAAAGGGCAAAGTGTGCAAGGGTATACTCAAGAATTCAGAAAGAGAGCATTGATGTTGGGTATCTCGTTAGACTCACCAGAGACTCTTTTGAAGTACATTGGTGGTCTACACAACTACATGAGGCATACCATCCTCATGTTTAATCCCACTAGTATAGTTGAGGTATCTGTACAAGCTACTCATCTAGAAGCTAGAGGAAAGAATGGAAATCCAGAAGTTGGGGGACCATCCCAACCCATTGTAAGCAAGAAAAAGGAGAAAAGAAAGCAGAAGTGGAAAGCAAGGAAGGCTAACACTGCACAGAAAAGCAAAGCTTCATGCAGTCATTGTAAAAAGGATGGGCATGATGATGAGCATAGTTGGATTCTGCGTCCAGAGCTGAGACCTAAGAAGTTCGAGGGCAAGAAGATGAAGGAAGCTGTAGCTATTCAGAAAGATTTGGGATCAGACTCAGGAGATGAAACAACTATAGCAGCCACAGGTATAAAAGGTTGACTGCTTTAGAGAATGCTGAAATCAAGAAGCAGGTGTAGGAGTTGCTCGAGAAGGGTTCATTGGACCTAGCACATCACCATGTGGGTCACCAATCATTTTGGTGAAAAAGAAAGATGGCTCGTGGAGAATGTGCATTGATTACCGAGCACTGAATAAGATAACAATCAAAAATCGTTATCCACTTCCTCGCATAGATGATCTTTTAGATCAATTAAATGAAGCTATTTATTTCACCAAGCTAGATTTGCACAGTGGATACCATCAGGTCAGAGTTGCAGAGCAAGATGCATGGAAGGTTGCTTTCAAAACAAAGCAGGGATTGTATGAATGGCTGGTTATGCCTTTTGGCTTAACTAATGCTCCTGCTACTTTCATGAGATAATGAATGATGTACTCAGACCTTTTCTTGATGATTTTGTTATCGTGTATCTGGATGCCATTCTGATTTGTAGTAAAACGTGGGAAGAGCATTTAAAGCATGTTAAGTAGGCATTAGATGTTTTGAAAAGAGAAAAACTTTATGTTAAACTCTCAAAATGTGAATTTGGCAAAACATCTCTGAACTACTTGGGTCATATAGTAGGGGGAGGTGAATTGAAAATAGATCCCTCTAAAGTGGCAGTCATTGTGAATTGGCCTAAACCCAGGTCTACTATAGAAGTGAGAAGCTTCTTAGGAGAAGCACAATATTGGAGGAAGTTCATTTCTAACTTATCCTCAATTGCATCTCCCTTACATGCTTTAACATGATTGAATAAGGTGTTTCAGTGGGGAGGCAAATGTCAGAAAGCCATCGACACCTTGAAAGAAAAGATTAGTATAGCACCTGTACTAGCACTGCCAGATCTACAAAGACCATTTGAGATCCAAACTGATGCCAGTGACTATGCCATGGGAGCAGTGTTGACACAACACGATAAACCCATATGTTATCATTTTGAGACTTTTAATCCTGTAGTAGTTAACTATCCTACATATGATAAAGAATTGTATGCATTAGTTCAGAGTGTGAAAAAGTGGAAACATTACTTAATGGGAAAAGAGACAGTAATACATACTGATCATCAACCACTTCAATATCTACACTCCCAAACTAAGTTGCAGCAATCAAGACATTACAGATGGATGGGTTTTCTACAACAGTTTCATTTAGTCATTAGATATAAAAAGGACATACATAACAAGGTTGTAGACATGTTATCTAGACCCATTATAAATGCATCTACCATACTTAAGCATAATTCTGTGCTACATGAAAGCTACATAGAACAATATGCTCAGGATATGGACTTTAAAGATGTATATGCAACTTTGAGTCAAGGCAAAAGAGTAGAATAATTAGACTATCATGTGAAGGACTGAATCTTATATCATTATGGGAAACTCTGCATTCCACAAACTGAGAGGATAAAGATAATTAGGGAAGCACGCACTTCTCTGATATCAGGTCACTTTGGGGTAAGTAAAACAGTTGCACAGCTGCAAAGATTCTGCTACTGGCCGAAAATGAATGAGACAGTTTCTAGATATGTAAGAGGGTGCGCTATGTGTGCTAAAAGCAAGCCCAGTAATAGAAAACTATCCTTGTACACTCCATTGCCAGTTCCTTTTGACCTTTGGGAAAGTGTTTCCATGGATTTTGTTGGAGGACTGCCTAAATCTAGGAAATGTCATGATTATCTATATGTTGTTGTGGATAGGTTCAGCAAAATGTGTATTTTGATACCTTGCAATAAACAGATTACAACTGAACAAACTACAAAATTGTTCTTTGAACATGTATGGATTCATTTTGGATTACCCACTTCCATTGTATCTGATCGAGACACCCGATTTGTGGGGAAGTTTTGGTCGCGTCTGTGGGAATTGATGGACACCAAAATGAAGAAAAGCACGACTTTTCATCCACAAACAGATGGTCAGACAGAAGTAGTTAATAGGACAGTGATCCAGTTACTGAGAGGTGATTGCAGCAAACATCCTAAGCTTTGGGATGAACACTTGTGTTATGTGCAACATGCGTACAACAGAGAAAAACACTCTTCTACACAGAGATCTCCTTTTGAGACCTGTTTTGGTTTCCCACCAAGGTCTCCTTTGTATTTTGTCTTTGGTAAAGATACCATGGTTGATGGACATAATGATGTGGACAAGGCAACTAGGTTCATTGAACAGATCCAGGAGATCCACCAGGCAGTACATGAATAGCTGGAAAAGAGCCAAGCCAAGTACAAGGCTAGGCATGACAAGCATAAGATGGAGCATAGTTTTTAAGTTGGAGACCAAGTCTGGCTGTATATCAGTAAGGACCAGATGCAAGGTGAAGGTAAAACATTAAAGCCTATCAGGTATGGACCTTTTAGGATACTTGAGAAGATTGGTGAAAATGCTTTCGCCTTGATCTACTAGCTTACATGCACATGTACTCAGTCGTAAGTGCAGATTGCTTGAGATTGTTTGAACCTTCAATGATTGAGGACCTTGAAGAGCAAAGTCAATTGCCTTCTATTGGTGACCTGCTACCTAAATATCTCAATGAGTTGCTGGAAGACACAGTGTTGGACAGGAAGGTGAGGACGACGCACAGGGGAGACGTTGAGTACCTCAGAGTTGGGCTCAAAGGTTCAAAGCCAAGCAATGCAAAGTGGATTGAAATTGGACAAGTAAGAAAGCAATACCCTCATTTAATCGATGCTTGAAAACCAATTTTTGGTGGTCCAAAAGCTTTTTCAGTGGGAAGGTCGTGATCCGAATTGGATCCATAAAGAACTTTCAAAGAACCATGACTGTATCAGGTCAGGACAAATCTCTAAAGAATCCAAAATAGTGATAAAAAACAGCCTGAACTAGTGGCAATGGTAGCCAGCGTGGAACGACGAGGACCTTGGTCAAAGTGTGCTGACTGAGGCCCATGGAGACTACGCAGGAGGTCAAAGTAGCCCTTGGGAGCCCCGAATCGGGAAAATAAGGTGATTTTTGATGCGCGATTAGCGCTTAGTGAACACGGCCATAATGGAAAAGCCCAAGCACCCGGATGCATGGGGGAGCCGGAGAACCGCCAGCGGAAAAATGAAAAGTGCTAAAAGGACAATGGCGGGACCCGCGCTCTGGAAAATCGACGGTATTGATCGGGGCGCCCTCAAACAGTAAGAGGTTTTGGACAAGAGCGGAGTGATTCCATTCATCGATCGACGCGTGGCAAGCGGAGGTGAGAGAAAAATGCCGTTGATCGCGCGCTATCGGTCGAGCAAGTCAACCGTGCGAAACATGCGTATGACGTTGGATCTAGGGGACCCAGATCAGACGACTGAGATCGCGCTTGATGGAGGAAGTGGAACCGATGAAGGAATAAGCCGTGATTTAGAAAGATCTGGAGTCCATTTTGACTACCACGGTGGAGAAAGACTTCATCCACGACGTAACTGAAGAAATGAACCGACGAAGCAGGCTGGCGCTGTTTAGAGGAGGACATGTGGCCACTCCTTGAGCACTGATGATGATGCCAAACAAAGAACTCCAAGTGCAGTTGCAGAAGGTGAATCGACAGAGGCGGAAGAGGAACCGAACATGCATTGGAACGAATGGCTAAAAGCCATGAACAGAGATAGAATACACAGTTAGTCGAAGTCGAGAGACAAAGAAGTGGAATAGTGAACCCAAAGAGGAGGACTGTACACAGAGAGACAGAAAACAGAGAAAAAGGTAGTAAAGCAAAGCAGAGAGAGACAGAGGGCTGAGCTGACTAAAGGCAACATCGAGCACCAGAGGCTTGAGAGATCCGAGCCATCCCGGAGAGTATCTATCTGGGCTGAGCACCACATCCGGCTCTCCCCTGTAGACCAAAGGTCACCAAGCTGGTAGGAAGAAGAAGTTTGTGTACTCAAGTGGCTTGGGGAATCCAAGAACCACCTTTCCAAGCAAATCTGCTTCAGGAGAACTCATACTGAGTCCCTGTATTGTAATTCTCTACTCAAGACACAATAAAAACAAGGCCACCACTGAAAGCTGGACCAGAGATGTAGCCCTTGAGAATAGGGTGAACTCCTTATTAATTTCTTGTGTTCTTGTATTTGCTTACTGTATTTCTCTGCTGTCTTTCCATTTAAATGTCTGTGTATTGGCAATCTGATCGATCCGTTGCATAAATAACATAGAATACCTTTTTTTAATAAATCTTCAATTGATGTCACTCATAGGGTGATGATCAGATCATTCTTAGACTCTTTCCTACCCCCTCCAGCATCATTGCCGAGTTTGTTTGCGTTACCCTTCCCATCCTGGTTCTTTTTCTTACCTTGTCCTTTCTTCTTCCCATCGGATTGTTGGTTTCCTTTGGGGTTAGAAGTTTGGATGACATTTATAGATGTAGGTTGAGAAGGCATAGGCATTGATGGTGATGCCTGCATAGAAGAAGCAGTTTGTAAAGACAACTGCTGCAATTGATTTAGCAGGTTAGCCGTGTTAGCATCGATCGATCCGACTAGCCCGTCAGCATGGGGACCTGGCTTCGGCTTGGATATATCAACCTTGGACCTAGGAGCATCAAACATAATTTTTTGAAGAACCCCAGATTGAGAATATATAAGTTCTAATTGTTGGGCCCTAAAAATAGCCTATTCTTCGGTGAACACACTGGAGAGCGACACATCCTTAGAGATCTCAGGTTGTAAAGATTTAAGAAACCATTCGAGAAGGAATTCTTGTGGAATATTGGATTTAATGAGCCTCTTCCCTCTCCTCCATCCTTGGATGTGATTCGAAATGTGGGTTGCCTAATCTTGTTGAAAATTAGCCAAAATCTCAGTTCCAACATCATAACGAACATGCAACTGAAAATGGTTCAAAAATATTGTAGTCAAATCACCGAAAGAAGCGAAGGTGCCCCCTGGAAGTTAAATGTACCACTTAGCCACATTTCCAGTTAGGGTATGTTGAAATAATCTCAACTTGATTGAATCATCTATCTGGGAGTTTAACGAACACCATAAGTGGAAAGTGGTGACATGGTCACCTGAATCTTCACTAGTTTTCCCTTCAAATTTAGGTATTTTTGAGGGAAGTTAGGTTGGGACCGGAGGCCAAACCGAGTTATATCTAATCGGATCATTAGTCAATTTGGAAAGATCTGACCAAGTTTAACGTTGCCAAGAAAGGTAGTCATGGAGGACCTTGAGGATTCCACCCGGTGTGGGCGAAATTCCCAACGTTCTGAAAAGAATTCCCTGGATTTGTGAAGGCACAAGGTTGTCTAAAGTAACTCGTAGACCCAACTGAACCATAAGGAGCTCCTTGTGGTCCAGAAAAAACCAGAGTTTGACCAACTCCTACCGAAAAATTTCTGTAGCCCGTAAAATTTCCCCCTAGAGAGGTGTTAAAAGGCGTAGAGAGCCCTTGGTAAGGGTTCCATGCATTAACATAGGGAGAAAAGTTCTGGAATGAACTGATAGAAGAATAACACATATTCCCCTATTGGCCGAAATAAGATTAATTCCCGGCTACAAGCCCACTAACCGCAGGGTTAATCCAACCTTGAAAAGGATTATAACTTTGACCCGTAGAGGGAAAATGTATTGATCCCAAAGATGGGTTGGAATGTGGTATATGACCACCCCCAAACAGGAAACCCTGAAAAGAAGTTGACCCACTTGCCATGGAAGTCATGGACGTGGAGGCAGCTAATGGAATACTTAATGGAACTGAAGGAATTGCGCTGGTCGACATTCCAAAAGGGAAAAAACCAATGCCAGAGGCAAAAGCTTGAGTACTCCCACTCGAAGATGGAATGGAAGTAGAGCCAAATATAGTAGTGCTAGGAGTAATAGAAGGTATGGAAATCATTCCTCCTCCTTGTATGGATACAAGAGTCTGCATACTAGTAGCACTCATGGTGGATGCCATGCTTCCAGCAGTGGTCATCGAAGGAAAAGATCGATATAAACTTGGGCTCGAAGGCCTGTTGGTCGGAGTCTCGACGTACAATAAAACGTCTAAGTGATTGGGAGGAAGAGGAGAATTAGGAGTCAATACAAACTCTTGAAGCTCTTTGACCTCAATAACACCTTTCAACTGCAAGAGGACTCTAGAAATAACTGGAGTGTTCCTCTCCAACTCTCTACTTGTACCAGGTCTATCTTGTGAATCAATAACTCCAACTGGAGGATCAATCTCCGATGCGTCTGCTGCCACTGATTGAAAATCACTGGCAGAATTGCTCCTATGCCTTCGAGGAGAAGGCTTAGGACTCGTAGGTGAAAGCCCACGAAGTCTCCTAGACCGACGAATCGGTCGATCAAGCACTTTGAATTATTTTTAAGAAATCTAATTAAAGTCTCAAAAAAGCTGTAAAGCTAGGCCAACTAGGAGCAAAGAGAACTTTCGAAAAGTCCCTAAAGATGCAGTCAATCAAACTACTTCCAAGTATTTCCGCTCCGGGTGATGAGGATCGAACACCAAAATATAAGAAAACGAATAAACAAGGACCTTCCAAAAATATTCTGGGGTAATCACGGCCCAGACCTACTAGCGAAGGTAACAGAAATAGTTACGCTGACCTCCAGACAACAACCTTTTCCAGTGCAAGTGCCAAAGCTTCGCAAGGGTACCCTCCAGAAGTATTGATGAATGTGATGCAACGTCTGCCTCAGGTGGCATAGGATTCCCCTCCGCAGCCACCTATGTGATCCCTATGAAAGGAAACTATGGGCACCAACTCATATCAAAAGCTGAGCAGAATAGTCGTGAGGCGGGATATCTCTCTTCCTTGTCTTCACTCTCCTTCGTGCTTAACTCCTAGTCACAGAGCTTTCTTGGTCTTTCTAGCGATATTGGATTTCATTCGCTATTCAACTTCTATGTTTGATAATTTGAGTGGCCTTGGAGAGCTTGGAGAGTTAACTCTCCACTCACCTATTCCAAGGCCCTTGTTGTAGCATCCATTGTCATTTTAATTTTATTTTTAGTTTTATCGCAAAAATTTAAAAAAAAATCAAATATTATGTTATAATGGAAATAAAAGAAAATGCGGAAATCCAAAAGAAATGAGTTGTTTTATATTATTGACGGCTTTTGAACGCGAGAAACCCGGGAGAAGATCTGAGCCGTCCGATCGACAGGAAACAGATCTAATGGTAGTCGCGTGGTTAACAAGGGCAAGGTTTACTCCAAAATTGGACGCGAGAAGTTATAAAACCGAGTTAAAACCTCAATTAATCAGGGTCGTTCGCTTGAAGAATGCAGATGCGACGGTAATCGCGTGGTTAACAGGGACAGGGTTTAATTCGGAAAATGGATGTGATGGTTTATGGAATGCAATTTAATCCGTTGAAGTCTGGATCAATCATAGCCGCTCATCACGAAGGGACGAGATCCGACTGATATTGCGTCAAAAAGTGCACGAGTTTTATTATAAATTTCGGACCCGAGAAGTCTTTTAACTGCAGTTTTGTTTCCTATCGGGTTTGTGGGGAAGGCAAAGGTTTGTGGAAGAGGCGGACACGATAAGGTTATGAACCAGAGTCTAAATTCTTTTCAGTTCCGTGGTAGCTGATATTCCACGTAAATCAACCAATTCCATTGTTTTAGCAGAATAACTAGGATTAGAGGCGGATGACCGAAACTTCAAAGGAACGGTGATTGGTCAGGTTTCTTTGTGTTTCCGCCAATCAGAACACTTCCGATAGATACGTGGGCCCATAACCACAAGTCCACGCACAGAGTTTTGTAAAGATGCAGTTTGCTGTGTTAAAACAGTCTAGCTATTATCAGAACATCTACAGAGAAACTTCATTAGCAGTCAAGCCACAGATTCGAACAACGAGCAGCCATCACCTTCTAATTTTTGTTATTTCTTGTTATTTTGTTTTCTTGAGAAGAATGAGGTGTCTTTTACCCTCCAATGTAATATTCTATAATGAATTTTACCTTAAACAGTTAGGAGATAGTTAGGTAGTTTGATAGTTTTGGTGATTACCAACTATCTCATAATGTATAAAAAGAGGAAAAATTATAGAAAAAGGGTTCGAATTTTGAAGAACCTGGAGACTAGGCTACTGTATTTTTGATAAACTGTTGATTAATGAAAGAATCAGAAGTTTTCCACACATTGTTGGGTATGATTTTGTAACTTCTCTGTTATGTGTCATCATATGTCTTCTTTTCTTTAAGTATAGTAATGAAGTTGCAGGTCTTTGTTTACTTATGTGAATGAAGTTAAAATTCCTTAAAAGAGCGCTCCTATACTTAAAACCCCTACTCCTACATTTCTTCTAAGTTACAGATAATAGTTTATGTGAAAACAACATATTGTCTCTAACTTCTCAAAGTGTTACAGATAATAGTTTCTATGAAAAACAACATATTGTCTCTAACTCTTCAAAGCATTCTTCATTCAACATTTATATCCAACATCATATGGCATTCTGAGACTTTCATATCACCTAAGTATTAAGGGTTAAGAACCAGGTCTTTCAGGTCCTTCATTTGAGGATATATCATACAAATAAGTGACAAGAATAATAAACATTAATGTCTTAAGCACAATTTCTACACAACCAAGAAATTGGTTTCTTAAGGGACAACATTAATTGGCGCCACTGCCGGGGAGAGAAGCCAAGAACACTTTTCCCTACGTTTTTAATATTTTCCTCTGGTTGTTCAGTGAGGAGGAAATATTTGGCTGTATGTTGTTGGGAAAAGTATCCAATACAGAATGACCCTATCCCACTCTAAGGGTGATAGTACCTCAGCAACAACCGAATGCAAAGCTATTCGAGATTACTTCTTTATGAGATGTAAGAGACGGGAGAAAGAGATCCACTAACCGTTGTCTTCCGCTAATGATTGATCCAATCTTCTCACTTTGATTCTTGCTCCCAGCTCCTTGCTCTTTCACTGGCCCAGCTACACAAAGATCCTGCAAAAGGGCAAGAGAGGGAAACTACAAGAAGCATACATTCATAATCGATTCAAGGATTAGAATAAATCAAATACACAAGTATAACAATTCACCATTGAGACACATGCATATAGAAGAACCTCAAATGCTTTTTTAAAACAGGAGACACTACCTAAAATTCCGGTAGCATAAAAAAAAAAACAGGAACGAAAAGACTGTTCGAAAAACAGGGGAGACTATCTGAACAAGAAAATCGGGCACTACCGGAAATCCAGTAGCATTTTAATTTTTTTTGAAATTACAACATTAATCCTAAAAATTAAAAATTTTAAAACCTACTCATGACTTAGCCTAGAACAATGCTAACAGAAAGAACGAGTGTCGAAAAAGCAGATGCTCTAGTTCCTAGGAGGGGAACATTCCTATGCTCAATGCAAGGTGGCAAAACTAGGCAATGACACTCAAAGGAATGTTCTTTCCATTGGTAAAAGGGTGCATCAAGTTGCAGAGGCTAAGTGATTGCAAGGTTGATTTTGCAGAAGACATGGTCAAAAAGTGGCTTAAACACGAGTCCAAGCGAAGTCGGCTCAAGGCCAAAAGGTGAAAATAACCAATATGAAATGCAACAATACAACTCAACACAAAGGAGCCACTAAGGTATAAATCCAGAAAATAGCGAAGAAGAACAAGAATGAGTCTCCAACTCTTAAGTCATGGCGAGACTAAAGAGGACTCCCGAGCCTCCTCAATATAGCAGCATGGACAACA
Source organism: Pinus tabuliformis (assembly GCA_031772625.1). Classification (NCBI taxonomy): domain Eukaryota; kingdom Viridiplantae; phylum Streptophyta; class Pinopsida; order Pinales; family Pinaceae; genus Pinus; species Pinus tabuliformis. The sequence continues at coordinate 100,046,428 of CM062818.1, read as the reverse complement.
TATGTCAGCGAGGATCTAACTAAGATGCCCATGTAAAGGTTGGATCTACCATCACATTATGATTTTAAAAGTCGGTGAGTGAAAATGGTTTGTGAATCAAGACATGATGGGGTCGACCCTATGGCAAAAACATCGCAGTATGGAGGCTAGTATGCAAAATGCAACGGAAAGTGATTTTCCGTAACCTATATGCTAGTAAGAAAGCGATACCTGCTATGGCGGGTCTGTGGTCATGTGACTGAAGCAATTTCCCAAAAACGTCTCCAAGATATCTTGTAAAAACAACCCATTCCCAACACTCCAAGCCAAAAGGTCCAAAGGTCCATGAAATAAAAATCAACTTTAGAAAAAATAATTTTCATTTTTCAACCTATATAAGGACTTTTGGATTGACATTTTTTCCATTTGTGTTTTGAGCAAGGCGTTGTGGAGAAAACTCAAACAAACTTCCTCCGTTAAATTCAACCGTTCAAATTGCTTCAAATCTTCCAGGTAACCCTTTAATCATGTTTTTGATAATTTTTGATGCTTTCTAGATGTTTTTTCATAAATTTGACCGTAAGAAATTATGTTAAAAATTCCAACTCTGTGTACACACGGGTTGGATACAGGAAACTCGCATATACGAAGGCCCTACACGTGACTGTGTAAAAAATGAACCCGCGTGTGTGTGAGTAAAAAATTTCAAACATTGATTTAATGATATGAAACATCTTTTTTGGTAGGATGACAATTACCTGGCGTGAAAGAGAGCACAGTGCCATTGATAACCAAGTGATGGAGGATCAAAACGCCTTAGATGCTTTGAGAGGATGCGGTTTGTTAAAATTCTTCAAAATGCCAAACATGAAGGCGAATACTCGATTGCTTGAGTTGTTGATTCACTACTAGAGTGCAGAAGATGATGCATTCATGATTGATCAGATGCCCTTGAGGATCGAGATAGAAGACATTTATTTCATTACAGGTCTTTCCCGAAGGGGAGAGAGAGTGCACTCAACTGGCAGGACGAGAGGTAGTCTCAGTGTAGAAGACTATGTTCGCATATATTGTCTTGGAAACCCTAAAAAGGTTGGAAGTCAGATTCCAATCAAGTATGTAGAGAGTTTATCATTGAGAATCCTACTATTTACCATAGCCAGGGTAAACGGTTCTGCTGCTCTACATCAGGCTTCACGTGTTTCCATGAGCCTAGCAGTGGATTGCCTCACTACTGTCTTTGATTGGTGTACACCTCTGCTAACCAACATGAAGAAACAACTCACTTCCATTCAGAAGGGTCAGACAAAGAATTTCAGATACAGAACTATCTTATGTTCGTTCTTTTTTGAGAGAGTACCTAGGCTTTGTCCCAAGGTATTATCTACCATCAGTAGCTCGAGAGATCGATGGATGGGCAGGTGGGTGACTTGATGAAATGCCTAGGGGGCGGTGAGGTCCCTAGGACGACTTTTGATGACGAGTTTTTCCTTTGGTGGGATCAACAGGTCATTGTAGTAAAAAACTACCCCTATGTCGGAATGGATTCCCGAAGAAATCCAAATCTAGTATTGCCACCAGACGCAGCATGGGGTGCCATAGGTATAAATGATTTTTTAATTTTTTAATTTTAAAGATTTTTTGGGATTTTCAATATAAATGAATTAAAAATCTTTTTGATGAGACAAGACACTTACAAAATTTATTGATCATGTTTCAGATGTGGGACTAGTGAGACCTGATGGACTTCCTCGACATAGGCGTCGTGGAAGAGATGTCGAAGGGGCCGCAGCTGAGACTGAGAGAGTCCTCCATGCAATCAAAGAAACTTGGTGAGACTGACTCACCAGGTACCCATGGTGGCCATAGAGGACTTACTAGAGGAGATGCAGCGACGCATGGTGGGAGTACCACGGGACTGGGTGCGACTATTTCGGCGTGTGGCTAATGTCATTGTTTTCTTTCTAGCTATTCATCCTGAGCATGATCGCTAGATATATGATTAAATCTTTTTGTGATTAGAAATCATGATGGGTATAAGCCCAAATTTTGTAGGTCATTTTGTCCCGATTTTTGTATATTATTTTGGATGCAAACACTCTATTTATATATAGACGATTTTATGATGATCATATATACAGATGATACTTCGATTATTTTTAATGCTTTAATGTGATGAATGATTTATATGCCAATCCAATGCTTTATTAGCAATAAAATTTGCTAAGGAATTTTCTGATCGTGGAATGTGAACAAATGTTATGTAAACAAATGATCTTTCCAATAAGCCCACTCTCAGAAATTGACGATACAAATAGGGATCTCGTATTCGATAGATGTTATTCAGTTGAGATACCACCAGTTGTGAATCCAAATAAACTACTAATGAATCAACATCAAGAGATATCACTTCAGATAGTAAATTAATAACAATAGTGTATTCGGCAATATTATTTGAAGCAGGACCGATACATATTCCTCTCGAAACCATCAACTGACCAGATGGATAATAAATCACCCAAGCCACAGAAGCAAGGTTCCGGGTGTGTCTATTGGCACGATCGGCGAACCCTAGATATATCAAATCGTCCATCGATACTTGCCAACGCAGATAAAAAATATCGACATCACTAAAACCGATAGATAGATATGTACAATCATACAATATATACAAACAAGTAAATGCTCGACCGAAGCCTAAGCAAAGTACTTCTTAAGGTAGAGCCCATTTCTGGGCTCCGCCAACTTGTTTCCTTCAAAATCAATCAATTCATAGGCTCCCTTTTTCAAAACTCGCTTGACAATGAAGGGACAATACCACATAGACTTAAACTTGCCTGCCCCCAAGGCATTTTTGTCTTGATCGTAGACCAAGACAAGGTCGCATTCAGAAAAATTTCTAAGACGGACAACTTTATCATATTGAGTTTTTACCCTCTTTTTATGAGCTTCATTTATTGTGGTGGCATCTCGACGCTGCTCATCAAGATGTTCCAAATGAACGAGGCATTCTTCGAGACTAGAAGTCTCAGGAAGAAGTTCAACAACTAGTTTAAGGGAAAGAATTTCACATTCAAAAGGAAAAATAGATTCCAACTCATAAACCAATTTAAAGGGAGTAAAACCAGTGGTAGTTTTAACTGATGTTCGGTATGCCCAAAGTGCTGGGTATAACATGATGTGCCAATTAGATCTAGATTTGTTAATCGTCCTTTGCAAGATGATTTTAAGGGATTTGTTCATGACTTCAACCTGCCCATTGGCCTGAGGATAATACGAAGATGAATGCTCCTGCCGGAATCCCAACTTGAGAGCCAATTCAGACATCGGTTGATTTTGGAAATGACTGCCATGGTCAATGACAATCTCTTTAGGAATATCAAACTGAGAAATAACTTGATTGAAGAGAAACAAGGCCACTGTTTCACTGTCATTCTTGAAAGTAGGCATGGCCTCAGCCCACTTAGTAAAGTAGTCTACGGCCACAATGATATACTTGTGATTTCCTACTGAAGGCGGATTACAAGTAGTAAAATCAATGCCCCACTTTGTGAAAGGACCAACAATGATAATAGGGAAAAGCGGAGCTAGATGTGCACACATTTTCCGAGTATAAACCTGACAAGGATGGCATCTCTTGACCGCTTCAATACAATCTTTGAAGATCAAAGGCCAAAAGTAGCCTACTTACAAATTTTTTTGGGCTGTAGCAAGCCCAGATAAATGACCACCACAAGCTCCACTGTGGCAATCATTAAGCACTGACTCAGCTTCTTCCAAGGTTAAACAACGTCTAAGGATTGAATCAATCCCGCGACGATATAAAGTGTCACCTATAATAATATAATTTTTAGCAAGGTGACGCAATTTTCTATGCTCGTCCTTGGAAAAAGCGGGTGGAAACTTTGAAGTTTGGAGATATATAATGATATCTCCATACCAAGGATCTTGCGAGGAAATAAGAAATAGATGTTCATCAAGAAAATTTTCTTCGTGAACGATTTCTTCCTCACAAGGCAGCTCTGAGATCAACTCTGCAAATACTAAAGATTTCTTAGATTTAGCCGACATGAATTCGAGGTCGAATTCTTGTAAAATGACAATCCATCTATTATATTTGCCCCCAATCACTCGCCTATTGAGAACAAACTGAAATGGATTGACAACTGCTAAGACGAAAGTTTTTCGAAGCAAAATATAATGTCGAAGCCGCTGGACAACATGGATCGCTGCCAAAGCTAATTTCTCGATTGGAGAATAGCGCAGTTCAGGACCTACCAAGCCTCAGTTCACATAGTAGACTACATGCTCACATAAGGCATCATCTTCCTGAATCAGAACCATACCAATGGTTGATTCTGTTGCAGTGAGATACAAGAGGAAATCTTTGCTATAATCAGGTGGACTCAACAAAGGAGCAGAGGTTAATTCTTTTTTCAAAGCATCAAAAGATAGTTGCGTGAAATCATCCCATAAAAATGGGACCCCTTTCTTAAGCAATCACATAAATCCTTTTGTGATCTTGGCATAATTGGCTATAAATCTCCTCAAGAAATTTGCTTTTCCTTGGAGACTCTAAAGTGGACGTATGGAAGATAGGGTAGGTAACTGAAGTATTGCCTCAACCTTGAAGGGATCTACACGAATCACATTTGTTGATATGATGAATCCCAACAACTAACCGGATGTGACTGCAAAAATGCACTTATTCGGATTCAACCAGATTTTATAAAAACGACATTGCTCAAAAATCAACCGAAGATGTTTAGGATGATCAATTCTCTTTCGAGAACGAGCAGCTAAATCATCCAGATATGTTTCGATAATGTGCTTGATGTCGTGAAAAGCGTAAGATATGGCCCGTTGAAAAGTAGCTCCAACATTTTTGAGGCCAAAAGGCATCTTTTTGTACGCAAATGTACCCAGGGACAAATAAAAGCTGTCTTGTGCTGATCTTTTGGATGGATAGTAATTTGATTATAACCAAAGAATCCGTCCATAAACGAAAAAATCTCATTACCCGCACATTCATCAATGATTTGATCAATAAAGGGCGTGGGGTAATTGTCCTTAGGACAAGCCTTATTTAGGTCCCTAAAGTCAATACATACTCAAATCGTTCCTTGCTTTTTGTCTACGGGGACTGGATTAGAGACCCACTTAGTTAAAGAAATGGGGTATATGAAACCCGCCTTAAGAAACTTCTCGACTTCAGCTTTGATAGCTACTGCTTTTCTAGGATTGACCAGTCGAAGTTTTTGATGAATAGGTTTAGCATTTTCGTACGTCTTGATCTCATGCTAGACTATAGATGGATCTATTCTAGGCATTTCTTCATAATACCAAGCGAGCACATCACGAAACTCTTTGAAGAGATTGGTATAAGTTTGAATTTCTTTAGGGGAACAATCAATTCCAATCAAGACATTTTCAATGATGTTGGGATACCTGTTGAAAATAGCAACAAGAAATGCTAAATATAGAAGTGCTAAAAATAGCGTTGCTATACATAGCATTTTGGGATACATTCCAATTTTAGTTAGTCTCTGAACTAAAATTGAGAAGTAAAATTCGAATTTGATCTTAGCAACTGTTTGAAGAATAATTAATTAATTCATCTTGAGCTAATTAGTTGGAGAAAATCAAACATGAAGTCTATGTGAAGACATGCAACATTTTTTCCCTTTGATTGAGGAAGTTATCCCTTAATTAAAGTGATCAGGATGAGTTGTAATTTGAGTTGTAATTAGTTAGCTTAGTTAACTGAGTTAAGTCTAGTTAGATTAGTTCCAACAGTTTGTGAAACTGATTGTGAGTTCAGTTAGTTAATGCATGCATGCATATAACCACTGTACTTCAGATAACTGAATATTCTCTCATAAATAACTCATGCATGTCAGTTCAGTTAGAGACCCAATTGAGATCAGATGATGGGACAATGTACTATCAGTTGCAGGAATATTCCATTGAGGATATCTCTTGCATGCAGAAGGAATTCATTCCTTGGAGATTGTGTAGTTACTTATGAGTTTGGTGAGTTGTGTGAGAGGTCAATTCACACAGGTGGCAGCCAGAGGACCCAGGAGAAACTACACAAGGAAATAGTAGGCTTGGAGGAGTGAGGGAAGGCATATGTTATGTCTATTTAGTCTATGAGCAACATTGAGGGATTGTACTGAGAGCTGGATAGCTTGTGATCTAAAGCTTTGTGTAATCTGGACATATTTCCACTTGTATGATAATACAGAGATCGAGGTTTTTAACTGAGGCTTTCCCCAGAGTATTCTTCTGTGTTCATATGTGATTGATTTCTCATTCTCTATTATATGTGTTCTATTTGATCTTGCTCATAATCGATTAAGCTTCTGCAAGTTTGTTTGCAGAAGTAGATCAAGTATTTTACTTTAGTATATTGCATTATTAGGGGATCTACAGTGAGAAATTTCTACATGGTATCAGAGTAAAAGTGATCAGAACGGAGAACAATATACAAAGAAAGGAGAAGTTCGAAGTTTGAAGTTCCTGATTATAGAATTCGAATTCTTATTACATCTCAAATTTCACCAATGGCGTTCAACGGTTTGAGACTCGAGTATGCCCTTGATGGTAGCTCGAATTATATAGCCTGGAAGTATCACATGGAAGCAGTATTAGAGGACAACGGTTTGAAAGAATTCATTGATCAAAAAGTTCCCAAGCCAGTAGCTGCTAATGCCCAAGAATTGGCGGAATGGAAGAAATGTGTGGCTAGAGCGAGGAGGATTCTTCTAGAGGGAGTTCGAGACCACATAGTCTCGAGACTCCATGGGAAGGAGACACATTTTCAATGTGGAAAACATTGAAGGATCTATATCAGAACAACATCGATTAGAGGAAGCTGGCGCTGAAAGACAATCTTCGGAAAATCAAGTGTGAAAAGGGCGACACAATCTATACATATCTGAACAAGCTCACCACCTGCAGGGATGAGCTTGGAAGTGTAGGGATCACGACAGCCGATGATGACATGGTGAGTCTTGCTCTCCTCGGTCTTCCTAAGAGTTGGCATAGCTACCAAGACTTGGTAAATGGAAGAGAGAAACTGCCAGATTGGGAATGACTTTGGTCGGATTTGATGCAGGAGGAGATAAGGAGAAGCACCAGATATGGATCTTCATCAAAGCAAGATGATGAAGAAAATCTAGCCTTAGCGAGTAAGGCGAGGAAAGGGAAAGGTAAGGCGTCCCATTCCAAATCTAGTTCTTCCCATGGTGGGAAGAAGATTGACAAATCGAAAGTGCGATGCTTTCATTTTCATGTGGTGGGCCATTATGCTATAAATTGTCCACAGAAGAAATCCAAGAAGGGGTCAGATGGTGAGGCACTGGCCTCATAGTTCAAATTGGATTTCACCCTCATCGTATGCATGGTTTCATCGATGGTGGGGTGTGTTTAGTACCTGGACAGTGGAGCCTCATTTCACATGACCGGTGACAAGAATCTTTTCAGTACCTTGGAGGAGAAGGACCTCCAGATGCGCATTGAGATGGGCGATGATGGAAAGTACCGTGTTTCAGGTGAAGGTACGATTGTGTTTCAGAGGGGGTATGGAGCTCCTCTCACCTTGACTGATGTAAAGTATGTGCTTGTTCTGAAGAAGAATCTTGTGTCATCGCTATGCTGGAAGACAAAGGCTATGATGTAGTCTTTAGTAAAGGAAAGGCATTCCTAAGGCATATCAGCACTGGACAGACCAAGAGGATTGGGATTTGAGTAAAGAATCTCTACAAGCTGGAGGTAGACGACTGTGCTGCATTGAGTTCCAAAGCAGAGTTGGTGCAGAGCCAAGATGTTGGTGAGCTATGGCATAGAAGATTGGGCCACTTGCACCATGGGGCCTTGAAGATCATGCAGCAGATTTCTACTGGACTTCCCAAGGGAAAACTGGAGCAAGTGGATACATGAAAAGGTTGTACCTTGGGTAAGTATGCAAAATCTTCCTTTCAGGATCGAGACAGTAGAGCTGGAGCAATCCTGGAGCGAGTTCATACAGATGTGTGTGGACCATTCTCTATAGCCTCCACCACTAAACAAAGGTACTATGTTATTTTTATTGATGATTTTTCTCGTAGATGTTGGATCTACTTTATGCAGAAGAAGGATCAAACCTTCTCAAGGTTTTGTGAGTTTAAAGCCTTGGCAGAGAAAGAATCTGGAAAGAAAATAAGGGCCTTGCGAAGTGACAATGGTGGAGAGTATGTCTCCCAACAGTTTAAGGACTTCTGTGCAATAGAAGGAATTAAACGAGAGTTGACGGCACCCCATAACTCATAGCAGAATGGGGTGGCCGAAAGGAAGAACAGATCGATTGTGGGAGCAGCGCGGACGATGTCGTATGACCAAAGCCTACCACTTCATTTGTGGGCTGAGGCATGCAATACAGCAGTATACTTGCAGAATAGAAGCCCGCATCGTATACTGGGAATGAAGACACGAGTGGAGGCCTTTTCTGGGAAGATACCAGATGTGAGTCACTTCAAGATCTTTGGATCATCAATTTATTGCCATGTGACCAAAGATACCTGGAAGAAGCTAGATCCAACAACTGAGTTGGGGATACTTGTGGGATACACTGATACACCCCACAACTATCGGGTGTTCTTGCCTACTAGTCAGAGGACAGTGGTACACAGAGATCTGAAGTTCGATGAGCAGAAAGCCATGCGAGTATCACTTGAGAGGGAGCTCAAGTTGCATGTAGAGGAGGAACTTTTGGTTCCTAAGGAGGAGGAGCCTCAGACTGATGCGAAGCAGGCACATGCAGAGGATCTAGGAGTGGAGACATCCACTCATGCAGAGTCTTCTAGAGATGGGCGAAAATGCTCAAGGGAAGTTGACAGATTGATGCTGGATGCGAGAGAGAATGTGGGACAACCATCTTCTCAGCGCAGACAGAGGAGGTCACCCGAGCGGTACACTGGTTACATGGCCCTGGTTGGGGAGTGTGTAGAGACCGAACCTTCTTCTTTTGAGGAAGCAGTGCAACAGCCAGTCTGGGTTGATGCTATGGTGGAGGAGTATGACTCCATCGTTCGGAACTGTGTTTGGGATGTTGTCCCAAGACTGGAGGACAAGTTAGTGGTGAGTTCCCGATGGCTTTACAAGGTAAAGCAAGCAGCTGATGGCAGTGTTGAGAAACATAAGGCAAGGTTTGTTGCCCGTGGTTTCTCACAGGTCGAGGGGATCGACTATGATGAGACTTTTGCTCCTGTAGCAAGGTACTCATCTATCAGATCGATGTTGGCACTATCATCTCAGATGGGTTGGAAGATCCATCAGATGGATGTGAAGACTGCGTTCCTCAATGGGAAGATTGAGGAAGAGGTGTGCATTGAGTAGCCGGAAGGATTTGAGACCTTCAATCGTGAGTCGCATGTGTGCCGACTCAAGAGAGCTTTGTACGGGCTAAAGCAAACACCTCGTCCTTGGTACACCAGGATCGACAGCTATTTCACCGGGTTGGGCTTCACCAAGGGTGAAGCGGATGTGAACCTTTACCACATCATGGTAGAAGGTAAACCATTGATCATTGTTCTTTATGGTGATGATCTGATATTGACAAGTTATGATCAGTTGATCAAGTCTTGCAAGGAGGACCTTGCAAGAGAGTTTGAGATGAAAGACATGGGTCTTATGCACTACTTTCTAGGCATGGAAGTGTGGCAGAAGGATGGGGAAGTGTTTGTGTCTCAAGGCAAGTATGCCAATGAGATACTCATGCGATTCCACATGGAGAAGTGCAAGCCCATGCAGACTCCTCTAGCTGGTAATTGGAGGAAGGAGGATGCTACTTCAGGTGAGGTAGTAGCTGCTACTGTTTATCGACAGCTTGTGGGTTCATTGATGTATCTAGTGAACACACGACCAGATTTGTGCTTTGCGGTGAACCAGCTGAGTCAAGCTATGGTTCAACCTACCAAGCTGTTTTGGAAGGCAGCGAAGCATGTGCTGAGATACCTCAGAGGCACATCTCAGTATGGATTGTGGTACAGACGGACAAAGGGAGTGAAGCTTCAGGGCTTCACAGATGCAGATTGGGCAGGGAGTCCATCAGACTAGAAGAGCACTTCAGGAGGAATTTTCAACCTTGGTTCAACTGTAGTTTCTTGGTACAGCAGGAAACAGAGGTCAGTTGCACTTAGCTCAGTAGAGGTTGAATACATGGCTACCAGTCAGGCAACATGTGAGGCCATTTGGATGCGAAAAATTCTATTTGGATTGTTTGGTCAGAGGATGGATCCAACTGTGATCTATTGCGATAATCAGAGTTGTATCAAACTCTCTGAGAATCCAATATTTCATGACAGGTCCAAGCACATCGATATCCGGTATCATCATCTTCGAGACTGTGTGGTGAAGAGGATCATGTTGTTGCTGTATGTTTCGACCGAGGAACAGGATGCAGATATTTTGACTAAGGCATTGTCAAAATGCAAGTTCGAGTTCCACAAAGACATGATTGGGGTGATAGATAATCCCTTTCTCATTGAGAGGGAGTGTTGAAAATAGCAACAAGAAATGCTAAATATAGAAGTGCTAAAAGTAGAATTGTTATAAATAGCATTTCGGGATACATTCCAATTTTAGTTGGTCCCTGAACTAAAATTGAGAATTAAAATTCGAGTTTGATCTTAGCAGCTGTTTGAAAAATAATTAATTGATTAATCTTGAGTTAATTAGTTGGAGAAAATCAAACATGAAGTCTATGTGAAGACATGCAACAGTTTTTCCCTTTGATTGAGGAAGTTATCCCTTAATTAAAGTGATCAGGATGAGTTGTACTTTGAGTTGTAATTAGTTAGCTCAGTTAACTGAGTTAAGTCCAGTTAGACTAGTTCCAACAGTTTGTGGAACTGATTGTGAGTTCAGTTAGTTATTGCATGCATGCATGTAACTACTGTACTTCAGATAACTGAATATTCTCTCATAAATATCAGAGACCCAGTTGAGATCAGAGGATGGGACAGTGTACTATCAGTTGCAGGAATATTCCATTGAGGATATCGCTTGCATGCAAAAGGAATTCATTCCTTGGAGATTGCGCAGTTACTTCTGAGTTTGGTGAGTTGTGTGAGGTCAATTCACACAAGGGGCAACCATAGGACGCAGGAGAAACTGCACAAGGAAATAGGAGGCTTGAAGGACTAAGGGAAGGCATATGTTGTGTCTATTCAGTCTATGAGCAGCATTGAGGGATTGTACTGAGAGCTGGATAGCTTGTGAGCTAAAGATTTGTGTAATCTGGACATATTTCCACTTGTATGATAATACAGAGATCGAGGTTTTTAGTTGAGGCTTTCCCAGAGTATTCTTCTGTGTTCATGTGTAATTGATTTCTCATTCTCTGTTATATGTGTTCTATTTGATCTTGCTCATAATCGATTAAGCTTCCGCAAGTTTGTTTGTAGAAGTAGATCAAGTATTTTGCTTTAGTATATTGCATTATCAAGTGATCTACAGTGAGGAATTTCTACAATTCCTAGAGATGTTCACTGGTACAGTTTGTGAGATAACAAACATATTACCTTTGACAGAAAACTGTGCTGGGGCCAAAGGGTTTAACACTGCATGAACATCCCTAGTATAAGGACTGGACAAACGTGACTCAACTCCCTGCAAATAAGGGAGGAAATACGAACAATGATGCAAATCATCCCAAGGTCTATCAACACCCATCATTTCTTCTAGAATTTCTTCTTCAGATGGTAAGACAGTATCTAAGTAATCCTGAGCAGAAGTTGAATCGAGGGTCCAGGCCAGAGCCACATCTCCATCCAGCTCCTCTGGTGAAAAAGGAGTAGGATCGGAGTCCGCAGAGTTAAGAATAGACTGATAAGCAATTTCTCATGCAGACATAGGACATGCCATTCCACTTACCTGCCCCGCACCTAATGTGGAGGTAGATGAGGGTAAGGGCCAAGGGTCCGGAAAATAACGAGTTCTAAATAACTCCCTTCGAAAAGGTCCCTTGGAGGATGAAATAGCATTAATTATAGGTATAGGAGCAGGTAGATCAAATGTACCCATTAAGGAAGAGTACATTCGAACTCCTAAATTCTCTATAGGCTGTTTGGGATTGTCCACTAATGGAACAATAGACTTAGAGGATGTGTGGGAGTCACCCAGAGAATAATCCATCTGATCAACCTTTACAATTATCCCTTCATGAGGAAAGCAAAGGATGCGAAATAATGATGATACAATGGCATCCATCTCATAAATCCAATTCCTGCCTAAAAAGAGGTTGTAATCCAGATTCAAATCAACTATTTCTACTTCAATATTTACCACCTTTCCCCCAACATAGACGGGAAAGGTTGGAATAATCTCGTGTGGCCTATGACAATGACCATCAAATGCTGTCAACAAAGTTGGTGAAGGAACAACTTGAGGTTACACGTGGAAGCTCCCTCATCAATAATAGTTCGAAAAATATTGGTCTCTCGATATGTAGATTTTATCTGGAAAGCCATATGATGCGGGACTCTCTTCTTGATGTTTGACATATCAAGTGTAATCACAAGAGAATTTTTTGGATCAACTGCTCCGATTGCAGTGAGTAATGCACTAATTTGCGTGGGGCATGACTAGAGTACCTCTAACGCTGACATAGCATAAGGAATCCGAGCGAGATCTTCTACAATCAAGTAGTTTTGGGTTGCCGTAGCATTAGGGTTAATGGTTGAGCATTTTGCGGAGCCTTCCAGCATCCGAGGTATAGACTCAACAGAGGGCCTGCCAATATGGAGTGGCTTTGAAGCATTGAAAGAAGACTTAGCCTTAGATGACTTTGATTCACCATAATCACGCGATCGCGTAGCAACGTCGATATGTGAACTCATCATGTAGACATTTGATGTATTGTCCCCTTCCTGGTTACCCCTTGCGGGGGTACCAATACTAGGGTTCGCGCCAGCCAGTAACTGCTTCCCTTGGGAAAAGGGTTAGTGAGGACAACCTGGGAGCTAGAAGACCCCTGCTGAACGATAAGCGTTGAGCATTTTGGATCTTAGGGCAAAGATGAGTCAAATGATCTCCATTGCACAACTTGCATGGAAATTTTATTTTTTTCTTTGATTCGAATTGGATCCATAAAGAACTGTAAAAAAACCATGACTGTATCAGGTCGGGACAAATCTCTAAAGAATCCAAAACAACGATCAAAAACACCCTGAACCAGTGGCAATGGCAGCCAGCGTGGAATGACGAGGACCTCGGTCAAAGCGCGCTGACCGAGGCCCATGGAGACTGCGCAGGAGGTCAAAGTAGCCCCTGGGAGCCCCGGATCGGGAAAATAAGGTGATTTTTGATGCACGATTAGTGCTTAGCGAACAGGGCCATAATGGAAAAGCTCGAGCACTCGGACGCATGGGGGAGTCGGAGAACCGTGGGTGGAAAAGCGAAAAGTGCTAAAAGGACAAAGGCGGGACCCACGCTCTGGAAAACCGGTAGTATTGATCGGGGCACCATCAAATGGTAAGAGGTTTTGGACAAGAGCGGAGCGATTCCATTCATCGATCGATGCGTGGCAAGTGGAGGTGAGAGAAAACCACCGTTGATTGCGTGCTATCAGTCAAGCAAGTCAACCTCGCGAAACGTGCGTATGACGTTGGATCTGGGGGACCCAGATCGGACAACTGAGATCGCGCCCGATGGAGGAAGAGGAACCAATGAAGGAAGTCGCGATTTAGAAAGATTTGGAGTCCGTTTTGACAGCCACGGTGGAGAAAGACTTCATCCACTACGTAACTGAAGAAATGAACCACCGAAGCAGGCTGGTGCCGTTTAGCGGAAGACATGTGGCCACTCCCTGAGCGCTGATGATGACGTTGAACAGGGAACTCCATGCGCAACTGCAGAAGGTGAATCGACAGAGTCTGAAGAGGAACCAAACAGGCATTGGAACGAATGGCTAAAAGCCACGAACAGAGATAGAATACATAGTCGAAGTCGAGAGACGAAGAAGTGGAATAGTGAACCCAGAGAGGAGGACTGAACACAGAGAGACAGAAAACAAAGAAGAAGGCAGTAAAGCAAATCAAAAAGAGACAGAGGGCTGAGCTGACCAAAGGCAGCATCAAGCACTCGAGGCTTGAGAGATCCGAGCCATCCTAGAGAGGATCTGTCCGGGGTGAGCACCACATTGGGCTCTCCCCTGTAGACCAAAGGTCACCGAGCTGGTAGGAAGAAGAATTTTGTGTACTCAAGCGGCTTGGGGAATCCAAGAACCACCCTGCCAAGCAAATCTGCTTCAGGAGAATTCATACTGAGTCCCTGTATTGTAATTCTCTGCTCAGGACACAATAAAAACAAGGCCACCACTGAAAGCTGGACCAGAGATGTAGCCTTGGAGAATAGGGTGAACTCCTTATTAATTTCTTGTGTTCTTGTATTTTCTTACTATATTTCTCTACTGTCTTTCCATTTAAATGTCTGTGTATCGACAATCTGATCAATCCGTTGCTTAAATAACACAGAACACACACCAACACATGAGTTTGTAATACCTTTGTTTAATAAATCTTCAATTGATGTCACTCATAGGGTGATTATCAGATCAAGTGGTATCAGAGCTCTAGGCTGTAAGGTTAGATAAGCTTGTGTTGGTTTAGCTGTGAATGCTCACTAGATCAAAGCTCAAATTAGGAGGAGGAGAGTTGGTGGAAACTAATCCTGAAATTGAGAGGGTCTATCCTTAGAAGACAATGTCAGAGGAAGGTTCTGTGGGGCCAGAGCCTCAATTCATAGAAAGTTTCCTAGCTATAAAGTCTATGGTAGAAGAAATGTATAGGGACTTTAGAAAGCATAAGGTTGAAGACTCCTCAGGTTCTAAACAAGATAAAGAAGAATATGATTCTCACTTCCATGACCATTCCAAAGGAAAGGGGAAAGAGGAAAGCTTTCTCACACCTCCTAATAGCCCTGTGCATAATAAGAAAGCATCTTTGATTAAGCTAGATGTTAAATTTGATTTTCCTATATATGATGGAGAGCTAAATGCTAAAAAGTTGGACAATTGGATTAGACAAATTGATGTGTATTGCAGAGTATAGAACATAGACTCAGACAAGAGTAAGATTCAACTGGCAAGCCTATGCCTAGGAGGCACTGCCTTGGTTTGGTGGGAAGGCAGAACCCAAGCTGATATGAAAAGACATGGTAAGACCATCTCTATCTGCAGTGAATTTATTGCTGCAATCAAAAAGCAGCTCTATCCATTGGCCTACATGCAACAAGCCATTATGAGTTGGCAAACTCTTTGACAGTTGAAAGGGCAAAGTGTGCAAGGGTATACTCAAGAATTCAGAAAGAGAGCATTGATGTTGGGTATCTCGTTAGACTCACCAGAGACTCTTTTGAAGTACATTGGTGGTCTACACAACTACATGAGGCATACCATCCTCATGTTTAATCCCACTAGTATAGTTGAGGTATCTGTACAAGCTACTCATCTAGAAGCTAGAGGAAAGAATGGAAATCCAGAAGTTGGGGGACCATCCCAACCCATTGTAAGCAAGAAAAAGGAGAAAAGAAAGCAGAAGTGGAAAGCAAGGAAGGCTAACACTGCACAGAAAAGCAAAGCTTCATGCAGTCATTGTAAAAAGGATGGGCATGATGATGAGCATAGTTGGATTCTGCGTCCAGAGCTGAGACCTAAGAAGTTCGAGGGCAAGAAGATGAAGGAAGCTGTAGCTATTCAGAAAGATTTGGGATCAGACTCAGGAGATGAAACAACTATAGCAGCCACAGGTATAAAAGGTTGACTGCTTTAGAGAATGCTGAAATCAAGAAGCAGGTGTAGGAGTTGCTCGAGAAGGGTTCATTGGACCTAGCACATCACCATGTGGGTCACCAATCATTTTGGTGAAAAAGAAAGATGGCTCGTGGAGAATGTGCATTGATTACCGAGCACTGAATAAGATAACAATCAAAAATCGTTATCCACTTCCTCGCATAGATGATCTTTTAGATCAATTAAATGAAGCTATTTATTTCACCAAGCTAGATTTGCACAGTGGATACCATCAGGTCAGAGTTGCAGAGCAAGATGCATGGAAGGTTGCTTTCAAAACAAAGCAGGGATTGTATGAATGGCTGGTTATGCCTTTTGGCTTAACTAATGCTCCTGCTACTTTCATGAGATAATGAATGATGTACTCAGACCTTTTCTTGATGATTTTGTTATCGTGTATCTGGATGCCATTCTGATTTGTAGTAAAACGTGGGAAGAGCATTTAAAGCATGTTAAGTAGGCATTAGATGTTTTGAAAAGAGAAAAACTTTATGTTAAACTCTCAAAATGTGAATTTGGCAAAACATCTCTGAACTACTTGGGTCATATAGTAGGGGGAGGTGAATTGAAAATAGATCCCTCTAAAGTGGCAGTCATTGTGAATTGGCCTAAACCCAGGTCTACTATAGAAGTGAGAAGCTTCTTAGGAGAAGCACAATATTGGAGGAAGTTCATTTCTAACTTATCCTCAATTGCATCTCCCTTACATGCTTTAACATGATTGAATAAGGTGTTTCAGTGGGGAGGCAAATGTCAGAAAGCCATCGACACCTTGAAAGAAAAGATTAGTATAGCACCTGTACTAGCACTGCCAGATCTACAAAGACCATTTGAGATCCAAACTGATGCCAGTGACTATGCCATGGGAGCAGTGTTGACACAACACGATAAACCCATATGTTATCATTTTGAGACTTTTAATCCTGTAGTAGTTAACTATCCTACATATGATAAAGAATTGTATGCATTAGTTCAGAGTGTGAAAAAGTGGAAACATTACTTAATGGGAAAAGAGACAGTAATACATACTGATCATCAACCACTTCAATATCTACACTCCCAAACTAAGTTGCAGCAATCAAGACATTACAGATGGATGGGTTTTCTACAACAGTTTCATTTAGTCATTAGATATAAAAAGGACATACATAACAAGGTTGTAGACATGTTATCTAGACCCATTATAAATGCATCTACCATACTTAAGCATAATTCTGTGCTACATGAAAGCTACATAGAACAATATGCTCAGGATATGGACTTTAAAGATGTATATGCAACTTTGAGTCAAGGCAAAAGAGTAGAATAATTAGACTATCATGTGAAGGACTGAATCTTATATCATTATGGGAAACTCTGCATTCCACAAACTGAGAGGATAAAGATAATTAGGGAAGCACGCACTTCTCTGATATCAGGTCACTTTGGGGTAAGTAAAACAGTTGCACAGCTGCAAAGATTCTGCTACTGGCCGAAAATGAATGAGACAGTTTCTAGATATGTAAGAGGGTGCGCTATGTGTGCTAAAAGCAAGCCCAGTAATAGAAAACTATCCTTGTACACTCCATTGCCAGTTCCTTTTGACCTTTGGGAAAGTGTTTCCATGGATTTTGTTGGAGGACTGCCTAAATCTAGGAAATGTCATGATTATCTATATGTTGTTGTGGATAGGTTCAGCAAAATGTGTATTTTGATACCTTGCAATAAACAGATTACAACTGAACAAACTACAAAATTGTTCTTTGAACATGTATGGATTCATTTTGGATTACCCACTTCCATTGTATCTGATCGAGACACCCGATTTGTGGGGAAGTTTTGGTCGCGTCTGTGGGAACTGATGGACACCAAATTGAAGAAAAGCACGACTTTTCATCCACAAACAGATGGTCAGACAGAAGTAGTTAATAGGACAGTGATCCAGTTACTGAGAGGTGATTGCAGCAAACATCCTAAGCTTTGGGATGAACACTTGTGTTATGTGCAACATGCGTACAACAGAGAAAAACACTCTTCTACACAGAGATCTCCTTTTGAGACCTGTTTTGGTTTCCCACCAAGGTCTCCTTTGTATTTTGTCTTTGGTAAAGATACCATGGTTGATGGACATAATGATGTGGACAAGGCAACTAGGTTCATTGAACAGATCCAGGAGATCCACCAGGCAGTACATGAATAGCTGGAAAAGAGCTAAGCCAAGTACAAGGCTAGGCATGACAAGCATAAGATGGAGCATAGTTTTTAAGTTGGAGACCAAGTCTGGCTGTATATCAGTAAGGACCAGATGCAAGGTGAAGGTAAAACATTAAAGCCTATCAGGTATGGACCTTTTAGGATACTTGAGAAGATTGGTGAAAATGCTTTCGCCTTGATCTACTAGCTTACATGCACATGTACTCAGTCGTAAGTGCAGATTGCTTGAGATTGTTTGAACCTTCAATGATTGAGGACCTTGAAGAGCAAAGTCAATTGCCTTCTATTGGTGACCTGCTACCTAAATATCTCAATGAGTTGCTGGAAGACACAGTGTTGGACAGGAAGGTGAGGACGACGCACAGGGGAGACGTTGAGTACCTCAGAGTTGGGCTCAAAGGTTCAAAGCCAAGCAATGCAAAGTGGATTGAAATTGGACAAGTAAGAAAGCAATACCCTCATTTAATCGATGCTTGAAAACCAATTTTTGGTGGTCCAAAAGCTTTTTCAGTGGGAAGGTCGTGATCCGAATTGGATCCATAAAGAACTTTCAAAGAACCATGACTGTATCAGGTCAGGACAAATCTCTAAAGAATCCAAAATAGTGATAAAAAACAGCCTGAACTAGTGGCAATGGTAGCCAGCGTGGAACGACGAGGACCTTGGTCAAAGTGTGCTGACTGAGGCCCATGGAGACTACGCAGGAGGTCAAAGTAGCCCTTGGGAGCCCCGAATCGGGAAAATAAGGTGATTTTTGATGCGCGATTAGCGCTTAGTGAACACGGCCATAATGGAAAAGCCCAAGCACCCGGATGCATGGGGGAGCCGGAGAACCGCCAGCGGAAAAATGAAAAGTGCTAAAAGGACAATGGCGGGACCCGCGCTCTGGAAAATCGACGGTATTGATCGGGGCGCCCTCAAACAGTAAGAGGTTTTGGACAAGAGCGGAGTGATTCCATTCATCGATCGACGCGTGGCAAGCGGAGGTGAGAGAAAATTGCCGTTGATCGCGCGCTATCGGTCGAGCAAGTCAACCGTGCGAAACATGCGTATGACGTTGGATCTAGGGGACCCAGATCAGACGACTGAGATCGCGCTTGATGGAGGAAGTGGAACCGATGAAGGAATAAGCCGTGATTTAGAAAGATTTGGAGTCCATTTTGACTACCACGGTGGAGAAAGACTTCATCCACGACGTAACTGAAGAAATGAACCGACGAAGCAGGCTGGCGCCGTTTAGAGGAGGACATGTGGCCACTCCTTGAGCACTGATGATGATGCCAAACAGGGAACTCCAAGTGCAGTTGCAGAAGGTGAATCGACAGAGGCGGAAGAGGAACCGAACAGGCATTGGAACGAATGGCTAAAAGCCATGAACAGAGATAGAATACACAGTTAGTCGAAGTCGAGAGACAAAGAAGTGGAACAGTGAACCCAAAGAGGAGGACTGAACACAGAGAGACAGAAAACAGAGAAAAAGGTAGTAAAGCAAAGCAGAAAGAGACAGAGGGCCGAGCTGACCAAAGGCAACATCGAGCACCAGAGGCTTGAGAGATCCGAGCCATCCCGGAGAGTATCTATCTGGGCTGAGCACCACATCCGGCTCTCCCCTGTAGACCAAAGGTCACCAAGCTGGTAGGAAGAAGAAGTTTGTGTACTCAAGTGGCTTGGGGAATCCAAGAACCACCTTTCCAAGCAAATCTGCTTCAGGAGAACTCATACTGAGTCCCTGTATTGTAATTCTCTACTCAAGACACAATAAAAACAAGGCCACCACTGAAAGCTGGACCAGAGATGTAGCCCTTGAGAATAGGGTGAACTCCTTATTAATTTCTTGTGTTCTTGTATTTGCTTACTGTATTTCTCTGCTGTCTTTCCATTTAAATGTCTGTGTATTGGCAATCTGATCGATCCGTTGCATAAATAACATAGAATACCTTTTTTTAATAAATCTTCAATTGATGTCACTCATAGGGTGATGATCAGATCATTCTTAGACTCTTTCCTACCCTCTCCAGCATCATTGCCGAGTTTGTTTGCGTTACCCTTCCCATCCTGGTTCTTTTTCTTACCTTGTCCTTTCTTCTTCCCATCGGATTGTTGGTTTCCTTTGGGGTTAGAAGTTTGGATGACATTTATAGATGTAGGTTGAGAAGGCATAGGCATGGATGGTGATGCCTGCATAGAAGAAGCAGTTTGTAAAGACAACTGCTGCAATTGATTTAGCAGGTTAGCCGTGTTAGCATCGATCGATCCGACTAGCCCGTCAGCATGGGGATCTGGCTTCGGCTTGGCTATATCAACCTTGGACCTAGGAGCATCTAACATAATTTTTTGAAGAACCCCAGATTGAGAATATATAAGTTCTAATTGTTGGGCCCTAAAAATAGCCTATTCTTCGGTGAACACACTAGAGAGCGACACATCCTTAGAGATCTCAGGTTGTAAAGATTTAAGAAACCATTCGAGAAGGAATTCTTGTGGAATATTGGCTTTAATGAGCCTCTTCCTTCTCCTCCATTCTTGGATGTGATTCGAAATGTGGGTTGCCTAATCTTGTTGAAAATTAGCCAAAATCTCAGTTCCAACATCATAACGAACATGCAACTGAAAATGGTTCAAAAATATTGTAGCCAAATCACCGAAAGAAGCGAAGGTGCCCCCTGGAAGTTCAATGTACCACTTAGCCACATTTCCAGTTAGGGTATGTTGAAATAATCTCAACTTGATTGAATCATCTATCAGGGAGTTTAACGAACACCATAAGTGGAAAGTGGTGACATGGTCACCTGAATCTTCACTAGTTTTCCCTTCAAATTTAGGTATTTTTGAGGGAAGTTAGGTTGGGACTGGAGGCCAAACCGAGTTATATCTAATCGGATCATTAGTCAATTTGGAAAGATCTGACCAAGTTTAACGTTGCCAAGAAAGGTAGTCATGGAGGACCTTGAGGATTCCACCCGGTGTGGGCGAAATTCCCAACGTTCTGAAAAGAATTCCCTGGATTTGTGAAGGCACCAGGTTGCCTAAAGTAACTCGTAGACCCAACTGAACCATAAGGAGCTCCTTGTGGTCCAGAAAAAACCGGAGTTTGACCAACTCCTACCGAAAAATTTCTGTAGCCCGTAAAATTGCCCCCTAGAGAGGTGTTAAAAGGCGTAGAGAGCCCTTGGTAAGTGTTCCATGCATTAACATAGGTAGAAAAGTTCTGGAATGAATTGATAGAGGAATAACACATATTCCCATATTGGCCGAAATAAGATTAATTCCCGGCTACAAGCCCACTAACCGCAGGGTTAATCCAACGTTGAAAAGGATTATAACTTTGACCCGTAGAGGGAAAATGTATTGATCCCAAAGATGGGTTGGAATGTGGTATATGACCACCCCCAAACAGGAAACCCTGAAAAGAAGTTGACCCACTTGCCATGGAAGTCATGGACGTGGAGGCAGCTAATGTAATACTTAATGGAACTGAAGGAATTGCTCTAGTCGACATTCCAAAAGGGAAAAAACCAATGCCAGAGGCAAAAGCTTGAGTACTCCCACTCGAAGATGGAATGGAAGTAGAGCCAAATATAGTAGTGCTAGGAGTAATAGAAGTATGGAAATCTTTCCTCCTCCTTGTATGGATACAAGAGTCTGGATACTAGGAGCACTCACGGTGGATGCCATGCTTTCAGCAGTGGTCCTCAAAGGAAAAGATCGATATAAACTTGGGCTCGAAGGCCTGTTGGTCGGAGTCTCGACGTAAAATAAAACGTCTAAGTGATTGGGAGGAAGAGGAGAATTAGGAGTCAATACAAACTCTTGAAGCTCTTTGACCTCAATAACACCTTTCAACTGCAAAAGGACTCTAGAAATAACTGGAGTGTTCCTCTCCAACTCTCTACTTGTACCAGGTCTATCTTGTGAATCAATAACTCCAACTGGAGGATCAATCTCCGATGCGTCTGCTGCCACTGATTGAAAATCAATGGCAGAATTGCTCCTATGCCTTCGAGGAGAAGGCTTAGGACTCGTAGGTGAAAGCCCACGAAGTCTCCTAGACCGACGAATCGGTCGATCAAGCACTTTGAATTATTTTTAAGAAATCTAATTAAAGTCTCAAAAAAGTTGTAAAGCTAGGCCAACTAGGAGCAAAGAGAACTTTCAAAAAGTCCCTAAAGATGCAGTCAATCAAACTACTTCCAAGTATTTCCGCTCCGGGTGATGAGGATCGAACACCAAAATATAAGAAAACGAATAAACAAGGACCTTCCAAAAATATTCTGGGGTAATCACGGCCCAGACCTACTAGCGAAGGTAACAGAAATAGTTACGCTGACCTCCAGACAACAACCTTTTCCAGTGCAAGTGCCCAAGCTTCGCAAGGGTACCCTCCAGAAGTATTGATGAATGTGATGCAACGTCTGCCTCAGGTGGCATAGGATTCCCCTCCGCAGCCACCTATGTGATCCCTATGAAAGGAAACTATGGGCACCAACTCATATCAAAAGCTGAGCAGAATAGTCGTGAGGCGGGATATCTCTCTTCCTTGTCTTCACTCTCCTTCGTGCTTAACTCCTAGTCACAGAGCTTTCTTGGTCTTTCTAGCGATATTGGATTTCATTCGCTATTCAACTTCTATGTTTGATAATTTGAGTGGCCTTGGAGAGCTTGGAGAGTTAACTCTCCACTCACCTATTCCAAGGCCCTTGTTGTAGCATCCATTGTCATTTTAATTTTATTTTTAGTTTTATCGCAAAAATTTAAAAAAAAATCAAATATTATGTTATAATGGAAATAAAAGAAAATGCGGAAATCCAAAAGAAATGAGTTGTTTTATATTATTGACGACTTTTGAACGCAAGAAACCCGGGAGAATATCTGAGCCGTCCGATCGACAGGAAACAGATCTAATGGTAGTCGCGTGGTTAACAAGGGCAAGGTTTACTCCAAAATTGGACGCGAGAAGTTATAAAACCGAGTTAAAACCTCAGTTAATCAGGGTCGTTCGCTTGAAGAATGCAGATCCGACGGTAATCGCGTGGTTAACATGGACGAGGTTTAATTCAGAAAATGGATGTGATGGTTTATGGAATGCAATTTAATCCGTTGAAGTCTGGATCAATCATAGCCGCTCATCACGAAGGGACGAGATCCGACGGATATTGCGTCAAAAAGTGCACGAGTTTTATTATAAATTTCGGACCCGAGAAGTCTTTTAACTGCAGTTTTGTTTCCTATCGGGTCTGTGGGGAAGGCAAAGGTTTGTGGAAAAGGCGGACACGATAAGGTTATGAACCAGAGTCTAAATTCTTTTCAGTTCCGTGGTAGCTGATATTCCACGTAAATCAACCAATTCCATTGTTTTAGCAGAATAACTAGGATTAGAGGCGGATGACCGAAACTTCAAAGGAACGGTGATTGGTCAGGTTTCTTTGTGTTTCCGCCAATCAGAACACTTCCGATAGATACGTGGGCCCATAACCACAAGTCCACGCACAGAGTTTTGTAAAGATGCAATTTTCTGTGTTAAAACAGTCTAGCTATTATTAGAACATCTACAGAGAAACTTCATTAGCAGTCAAGCCACAGATTCGAACAACGAGCAGCCATCACCTTCTAATTTCTGTTATTTCTTGTTATTTTGTTTTCTTGAGAAGAATGAGGTGTCTTTTACCCTCCAATGTAATATTCTATAATGAATTTTACCTTAAACAGTTAGGAGATAGTTAGGTAGTTTGATAGTTTTGGTAATTACCAACTATCTCATAATGTATAAAAAGAGGAAAAATTATAGAAAAAGGGTTCGAATTTTGAAGAACCTGGAGACTAGGCTACTGTATTTTTGATAAACTGTTGATTAATGAAAGAATCAGAAGTTTTCCACACATTGTTGGGTATGATTTTGTAACTTCTCTGTTATGTGTCATCATATGTCTTCTTTTCTTTAAGTATAGTAATGAAGTTGCAGGTCTTTGTTTACTTATGTGAATGAAGTTAAAATTCCTTAAAAGAGCGCTCCTATACTTAAAACCCCTACTCCTACATTTCTTCTAAGTTACAGATAATAGTTTATGTGAAAACAACATATTGTCTCTAACTTATCAAACTGTTACAGATAATAGTTTCTATGAAAAACAACATATTGTCTCTAACTCTTCAAAGCATCCTTCATTTAACATTTATATCCAACATCATATGGCATTCTGAGACTTTCATATCACCTAAGTATTAAGGGTTAAGAACCAGGTCTTTCAGGTCCTTCATTTGAGGATATATCATACAAATAAGTGACAAGAATAATAAACATTAATGTCTTAAGCACAATTTCTATACAACCAAGAAATTGGTTTCTTAAGGGACAACATTAATTGGCACCACTGCCGGGGAGAGAAGCCAAGAACACTTTTCCCTACGTTTTTAATATTTTCCTCTGGTTGTTCAGTGAGGAGGAAATATTTGGCTGTATGTTGTTGGGAAAAGTATCCAATACGGAATGACCCTATCCCACTCTAAGGGTGATAGTACCTCAGCAACAACCGAATGCAAAGCTATTCGAGATTACTTCTTTATGAGATGTAAGAGACGGGAGAAAGAGATCCACTAACCGTTGTCTTCCGCTAATGATTGATCCAATCTTCTCACTTTGATTCTTGCTCCCAGCTCCTTGCTCTTTCACTGGCCCAGCTACACAAAGATCCTGCAAAAGGGCAAGAGAGGGAAACTACAAGAAGCATACATTCATAATCGATTCAAGGATTAGAATAAATCAAATACACAAGTATAACAATTCACCATTGAGACACATGCATATAGAAGAACCTCAAATGCTTTATTAATGGAAGAAGTAAAGTTCTGAGAGTGTTACAACCATAAGAGGCCCAATCCAGCAACACCTCACAGCAGAAAGAAATCTCCTCTTCACCTCCTTCAAGCAAATCACCCAATAGTTCTATACTCAAACCAACAGCACTTCCTTACATTCACAAGATTCTAGCCTCCTTAGACCTCATGAGAGAGCTCTATATATAGGAGTTTTGGAGAAAGGATGAGTCAGCTTGAGCTTGGCATGGAGCTGACTAGTGTCCTCTCCCACTTCAGTTATTCTTCAGTTCTTGAGTCTACGTGGAGGTTCTTGCTTCCACTTGGAGATCTAGACCCTCTTACTCATCACTAGGCGAATTCCCTGATCCAAGTGTCATTTTGGAAGCTTCCTGGGCATTGACACCTTGAGGAATGACTGTGCCACTTGGCCAAACTCGCCCAGCGCAGGTAGCCTTCATTACAGTTGACATTCAGCGCAGGTACAGAGTGGAGTAGTTGACATTCAGCGCAGATGCTCAGTGGAGCAGTTAACACGATCCAGAATTAGCTTGTTTTTGAGTGTTTTCAGGTGGAGAACTGATATTTAGTGCTGTGGTTTGCTGACCTTGTTCCTCTAGGGGTAGGAACAACATGTTTAGGGACTTTGGATCCCTTATATTATTGACATTTCATGCTTCATGTTGTAAGGCACAAAAATGTCTATAACAGTTGCCCCCTAAAGTATGAGGTCGTTTATCGGGTGAAATGCTTTATCAGGAGGATCCGAAGTTCATTCAATCGCCGAGAGGTGACCTGTAATAAAATACAATACAATACATTATTTTTCATTCTGCTTTCATGATCTAGCCGAGGCGGGCATTCCCATGCTCAGCTTTATAAATTCATTTTGGTACATATAACAGACGATCGTCTGATGGTAGACTGATAATTCTCTGCTGAAATTATCATCCTTTGAGTAGGATGATCATCTGCTGCAATGATGTACATGTCAAATGTCTTTATGTTTCCTGAATATATATCGCAGCCCGGATGGATGAAACTAGATCCGGGGTCTTCAAACTCGTTCGATCTTCACTCTAAGTACAAGTCGATCCATGTGAGAATTGCGCTGAAGTCGAACATGGAAAGACATCGCTTGATTACCGGTCAATGATGTAAACCGTTAACAAGCGCGAGAGGAATCACCGATAATGATAATGACCCTCAAGGTACTGCAGTACAATTCACGTGGTGTGAATAAAGGACTTGACGTCAAACACCACGCAAAATCTTCTGGTCGAAGGTCATTGATGTATACCTGTCGCCGGAAGTGAGAAACTTGCCATTGAGGCATGCAAGCTTAAAAGTACTGAGGGGGTTGTTCCTAGATCAACTTCTTGGATAATGAGCTGAAGTCGACAAGAAGCGATCCGTCAAAGGAGGGCCTTAATGAATCCCACATCAGTGACACGGAACGGAGCTAATGATTTTAGTGGAGGTGAAAACAATCTATGAAATATGATTCAGGGTGGCGATCATGGGTGGATGAAGGATAATGTATGGCAGTGGATGGGACACGGTTGACTCTTTCTGAACAACATCTCTTGAACATATAACGACACTGATGCGATGGATCGGTAGCATTACCCCAAATGTGGATGGTTTGGCGAGGACCATGGTGATGAGACCGGTGAATGAAACAACCCAACCCGATGTGATACGGAGGAAAAGTGTCATGTTCAAGAGCGACTTGCTACCATTAAAGCTTTGAGGTTCTCCCAATTTTTCCCCAGTCATTTCTGACCAGTACCTCTTTATTTTTGTCAAGCTTGAGGAGGATAACATATGCTTGTTCTATAACCTTCCCTTCGGGCAAGCCCATCGCTATGTTTTAACGAGCCTAGCGATAGGGAAACTCGTTCTCGTCTAAAGACAAGTTTGTCGCTATTTAATCATTTTAAAGAGTCTAACGACAAGGAAAACTCGGTCCTTTTCATTTTTAGAGAGTCTGAAAAGGTACAGCAAGTTAACTCTAAAATTCCTTTTTCGTCATCTAATCCCTTAAGTCCGAAAAAGTATAAAACAATACAGAAGGGATGAGTTTTCGATAATTTTAACGAGCCGAATAAAACAAGCGCTCGACCTTTTTGTGCAATAATCCCTCAGGTCCAAAAAGATTAAAATCTAGAGGAGGGATAGCTCTTCCGGTCCTTTTAACGAGCTGGAAGGCCAAAACTCGGCAAACTTTTCATATTTTACGAGTCAGGAGAAAAGAGCTCAAAGAAGACTCGTCTTTTGAGGAACGAGTGATAAACAGGGATAACAACAGATTCCAGGTACAGGTTGGAATTTTCCAATCACGGCAGTGTCACAAGGATGGCTAAGTGGAATCACTCTTCGCAGCTGTTCCTCAAAATAGGTAAACAATCATATGGAGGTGAACGATTGGCCAAATGGAATGGAGGTGGCGGGTGCAAACACGACCAAGGCTTTTTATGGCTAATAAATTTACGATCACAATGGTTATTTACCGGAATAGGTTCATTTTTTAATGAGCTTAAGCTCTGGAGGAAACTCTTGCTCAATCTTATGTTTATTTTTTAACGAGCATGAACTATGTGCTAAAACTGCTCGGATCTCGCTTTTCTATTTTTTAACGAGCATAAATTCTGCGGTAAAACTGCTCGATATACCAGTCATAAGATAAGAATGTCTCCTGCAAGATTCCATTTTTTATAGAGCTCGCACCTCACATAAGCTATGCTCCCTCTCATCCTTTCTTTATGCAAGTTCGGAAACGGCTAATCTAAAAAACAGATAAATAACCGCTCTTAGCTTGCACTCCAAAAGGTTTGCATGCCCCCAGGTATAAAATACAATTTCAAGGCTGCCCCTCCTCTCCCCCACTTCTGCTTTTCTTTGGGTGTTCACAGCTACTTGTCGTCTTGCTAGTCTAATGTTAACGATACTTGTCTTCTCGTTATTTTTAACGGGTCTTACGCGGTACTTGTCTTCCCGTCGGCCAAACTTTTGATAGCTCTTTTGCAAGATCGCAAGAGAACAGCTACTTGCGACAAGAGAGCAGCTACTTGCGACAAGAGAAGAACACTACTCAAAGACAAAACATTGGTGTTATTGAGGGAGGCTTGCCTCTTTCTGGTTACCCAAAGATTGTTTTGTTAACACCATCAAACAAAAACATCTCCTCGGCACTGTCTACCGAAGTAGAAAATGGTGAATGACCTTTGTCAAACAAGTAACCTTAACAAAAGAATCCTGTTCTAGAACAACCCCTCTTCCATCCACGGACGGGGTACGGACTAGTCATATTCTTTCGCGGAAATTCTACCTTATACCCAAGGTTTCCTCTGCCTGAAGCAGACCAGGATGCATGCCCCCTGGGTTCCAGTCCCATCTTTCCGAATCACTCGCACTCATCGGGATGGAGGACTGGGGGTGGAGACATTTCTTGGGTGAATAGACCATTGAGGGTTGGTATGTGACTATTTGCGATGCGTGATCCCGGAAATGAAAGTTGGTCTACGAGCTTGACCATTCTTCCTTCGTGTGGAAAACACATTACTCTAAAGAGTGAGGAGACTATAGCTCCCATGCAATATATATAGTCTCGTCCAAGGAGTAGGTTATAATCCAAGGGTCCTTGAACGACCATCACGTTCATTTGAACGGTCTTCCCTTTCAATGTAACAGGTACATTGGGGAGGATCCCTAATGGTCGACTGGTTCCTTTATCAAAACCCGAGAGATTTCTTATCTCAGGCAAAAGCTCCGGGGAACCCAGTGCTTTCCAAGCAATAGAGGAAAGGATACTCACAGATGCCCCTTCATCAATGATAGTTCCAGCCATTACCATTCTGTAGATTTGGACCATGATTCTGAATGGTATACTGGCTGGCAACCGGGGTCTGCCTAGTTGGTTCCAATCAAAGGATACAACCAGGTTGCTTGGTGGTGGGACCGAATATACGGCCGGATATGACCCTGACGATGTTCCTTCCTGCGATAAAGGAATGGGCGCATTGCCCTGATGCTCATCAGAGTCTGTGTTGATGAAAAGAATCTGGATGGTGTCATCCTTATTCTCTTCAGTGAGGGTGTCATTTGAAGATGAATCTTCAGTGACGGTGTCATTTGAGGATGAAACCTCTGAAGGAAGAACCGGGTCAACTGCCGTATCGACCTTTAGACTTTCGTCTGGTCTGGATTCAGTAGGTTCATTTTCAATGACTGACGCTTCAGCTGACCACTTGAGTGGGCCAGCTGTATTTTCAACCAACAAAGGACTTGGCACGAGTTTTTTGTATCCAGGAGGAAGTCTCAACGGTGAAACCGGACAATCTTCCAAAACTCTCTTCGCTTCGTCTAAGAAGGGACAACAGTGGATGGCGTGATCGCCTTTACACAGTTTGTAGGGGGATCTTGCTCCCCCTCTTTGTCTTGAACCTTCACTTTCGCTGGTTGACGGTAAGCATTCAACATGGCTATCAGAGGTTGATGCTCCCGAATTGTGCAAACGAGGTGACTAGTCCCTTAGTATCCGGGGAATACAGGGACAATCTCTATGGAAGTGGTCTCCTCTACATATGACACATGGCGATTTAGGCCTGGTCTGTGCTGTGTGTGGATTTTTGTCAGATGTCTTTTGCTTGCCCCCAGTCGCCTTAGGCTCCTTCTTCTTCTTCTCTCTCTCCTTCTTCTCCTTCTTCTTCATGGGAGCTTGGCTTTTGCCGGCTCTACCTTGCGAAGATGAAGGATCGGAGGAAGAGTTATAGGAAGTAGAAGGCTGGTGGGCAGCTCTAGACTGATCTAACTGTTGACTCGGCTGTTCAGGAACCATGGTGTTCTGAACTACATTGGTTGAGAATAGCCAAATAGGCAGGCCAATTGTCAGTCCTGGAAGCGACAATGTGGCCATGTGGGGCGCACCAACTTCTCCCCAAGAGGAGAAAGGACTAGGATTTCCATCATGTGGAATTCCTTGGTTGGGGCGTTCCATGTTCTCAACCTACAGATCAACGCAGGAATAGGAGGTGATTATGTTCCGTTTAAAATAAATTTTATGACGACGCTTTAGACACAACTTGCTTTTTCACTTTTTAAGAGTCGAGAAAAAGCTAAAGATGACTCTAGTCTCCTTCGATGTTTTAACGAGCCCGAAGTGACAAATGCTCGGATGGACTTTTTCAGTTATAGAGTTTGAAAAAGGCCAAAAGAAACTGCTCTGGAGTTCTAGGCAGAGGGTGTGCCAAACTTTTCGCAAAACCACAGAATACATTTTACGGTACGAGTGGTCGATCTTCGTGAATGCTGTGTTCACTGCATTGCGATCAGTAGGGCGGCCGACACGGATTCCTATGGATAAAGACTTTGTTCCTATAGGGGTCTCCCAATATATACGCGACAGTACGTGGGAGCACAAGTCCGTATTGATACTTATCGCTTCACCGTGGAGGAATCACCCAACCACTCAACGCTAAGATATCACGTTTAACGACGCCGGAACACGTCTCTAGCTTAGACCTCTATGTGTTTGCGTTATGTTTCAATGCGTTGTTATGTAAATTCAATTTATTTTAAGGTTGATCTTGTTTAGCAGTTTGCCTTTATGGATCACCACGAGATGTATAGTAACACTCCTAAATGCAGTCTAAGATGATAAGCAAGCTTTTCAATCTTTCAACTTTGAAAATCTTAACTACTGAGGGAAAAGAAAGACAACATCTTTTCACACAGATCATAGAGCACACACTAATGCACTTTTTCCTAAATCAACATGCAAGCTGTCATAATGCACATGCACAATGCAGGTATTTCTTTTCTCTTTCTTAATGTTGGTGCGATACAAAAAGAAAGCTGTTGTATAACTTTGAATTCAATTTCAAGTGAAAGCAAACAAGCTTGTCCAAAATCAAAAGACACCTTAAGATTTACTTGTTTCGACACTAGAAATATACAAATTCAAACCATATGACGAAAGCAAAAGCTCAATCAGCTATGAACAACAAATAAACTAACTCTTAAGATCAGAACGACACTTTATCACAGGTCTAGATCTAAGAGGCCACAGCAAGACTAGTTCACTTTCGTTATGGGAAACTGCAAATGATATAAGAAATACACAAAGAACAAACACAGTTTCTTTATACAACCGAGGCGAAATAGTGGCAAGGAAAGTTGGTTTCAGATAGGTATATTGACTGGTAACAGGCTGCAAAAACAAGGGTGAAAACAGGGCAAGAAACAGCAGGGAACCCCAGTAGCACAAGGCAAGACTGGTTCAGCGCAGGTGGTACACTGTCAGTTTGACATTCAGCGCAGGTAGCCCCTTCGGGAACTGCGCTGAAATGCAGACATCCTTCACACAGCCTGCACTGAAGAACGAAACTTTCGTTTCTCTTGGTTTCCGGGTCACAGATTGCTCAAAAATTCACAGTTTTTGGCCAAATCAGAAGCTATCAGTCAAGTACACACTAAGGGATGAAAAGAAGGATGAAAAGCTATCACTAAGAGCTGTTTAGAGTCCTTGTGGATCAGCTCTTCAAATCATAAACTTGCCCAGCAACTGAGCTAGAGTAGCTGCCCTCTACTTTGCATTTGAAAGATCCAAATGCAGTTCGATTCGGTACTCCCTGTGTTTATGAAATGAATAGCAAAAACACAAACAACCAACAAGATACGATCCCCAGTGGAGTCGCCAATTTGTTGTTGGGAAAATTATCCAATACAGAATGACCCTATCCCACTCTAAGGGTGATAGTACCTCAGCAACAACCGAATGCAAAGCTATTCGAGATTACTTCTTTATGAGATGTAAGAGAGGGGAGAAAGAGATCCACTAACCGTTGTCTTCCGCTAATGATTGATCCAATCTTCTCACTTTGATTCTTGCTCCCAGCTCCTTGCTCTTTCACTGGCCCAGCTACACAAAGATCCTGCAAAAGGGCAAGAGAGGGAAACTACAAGAAGCATACATTCATAATCGATTCAAGGATTAGAATAAATCAAATACACAAGTATAACAATTCACGATTGAGACACATGCATATAGAAGAACCTCAAATGCTTTATTAATGGAAGAAGTAAAGTTCTGAGAGTGTTACAACCATAAGAGGCCCAATCCAGCAACACCTCCCAGCAGAAAGAAATCTCCTCTTCACCTCCTTCAAGCAAATCACCCAATAGTTCTATACTCAAACCAACAGCACTTCCTTACATTCACAAGATTCCAGCCTCCTTAGACCTCATGAGAGAGCTCTATATATAGGAGTTTTGGAGAAAGGATGAGTCAGCTTGAGCTTGGCATGGAGCTGACTAGTGTCCTCTCCCACTTCAGTTATTCTTCAGTTCTTGAGTCCACTTGGAGGTTCTTGCTTTCACTTGGAGATCTAGACCCTCTTACTCATCACTCGGCGAATTCCCTGATCCAAGTGTCATTTTGGAAGCTTCCTGGGCATTGACACCTTGAGGAATGACTGTGCCACTTGGCCAAACTCGCCCAGCGCAGGTAGCCTTCATTACAGTTGACATTCAGCGCAGGTACAGAGTGGAGCAGTTGACATTCAGCGCAGATGCTCAGTGGAGCAGTTAACACGATCCAGAATTAGCTTGTTTTTGAGTGTTTTCAGGTGGAGAACTGATATTTAGTGCTGTGGTTTGCTGACCTTGTTCCTCTAGGGGTAGGAACAACATGTTTAGGGACTTTGGATCCCTTAGATTATTGACATTTCATGCTTCATGTTGTAAGGCACAAAAATGTCTATAACACTGTATTGAACAAAAAGCAATAACTGTGGCTTCAAAGAGGCCTCATATGAGGTTAGATACCTCACCAAAAAAAAGTTCAAGCCCTTTCAGACCCTAAGAGACTAGTTTCCAAGAGGGTTAGAAGGCCAAAAACTCCAGTTACACTAAGTCCTACACTGTTTGCACCTGATAGCAGTTCAACACATCTTTCATCCAAACATTCATCTTTTATTGACCAAGAGTCACCTTTTACATCCACTTCATTTCAAGAACCCAACTATCAAGAACAGTCTTTAGAGTTTGTTTCTTTCTCAGTATCTGCTATAGTTATTCAACCTGAACCTATAACTACATTGCCACCTTTTCAAACTTCATTTACTCCTCAGACAGGTTCTACACCTGCTAGTACTCAAGGTTTAGTAAGTTTAGGAGCAAACATGGCAACACCTGCATTTTTGTTGAATAGGTATGCACCTATTCAGTTGCCACAACAATTGAATCAAATGCCTCAAGAATACTTAAAAATTCTTCCTCGTTTCTCAGGGGAGGATGAACAAACAACAGAGAAGCATATAGCAGTGTTTTGTAATTTTGCAGAAAATCTCAATGTTGAACACTTGGATGTTGTTTTAAGACTTTTTGTGCAATCCTTGGATGGAGAAGCAAGAAAATGGTTTAAAGGGCTTCCTAATAACTCTATTCCTACATGGGAAGAGATGGAGCGCCTGTTCACCCAGAGATGGGGAGAGAAAAGAGACCATGGGTATTCACTCACAGAGTTTAATGCTATTAAGAAGAAATCTGATGAAAGTGTTGTGGAGTTCATCAGAAGGTTCAATAAACTGTACAATAGTCTTCCAGTGGAGATTAAGCCCCCTCCTGCTGGTGCAAAAATAACTTTTGCAGGGGCTTTTGAATCAGATTTTGGATTCACATTGAGGGAGAGAAGATCCACAACCCTTGATCAGATCCAAACTGATGCTTTAGAAGTAGATGCTTTAGAAATAGAAGCAAATCTGGTGGTTGCAAGTAAAGCACCAGAGACACAACCTGTCTAAGATAAGGGAAAGGCTAAAGTGGAATCCTCTCAAAGTCAAACATTGGAGGATATGAATAATGTAATTAAATTTTTTTCTAATAAATTGATTAAATTAGAATTGGAGAGTAAGAATTCTCAGAGGAAAGCACAACAGAATAGAAACTTTAATCCTTAGTATAGAAGACAACCTCTGCAAATTTTGCAGAAGGAGAGAAAAGATCAAGATCAGGTTCAAGCACCACTTTACTTAGAGGCAGATCCTGATGAAGTACCAAAGCATTCCAGGGACCATGATGATCATATTTCTACATTGTATGCAATAGATGAAGATGAACTAGGTGTTGAGGGAGAATAATATGAATATACTGAAACAGATTCCATTTATGATGAGAATGAAATTGATGAATATTGGAAGCAATTTTATGATTTTATGCATGCATAATTACATAAGAAGTATGACTTGAGATCAAGGAAAAGATATAGAATTCAAGAAAAGGAAGGTGAGCAACAAGTTTCAGCTCTCTTACAAAAGGTGACTCCACAAGAACCACACCCTGCAAAACAATTAAATAAATGAAAGCAACAACAGAATACAAATAGCAAGACTCAAATACTTCAAGGTGAGTCTTCTGAAGATAAAAGTGATAAAATTCCTTTAGAAAGAATTGTTTCCATTCCACAGGAGATTTCAGTGATGAAGAAAAGTTAAGATGAAAATGAAAGGAATACTAAACAGGTTCATGTGTTTAGTCTGACTAAAGAGTTAAAAAAAATCAGAATTCAAGTGCCTCTCATAGAGTTGGTTAAAACACCAGTTTATCAAAGAGAGATTGCTAAGTTTATCAATCTATCTCAGAATGTGCATATAAATGACACTGTGAATCTGTAAGAAGATAAACCAGTGCTGGTTTTTGGCCCACATGTGGAGGAGGTAGATTCTTCAACACCTCCTTTCTACATTTCTTTATTGATTCATGATTTCCTCTTGCATAATTGCATGTTTGATTTAGGGACTTCACATAAAGTTATGCCATTATCAGTGATAAAACAACTAAACCTACAAGTTACTAAACCTTACAGAGACCCGTATTCTTTTGATTAAAATAAAGTTGAGTGTCTGGGGGTCATTAAAGATATGGTGGTGTCACTAGCCCAGATCCCAGCTAGAAGCTTGGTAATGGATGTAGTGGTAGCAGATATCCCTGCTAGGTTTGGAATGTTGCTATATAGGTCATGAGGGCCAAATTGGGTGGTGTTTTGAAACTGGAGTTTACTTATGTTGTCGTACCAATTTTTGGTGGAGAAGAAAGGAGGCTGTATAGAGAAACAATATTTGTAAAAACAATCACAAAGAACGGAGCAAGTAATTCACCTGTATATAGCCAAGAGAAAGATGACTTTTCTTGCTTCGTGCTGCATGACAATGCAGAGTTGGTTGAAGATAACCAGAGGCAGTTTACTTTAGCGAGTGTAAATACAGAGTTGCAAATAGAAGGGGCATGGAAGTGCTTCTTTGATGGAGCCTATTCTAAAGAAGGAACAGGTGATGGTTTCCTTCTAATTACACCGGGTGGTAATATGATCCATTTTTCTTTTAAATTGGAGTTCGAGCCAACAAATAATGTGGCAGAATATGAATCCTTGATCTTTGATATGCAAACAACAAAACAAATGGGAGTCCAGTCAATTTTTTGATTTTGGAGATTCAGAGCTGATTATAAAGCAAATAAAGAACCATTGTCAAACAAAACACCCTAGGCTTAGGGCATACAGAAATGAAGTGTGGGATCTAGTTGAGAACTTCTTTGAGGCTTTCAACATACAGTTCGTTCCAAGAGATGGAAACAGATTAGCAGACTCTTTGGCTGTGGCTGGCAGTACTTTTAGGCCTCCCATAAATCCAAAGCTAAGATATGAAGCTGAAATGAG
This sequence comes from Pinus tabuliformis, assembly GCA_031772625.1. Lineage (NCBI taxonomy): Eukaryota > Viridiplantae > Streptophyta > Pinopsida > Pinales > Pinaceae > Pinus > Pinus tabuliformis. The sequence continues at coordinate 100,010,900 of CM062818.1, read as the reverse complement.
GCATAGGCCTTCTGTTCTGGATAATATAAAACACTGACAAATTTTTTAGGATGATCAACAGATTAAGGAATTCTTGACTATGATTGAAGATTTTCAGGGCACAGAGATTGATCAAGATGAAGATGAAACAACAGAAGGTGCAGAAGTAAGTGGTTTGAAAAATTCTATAGTTAATTAAAAAATTATTCAATTGAAAGATAATATTCTACCAAGGGGTCTTGTCCCTCTTGAAAGACTTTTAAACTCCAATGATGTTGCTGTTAGTTCAGAGAAAATTCCACAGGATGAGCAGATTCAATATCACAATATTGGAACCCAGAAGGAGCCCCGATTAGTCAAATTATCTAATGGAGTTCCACTTAACTATAAGGAGTGATATATTAAGCTTTTCAAGGACTATATTGATGTTTTTGCTTGGTCCTATGAGGATCTCAAAACATATGATGTAAGTATTATTTGGCACAAGATTCCCTTGAAAGAGGGGATTAAACCATTTAAGCAGAAACTCAGGCAGATAAACCCTCTGCTTTTACCATTGATTGAAAAATAAGTCAAAACGCTGCTTGATGCCAAGATAATAGTTCCACTTAGGTACTTTGACTGGGTGGCCAATTTAGTGCCTGTAAGGAAGAAAAGTGGAGAAATAAGGCTATGTGTGGACTTTAGAAATCTGAATAGGGCTTCCTTGAAAGATAACTATCCGTTACCTAAAATGGATCATGTGCTGCAGAAGGTAACATGATCATTCAGAATGTTAATGCTGGATGGATTCTCTGGGTATAACCAGGTGGCTGTTGATAAAGAAGATAAGAAAAAGACTGCATTCACAACTCCTTGGGGAACCTTTATGTATGATCGAATGGCTTTTGGGTTGATGAATGTAGGTGCAACATTTCAGAGGGCTATGGACATTGCTTTTGTGGGTGATAAGTTTGTAGTGATATACTTGGATGACATCACTGTTTTCTCTAAGTCTGATGAGGAGCATCTGGACCATCTTAAAAAGACTTTTGAGAAATGTAGAAAATTTGGGCTTTCCTTGAATCCTAAGAAGTCTATTTTTGCTCTAGAAGAGGGCAAACTGTTGGGGCACATTGTTTCTAGAGATGGAGTGAAGATAGATTCAGCAAGGGTGCAAGCTGTGCAGAAAATACCCCTAGCCAGGAGTAAGAAATCCATTCAAAAATTTATGGGAAAATAAACTTTTTAAGGAGGTTTCTGTCCAATTATGCTGAAATTGTAAAAGAAATTATGTTGAAGAAGGAAAATGAGGTGCATTAGACCAAGGAAGCTAGAGGGTCATTCTCTAGAATTAAAGAAGCATTACAAGCAGCTCCAGTTTTAATTAACCCTGATTATCAAAAGTATTTTCAAATTTTTTTATTTGCATCACCTAATTCCTTAACTACTGTTTTGTTACAGAAAAATGATGAAGAAAAGGAGCAACCAGTTGCTTTCTTTAGCAAGATTCTCAAAGACGCTGAACTAAAGTACAATATTCTCAAAAAACAGGTATATGTTGGTAAAAGCCCTAAAGGCCTTCAAGACTTATGTGCTACAATCACAGATCATTGCGCATGTGCCAAATGCTGCAGTAAAAGATGTCGTAGTCCAGAGTGATGTGGAAGGAAAAAGAGGAAAGTGGATAGCCAAACTTCAAGAGCATGACCTGGATATAAAGCCCACAAAGCTGGTGAAAGCGCAGGGATTGGCAAAGATGTTGACTGAGTCAAATTTTCAGGGATTGGGAATCAACTTGCTAACACTTGCAAATGAGGAGATGATTGAAGAAGGTGAAGAAAAATCAAATCCAGGTATGAAGATCAGATATAAGTTTTTTATGTTCAGAATGGTACAAGCACATAGTCCATTATTTATGTTTTCTCTCTTGTCTTTGATCTTTAGATAGAACAAAATAAAGAGCATTAAAAATCAAAGCACAACCATATGTGATTGTTGAGGGCAGATTGTATTGGAAGGATCCAGTGGGAATTCTATTGTTATGTTTAACAGAGGATGAATTTATAGATACCATTAAAGATTATCATGAGAAGTTATGTGGTGGACATTATAGTTGGAAAGCTATTGCACATAAAATCCTCCAGGCATGGTTTTATTGGCCCACCCTATTTGGTGATAAATACAAGTTTGTCAGACGTTGTCAGAAGTGTCAGCTTTTTGCTGAGAAGAAAAGGTTTTCTCCCTTGCCTTTGATCCCAGTCTTCATAGAAGAACCATTCAGACAATGGGGACTAGATTTTGTTGGAGAAATTAACCCACCTTCAAGTGGACAGCACAAGTGGGTTCTCACAGCTACTGATTATTTCACCACGTGGGTAGAAGCTATAACTACTAAAAGGGCAAATGACCAGGTGGTGATGAAGTTCTTAGAGGAAAATATTTTTAGCGGATTTGGATGACCTGTCAAAATCATAACAGACAATGCTCAAGTGTTCAGTTCAAGTAAGTTTGTTGCTTTTTGTCAGAAGTATAATGTTATTTTATCTCATTCAACAGCTTATCATCCACAAGGAAATGGATTGGCTGAATCCACTAACAAAACATTGATGAAGATCCTTAAGAAAACTATTTCAGAGAATCAGAAAGACTGGGATTCTAAATTAAAGTTTGCTCTATGGGCTGTCAGAGTGACTACAAGAAGGTCTACAGGCAAATCACCTTTTGAGTTAGTGTATGGAACTCAAGCTTTGTTCCCTAGTCAGCTTGTGAAGCCTGTGATTGCAATGATTCATGAGGCAAAAGAAGAGCCCAATGCTCTGATAAGAAGAATGCATAAGGTAGTGGAGTTGAGTGAAATCAGGGATAAGGTAAGAGATAATTTGATTATGTATCAATCAAAGATAAAGGGTATTTTTGATAGAAAGGCCAAAGAAATTGATTTTAAAGTTGGAGACCTGGTATTAAGGTGGGATACTAGAAGAGAAGATAAGGGAAAACATGGGAAGTTTGATCCTCTCTGGTATGGCCCATTCAGAATTATAGAAGTAAGGGCAAATAATACATTCTCCCTGGAGAATATTGATTGTGAATCTTTACAGCTGCCTGTCAATGGGTAGTACCTCAAACATTACTTCCAGTTCTGAAGCACAAACACCCTGTCATTGTAGATACCAGAGTGAATACGTCAAATTCCATAGAATTTAAATTGGTTAAGCAATATGTGACTCCATGCTCGAGGTGAAGGCACTGATCTGCGGTTCTTAGTGCTTCTGTGGAAAAAAACACTATCCTAAGGTGGAGCCAGATTTTGTAGCATCCATTGTCATTTTAATTTTATTTTCAGTTTATCGCAAAAATAAAAAAAATCAAATATTATGTTATAATGGAAATAAAAGAAAATGCGGAAATCTGAAAGAAATGAGTTGTTTTATATTATTGACGGTTTTTAAACGCGAGAAACCTGGGAGAAGCTTTGGGACGTCTGATCGATAGGCAGTAGATCTAACGGTAGTCATGCGGTTAACAAGGGCGAGGTTTACTCCAAAATCGGACGCGAGAAGTTATAAAACCGAGTTAAAACCTCATTTAATCAGGGCATTTCGCTTGAGGAATGCAGATCTGACAGTAATCACATTGTTAACATGGACGATGTTTAATTTAGAAAAAAGGCGCGATGGTTTATGGAATGCAATTTAATCCGTTGAAGTTTGGATCAATCACAACCGCCCATCACAAAGGGACGAGATCCGACGGATATCGCGTCAAAAAGTGCACGGGTTTTATTATAAATTTCGGACTCGAGAAGTCTTTTAACTGCAGTTTTGTTTCCTATCGGGTCTATGGGGAAGGAAAAGGTTTGTGGAAAATGCGGATGTGATAAGGTTATGAATCAAAGTCTAAATTCTTTTTAGTTCCGTGGTAGTTGATATTCCACGTAAATCAACCAATTCCATTGTCTTAGCAGAATAACTAGGATTAGAGGTGGATGACCGAAACTTCAAAGGAATGGTGATTGGTCGGGTTTCTTTGTGTTTCCGCCAATCAAAACACTTCCGATAGATACGTGGACCCATAACCACAAGTCCACGCACAGAGTTTTGTAAAGATGCAATTTGCTGTGTTAAAATAATCTAGCTATTATCAGAACATCTACAGAGAAACTTCATCAACAATCAAGCTACAGATTCAAACAACAAGCAATCATCACCTTCCAATTTCTGTTACTTCTTGTTATTTTGTTTTCTTGAGAAGAATGAGGTGTCTTTTACCCTCCAATGTAATATTCTGTAATGACTTTTACCTTAAACAGTTAGGAGATAGTTAGGCAGTTTGATAGTTTTGGTGATTACCAACTGTCCCATAATGCTAAAAAAGAGGAAAAATTATAGAAAGAGGGTTTGAATTTTGAAGAACTTGGAGACTAGGCTACTGTATTTTTGATAAACTGTTGATTAATGAAAGAATCAAAAGTTTTCCACACATTGTTGGGTATGATTTTGTAACTTCTCTGTCATGTGTCATCATATGTCTTCTTTTCTTTAAGTATAGTAATGAAGCTGCAGGGCTTTGTTTACTTATGTGAATGAAGTTACAATTCCTTAAAAGAGCACTCTTATACTTAAAACCCCTACTCCTACATTTCTTATACATTACAAATAATAGTTTTTGTGAAAACAACATATTGTCTCTAACTTCTTAAAGTGTTATAGATAATAGTTTCTGTGAAAAACAACATATTGTCTCTAACTCTTCAAAGCATTCTTTATTCAGCATTTATATCTAGCATCATATTTCATTCTGAGACTTTCATATCACCCAAGTATTAAGGGTTAAGAACCAGGTCTTTCAGGTCCTTCATTTGAGGATATATCATAAAAATAAGTGACAAGAATAATAAACATTAATGTCTTAAGCACAATTTCTACACAACCAAGAAATTGGTTTCTTAAGGGACAACAACCTTAATGAACTTAAACTTGTTGGTGTTTGTTAATGACAAAATAGAAAAGTTCTAGTTCTTTTTATTAGATCGCTTGATTTTAGAGGGTTATTCTTTAAGTCAAGGTTATAGCGAGAGTGAAACTAATGATGTTTTCAACGCAAAAGAAACCAATAGAAACTTAAGTATATGCATGCATTTATTTTCTTTCGATGAAGAGAGATTTCTACTTGGGTTCTACGAAAAATTTATATAAGCAAAATATTTTTCTTTTCTTTTCTGAAACACTCCACACACACTCAAAATCTAAAAAGACTAAGAATGCTTATGATGCAAACTAACCTAATGCAAATTTAAATGACGATGCAAGATCCTAAAAACACTCATACTATAAGCAAATGTGCTTCTTTATAGAGTCAATAAGCCAACTTGATAATGAAGAGGGAAAAGATTTTAAAAACAAATTCCCTCAAAATCAAGCAAAACAAATTGAAAAAGATCACAATTGCTCAACAAACAAAACAAAAGAAACCAAAACCCAAAAGCTTGGAAAAAAAATCAAAAGCAATATTTTTTGTGTTTTTCTTTTAAGGAAACTAAAGAAACTTTTGAGGTCACAAAAAGAACTAAATTCCAAAGATCAAGAAACAAGCACAAGGAGTCCTTCCACCTTGCAAGTTATAAAGCTCGTTAATAAATGAAACTTGAAACAAGAAGGACTACAAACTCGCACAAACTGACCGAAACAATAGTAAAAGTCTTCAACAAACTGACAAAATGTCAAGAAAGAAAAACTTTCAAAATTGCCAAAGAAACACTCAAAAAACAAGAAAAGCAACAAGGCCAAATCAAAGGGAAAACAAAGCAACACAATTTGAAATTTGGGTTATAAATGAAATCAAAACCAATTTCTTGTTCTGGAAAACTAGAACATCCAAGAACTTCAGACATAAGCCTTTAACCCAAGACACAAACCATACACTTGCTCAAAAAGCAATCCTAGGCCAACTAGGCTTTTCACTGAGAAGGAGATTTGCAAATGAACACTTGCAAGGGAACAGAGTTATCTAGACAGTGGATGACCAGAAAACAACAGAATTCACTAGCAAGAGACCTAATTGGGCAAAAAGTTTTGAAAAAATAATTCAAAAATTTGTATATGCGACTGTGTAAAGACACAGAGGTGTGCACACGCGTTTCTAACACAAGAAACTCGCATATACGTGACTCTGTTTGAGGAAACTAGCGTGTATATGTGACTGTACTCCAAGAAAAAAGCGTATAGAAGACTCAATCAAGAAAAAAAAAATCAAGGCCTGATCCAGAAGATCAGACTTGATGCCTGGGAAGCTGATAAGTCAAATAATACTGTAAAAGCAAGCAATCAAGAGAAAAGACCCTGATCGAGAACAAACAATCCAAACTAGAAATAACAAGAATGTTATCCCCAGCGGAGTCGCCAATTCTGTTGCGGGTGGGAACACCCTAGGGTCTTGGGTTGAAAACCCCAACAGAGCAGAAGGCAAACAACAGCAAGAAATGCTCAGACAAACAATCTAAATGCTTATACTACTGAACTGGGAAGAAGTGACCTTACTCGGAGGTCCTATGTTTGGGTAGATCCCGCAGGGTTCAAACCCTCTGCTTCCTCCAATGCCTTTGAAACCTGTAAATTATCCAAGCAAAGCATATACAACAACAGTAACATAAAGCATATTCATGATATATACGTTAGATCATATAAGCAAATGAACAATTACGCATTAATATAAGATTTATAAACAAATCACAACATGTATCAATGCATAAACATGATAAATATCAGGAACAGAACATTTATTTATTGATGTAAGCTACAAGAAAGATGGAAAACTACAACCCAAGGCTTCCTCCAGTTCCAAGCGGAACCATCCTCTGGATCTGTCCTGTCCTAGCCTCAACAATCTTCCTCCATCAACATACACAAGGATATCACAAGAGGGATCAAGGATATCTCAAAAGAGGAAACAAGAGTTTCTTAAAGCTTGGGGAGTGCAAGAGGCACAGGGATTTTGTCAGACTCGATCAGGGATCAATCAACTATAATATCAATATCTCATCTCTTCTCTTTCTTAGGCCTTCCCATGGAGGTTTATTCATACTTTTCCAAATTAGTTTTTTCAACTAGGAAACAGTTGGGCCACAGGCTATAGTGGGTGAGTAACAGGTAAAACTCGTAAACTCTGCCCGAAATTAAGGAGATTTATTATTTTTAAGTGTTTTAACACATACACGGGTTGGGTATATGCTGACTCGCGTGTACACACTTTTAACACATGGAAAGTAGCATATAGGAAATAAAACATTGTTTTTTAGATTTTGGACCAAGTTTGGAAAGGAAGGGTTGCCCTAGGCCATAACGAGAGCATCGGATCTAACAAGAGTGGTAAATGGTGCTATAACATCTCAGTATCTGATATGTATAAAGTGAAATGCTTCCATGATTTTGATATGGCTAATTTCATGCTTTTATAGATTTGGTTGTACTTGTTATCTAATTTGTGCAGTTTCGCAATCTTTAACTTGGCGAAGATGCTTGATATGACAAGCATGATGAGGATGATAATATCTTTGATGAAATGGTTGGAAGCCAAAAAAGATTCTCTGACGACGAAAAGAAGAAGTTGATCTCCCTGGGAATCATGAATATAAGAGATCTCCCTAAGATTAAGAGGGAGTCCGGATGAAGAGATGCTTCTTGGTTGAGAGGGAGGGCATAACTTGGTTTTGATTAATGAATTTCAGAGGATATGCTGCTACATGAGGAGTAGGAAAGGAAAGTGTATAATTGAGGAATCTTCTTGTTTTTGATTATGTACATGTGAAAGTATATTATTGACTGGGGTTGTGTTTGTACAGGTGAATCTCTCGAAATGGCATGCTATTACCAATCAATTTGATTAGGAGAGTTTGGTTATCCTTGATCTGCTCGATCTAGAAGAGTTAAGGCTTTGCGAGTGAAGCATTGCCTAGGAAGACATCTAACCAACACTTTGTGTTGATGTCTAGGTCCCGAAGTTGGAAAGGTGGCGTTCGTCATTGAGCTCTGACACACACCTGGATATCTGGGTTGATGGTTAGCTTAAGCCCGATGGTACCTAGAGAGGTTGAATGCTTGAGTCCATCTTATTCCCACATGGATAGATTGCCCTGGTCAGGAATCTAGTTCGTGGCATTGCAGTGCCTAAATTGTTGAAAGACCACTTGGATAGATTGCTCTGATTAGGAATTTAGCCCATGGAATTGCGGTGTCTAAAGTTCTTCATGGTTCATATAGTTTGAGATCTTCCATTGTATTTCTACATTATGAATACCTCCCTAGTTAAGAGGGAGTGTTGGAAAATGTAACTAGGTTCAATCTTCATTTAATGTATTTGAGTCATCATGTAATGTACTTGTCAAAAGAATAAAGAAAAGAATTATTATTATTATTATTGTGACTTATTAAAGCATGAGTCTCATGCTTGGGTCACCATGTTTTAGGTCAAGGTCCCCATTTAATGTGATGAATGCTTAATATGCCAATCCAATGCTTGGTTAGCTATAAAATCAACAAATGCATTATGTGATCGTGGAATGTGAATGAAAGTAATCAAAGTGAATGGTCTTTGCAATAATCTTACTCTCAAAAATTGACGATGTAATAAAGGATCTCTTACACGATAAACATGATTTAATTGAGACACAACTAGTTGTGAATCCAAATAAACCAGTAACGATTCAATACCATAAGATATTGCTTTGGATAGTATATTAATAATGACACTGTATTCATCCATATTATTAGAAGCAGGACTGATACATATGCCTCTTATGACCAACCACTAACCAGATGGATAATGTATTACCTAAGTGTCGTAAGCTAAATTTAAGTATGTCTACTAGCACTATCTATGAATCCTAAATACACCAAATTATCCATCGAAGCCTGCCAAAGTAGATCGAAAATATCATCATCACCACGACACCTATAGAAAAAAACTAAAACTATGTACACTATTTACAAAACAAAGCAAATGCTAGGCAAGAGCCTAGGCATAATACTTCTTGAGATATTCTTTAGGGGAACAATCAGCACCGATGAAGATAACATTAGGACCCGTGGAAATGTTCATCGGAATAATTTCCGAAATATTTTAAGGTCTAAGGAAGACATGGATATTTTAAGAAAAATTGAGCCCTTGGACCTTGATGGTTAAGTCAAAGTCAAAATTTTGAGGAAATTAATCCAAAAAATTAATTTTTGGATTAGTAAAAAATGAGTTTTATGAAAAATTCGAAAATTCCTCAAAAATAAACATTTTCAATGGCAAAGATTAAAAAATGATCAAATATTTATCAACGGTCGTGATTACTTTGATGGGGATCAAACCAACTAGCCGTTATTTATAAATCAGAAGTCATTTGCTTCTCTAGTCATGATAGAAACTCTGGCTTTGGTCTATGTAATTTTGTAACGCTAGTGTTATTCCACTGATCTATTGGGAATGTTTGAAATACCATAATAAAAGACTTTGGGGTTCAGTTCATGGTGTTCCTTTTTTCGATGATCCGTGGTATGTGCTAGATATGTGTTTTCCTATATTGTGCTTAAAATTTTATAAGCTTGTTTATTCATTAAATAGAACATTCTATTGGTAGATTTTGGGTCTATCTTAAGTGATTTGATTCTCCACATGTCTAACAAGTTTCTTGAAGAAATATATAGAGTTTGCAGGTTCCTCGACCCTTGAGCTCTAAGTTCACAAATTTTGGAGAAGAGTCAACCTTGTTTGGTTCTGAGAATTTTGTTTGTTTTTCTTATTTCGCTAAGGCTGTGGGAAACACCATAACATTCGAAACACATTTGATCTATTATCATTGATCATCATTTAAAAAATTATTTCCTAAAAAATATTTATTTCTCACAAGCATTGTATATTTGTATATAACTTGTAAACTATTTTTCATAGAATAATTTTTGTAAATGAATTTTTCTAACTCTTGTTTTGCAGCTATTGGGGTTTATTTTTTATTTTTTAATTTTGTATATATTGGGGTTTTGGGTATTTTTATTTTCATTTGTGGGTATTTTTATTTTCATTTCAAGAAAAATTGTTGGGTTTGAGTTAGATATAGGCCCTTGAGGGTAAGATCTAGTCTCTAGAAATTTTGCAGGGCCAACATCAATAATTTTGCAGTAAATATGGGAAAATATTGTAGATATGAAGCAAGATAAGAGTTTTGGCGAGGTTTTCAAAGTTTTATATGGCCTCTAGCCCCAACGTCCACTCTCCAACCTAGCCGCTACCATTATTTCCTCTCCCTTGGCTGGCTATAGGCCTGAATAGGCCTCCAAGGCCTTTCCATTAGCCTCATGGGGCCTCTAACCCTTGGCCATAGAATGATTTGGCCTAACAGGCCTGGCCATAAGCCTTTTTCCCCTTTTCGTCACCTTCTCTAGGCCTTATTGGCCTAGCCACAGGCCATGGCGACCTCTAAGCCCTGGCTCGTGGCTTCCGTTTCCCCTTATCTCTCCTTGGCATCCTCCTCTAGCCTTACCACAAGCCTAGAGGTCTTCCCTTCTTCCTCGACAACCTTGAAAATCGCCTCCCTAACCCTCTTGTCTCTGACACTGCTCTTCCTCTTGGTGTTGCAAGCCCTAAAGGGTTTATTTCCCTCGCGATAACCCTTATTGGGCCTCCTTCTACCCTAATGCATGCTTGTTTGGCCTTGTGACCCCCCTTTAGCCTAGTCGCTAGCCCTATTAGGCCTAAAATTTCCTTTTCTTGTCCTTCCCTTGCCTCTTTCCACCTATGTTGGGTTATCATTGAATATTTTATCTCTAACATTGATATTTTGTAGAGATTTAGGATCAAGTTTTGTGGTTGCAGGTACCCTCTTCATAGGAGAAATTGTGGGCAAGTGGGCTAGCCTTCTACTAGGCTTAAAGACCCACTAGTTTGCATCTTCTAACCCTCAAACCATCATTGTTTCCTTACAACAAGATAATCATTTCATAACAGTAATAAAACACTCATAAGAGTGCCCTAAAAACAACCATAATTTGTCCAATGCATTGATAAGTCACTTGTGTAAATTAGGCATCTACTTATTTGACATATTTCATGAAGTTTGAAGACTATCATAAAAATAAGCGAATTTGATCCAAACAGTGACATATAGGCATTTTTTTCATGATTTGCATCCTTATTTAAAGCGCTGTCAAGAAATTAAGGGATTGGGGATTGTTTGAAACATTTGTCACAAGAATAACTCACTATTAGCTTGTTGTTGTCATAAAGTTTACTTCTGGCTCATTGAATATCCTAAGAACATAAGTAACATAAGGGTTGTCATTTGTTTATGCTCCATTGATAATGATTGCTCCTAATTGAAGGCATTTTTACATTGTTTTGATAATTGGTGTCACCCATAAGAGCACTAACATATTGTTATCTTGTGCAAGCTCAATAAGTTTCAAGTTTGCACTAATAAGCTCACTTACACATTAATCTCATAATCCAATAATCTTGTTGAATGGTTGCATAAGTGAATAAATCTTGAAGTATATTGCATATTGGAATTTATTGCTCCGAAAGATCTAATTTCATTGAATATCTCTTGAACAATTGGTATTGAGGAATCTAATTGCAATATTGGCATTATCTTGTTGGTATATCTTGAAAGGCTTCTAATTGCATATGAGCATTGATTGTTTAATCATCATTGGCATCTTGTATTGTCTCATTGGCTAATTGATCTAAGTAGATAAGTGCTTTAATTATCATTAGATTTATAGTTGATGTTTGATTTTAAATGGGGGTTTGATAACTTGTTATTCGGACAAGAACCTCCCACTCAGTTAAACAAATAAATGATCTAGCTTGTATATGACATTTGCGGAGTTTAATACTTGAAACAGGTGTATGTTTTCTTTTAACTGTTTAAGTACTTTAAGTCCATTTGTTTTTGTTGATATTAAACACATATAACAACCATATAATGCAACGAATAAACAACCACACATAACAACAAATTTAATCTAGGAGTTCACCCGAATGTTGTGGGCTACGTCTCCTTGAGATTTTGTCATCTTGACTTGGCTCTTTGGGATTATGGTAAAGTTTCTTTTACAGGTTCCACACTTAACTCCAAAGGTTAATGAACTGAACCAATGGGCTTAGAATACCATCTATATCCTTGTCATCGCTGTCATCACTCTGCAAACAGATCTTAGCTCCCTTAGACTTGATTCCTTCAATCAGTGCACTGAGCTACCCTAAGCTTCTTTATGGCACTAATTCCTTTAGAATTATTTAACTATCTTTGAAACCTCATCCACTGTCTCTAGCACATATCAGACACCGCAAATAGACTGAAAATTTTCTCAAAATGAGCACTGCTTCCCAAACTAGGCCTTCCTCCACGATTGGCACTGGGATGCCTTAAACTTCCCTGTAGCATCTCGGCCTTTAGAAGTTTTCAAATGCTTCTGTAAATCCTTGCAATGGATTTAGAAGGCTCATCACAGTCAGAAATAACTATTGGTTCGTTGAGAACAAGTACTGGTAGCTCCTACAACTGCCTCCAACTCTTGGTGGCCCTAAGCTCCAAAATATCCCTGGATGAAAATCTCTATGAAGATGACTTCCTCAGCTTCTCTGGACTATTCCATTGGCTTTAGAAGGCTCTAATTAGCCTAGCTAGCCTCTTGTTTCACTCTCTCTCTCTCTGGTCGAAAACTGCTCCTGGAGTGCATTTAATCAATATCCCCTAGGGATACTCCACCAAATTTGGTGAACTGCACCTAACTCCAGTTAAACTTGGCATATCTGCCTTTTTAGTTGCTCCGCCAAGTTGACCGTCAGCGGTGAGTTGTTACAATAATTGTTTGGACGCGTAGATGAGGCGGTATAATCCCGACGGTTAGGGATAATCCACCGTCGATCTATTCCGCTCAATCCAACGAATATCGCGTCGTCCGCTCACCGACTAACTCAGACGATCTCCACTATCGATGTGACCTGTCCAATCAAAAGTCTGTCACGCAATCTTGCGCAGATTCTTGCACGATCGATATAAGGTTGAGAGCGCGCGAGAAAAGTAGTTTTCCTGTGCTACGTGTCGATCGCTAGGGTTAATCACGTAAAATCATAGAATACCATTTACAACTTTTTGTCCATGTTAGATATCGTTTCCCACTTTCCGAATACTACCCACGTGCTCAATACGAAACTTAAAGAAAGACGTTTAAGGAAAGGTTTAGTGCTTACACCAAAATGGAATATTCCTTGGAATATTCCAAGGAATGTTCCAAGGAATATACTTTTTTTTTATATTTCCAAAAACTAAATTAATTTTGGTCAGATGTCCAAAAATTGCAGTTTACTGAACTTTTCAAATTGCGATAACTCCATACAGTGTTGGTTTTTCGAACTGATCACGGCGCCAGAATTAGGGAGACGAGATCTATCGGATCGCCTAGGTTCGACATTCTTTCGAACACTTTGAAATTTGAGCTATCATTTAGGTCATGGATCAATATCTGATCAATATTTATTATGGATCTTTGGCATGTTGGTGATATTTTCTTTAAGAGCATATATCTTGTGATTATTAAGCAATTGTATCGTGGATATATCTTGCATCTTGTTGGCATTTGTAAAATTGGCACATAATTCTTGTGGTTGAGATTCTCCTATTTACCATTGTTAAATACTTATTGTCATAAATAAAAACCAATCATAATCAAGTACTTAAAGGAACATTAAATAATCTAACCTTAAGAATCACTAAATAATCTTACATTCTCATCGTAGAGATAGCCTTGCATTAATAATTTACCTCCAAGCATAAGATTGGTTGATAGATAAATAGGAACACCCTTTTGTCTTTGCTTGAGAGGTCTGGCTCCTATGGTATTTAAAACGGTGGCCTTGCAGTCGTCAAAGCCACAATCTCTACAACATTGGAGGCACCGGGTACATTAGACTTCAAGGGGAGGGATCGTTAACCAAGCCCTTTCTTGATTAACCTTGACTTCCCTCTGCCACTTAGGAGACTAGGCTCAATATAGATAAAGATCAAGGGATACACTAGTTAGATATCTAATTAAAATAAACCAAGTTTCCCGCATTTCACCTAGTTTGTAGGATTTTCATTTCATCTAGGATAGTCAAGCATTCATCAAGAAATGGTTGTTAATCTGACCATTTGGTCCTTAATTGATATAAAAAAAGTGGTTAAATACTCCATAAGACAGTGGTCTCACATATAAATATGATCGAATATTTAAAACTTGCTAAAATTAACCAAGTGGCTAGGTCATTCAATCGTGTCTCTCTAATTTGTTGGTTGCCAATGAGTCTTGCATTTCCATTTCTCATAGGGACTACCCTCCATACGCTGTTGTTGGGAGACAACTAGAACAGAGCGGGCCGGGATCAAAGTGACAACCCCTGTCCTGAATCATTGTCACATTGTGCCTGTACAATATAAGTGACAACAATACACATTTCTTAAAAAGAAAAAATAAAAAATTACAATGAAACACAATGATGGTGTTGTAGGCTACAATAGTTTTTGAAAACCAAGAATGGGAATTTCTACTACAGGAAATTTTGAAAAAGAGTTCTCGCAATGAAAACTAGAAATGACACTGTGAGCTGAAATAATATTTGAAAACCAGAAATGGAAAGAATTCGATAGTGAGTGAAAATGGAAACTACTTATTTTTGAAATTTTGGTGTTTCATAATTTCCTTTGATTTCGCGGATTTTCCCCACTCTGTATTCCTTGATTCATTAATTGCCATGCATGTTGAATAGATTTCAAAGCGTGTTGGCGCAGTGATCAATGGCAGTGACAATTTTAATCTTTAATAGCCTCAATTTCGTTGCATCTTAATCAAACATGATGTGGATGGGTGGCTTTGCCAAGTGGCAAGTACATTCATCAAATGGTCCAAGCTGGCATTCAGTGGGTAGTAAATGGATTTGTACGAAGGATGATGGTGCACAAAGTTGAAAAGATTTGTGGATTGGAAAATACGAGTGGCTATAATGTAACAGTAGTGTCAGGGACGAAAAGTATTAATGATTGGACAAGTGGTATTAAACAAGTAATTTAAAAAATCAATTCAATATTACCTAACACATGGTGTTGGAAAGTTGGAAATGTCGCCTTTGTTGCAGAGTATCTCTTCTGCTCATGTCCAAATGGAAAAATTGATAAACGAATGTTACAGAATAAGGCTATAAGTTGGAAATGTCACCTTTGTTGCAGAGTATCTCTTCAGCGCATGTCCAAATGGAAATTTTGATAAACACATGTTGTAGAATAAGGCTATAATAGTTGTTATCAGACCCTTGAAATCATGGTTGTGTCTTCTGGAATTTCCACATTATCGATGTTGTTGTTGATTTCTTATATAATGCAAAATTTCATAATCTAGAACAAAATATTGGATTCTTGATATCTGTGGTTTTTTAAAATATGCAACTACACTTTGTTGAGCTTCAAACAAAAATTACAAAACATAACAAGTGCATTGATGAATTCTAAAAATTTATGCTTGTATTTTCCAAAACAACTTCTTCAAAGACTGACAATAGTTGTTGTTAAAAAATCAATAACTTTTCTTTTCTTTTTTATTTTCTATAATTACAGTAATATTGTAGTTGAGATTTGAAAGACTAATTTCTTAATATCTTAAGCAATTTAAGTCACTTGACACGGGGACACAAGACACACATGACACACAAATTCAAGTGTTTGACATGGTAACATAGACCCCTCGGAATAAGACACATTATACACACACACACACACACACACACACACACAAATTCTCATTCATGATACAAATTTAGACATAAATGTAGATTCTACATTGTAAATTTTAAATTCGTAAGTTGTACAATGTAACATTATGCATACAAATACAATTGTGATAGATTCATCAATGATCCAATAAGAGAAAGACAAGAAACAACAATTTTCTCATGAAGTAATCAAAATCAAAATATGTTACATAGGTAGTAGCAATGCCAATGGAAAATAGAAATAGCAAATACAAAAAAACTACAAGGTAGTAGGTAGCTCATCAATTATCAATATCATCATCAAAATCAACATCACTGTCATGGTCACCACTGCTCGCTTTTGCTGCATCCTCCTCTTCCGTATCCAATCTAATCTCTACATTTGCTGGTGTGGAGGATGACCCCTCAAGAGTATCACCATCATCAAAAGTGACAAGCTCTAGCACTGGTTCATTAAGATCCAAGTTGGCTAGTGCCAACTCAACACTACTGTCCAAACCCATATCATCAGGAAAGACATCTCACATCTTTGTCTTTCCATTCCACCACTCATCCCTTTGCTTGTAAATAAGACGAAGGTTGGTGTGCACATGCACCATTTTCTCTGCCCTAGATTGCTCAAGCCTGCTATTCTTGACACCATACAAATTCCCATATGTTCTCCAACTCATCTCACAACAAGAGGGTGAAGTCACCTGAGAGAGGGACCTCATAGCTTGCAAATCACCCAGTGCCAGTGGAAAACTCTGCAAATGCATCCTCCACCTCATCAAGGGATGCTCTATCCTGAAATATACATCTCAATGCATCCTTCCTCCCTTGTGAAATTTCACTATCCATGTGAGGAGGAAATCTGCGGGAATATCCACCATTTAACCACTCATCGTTGTAGTATTTTGGGTTCAATGAGTGAGCCAAACAATGCAAAGGTGTGTAATTCTTGTCCCATATGATGACAAGAATATCCTGTATGGTGGTGAAAAAAGCTTTTGATGATGTATGATACTCAGGGTACTCACTCTGTAAAATAATGGTCCTCACAGACTAAATCATCCTTCATAAACCTCTCCTAGGATGGGTTGGTATGTATCTGCAAATCGTAGCAACGCAATGATAGGATCCATGATCTTGATAGTGAGATCTACCCTCTCCCACTAAGAATCGTCTAACACTATGTCCTTGACTCTTTTCTAGGTTGCTTGATCCTTCTTTATGCAAAAAGACCAAAACTACGAAATAACCATGGTCCCAAGAGTGGTCTTGATCTCCCTCAACCTCTTCAACATGATGAATAAAGAGGCAAACCGTGTATCTACGATCTTCAATAATGATAGATGGGTGTACTCCTTGTAGATTGTGATGACATTTGTATGATTCTGTACAAAGTTGCAGATATGTTGTGCATCCCCAATAATACTTCCAATCCAAGGCACATCAGAAGCAAATAGTTTTAAGTGCTAAATTCAAGGAATGGAAAATGCAAGGTGTCCAAAATACTTGTGGATATTTAGCTTCCACAATCATGCCAACAACCTTGCAAACAAGTGCATTGTCTGTAATGATTTGCACACAAGAATCAACAACTACATTTTCAATAATTTTATTGAACAACTCACTAATATACTATGCACCCTTGCATTCACTAGTACAAAATGGCTAATTAGTTACTAAGAAATGACTAAAATTTGCATATAACCGACCATTTTTTAGTTGGTGACCAATAGTAGCTAATTTACAATATCTTATAATGCAACCAATTTTTAATCGTTTTTAGTTTAGTCATTAATTGATTGTCTCAATTTTATCGTCTAGTAGTATATTTAGTCATTAATTGCCACAATTAATGACCAAATATACAACAAAATATATTACTATATGAACGCTCAACATAACTAATTAATGATCGAAGAAATATGACCAAAATATTGGTCGTGTTATAATATACTATAAATTAGCTACTATAGTCATATATATGTGAATTTTAGTCATTGTTTGAAACAAGTTAATGACCAAACAAATGACTAACTTTTGGTTGTGTTATAAGAAACTGTAAACTAGCCACTAATAGTTGTATATATGCAAAATTTAGTCATCATTTGTAATCACAAATTTATCATTTGCAATAGTCATTTATCTTGTTTTAGTAGTTTCACATTCATTATATAGATGACTGATTTAGTAATTAATATTATTTCATTTACTTTCATTAATGATAAGTATAAACAACTAATTTAGTGGTTGTATATTCATTTTATTTGTTTTCATTATTAATTAATATAAACCACTAATTTAGTATTTTTATATTCATTTTTAATCAACATAAATGCATTAATATGATTTTGTGACTATATTAAAAAAATACCATACAATATTCATGTTCATCTAATATGAAAACACGTGAATCATACAGTCTCATAAGTTGATAAAAACACAAAAAATATCAAATACAATTGTAAATAATTTGAACCACAAATTTTATTATATGAAATGCTAAGTATTAGAATATGAGTTTCGAACTAAATATTGATTGGGCTACAATTTACACATGAAATATTGTTTAATCACTTCAAAACATTCCCACTGTGTTGCCAATATATTGCACATGTCTTTCCACCTTTCAAATCATTCAATAGTTTGCCTCTAAAAACTATGTAACTGATAGTATCCACCAATCAAGAGTCATGCTAAAGACTAGAAGCTCCATTCTTTGGACAATCTAGGGTTGGGAAATGAATCCAAGGTCTTCGATCTGCAACTAATAGATATTCATTTAAATACTAATAATGTGGTATCATCTGCTTTTTTAATTAAAATATATATTAAAATTCATATCATTATTTGCAATATAATAAGACTAGAACTTCTTTTACAACACATGGAAAAGTTAACAAAAACACTAAATACAATGGCCCCACTTAAACATTTCTTCCATTGATTCTCCACAACAAAAATTAGAAAACATTGAGATCTGCAAATTCATGCTTCAGGTAGGACTTCATGCACTTCATAACAATTTTTTATAAAAATATTGATATTTCAGTGAAATGTTTAATCAGAGTATTTACAACAAGTAAATAAGTTCCTATTTGACACGAGGAAAATGAAAGGAAATAAAAAGAGATAAATGGGAGAACTTACTACCAAAAATGCCGAACTTTACACCATAAAAGTATTGTGTAGAATTCTTTCCATGAGAAATAAAAAGGTCAAGTTTCCACTGCATGGTCACATTTGAAGCAATAATTAGACAAATAACTAAACCAAAGATTTTGAAATGCACATACACACCTAATATTAGCATGCACCTTACAACTTGTAGCTAGAAACTCAATTTACTTTTACAAGCTATGGAGTACGATTTCCTTATGTACAATAAATGCATATTATCTTTATCTGACTATTGACATAGTTGAATACATAAAAACAAATTTATACTCCATTATTATTTCTGTGTTTAGCTTGTTTTATAGATCATTCATAATTTTGTGTCTTAGAGATTGTCCCTTCTATATTTTTACAGGGTACAATATAAAATCGGGATTAACAAAAAGATGTTTCAACAAAAAATAACAGCGAAACTATACAATCTTCAAATGCTACACGCAAAATCTAGGAAGTCAAGGCCAAAGGGAATTTCCAAACCTTATTTGAAAGTTAAAGGAAGCACAATTTAAGATACAAAATGTGCAAACTTCTAACAATTTGGTTTAAGAAAGAAACCAAGGTATTTGAAACCCGAGTCTGTCCAAGTCCTTCTAGGGAAAATGAAAAATATCCTCTAATGAAAGGGAGGGACATCAGGAAATTCATAATCTAGAAGGCGTGATTTTTCATGATTAATCTCCATGTTTGTGGCAGGTAGGTTTTGGGGCCTAAGAAGCCATGGATCTAGCTATTTCATCTGCATTCTACTTCTGTAAGTTTTGTGCACATGTGGTGGTATTTAGTGGGCATCCTCTATGGTATATCACCACAATAATTCTTCTTTGTTGATTTAATCTATCCTTCTCCATGTAAGTAACAATACATAAATACAGTGAAATGAAATGTGACTAGAAATAGCAACTCTTCCTTTCAATTATTCTTTCAAGTGACACATACTTGAATAACACACACTAGTTAACTTCCCGCAACAATGATACAAGCAGCAAAATCACCCAGAGGGATTCTATGTTTTAAGTTGAAAATCATGATTTCAAGTAGATTTGAGTTGCAATAAATCTTTCATCAATATATCTTTAAACTTGAAAGCAAATCAAACAAGGAAATGGGAAAAATAAGCATTATCACTACCTATTTTTTATTATGAGCTGATGATTTTAAAAAACAATGGCACTTGTCGAGGAACTTGAGTTTGGAAATGAATTCAAAGCACAAAAGATTTAACCAAAAGAAAAATTGTATGACAAGGGAAACCTAAATGTTACTCTTGCTTGATGAAATTAAGGTTGTAATTCCACATTTCGCCATGCCCAATATTATTGGTAATTTTATGCAGTGTTGATAACATCACTGATTTTGGGCAATGTGCCAAAAAATTGTGATTTTTCATCTAGTCAATTTTTCGGCTTGAAAATATCATGACTTTTACCGTAAAATAAACATTATACGGTTTACTAAAAATCATAATTTTTTTCTAGTTTTTTACGAGGAGTTGAAGTCTCAACTTTCTTAACTATGTGGGGATGCCACACTAGGCCTGATAGATGTGCCAAAGTTGGCATGATATAATGAAGCTAGTTTTTCAATGCACATAAAACATGTTATTGCATACCAAAAATTAATATATACTAAAAAACATTTTAATAACAACCCCAAAATTATCCCTTTCAAAGCCTTGAAAATTATCACTGAGGTAGCCAACGATATCATCCTCTGTAATCCACTCATCCTCTGTTATCTACGCATCTTCATCCACTCATTACCTACGCTGGAATACAAGGGTTACATTTGTTCATACATTGTTTTACTTTAGTAGATCCTCCAAGGTAACTATCCTAAGAAGAAAAGGAAGACGTATGTTGAGTTAAGGCTCGAGCAATTATTATTTGTGTATATTAGTCAAATTTGTGATGTTTGTTTAAGGATAAAAGATAAATTGTTATCCCGAGGGGATTCCCCATGATATTTGATGAACAAATTATATGCAAAATGTTTTCCTGAGGGAATTCCCTATTGTGAAGAAATTCTTCTATGCCTAAGGTGTGGAGATGGATTTGGAAAATTAGTACAGAGTTGTTCAATGCATCAATGACCAACCAACGGTGGTTACTTGTAAATATTTTCCATTAGCTATATTTTAAAAATGACCAATCAGATTAAAGTTGTGAGAGCTTTCAAGTGAAAGATATGAGACCAATCTAAAAAAATTGTAGAGCAAAGTGAAGAATGGTATTTGGTTGTTGAATATTGGAGACATTTTAAAATGGAGATGACCCCCCATGTTTCTCGTATAAGAAAAGGAGAAAAACTAAGTGTTAAGCCTACATTAAAAGGTGTATATTCCCATCAAGATATATATTCACATCATATGTAGCATAGATCACCTTACTTTGGAGTGCATAATGTTATCAATGTGGGAAGGGCTGAGAGATGGAGTTGCAATTAGGAAAATCTCTTTTCCTAGATCATATTAAATGAGTAATTATGCACTAAAAGAGATGACTTAATTATAATAACTGGAGACAACAATAGTTAATAGGAGTATTGTTAGAACATGAAGCCTTACAACTAACGATGTGAATTGATCCATCAGATAGACAGAAACAAGATGGGCATTGAGGCTACAAACCCATTCACCTTGTTAGATTTTGTCGTTATCAATGAGAAGGCAAGCGTTCATACTACAACCCTTCACATAATCTGATTCAAGTTAATACAAGCTTGTTTCCTCCAAACCTTTGCAGTACACCAAGTCCAAACTTGTACTCAATTTCCATGGGGTTTCTCGGGATTTCATTCCCTTACATAACATCAAAGAGTTGCTTTGCAATTTATGAGATATGGAATGAACACATAAACAACACTAATACCTTTTTATAGCATGAAATCTCATATCTATGAGGTTCTGAAACAATACAAGAAATCAGATCCTTAAATGCAACAAGTCTTGGAATTTTTCTTAAGATGTGAATTAATAGGCCACCTTTACATATTAATTTCTTTTTATATCAATTGTTATGCCATTGTCCATATCTTCCACTTGGAATTTCAAGATTGTTTCAACTCCTTTAAGCTTGTCAGGATTCAAAACAAGGAAACTTTTTCCAAAGAGAGAGGTGACCAACATGGATTTCCCAGAGTCTGACGACTCTTGTATGCAGAACACTATTCAACTCAACATGTTGGAAGGTTTGTGGGCGATCTAAATACATTAGATATACTTCCCAAAACAATCACTTCCAGATCAAGCAACAATTTACCACAATCAGTCATATTAGCAGAGCAATTGTTGAGCACAACTTAGGGAAAAATTGGCCAGGAAAACAAGTTAGAAACACGATTGACATTCTTAAATGTTTAAAAATTTGCAACTTGAAAGACAATTCTTCCAGAGTAAATTCGTGATTTGATTGGGAAAATTAGTTTTTCTGTGCTAAAATTCCTTTTCAGAATAATTTATTTTTGTAAGCTTGGTAGGACTCCAATTTTTGAGTTTTACATGTCCATTATTCACCCCACTACGGGGGGGAGGGTAGCACAATATTCGAACCCAAGATCTCTGGTTTGGTGAGACTTCATTCCATGACCATTGCCACTTGAGCTACCTCAGGCAAACCCTTGTCATAATATATTAAATATACTTGAGGATCTATGAAATTATTTGTAAGTTTAAACATGGGTTTTGATTGCTTTTATGTAATTTTTATGTACAATTTAACATAAACAAATGAATAAACAACAACATATAACATACATAAACATTACCATAAAGAGTATCACAACAACACATGATGAAGGAGTTAACTCTTCCTGGGCTACATCTCCATGGTCCAGCTTCTAATGGCTTGGCCCTCTCTATTATGCTTAGAAGTGTAAATGCATCAGTTTACAATGCCAAGAAAGCTCTGAAACTTATTCCAATGGCTCCAGAATGCCAAAAAATACATGTGTAGCCACTTTCTTCTCCTGATTTGGTAAAAAACTGAAGAAGTTATGGCTTTTCCCAATCTTCTACTAATCGCATCGCAAATTCCCCAAAATTCAGCACCATCCTACAATTTTGCCCCAAAAAGCACAAACGGAGCGCCAATTTTGCCGAAAATCGAGTGAAATTGTCGGACCCTTTAAATGTTCGCTAACACCTGAATTCCAAAAATCGTGGTCACGTGAGGGGCCATGTGCCCGTGGCTAAGGCCAACAGCCCACCCCTGCCAGCCAGACCCTGACACTGTTCTTCGACGGTGGTCATGTGTTGGCATTGTGACTAAGGGTTGACCCCTTGATCCGAATCGGATCCATAAACGACTGTCATAGAACCGTGACTAAAACAGGTCGAACAAATCCTTGAAGAATCCAAAACAGCAATCGAAAACACCCTGAACCAGTGGCCATGGCAGCTGGCGTGGAACGACGAGGACCTCGGTCAAAGCGCGCTGACCAAGGCCCATGGAGACTGCGCAGGAGGTCAAAATAGCCCTTGGGAGCCCTGGAATGGGAAAAGGAGCTGGTTTTCGATGCACGTTAGCGCTAACGTGCATCGCTGGGCAAACAGGGCCGAAATGGTAGGGCTTAAGCACTCGGTCACATTGGGGAGCCAGAGGACCGCGGGCGGAAAAAGGAAAAAGTGCCAATGTACGATGGTGGGACCCACAGCCTAGAAACTGGCGGTTTGATCGGGATGCCCTTGAACGATAAGAGGTTTTGGAGAAAGCAGAGCGATCACAATCAGTGATCGACGTGTGGCAGTGAAGGAGAGAGAAAAACCGCCGCGATCGTGCATTATCGGTCGAGCAAGTCAACCGTGCTCGACGTGCGAATGACGTTGGATCTGGAGGAGCCCAGATCGGACGACTGAGATTGCGCCCGATAGACAGAGCAGAATTGACAGGGGATAAAGCCGCGATTTAAGAGGATTTGGAATCCGTTGACCGCCACAGTGGAGAAAGCAACGAATCGACAAGCGGGCTGGCGCAGTTTTGATGGAGACACATGGCTACTTCCTGAGCGTTATGCTGATGCCGAATAGGGAATTCCAAGCACACAGGCGACAGGCGAATCAACGCAGGAAGGAGAGGAAACGAACAGGCCGAGGATCGAATGACAAAAACCATGAATGGAGGCAGTCGAATGGGAGAGCTCAGAAGGGAGATTCAGATCAAAGAGTCCAAGTGACCATGAGAGACAGTGAACAATGAACCCTGAGAGGATTGAGCACAGAGAGTAGTAAAGCCAAGCAGAGGAGACAAAGGGCCGAGCTGACCACAAGCAACATCGAGCACTAGATAGCTTGAGGAATCAAGCCTTCCCATAGAGGAATCTGTCCGGATTGAGCATCACAGTTGGCTCTTTCCACTATAGACCGAGGGTCACAGAGCGGGTAGGAAGAACAAGAGTCTGTGTACTCTAAGTGGCTTGGGGAATCCAAGAACCATCCTGCCAAGCAAAATCTGCTTCAGGAGAACTCATATTGAGTCCCTGTATTGTAATTTCTCTACTCAAAGACATAATAAAACAAGGCCACCATTGAAGCTGGACCGAAGACGTAGCCCTGGAGAATAGGGTGAACTCCTTATTAAAAGTTGCTTGTGTCTTTGTGTCTGCTTACTGCATTTCTCTGTTGTCTTTCCATTCAAAATGTCTGTGTATTGGCAATCTGATCGATCCATTGTTTCAATAACACAGAAAACACACACCAGCACATGAGTCTGTAATACCTTCTGTTAAATAAATCTTTATTGAGGTCACTCATAGGGTGATTATCAGATCACCCCTGTGGGTTGGCACAATCTCCAAACTGACGCGCATTGCAATTCGAATAAAACCCACATTCCATATGGTTAAGAAACAAATGTGTGGTGTATTTGTGGAGGTGTTAAACTTGTGTTGGGAGGTCGCGGGTTTGACCCCCACTGCCTTCACCTGGACTTAGCCCAAAATTTTGGTGGCCTCTTAGGTTGCCACGTGGCGGCCTCCAGTTGGGCCATGTGTTAGCCCGTGGTTGGCCATCAACCACCCAATAAAATTATGCCAAATTTCACCCATAGGAATGTGCCACTTGGAACATTGTGATTCGTTGAAAAATATTGACTAGTCAACCTTGCCATGTCAACCTGCACAGTCAGCACCACATCAACTGTACGCACTGTTTACTGGGCTGTCACATTTCGCAAAAAATCCCCTGTTTGGGAAAGCAAACATAACATGATTCTGGGAGCATATGGTGTCCGTTTCGTGCGAAACGAGTTGCACCAGATTCAGGATGACGAGCACTACGTGGTCGTCCAGGTTCCACACCGATCCGACAACTTTGAATTTTGATTTTTTTGAGCACCTAACCAATTTAAGAGCATGATATAAATGGAACATGATTGGAATACAAAGATTCCTTGAGAATACGCTATAAATGGATATAGATCTAAACACAAACATGATTGAAATACAAAGTTGTCCAAAGGTTTGATGTAATCATGCACTCTAATACAATTTTTGATATTGACCTCTTGAAGACACTAGCTTTATATGTTATGTAGACCCTAAAAGCTATCACAACCTTATCCTTGTTAGCCATATTATTATGGCCTAACTGGTGGCTTCTCTCGTGATCAAAGACTCAACATTTGAGCATACATTTTTCCTTACCTATTTAAGTAATTAAAATTCATAATGATAATTATAGAACTATTACTTGCATGATAAAAGGATAACAATTGAAACACCAGATTTAGGCTTCTAGCTCAATGGGTAGCGATTAGCCACAATTGGTTCACCATGAAGTCTCTATA
This sequence comes from Pinus tabuliformis, assembly GCA_031772625.1. Taxonomy (NCBI): domain Eukaryota; kingdom Viridiplantae; phylum Streptophyta; class Pinopsida; order Pinales; family Pinaceae; genus Pinus; species Pinus tabuliformis. The sequence goes on along the minus strand of CM062818.1, from coordinate 99,985,212 downwards.
CCCGCTGCATTACTATTAGATCTCTTACAACAAACAAAACGAGGAAATTATTACAATATGATCTCTTACAATTAAAGAATTGTTTCATAGGGGCTGCCTCCACAACACCCAACACCATAATGTCAACAACATTGACCTCCACTCTGTGTCATTCCAGTTGTTCCTGTAACTATGACGTGTTCCCAAACTTCCTTACTTTTCAGCCAACCCAATTGGATAGGGTGCCCACACCCAATGTTGATCTTCTTGTCTTTTTTTGTTCTTGTTGTTGAACCTTAATCAACAATCTCCCCCTCCACTGATTTAGGGAAATATATATTAGTGTCATGAGAAACATGTTTTCTAGCTATAAGTGCAAGCAATAAAAGGTGCACTATAGGCTGTGATAGAAAAACGCCCTATCTATGTTTTCTCCTTTAATTACTATAAACAAAAAATCAATTGAGCATAGATCCAACTCAATCTTTTGCATCTATGAAACCAACCTATATCCCAGTTTTAACTCAAGATTTATTAAGCATATAATGTGATTAAATCTTTAAGAGTTTAACCGTTATGGCTGTAAAAACTTTAAAAATAAAAAGTTTAAAATTGAACTATTTAATCCTTTGATTGATAAATCCATGGTGATAATTTAATATCAATCTAACCTAGTGTTATATCTATTTCATTAACACTTTAAATAACAGGAAATTTTTATCATGAAAATTAAATTAACTTTGGATCGATCAATGTTAACCGTGCATCCATACGCTCAGATCTATCCATTTTAACTTTGATGTTCAATGTCTAATCACTGTGTATAATTGAATTATTACATCTTGACAGGTGAACTACCCAACCGCTTATATTCAACGCTAGGCTCCTCACGGTATATGCCATAGATATAAGTGATCTCCTTGTAATTAAACTTATATAACTCCATATAGAAAAGGCAGAACAACAACATAAGTCTTTATGTCAGTTTTGCTTATTCTGTTGCTATTTTTCCTTATCTGTATGGAGTTCAAGGTAACACATGAGCCTGGTCATCACTCTTTATTTTAAATGTGGAGGCCACAAAACTCGAAAAAAGAACAGACTCAAAACCAATTTAAGGAACAAGAATATCACTATCTATAAAATCTATTGTGTATGAAATACAAAGCAAGGCCCTCCATTTATAGAATATTCAGAAGAGTCTGATAATTAGTAAGTTGGTTAGTAGATATACCAATTAAGGATTTAATGTATTACCTAAGTGAACTTAAAGCAAGTATGTACACTTTCACCCCACTTTGAAAGTGGTAGAAACATTTCATCCCAATTTTCTTCAAGAGCACAATCATTAGCTGGAGAAGTCAAGTTAAAAGAAACAAAATCATATGAATATGAATATGCCAAGGGGCATGCTCATCAAATTGAACACTCCTAATGATTAACTGATTTGTATATGGAACAAGCAATCTACAACCTTTAACATATTCTTGGTAGCCAACAAATATGCAAACCATAAATTGTATCTCCATTGCCTTGCATTTTTCTTTGGGGCTTTAGGCCCAACATTGCACCCAAAGTCTCTGAGAGAGCCAATAGAGGATCTCCATCCACTCAAAGCTTCTTATGGGGACACCCCCTGGATAGTTTTGTGAGCCATGCAATTTTGAACTTATTTGGCACAAATGATGGCTTCAGTCCAAAACTGCCAGCAAGGACCTCTGGAATGGATCATGCAATTTTCCATCTCCTTCAAGCTATGATTCTTCCTTTGTTGTGGATTGTAGGGCATAATATGTTGTAGGGCCTTTTCTTACCTTCATTAATCATATGAAGTCCACTCTCCATCAACAATTTAACATGAAAGACTTGAGGCTCCTTCACTACTTTCTTGAGATACAGATCACTTGGTCTGCATCTAGGATAAGCATCTCGCAAACTTAAGTTTGCCTTGGATCTCTCGAGTAGATTTCACATATTGGATTGAAAATCTACATCCACCCCCTTTTCATCAAGGGTCAAGTTTTCAACCAAGTGTTTCCACTCCTTTGGTTGATGCTATGTGTTATCAACAACTCTTTTAGTTTGCATCTAGGATAGGCATCTCACTGTTCAATTGTGCCTTTGATCTCTTTAGCAGATTTCACAGATTTGATTGCAAATTTATACCCACACCCTTTTTGTTAGGGGTAAAGTTGTCAACCAAGTGTTTCCACTCATTTGGTTGATGCTATGTTGTATCAACAACTCATTCGAAGCCTTTTGTACTTGACTCACAGTCATCCAGATATCTCCTATGCAGTCGGTTGGTCTCCCAGTCATGAAGGAACCACATGAGCTTCATTAGAAAGCTGCATTCAATATTCTTCTAATAGTAACACAATTTTAGTGGGTTATACTGACTCTGATTAGGTTGGCAATATTGATTACTGCAAGTCCAACTTTGTCTATGTCATTCATCTTCGCTCTGCTCTTGGTTTTTGGTCTAACAAAGAGAAAAATGTCAATGCCCTTCCTCCTATGGATGAAAAATATCGAGGTTTTGATAGTGCTGCAACTGAGTGTATTTGGATTGAACATATTTTGACCAAGTCTAGTTTTCAACAACAAAAACCTACTCTAATCTGGGGCAATAGTCAGAGTGCTATCCATGTTATCAGGTAAATAATAGAGCATCAACTTCCCAAACCTGTGGAAGTACATATGCATTACATCCAACAGTTGATTAATGATAGGATTATTGATTTGCAGTGTTGTCACACACTGAGATGCAGGGTGTTTACATCTTCACTAACCCTTGATAAAGTCTCACTATGTTCAACTTCATACCTTGCTTGGGGTGAAGGAAATTGTACCTAAGGTGGTGGTAATCTTACTCCCCCTCTCTGATTTTCTTTTGTTCTGAACACTTTAATTATACATGGTACTTATCATGATCTTTAGACAAGATCCATTTTGAGATTTAACATCTTTTCCCTATGTCCCTAAGTGTCACTTATGATGGGGCATTGGTGTACATACATCATGTAGTTAAGTTTATTTAGATCACAATGTCTAATCCTATGCATATTCGACTTATCACTGATTGGTAGGTGAACAAGACAACCACCTATATTTAGTTCCAGGCCCCTCTCACTGTGTTATAAATACAAGTGATCCCTCGCAATTGTTGAAGAATCTAGGGAAATTAGGTAAGAGTGATTCTTCGAGACTAGATAACAATTTGTGAAGTATTTTTACTTTTCTTGTCTTTGTTAGCTTAATCTTCTTCTTATCTTATTAATGCACGTGTGTGTACTTCATCAAATTGCTATCAAAACATAAAACAAGAACACAAGATATTGGCTTTCTGCCAGGGCCAAAACCTCTCTTCTCTTGAGAGGAAAACCCTCCGGTAAGTCTTCTCTTATTGAAGCTTATTTCTTGATCAATGCCAAACCCTAGACCCTTGACTAGAAGATCCTCCAAGCACGAGTCAAGTCCTTTCTTTTCTTTGCACTATGTCTCCTAGACACTTTGTCCACCTTCTTCCAGCACTTTGTTCCCCGACACTTCATCCTCCTTCCAGAACTTCGTTCTTCCTTCCACTACTAGTAGTCCTTATAGAAGAGATACTTATCTTTTGTACTTAGTGATATCCTTCACCTAAGAATACTCCTTTCTCTTGATCAACTGAGTCCCTTCTTGATGTATAGTGGTAGGCTTAGTGTGACAGCACTGCAGCCCTAATTCTCGCACACGTGAGAGGTACCTTAGAGAATTAAGGTCCTTTTACCTTCGATAGAGAGAGAGAATTCTTCTCTTGACTTGAGAGGCCTTGTAGGTCAAATTTATAACCCAAACAATGATGATTCTTGGACTGTTCTTTGACTGCTGTTGTACCTGCATATTTACCCTCTTTTTCTTCACATGTGTGACTGTTTCTAGCCCTAGAAACAGTCCTATACCTTCTCTTTTCTACCTCCTTTCTTCTCTGCACTTTGGAGACCCTTTAGACTTGTTTTCCTTCACTTCTTATTGGCTTCTATCCTCGCTGATTTCAGAGATTCTTCATTGACATTGTAGTGGAGTGGACAACCTCCATGTATAGAGGTTTGTCCCTCCTTTTAGGCCAATTAGAACGACGAATTGAAGATTGTTTGTAGGCCGACTTGTTATTCTTACTTCAGATGGCTTCTTTGGTGGTGTCACATGCTTGGAGGAGACTCTTTGATGGTGCCTTTGCTTTGGGGGAAACTTGACTTTGCTTGGAGGAGTATTCTTTGACTTCTATACAAACATATACATGGTGCAACATGCCCTTTAGGTCTTCAACATTTTATTTTGACTATTTGACTTACATATAACACTTAAACATGTGCTAGGCCTATTTCAATGAGCAAGAAACTCATTGACATATATTAAAAAACTAATATTTCTTTTCTTGAATAAATACAAATATCAAAAGTACATTTATGAAGACCGAACCTAGTTACATTTCATTGAACACTCCCTCTTAACTAGGGAGGTATTCATACAACATTACAAGGTGTTTGGCTATGTTTCAATCTTGAAGAATTCACATAAGAGAAACCAGATTTGCAATCCATATGTTATAGCATCATAATAACCAACATTTTTTCCACAACAAGGCCTTGATTGACAACTCTATCTCTCAATAGATCATAGCACAATGTTGGCGAGACCAATGACTTATAGACACCTTAGTCATTGTCCCTCAAGGTACATACCCACCCGGGTGTTCATTGAGTATGACCTTTTAGGACTATTCTTATCTTGGGTTACCAACCCTCAAATAATATCGATCCTCTTGCCTACTCTTGTCTTGGATACCCTACACATCCTCAAAGAGTATCAGATGCCAGATGATTACCCAATCCTCCCATTCTTTCTTCCCAAGTGAAGATAAGAATGTTGTGTCTATCACTTCCTATCAATTGAGGAAGACATGCCCAAGTATCTTCTGACAAGGTACTTGTCCAAGTTCCTTTGTAATTGGGAACTTGCTATAACTCCCTCTTATCTAGGGACTTGTCCATTCATCAACAACTTCCTCTTTGTGGGTCCTTCAGCTGCTTGATCTTCTTCTTTCTTTCGATGTCATGAAGTCTTGGTTTGAACTTCCTTTTGGTAGGGCACCATCCATCGATCACTTTCCTTCCTGGTTTGTCATGTCATTGCTTCCTTTGTGGAAAGTGGTCTTCTTGGCGTATATCAAGATCTCTTGTTATTTGGCTACTCCTTTGTCATCTTTTCCATGCTTCAGAATGCTCTTCTCATGGATGCTTCATTGAGCTTGCTTGTTCCCATGTTTTGATCTAGCAACCCTTCATGACTTCATCCTGATATTGCTTCAACATTTATTTGCTTTCGCTAGATGGATTCTTCATCACGACATATTTGTTAGAGTAGAATCAATTATCTGCACCTTTCATATCTCCAAGTCCTTCATAGGTTTCAAGGGTCCTTTGATATTTTTATTCCTTTATCAGAATTGTCATGCCTTCTTTCGGGATATGTCTTCAATGTATCTTGTCATATAGTGATTCTTTGTGATCATCGTGTTCTTCACATGCTTGATCTCTTTCTTCATTTTCTTCTTAATTGGCCAACCACCTTCTACTCCTTGTGGGAGCACTTCTTCATTGTTTGCTTCTAGGACTAGTCAACATTTATTCTTCACATGCTTCTTAGTTAGCAATTTTATACTCCTTATGTGAGTATTTCCTTTTTTTGACCTTCACTGTATTGTAGTACACGCCTTCGGGCATGTCATTGGTGAAAGAGATTCTTTCCTACTTGATCATGTTATAGAACTATTCCCATGACTCAATAATATAAAAATGATAACATGACTAAACTTTGATGCATACATACCTCATCTTGATTCTCCTTTGATCATCTTAGCTTAATTTGGTTGTCCTTGGTATGGCCTTCTTGCTTCATCTTAGCTTTCCTACATATCATCCTTTTCTTGAATCCCATGAATGGGATTCCCAATGAGACATTTTCTTTGGTTCATGAACCTTATTTTGAAGATTCCATCATAGGATGTTAAAGACCCTTGCTTTGAAAATGTTTCTTTTCTTTTGATGATGGAGGTCTTCTAAGATTCTTAATCATGATCAATTTTATTTCATCGTGGATGAGGTCCTATACTAGGTATGCTCCTTCTACATGAATATCTTGAGCTATATCTACCATGCTCCTATATTCTAGAAGATATTTCTAACCATGCATTTTGTTCTCATTATAAATGCTACTTTTACATGAGTATCTAGAACTCTATGTACTTCATGCTTCTAGATTCTAGAAGATGTTTCTAGCCATGCGATTTTTATTTTATTCCTACATGCTCCTATCCTACTCAAAACCTTGAAACAAGACCTTAAGTAAAGAGTTTGACTTAGTCATAGTAGAGGTCCAAAGGATCTTCCTTCTTTTGCTTATTTTATTCCTCTTTCACCTCTTGAGTCATGTGAGCTTCTTCCCTCTTTCTTTTGTTGTTGTTGTCCTTCTAAAGCTTAGGACAATTCCTTTTGTAGTATCCATATTCTTGGCATCCATTGCATTGGATTTTGGACATATCTTTGTTGTTTTTTCTTTGTGGACCAAATTTTCCCTTTCTCTTGGCCACAGTAGAAAATGCTTGCTCCTTTGATCCCAGATCTTCCTTTGATTTAAGTCTGGTTTCCTCTGTCTTGCATAGAGGCCACATTTCACTGAGTGTGGTTGCTTCCTTCTTGGCTGGCATATATGCTTGATGTGAAGTTGCCCCAATCCTCACGTAGAGAATTGAGTACTACAATTGTCATTTCTCTGACAAACATGCCTTCCCCAAGTTCTTGAAGTTGATCCCTCATCTCAGAAATCTTCATGAAGTATGGAGCTATTCCTTCATTTGATATATTCATCTTGTACAATTCATTTCTTAGAGATATCACTTCTTCGACTGTGGAACTGAGAATAACTCTACTAGCTTATCATAAATTTCTTTTGATGTTTCAAATTTGGAGACATAAGGAATGACAAAGTCCTTGATAGATTCTATTAGAATCCTTTGACCTCTTGTCTCATCCTTATTGTACTTGGCTATGGCTTGGGTTTGTTCCTTAGTAGGGATAGTGGTATTCCCTTTGACATGTTCTAGAAGTTCATTCTCTTTGAGAAGTAAGTCAGTCCTCTTCTTCCATGGAAGAAAGTTATTGGTACCTACCAATTTGTTTCTTTCCTTGCAAAAAGACATTGATGTATATTCAGAAGGGGACATATACATGATAGATTTGAGATGTAGTTGACTTCTTTTCTCCTTGAAGTCTTGATGGCTTTCCTTCCTTGAATCTCGATGTTTATAAAGATGTTTTTCCAAGTGGGCTTGCTTGATGATTTGTGGCTTGATGTAGGTCCCTCTTTGATCTACCCTTCTTTGTAATGCCTTTATGTAAGACTCTTCTTCTTGCTTTGTAGTCTTCCTTGATGAATGATAGATGGTAGACCTTCTTGTCCTTGAAGTAATTGAGGCTTCTTGGCTTGAAGCTTCAACTTTGTAGATGTCCTTTCTTGATAAGTCACCTTATGAGTGTTCTTGAGATGCCCTTTCCTTAATGTGTCACCTTAGCTCTGATACCATGTTGAAGAATCTAGGGAAATTAGGTGTAGAGTGATTCTTTGGGACTAGATAAAAAATTGTGAAGTCTTTTTACTTTTCTTATCTTTGTTAGCTTAATATTCTTCTTCTCTTACTAATGCATGTGTGTGTACTTCATCAAACTGCTATCAAAACATAAAACAAGAAAAAAAGATATTGGCTCTCTGCTAGGGCCAAAACCTCTCTTCTCTTGAGAGGAAAACTCTTCGGTAAGTTTTCTCTTATTGAAGTTTCTTTCTTGATCAATGACAAACCCTAGACCTTTGACTAGAAGATCCTCCAAGCACAAGTCAAGACCTTCCTTTTCTCTTCACTATGTCTCCCCGATGCTTTGTCCACCTTCTTCGAGCACTTTGTTCCCCGACACTTCGTCCTCCTTTCGACACTTCATTCTTCCTTCCACCGTTAGTAGTCCTTCTAGAAGAGATACTTATCTTTTGTATTTAGTGATATGCTTCACCTAAGAATACTCCTTCCTTCTCTTGATCAACTGAGTTGCTAATTATTGCACGTGTGAGAGGTGCCCTAGAGAATTAGGGTCCTTTTACCTTTGATAGAGAGAGAGACTTCTTCGCTTGACTTGAGAGGCCTTGTAGGCCTAATTTATAACCAAAACAGTGATGATTCTTGGACTGTTATCTAGCTGCTGTTGTACCCGCAAATTTACCCTCTTTTTCTTTGCACGTGTGACTGTTTCTAGCCCTAGAAACAGTCCTATACCTTCACTTTTCTTCTTCCTTTCTTTGCTGCACTTTGGAGACCCTTTAGACTTATTTACCTTCACTTCTTCTTGGCTTCTATCTTCGTTGAGTTTAGAGCTTATTCATTGCCATTGTAATGGACTAGACAACCTCTATATATAGTGAACTGTCCCTCCTTTTAGGCCGATTAGAAGGCCGACTTGAAGACTATTTGCAGGCTGACTTGTTATGCTTACTTTGGATGGCTTCTTTGGTGGTGTCACATGCTTGGAGGAGACTCTTTGATGGTGCCTTTGCTTTGGAGGAGACTTGACTTTTCTTGGAGGAGTATTCTTTGACTTCTATACAAACATATACATGATGCAACATGCCCTTTAGGTATTCGACATTTTATTTTGACTTTTTGACTTACCTATAGCACTTAAACATGTGTTAGACCTATTCTTATGAGAAAGAAACTCATTGACATATATTAAAAATATAATATTTCTTTTCTTGAATAAATACAAATATCAAAAGTACATTTATGAAGACCGAAACTAGTTACATTTCCTTCGACAATAATTAAACACGAGACATATATTCTTTCTGTTAGTTCTACATTTTCTGTTATTATTCTGTTTTGTTTGTATTGAAATATTATGATTTCCATTGTATCGTAACAATGGAGATGATTCAGATTCATTTTATCATGATCTATGCTCCAATTAATTAATTAATTTTTTCAAGTATCTTTTCATTTTCAATCCTTTTGAAACCTTGTGCTAAGACCAGAGACAACAAAAAATAGAGCTGCTTGCAAATATTGTAAAATTGGTAGTGCCAAGTTCTAACCTGTACCATTTTAGAGTTCGTTTTTTACCATTTTGATTTCCCTCCTAAAGCAATCACTAAATATTGCAATGAAAGTGAACTTGAGAAGTAACTTTCTAATAGTATTAACACATGATTGCTAAGGAATACTAGAAGAGAGCTTCTATGATGTTGTTGAAGTACATGTTTTTACTTCTCAATTACACAATGTTATAAGCCAAAATGGTGTTCCAATAATAAATCTCTATGACAATCCCATGCATGTTTAGGGGTGCACACAGATTTGTTGTCTTGTCACATAGACACTTGGTGAACCAAATCCATTTACTTATCATAAGGCCTAAATCAACCTTCAAAACCTTGCCGAACTAGCCATGGAATCAGGTCCTAGGTCGATAAGGCATTTCCAATGCGTTGGTCTCATAATCGATGTATTTCCCCATGGGTTGCAAGAATCGTATATTAATAAAGTGCAGAATGTACAAAATCCTGGCATGTATGGATGGGTAGGGCCTCAACCAATATATAGTTCCTATTCCCACCCAATCTCCTCACATATACTAAAACGCTAGAGACATTGACTAGAAATGTATTTGAGAAGCAACAATTACACAAATATATTTTTTGCATTTGGCGAACATTGAAAAGAAGGGGTGCATCCTGTTTCTTTCTAATATATACATCTGAATGGGCTAATGCTCTGTATTCATACCCAATCAAACATCGTCTTATCTCAAAAAGGAGTCCATCGATGACACTAGACCATGTTTGTTCACACCTTGACTCTGAGCATGTATATCCCAATTATGTAAATGTTGGTATAGGTTAAGGAAAGTTTGATATTTACGAGCAGTTAAAGTCTCAACTTGCTCAACTATGCGGGGATGCTGCACTAGGCCTGTTAGGTGAGCCAAACTTGGGGTGATATTATAAAGCCAGGTTGTCAATGCACACAAAGCAGGTTATTGCATCCCAAAAATTAAGATATACTAAAAATATTTTTAATAACAGCCTCAAACTGCTCCTTTTCAAAGCCATGAAAATTGACGCTGAGGTAGACCACGATATCATCCTCCCCCATCTTCTCATCCTCATCCACTAGTTACCTTTAGCAGACCACTTAAGGTTTTAAGGTATATACACTAGAAGACAAGGAAGACATTTGTTCATACATTGTTTCACTTTAGTAGATCCCCCAAGGTAACTATCCACGGAAGACAAGGAAGACGTATGTTGAGCTAAGGCTCATAAGTGATTATTCTTTGCATGCATTCGTCAAATCTGTGATGTTTTTTTAAGGATCAAAGATAAAATGTTATCTTGAGGGGAATCCCCATGATATTTGCTGAACAAATTATATACAAAATGTTTTCCCAAGGGGATTCCCTATTTTGAAAGGTGTGCTGGAACTTCTCTCGTGCCTAAGGGGTGGAGATAGCTTTGGAAAATTAGTCCATAGTTGTTCAATGCATCGATGAACAACCAACGATTGTTACTTGTAAACATTTTCCATCAGCTATATTTCAAAAATGACCTATCGCATTGAAGTCGTGAGAGATTTTAAGTGAAAGATAAGAGATCGATCTCTAAATTTTGTAGAGAAAAGCGAAGACTGGTATTTGGTTGTTGATAATTGGAGACATTCTAAAATGGACATGATCCTCCCCTAGGTTTTCCATGTAAGAAAAGGGGAAAAACTAAGTGCAAAGCCTACATTAGGTGCAATTTTTAGGAATTCTTCTATGGAGTGGTCTTGTTAACTGAAGGGGAGAAGAATTGGGGTTTCTGTAGGATTATGCAAGGGAGGAGATGTGAGAGGTTATCAATAAGCACCCTGTAACAGAGAAATGAATGCTATTTAAAGTGAGCTATATACACTGTCCAACCTCATACACACGCATATACATTCTCAGTGCATACACCATTAATTATCCTGCTGTGGAGTGCATAATGTTTATCAATGTGAGAAGGGATGAGACTTAGAGTTGTAATTCTCAAGAATTTTTTTCCCCAGATCATATTCAAGGAGTAACCATGGAATAAAAGAGAAGATTTAATTGTAGTAACTGGAGACAACAATAGCTAACAAGAGTATTGTTAGAACATGAATACCTTACAACCAACGATGTGAACCAATCCACCAGATAGACAGAAACATGACAGGCATTGAGACTGCAAACCCAGTCACCTTGTTAGATTTTGTCGTTATCAATGAGAGGGAAAGCTTTCATACTACAGCCATTGACATAATCTGATCCGGATCAATACAAGCTTGTTTCCTCCAAACCTTTACAATACACCAAGTCCAAACCTGTACTTGATTTCCATGGGATTTCTTGTGATTTCATTCACTCATGTAATATCAAAATGTTGCTCTGCAATTTATGAGCTATGGAATGAACACAAAAACAACACTAGTACCTTTTTTAAAGCATGAAATTTTATATCTATAAATTTTTGAAACAGTACAAGAAATCATATCGTTAAATGCACCAAGTCTTGGGATTTTTCTTAAGATGAGAATTAATAGGCCACCTTTGCATCTTAATTTATTTTGATATCAATTGTTAGGCCAACATCCATATCTTACACTTGGAATTTCAAGATTGTTTCAACTCCCTGGCACCTGCCGGAGTGTCAACTCCTTTAAGCTTGTCAGGATACCCTGATAAAAGAGGACAAATTTGCCAAAGAGAGAGGTGACTAACCCGGATTTCCAAGAGTCTGACGACTCTTGTAAGCAGAACACCATTCAAGTCAACATGTTGGAAGGTTTTTTAAATTCCAAAAGGTCAATCAACACACTGGAAATTTGTAGAGTTCTCTAAGGAATCTGGTAACAAGTACAACATAATGCTTATTTGAAGTCTCAACGAAAGAATTCTCCTGACAATGTTAGAATGTAATTTTTCTCCGTGTGATCTAGACTAATAGTGTAGCCTTCAGTTCAATTTTTCCTAAATGATTCAGCTACCCTATAGACCTCAGAAATGGTAGCACTCTTGAACATTAATTATGATTAATTATAAACACCTAACCTTTAATGAGGAAAACTCTCCCACAATGTTTCCAATTGGCTCTGGGAAAGCAGGGAGCAATATGGACAACTATCCCTGTGACCCCTCGAAGATGTGACCATTAAATATAATTCCCAAACAATCACTTCCAACTCAAGCAACAATAACTCATAAACGGAAACACTCTTGAACATTAATTATGATTAATTATAAACACATAACCTTTAATGAGGAAAATTCCCCCACAATGTTTCTAATTGGCTCTGGGAAAGCAGGGAGCAGTATAGACAACTATCCCTGTGACCCCTCGAAGATGTGAACATTAAATATAATTCCCAAACAATCACTTCCAACTCAAGCAACAATATCCCACAACCACTCATATCAACAGAGAAATTTTTGAACACCACAAGTCAAGGAACAATTGGCTAGCAAAACAAGTTAGAAACACGATTGACATCCTTAAATGTTTAAAAATTTGCAACTTGAAAGACAATTCTTCCAGAGAAAATTTGAGAACACGATATAAATTTGAGAACATAAACATGATTGAAATACAAAGTTGCCGAAAGGTTTGATGTAATCCTGCACTCTGATATAGTTTTTGATATGGACCTCTAGAAGAAACTAGATTTATAGGCTCTGTAGACCCTGAAAGCTGTCACAACCTTATCCTTGTCATACCTTATTATTATGGCCTTACTGGTGTCTTCTCCTGTGATCAAAGACTTAATATCTGAGCATATATTTCTCCTCAATTATTTAATTAATTAAAATAATAATGATAATTATAGAACCATATCTATCTACACTGATAAAAGAATAACAATTGAAACACAAGTTCTAGGCTTCTAGCTCAGTGGGTAGCTACAATTGGTTCACCATGACTCTTGAGTCATAATGCCTTTATTTTTTGTCATTTCATTCAACAAGTTGGAGCTATGAGGCAATTTGGAGTGTAGTTGAGCTTTATTTCACAGTGTTAGAAGGGATTCCACATGTTGGGCAAGTGGATTTGTCTATTCCCTACTAATGCTATGTCATTAATGGTAATGTTAAATTCTTAAAGTAAATCAATTGACTCTCATTCTTCAAAGTAAGGATTTATGGACTAATGAAAAACACATATATATAAACAATTATATATCAACACATTTCAATGGACCTCATTGGATTTCATATGGAGGAAGTATAATTTTAGATCCCACTCAAAATCCATCAAACATAGCAGTTTTTGAGACTTCAAGATTTGGGGGATTGCAACATTTCCATTCAATTCTGTCATGTATGAGGGGATGGAATTAACATTTAATCAAGGGCATCAAGCCCTATATATACCTGGATGATGGTGGCAATGGTTGTTGAAATCCTCTGTCATGCCCCTAGTAAAAATGTACCCATCACTCAAAGAAAATCTCAATTTGACATGTTAAGATTTTTCTATGTTATTTTCATCATTAATGGTCGAAGGATAATATTGATGATGAGGGTTCATGATTTACTTTCAATTTTAATGTATTATTTTTTATTTGGCATCCACTACATCATATATATTTGTTCTTTCTCCATGTTTATGTGTCAATATGTTTATCTAATGTTGTTTTTGCTTTATTTGTTTACAATTTTGAAAAAATGAATATATTTTATACTTTGTCATGTTTGTTGTGGTTTGTTTATTTTTGCTGATTTTTTTGCTGGTGTTTGCAAGAAGATATTTTCCAAACCCTTGCTGATTTTTGGCCAATGTCAATGTTTTCAACAATGATTTTATGTCATGCTTCTAGGTTTTGCTAAGGCCAACCTAGTTAACTCAATATAGGCCCATAACCCATCATTGGAGAAATCACCCCATACACAACTCCTATTTGTATTTTCACATAATGTGCTCATGTATTTATTCTAAAACACGTGATTTATCCTAAATCATTGAACTTTTTTATTCTTGGTTTGATCTATCATGTGATCAAGTTATTTCTATCTAGCACACTTATGCTAGGGTTTATTTCTATCTGTAAAGTTGTGCATCTCTTGGCTGCCCTGGAGCTTTTTATCCCTTTCTTCAATGCAGAATTTGGGTTGGTTTTGGTTATGTTAGATACTCTTGCTAACATTGTGAATCTCAACATGGTACCAAAAGCCTCCCCCCCTCAATTTAGTAGCTGTTTTTAATACCAACGCATCTTTCTAGAGTTTCTTAAGGTTTAAAATTCTCTTTTACAGTCAATGCGCTCTTCTCTTTTTGCTGCTAATTTATTTTCCTAAAATTGTTGGCACCTCTTCTTTCTTGGATCTATTAAGCCAATTTTTTTATGACATGTTCAGGGCTTCTTTGTTTGTTATTTTTTAAAACCTAGTGGACTTAAAATGGCCTATCGCTCGATTGAATGGGACTAATTATCATGCTTGGGTAAACCAAATTACTCTCATTCTTCAAAATGAGGATCTATGGATGTATCTTGCAAAACCTCTTCCTTCAGCCAACAATGAACAATGACCTCATAAGACTTAAAAACGCTAAATCCCTCTAGCTAATCACCCAAAATATTGGGCCAAATATGATTCATCATACAAAGAACAATAAAAGTGCAAAGGAAATCTGGGATACCTTCAAGAATCTCATTGGAGATGTGAATACTACTCAAATAAACACAATCTTTCCAATCTCAAGATGGGTGACTTTGAAAGCATTGAGTTTATTGTGATGTATAAAAAATTGAAGGCTGACATCATTATATTAGAGGAAATGAAAAAACAAATTCAAAATATGTAAGTATTGTTTTCAATAATACCTCTTCAACATTCAAATCCTTTGTTATACTCTATAGTAATCCACTACTTTTGAAGGGATATTTAAATCCTCTTGAGGTAATTTTAGCTAATCGTATCCAACATAAAGTCACATAGAGGAATAAAGAATTGTGTCTTTCTCTTTTCATTATCAAAGATTACAATGTAAACACAGAGAAGACTAACTAAATATGGAGTAAATATACACTGTTCCTTGATATAAACTTCTATAACGTCGCATTATTCCTATGCTCTGTGATGTAGGAGCATCCAAGCACTCATAACTAAAGGAGGAATCCAAAGAGAAGAAGGAGGAGGATGTGGACCATCGGAGCAAAACATGGGAAAATTCTGTTTAAAACAGAGTAATTGATGGAATTAATAAAGTCTCGGGAAGACTTGTTATTGTAATTATCTGCCATATGTATATGAATAGAGAGATTTAGGGGTTGTTGAGGAAATCAAGGAGAGGATTGATCGGATCCTTTCAGTGATCTGATCCAATATTCCTATAACGATGAACCTGCATGTTCTATATATATATATATATATATATATATATATATATATATATATATATATATATATATATCGTGAAACAGATAGGGAAAAAAACGAATACAGAGAGACAGAGTAACGAATAAAATTTGTGTAAGCATAGAGTATCCACGATGTAGTAGAGAGGAGAACTGTTACTAAGGTTGAAATGCCTTAGAATGTAACTATGTTGTGTATAACATAAAGAGTGTGTTTAAGTGTTGAAATCATGTGCCTGTGTGTTCATAGATAATTTGAATATGTTAGTATTGCGGTGCTTATCGACCATCGATGACTGGAAGGATCGATGGCGATCAACTGTTGATTAAGTTGTTATAAATGGAGTCGTGGTGTGAACACAGGTATGGCAGAGGAACTGGCTATAAAGCGTAATTCCATTGAAAAACACAGAATCGGATTCAAGTCCAGACCTGAAACTTTATAGAGGAACCTATACCCTTATCGGGTCTGGAAGACATATTGGATCGACGCATTGAAGTGGAAGGGACCAGGCCTTTGACAGTTGTGATGAGCGATCGCCGATGAAGCGAGGACCGTTGGATCGAAAAGGGGATCAACGACAGGGATCTGATCGCTGATCGCAAATCGGGAAAGCCAAATGATAGCAGGTAATGGAACGTCGATATGCTGACATGCCGATAGCGATAAAGCCGATCGGCAATCGGAGATCAGGCCAATCGGAGGTCGGAGGAGTAGCGCTGTGGAGTGACTAAAGAGCGGACCCGACGATAACTGTAGGTGCCGGTGTATTCTTTTGAAGTCCGGAACATGGGTTCCAGTCGGTTTTTTTCTTTATTCCCGTGTATTCGATAGTTTTTGTTGTCCTGGGGTTTTTATAACTAGAGCACATTAAGGAACTCTCTCGATAGTGTAGTGGCTCCGATAAATTTAAGTGGTCCCATTTTTAAAGGCTAAGGCCTTGAATTATGCTTCTGATAGACTTATGGGCCCATAACCCACAGGTCCAAGATCGATTATTTATAAAGAAAGGGGATTTTGTCTTACCCCCAAAGTCTCTTTTCATCACTCTACTATATTATGTCTCCATTGCACCTGCTTGACTTGGAACAAAAATCTACTCCAATAGGAAAAAAAATACTGTCTCCTTGTGGCTATGGTTTTGACTCCCTCTTTTAGACTTAGGATAGGGTTTTGGATCCTCTAAAATATTCATGGAAACTAATATGTGGCTAGCTCCACATATGAATAATAGGAGCTAACACAACTTCTACTTGGCTCCGTGATGGTTAAAGCAATAGTCAACTTATCAGAAACACTACTTCCTCATATAGACTTCGTTTTTTGTCTTGTTTAGCACATCTAAAAGCACCTAAGTAGACTAGCAACATAAAAATGAGTGGCTCCCATAGACACTACCACCTTCCATGTGACCCAAAATAATAAACAAGATAAAGCTACACTTTATCCTAGAGGCCCATTAAAATAAATGCGACCATTCCAACATGGTACTATATCTATATCTATATATATATATATATATAAAATGTTTTATGCAAATGGTGGGTTGGGAAACCATGAATATCACCTGCACACATAACTTCCAAAATGATTTTGTTGCTCATTGGGATGGGTGGAGTTTATAAATCAGCTAGAAAAACCAAAAATTTCCTTAAAACATAGACAAGATGATAGAACAAAAGCTAGAAAGGAACATCATTGAAGTGTGAATTGAAATAACCCATATGGTAGTTTAAAAACGAAGGAAAACTCAAAATCTCTGAAGCTAGGAAAAAGAATAGTAATGTCTATGGCAAATGATTTGGTGCATGCAAACAAAGAATCATCTTTCCAAAGCTACAAAGTATGAGAGGGGCATTGGGTTTAGGGCCAAAAATGAATAAACCCCAACCACAAAACCAGACAATCCAATTAACACTCTAATATTCAAATGAAATTCCTAATGCTATTTGCTTTTACTGATCATATGAACCTTAATGTTATTTTTTTTCAATTAGGAATTAGACATTTATGAAATTGTTGATCTGCATATCACAATCGATGCATATATCTATCTTGTGTCTAAAAATGCAAAGAACATGAAACAAATTAGAGCATAGTACCATAACTTCAATGATTCACTCCTAACATTACTCATTTATTTCATTCATAATAAATAATAAAGAAAGACATATCATACATAGGCACTGGAGTTATTGAATAGAAGTGATAGAAACTCTGTTATGAAGTGTAATTTATAACTAAGTAAAGAATAAAATTTGTACTCACGACTACCCAAAAATGATGATGATTACAAAGGCCTTACCTCTCAAGTATGATAGCACTATGTAGCCAAAGATCCTTAAGGGAAAATGGGGGGATTCTTGTATAGTAGTGACAAATGGCACTTATCAATTCTTTTTTTTCCATTTTTTTTCCGATTTTGAGCTAGTAAGATATGGTTCAAACTTTAGATATAACCTATGACCTATTAGATACAAGTCTTATGGTGATAATGCCATTGTGCTCATAAGACAATGCAATAGTGCCAAAGTTCCCAACTAGGTTAGTTCAAAACAATTCTCAAGCGCAAACCCTAGAGATGGATTAATTTTTGTGGTATCTAGAGGATTAAATAATAATAGTAGTAAAAAGGAAATAACTCCTAATTCCAATAAAACTCAACTCCATGTAAAATTAAGGACTATGTGCTATCAAATAGGAAATGGAGAGTTTCTGCTATTGGGAATATCATCCATGGGCCATCCCAGAGTAACAATATCCTCTTGTAATAAAATAAACTACAGGAAAATATGCAAAGGTAAAATGGTCTGGGTACCATATTTCACAATAAGTTACAATCAGAAAGGCAAGTAGTATTAATATTTCCCACTTAGATGCTGCACATGTGGGCATATGATGCCTAATATTATAGGTATATGTTACACCATGTTCATGGAAAACATACATGGTTGGTGTCCATGTCCAATGAAGATGATGTAAGGTACTCTAATGTCATGTTGCCAAACTATCATAAATGTGTTGTTCATGTATATAGTACATTGTTGTATGTTTCTGTGTCAAAGGTGATTATATTACTTAAATTTCATATAAAAAATATTTACAAGACTTGTGTGGTTTAAACACAAATATATATTGATGAAGGTTGTGGCAAATGAATGGAATACCCTGGTTATCCAATTAAAATTGTCCTAAGGATCATCAACTACAAAATCAGAGAGAATTAGAGCTAGAAGTTAAAGAAATGAATGAAATGCATTTTCATCTAATTGTCTTTCTGCATGCAGTTTCAAGCATAGATAAATTTTTTCAGCTACAATTGATTTCCTAGACAAAGAAAAAAGAAGGTTGAGATTACAACATATAGGGTTTATTTTCCTGTGAAATTATTTAAGCCTTGACTTCAAAACTTCTGCAGTATCATCCTTCAGTTGAATCAATGGCTCCCCTGTGACCCGTCATAAGAAAACATCTATCATGGATACATAATACAACACTACACCAACTCAGAAGATGTAAAACATCACTTCATCAAATACACCATGGGTTTTCATAGATAGTGGAAAATACAAAATCCATGTGAAAGCCTATTCTACTTCATGGTGTAAATTTTCCAATGCAATAAGACAAGGAACTAGACACCTCTTCCGTCCATATTAAAACTAAAATTAATAATATTGATCATAGAGAAGAGGCTTAAAATGTATGATATTCTCCAAGAATAAATAACATATGGTTTGGACAAAATATACCCAACTAAAAATTCAACCCATCCTCTACTAAGATGGCTAAAACATAGAACAAGGCAGTAACATAATTGTGGGTTCATCTAAATCACTTATATATTTTTTTCTTTCCTTTCTGTGGAATTTGTTTCCTAGGAAACCCACTAGGCAGTAGGCACCTCCCCTCATTTTGAGGATGGTACCATGTGTAAAATGGATTCTTCAGGGCTCAAGAGTCAAGGCCATGTTAACATGTCAACAAAAAATGACTCACAAAGTGGGATTGAACCTTGGTGAGTGATGACACAAATTTTCCTGCTAGCCACTCGAGCTATACCCAACTAACGTCTAGATCACTAACTAATTGCAAGCAAGTCAACACCAATGAATACGTTAGTTACAAATTTTAAAGTTGCATTATGACTATATCAGGCCATCTTTTGATTTTGTTAGTAACCTTTTAGGCATGAAATTAGAATATGTAAATGTCCTCGGGATAAAGGGTTCTAATTCTATAGAAATTAAAATCCATACACAAACTTCTATTATTTATCAGAGTTATGATCTAGGAATATCTTCGATGGAAAAAACAATCACACACTTGTACAAACTTCACACAAGAATTTTATTGGAAGGGTGAAACAAAAAATAGTTCAAACATAAAAAATGATAATGTTGGTGAGAACTATTAGATAACTTCAAATAAAGATCCTAAGGTTCTTGCATCAATTGCCTATTAGAGAAACTGTAATTACACTGATACTGCCATCCTTCTCATCCAAGTTCCTAGAGATTAGTAAATTATTTCTTCCTAACTAACAAACAATACTTCAAAGTATAGACACGAAAGGTTTCCAAGCCATAGAAATCCCTTCTAAATTTGAGTAGGCTGCTATCATATATTAGGGAATTAATATTCACAGAAAAATTGGAACTAAAAAGGGACTCTCCTATAGTCTTCTAGGAGAGATTATGCATGTTCAAATAAATCCAAACAAGATTATCAGAACAAGTACAAAGCAAATATGCCCCTTCAACTTAAAAGGAGGAATTATTAGGGATGTTTGGGAACACCCTCTTACTTGGCCAAAATGGTTCTATTCAAGACCTTGGTGATTATGTGGATGGAGGGAAAGATACTGTGACAAACATTTTTTATGAAAAGTTAAATATGAAGCAAAGTGAATACAATGAACAAGAGAATAATTTTCCTTCTAGAATCCTAAATTTGTACTTGTGCCAAAATTTGTCTTTTGTAATTTACAATATATTTTCTTCAAAATTTCCATAAAGATTGAATATTTCTTGTATGGATTTTCAACAAAGAGGTAGTGAGATGATGGATTAGAATGTATGAAAGGTGATCATAAATGGATATGTTGAAGGAACTATAATAGCTTAAAGAAATTCAATTGTCATTGAATCAGAGATCAGACAACCAAAGAAAAAAGTTACATACCACCTTTTGTCATTGTGCTTCTAGTTCTAAACTTTTAAGGGATATATCTTTAGGAATCCTAAATTTGTATTTGTGCTATTATTTGTCTTCTATAATTGCAAGGTTCTTCTCTCCAACCAACTATAAACAAAGTCTCTAGAGATTATCTAGGGCAAGGAAATGGTCTTAGGGTCTCAAGTTGAAGGGTTGATCTATTCAATGCCCAAAATAAAAAAACTCATAAACATTAACATTATTAGAAATATATAACTTTACAAGCAATGGAGGGGAATTCCTATGCTACTACAAATACATATTTTTGTTGGTTTCTAGGAATGAAAGGGAACCTCTAAGTACATTTTGGCCCTTACCAAATGATAGCCTCCTTAGTGGCCACTTCCAAGATAACAAAAACGACAACACATTAAAAACAAATCCTTTTTGCTAGCAGATCAAGACTCCTTGATGACAAAATCCCCTCATTTTATAGAATATACTGATGGTTATGCCTCTATTAGCATAAGAATTTTGGATTTTTGACACAGAGAAGGGTCTGTTTGTCATATCATTGTTTGTTATAAGACATACTTTAACTTCGTAAACTTGGTGTAAATCACGAGAAGGTAATATGTCCTAATTAATAGAATCTATTTTTTCTTGTCTAGTTGTCTTTCTCTAGTAAATTTAAATTAGGATCCCATTGATACAGTAAGTCATAAATACTAAAAAATAATTGGAAGAACTAAGGCAACAAATTCCTAGGAGAAAATAAAAAATTTACAGTAAAACCCAAATCAAACCTGATTTCAAGCGAAAGTCATTTCTTCCAAACCCAACAGATGGAAAATATAGGTTAATTCATTAGACATTGTCATCGGAGTCACATGGGCATAAGCCATGCACAAGTGTGGTGGGGATCTCCCAAATAGGAAAATCAAGAGGTTGTTTGAGGTCTCGTTCATGGGCCTCACAATCAACTCCGCAACATCATATATACTAATTATTTCCTTGATAACATCATCCTGGGCTTCATCCTATTGGAAATATTGAGAGGGGGGTGAATCAATATTCCTTAGTAATGATCACCTTTTAAGTCTTTCAGAGAATTAGTTAATCTTCAATTATTATTAATGTTTATGCAGTAAAAACAGTAAACAATAGAACATAATAGGCACAATAATTTTAGGTGGAAAACCCCCTCCAGATAAAAAACCATCGAACGCTTTTCTAATAAATTATTTAATCTCCAGTCCTGATTAAAATGAAAGTTACAACTTCCTAGAATTCTAGAAAAGCATTTTTCTCAAGCTCCCACTGGAAGGATGCCCCAATGCCTTGGTTTCTTCAGTAGTCAATTGAATGGATGCCCCAACATCCTAGACCAACGTGACCCTAAAGTGTTCACATGCTCTAACCTGTAGGCGACTTCATGCACTTGCCTAGCACCTCCCTGCCACCCTATAATGACTGAAATGAGACAAGAGTGTGGATTCCCATACCAGGGACGATTCACGATACAATATGATTTACAATGATTTTGACTGAACACCCAATCACACTATGACCTGCAACCCAACCATGATATCTTCCCAACAGAGACTCCTATACCTCTCGACAATTCCTTTTAGACTCTGGGCAGATTGACTCTTTTACAATAATGACTCTTCCAATGATGACACTTTTACAAATGACTATTTTACAACTTTACAATGATGACTCTTGACCTTAACACTTCTTCACAATATATAAATGGTTGTCATGTCTTCAAAGGATGTCCCACTGCGATGCTACCTTTGATTTGATACTTCAACTCTTGAATGCTTGCTTGATGCTGTCCTTGAATCTTCTTCTACCTGCGTGCAAATTTTCTCAGCGAAACACAATCCTAAAAGGAAAACAAAATAACCTTTAACTTATCTCTTCCTGCAAACACACATGTAAGCACATAATAATAAATAAATAAAAATCAAATGAATACAATGCGTACTTGAAGTGTTCTTGTTGTTTGTGATTGTTGTTGCCTTGTTGCAACAGCAGAGACCTAAATTGACCTAAACTCCCCACTCTTGATATAGACCTAGACTCTATGCAAGACTATATACAAAGTTGACTACATGCACTAGAGATATCCTCAACCAACCCTTATGATAGTTCTTGACTTCTACTTATAATCAACCTAAGACTAGACTCACAGACTTAGAGACAACAAAACAAGGAAAACTACACAGACACTAAACTAGTGACAGATTTAGACATTGATGAGGTTCTAATATTATAACACAACAGAACAATCCTACAACCGTCCACACAACATAGCATAAAAAACGACCTATCATGTAGCATCCGAGACTGACTGTGGAACCCTTTTGTCACGTAAAAATACACTGTGGCATCCAAGATACTGACTGTGATATATCATATCACTGTGGCATCAAGAACTTGTTTGAAAGACATTAACGTGGCATCAAGGACGGATTGTGGAACATCACCATCTCACTGTGGCATAAAAAGACTGTGACATATCATTGTTATGTGAAATGTCACTGTGGCATGGAGACAACAATTTGTGGTACTGAAGAATTGCAGATCTGAGATGCAACGTTAGAGTTCACTGCAATTTTATATCACTGAAGGCAAAAGGATAGCAGACTCGAGACACAGATCCAAGATATGTAATGGTATCTAATTTTATTTGTTTGATAGCGTAGAAGGGTAATGATACCCAAAAAAAATTCTCTGCAAATCAAACGACCTTTCCACAATAATACTACTATATTTTCGTATTCTTCTTGCAACTAAACGAAGATCTGTAGTTACTGTGTAACCTAAAATTGTTTGCTGCAATCATATGAGATCTCTCCTTCAGGTATGCCACAAATAATAGGTGTAAATCCGAGGTGCAGACTTCAAAGGATGGCTCAGAACTACGGCCAGATTGCACCAAAAATGCCAACGAATCACCCAAGACAAGATGACAGAAAACCCTAACCCTCACGAAGAATGCAACGTTGATGCTCCAGGGTTAACGAAAATTCTGAGCTGTATATTCACCAAATCTTCGTTGAATTTTTCATTTTTCTGAGGAGGATTTCATGGTCTCTTTTATAGAGATGTCATTTATCACTTGAACGTTTAGGAGGGGCTGTGAGGTGAACGTTGGAGAGAAAATATGGGCTCCATAATTATTGGATAGGGCTTCATTTTAATTTTCTATTTGTTTTTGTTTTTTTTTTTGTGTTTTTTTTTTTTTTTATAATAAAATTAATTTAATTTAATAATTTTTGATAAATTGTTTGTTTAAGCTCTAAGGAATTCGTACACTAACCCTCTTTGGTGTGTGTTGTAGGTGACACATGAGTGTATTAAGTAAATGATTGTTTCATTGCCTTTGGATTTTCAATATATTCAACTTATACCTGGTGAGAATCCCTGTCATATATTGACAATCGTTGGTGAATAAGGTGATGTCTTAACCCCTGAGGTTTTAGCCCACTAATGGGGGTTTTAGACTTCAAATGCAAATAACTCTCAAACCATGAAGCATTGGGAGGCGTACCATATATCAACGGAAACATCTCGACTAGTAGAATCCATCGAGAAGATCCTTGACGCAAAATAATATGAGTTGTCAAGTCAAAATGCCCATGCAAGATCGGGGTAGCCCCTGGTGCTGCTTGGGTTGACATCAATGACAACCACTTATCAACAAATCCTGTGGGGTGAATGGGGAAGATAAAACAATTAAACCCAATTTGAGAAAACAAAGAAGTTCGAGATTTAGAAGAGAAGTGAGCAGAGAATGTGTAGTACATGCTTTAGAACCTCCATTAAGATGCATTTATGAGAATTCTATATTTGCGCCATCTGAGCCACATATGATGAAGATGGTACTAGGTCTTTAGTGGAGGTGATTGTAGATGTGGATCTACTCTATGAAATTTGGGGAAGTGATTCCCACTCTGTGATTTCTTATGCATATTTGGCTTTGAGGTTTAGCAGGTGACGATACCTGAGACATTGTTTATCGTTAGTAGTTGTGGTATCGGTAGAAATGGGAGGAGGGGGAGGGACATTGTGCTTCTGCTTTCATCTCTAGTATACGTTCACAACCTCCCACATATCTTCTACTACCAAAACTACTAAAGGCCTAGGTCTATGCCCAATCTTCTCCTCTGCCATTCATTCATGACCCCGAAGGATTAAGCCTTAAAAAAATGAGAGGGGAGGGAACACAATTGAAATATCGATACATGAAAAAGGGGAAAATGAGAAAAGGTGTCGTTGTGAATGTCTTGGCCTAACTATTAGAGGGAAAATCAATAGCTACCTTACTTGTTTATAATTTTTTATTGCTCATAAAATTGCGTTTTTATGTTATTGATGCATTTAGATGCAATGATATCATGTATATTTTCCCTTTTATTGTGCGTTGTAAGAAATTCAATCCAAAAATATTATTTCTTATGTTTGCATAAATTTAGGTATTTGATACAGTGTCATGGAACAAAGTGACAATTTTTTAAAAGATTATTATATATTTTTATTAATTCAAAATTGTTTTAAAAAATTCAATTGAATGAATTTTAAAGTTATTAATATAATTTAGATTATTTGTTAAAACATAATTAATAGAATTATTAATTTATATTGAAAATATAAAATACATTTTAAAAGCATATAAAATAGCGCAAGTATATAAAGAGAACAAATTTAAATTTACACATTTTACATTTTGGTTACATTGTAAATTTATGAAATTTCTAGTTTATGTTTTGGTTCACTTTTACTATTGCATTAATTGTGCGAACATTAGCAAGTCCAGTATGTTAGAGATGTTGTAATGTAATGTCATATAAACATTTTGACACGGTAAAAATAAAATAAAAGTGGAAATAATAAAATAAAAGAAGTGTTTAAGGAAGTATAACCGTCAATCTATAACAACCTTTGAATCTCATATATCACTTGTAAGTTTAGATTATTGAAGTGACACAATTAAAATGACTAATATAAATGACATATTCGAATTATTGTAGTACTTGTTAGGTAGTCATATGTTTGTTCTTAGACTAAATTTTTCATTCACGCTAGTCATTTTTAGTTGTATTACTAATTAGCTAGCCATATATTTTAACTGGGACTAAATCAATTGTTTCTATTAATTGTTTTTAGTTGAGTCACTTAAAATTATTGATTTTTGGTAGTATTTCACTTGAAAATGCTACGGTGACTAAATTTTTTAGTCACCTAGTCACTAATTTCTCATTTTCTACTAGTGATTGTCCAAGTTCTTCAACTGATTTGAAGAAAACTGGTCCATTCAAGGAAGACACCATGAAGTTTATGAGTGGGTGGCGTGTTGGATATGTCCATCCATCAGAAAAAATACTAACCCTAGATGTTGGCCATCCTGATGTAATAGGCTCAAGTATTTTTTCCACCTCTTTCATTCCCTTAGTCAACAATGTGGTTCTAAGCTTCTCTAACCCAGGAGGCACATACCCTGATGGAGCCACTTGAGTTGGAGCTCGACACATGTCAAGAAATAAAAGTGAGTATGCAACATTAATGGATATGAAGTTCAGATATAAAAATAATGCAATTGTGAGATCAATCTCTTCCCATCTCGCTTTAAGAATGAGCTTGTCCATTGGACCAAGTGCCACTGCCTTTCTTTTTGCTGCTTGACTCACACCCTCACCAAGACTCTCAAATGGAAATTGCTGCAGTTTTTCCTCAAGAATGGAAGAGGATCATCACTCTTGTTTTTTTTAGATGATGCAACCACCCTTGCCACACCAACATTGACCTATTTTTCCATTTCTTTACTCCTCCCTTCAACTTGATGCATGGCTCTTGATCTCTTGTGACATACTTCCACAAGAGATATTTGCTTTCTTGAGCCCGTTGTCTTTTTAAAGTTATTCTTCCCTCAACATTTGAAGTTGTTGTTGCAGCCCCACTTCCAATAGAGGGAACACTTGCAGACCCTGATGAAATTAGAACAGGAGGGGCACTACCAATGGGGAAATTCTTCCCCTTCCTTTTTCCCTACATTGTTGTCCTTGATTGGCATGAATGATGTAAAAAGATAAAGAAAAAATACACAAACTTGTAAAAAAAATGGACGCGCAAACTACTATAACAAAAATGAAAAAAAAATAGAAGCAAAATGCACTTACTTGTTGCTTGAATCACCTCCAAAATGCTCCCAAACTCTTCGCTAGTTGCTCCCACACACCCATAACAAGAGAGACACTCAGGAATGAGTGAGAAATGGGCTCGTTGTCGCATAAGATGTCCAGGCACTGCGACAATGACTCAGATCGGGGGCTGTCATCCTGATCCCCAATCTCTCCGTTTCAATTGTCTCCCTACAACAGACTAAGAGGGGTGGACGCTACAGAAATGGAATGAATGAGGACTAGTTGGGAACCAACCAGTCTGAGAGACACAGTTGAGTGACCAAATACTTGTTTAGATCTAGCAAGACTTAAATGATTCTATTTATACAATAGATACCAGTGCCTTGCGGAGTCAACTATCTTGCTAAGAAATTTAGGACCAAGTACATGATGGACAACTGCTACAAAGGAAAATGTTATTATGATGAAAAGAGATGAAAGATGCAATTAACAAAGGGATGAGTGAATAGTCTTAAGGTAAGATCATTTAAGACTAAAGTACTTAGTATCCATTAACATTATGATAAGAGTACTTAATGAAATGAAAAGACAATCTTATACAAGACAAAGTGCCAAATATCTCAAGTGCCAATAAGATACACAAGATATATGCTCTTAAATAAATATCACTAATACACCAAAAAAAATATAATAACCACAAGCCAATAGTGCTATTAATTTCAAGAAAGAGAATTAGAGCATTTATCCAATTTATGCTTCAATGACAATTATTTGAAAATTCCAAAACTACTTAAGAGATATTCAAATAGCCCAAGTTTTCTATTAGATCCAAATCGAATGCAAGCCTTTTCAATGATACTTAGCTCAATAGATTTCAAAATATTTACCATTCACCAAACAAGAAAACCTTTGGACAATTTAAAATATTAGACTTATCTGTTCCAAGTGTATGAAATGAATTTCTTTTAGGTAATGAGCTTGTGAATGTGTGATTCAGAAACTCAGAAAATAGGAGTTTAAACCTGGATTTTATTGCTAATAATTGTTCCAAAAATTTGTTGACCTGAACTTATGCAAACAATCATCCAAAAGCACTTATTTTAAAAGATTAGATTTAGGACAACAACAAATTTTCTAATGACAACTGTAAAATTAAAATTCCAAACTAAGCCAAACATGTTAAACAAATTCTGAATTGTGTTATGAACTAAAATCACTTGAAATTTCAGAATTTAATCTATGGCAGCCAATTTGTTTTAGTGATAAAAAAGAGTAACAAAAAATACTTTATGACAACAGGGAAATGCTTGTTGCAATCAAGAAGATCACCCTTCTAGATTCTTATGACAATTACTTCGACAACGATATTAAAAATCCTAAATTTCAGAGAATTGTTTTTTAGGACAACAGTGAATTGTTTAGGACAACATCAAACAAATATTATGACAACAACAATATGACAATGAAAACAGTAAGCTATCAATGCTATATTTATACCAAAAATTTTTCAAATTTTTTTTAAACTTGCTCACATGAGTTATCAAAAAATTTTAGCCTGTTATGATGTGATTTCCATAATTATATCATATATTATATACTTATTACAATCAACAATTAAAATATCAAAATAGGCTTGATGATGGATTCCCAACTCAAGAAATTAATTCCTTAATGTATTAGACAACTTAGGAACTGATTTTAGGCTAACTCACATGAAATGTTTTCACCATTAGAAATGTATATGATTGCTGTAGAAACCAGTGAGAAAAAATAGGGTTTAGAGATCAAAACCTTAGGCCCTAGGCCTTGAAGATCACCTTCCCAAGTGGCCAAAAAAAATTCCAAAACCTGAAACACAAATTTTTACCAATTTTTCTGCAAAAAAACACCAATGATCAACTTCAGAAAATTAAATATTCAGATCAGAAATGGAGCAAGGAGAATCTAGGGCCAATGAGGGCTAGCACTAGGCCCAATAGGCTAGAGTTGGGCTAGGAGAAGACAGATCTGGGCTTAGGAGCCCCAAAACTTGAAACTCTTTTTCTGAAAAAATAATTTTGCTTCAGATCTTCAAATTTGTTGCAAAATCTTTAATGGCTGGCCCTGCAAAAATATTTGGGACAAGATCTTTCCCTCCAGGGCCTAGATTTATCTCAAAACCCCCAGATCGCCTTGAAAATATCTTAGATATGAAAATTTCCTTGGATGATTTCTCAAATCTATTCTTGCAAATAATCTTTGAGCCCAGATCTTTCCCCCCAAGGTCTAGATATGGCTTAGATCTGAAGATTTCCTTGGCGGATTTCTCAAATCTATTCCTGCACAAGTGAAAAGAGAAAAACCCAATACCCAATATGTACCAAAGTAGAGAAAATCCCAAAAACCTAAGTGTTAAAATTCAATATTATGTTATAAAATTTTAGATCGACACAATTAAATAACAAATCTATACAAATAATTTACAAATCTATACAAATAATTTACATATCTATCAAATCTGAGGAGTATGAGTCCAACTCTGCTCCTAGATCTGATAATCTAAAGCTCTTAATAGATATATCTATCAAATTTTCCACAAAAAAATAGATTTTTAAAATTTTAAAAGGAGTTGCTAACTCGAAGCCCTCTGTGTATCACCAACAAAATCTTATGATAATCTCGGAGCTAATTTAGTTGAGCTCTTCAGAAAACATAGATTGAGAGTTGGCTGGTCCAACTGAAAACTTCCCTTAACACCTGACGATCTAAAATCAAGATTTCCCTACAAAACACAATCCAACCATAAAAAATAGAGCGACAAAATAATAATAAAATTCAGACAAATAGAGATACCTGCTATTATGTTCACAATTTAAATTATTATTCAAATCCCAACGATTGAGCAAGATACCTGTACTCAAATCACTCTTCAGAAGCTTTCATCAATGGCTTTAGAAAGATTTATGCATTTTACAATATTCCTATGAAGAGTAACACCAACAGAATTTAAACCCAAATTCTTTCTCTATTATCGAGAAAAAAAGATTACACTAGAGCTTCTTACTAAGCACACGATCAAAAAATCGGATCCATCGACTGACAAATGACTTCCTATTTAAAGATAAATCCTCCAACGACTAGTTCGAGTGATCCTCGTCAAAACAATCTCGACTGTTAATGAATATTAAAATTTCTTTTAATCTCATCCGTCAAAATATTTAAATATCTGGGGAAATTCGAAATTTTAATTAAATGCAATTTAATTAATTCAAAAATAATTTTTTTGAGTTAATTTCCCCAAGAGTTTGACTTTGACTAAACCCCTAGGGATCAAAGGTTTAGAATTTATCAAAATAATTAATTTACCTTAGTCCCGAGACTTTTTACAATTTATTTTTTTAGGATTGACGAATTTTTCTTTTGGAGAATTTAAATTTACCTGGGACCTAGATTTAATTAAATTTCTGGCTTAAGATTTTAATTAATTTTTAGCTAGGAAATTTAATTAATTAACTTATGAGGGGATAAATTACTTTTTCAACCCTCAAGACACTTTACATCATGATTTTCATATTTTTTACATTATAAGGGGGAAAACTCATTTGTAATAGACCCTCACAAACCACCTATTTCTGTGACACAAATATAATCCAACAGACCAAGCAATATGTAATAAAATAACCTAACCAAATAGTTAGGATTATTCCCAAATCACTTTTACATAGATTCAATCTAGAACATTAGGACTCACCTAAGATCCTAGTGACAAAATCCATTCCAGCTTTTGGGGTAACGCTGGAGGGGAAAACTTTGCTGACCGTCTGAGAATGGATCGGTGAGACAAAAAACCTCCCAGAATGGAGATTGTCACTAGAAAGGTAGGTTTACCTAGGCTGTTACATACATGACACAGTTTTCCTGAGATTATTTTCATTATATACATGTAGAATGGCTTTACATTATAATATGATGATCATGCTAATGATGATAGCTAGACAACACAGACACATAGATTAGGGGCTATTCCTTTTACGAAAAAAGGGGGTATATTGCTATGGGTCATTAACATGTAGTGGTTGGCATCTGGCTCTACTTGGGGACACATTGCTGCACTGGAGGAATGTGAGAATCCAAAATCTGCATCCATGCAACACATAATATAACATAAGTATCATCCATCCAAAAATCATCATATATTATTAAGCATAGGAAATATATAAGTTCTTCATTTATTAACAATCCTAATAACATGAAAAAAACAAATCTAACTACAAAATGAAATACTGAAATAACAAGGTATAAGGTTAGAAATACAATATAAAGATGCCCCATGGCATCATATGCTTTCATATAGTGCATACTGAGCATTTTCCTGCTTTCAGGAAAAATCTATTGGTTGTTTCTCGGATGTGCCATGTCCAATCCTGCACACGGTAGGACTTTTTCCTATCTGAAAATCAAGTTGCTTGTGGCCATCAAATGCATCAAACCTCTTTCTCATTCTCTTTCTCTTGCATTTTTTATTTGTGGCAGGCTGTATCACTGATGATGTGGAACTCTCAGATGAAGTATGTAAGATATGCATGATATGTCTTTCTTCATTTTGCATCTGATCTGTCAAGAATGATGGATTAGTCTCACAGATGTCATGAGTTATAACTTGATCCTTTTTAATTTCTTCTTTGATCATTTCATTCTTAGTTAAATCTTCATTAATGGAGTTAGCCTTTTTCTCAAGATATTCACAATGAGATAGGACCCGTGATTTCCTCTCTTCTAGCCTCTTATGTAATGAACTCATTTCTGTGACACTTCACTCGATTGAGTTTAGTTTTCACGAATATTTCTTGTAGCATGACATGATTAGCTTGCATAGAATTTATTAGATTTTGAATAATTGATGTCTGATTAGAATGATTAACTTCCATTATTTTTATTATGTTTTCGATGATATCTATTCCCTCTGTATTTATGACACATGGTACCTGCTTTTCCTCTATGGCCAATAATCTATTCTGAAGAGATATTTGACCAACTTCCATGTCCTTTATAATTTTATCATTATTTTCTTTCATGCCCATGAAGAAATTTTTCATATGGTTTATCTCTTTCTTATGATTTTCTTGCATGGTAGCAAACTGATTTTTATAATCGAATCTCATGATGGTGATTTCTTCATTCATAGTTGACAATCTGTTCTGAATCAAACTTATTTATTCTTGATAACTTGCTTCCATGGTAGTCACTTGATTTGAATGATTGAATTCCATGATCGTTATCTTTTCCTCTAGGGATAATAACCTGTTTTGCATAGAATTAATTTCCCTCACATGATCAGCTATTAATATTGCTTGATTAAGTTCCATATCTTTAATAAGTTAAGCCTGATTAAATTTTGCATTCTTGATTACTTGAGCCAGATTTAACTGTATGTCTTTAACCATTTAAATTAACTCCTTGAAATTATTTTCAACTTCTATAGCTTCCTTTACTTCAACTTTCGCTTTGACATTTTCTTTATCTCCATATCTATATTTGAAGGCATCAATGATTGATTGTAGAGAATCAAAAATGTTATCAGGGAACTTAGGAAACCAATATAAAGCATCTCCTAATAAGGTGAGAATGAAAATCTTCATCTTCACATCTTCATAGTTAGAATATGGGCGACATTTGCTTATACAGAGGCTGGCGCTCCGAAGGTGAGTCTCGGAAGTAAAAGCATTGTTACCTTGAGAAGGAGGAAATTCATCAATGGCTTCACCAAAAAAATAAGGATAACCACGCGGAGCTTCCTGAATATTAGTAAAATCACAAGGAGCAAACAAGTCAAAATCCATGATGACCCGCCTAACGAGAAAAATATGGCTCAAATGGATACCAGAGAGAGAGATCCCTACTCAAGAAAATCAAAACATCTACAAGAAGCGAGCTTCTAGCACAAATTATTGTAAGAAATGGAAGAAATGGAGTCGCCACTTGAGCATGAATCTCTCATAAAGTTTCCAAAGGCGAAACCCAAAAGTTAGTGGATCCAAAACATGTTTTCACACAGAATGTCTAGGTGCAGAAAGTGCAGATGAAAGGATTAGATGAGAGAGATGACAAGAGTTAGGATGGTGAGAAATGAAGAGACGAAATGACGCCAGAAAAATGAAATGAAATGTCGTAAAGCCAAGGTCCAATAAATTGGTCCTTGGTGGCAATGCCAAGAAGTGTTGGCTTTTTTGACTCGAATGAGAGAGAGATGGAAGGTGAGAAAAGAGAAAAAAGAAAAACAATTCATGAATTTCGAAACAAGATAAACTTGTTTCCCTAGAAACAACACCAAAATGTTGTGCTAGATTATGGAAGAATAAAGATGATATGATTAAAACGATGTTAAGGAAACCAAGGACAAAAAAACTCTGTCCCCGATAATGACACCAAAAATGTTGTTGTTGACGGCTCAAATGAAAAGATGAGAAATGAGAAGAATGATGAGGAAATGTTGTTGAAACGTCGAGAATAAAACATCCCCAACAACGACACCAAAAAATGTTTTCACAAAAAATGTCTAGGTACTGCGACAACGACTCAGATCGGGGGCTATCACCCTAATCCCCAATCTCTCCATTTAAATTGTCTCCCTACAACAGACTAAGGGGGCTGGATCGTACAGAAATGGAATGAAGGAGGACTAGTTGGGAACCAACTAGTGCGGGAGACACAATTGAGCGACCAAATACTTGTTTAGATCTAGCAAGACTTAAATGATTTGATTTATACAATTGATATCGGTGCCTTGTGGAGTCAACTATCTTGCTAAGAAATTTAGGACCAAGTACATGATGGACAACTGCTGCTAAGAAAAATGTTATTATGATGAAAAGAGATGCAAGATGCGATTAGAAAACGGATGAGTGAGTAGTTTTGAGGTAAAATTGTTTAAGACTCAAGTACTTAGTATTGATTAAATTTATGACGAGTACTTAATGAAATGAAGAGACAATCTTGTATAAGACAAAGTGCCAAATATTTCAAGTGCCCATAAGATAGATAAGATATATGCTCTTAAATAAAGATCACTAATACGCCAAAAAAATTAGAATAATCACAAGCCAATAATGATATTAATTTCAAGAAAGAGAACTAGAGCATTTATCCAATTTATGCTTCAATGAATATTACTTGAAAATTCCAAAACTACTTAAGAGATCTTCAAATAGCCCAAGTTTTCTATTATATCCAAATCAAATGCAAGCCTTTTCAATGATACTTAGCTCAATAGATTTCAAAATATTTACCATTCACCAAACAAGAAAACCTTTGGGCAATTTAAAATATTAGACTTATCTTCTCCAAGTGTGTGAAATGAATTTCCTTTAGGCAATGAGCTTGTGTGTATGTGATTCAAAAACTTAGAAAATAGGAGTTTAAACTTGGATTTTATTGCCAATAATTGTACCAAAAATTTCTTGACCTGAACTTATGAAAATAGTCATCCAAAAGCACTTATTTTCAAAAATTAGATTTAGGACAACATCAAATTTTCAAATGACAGCAGTAAAATTAAAATGCCAAACTAAGCCAAACATGTCAAAAAAATTATGAATTGTGTTATGAACTCAAATCACTTGAAATTTCAGAATTTAATCTATGGCAACCAATATGTTTCAGTGATAAAAAAGAGAAGCAAAAAAGAATTTATGACAATAGGGAAATACTTGCTGCAATCAAGAAGATGACCCTCTAGATTCTTATGACAGTTATTTCCACAACGATATTAAAACTCCTAACTTTTAGAGAATTGTTTTTTAGCAAAGCAGTGAATTGTTTAGGACAACAATAAAAAAATGTTACGACAACAACAATATGACAATGAAAACAGTAAGCTATCAATACTATCTTTATACCAATTTATTTTATTTTATTTTTTCCGAAAATTTTCCGAAGTTGCCCAGATGAATTGTCAAAACATTTCAGCCTGTTATGATGTGATTTCCAGAATTATACCAGATCTGATATACTTATTACAGCTAGCAATTAAAATATGAAATAGGCTTAATGATGGATTCCCAACTCAAGAAATTAATTCCTTAATGTATTAGACAACTTAGGAATTGATTCTACGCTAACCCACATGAAATTTTGCCACCATTAGAAAGGTATATGATTGTTGTAGCAAACAATGAGGAAAAAGAGGGTTTAGATATCAAACCCTTAGGCCCTAGTCCTTGAATATCACTTGCCCAAGTTACTAAAAAAAATTCCAATACCCGAAACACAATTTTTTACTAATTATTTTCTGCAAAAAATCACTAATGATTAGTTTCAGAAAATTAAATATTCAGATCAAAAATGGAGCAAGGGGAATGTAGGGCCAATGAGAGATAACACTAGGCCCAATATGGTTATAGTTGGGCTAGGAGAAGGAAGATTTGGGCTTAGGAGCCCCAAAACTTGAAACTCTTTTTCTGAAAAAATTATTTTTCTTAAGATCTTCAAATTTGTTGCAAAATCTTTAATGGCTGGCCCTGCAAAAATATTTGGGACAACTTCTTTCCCTTCAGGGCCTAGATCTGTCTCAAAACCCCCAGATCTCCTTGAAAAAATCTTAGATCTGGAAATTTCTTTGGATGATTTATGAGATCTATTCCTGCAAACAATCTTTGAGCCTAGATCTTGCCCCCCGAGGTCTAGATCAGGCTCGGATTTGAACATTTACTTGGTTGATTTCTCAGATATATTCCTGCATAAGTGAAAAGAGAAAAAACCAATACCCAAAATGTACAAAAATAAAGAAAATCCCAAAAACTCAAGTGTTAAAATTCAAAATTATGTTATAAAATTTTAGATTTACATAAGTAAATAACAGATCTATCAGATCTGAGGAGTATGAGTCCAACACCGCTCCCATATATGATAATTTAAGGCTCTTAATAGCTGGATCTACCAATTTTTCCACAAAAAATTAGATTTTTAAAATTTTAAAAGGAGGTGTTAACTCGAAAACTTCTATGTATCACCAGCAAGATATTATGATAAGCCCAGAGCTAATTTAGCTGGGCTCTTTAGAAAACACAGATCAGGGGTTGACTGGTCCAATTGAAAACTTTCCTTAATGTCCGAGGATCTAAAATAAAGATTTTCCTGTAAAACTCAATTAAGCCATAATAGAGCGAGAAAATAATAATAAAATTCAGAAAAATAGAGATGCCTGCTATTACATTCACAATTTAAATTATTATTTAAACCCTAGTGATTGAGCAAGATACCTGTACTCAAATCACTATTTAGAAGCTATCATCAATGGCTTTATAACAATTTATGCATGAAAACAACACATCTTACAGTGTTCTCATGAAGAGTAACACCAATAGAATTTAACCCCAAAGTCTTTCTTTATTATCCAGAAAAAGATTGCACCAGAGCTTCTTGCTAAGCACACGATCAAAAGATCGGATCCATCGACTCACAAATAAATTCTTATTTAAAGATAAATCCTACAACGGCTAGTTTGAGTGATCCTCGTCAAATCAATCTTGACCGTTAATGAAGATTCAAATTTATTTTAATCTCATCCGTCGTAATATTTAAATATCTGGGGAAATTCGAAAATTTTAATTAAATACATTTTAATTAACTCAAAAATATTTTTTTTGAGTTAATTCCTCCAAAAATTTGACTTTGACTTAAACCTTAGGGATCAAAAGTTTAAAATTGATCAAAATAATTAATTTACCTTCGTCCGGGGACCTTTTAAAATTAAATTTTTTATGACCGATGAATTTTGCCTTTGGAGAATTCAAATTTACCTAGGACCTAGACTTAATTAAATTTCTGGCTTAAGATTTTAATTAATTTTTGGCCAGAAAATTTAATTAATTAACCTATGAGGGGATAAATTATTTTTCCAACCCTCAAGACAATTTACATCATGATTTTCATATTTTTTACATTATAAGGGTGGAAACCCATTTGTAATAGATCTTCACAGACCACCCATTTCTACGACACAAATATAATCCAACAAACCAAGAAACTTGTAAAAAATAACCTAACCAAATAGTTAGGATTATTCCCAAATCACTTCTACATAGACTCGATCTAGAACACTAGTGTTATCGCTCAGGTTGTTCCCTAAAGTTATAAGAAAGGGAATACAGCAGAGGTAACCACAGACCAAACTTTAAGATACAGATTCTAGCCAATCTACATCTAGAGAGGGCTCTCTCTTTATGTTTTAACTTTGTTTTGAGGTATATTAGGCTAGCTATGAAGTGCAAGGGTTTTTTTTTTAGTTTGGTTGGAGGGATGGAGATTCAATAGAACAGTGAGGTAAAACTAAAGAGTTTCAGTCCATTGGGCATGATGGAGTCAAAGGAGGATAGCATCCTGGATTCGGTTTCTTAACAGAGGAGGTATCATAGAGTAAGGTACTCAAATATGGAACAATTTATAGGCTGGAATCAAATGGAATGGAGTCAATTGGGTGAAGGGCAATTAAGAATCCTTCATCATATTTGACAGAAGGAAAATGGATGGATACTGCTAAGGAGAAATTAAGAATTCCTTAGCAAATATTCAAGATGAAAGAATTAGGGGAAACAGGAGCAATTAGGAATTCACTGCTTATTCTAATTCTGAAGAAAACATAGAAAATAACAAAGAATGAAGATAGAGTGCAGTCAAACAAATTCTGAATTATTCTTTTTCTTTATTATTGAGATCATGAAACATTGATGATATAATAAACATAGAAACTATAAAACACAAGTTAGAAGGGACTTATTGATCCATAAGATGATTCAAGAATTCTGTAACATGGTCCTTAGCATCAATTCCTCATTCAGTAAGCCAGAAAAAAATGGTTCCAACAACCTTTTATTCCAGAAAACTTCAGTATTACAGTCAGGAACTATGAACACCCACCAACCAACCCCAAATATTTCGTCTTGGGGGTATTTATACAAAAATCTCAAAATATCTTACAAAATATCTGATAGAAATAATATCTGATGACAATTAATGCTTCTTTTGCAAGAGATATAGATGAACAGTCTCGAAAACAGGGGAACAATAAATTGATGTAATAAATTTGATGCTGTGTTGGCTGTTCCATCTTTATGAGCGACCAAATACTTATTTAGATCTAGAAATACTTAAATGATTCGATTTATACAATTGATACTAGTGCCTTGTTGAGTAAACTATTTTACTAAGAAATTTAGGACCAAGTACATGATGGAAAACTGCTGCTAAGGAAAATGTTATTATGATGAAAAGAGATGCAAGATGTGATTCTCACATTCCTCCAGTGCAGCAACATGTCCCCAAGTAGAACCAAATGTCGACCACTACATGTCAACGACCCATAGCAGTACACCCCTTTTTTTCCAAAAAGGGATAGTTCCTGATCGATGTGTCTGTATTGTCCAACTACCATCATCAGCCTGATCATCATGTTATAATGTAAACCCATTTTGCATGTATATGATGTAAATAATCTCAGCAGAACTGTGTCATGTATGTAACAACCTAAGTAAGCCTACCTTTCTAGTGACGATCTCCATTCTAGGAGGTATTCTGTCTCACCAATCCATTCTCGGATGGTCGACAGAGTTTTCCCTTTCAGTCTTACCCCAAAGATGGAATGGATTTTGTTGCTAGGATATTAGGCGAGTCCTAGTTGTTATGTTCCTATACCAATAAGTGTCATATTTCATGATTGACTGATTAAAATCCCTAATATGTTCATCCTTTCACTGCTGCAAAGGTTTTCCATATTTTGAAAAAATCAAAAAAATAAAAAAATGAAAAGAGGGTATACCCTAAAAGAAAGATCAAAGGGTAAAAAGAATAAGATGGTCAGAAAAAGAAAAAGAAATGAACCCCAAAGAAAAAGGACCAGGAAAGTGTGCAAGTCCAAATGCCACTACTACTTCACTTCTTGTAAATAAAGTATCATGTGCAGTTTGTTGAACTTTATGCTGCAGTTGATGAATGGCCAAACAACATAATCTTGGCTAGTTCATGTTTCAACTTCTTGCTTTAGTGATAGAGAATAAAACTTGTCCAAAATGTTTAATCTTGGCAGATAAATAGTTAGGTAGAGAAGCAAAGGAGCTCAACAGTTAAATCTGAGCCCTTGGAAGTTACAAGTGTTGATTTAGATAAGCTTATCATGAAGAGAAAAGAAGATTGTTGAGGGTTTGCCAGTCCAAGTGCACCCATGGAAGAAGAACAAAAAATGTTAGGTATAATAGGCTGGGTAGGCAGTTTTGGCGTTGCAGAAGCATGCTTATGATTAATTTTGTCTCTCAAGATGTTCATCTTATTGTTATCATAAGTACCGTGGCAACTGTTTGGTTACAAATCAAGTGAGGCATGACTAACTTCCCTTCACACTTCTCCCAAAATCACTTACTAATCTCCCCCTAAGGATATTAAGATCTTCTTAATATCACTAAATCACTCCATCTCATTTCATGAAAAAGGCCTAAGTAAAACCACATTCTTACTTTAGGCAAAGAAGCCACATTTCTTGTGTAAAACCCTTTTCATTCCCTTAGCCTAAGTTTCTCAAACATTAGACTCAGCGCTTCCCAGTTCATAAACCATATTCATATTAACTGCTAACTTCATTATATAAATCCCTTGTATAAATTCCCCTTTCCCATATATTGTTAATATACTAAAAACCCCTAAATACTTAATATCCCCACCCCGGTCGAATACGACCATATCACTGTTGTTCAAAGAAATCAATGAACTTGTTAATAAACTTCCCCCGAGCCGCATTAAAGGGATTAATCACCATTCGGGTTGATTAATAACCAAGCCCCAGCCAATAGAAATACCCCCGATAACATTAAAATATGATTTTATAAGGGTCGGGCCCGCAATGTTGACTCCCCGCCTTGTTCATAAAGCGCCAGCCGTCCGATCAGCGGCCCTCCATCCGATGGCAGAGATCTATATCACGCCCCCCCTTCCATCCGATGTTTAAAGCGCGGGGAACTATGGTTTTGCTCCCGTACCGTGGATGCATGGCGCATTCCCGCCGTGCTCGCTGCCTCTCCGCCCCAAACCACTCTGGCCCATAAGCGGTGCGGGCCAAAACTGCTTACCGCCCCCCCGCTAGCCCTCATGCTGACATCACTACCACATCATCGCCATGTCACCCTCTCGTACCCCCGCTACACGACAAGAAGTCCCATCACGCTGACTCACGCTGACGTCATCCATGCAATAAATGCCAAAAAGCCCTGCCAAAGCCAAATTTTGTTAAAAACCACGATAAAATGTCATTTTCATTCATTTTTTCTGCGAACTGTTTCCATGCACATTACGTTCATTGATTGCTCGAGCACCCAGTCTGCCACCCGGCCAAGAAATTACAGTGTCATGCTCTGCAACTCGTCGGTCAACCTACGAAACACACTGTTTTTTGCCTAAACACAGGTATTTACCCCGATTCACTTCCCAAACCTATAATTTCGTTTCTTCCTCTGTGAATTTTACCCAAGAAAGCCAAATTCAAGCAGAATCAGTTTGTAGCTCTCATAAAAATACACCCAGAACTGCTGTTTAGGCCATTGTCTCCCCAAAAGCCTGACTTCCAGTTTGAAAACACAAGAACCACACATGGAAGCTCCCGTAGCCCTGAACGTGGCACCCCTCAATGCGCCTCATAAAGACCTGGATTGGTTACCCTTGGCTGACAAAGATTTTCAAATAAAAGAGTTATCTAGTGATATGAACCATCTCCAGGAATTTTGCCGAATTAGGAATAGTCATCTGAGCAACTCTGATATCTATGGAATATGGGAATCTAATCTCCCCAGGTATTACCTTCCCTCAATCAATGTGTTCCCATATATTATTCACCAATGCTGTGCCAACTATGACCGTGTCAGTAAAGCAGTTATGACCCCATCCCAAACTGTTCTCTTTTACATAACTGCCAAATCTATCAATGAGATGTTACACTTCCATCCCACTCAGCCCCTTGCTCCTCTTTCCATGGGATTTTTGCTTGAGCAAGGCTCTCAATTGCCCAGTTCAGAAATAACCCGGATTGCTCAATTATTCATGAAACCAGATTTCTAGCCTCGAGGCCCACCTCCCTATGTGCATTCCTAGTTCACTGAAACAGGCAAGCTTATTCTTGACATGATATCCTTCATATTGGGATTCAAAACCAATGAATTTGTTGATGAGACCATCTTAGTTATGTTGTCAACTTTTACTCCAGGACAGCCCCCTGCTGTCAAGTATGATTATGCCTCTTTCATTGCCAATAAAATCAATGAGCAATTCATAAATCTGGACAGAGAAGGAGTCTTCAAGTACACCTCATTCATATATCACCTTTTGCTATATTATCAACTAGACAACTTTTCATTTCCCATCAGGAAATTGGATTCCAAAGGAGAAAGGAGGTCTGTGATCTTTTGGACCTCGGTCTTCCACAATGTTTGTGAATCCCCTTATACCTACTGTGAATTCATTGATTTGTTTGTACATCCAACCTCCACCCTGTTGATAGGAGCTCCTCCTCCTAGAATTTCTGGTGATATGAGGAAAATTTTACAGCTATCCAAACAGTACAGGATAGGTGACTGGTACCTCTACCAGAATCACACTGAAATCAGAATATATGGTTGTGAACTGTGTCCTTTCAAGCTGCCCAAATATGTGCCCATGAGACTATTTGCACTGGAGTATTTCAGGTAGCTTATCAATGCAGATTTAACCCACTTTTGCAATGTAAAGAAAAAGGCTCAGCTGAGAATAAAAACCCAGTTAGGCCCTTTTATCATCCATAAGAGGGAGGCATGGGAAGATGTTGATAATATATTAGGGGAAGACCTTAAATTGAAGAAAAGTTTCTCGTGGGTGCCATATGACCCAAATAGCTGTATAAGTACAGAAAAGTAAGAAACATGCTATCGACTTATATACATCATAGGATCCCTGAAATTGAACAATTTACTAATCAGGATGAGTGGGTAGAGGGTACATTAGTAGAAGAAATTATTGAACAAGAGAAGATGGAAAAAGCTATGAAAGATTTAGAAAAAACCCTTGACCTGGACTCTTTTGGACAGGTATCGTTCAAGCTACCTCAGCAAACCAGAGTGGGTACATCCTCTGCTGGAACTTCACAGCAGTCGGTACAAGAAACCAATGCACCAATTATAGGGTCTTCTAAGGGCAAGGAAGTGGCAGACACGGAGTAGCAATAAATGACTGATCAGCAGGGGCAAATTCCTCCAATCCAAACCAAAGCAGCAGATATTCCTGCATTACAGACTCCTCTAAATGAGGAAAAAGGTAAGAAAAGAGACAGAGAAGAGGCCACACCCATCAGTGGACCTACAGAACAGCCGGGTGCAAAAAGGCAAAGACTCAGTCCTCTGTCAGAAGAGGAAATCTTTGAAGAAACAACTGAAAGTTTAAGAGGTGAGAGGGTAACTAGCTAGCAGACTTCCCCAGTGATAGAAACATCAACTAGCTCACATAGGCATGAGTTAGAAAGACAGCATAGCGTGGAAGTTTCATCCACTAGGCCATCAAGTAAGCAAGCCTCTGACATCAAAAGAACATTCATAGAGATAAAGGCTAGAAATGACCACTGAGGCTGCAAATTTATAACTAGTATATTAAGATGGCCCCCACAAACCAGCAAAGGTTGATGTCTGCCTATGACATTATGGAGGGCAAAATGATTATGAGTTATTTCAAGCCCAAGGTGCAGCAACCACAATCAGCAGCTGATTACATCAGGACAAATCTGGAGGTCTTGGCCAAGGATATTCATCAAATCGACCAGATTGAGCTTCATAAATAGACTGGAGAGATGGTATACTCCACACTAGTTGATAAAACTATGTTAGCTCATAAATTGCAAAACTCCTTGAATAATACCTCTGCTCAATTAGATTTGGAGAAAGTTTCTTCTCTAGCTAAGGAAAACAGGAGAAAGTCTTTGGAGGAAATCATCATTGAACTAGGACATGATCCCAAAGATGCCAAAAGCATAAAGGCACTGATGAAGAAGAAAGAAGAGGACATTGCTGCCCTCAAAAGACAGTTGAAACTGCCTCCTTCTATGCATCCACAGACTGCAGAAGTTGTATAACAGAAATCTAAAGAGGACATGATGGACCTGCACATGAGACTAAATGAGAGATTGAGTGAGACAGAGTAGGCATTGGAGAAAGCTCTACAAGAAAAGCAGGGAGAGTCGACCTCCCAGCCACTTGAAGTAGTT
The DNA here is from genome assembly GCA_031772625.1 of Pinus tabuliformis. Classification (NCBI taxonomy): domain Eukaryota; kingdom Viridiplantae; phylum Streptophyta; class Pinopsida; order Pinales; family Pinaceae; genus Pinus; species Pinus tabuliformis. Next base: position 99,942,184 of record CM062818.1, on the reverse strand, counting down.
CCAACAGTCACTACTGCCCCCTCTACACTTATAACAACACTACCTCCCACTATCCCGGCATCAATAGCAAAGATCATCACATGTACCTCAACAACAACAACAACACCAGGCAGCAGTACTACTACGAGTATAGAACAACTGATAAAAGCCATGGAAGAATTAAAGTTGCAAGTATCAGAATTGAAAATGGTCAAACAACAATTGGCAAAGGTGGAAAGAAATTATGACAAATCCAAAATGAATGTGGCAGAGAAAATAAGGGAGGTCAAAACATTGGAGAACAAGGTGAGAGCATTAAAAAAGGATCTCTCCCTGGACAAACCTCTAGCAGAAATCAGAGGAATTTTGTGGACCAACATCAATCAATCCCTTAGTGATGTGTGGAGGTCTATCCAAATCATTTATGAGAAGATTGACTTAATAAGAGTGGCCCAAATGGAGATTCAAAAAACAAGAGCTTTATTGGGATAGATTCCTGAACAAGCTAACCGGCTGATACATTTTTTGAACACCAAGACCAGCGAAGAATTGGAAGCACTAGAAATCAGAGACAGAACAGGCACCATTCTAGACATCAAGAGAGTTCTAACCATGAGAACTCTAATGCAAAATTTGGAAAGAAGATGCCAAGACATGCAGGTAGAGATTAATTCTTTCACAGAAAAGTTTACAGTCTTGCATCAAAAAGGTTTGCCAAGTCCTTTGGGAAGTAATGATTGTCTGATGAAACACAAAGACTATGCACTTAAATTGAATACATATGTTGTTGATCAAGTTAATACATCATCAAGTACTTCAGGAGAGAAGGCACTTCCATTTGGCCAAGCCCTCTACGACAGCTTGGAAAATTTGTTCTACATTGAGCACAAGGTGAAGCATCTGTTCACCATCCCACCTAATTTCTTCAGGTACACCTCATAAAGATGGAACAGCCAACACAACATCAAATTTATTACATCAATTTATTGTTCCCCTGTTTTCGAGACTGTTCATCTATATCTCTTGCAAAAGAAGCATTAATTGTCATCAGATATTATTTCTATCAGATATTTTGTAAGATATTTTGAGATTTTTGTATAAATACCCCCAAGACGAAATATTTGGGGTTGGTTGGTGGGTGTTCATAGTTCCTGACTGTAATACTGAAGTTTTTTGGAATAAAAGGTTGTTGGAACCATTTTTTTCTGGCTTACTGAATGAGGAATTGATGCTAAGGACCATGTTACAGAATTCTTGAATCATCTTATGGATCAATAAGTCCCTTCTAACTTGTGTTTTATAGTTTCTATGTTTATTATATCATCAATGTTTCATGATCTCAATAATATAGAAAAAGAATAATTTAGAATTTGTTTGACTGCACTCTGTCTTCATTCTTTGTTATTTTCTATGTTTTCTTCAGAATTAGAATAAGCAGTGAATTCTTAATTGCTCCTGTTTCCCCTAATTCTTTCATCTTGAATATTTGCTAAGGAATTCTTAATTTCTCCTTAGCAGTATCCATCCATTTTCCTTCTGTCAAATATGATGAAGGATTCTTAATTGCCCTTCACCCAATTGACTCCATTCCATTTGATTCCAGCCTATAAATTGTTCCATATTTGAGTACCTTACTCTATGATACCTGCTCTGTTAAGAAACTGAATCCAGGAAGCTATCCTCCTTTGACTCCATCATGCCCAATGGACTGAAACTCTTTAGTTTTACCTCACTGTTCTATTGAATCTCCATCCCTCCAACCAAACTCAAAAAAAAACCCTTGCACTTCATAGCTAGCCTAATATACCTCAAAACAAAGTTAAAACATAAAGAGAGAGCCCTCTCTGGATGTAGATTGGCTAGAATCTGTATCTTAAAGTTTGGTCTGTGGTTACCTCTGCTGTATTACCTTTCTTATAACTTTAGGGAACAACCTGAGCGATAACACTAGTGTTCTAGATCGAGTCTATGTAGAAGTGATTTGGGAATAATCCTAACTATTTGGTTAGGTTATTTTTTACAAGTTTCTTGGTTTGTTGAATTATATTTGTGTCGTAGAAATGGGTGGTCTGTGAAGATCTATTACAAATGGGTTTCCACCCTTATAATGTAAAAAATATGAAAATCATGATGTAAATTGTCTTGAGGGTTGGAAAAATAATTTATCCCCTCATAGGTTAATTAATTAAATTTTCTGGCCAAAAATTAATTAAAACCTTAAGCTAGAAATTTAATTAAGTCTAGGTCCTAGGTAAATTTGAATTCTCCAAAGGCAAAATTCATCGGTCATAAAAAATTTAATTTTAAAAGGTCCCCGGACTAAGGTAAATTAATTATTTTGATCAATTTTAAACCTTTGATCCCTAAGGTTTAAGTCAAAGTCAAATTTTTGGAGAAATTAACTCAAAAAAAATATTTTTGAGTTAATTAAAATGCATTTAATTAAAATTTTCTAATTTCCCCAGATATTTAAATATTACGACGGATGAGATTAAAATAAATTTGAATCTTCATTAACGGTCAAGATTGATTTGATGAGGATCACTCAAACTAGCCGTTGGAGGATTTATCTTTAAATAAGAATTTATTTGTGAGTCGATGGATCCGATCTTTTGATCGTGTGCTTAGCAAGAAGCTCTGGTGCAATCTTTTTCTGGATAATAAAGAAAGACTTTGGGGTTAAATTCTATTGGTGTTACTCTTCATGAGAACACTGTAAGATGTGTTGTTTTCATGCATAAATTGTTATAAAGCCATTGATGATAGCTTCTAAATAGTGATTTGAGTACATGTATCTTGCTCAATCACTAGGGTTTAAATAATAATTTAAATTGTGAATGTAATAGCAGGCATCTCTATTTTTCTGAATTTTATTATTATTTTCTCGCTCTATTATGGCTTAATTGAGTTTTACAGGAAAATCTTTATTTTAGATCCTCGGACATTAAGGAAATTTTCAATTGGACCAGTCAACCCCTGATCTGTGTTTTCTAAAGAGCCCAGCTAAATTAGCTCTGGGCTTATCATAATATCTTGCTGGTGATACATAGAAGTTTTCGAGTTAACACCTCCTTTTAAAATTTTAAAAATCTAATTTTTTTGTGGAAAAATTGGTAGATCCAGCTATTAAGAGCCTTAAATTATCATATATGGGAGCGGTGTTGGACTCATACTCCTCAGATCTGATAGATCTGTTATTTACTTATGTAAATAAAAAATTTTATAACATAATTTTGAATTTTAACACTTGGGTTTTTGGGATTTTCTTTATTTTTGTACATTTTGGGTATTGGTTTTTTCTCTTTTCACTTATGCAGGAATAGATCTGAGAAATCAACCAAGTAAATGTTCAAATCCGAGCCTGATCTAGACCTCGGGGGCAAGATCTAGGCTCAAAGATTGTTTGCAAGAATAGATCTCATAAATCATCCAAAGAAATTTCCAGATCTAAGATTTTTTCAAGGAGATCTGGGGGTTTTGAGACAGATCTAGGCCCTGAAGGGAAAGAAGTTGTCCCAAATATTTTTGCAGGGCCAGCCATTAAAGATTTTGCAACAAATTTGAAGATCTTAAGAAAAATAATTTTTTCAGAAAAAGAGTTTCAAGTTTTGGGGCTCCTAAGCCCAAATCTTCCTTCTCCTAGCCCAACTATAACCCTATTGGGCCTAGTGTTATCTCTCATTGGCCCTACATTCCCCTTGCTCCATTTCTGATCTGAATATTTAATTTTCTGAAACTAATCATTAGTGATTTTTTGCAGAAAATAATTAGTAAAAAATTGTGTTTCGGGTATTGGAATTTTTTTTAGTAACTTGGGCAAGTGATCTTCAAGGACTAGGGCCTAAGGGTTTGATATCTAAACCCTCTTTTTCCTCATTGTTTGCTACAACAATCATATACCTTTCTAATGGTGGCAAAATTTCATGTGGGTTAGCGTAGAATCAATTCCTAAGTTGTCTAATACATTAAGGAATTAATTTCTTGAGTTGGGAATCCATCATTAAACCTATTTCATATTTTAATTGCTAGCTGTAATAAGTATATCAGATCTGGTATAATTCTGGAAATCACATCATAACAGGTTGAAATGTTTTGACAATTCATCTGGGCAACTTCGGAAAATTTTCGGAAAAAATAAAATAAAATAAAATAAAAAATAAATAAATAAATAAAATAAAATAAATTGGTATAAAGATAGTATTGATAGCTTACTGTTTTCATTGTCATATTGTTGTTGTCGTAACATTTTTTTATTGTTGTCCTAAACAATTCACTGCTTTGCTAAAAAACAATTCTCTAAAAGTTAGGAGTTTTAATATCGTTGTGGAAATAACTGTCATAAGAATCTAGAGGGTCATCTTCTTGATTGCAGCAAGTATTTCCCTATTGTCATAAAGTCTTTTTTGCTTCTCTTTTTTATCACTGAAACATATTGGTTGCCATAGATTAAATTCTGAAATTTCAAGTGATTTGAGTTCATAACACAATTCATAATTTGTTTGACATGTTTGGCTTAGTTTGGCATTTTAATTTTACTGCTGTCATTTGAAAAATTGATGTTGTCCTAAATCTAATTTTTGAAAATAAGTGCTTTTGGATGACTATTTTCATAAGTTCAGGTCAAGAAATTTTTGGTACAATTATTGGCAATAAAATCCAAGTTTAAACTCCTATTTTCTAAGTTTTTGAATCACATACACACAAGCTCATTGCCTAAAGGAAATTCATTTCACACACTTGGAGAAGATAAGTCTAATATTTTAAATTGCCCAAAGGTTTTCTTGTTTGGTGAATGGTAAATATTTTGAAATCTATTGAGCTAAGTATCATTGAAAAGGCTTGCATTTGATTTGGATATAATAGAAAACTTGGGCTATTTGAAGATCTCTTAAGTAGTTTTGGAATTTTCAAGTAATATTCATTGAAGCATAAATTGGATAAATGCTCTAGTTCTCTTTCTTGAAATTAATATCATTATTGGCTTGTGGTTATTCTAATTTTTTTGGCGTATTAGTGATCTTTATTTAAGAGCATATATCTTATCTATCTTATGGGCACTTGAAATATTTGGCACTTTGTCTTATACAAGATTGTCTCTTCATTTCATTAAGTACTCTTGTCATAAATTTAATCAATACTAAGTACTTGAGTCTTAAACAATTTTACCTCAAAACTACTCACTCATCCGTTTTCTAATCGCATCTTGCATCTCTTTTCATCATAATAACATTTTCCTTAGCAGCAGTTGTCCATCATGTACTTGGTCCTAAATTTCTTAGTAAAATAGTTAACTCAACAAGGCACTAGTATCAATTGTATAAATCGAATCATTTAAGTATTTCTAGATCTAAATAAGTATTTGGTTGCTCAACTGTGTCTCCCGGACTGGTTGGTTCCCAACTAGTCCTCCTTCATTCCATTTCCGTAGGGTCCTGTTATCACCCCAAGAAACTCACTTAGGTTGTATATCAGTGATGCTCGGGAACATTATAAATTCAAAAAAAATGTTGGATAAATGGTGCATGAATGAAAGAAATGCTGCATATTCAAGCCAGATAACCACTCCTACTATGCTTAACCCCAGACATGGGTGAACACCCCCAAACTACAAGGCTTTTAGCCACCTATTACTCACAGTTTAAACAAAATGTGATGATGGAGAAGACTGACTACACCAGTAGATACACAGGACCCTGTGATGGCCAACTGCAACTAGTTAAAGGTCTGTAAATCTATTATCTAATACACAGACAGGATGATAGCTCTCTATGCATTAAAACAACAGAAACCTGCAAGCAATTTCAATGAAACAACTAAATTCTAACATAGAGGTGGGATGACAGCCCCTCTACCGTTAAGAATCAACAACACATGAAATAATGCAAAACAGGCACAACCTAGAACATAGAAGAAGTGAAAAGTGAGCAAATGACAACAAAAGAAGCTTGTATTAGTTGGAAATGAAGACTAGAAGCTGCAGGTCTCACAGTAGTTACAGTCTCCAGAAGTTGAAGCTTACAACACAATAGCACTCATCTAATACTCATCAAACTGATTACATCGTTTTTCTCGGTATATATAGAATCTGTTTACAAAATACTTCTGCTAGGTTATGCGTGGAGGTGTCTTAATGGATCACCAACTGCATTTAAAATTTGATATGGGTCTTCTGATTCATTTTGACTGTTTTAAATGAACAAAATGGCTCTTTGTGTACTTTAGTGTCCTTCTTGAACAGTTAAAATATTATCTTCATAATTTTCAATAGCAGCTGTTGTCATTCCATTGTTCGAGGGGCATTTTCCTCGTCCTTAGCTGTGTTGTGTTGAATGCAGGTGGCTGAGAACTTAACACACAGGGTAGAGGGAGTTGGTGGTTTTCTTTCTCCTCTGTGCGCACAGAACAGGCCCAAGAATATTGAAGAATACACTGCAAACATTTTGAAAAAAAACAGGGGACGAGATGAAACATTGGCCGTCAGATAGCAAAAAGGACGACCAAGATCCGTTATCGGGAGGCAATGAGAAGGCACAAAGGCGCAACTTGAACATGAGCCGTTAGATGATGGGGTGAGGCAATCAGACGGTAATCGTATGCTAAAGTTGCGGGGACGATACGGGAGGCAGAAAGCGGTTTTATCGCACCGCTAATGGTGTTGGGGAGGTTTTCGTACAAGGCGATGCGATGGAATAGTAATAAGACACGTAGCAGGAGCGATGGTGGGGAAACCGATTTCCCCGAAGGCTAACGGGTGCGCAGGTTTGCGGAGCGAGGAAAGCGATAACCATTAGATGATATGGCGGCATGATCGGACGGTCAGCATAAATGCACAGGTTTATTGTTGATATGACAAACGATGTGACAGGTCAGGGGCAGGTCTAGGTTATTATAATTTTTATAATATGCACATTATATGAACCAAGGTTATGACTTAAGCACCCGGGAATAAACATATAAGGTTTATACGGGGTCTAATGAGTTTTAAACAAAAGGGAGCCCGAGAAGAGATTATGAGGGATTTTAGGGCCAAAACAGGGATAAAGGAGTTTAGAGGGAAATAAGGAAAAATGCATGGGAAGAATGGAATGAAGGTATAGGGAGTTATAAGGGCATAATGAAAATGAAAGAGAGGGATAAAACAAACTGCTGCAACCCTTTGCAACCAAAACCAACATTGCTTGACCTGAGTTCATCCATCAAATACTGCAAACTGTAGCAGAGCTAACACTGGCTCCTTCTGGGGATGAGATCCTCCCTATGAGGTCTCAAGAACTTGTAGACCACTACCTTTCCGGTTGAAAACACATTAACCAAAATTCCTAGTGTTCCATTGGGCATGGAGTCTACTTTGCCTGCAAAACTAAATAAAGCACCCTATTTACAACTTTTAAGGCCAAATACCTTAAACAACATAAACTTTCAAAAACCACCCATTAACTGGGCCATCAAAAACTGTCTCTCCTCCCATACTTTCCAATATGAAGGTGTTGTTCCCTTGAACCTGTGAAATGATGAAAGGCCCTGTCCAAAAAGCATCAAATTTTCCATGATTGCCTTTCTTTTCCTTCAATGCATCCCATTTCAAAACCGAGTCTCTAACCTGAAAATTATTTGATTTTTCCTTCTTGTCAAATGCTTCCTTAATTTTCTTCTGATGTACTGCAGCCTTTTCAACCAGATGTTCTCTAATCTGATGTAATTCTGCTAAATCAATGATTCTGTTTACCATGTCTTCTTCGCCATCTTGCTCTTCTTGAAGGAAATTTGCCATAGGGAGTGTTAATTGAATTGGAAATACAACATCAGCGCAATATACCAGCTTGAAAGGAGAGTGGCCTGTGTATTTTTTAATGGTCACTCTGTCAGCCCATAGTGCATACTTGAGCTTTGAATCCCAATTATTTTTATTGTCCTCTAATGGATTTTTTATTATCCTGATCAGAATTTTATTAGAGGATTCTACTAGACCATTTCCTTGAGGGTAATATGAGGTGGAATGAACAAGTTTAATCCCAATTGAGTCACACATTTCCACCAACTCTCTTGTTCTGAAGGTTGCCACATTATCTGTGATTAATTTGTGTGGACAACCAAATCTGCTGAAGATATTCTCTGTTAAAAACTTTATGACCACATTATGATCAGCCTTCCTTGTAGGGATTGCTTCAATCCATTTTGTGAAATAATCAGTGGCTACCAATATCGACTTGTGCTGGCCATTGGAATGTGGATTGATTTCTCCAATGAAATCCAAACCCCACTGCTGAAAAAGTCCTTTTGCCTGAATGGGTTTTAGGGGTAGGGATTTCAACTGCTGCTTTCCTTCAAATCTTTGGCACCTGTCACAAGATTTAACAAAAAAAAATACATCAGAAAATAAAGTGCGCCAATAGTACCCAGCTCTGAGAATTTTTTGGGCTCTAGTCTTCCAATAATGGTGCCCTCCACATATGTTGTTATGAAATTGCTGCATCACTTCTTTTGACTGTTCTTTGTCCAGACACCTTAAAAATATTCCAGATGGATCCCTCCAGTAGAGCAGATTTTCCATAATGCAATACTTTGCTGCTCTGAGTTTTAAAGTTCTGGCTTGACTTTGAGTAAATTCTGAAGGGATTTCTAGCTTCAGCAAAAAATTAATTATTTCAGCATACCAGTTACATGAAGCTAGATTCTCAGCCACTGACTGTTTTTTCTCTGTTTCAGCCACGTTTTCCTCTTCATTTGTCTGACTGTTTGCTGCAATTGTGCACAGGAAATCAATGTCTAAAGACCTGCAATTTTCTTTAGCCAATAACTTGGCAAGACCCTGACCTCTGACCAACTTGGTGGGCTTCAAATCTATATTAAATTATATCATTTTAGCAATCCATTTTGCCCTTCTTCCATCAGCATTAGGTTGCGTTAGAATATCTTTTATTGCAGCTGAGGGCACATATGCAATTATTTTTGAATGCAAGATATAAACTCTGAAAGCCTTTAGGGACTTAATAAGAGCATATGCCTGTTTTTCTATAATATCATACCTCAGTTCAACATCCCTCAAGTTCTTGTTGAAAAATGCCACCGGATGCTCTGAACCTTCATCATCTTGCTGCAATAGAATAACTGCAATGGTGTCTTCAGAGGCAAATGAAAACAGATGAAACTCCTTACTGTAGTAAGGACTTATTAATGTGGGAGCCTCCATTATAGCTTTCTTAATTGACTCAAATGATTTTCTTGCTGTTTCAGTCCATCTTATCTCTGCTCCTTTCTTCAACATGGAGGTGACATGCTTCACAAGTTCTGCAAAATTTGGAATAAACCTCCTGACAAAATTAATTTTGCCCAAAAAAGACTGTATATCTTTCTTTGATCTGGGGACAGTCAAAGCCTGAATTGCTTTGACTCTTTCTGGGTCAATCTGAACACCTGCAGCAGACACAATATGTCCTAACAGCTTGCCTTCATTCAAAGCAAATTGAGATTTTTTGGGATTGACTGATATTCCAAACCTCCTGCACTTCAGAAATACTTTTTTCAAATGCTGTAAATGATTTTGATGGCTACTGGAGTAAACTGTTATATCATCAAGGTAGATGAGGACAAATTTATCCTTCTCCCCCACAAATGCTATGTCCATAGCTCTCTGAAAAGTGGCTCCAACATTCATCAATCCAAATGGCATTTTGGCATACATAAACGTGCCCTAAGGAGTGGTAAATGCAGTCTTTTCTTGATCTTCTGGGTGCACGGAAATCTGATTAAAGGCTGAAAATCCATCTAAAAATGACATCACTTTAGCTCCTGATACCTTCTGCAACAAATGCTCCATCTTTGGCAAAGGATAGTTATCTTTCTTTGAGCATTTGTTTAAATTTCTGAAATCTACACATAGTCTGATTTCTCCACTCTTCTTCCTCACGACCACCAAATTAGCCACCCATTTAGAATATCTAAGAGGAACTATGATCTTGACAGCCAACAACTTTTTAATTTTCTTTTCAATCAACGAAAGAAGCATGGGATTTATTGGTCTCAACTTTTGTTTGAAAGGAACAGTGTCTTTTTCCAGAGGGATTTTGTGTTGAATTATATTCCTATCATATGTTTTCAGATCAGTGTACTCCCAGGCAAACACATTTGCAAATTGCCTCATTAAATTGTAGTATTCAACACTTTGATTATCTGACAAATGAGTGGACAAATTCACATACTTAGGCTTACCTGGACTTCCTATATCGTGCTTACAGACCGTAGATTGGTCTTCTTTTTGGGCAGTTTTGTAAGGCACATCATTCTGGTCAAACAGTCTTTCAAGGGGAATTAGGCCCTTAGGAATATGGTTGCTAGGAAGCTAGATAATGATGTCTTTACCAATTTTATTTCTAGGCTGGGACTGGGGTTTTTCTTCCAAGGCGTTGTTTTCTTGGTCAATTTGCATCTCAGAGAATTCATCAATGGCTTGAAGGAACTTATTAATCTCATCGTCATCACTAAAAACTTTCCAGTGGTGGACATTATCAGGCAATGATGGTCTATATTTCATTTGGACTTCATATACTAGTCTGGGAGGCATGGGAGGTATGAATAGACTAGCAGAAACAGTAAGGGAATCAACAAGCTGATTTTGGGCTCTAGGAATATATGAGATACAGAAAAAATCAAAAGAGTCTCTGATTCTCCATACCTCATCTCTGTATGCTTTCAGCCTTGGGTGCTTTGCTTGAAAAGTTTTATTGACTTGCTGTATGATTAAATCAGCATCTCCAAATACCTTCATATTCTTGATTCCTCTGTCTTTTGCTGCATTAAGGCCTAACAGCAAAGCTTCATATTCTGCTATGTTATTTGTGACTTGAAAGACCAACTTGAAAGACAGCTGAATACTTTCTTTTTGTGGAGATATTAGCACCACCCCTGCTCCTGCAGTCTCCCTGGAACACGCTCCATCAAAGAACATCTCCCAAATCTGACTTCCTTGCTTTTCCTCGGCCTGAACTGTTGGTTTCCTGAGCTGCATTTCGGCCTTCTGAGATTCTTCTATTTGGAGAATGCATGCTCCAAAATCAGTGTCCACTGCATAAATGGGATGATTTGTAGGATTCTTCTCATCACTGATGATGTATGCCAACTGTGCTTCTCTGTACAATCTCCTTCTCTCTCCTCCAAAAACTGGGACAGTAGCATAAGACAGATCATTCTGGAGTGTCCCACCTAGTCTCTTAATCCACCCTCTGGACAACAACATGCCAAACTTGGGAGGCACATCTGCTACCACAATATCCATCATCATACTTTTCATGGGCAGCTGAGTTAAGGTAATGGCTAGATCTTTAATCAATCCAAGACATTTCACCTTCCTTGAATCAAAAGAAAACAAATCATGATAGGTTCTAGTGATATCAAGGCCTAACTATTCCATGACAGCTTTAGGCATTAAATTGTGGCTGGCCCCTGTGGCTAGCAGGAAATTATGGAGGATTTTATCATGAATGTTCAATGAGACGTAAAAAGATGGAGAAGTATTATCAGCAGGTTCAATCATAGGGTTAAGCACAATGGCAGGGTTGTCATCTTGCAAATTGACAGAGTCAGTGGAGGTTTGTTTGGTTTCTAGCTCAAGGGCTTCAAGGATAGGCTTTCTAAATAATTCACTCTTCACCAACTCAACCAAAGGCACAGATATTTTCAATTTTTGGACCTCTGACTCAAAGCTGAAAGAAGAAGATGACTTATCAACGCTTTTTACCTCTTGAACTGGAGCTTTGAAGATGACTGGATCAATTGCTAGTCTTTTTTTCTTGACATTCTGAGATTCTGTTTGAACAACAGCTCTTTGTGTAGGATTTTCTTTAACATTCTTTTCATTGGATCTTAGATTATATCTCTGCTAGTTACCGGTTTGTAGAACAGCTCCTCTGTCCCACTCCTGACTATTTTTTTCTTGCAGCAATGATTGTTCATACTCGGCCAATGTAAAAAATACAGCACTGCCTTTACCTTCCATGCAGTGAATTTCATCCTCATCTTCTTCAAATTGTTCCTCCTCCATGACGTCATTCTGGAAAGGAGCTTTAACTTTCTGATCTTGTTTTGAATCTTCACCCCTCTACATTATTTGTAGGTGCTCATTTGCTCTTCTGAACGGATTTGGGTTTCTTGGAGCAAATGTATTTTGCTACCTTATTTTCCCTGAGTTTTGCTCAACCTTTAGCTTAGAAATTTCAGCAGCCAATGACTCTATCATCTTAGTCATTTTATCTAATCTAGGCTCTGAAGATGATGCAGAAGAAGTTGATGCCTGATTTCTCTGTCTTCTACTGTTAGCTTAACTCTTTAGATTCTCTGCAGCCATAATATTGGATTCTACTTCCAGGGCTGCATCCTGCATGTCTGCCAGCGTAGCACATCTCCTTTCTCTCAATAACAGGTAGAAATCTGAGTCAAAAGCATTGGCATAAGTGAGTTTGGCAGAGGTAGGAGTAGGCTTTACCTCAGTTGGAATATTACTATACATTCGATTGAATCTTTTATTAAAATCAGGTATTGATTCCCCATTGTGCCTCTTCAGATTACCACACTCTGTGTGATAATACAACAAGTCCTTTTTATCTCCCCATTGCTTCAAAAATACATCATATAATGCTTCAATATTAGTTATAGATCTCTGGGGTAGTTCTCTAAACCACTTCCTAGCCTCTCCATCAAGGCTCTAACAAAAACTCTCATCCATACATCATTTTCACTTATATATAAATTATCAGCATAATTGTAAAAAGCTTCAAGGTGTTATTTTGCTGTTACTCCCTCTGTACTAGTAAATTTAGGCATATATTTCTGATATTCTCCCACAAGCATAGGATTTAGAGGCACAGGAAACACCAATGGTCCATATCTGGCAGCTACAATTCTTTCGATCCTTGTAGGTGCTTGCTGTCCTGCCATGATTGGAATATTTGGAAGAATAGTAGCAGATTGAATGATGGGGAGTAATGTGATGGATGGTAGAGATAAAGGGATGTTTTGGACTGAATGGGATGCTTTCTTTGGAATGAGGTTCGAAGGGGAACTAACTGTACAAGGGGCTGAACTGATCTCTGAAGGTTTTTCTTTATTAACAGTGCTAACTTCCAAATCTTCAAACTGTAAATCTTTAGCAATAACTGTATCTTTCAGAGATAAATGAGATTTCTTAGGCTTACCTGATCCTGATGCCCCTTTCTGTGTAGATTTCTTCGATTTACCAGTCTTCTCAGGTTCAGGCACTGGTTCAGCTGGAGCTTTCTGAGGATTTCTTCGAGTGTGTCTCACAAATTGAGCCAGAACTTCAATGTGGAGTTGCCAAAGGATGGTCTTCCTCCAATGGAGTCGCTAGCCAGATGAATACAACCAAAATATGTGTTCAAACCTTGTCTGTCATCAAAGCTTGAAGTTGTGTCGTTCTCCCAGGGAAGCTGAGCTTCAATTCTCCTCTCCCTGGCAACGACGCCAATTAATGTTATCACCCCAAGAAACTCACTTAGGTTGTATATCAGTGATGCTCAGGAACATTATAAATTCAACAAATATGTTGGATAAATGGTGGATGAATGGAAGAAATGCTGCATATTCAAGCTAGATAACCACTCCTACTATGCTTAACCCCAAACATGGGTGAACACCCCCAAACTACAAGGCTTTTAACCACCAATTACTCACAGTTTAAACAAAATGTGATGATGGAGAAGACTGATTACACCAGTAGATACACAGGACCCTGTGATGGCCAGCTGCAGCCAGTTAAAGGTCTGTAAATCTATTATCTAATACACAGACATGATGATAGCTCTCTATGCATTAAAACAACAGAAACCTGCAAGCAATTTCAATGAAACAGCTAAATTCTAACACAAAGGTGGGATGACAGCCCCTCTACCACTAAGAATCAACAACACATGAAATAATGCAAAATAGGCACAGCTTGGAGCATAGAAGAAGTGAAAAGTGAGCAAATGACAACAAAAGAAGCTTGTATTAGTTGGAAATGAAGACCAGAAGCTGCAGGTCTCACAATAGTTATAGTCTCCAGAAGTTGAAGCTTACAACACAATAGCACTCATCTAACACTCATCAAACTGATTACATCATTTTTCTGGGTATATATAGAATCTGTTTACAAATACTTCTGCTAGGTTATGCGTGGAGGTGTCTTAATGGATCACCAACTGCATTTACAATTTGATATGGGTCTTATGATTCATTCTAACTGTTTTAAATGAACAAAATGGCTCTTTGTGTACTTCAGTGTCCTTCCTGAATAGTTGAAATATTATCTTCATAATTTTCAATAACAGCTGCTATCATTCCACTGCTCGAGGGGCATTTTCCTTGTCCTTGGCTATGCTGTGTTGAATGCAGGTGGCTGAGAACTTAACACACAGAGTACAGGGAGTTGGTGGTTTTCTTTCTCCTTTGTGCGCACAGAACAGGCCCAAGAATATTGAAGAATACACTGAAAACATTTTGAAAACAAATAGGGACGAGATGAAACATTGGCCGTCGGATAGCAAAAAGGACGGCCAAGATCTGGTATCGGGAGGCAATGAGAAGGCACAAAGGTGCAACTTGAACATGAGCTGTTAGATGATGGGGTGGGGCGATAAGACGGTAATCGCACGCTAAAGTTGCGGGGACGATACAAGAGGCGGAAAGTGGTTTTATCGCACTGCTAATGGTGTTGGCGAGGTTTTCGTACAAGGTGATGCGATGGAATAGTAATAAGACACGTAGCAGGCGCGATGGCGGGGAAACCAATTTCCCGAAGGCTAATGAGTGCGCAAGTTTGCGAAGCGGGGAAAGCGATAACCATTAGATGATATGGTGGCATGATCGGACGGTCAGCATAAATGCACATGTTTATTGTTGATATGACGGACGATGTGATAGGTCAGGGGCGGTCCCGGGTTATTATAATTTTTATAATATGTGTGTTATATGAATCAAGGTTATGAATTAAGCACCTGGGAATAAACATATTAGGTTATACAGGGTCTAATGAGTTTTAAACAAAAGGGAGCCCGAGAAGAGATTGTGAGGGATTTTAGGGTCAAAACAGGGATAAAGGAGTTTAGAGGGAAATAAGGAAAAATGCATGGGAAGAATGGAATGAAGGTATATGGAGTTATAAGGGCATAATGAAAGAGAGGGATAAAACAAACTGCTGCAACCCTTTGCAACCAAAACCAACATTGCTTGATCTGAGTTCATCCATCAAATGCTACAAACTGTAGCAGAGCTAATAGGTCTACCCCCCTTTGTCTGCTCTAGGGAGACAATTTAAATGTTGAAATTGGGGATCAGGGTGACAGCCCCCGATCTGAGATGTTGTCGCCGTGCCTAGACATTATGTGTGACAACAGGGCTGAAATCGGACTTTAAAGGCCACACATCACACTTTTCAGAGGGACATGTGTCTAGAAATTAGGACTCACGTGTTCGTCGAATCTGGTCCACATACCCATCAAATCCCACATGCCAGGGCACGTTGGACACATGAATCAGACATGTATCCTAGAGAATTGTGTCCGCTTTGTGGGATTCGGGACACGAGGGGGGGGGAGGACGAATCCAATTTCGTAATAAGCAATGTGACAAACAACGTAATGCTGTAAGGAGAACATCATAACGGGTGGTAATTTATTCAAACAAGAGCCCATTACAATGAGCATGCTCATGCAAAATCCACAAGTTGTTGAAATTTTCAGAAGAACAGTATAATTGACATTATTCCAACAAATTAAGAACATTTGTTTACCCCTAGCATGGAATTTTACTCTATACTTTGACCTCTGGACAAATACAGATCAAATTGTAGGCCTAAGTTTCACCATCTTTGAGGAAATGGTAGCAAGAGTAACATGCACATCTATAGAAAGGAAAAGGTGGTTTAAAGAAAGAGTAGAGCTGGATACTACATGAGGAGCATTCCCGGAGGAGGAAGAAGTGCTAGAAGATACTAGACAAGGAGTAATAAAATTATCATTGCCAAAACCTTAGGGCGAAGTACTTCAACATATTAGGAGGTACTTCACTTGTGAAGACAAAGCTTCTCTTTGTATGACATATCATTTTTTCTTCTTAGCCCATTTGATAAGAAACAAAAGAATTAATGTTCCATACTTTTTATTAAAATATTTGGAAGCCATGGTAGACCAATATCAGAAAGGAGAATACGATCAATTTACACAACATGGGCTAATTTACCTTTTATCAAAAGCTACATTTATTGAACAAAAATCAACTTCCAATTGGGGGGAATTCATTGAGAATTTAGAAGCACCAACGTTTGAGTTTGAACTACCATAGAGAACTTTTCAGTAGTAGCAACAAATCTCTACCAATGAAACATAAGAACCACTAGGAAGGCAGTCAAAGAAACACAAAGAGATTGCAAAGACATCCAATAGTAGAGTGGAAAGACAATTTTCTTCTAAAGCAATGCAAATAGAAGACCCCGAGATGAATATATCCGTTGAGGAAGCTAGTGGAACATCTAAAAAACAATAAGTGTTGATTTTCATTTGATGGATGAAGTTGAAAAGTTGAGAGAGCAAGTAAAACGACTCAATCTTGAACGAGACACTAGGAAGAATTTATATGCGTCATTTAAACCTGAGGAATATATCCCTATTGAAATATTTCATAAATGTATTCATGATGAAAAGGAAAATGTTTTTAAACATTGTAGCATTCAAGTAGAGACAATTTGGAATCTGTAGGAGAAAAACAAACAACTATGTAAAGAACTTGCAATAGCTAAACAAAATCATGATGAGGAATTGCAGGAAAAAGAAGTTGAATCCAAGAATTGAAGGCTAGGATTAAAAAATTGGGTGAATTGACTTCTAAATTGATATTGTGTCGACCTCAACCGCTAGTATATACTTTATATTTGAAGGAACGATGGATTCAATTTCAAATAAAATGAGTCATTTCAAATTTTCCTATGGGAAATATACCTTATGGTATGAATTTATTTCACTTTACTTTTCTAGTGTCCTTGAAAGAATAAATTTAGTATGTGATTTGTATTTGCATAATTACCTGACTCCCATGAGTTCAAATTGGAACCCAAACCATTACATTGGGGTTATCGATTTGAGAGCATTCCAATCATTGTTGGAGAATGAATTGAAAAGATCTCATGAGATGGAATTATACAAAGCAAAGGAATTTACTACACTTATGTGAGTTAGAGCATAACCAACTCCATCAAATAAATTCTTAAAGAACATGGAAGAAAAATATATGATATGAAAATTAAAAGAGTTATACTGAGATTACATAATGAGATAATTGAAGATTTTACAAGCTTCAAGAACAATTATGAAATGACAGCCTTGAATGCATGTTACCAAATATGAGATGAATTAGATGACACCTTGAAAGCAAAAGAACCCCATTCACTTACGAATCTTCATGTAGCATTGTGGTAAAAACACAACCCCCCATTATTCACGTAATTCTCATTACGAGGACATTTTAATTGAATGGTTGGTCATATTACTATTTGATTTTGAGAGTTTGGATTACTTATATGAGTTCGATCTGTTCTTATCTTCCTATCATAACTCGATTGATCTCATTTGGACATTTGGTTTGTAAATGGTGCTTAATTGTCGATTGGATATTTTTCACTACCTTGGCCTAATGATATGTATATAACGTCTTTTACCTTTTTGTTTTATAGGTTTTATTTCTTTATTTTTACTTTTAATTGTAAAATATTTATTTAATTCATTACATAGCACTCGAGACCAAGACCAAGTATTATATTACACAGTAGCTTTTAGATTATGAATTGGCTTATTGATAAAAGAGGAGAAAGACCTATTGAAAAGAATGCATTTATCAAATCTAATATCAGAGCTTTGATATCAAAGGGATTCATTTGAAATCCTCGATATTCAAAGTCTAATCCATAAAGTGGCCTGTTTCAATAATCAAATGAATATATTAAGTGGCCATATAACTTTCGGAACTATATAATAAAGTGACTGTCTGAGGACCCACATTCCACATCATTGTTTTTGCTCCCGCATATTAGAGGTAGTGCATATTGGAGATTTTCTTTTGAGACACATTTAAAAACTCTGATAACACCATTCTCTGATACTCCGATATGATGTTTCCCATTGATATGCCGATACAAAATATCCATCGGATCTCTGATACAACACTCTCTTCGATCTCCAATTTCCAATAGTGATATAACCTCCTGCTCTGATCTCCGATAATCTCTCCATCACCGATATTCCAATTTGCCACCCTCCAACTTTTGATATTTGACAGGCTCCGATATCCGGACCCGATATGCGTATTAACGATGGTCTAATCGGAACATCACATCTGCCCCTTACATCAGAACTTTTTATATGGTAACAGTCATAAAACCTCCGATATCTTAAATCTTCCGATACACACCTCCGCCTGCCACCTGTTAGCTTTACGAAACCAACATAGTTATTTAAACAAACTAATTCAAATCTTGGTTCCACACACATATCATAATTTTTGTTAATGATCACACTATGTAAATCTCCGATAAAGCTAAACTTCTGATTGTCAATATATTTCTGGATCCGATGGGCATATAAACCACATATTAATATTTATATCACATCCATTATATATTGGAATTTCTACGGTGTAGCCATTGTTAAAACCTCTGATGTCCATCTCCCGATATCAGTTAATGCTTGCCACTTGTCACTTCTAGGGACCGTTGTCATATTAATTGAAAAAGTTGCTTGATTTTTCTGTTGGTTTTGGGCATAACTAGAGTTTGTTTACAAAGTTTGTTTTACACCAACACTAATTTTGTTTTCTGTTATAACAAAGATTTCCGATTAAGGCTAGTATTGAAACAGATCCAGTCTATCACCAATGAAATTCCTCCAGATGGTAAAGGGATATTGTAATAGAAGAAATATGTTGAATCGATTGTTCCTCGCATGTAATTTCACCTATTGGTTCGAAACAAGCAGGAGACAAGCGAGATCATTCTTATATGTGCAAAACCAAACCGAGCAATCTGTTCCACTGTGCTCATCTGCATTTTGGCCAGAATTTCAATTAGAGCCATCTATGCTATAATTAACTCCGTTGTTGAGAGATTTGGGAAATTGTTATTATTTCTAAATCATGTGTACATACTCATCACGGGGTTGAGTTATGAGGGGATTCGAATCATGGAAAAATGTCTTCTCTACTCTACAATCCAGGATTCTAAAATCACTACTGTAATAGGGATTTAGGGTTGTAGAGGAGAGGAGAGTTTAATCTCAAATCTGAGGAATAGAGAGATTTATCTTTTACATGTCCGAATTGTGTATGCTGAGAAGAGATTGCACAATTACAACTCTTGTTTCATTAGCAGAGTTTATGAGTTGTAGAGGAATTTGGAGATCAGAGCAAGGGATTTGGACTTAATAAATTGGTATTCAAGATACTATTATTTTAATGCTAATTTCATTTTATTATAGCAGAGACTTTTGATTTTCAGTCATATTTGTGCACTATTGTCTATGTGAGTGATTTATTGCAATTATTTGTTGTTTATCTCTTCTCTTATGTGTTGAACTTTGATTTCTGAGTAACTACTTACTCAGATATCAACCTTTTAATTCTGTCTTAACAAACAGTAATATTATGTGAACTATTTCCTTGTATTATTGTTTAATCATTCGAGTTGTTGGATTACTAATCATCATCATTTTTGTGAACTACTTCCTAAATGTTGTTGATTAATAATTCTAGTTAAAGGATCTCTGAACAAGATATGTTTGGTAATCATAATATCAACTAATTGAACTACTTCGTTAACTTGATATTCACTATAAGCCAGACATATTTAAATCTCAATTCAATTAGTTATCTTGCTCTCAGTTGGGTTAGATCTACATCTTCCTAATCGAGATAGCTTTAGGTTTTCTATCCTTTTGCTTGTATTATAGTGTTAGTTTATATTTAGATTAATTAATACATTCCTAGAAGTCCTCTTATCAAAGAGGCAAACTTTAGTTGTGGCTTGGCTAAGCCCCAGATCAACTTAAGGATCACTTTCTTGCCTGATCAACAAGAGGGTTGATCTGATGTCTCTTCTCTATTTGTAGATGAAAGTCATACTTTAAGCCAATGGAGATAGAAAGAAGGTAATTGGACCTAGTTTAACCAGTCAGAACTACCATTTCAACGGAAAATGAGCTGCTCTAAGTTCCAATCTGGGTGGTCTCCCTTATAATGTTGTAGGCAAAGATTTTCCAACCTTCAACATTTTTGGCACTAGGAGGGCCAATGAATTGTTTTCTTTGAATATATTTTTTAATTTAATATGGCCCCATGTAAAATACTTCCTCGGAGTTTCTTTATTGGAACTCATCCAAAAACCATTGTAGTAAAGGCAGTCAAGATCCTGTCTTAGGTAAAATAGAATGGTAAGACATCTGATTTTAATCATCTCCTTTAATTTATCTTAAATTGCAATAATTTCAATATTGACAAAGATATTATTTGTAGAATTTTACTCTAACTTTGACAGGAAAAGCCAAAGGCTGGTGCTTGTCACTTCCAGTTGCCTCTGTACATAGTTGGCATGAATTTTCGAAGATTTTCCTTTACGCATTTAAAGAATATGATTGCGAAAAGGTGTGCGATCAGTTAGAATAATTGCGTAGGATGAAAGATGAGATATTGAATATGTTTTATGTTAGATTTAAATTAATTTTAATGCAATTTCAATCCAAAGATTTTCCTCCTCAATTCCAATTGATTTGATGGTTTAGGCATTTAGTGTCTCTTAAATTCTGTGATAACTATAAAAAACTAGAAAGTATATCTTTTATTGATAGTGACACACTTGCTCAAAATGACAATTTCGATTCTTTGAAAATTGAAATTACAAATGATAATGCCAGAAATGCTCCAAATTTACATAACACTAGTCAAGTATAGTTTCAACAAAATGCACAATCTTTTAACTGCAATCTGCAACAACTAAATAAAAAACAATTAAATCAACCAGAGAATGTTGGCAACACATAGTCTACTGCTGAAATTAATTCACAATCTACTAATAATAAATTGTAAATGATAGAGCAACTCAACAACAATTTGCAAATCGATCAAATACATGAAGAATCTAAATTGTCTATTTTGGAAAATCAGAAATAATCTATGCATAGAGAAACATTAAGGTATATATCTTCAACTTCTTATTTATCTTTCTACCTTGGTATCTTTAACAATATTAGTTTAATTCATAATCAATCAACGGTTCCGTTGAATATAGATTTAATATTAGAAAAAAAGGATCTAATTGTAATAATGAATTATTAATTTCTGATATTGGTAGAAAAAATATAATCGATGATTTAATCAATAATCCTAAAGATTCTCTTAATTCGGTATAAAATCACTTGCCTGGTTCTAATTTATTTAATTCAGAGGAAAATAACACTTATGAAGTTACTTATGATGATGACTTGGAAAATGAAAATGCTCAACCTCTTTTCTCTTCGGAAATGATTTTTTCTGATTCCTTAGGTGAATCTATTTTTGAAGATAAAGAGAATTTTAATCAAGGATTTATTCTGGTTCATTCTAATTTTCAAATATTCAATCATCCTATTAATTTTGGTATTCAAGAACTTATCCCAATTTTTTATTTCTATGATGATGAAATGCCATTTTTGGATCATAAGCTTGAGATCTTCCCATTCCCGCAAAAGAAAACAAACAATGAGTTTAATTTTATAATTTCTATTGATTCTTGTAGAAAATAAATATTCGCAAATGAATCCTAACCATGTTGTACCATTACTTGTAACATTAATGTAAACTTGAATCCACTCCATTTTGAGTTCCCTCGGTTTGAATTTATTTTTCTTTTGAATCTCATTTTTGAATTTCTGAGCACATTGTATTGGTATTTTGAACATTCAAACGCTAGACACTCATCAGGTGCATTAATAAGCATATATGAGAATAAATTCAAGAGTTTCAGGCAAGGACATCGACTACTTTTTATTTTGAAATTTTATTTGTTCATGCTTGACCAATTTATTTTTGATTTTCAAATAAGTTCATCATAAATTCTGGCACCTAAGAGTGCACCATTTTATTCTGATAAGCAATGTAACACTTATATAAACCTTTTAAATTTTCATCCATTCTTTATTGATCCATTTGAAAAATATCTGGAAGTTCAAGTGCTAAGGAATATTTCTGACTTTGCTAGTATTTGACAAACTTCAATAATTAAAAATGTATCATTCAAGCTTGTCATGATGTTTCCTCTTCCTTAGAAATTCTTTTAATCATTCACTAAAATATAGGCTATTTTTTATGATATTGTAAACATTTGGTTGGAAGAATTTCAAGGTAAGAATTTTGTAAATAAATTTATTTCGCTAAATTTGTTAATTGTGCATAATAGGTTGGAATTTTCTTTTTATAATTTAGTTTCATTTTCACTCCAGTTGTTTGACCTATACATAGATGCAGGAATTAAAATGATAAAATGGTTACATTGGAAGTATGACTATACTTAGCCACATTTCCTTCCATTCAGTTAGCAATATGAATAGATTAATTTAGATTAGATTCCTTTTATATTTGTATTTATTTTATTATTTCAGATTTTTAATAAGAAAGTAATGAATTTGAGTTTTTCTTGGCATCCCCTTTCATGTTCTGGCAAAGTGGCTTAGAACATATCAAAGTTCTTATATAGTCATCATAAACACTTGTGAATCACTTGATTGTCTTGTTTTTGCAAAACTTCGTCACATTGACAAAAAATATTTTTAATCATACATGAATAAATTTTAAGGAATCAATATGGCTTCAAAATCTTTGATTCATGATTATTTCTAAAAAGCTCATTATCACCACTTTTCCCTTCAATGTAAGTTTGAAGTGGATGCAATTTGAAAGTTAATTACTTAGAATTTTAGACTAAATAAGTAGTTGATTTTGAACATATTAGAAAATTGAGAAATCCATGGGAGAACTTCAAGATTCATGAGGTAAACTTACAATCAAAATTATTCCAGGTATATATTAACAAGTTCATCTTCATCTGTTGTTTGATTTTCATTTTTTCATAAGTTTATTTCTTATTTTTGTTTTGTTTCATTTTGCAGGTCTTCATTGGCTTGATTTTGGAGACTTGAGGTTTTTGGGAGAAGTAGTAATGATCCTCATTAAATCAGTTAAACTGGGAAGTTTCAGAACCTTTAATCTATTTTCTTAAAGCATTTCTTTTATTATAAAATGGTTAAGATGATTTTATGCAGGAATTTTCTTTGGAATAAGAAAATTTGTAGCAGACAAAGACTTCTCATTAGCTTATTATCTCTCAACATTGTTATTCACCCTTTACATTTTGAGACCTTCATTTCTTATAACTGTGCAAGATAAAATTTATTAAGATCTCAACATAGAATGAATTTTCACATGCTTATCTTGTTTTACTCTTATGTTGAGACTTTTGTATAATTAGTCTTGTTGGGTTGGTTTTTTAATTTAATTTGGGCTTGTCTTTTAGCTTCTCCTTTCCTCATTTTTGACATGATTGGAGTTTTTGTTTTCTTCTTTCATTTTAGTCTAGATTTCTTTTATTTTTTCCATTTCTTATGGTTTGATTTTGGTGACTCTGCCATGATTCATGTGGAAGGTATTTTCTTCACCCAACAATGGTTGGCATACATGAGAAATCTTTACTCTGTCTATTTCAGTGAATTTCATTTATGATTAAATGTATATATTTATGGAACCATAAATCCCTCTAGCTTTAAATATTTTTTTTATGGAGGAACACACATCCTTTCTAAGTAATAGGGTTTACCTTTTCAAGGAAAGAACTGACCTGAGTTTAACTCAGTGGATCCCTCCAATGCCTCCCCTTTATAAAAGCTTCTGATTAATAGTCACGGGAAAATAATTTGGCGTCAACATTATGAAAGTATTGTATCCATTAACATAAGTCTCTATTACCATCCCATCTCTTTCACTCAGATACATCATAAAATAAATCTTGCAAATGCACTTATCAAAAGGGTGATAAAAAAGAGGAAGCATAGTAAATACAAGTAAACCTGTCAGGGCTATGGACGCTCGCTAACAAAAGGGGCTAGGTTTGTATGGCATAAAAGACAACTTCGTCGGGGTACTGTTTAGGCTCGCTGGTAGTGAAGCGATGCCAAAGACCATTCATAACAATGGATATAGGCATTATAAAAAGAACTCCTATCTCTACCTTCTTCTATTTCTCACAAGAGGTAATTTTAAAACAAAAGTTTCCCAAATTTTGGATCCATGACTTTTACTCAAGTCTTCTTTTGAGTACTTATCTTTTCAACTCAAATTTATTAATATATTTATGTGGGACCCATGGAAATGTTTTACTGTTAGACGGTTTTGTGAAATCCATTATTTTTAACCTTAAAGTAAATTAAAGTTCATTATCTTTAACCAGAGATAACTGTTCCTTCCCAGTGTGTCACCATTGTTGTGGTAAAAACAAAACCCCCCCATTATTCACTTAATTCTCATTACGGGAACCCTTTAATTGAATGATTGGTCATATTACTATTTGATTTTGAGAGTTTGGATTGCTTATATGAGTTTGATATGTTCTTATCTTCCTATCATAATTTGATTGATCTCATTTGGACATTTGGTTTATAAATGGCGCCAAATTGTCTATTGGATAATTTTCACTGCCTTGGTCTAATGATATGTATATGATGTATTTTACCTTTTTGTTTTATAGGTTTTATTTCTTTATTTTTACTTGTATTTGTAAAATATTTATTTAATTCATTACATATCCCTCGAGACCAAGACCAAGTATTATATTCCAAAGTGGCTTTTATATTATGAATTGGCTTATTGATAAAAGCAGAGAAAGACCTATTGAAAAGAATGCATTTATCAAATATAATATCAGAGCTTTGATATCAGAGGAATTCATTGGAAACCCTTGATATTCAATCCATAAACTGGCCCTTTTCAATAATCAAATGTATATATTAAGTGGCAATATAACTTCTGGAACTATATAATAAATTGACTGTCTGAGGACCCACATTCCACATCATTTTTCCGCTCCTACATATTGGAGGTAATGCATATTAGAGATTTCCTTTCGAGACACATTTAAAAAAATCTGTTAACACCGTTTTTCGATACTCCGATATGGTGTTTCTCGCCGATATGCCGATACAATATAACCCTCCGATCTCTGATACAACACTCTCTCCGATCTTTGACCTCTGATAGCGATATAACCTTCCACTCTGATCTTCGATAATCTCTCTATCGCTGATATTATAATTTGCCACCCTCTGACTTCCGATATCTGCTAGGCTCTAATATTCGGACCCGATATGTGTATTAACGATGGTCTAATCAGAAAATCACATCTGCCCCTTACATTAGAACTTTTTATATGGTAACAATCATAAAATCTCCGGTATCTTAAATCTTTCGATATACACCTCCTCCTGCCACCTGTTAGCTTTATGGACCTGATGTAGTTTTTTTTTTGCATGTGGTTCACGAGCACCCTGGTCAGTGAGTGATCGCTACGTCCACGGAAAAATCTGGGCGATAGCTAGGCTAAATCACCCCTCGGCCTACTGCAAGACCTGATCCCAAGGGCTTCGGGTGGATTCGACCCTGTGACCTCCCGATGGCGAGGCACGGTTTTTGACCAACTGAGCTAACCCTTGGAGCTTATGGACCTGATGTAGTTATTTAAACCAATTAATTAAATCCTGGTTCTGCACACATCGTAATTTTTTTTAATGATTGCATTATGTAAATCTCCGATAAAGCTAAACTTCTGATTGTCAATATATTTTTGGATCTGATGGACATATAAACCACATCTTAATATTTATATTGCGTCCATTATATATTGGAATTTATATGGTGTAGCCATTGTTAAAACCTCCGATGTCTATCTCCTGATATCGGTTAATTCTTTCCACTTGTAACTTCTAGGGACCGCTGTCACATTAATTGAAAATTCTGCTTGATTTTTCTATTGGTTTTGGACATAATTAGAGTTTGTTTACAAAGTTAGTTTTACGTCATTGCTAATTATGTTTTATGTTATAACAAAGATTTCCAATTAAGAGCACTATTGAAACAAATCCAGTCTATCACCAATGAAATTCCTCCAGATGGTAAAGGGATATTGTAATTGAAGAAATCTGTTGAATTGGTTGTTCCTCGCATGCAATTTAACCCACCGGTTCGAAACAAGTGGGAGACAAGTAGGATCATCCTTATCTACACAAACCAAACTGAGAAATCCATTCCACTGTGCTCATCTACATTTTGGCTAGAATTCCAATTAAATCCATCTATGTTATAATTAACTCTGCTGTTAAGAGGTTTGAGGAATTTTTTATTATTTCTAAATCATGTGTAAATACTCATCACAGGGCTGAGTTATGAGGGGATTCGAATCATGGAAAAAGGCCTTCTCTACTATGCAATTCAGGATTCTAAAAGCACTACTTTTATGAAACCAGCTCACAGAATAGAAGAAGAGATAGATCAATGGCTTCAAAATAAGCCTCTTCAAGGGGGAAACCTCCTTTACATTACACAAAAGAACAATTCTTGGATGATACAAATGACAAGGCCTCCTTTCTATATATAGGAGTCTAAGGGGTCCCAATATAATCAAAACCTACATAACAATAATATTGTAGGGGAATAACAATAACAATAGTGGGCTTCTATGGGGCACAATAATAACAACATTGAGACTACATGGGCACAACAATACAATAAGGGGGTTGCACTAATAACAATAAGGGGTTACACTAGTAGTATAGAGACCTAAAATGCCACTCTCCTCCAAAAAAGTGTTGTCCTAAATGCTTGATTAGTCATGGATGATTCTGTATAAAATTATCATCCTCCCATGTTGAGTCTTCAACATGTAAGTTCTTCCACTTGATGAGATACTCTGAAATTGATCGATTTCATAATTGTTGGGTTCTTGATTCCATGACGACTTCAGGTTCCAATATGATTTTTCCTTCCTTGTCAAGTTCTGGTAATATTGTTTGCACTGGGATCTTGTCACCTATAACCTTCCTTAAGCATGAAATATGGAGAACTGGGTGCAGTTGGGAAGATGTAAGAAGCTCCAATTTGTATGCCATAGTACTAATCTTTTGCAACACCTTGTAAGGACCATAGTACTTTGGTGATAATTTTTTATCCTTCTTAGCTTGCTTGATGGACATTTGTTTGTATGGTTGTAGTTGTAAAAATACCCAGTCGCCTACATCAAAATTTCTTTTGCTGTGATGTTGATATGCCTATTGTTTCCTTCAATTTTGCACCAAAAGTGAGGTTATCCTTTGAGAGTTGGAGAAATTGTTGTCAATGCTCTAATACCAAATGTTATGAAACCAACTCACAAAATAGAAGAAGAGATAGATCAACGACTTCAAAATAAGCTTACTTAAGGGGGCAACCTCCTTTACTTTACACAAATGAACAATTCTTGGATGATACAAATGACAAGACCTCCTTTCTTTATATAGGAGTCTAAGGGGTCCCAATATAATCAAAGCCTACATAACACTAATATTGTAGGGGCACAACAATAACAATAGTGGACTTCTATGAGGCACAATAATAACAACATGGGGAATACATGGGCACAACAATATAATAAGGGGGTTTCACTAAAAATAATTAGGGGCTACACTAGTAGTATATGGACCTAACTATTGTAATAAGGATTTAGGACTGTAGAGGAGAGGAGATCTTAATCTCATATCTAAGGAATATAGAGATTTATCTTTTACATATTTGAACTGTGTATGTTGATAAGAGCTTGCACTATTGCAACTCTTGTTTCATTAGCATAGTTTATGAGGTTTAGAGGACTTTGGAGATCAGAGCAAGGGATTTGGAATTAATAAATTGGTATTCAAGATACTATTATTTTAATACTAATTTCATTTTATAATAGTAGAGACTTGTGATTTTCAGTCATATTTGTGCACTAGTGTCTATGTGAGTGATTTATTGCAATTATCTGCTGTTATCTCTACTCTTATGTGATGAACTTTGATTTATGAGTAACTACTTACTCAGAGATCATCCTTTTAATTCTATCTTAATAAACAATAATATTATGTGAACTATTTCCTTGTATTATTGTTTAATCATTCAAGTTGTTGGATTACTAATCATCATCATTTTTGTGAACTACTTCCTAAATGTTGTTGATTAATAATTTTGGTTAAAGGATCTTTGAACAAGATATGTTTGGTAATCATAATATCAACTAATTGAACTACTTCGTTAACTTGATATTCACTATAAGACAGACATATTTAAATCTCAATTCAATTAGTTATCTTGCTCTCGGTTGGGTTAGATCTACATCTTCCTAATCGAGATAGCTTTAGGTTTTCTATCCTTTTTCTTGTATTCTAGTGTTAGTTTATATTTAGATTAATTAATACATTCTTAGAAGTCCTCTTATCAAAGAGGCAAACTTTAGTTGTGGCTTGGTTGAGCCCTAGATTAGCTTAAGGATCACTTTCTTGCACGATTAATAAGAGGGCTTATCTGATGTCTCTTCTTTATTGGTAGATGAAAGTCATACTTGAAGTCAATGGAGATAGTGAGAAGGTAACTAGAACTAGTTTAACCAGTTAGAACCACCATTTCAATGGAAAATGAGCTGCTCTAAGTTCCAGACTGGGTAGTCTCCCTTATAATGTTGTAGGCAAAGATGTTTGAGCCTTTAACATGTAGCAATATGCAAAATCAAGCTATATGTGTAGACATTGAGAACCAACAAACTAGAATGGATTGTTTTAAAATTTAAATATCCTTTAACACTGCACCCCGTTCCAGATTATAGAGGAATTTTTGTGGTCAACAAGGAAAGTGAAAGATGAAAATGAGAATTAATTGAAATATTGGTAGGATTTTATTCATCGGAAACCAACACATAAATAGTTCCATATAACTTTCAGGTTAATGTATGAAGAACAACGTACTAAGGTTATCTCTTCTGTTCTTATTTTAATTAGTTGCACAAGAGATGTGCAAAGGATTAAGTTGGGAAGTAATGATGATGAATGAATTTGTCACTCATAATCACCTCGTTTACCATCATTTTTCTTATAAAAATCACTTGTTTTGTCCATTTTCATCCATTCCTACCTCATTATTCATCATAATTATAGTGTTTGGATTTGATGGTAATGAAAAATTCTTTTTATAATAAGAACAATTTTCTATGCTCTAGTGAATGTTGGTTGGTTATGACATGACACCTTTTAAGGTTTCACTTGTGAGAAAAACGACTATAGGATTTTTCATTAGCAATCATGAAACTAAATAGACCTCAACTGAACACATCTCTAGGACGTAACCCACAATGAGTTATTTTCTCTAAAACATTACAGTCCATACCATTTGTACAACCATACTACGAAGATTATATGCAGCAGGGGATATTTTCAAGAACGAAAACCATTAATGATGATTTCTTTGTCAACAACAATGGCTTTTCTTGTTGTAATTATTCACTTTTCATTTTTGTCATTTACTTTTTAATTGCCAACTCAAACTTCCTATTTTGTCTTAACCCACTTGAGACCATTATCAACCCCACAAGGCTTGAAATCAAGCTGAAATAAGGGAATCAAATGAAAGTAGTTAAATCAATTTCTATTTTTGGATATGTTTTGTGATACCTAACTGCGATAATTGAAAGTGGTTGCCTCTTTTATTCTTGGTAAGAACCATTGGAAAGTGCCTAGCAATTGTTTCAGTTTTTATATAAAAAACTTTGAGAACCAAAATTAGGGTGTTCAATGTTTTTGGATTATGTTGTTATTTTTTGTTAATATAAATCACTTGTTAACATGTAAACCACCACCAATAGACTGTAAAACAAGGGCCACTCTATAATCTTGGCGACTATTTTTTCTTACTGGTATGCATTTATACATTTTCTTGTCCTTTAATTTTTACTGCACATATTTTCTAGTGCACATTGTTGCTCAGTGTATATTTGGATATATTTCATCTATTTTTTTAGCATACAAATTAATTCTATGTAAATATCTTTGTCTCATAACATTTTTTATTTTTAGCATAATACTATGTTTTCTCTTTTTTTCCAAGGAAAAAGGTGCAATTTTCATTAATATATTAAGAAAATTACATGTTGTATCTTTAGCATGTATGAGATGTAGTCACTTGAGAACAGAACAATCATTGTTCAATTACATATTTACAGATAACATCATAATTGCATAGAGTAAATAACAGTAATAACATAATCCAACAATGTCAAAAAAACTGAGTGAAAACAAAAAGAAAAAAACCATGGAATGGTCGAGAGGATCATTCCGAGAATTTCCCATCCATCTTAATGAATGGACGATGGAAATACTGAAAAAAGGCACCATCTCTGAATTCCTGTATTATCCATTGTTGCTTGTTCAATTGCACGGCCTCTTTGGAAAGACGATCAATGATCTCATTCCTTTCCCTGTATATGTGAGAGCATACAATAAAATCAAAATGTGATTTTAGAGTGATGACATCATCTAGTGAATCCATGAGTGTGTGCAAGTGACAATGATATACATCGTTGATCCAATTTATAACAAGTTGTGAATCCCCAAAGATCTGAATCCTGTGACAATTTTGTTCTAGTGCAAAAAGGAGAAGGTGTCTTAAACTGTTTAGCTCAGCAAAATTATTTGTTCCCCTTCCTAACCCCACTTTGATTCTGAAAGATAGGTGCTCATTGATGTGGAGGACATCGCCCCCCACCCACAACCCACAGCCTGGGCCGAGCCATCAAAATAACCCCAAGGGGAGATTTTATCAATAATTTCGGGAGTGATGACCCGAGGAGGTTGACTGACGGGATCGTCTGGTATCAGGTTGAAGATGGCAACAGAATTGTTACAGGTGACTGACCAGTTGATCTGAGCATTTTGGAAGATAAGGCGTTCCTGTTTAACCAAATGCCCCAACTAACTATCAGGGGAAGATTCCTGGCTTTTTGGGAGGGTGCCTCAGACCACCAACGAAGCCATGCTTCCTCAATATTTTGTCCATCCCATTTGATCTTCATGTTGAGGGTAGTAGTAATTGCAGACCAAAAATGTGTTGTAATAGGACAATGGAGGAAGAGATGGTCCATATCCTCTGCGTCGGATTTGCATAAGCAACATCTGGAGGGACCGTGGAAAGCCCGCTTGATGAGGTTAATTTCTGTTGGAGCTTTGTTCGAGAGGATACACCACATGAACAACCTTGACTTCTGGGGGGATTTTAGTTTCCAAAGGTGGCGCCACCACCAACAGTTTATTCCAAAATCCTGGGCATTCATAAGAGCCACATATCCATCTTTTGGGGATTACTGCCCGTGAGGGGCAGTGGCCCAGATGATCTCATCCTCCTTCTTTATTATCCTAATATTGGATTCCTCCAGAGCCCTAATGAAGTGATGCTAGACTCTGCGCCATTTATCTGGGATACCCAAAACCTTGTAATTTAGCCATCGCTAAGGAGCCCATTGGCTATTTCCAACCTCGGCAATTTGGGCAATCTGAGAGATACCGGTCCCAGAAAGAAAATGTCTCAGAGTTCTCAGGAGTATGTGAGCATTACCGCATTCGGTCCAAGCATCAATGCCTAATCTCACCTGCTCACCATTACCAATTTTCCATGCTAATCCATCCTTGATTATACTTAAAGATTGGGAGATGGCCTTCCAGATGATGGATGCTCTAGGTAAAGGTTGACTGGGTCTGCGAATCCATTCCATTATTGATAGGGGATGGATGTACTTAAAGTAGACTACCTCTTTCCATAGGCTTTCAGATTTGATTATTTTCCAGCCCATCTTTGCCGCTAGTGCCTTTGCAAAGATCTAGAGATCTTTTATTCCCCATCCACCCTGTTTTTTTGGCTTTCCAATCCTGTCCCAGTGGACCCAGGCAAAAGTCCTCCCCACATTTTGACCCCTCCATAGGAATCTACAACAAATCTGTTGAATCATGTTGAGAATGCCTTTAGGGATCCATGCAAGAGTCATCCAGTAAACCGGAATGGCCTCGAGCACCGATTTTATCAGAGTGAGCCTGCCTGCTCTAGAGAGCCAACATTGCTGCTAGATGTTTATTCTGCTTTCAATTTTTGCAATAAGCCAGGCCCAGTCGGCGATGCGATACCCATTTGGCTTCAGCCTGAACCCTAGGTATTTTAGGCCATAGTCTAGCTCTTGTCTGACAAAGGCGAAATGTTGAGACACATACCTTTCCTCATTTTGAAGACAAGACACAAAAATGATGGTGGATTTGTCATAGTTTGGCACCATACCTGTAGCTTTACAAAAGAGAGATAGAATGTTCTTGAAACAATAGGAATCACAGAAAGAACCATTTAAAAAAATAAGAACATCGTCTACAAACAAAAGATGAGAGAGAGATGTCATGTTCGATATCCGGACTCCCCCCAGAGCTCCCACCGCACGAGTGTTTTTTATCAGTCTGCTTAAGCCTTCCATGATCAACAGAAAAAGTAGGGGGGATAGAGGGCATCCCTGTCTCAGCCCCCATTCAACATGAAAAAACCAGAAGTCGCCCCATTGATGAGAATACTATAGGAAGCAGAAGAGAAACAACACATGATCCAGGATATGAAGGAGTGGGGGAAACCAATATGAGTGAGAATGAGCTGCAGGTAGGACCAACTAGCCCGATCAAAGGCTTTGGAAAGATCTATCTTAAGGATAATGGACTTTTTATTTTGTTTCTTGATCGAGTGGAGGCCTTCCTGGGTGGTCCCAATGGCTTCATGGATCTGACGGTGACTGAGGAAAGAAAACTGCTCCTTGGATATCATCTTGGATAAGATTGGTTTAACACGAATGGCAATGGTTTTGGATATAATTTTGTAGATGTAATTGTAGAGGGAAATTGGTTGATAATCGTCAAAGGTGAGGGGTTTGTCATCTTTAGGGATGAGGGCCAGGAAGGTCGAGTTAAAAC
Organism: Pinus tabuliformis; assembly: GCA_031772625.1. NCBI lineage: Eukaryota > Viridiplantae > Streptophyta > Pinopsida > Pinales > Pinaceae > Pinus > Pinus tabuliformis. The sequence goes on along the minus strand of CM062818.1, from coordinate 99,909,110 downwards.
TATCATGCATTTTACCTGTAATTCTGCATTACTCAATAGCCAATAGTAGATCCAGCCCAATTAGCTCTATGAAGGTGTTGTAGAATTCCATAGGCCACTCGTCAGGCCTCAAGCTTTTGTCCTTGTTGAAACATTTCAGCATTGCTTCCAATTCCCCCAGCGAAACAGGCTCGATTATGGCCTCCACCTCTTTCGGCTCAACAAATCTAGGGAGTACCTCAACAATGCGGAGAATCTCAGGGAGGGTGGCACCCCTAGGAGCCTTGTAAATATGTGAAAAATGATGCATTCCCATATCAGCTAGTTGATTGAAAGTGCTAGCCTCCCTACCTGAATGATCTTGCAACTCCCAAATAGTATTGATAGACTTTCTCCCTCGAGCATATTGTTGAAAGAACTTGGATTTTTCATCACCCGCTTTTATCCAAATCGCTCTGCTCTTTAAGCACCATGTCTCCTCTTTCTGTCTCAAAAGTCTGATCTTCTCTGTTTCTAGTTTGATTAGTTGTTCCTTTGATTCAGTAGATGCATAACTAGAAAGCCCTGTGGCTTCCAAATGTTTGAGGTCCCCTTCAATCCTTCGAAGATCGGCCTCATCCTTTTGCTGTTTGTTCCTTGCCCAACTGATGGTTTTTTATTTTAAACAGGCCAAGTTATTTGCAATTACTTTGGCCGGGGAGGAAAGGCCATCCAGGCTACAGTGAGTCCAAGTGTCTCTGACAGTTTTGTGGAATTCAGCTTCAGAGAGCCAGGTCGAGTTGAACTTGAAAGGCATCTGGGGTTTATGATTGTCATCCTGCATCTCCAAGAAGATCGAGGAATGATCAGATAGTCCACCTGATCCCACCCACTGGCGAATGTAGATCAATCTGGTTAATAATGGGGCCTTAATAAGAAAATGATCCAGCTGCCTGGCTAAATCATCTTCCCCAGTTATTCTATTCCTCCAGGGTGGCATAATCTTTTCCATTTCATTGTTTAGGAGGTCATGGGAATCCATCAAGACTTCAAAAAAGGTCGTTAGGGGGTCGGTCTGGGCCCTGTTTCCCTAGGATTCCGCAAGCCCTAAAGAGAAGTTTAGGTCCCCACCAATAATCAAATTTTCTGATTGCATGAAGTTAGCATCCAAGAGTCTTTCCCAGAATGTCTCCCTGTTATGGCAGGGCCCATAAATGTTGATGAGCTTGAGGGGGAGATTGAAATTAGAAGAGATGATGTCTGCACCCAGGTAACCCTCACCACCCCAAATGTTTTCCAGTCTTATCGATATTTTTTTAAAACCCAGGGCACAACCACTTGAACGCCCTTGAACATCCAAGAAATGAAAGACCCAATCCGAAAGAAATTTCATGAGCACTTTGTTTACCAGGCTCCCTTCCCCTAGGGTTTCTTGCAGAAAAATGACATCTAATCTCTCCAAGTTGCATAACCTCTTTAGCACCAGTTTTTTCTTCGGGCTAGCCAAACCCTTGCAGTTGAAGGAGAGGCACTTCATGGGGTAACCTTTGTAGGGTTTCCCTTTGCTCTAAGGACCCAGTCAATGGGGGTTTGAATGCTCGAAGCCACCTCGATGCCAACCCTCTTGATGGCTTTAGATAAATGGGATTGTCTGCCCCTTGGGGCCTTCAAGGGTATGGAAGGGAGGGGATCCTCATCTAGGTCGAAAGAAGAGGTCTGAGTGATAGGTAAGGATCGAAAGTTGTAGCGGTGAGAACCACTAGAGTTCAGGCTACCTCTAGGAGCCAAAGGAGGTGGGATTGGAATAATGGAGGGCTTTGAATTGAGGGGCGGGGGAGGAGATGATATCACAGGAAAAATTGGGGAACACAACTTTATAACCCCAAAAACCGAACTAGATAATAACATATATGCAGATGTAATACCAAATAACATAAATTCATTTGAAAACAAAAAAGGGGGAGGATGAGTACCCGAGAAAGTGGATTCTCTAGCCCAAGATTTGGTGAAAGGTGGTGCTTAGGTCTCGGAGTCTGGTCGTGAAGGTGACATCCCTTAATCATCTCGACTTGGCATTGAAACACCAGGAAGGTATGCTTGTGAAGGAAAATCCACCTCCGATGTTTGGGTGCTTGTCGAAACCAGTGACCTTGGAGGATCTGGTTGTTTTCCAGAAAGCAGGGGGCAGTCTTTATATAAATATCCCAACTTGTGACACTGCCTGCAGCAAAAGGGGATGCCTTCATAGTCGAGAATCTGCCACTTGGTGGTCTCACCCATTTGTAATTGATAGCTCTCCACCAGTCCTTCCCTGGTGTCTAAGTGCACCAGAATTCTTGCAATGGCCATGCAACCAGTGTCCTGGTAAGCCCTGTCATGATCCAGATACACCCCCATGTTGTCTCCAATGCACCGAAAGATGTCCTCCACCTAGAATTGGAGTGGAAGGCCAGGGAGGCGAACCCATATCAGACTTGCTCCCATGTTTTCCTTCTTAGGATCAAATAGCGGTGGCCAACGTTTTAAAAGGACTGGTGTCATTTTGATGTGCCAATACTGCCTTAGGACCCAATCCACCGGTTCTAGCTGCTAAAAGATGAGCGCAAACCACCCCCTTGACAATGTGATGATTGTCGGTAGTTGCACCATTAGGTTCCCCCAAACCTTCGTAGTCCATTTCCTAAGGCAAGCTAGGGTGTAATTCCTGCCATGGACCGTGCCCACCAACACTGTGCTCTCCATTAGAGTAGCTTGAGCCATGCTTATCCTAGCCCTGAACACAAGGAGCCAACCACGTTCCCTGACTTTTGAAAGATTTGATTTTTTTCCTCCCCCAGTTCTTTTTTGCAAGTTTGTGGGTGCTCCCTCTACCTGAGGGTTTTCGTCTGAGTCCGAGGACCTATTTTCTTCAGGCCTCGTTTCTTGTTTAGAGATACCATCGAAGAAACCTGAGGAATGAGCTATGGCAAAGACCAGGTGTGAAAGGCCTTCAGGAGCAGTTCTAAGAGAGCTGTAGTGAGGAGGCAAAGTGCCCCACACTTCCAGAGCCATTCCATAAAACCCTGCCGTCGATATGCTCGTGCAGGCTTGAAGAATATCTGTACTCGGCTGAGCATGTGACCAGGACTGGAGCTCCGATGGTGATGGGATGGAAAGGAAAGGAGAGTCGGAGCCCTCACCCAGACATAATAACACATCCGATACTGCTGCGGCCAGTTGCGAGTAGCCCAAACCCTGGAGGGAAACCTCCATATCTTCCATTAAAGTCAAGAGTTCAGCCACCTACACAGCCGATGGAAGGGTATGTTTCTGGTTCCTTCCCCACTCTTGACATGTGTTTTCCTTCTACCCAGATATCTGTTGGGGCCAAGGTGTTGGAGGAGTAGTCAAGCTGCTCCTCATCCATTCATAAACCCAACGCCATTGAAGAGTAGGAAGTTGTTCCAAGAAAACTGGGCAAAGCTCCCGGCAGACGCTTTCCCCTATTGAAAAAATTTCAAGGCTCTTGGAGACTGGCTGTTGATAACCCTTTTTTCACCACAGCATCAAAAAACCCTTAATCGTCGCGAAAATCTCAAACAGCAAGACCCCAGAAAAAACCGTGGCCGTTCACGACCTTTGACAGTGAAACCAAGTAAGACTTTAAGGAGGAGATTAATGGTTAAAAAAGTCTTACCAAACTAAAGGCAAGGAATTGCCGCATCCCAGATTCGTGAGAAGGAGGAAAAAACAAAAGGAGTCTTAAGGAGAAGGGACATATACTCTCTGCTGTAGTGTGCTTTGGGCTAACATTGGAGAAACCGCTGTGGCTACCTCTGACTGTGGCTCGTGATCTGCAGGAACCTGCAAAACCTAGTGTTGACAAGGTTAATCCTCTCTATGGACTGAGGTGATCCCTCTAGCCCAATGAGTGGGTCTAGCAACTAAAGGGACAATCAACTAGACATCTTCCTATATTATGATTGAAAAATAGAACAAGAGAGAAGGCCTACCTTGCTCTGATGCTAATCCGATTTCCTTTGTTGAGATCCTCAAACTTCTTGTATCATGAACTCGTTCCTACTTCTTTCACTGGTTATGTACCTACACAAGTATCCAAGAGACAACAAAACATACCGAGACAAATAGTGAATCCAATAATAATCTATTTAGCTGATCAAGGAATGCCAAACAAATACATACAAGAACATATATATTAGGAAGATGAACTAACAGTTGTATTATTATTTAAATAATAAAGGCGAAGCTTGCAACCATAGCCCTGATGTTGAAAGGATGTCCTTGAGTGGTAATCCAAGTCCAAGCCAAGAAACTCTCCAACAATCCTCCAAGTCTAATGAATAACCTCTAAGCACAAGCTCAGCATAGGGGCACAAATGGACATAAATCAACCATTTGGGAATGGTAGAGGGAAAATTTATAGGCTGGGAGAGGGAGTTAGACCTCCTATAAAGATAGATTTAGGCCCACATCTTAAGTATGTAGCTCATAGGAATGAGACCAAGAGGTCAAATTAGGAGGATTCGACCTCATCTGTGCGAAACCAACTCCAGCTCGCCGCTCTGGAAGCTTCTAGATCACACAACTTCTCATCCTCTTTGGGAAAAATTCCTTTTTGAGAGCATCGCGGGTATGAGAGAGAACATAGTGATGCCATTGCTGGCTTAATAAGGTGCAACATGTGATCATCGCGGTTTTGAGCTTCATAAGGGCGATGATTCTCATTTTAGGGTTTCATGAGCTATTTCTTCAAGGAAAGCTCTAGATATTTTCTAGGCAAAGTTAAAGGAGGGATTTGAGTTGTACACATTGATGAGTATATTGTATAATGATCATGTTTTGGGAACTTCAGGGTATGTCACAAGGGAGTGTAGGAGGTGTGACAAAATACTGTGTAACAAATTCCCCCTAAAGCATGAAGGTAGAACGAGGAGTGATGGCTGAAATGCTTTACGAGCTTTTCGCAAGGACGAAGACACACACTGTCAAGAGATCCACAAATAAAGGATGCATATACATATACATATTTGAGATTAAGATATGAATCCACGACATGGACGTAGCCATCCAAATGATGAAGACTATATAAAAAGATCCATGGTATGGGCGCAACCATCCAGATAACAAGGATCAGTGTAAATATTAAGTCTCACGGTATGGTCACTGTTAGGGTCCTATAATTTTTATAATATTGCTTGATTATAGCTGATGATTATTATTTTTGGATATTGTAAATAATATTCCATATTGTAAATTATTTTCAAGAAAGGTAAAAACCTTAAGAAAAATAAAAAAATATGCTTGCAAGACGAAATGCAACATTAGAGGATAATTAAGCATGTTTAGATTAAATTAATCACATCATTTTAATGTGATTAAATAAAACTGTAATAAAGGCCTTGGTACTATAGTTTGATTTTATTATAAGGTTGAAAAATGACAAAAAGGGATTTTTTCACATGGGGTTAAACAATTGCAACTTTCCCGCATCCACGTCATTCATCTGTCTCATGATCAGTTGAAACTATGCTTTTTCCTATATGCCACATTGAATTCAAACATTGTTTCCAAACCAATGAAGACGAATTTTTAGAAACTGAAATAGGTTTTTTCTGCCAACATCCTCATGTACAAAAACCTCTCTCAGTTTTCTAACAGCTATTATGGTTTGGGATATACAGATGAAGCTTTGCAGACATATTTTCCCAAATTTTCCTGTTTAGTCATACTTTTGCAGAACATATTGTGGCCAATAAGAGATGACTCTTGAGAAAATGGAGGAGGTTTGTGTTCCTAATATGCCAAAGTACAATAAACTACTTCATATTTTACACAAATATTACAGAATGAGAGATACATTTACATCTTTACAACCTATTTTTTAGACTGTGCAAAGTCCTGTTTCAGCCACCGTTTTGCAGAGAATATTGGGAATAGCTGGAGTTGAATTTTTGGAATCTGAGAGAGGTTTATCTCAAAAAATTATTTATCTATAATAACCTCTCTCACGTTTTATAGGTCTGGCTTGGATTGAGATATAAAAAGGGATGACTGGACCCTATTTTGCAGGATTTCGGGAGGAAAATGTTCAAAGACAGTTAGCCACCTCATCAACTAAGAGTTGCAATCAAATTCGAATTTCTCTTCTTTGTCAACATAAATCCATAATGATAGTTCCAAGTAGATACATTAGTTTTGAATTTCCCACATTTCATTTCTATTTGTGTAAAACAATTTAGGATATTTGTAAAAAGATCTTGAGATTTTTATCAAGATATTTTAGTTTAGAATTTGTATAAATACTTCATAATTTGAAGTAATAGGGGTTGGGATTTGTAATGAGAAAGACTACCATTCATTGTAAAGTTGTTCACTGAGTTCAAGTGACCTTTTGTAGTAACACAAGACAAGTTGTTTCAAGATTCATGTGTCATATCTATTGGTGAAGTGCATCTACTGTTCTTTGTTTATTTTCTCTATCTATCATGCTTATGTATTCTCTATTTTGAATTAATCAACAAAAGCTGTGATAAATAGGATTCGTTAACTAGAGCACCCTATTTTGGCTATTCTTAATTCGACATGTTTTCCTCTGATATCAAGTTAAATAATTCTTAATTTCTCTTTAGCTTCAATTGAATCTATTTCCATTCTTCTACTTCATTTCATTTAAATATAAAAGATCTAATAGTATGCCTAGCTTGCCCTATTTCACTTAAGCTTGATACTTCTGCAAATTGATCACCCCAAGATCTTTTGACTCCATTGCCCAATGGCCTTCCCTTTGCTGTTCCAACTAAACCAATTCAAAAACCAAACTCTGAGCCCAATAACTAGCCTGAAATTCCCAATAAAAAAAGCTAAATCTCATAGAGAGATCCCTCTCTGAGTTTAGGAAGGCTAGATCCTAAACTTGAAAGTGGTTTTGATATTGCCTCTGTGGTTTTTTCTTCAGCCTTGAAATTATGGAACGCTAACATAGTGGAAAACATACTGGGGACGACATTTTATCTTTGTCAGAAAAGTGTATCAAGTTCCATATCTAATTGTTGATGGTGAAAAGTGATTAGGCACAAGAAGGCTAAATTATTCACCTAGCGACTCCAAGTTTCAAGAATACGAAGCTCAAGGCTTGCAGGCGAATCCCTTATCAAAGAATCCATAATTTTAAAGCATTTATGGTGACCCCATTACATTGTTGATTGTTTTAAATATGAGTTCAAGAATACAACACATGTATGCTCTTATGGATAGATCAAGAATTCCAGGTTTTCCAAATCCCATCATGCCCAACAGTGATTGGTTAACGTATCTTCCATTGTTTAAAGATAAAAAAGGAGATGATGATGATGTACATCTATTGAGGTTTCATATGCACATCCATAAGCTTAAAATCAAATTTCATGAATATTGTCTTATGAAAAATTTTATGGCAACTTTGGAGGAAAAGGCTAGCTCTTGGTATGAAAATTTGCCTGCTGTTAGTATATGTTTGTTAAAGCATTTTCATATTATTTTTTGTGAGAAATACAGAGGGGATTATCCATATTTGTTGCTGATTCAAAACTGCTATGATCATTTTGAAAGTTTTATTCAATATCTAGAAGATTACTATGATGATGATCAGTTCACAAATGATGAAATACTATAGGCTTTAGATAGAAATCCTTTTCAACATTATGAACAAAAAGTAGAAGTCTTGCTTGAATTGTCTTCCCCTCAGGAAGAAACCAAGGATGTATGTTGTCTATATGTTCATGAAGATTCCCCACAGGAAATAATTCTTGTAGCATTACTACAAACTAATCAGCCAAAGGTAAATGAAGAAATTCAACAGCCTAAACCTGATCAAGAAGAGGATAACAGTGAAAATCAGTAGGATATTTCAGATACCATGGATGAACACATTAACACTGTGGTTGTGTGAAATTCAGAAGATCAAATTAAAGAAAAAATTCCTTGTACTAATCAACAAGTAAAGGTAATTGAGCATATTGTTGAACATTCACTTGTTGATTTACAACAGTCTTGTGATCCGAAAGAAGAACCAGCAGAGCTTAATCCTCTTGATCCACAAGAACATTTTCAACAAGTAGTGTTTTCTTCAGTGATTAAAGACCAATCAGATTTACATGATGAAGATCTTATGTTGCATGTTTTCCATGATCCTTTGGTCAGTTTATTGCATTCATTGGTGAAGGGAGAATTTTCCAGATTCATCAATGCAACTATTGGATCCAGTGGAAAAGTTGAGTTGCCATTTTCTGAATTTATTTTTCCACCTAAAGAAGTAGAATGAAAACTTCAGTTAAGTATCCATTTTCTTGAATGGTTGCACTGGATGTTTGTTATCACTTGATATGGTAGTCATTTTATCAAATTAAAGTAGGTAGCAGAGTGAAAATAAGCTCAATACCTTGAGCATTTGTGTTTTTCAAAGCATTCTTTCCAATTTCAGTTTCAGATTGCAGTACGACTTTTAGTTCAGTGTATATTTCAGATTTCAGTGTGAAGAATGGTTTTGATTTCAGTTTGAGAGTTCAATAGCATAGATTTTATGGCAAAACAGGTTGTAGGTTTTGGGATCAGCCCAATGGATCAGGCTACTAGTCTACGGTGTTCTTGACACTTCACTAGGAAGTGCCATCCCTAGCTGGAGCCACTATTAGGGTCCTATAATTTTTATAGGATTGCTTGATTATAGTTGATGATTATTATATTTTGGATATTGTAAATAATATTCCATATTGTAAATTATTTCCAAAAAAGGTCAAAACCTTAAGAAAAATAAAAAATATGCTTGCAAGATGAAATGCAACATTAGAGGATAATTAAGTATGTTTAGATTAAATTAATCACATCATTTAAATGTGATTAAATAAAACTGTAATAAAGGCCTTGGTACTATAGTTTGATTTTATTATAAGGTTGAAAAATGAAAAAAATGGATTTTGTCACATGGGGTTAAACAATTGCAGCTTTCCCACATCCACGTCATTCATCTGTCTCATGATCAGTTGAAACTATGATTTTTCCTATACGCCACATTGACTTCAAACATTGTTTCCAAACCAATGAGGATGAATTTTCTGAAACTGAAAGAGGTTTTTCTGCCAGCATCCTCATGTACAAAAGCATCTCTCAATTTTCTAACATCTATTATGGTTTGGGATGTACAGATGAAGCTTTGCAGACATATTTTCTCGAAGTTTCTTGTTTAGTCATACTTTTGTAGAACATATTATGGCCAATAAGAGATGAATCTTGAGAACATGGAGGGGGTTTGTGTTCCTAATATGCCAAAGTACAATAACCTACTTCATATTTTACACAACTATTACATATTGAGAGATACATTTACATATTTACAACCTATTTTTCAGACTGTGCAAAGTCTTGTTTCAGTCATCGTTTTGTAGAGAATATTGGGAACAAAGGGAGATGAATTCTGGGAAACTGAGAGAGTTCTATCTCAAGACCATAATTAGCTACAATAACCTCTCTCACTTTTTACAAATCTATCTCGGAATGAGATATACAAAGGGATGCCTGGACCCTAGTTTGTAGGATTTTGGGAGGAAAATGTTCAAAGAGAGTTAGCCACCTCATCAACTAAGAGTTGCAATCAAATTCGAATTTCTCTTCTTTTTCAACATAAATACATAATGACAGTTCCAAGTAGATACATTAGTTTTGAATATCCTACATTTCATTTCTATTTGTGTAAAAGAGTTTAGGATATTTGTAAAAAGATCTTGAGATTTTTATCAAGATATTTTAGTGTATAATTTGTATAAATACTTCATAATTTGAAGTAATAGGGGTTGGGATTTGATATGAGAAAGACTACCATTCATCGTAAAGCTGTCCACTAAGTTCAAGTGACCTTTTCCAGTAATACAAGACAGGTTGTTTCAGGATTCATGTTTCATATCTATTGGTGAAGTGCATCTACTCTTCTTTGTTTATTTTCTCTGTCTATCATGCTTATGTATTCTCTATTCTGAATTAATCAACAAAAGTTGTGATAAATAGGATTCATTACCTAGAGCGCCCTATTTTGGCTGTTGTTAATTCTACATGTTTTCCTCTGATATCAAGTTAAAGAATTCTTAATTGCTCTTTAGCTTCAATTGAATCTATTTCCCTTCTTCTACTTCATTTCATTTAAATCTAAAAGATCCAATAGTATGCCTAGCTTGCCCTGTTTCACTTAAGCTTGATACTTCTACAAATTGATCACCCCAAGCTCTTCTAACTCCATTTCCCAATGGCCTTCCCTTTTCTATTCCAACCAAACCAATTCAAAAACCAAACTTTGAGCCCAATAACTAGCCTGAAATTCCTAGTAAAAAAAGCTAAATCTCACAGAGACATCCCTCTCTCAGTTTAGGAGGGCTAGATCCTAAACTTGAAAGCGGTTTTGATGTTGCCTCCATGGTTTTTTCTTCAGCCTTGAAATTACAGAACGCTAACATAGTGGTGAACATACTGGGGACAACATTTTATCTTCCTTAGAAAAGTGTATCAAGTTCCAGATCTGATTGTTGATGGTGAATAATGATCAGGCACAATAAGGCTGAATTATTCACCTAGTGACTCCATGTTTCAAGAATCCGGAGCTCAAAGTTTGCACTGCAACTCCCTTACCAAAGAATCCAGAATTGGAAAGCACTTATGCTGACCCCATTCCGTTGTTGATTGTTTTAAAAATGAGTTCAAGAATACAACGCAAGTATGCTCCTATGGACAGATAAAGAATTCCAGGTTTTCCAAATCCCATGCCCAATAGTGATTGGTTAACGTATCTTCAATTGTTTAAAGATAAAAAAGGAGATGATGCTACTGTACATTTATTGAGGTTTCATATGCACATCCATAAGCTTAAAAAAGAAATTCATGAAGATTTTCTTATGGAAATTTTTTATGGCAACTTTGGAGGAAAAGGCTAGATCTTGGTATGAAAATCTGCCTGCTACTAGTATATGTTCGTTAAAGAATTTTCATACTATTTTTTGTGAGAAATACAGAGGGGATTATCCATCTTTGTTGCTGATTCAAAACTGCTGTGATCATTTTGAAATTTTTATTCAATATCTAGAAGATTACTATAATTATGATCAGTTCACAAATGACGAAATACTAGAGGCTTGAGATGGAAATCCTTTTCAACATTATGAACAAAAAGTAGAATTCTTGTTTGAATTGTCTTCCCCTCAGGAAGAAACCGAGGATGTATGTTGTCTATATGTTCATGAAGATTACCCATAGGAAATAATTCATGCACACCACAAAAAACTGATCAGCCGGAGGTAAAGAAAGAAATTCAGCAGCTTGAACCTGATCAAGAAGAGGACAATAGTGAAACTCAGCAGGATATTTCAGATACCATGGATGAACACATTAACACTGTGGTTGTCTCAAATGCAGAATATCAAATTAAAGAAAAAATTCCTTGTACTAATCAACAAGTAAAGGTAATTGAGCATATTGTTGAACATTCATTTGTTGATTTACAACAGTCTTGTGATCTGAAAGAAGAACCAACAGAGCTTAATCCTCTTGATCCACAAGAACATTTTCAACAAGTAGTGTTTTCTTCAGTGATTAAAGACCAATCAGATTTACATGATGAAGATCTTATGTTGCATGTTTTCCATGATCCTTTGGTCATTTTATTGCATTCATTGGTGAAGGGAGAATTTTCCAGATTCATCAATGCAGCTATTAGATCCAGTGGAAAAGTTGAGTTGCCATTTTCTGAATTTATTTTTCCACCTAAAGAAGTAGAATGCAAACTTCAGTTAAGTATCCATTTTCTTGAATGGTTGCACTGGATGTTTGTTATCACTTGATATGGCAGTCATTTTATCAGATTAAAGTAGGTAGAAGAGTGAAAATAAGCTCAGTACCTTGAGCATTTGTGTTTTTCAAAGCATTCTTTCCAGTTTCAGTTTCAGATTGCAGTACGACTTTCAGTTCAATGTATATTTCAGATTTCAATGTGAAGAATGGTTTTGATTTCAGTTTGAGAGTTTTTCAGTAGCAGATATTTTATGGCAAAACAGGTTGCAGGTTTTGGGATCAACCCAATGGATCAGGCTACTAGTCTATGGTGTTCTTGACACTTCACTAGGAAGTGTCATCCCTAGCTGGAGCCATTGTTAGGGTCCTATAATTTTTATAGGATTTCTTGATTATAGATGATGATTATTATATTTTGGATATTGTAAATAATTTTCCATATTGTAAATTATTTTCGAAAAAGGTCAAAACCTTTAGAAAAATAAAAAAATATTCTTGCAAAACAAAATGCAACATTAGAAGATAATTATGTTTAGATTAAATTAATCACATCATTTAAATGTGATTAAATAAAACTGTAATAAAGGCCTTGGTACTATAGTTTGATTTTATTATAAGGTTTAAAAATGACAAAAATGGATTTTGTCACATGGTTTTAAACAGTTGCAGCTTTCTCGCATCCACGTCATTCATCTGTCTCATGATCAGTTGAAACTATGCTTTTTCCTATATGCCACATTGACTTCAAATATTGTTTCCAAACCAATGAGGATGAATTTTCAGAAACGGAAAGTGGTTTTGTCTGCGAACATCCTCATGTACAAAAACCTCCCTTAGTTTTCTAACAGCTATTATGGTTTGGGATATACAGATGAAGCTTTGCAGACATATTTTCCCAAATTTTCCTATTTAGTCATACGTTTGTAGAACATATTGTGGTCAGTAAGAGATGACTCTTGAGAAAATGGAGGAGGTTTGTGTTCCTAATATACCAATGGACAATAACCTACTTCACATTTTACACAAATATTACATAATGAGAGATACATTTACATATTTACAGCCTATTTTTCAAATTGTGCAAAGTCTTGTTTCAGTCACTTTTGTGCAGAGAATATTGGGAACAACTGGAGTTGAATTTTGGGAAATGAGAGAGGTTTATCTCAAGAACATATTTATCTACTCTCACTTTTTATAGAGCTATCTTGGATTGAGATATACAAAGGGATGACCCTATTTTGCAGGATTTTAGGAGGAAAATGTTCAGGACAGTTAGCCACCTCATCAACTAAGAGTTGCAATAAAATTCGAATTCTCTTCTTTGTCAACAGAAATCCATAATGATAGTTCCAAGTAGATACATTAGTTTTGAATTTACTACATTTCATTTCTATTTGTGTAAAATAATTTAGGATATTTGTAAAAAGATCTCGAGATTTTTATCAAGATATTTTAGTTTAGAGTTTGTATAAATACTTCATAATTTGAAGTAATAGGGATTGGGATTTGTAATGAGAAAGACTACCATTCATTGTAAAGTTGTTCACTGAGTTCAAGTGAGATTTTGCAGTAATACAAGACAAGTTGTTTCAGGATTCATGTGTCATATCTATTGGTGAAGTGCATCTACTGTTCTTTGTTTATTTTCTCTATTTACGATGCTTATGTATTCTTTATTCTGAATTAATCAACAAAAGTTGTGACAAATAGGATTTGTTACCTAGAGCGTCCTATTTTGGCTATTGTTAATTCTACATGTTTTCCTCTGATATCAAGTTAAAGAATTCTTAATTTCTCTTTAGCTTCAACTGAATCTATTTCCCTTCTTCTACTTCATTTCTTTTAAATCTAAAAGATCCAATAGTATGCCTAGCTTGCCCTATTTCACTTAAGCTTGATACTTTTGTAAATTGATCACCCCAAGTTCTTCTGACTCCATTGCCCAATGGCCTTCCCTTTGCTATTCCAACCAAACTGATTCAAAAACCAAACTCTGAGCCCAATAATTAGCCTAAAATTCCCTGTAAAAAAAGCTAAATCTCACAGAGAGATCCCTCTCTGAGTTTAGGAGGGCTAGATACTAAACTCGAAAGCGGTTTTGATGTTGCCTTCGTGGTTTTTTCTTCAACCTTAAAATTATGAAACGCTAACAGTCACAACCCTTCGTATAGTAGAAACATGTGTACCATCATGAATAACATAAAACTCCATGCAACTTGACCCATAACAGACATGACTCAGGGTTTTGCGGTCCATCCTAACCTGTTCAAGGCATGAATCCAAGCATGCGAATAAACGTGTTGAAGTCGAACATGCTAGAAAACCACCTGATTACCGGCTAATGATGTGGACCATTAACAGGTACGAGAGAAACCACCAATAATGACAATGGCCCTCAAGGTACAACAGTACAATCCATGAATGTGATAATGAAGTTGAGGCCGAACACTCGTGGAATCACCCGATCGAAAGCCAATAATGAAGACCTATCATCAGATGCAAAGAACTAACCATTAAGGCATGCCAGCTCTAAGGTACTGAAAAGGAGTTCCTAAGTCAAATTCCTAGATAGTGAGCTAAAGTTGACAGGAAGTGACCCGTCGAAGGAGGGCAATGATGAATCCCACATCATCGACACAAAACAAGGAATAAAGTGGAATGATATTCAAGAATTTTGCAATGACTCAAACAATGTATAGCTAAATAACTGCAGATTGGACTTCTCTTGAACATATTGGTGACACGACTCTGGAGTGTGGCAGCATGTGACTAGACACGGGACTAAAGGTCATAATGATAGTGTGGAAGAGTAAAATGAGAGGCAAGATGGATCACCCAAACCTAGGAGGACAAGTGACTAAGTGAGGATTTCCCAAACCCAACACGAGAGAAGAAGAGTGTCATGTTCAAGAGTGACATGCTCCCTATACAAAGGATGTCTCATCTTCATTTTCCCTCGCTATTTCTAACAAGTACCCCAGTTATTTTTATCACAAGATTGAAGGGGATAGCATATGCTTGTTATGTAAGTTAATTCTTCGAATGAATTCATCCTAGTAAGTTTTACAAGCCCTAGGAAGGAGAAGCTTGATCCCGTCATGGTGACGAGCCTTTCATCGTAAAATTTTAACGAGCCCGACATAAGAATAACTCGGTATCTTTTTCATGTTTAGAGAGTTTAAAAAAGAAACGAAAAATAAAAATCCATCATGTCCCTTTTTGTAATTTGTCCCTTGAACCCAAAAAGGTAGAAAACAATATCCGAGGGAAACTCTTGACCACGTCGACCAAAGTGTACCTTTTTCATAAACAGTCAGGCTCAGCCCAAAAAAGGGGTAAATATATACTAAGGTGATGTCAATTCATCTACTTTCACAAGTTCGAAATGACAAGTACTCAACAATATTTTCAATTTTCAAGAGTCAGAAAAGAGCTGAAAGATGACTCAAGGAGGGTTCCTTTTTTGTGTATTTAAGGAGTCCGAAAAAGAGATAAAATAAAACTCCTATATGGATGTTCTCAACAATTCCTGGTTTAACGGAAATGTCAATAGGCATCGTAGAAGTGATGTTTCCCATATTACCCTTTTTCTAAATTTCATGTACCCGAATATGTGTTTGAAACGAAGGCATAAAAGGATGAGAAACAGACGCTTCAGGACATGAAGGCATCTCATCGAGGCGAGGGAGACAGGAAGAATGATGATGTAGACCATTCCATGGAATTTCCCCTAGAGACATGACCTACATGATACTCTCGTCAGTGGGGAATGTCTCGTTCAAGGGATCTGGAGAATCCCATGAACCAAGCCAAGGGGATGGCACATAAGTGTCCAGGTTCATACTGAAGAGAGTATGACTTTCTGAAGTGGCCATCGAAGCTAAAACAATTTCTTGATAATTTATCTCCAAATGACTTAAAGGCTTAGCATCGCCAACAGAGTCAATTTGATATTCGGAAGGGATAATCCAAGGATCTGTGGAACCCGAGATCATATTGATTAAATGAACATTTGGAGGTGGGAGAGTAAAAGTACCCATTAAAGAAGAGTCTCTGAAGAGGCCTGCGCCCATGTTCTCATAACGAATCTTAGTATTTCCCACATAAGGAACGTTATTGTTGGAAAAACTAGACGAGAAGAAAGATAGTTTATCAACCGTGACTATTTTTCCTTCATGAGGAAAATGAAGTACGTGGAAAAAGAAGACACCACACAAAACATGGGGTGAGTCCAACTTCGCCCGAGAAGAAGGTTGTAGTTGAGATTGGCATCTACAACTTCTACTTCGAATTCAACAGTCTTTCCTTCTAATGTAATCGGCAAGCTCGTGAGAATATCGTATGGTCGCGAACCTCTACCATCAAAGGCTTCCAAGGTGTTCGAAGATTGGTTAAGAGGAGGAGAGCCAATGTCTTTCCAACACAAAACTGACATGATGTAGGTTGAGGCACCTTCATCAATAACCGTTTGATGAATTGTCTTTCCTTTAATAAGGACCTGGATCAGAAATGTGATCTGATGAGGAAGATGAGGTACATGATTCTCTAGTTTGAAAGTAATTAGACTCGAATCAAAAGGATAGATAGCACCTATAACAGACAACAATGACTTCTGCTGCATTGGACAGGATTGAAGAACCTCCAAGGTAGACATCGCCAAAGATGCCTGAGCTAAATCCTCAACAATATTGTAATGTTGCGCAGCTCTGGGATTCATATTGAAAGAGGACTTCCGAGGAACACCTTTAGAGGGTGGTTGGATGATAGACTCATTGCTAGGGCACTCAATATGGAGAGGACCAAAAGAGGACGAAGTAGAAGTAGAAGGAGCATCATGGGCTTCTTTCTCCGTGGTCTATTTAGATGTAGCTTGGTAGTCCTTGGTTCGAGTAGCGGTCGAGATAGGTTACGAACCTTGCATCATGAACACTTAGGAACCTGAGGAAGCAAAAGACTGAGGCTGGTCTACCAATTGGGTCTGCTGTGACGAAAAGGGTTATTTTAAGACAGTCAGATTCCCTTTTAGAAAGTGACTAACTTTAGATCATCGGGGACAATCTTTAGTGTAATGATCCTCCTCACGGATGAGGCAAGGATATTTCAGCTTTCTACGAGAAGCATCGTTAGTAGAAGATTTAGGAGGGTCCTGTTTTGGGGCATTGGATTTGGCATTACCTTTGCCTTTCTTTTTACCTTTAGAGGATTTATATGCTGTGGTAGACTTGACAGCATGAACCTCAGAGGTTTTACCAGGACTAGATGAATTCTTAGAGGGATTATTGGAACTAGTGTTCGAGATTGTTTTCTGCTTCGAAGAAGCTTTCGCAGGAGTCTAAGACACGGAAGAAATCACACCTTCAATAGGTGGTGTATCCAGAGACTTCGATGTTGTGAGATCCAATAATGGTCTCAGAGCATCAGGTAACATCTCATATAATGTTCTAGATTGCAAATAGACTAGGTCTAAATACTGAGCACAGGAAATATCTTGCTCTTCGATAACACATCCACCCATGGCTATGTCCTTAGAAATTTTGCTGACGAATGATTTTGTGAACCATTCTGTCAACAACTCATTAGCAATATCAAACTTGATGAGGCGACGCCAACATCTCCATTCATGGATATGATCAGAGATGTGGGTTGCGGTGTCTTGCTTTAGTGACATAAGAAAATGGGTGCCAGTTTCATAGTGAACTGGCAGCTAGAAATGAGTGAGAAAAGCCATAGCGAGAGAGTTGAAGTCACCATAGGTACCTTGAGGCAATTCGATGTACCACTTGGCAGAAACACATGTGAGAGTCCTTTGGAAAATTTGAAGACAGATAGAATCATTGATGTACGAATTGGAGGAGCACGAGAGGTGATATGTCATCACATGGGCTTGTGGATCCTCCTTTGCTTTTCCCTCAAATTTGGGGAAATCGCTCGAAATCTTCGATGGAACTGGAGGCCAGTACAACGAATGAAGAATGGGATCATTTCTGAGCCTTGAAACATTGGGAAACTCCAATGTAGCCAAGAAATGCAATTGCGTGTTAAATGGCATATAGGGCCTTTGAGGAGACCCAAACTGCAGAGTCCATTCTTGTTGGTGAGGATTTTGCCCCCATAGTGGCAGATTTTTTCCATATGGAATATGATGTTGCCCATAAGGAGGATTTTATCCTGGGTAGGTTTGATACTACCCTTCCATAGGCCGCTGATGAGAATTGTACGTGGCATACAGGTTATAAGGCTACTGAACCTGCTAACCCTGGACGTAAGGATTTTGCACCTATTGTTGTAGGGGTTGACCTTGACCTTGCAAAGGCTGAGCTTGCGAGGACAAAGGTTAGGAGGACTACTGAACAAACTGTGTATGTGGCTGCAAATGTTGCTGTGACTGTTGCAAAGGTTGCCCTTGCGATTGTAGTAGTTGTCCTTGCTACTGCAATGCTTGCCCTTGCTATTGCAAAGATTGCCCTTGCTGATGTGAAGGTTCCCCTTGATGCTGTGAAGGCTGTCCTTATTGCTGTAAGGATATCTGGACAGTTTCTGGGGTGATACTCTGAGGGCATTGATAGTTCTCGAATTGGATCTGGCCATATCTACCAGTGATAGTGGATTGGCCAAGATGAACATAAGGCCCAACTTGAGGAATGTAAGGCATATTTACCATAGCTTGTAAACCATATGGGACATAAGCCAGTTGGAATGGAACTTGAGCCATATCTGGCTGTTGGTATTGGATGTTACCTGACCCAGATGGATCAACAAGGTTAGGAATAGCACCGTAAAAGTGTTGACTCAGTCCAACCATGTGAGTTTGTAATCCACTCGGACTGGTTTCGCTAGACATCATGGGGATATCTAGATCTTTCCCCCCAGGCAGTGGCATAGTTTGTCCACTCGTTGGAGGGATAAAAGAACTTATTGAGGCTGTCGGTTGAACAGGAAGAGAAGTGACTGCAGTTTGCATAATCGCTCGAGAGATCGTGTTCTAAACGAATGGACTTGATGTAGACATAGCGTCGGAAGACCAAATGGGGTTTTGATACAGTGACGAGGCACTAGGAGTGCCTGAAACCAATTGAGCTAGAGAGGTATAACCATGCAGCAATATGGGCTCACTAAATTCAAGATAAGAGAGAGACAAAACTCTTCTCATAAAAGGGAAGCCTTATGGAGGGAACTCATATCCCTGCTCATCATCTACGTGAGGAGTGTGGGTGGCGGAAACTTCCGAATGACCCAAAGAGGAGATTTGGATATCGCCTTATGACTCCATAGATGGAAAGAACTGGCGACGAGGAACCGAAGATGTATGAGGAGATAACTCCAAAGGAACACCAGGCCGATCGTACAAACTATACGGACACTGTGGATATATCACAATAGGATCAAACAATGGGCTCAATGGATAAACAACTAGTCTTTGTGGATTTTCTGGATACTGCGGACTCTCGATTGTCCAGATAGGATTATCAGAGGAATCTGGATCAGATTCTCGTGGTGACCAGGAACCTAATGGAGGTGGGCGATAAGACAAATGTTGGATATTGAGAACAATTCCAAGTTCAACACCTTGATCCTCAAGCGACTGAGGAAGTTCCAGATGAACTCCTTAGTGGGACCCTTCAATATCATACAACGAAGGGGAACTATGAGATGGAATCAATGGTTCAACCGCGATGGCTTCCCCTCAACAACAAAAAAGGAAAGGAAACAATTGATAAGGCTTTAACAGTCTTGAAATTAATAGGGAATTACTCAATTTGGTCTAAGAAGTAACTTCTTGGGATGACATTCTTACCATGGGAAATTGTATTTTAGAAACAAAAGCACTGCCTTCTCATCTTTTAAGAGTTGAGAAAAGGGCGAAAAGGTGACTCTAGCCACTTTCAATAGTTTTGCGAGCATGAAAGGACAAGTTTCTCAATGATCTCTTCAAATTTAAAGAGTCAGAAAAGATCAAATGACTACTCAGGTGAATCTAGGTAAAAGGAGTACCAAGTAACCGTGAACTGCAATATACACCTCAGCCAATAAATTTACCAAGGACTTGATGTATGTGCAGGAAATCTACCCGAGTGTTGTGTTCAGTGTATCGTGTTTACAGGGCGGCATACTCGGCTTCCTATGGATAAAGGGTTGCAACCTAGAGGGGTATCCCTTTATATACGTGATGGTACGGGGAGCACAAGTTCATGCTAGTGCTGTCTAATGCCGAAGCTAACGACAATTGCTAAGTTTTAAAGACGTTGGAACACGTCTCTAACCTAGACCACTAGATATGATTGTTAATGTTTCAAATTCTCCTTAGGTTAATTGATATATTTTAAAGTTAATCTTGTAATTATGTCTCAATTTCAAGGCCTTAATGATGTTTCTTCTTCCTAAAATGCAAACGAGATGATGAAATGAAATATTTCAATTTGATGAAGGCTAGCTATGTAGGGAAGAAAATCACTCAAATCATGCATCAAACCAAATGCAATATGCATCTATGACCATCTTCAAATGCTAAATGAAAAATATGAAATCTAATCTTTCACATGATAAGAAAATGCAACGCCAAAACAAATCTTAAAGCAAAATTTCCTTAAGATGTAATGATGATTTTTCTCTTTTTCAAAATGCAACAAATGTAATCTAGTGCAAAGGGAAAGAGAATGCAAGAAAACCAAGAAGTATGAAAATCACTTTCACATCAATGATTTGAATGCAATGCAAAATGTTCCGAAAACTAGGAAAAGAATAGCACTTTCACTTTCAGTTCGAAACATAAAAACTTCAAAGCAAACACTTTCTTTTGATCCCAATGAGATGATCGAATTGTAATCTATCATTCGTCAAATGAAGCTTAAGAAACTTTCACTATATCCTCTAATAAAAACAACTTAAGTCAGAAGAACCAAAAGTAATCTGCAAGCACGTTTGAACACACAAAGATTTTTTAACGTAGGCAATCAATCTTTGATCTGAAGACCAACGAGTATACTAAGGTTGACCTAGGAGATCTAAAACCCTAAAAGGCTAATCAAAATTCAAGAACACTCAAGCCAAGTCAAAAAGCAATTGCAAGCAGACACTGAGAGAGTCAATGAGAAACACACTGGTAAATTATAAGGAGAAGACAACTGAAACCAAAACTCAAAGAGGAAACCCTAAATTTCTAATTTTTCCGCAATCATCGCACCTGCCAGTAGTAAAGTAGCTATCATTGCTACTTTAACTAAAAAACCCATGATATCATCGCGACTGTCGAGATCATATCTGCGATGGTCGAGGAAAAAGAAAAGAAATCTGAAATTTTCAAAAATAACTCAAGTTAGCAATCTTCAAACATCTACTAGGCAATGACACTAATGCAAGCAAGTAGTGGAGTCTAAAAATCAATGGTTGACCAAACTCGTCAAAATACAAGGTGAAGGAAAGGAAGGAAAGGGTCATAGGCTCCCTAGTGGAGTCACCATTTTGTTGACAATGTTAATCCTCTTTGCGGACATAGATGATCCCTCTAGCCCAATGAGTGGGTCTAGCAACTGAAGCGGAAATAAACTCGACATATTCCTAGATTATGATTGAAAAATAGAACAAGAGAGAAGGCCTACCTTGCTCTGATGCTAATCTGATTTCCCTTGTTGAGATCCTCGAACTTCTTGTGTCACAGACTCATTCCTACTTCTTTCAGTGCTTATGTACTTGCACAAGTATCCAAGAGACAACAAAGCATACCAAGACTAATAGCGAATCCAATAATAATCTATTTAGTTGATAAATGAATGCCAAACAAATACAGACATGAACATATATATTGGGAAGATGAACTAGCAGTTGTATTGTTACCGGGAATAGTGTCTATGCAGAACTACTAATCCCACTAAGGCTGGTAGCTACCTTAGAAACAAACAAACTAAAACTACTTTCGTTTTCCTTTATGAAAGATAGATGAGAGAAGAATAAAGGAGACCAACCTCTGTCTTGCGCTTGGTTCCTTGCTCAATTCCTCTCTCTTCTGATAGTGCTTTGCTACTTGTTTTCGTACCCAGCTTCACAGAATACTTGTAGAATCAAAGCAGCATAACACTATACAAGAACATGGATCTATTATCATAAGCAATATAGGATCAGATGTATATTAACCACACAAATGCATAAAACATCAATCACACAAGTGTATGGAGAAAAACTTGAATAGTTTTATTGATAATCAAGAAAGAGCCAAGAGAATTACAACCAATTGTTCTGACCCAGCATCATCCTCTCAGCAAGTAATCCCTTCTTCACCTCATGAAAAGCTTAGATCACCCAACACTATGATGTTGTCTCAAGAAACCAACAACAATTCCTTACAAGATGCAAAATTCCAGCCTCTGGATCTCTGGGATGAGGGATCCATATATAGATGTCTGTAAGGGAGGTGAGTCAGCTTGAGATTTGATTAGTGTCTTCCCTCTGATAGTTCTTGATTCCACTTGGAGATTGATGATCTCTTACTCATCCCTGTTCGAATTTAGAGAGGCAAGTGTCACAGGAGAAGTGTCTGGAAGATTCCATGCTTCTCCACCTTGCGAATTGACCCTACCATTTGTCCCTTCTCGCCCATTGCACCCCATAGAAGGGCTTTTAGAAATGCAACACACCTACTGTGTCTATTCAGGTGGGATGCAACGCACTTTGCCTATGGAGCAGGTGAAATGGTCTATCTTTGACCAGTTCTGAGTAGTTTTTCATGGAGAACTTCTGGGAGACGCTGTAATCAGTTGACCTTGTTCCTTTAGGGGTTGGAACAACACCTATAAGGACTTAGGAGCCCTTGGTTTATGGACATTTATGCTTGGGGTTGCAGTGCCCAAAAATGTCTATAACAGTTTCCCCCTAAAGCATGAGGTCGTTAATCTTTTGATGTCGGGTGAAATGCTTTATCATGAGGATCCGAAGTTCTTTCAAGCTGGAAGGAGACCTGTAATAAGATACAATACAATACATTATCTTCATTTTATTTTCATGATCTAGCTGAGGCGGGCATTCCCATGCTCAGCTTTATAAATTCATTTTCATGTACATAGGACAGACAATTGTCTGAGTGTAGACTGATGATTCTGGTAGAGCCATCATCCCTTAGATTGGATGATTATCTGTGCAGCAATGATGTACATTTGATGTCTTTATTTTCCTGAATATATATTGCAGCCCGGATGGATGAAACTAGATTCGGGGTCTTCAATCTCGTTCGATCTTCACTCAAAGTACAAGTCGATCCATGTGAGAGATGTTCTGGAGTCGAACATGGAAAGACATCGCTTGATTACCAACCAATGATGTAAGTTGTTAACAGGCGTGAGAGGAATCATCGATAATGATAATGATCCTCAAGGTACTGCAGTACAATTCACGTGGTGTGAATAAGGGACTTGGCATCGAACACCATGTAAAATATTTCGGTCGAAGGCCATTGATGTAAACCTGTCGCCGGAAGTGAGAAACTTGCCATTGAGGCATGCAAGCTTCAAAGTATTGAAAGGGTTGTTCCTAGATCGACTTCTTGGATAATGAGCTGATGTCGACAAGAAGCGATCTATCATAGGAGGGCCTTAATGAGTCCCACATCAATGACACGGAACGGAGCAAATGATTTTAATGGAGGTGAAAACGATCTGGTGATATATGGTTCAGGGTGACGGTCATGAAAGAATGGAGCTAAAATGTATTGTAGTGGGTGAGACACAGGTGAATTCTCTGAGCGACTTCTCTTGAACATATCGGTGACACTGACATGATGGATTGGTAGCATTAACCCCAAATGTGGATGGTGTGATGGAGCCATGGTGATATGACCAGTGAATGGAACAACCCAACCCGACTAGGATGCGGAGTGAAAGTGTCATGTTCAAGAGCGACTTGCTACCAACAAAGTTTCTTCAAGTTTTCTTACCAATTTTTCCCAGTCATTGCTGACCAGTACCTCTTTATTTTTGTCAAGCTTGAGGAGGATAACATATGCTTGTTCTATAATTTTCCCTTCGGGAAAACCCATCACTATGTTTTAACGAGCCTAGCGATAGTGAAACTCGTTCTTGTTTGTTATGGACAAGTTTGTCGCTATTAGGTTTTAACGAGTTTAACGACAAAGATAACTCGGTCCTTTTCATTTTTAGAGAGTCTGAAAAGGAACATAAAGGAAACTCCAAAAATCCTTTTTCGTCATCTAATCCCTTAAGTCCGAAAAAGTATAAAATAATACAGAAGGGATGAATTTTCGGTATTTTTAACGAGCCGAACAAGACAAGCGTTCAATCTTTTTGTGTAATAATCCCTCAGGTCCAAAAAGATTAAAATCTAAAGGAGGGATAGCACTTCCGGTCGCTTTAACGAGTTGGAGAGGCCAATAGCTCGGCAATATTTTCATATTTTACGAGTCAATTGAAAAGAGCTTAAAGGAGACTCGTTTTTTGAGGAACGAGTGATAGATTTGGGTAGCAGTTGATTCCAGGTAAGGTTTGGATTTTTCCAATCACGACAGTGTCACAAGGATGGCTAACAAGATCACTCTTCGCAGCTGTTCCTCAAAAAGGGGTAAACAATCAATTGGAGGTGAATGATCGGCCAATACAGAGTGGAGGTGATGATGAGAACATGACCAAGGCTTTAAAGGTTGAAGTACTACATTCACGATAGTTATTTACTGGAAATTGGTTCATTTTTTATTTTAAAATGAGCTTAAACACTGGGGGAAACACTTGCTCATTGCTTATGTTTATTTTTTAACGAGCATGAAGTCCACGTTAAAACTGCTCGATATAATGGTCATTTCTTGACTTTACCATTAATGACTTTGTTCCTTCAAAGGTTGCGCTGCATGCTCAATTGCTTCATCAAACTAGTTAGAAATGAATAATACATGTTTGGAAAATGAGTTAAGACAGTAATGTTTTACTTGAATTACGTAAAAAGTAATTTAAAAGTATTTTTACCCCTCATTTTACCATTTCATTTGAACTTTGGCTTGTTGGAGCTTTGGAGGTGCTTTCCCCCTTTGATTTTTACCAGCTGATTCCGGGAGATTTTGTGGACGATTTTTGGCACCGTCTGGACCAGGTATGAGCTAAACCTGAGCTCTTTCATTTCATCCTTTCCATTTTCATTCTGAGCCTGATTTCTGGTTTTTCTGAGCCCCTGGGGTTTGAAAAACTCACCCTGGTTCCATCGCACCCTTTCTATATTGAAAGGTGCGTTGCATGTTCGTCTATCCACTGGACAGTTAGCATGCAACGCACCCAGAACATTGCTGGAGGTGCGATGGGCAGAAGGAGGGAAATTTGTGCACAGTTTTCAATGGAATTTTTTGCCTGTTTCTTACCAAATTAGGATCTAACTCCTCTCTTGTTTGTTTTCAGAGATTTATTGGAGCAAAATGACTATTACATGGCGGGAACATGAGCATGAAGAAGAGGACATGCTTGCTTTACATGATCCGGTTACAGTAAACGCACTGCGGAACTGTGGCCTGCTGAAGTTTTTCTACATCTCTAGCATGAGGCAACAAATCAACTTACTGCAGTATTTGCTCGATGCTTGGGATCCAACCAGCCAAGTGTTCCAGATTAGGGTCAAATCCATCCCCTTGACTGTTGTGGACATCTATTTTTTTGACCGGCTTATTGAGGCGGGGTGCCCTTGTCTCTTTATCAGGTTCGGCCCGTGGAGGCGAATCTGTGAGAGATTATGTTCGTAGGTATTGCAGAGAGGGATCTCAGCTGAGTAAAGACGGAAATATCATCATCCGAGATGTCACTGACAGGTCTTTGAGGACCATTCTGTTCACTTTTGGTAGGATGGCTGGTGGTGCGTCTCTCCATGTGGCCAACCGGTCTTATATGCAGTACGCCTTAGAATGTCTCGAACCGGAGGTGTTCAACTGGTGTGATGCAGTACTCCTTGTGATGAAAGAACAGTTGACCAAGGTGAAAAACGGGAGATTGAAGAACTTTGGATATGGTTCTATTTTGACCGCCTTTGCCTTGGAAAGATCCCACTGATGCAGCCGCAGTATATTTCACTTGGTTTACGTCCATCGACTGAACCACGGATGCAGAGATGGGTTGACCATATGTCCAAACATGTTGGTCAGTCTTAGATTTCCTTTTCTGATACCTTCTTCGGGTGGTTCAATCGTCAGGAGATGGTTTTTTCCGAGTATCCATATGCTGGTATGGACTTCCGGGATGACCCGGATTTGGTACTGTCGGTTGGCGAGCAGTGGGGTGCCATTGGTAAATTCTTTGACCATTTTTCTGTTTATTGTTTCTCTTTATAATGTCCTTGTGCTTTATTCTATCAAGACTAATCAGAACTCATGTGCTCATGCAGATATTGGTCCCGTCCGACCAGTAGTACACCTGAGAGTGTCGGCCGCCGCTCCAGCAGGAGAGGCTGTGGGAAGGGCTATCCTTCGTGACCTTGATGTGGCCGAGACTCTTTCAGCATTACAGGATCAGGTCGAGGGCCTCACTCTCGGTATTCCAGATGTGAGGACTGATGAGCTGCCTTTGAGGTTGCAGCGACATACCACTGGCATGCCAAGTCGATGGACTAGGCTTTTACGCATGATTGCACAGGCGGTGACT
The DNA here is from genome assembly GCA_031772625.1 of Pinus tabuliformis. Taxonomy (NCBI): domain Eukaryota; kingdom Viridiplantae; phylum Streptophyta; class Pinopsida; order Pinales; family Pinaceae; genus Pinus; species Pinus tabuliformis. The sequence continues at coordinate 99,882,735 of CM062818.1, read as the reverse complement.
TGTTATCACCAACATCATTAGACTAGGGTGCCCCCTAGCGTTTTGAGTTTTGGGTCATTTGACCAATTTTGTCTTGGTTACAGAACATTATGTGTAAACCATAAATAGTTATGTATATATTTTTGATTTTCGGATTTTTATTTTGGTTAAGTTACATAATCCGAATGCAAATATTGATGAAATGCTTCTTTTCATAAATGTCGCAAATGTCTATCCAACACATAATTTGCTAATGAGTCAGTTAATGTGTTTAAGCTTCTGGAAATATGCTGATATTGAATAAAATCAAATTGCCTTTCCAAAATCTTGACCCTTAGGAACATGCGATAGATAGCTGGATTTCGGATGGAGTAGATACCATTGAGTTGTAGTATGACGAGCTGTGAGTCTAGCTTGACGACAAGTCGGCGTATGCCATGTGTGATGGCATCAGAGAGAATTTCTATCAACGCGCTATATTCAGCGATGTTATTCTTTGATCGACCAATACATACCCCTCTGAAACTTACTAACTCGCTGCTTGGATCAAAAATGGCCCAGGCCACAGAAGATAGGTTCTGTGAACTACGACTTGTTCCGTCAGCATAATAGGTTCGACATCTGCGACAAATGTAAAAAGTGGATTTACTTGACCAAAACGATTACCCTTAGCGAAAACAAAAATGTAACAAAAGCATATAGGTTACCATACTGATTATGCATAGTAACGCTTAAGGTACAACCTGTTATGGGGTTGCGCCAGTGGAACTCCGTTGTAATCCATTAACTCGTAGGCTCCTTTTGCTAATACACGTTTAACAATATAGGGGCCCATCCATAAAGACTTGAATTTACCTGCTCCCAATTTATCGGATTCTTGGTCGTAAAGTAAGACCAGGTCACCTTCTGAGAAGACACGGGGTTCGACATTCTTGTCGAACTATGCCTTGACTCGTTTCTTATGGGCTTCGTTAGCCAAAGCGGCGTCATGACGGGTTTCATCCAATTGGATTAGTTCCAAGAAACGAGACTCCTCTTCTGAAGTTCCGGGGAGAAGGTCGATTGCGAGTTTGAGGGATGAGATTTCACACTGAACTGGTAAGATTGCTTCTAGGCCATAAACCAGTTGGAAGGGTGTAAACCCGGTTGCATTCCTTACCGATGTCCGGTAGGCCCACAAGGCTGAGTACAGGATCAGGTGCCAACTCCTTTTGTTGACTCCAATCATCCATTGCAGCATGCGCTTCAGGACTTTTTTGATTGCTTCAACTTGTCTGTTGGCTTGCGGGTAGTATGGAGTAGAGCTGTCGTGAGACAACCCTAATTTGGCGGCTAATTCGGCCATCATGTGATTGTGAAAATGCGATCCATGATCTGTGACTATAGCTTGTGGAACGCCGAAACTGGCGACTACATGATTAAAAAAGAAAAGGGCAGCTGTTTCACCAGTGTTATCTAATGTAGGCATCGCCTTGGCCCATTTGGTAAAATAGTCCACTGCGACTATGATATACCCATGCCCCCCGGTCGAGGTGGGGTTACACGTCATGAAATCGATGCCCCATTTGGCGAATGGCCCAACAACAACTATTGGTTGTAGAGGTGCGGGTGGTCTTCTGGTTTTGCTATAAAAAATTTGACAGGCATGGCAACTTCTGACTGCGGTTATGCAATATTTGAACATTGTTGGCCAGAAGTATCCTACTCATAAAATTTTTTGCACTGTAGCGTAACCGGATTGATGCCCCCCACACGTGCCTGAATGGCAATCATTCAGGACTTTTTCGGCTTCCTCATGGGTGAGGCACCTCCTTAGAACTATATCGACACCACGACGGTAAAGCGTGTCACCGATGATCATGTAGTCTTTTGATTGGTATCGAATACGTTTTTGTTCGGAGCGGGAGGTATTAGGCCTATATTTTTGGGTTTGGAGATAGATGATTATATCTCCATACCACGGATTGCTTGAAGATATCAGAAACAAAGATTCATCCACGATTTTTTCTTCGGATGTTTCATCGTTGGATGACGATGGGAGATCGCATAATAATTCTGCAAAAACCAAGGCTTTCTTTGACTTGGATTTTACAAATTCCATATAAAACTCTTGTAGAATTGCTATCCATTTTGAATATTTGCTCCCCAGCAACTGTCGCGACAATATATAAGTCATGGGGTTGCAATCTGACAGAATGGTAGTTTTTCGAAAGAGGACATAGTGTCGAAATCTTTGTATCGCTTGAACAACTGCGAGCGCTAGCTTTTCAACATAAGAATATTTGCTTTGTGCATCATTTAAGTTCCTACTTAAATAATATATAGGATGTTCAATTCCATTGTCTTCTTGAACTAAAACCATTGCGATGGTTGTATCCGCTGCAGCCAGATACAAGTTAAAGTCTTTTTGATAATCAGGAGTGTACATTAATGATGCTTTCATTAGGGATTCCTTTAAAGCATCAAAGGAAGCTTGCGCGACCTAATCCCAAACGAAGGGCACTTCCTTTTTCAATAGACGTGTGTAACCTTTAGCAAGTTCTGCATAATTTGGAATGAACCTCCTCAGAAATTTTGCTTTCCCTTGGAGTTTCTGAATCTGAAGAAAATTCGAAGGTGGAGGAAAATTTATGATTGCCTGAACCTTGCATGGGTCGAGACGAATCCCATCCTTTGAGACTACAAAGCCAAGTAAGCAACCAGAACTGACATAGAACACACATTTGTGTGGATTGAGTTGTATCTTGTAGTGTCGGCAATGTAGAAATATCGCTCTTAAATGTTGCGGATGATCAGTTCGCTTTCACGAATGAGCCAGAAGGTCGTCGAGATATGGTTGAACGATGTTTTTGATGTCATGGAAGGCATAATTCATTGCCCTCTGAAACGTTGCCCCTATGTTCTTTAAACCAAAGGGTAATTTTCGGTATGCGAATGTGCCCCACGGACAAATGAATGCAGTCTTTGACTGGTTCTGTGGGCGGATATTTATTTGATTATACCCAGAGAATCCATCCATGAATGAAAAGATTTCGCATCTGGCGCATTCATCAATTATCTGGTCAATAAAGGGTGTAGGGTAGTTGTCTTTTGGACAAGCTTGATTTACATCCCTATAATCGACGCACACTCTAATCGTTCCTTGTTTTTTCATAACAGGAACAATGTTCGATACCCAATTGGTTAGAGGAACCGGGTAAATGAAACCAGCATGGAGAAGCTTTTCAACTTCTGCCTTGATGGCAGCGGCTTTCTTGGGGTGCACCTGCCGTAGCCGTTGTTGTACTGGTTTGACATTTGGATACATCTTAATTTCGTGTTCAACTATACTCGAGTCAATGCCTGGCATTTCATCATATGACCAAGCAAAGACATCTCTGAATTCGCGAAAAAGAGCGTTATATATTTCCAGTTCTAAAGGGGAACAACATTTGCCAACATAAATATTCTCTACAACATCTGTTTTGGTCAAGATATTTATGGTGATAGTCTCCTCAATGTTGGACAAGTTTCGCTCGGAATCCACCGTGTTTATAGTATTTGATAGGAAATCAAAAACTGACGGATGATGAAAGTCATCAGGAGTATCTTCTTTACAAGTCGGAAGATGGGAACGATGGTGGTAATCTTCCCATGGTGCCCCTTCAATTACCATTGATTGAACAATTCCTTTGTCGGTGTAATGTACTTGCGACCAAGGATCTGAAGCGGTGCCATATTCCTTAGACCTATCTATCCAAACGCTTGATGAGCATTGATTTGGGTTTGCCTCCCATGCTAGAAACATTGATTGCTCCATGATCCATGATCCATGTTAATATCGTTTTCTGAGATCTTATTAATAGAATAAAGGGGAAGCTTACAACCATAGCCTTGATGTTGAAAGGCTCTCCTTGAGTGGTAATCCAAGTCCAAGCCGAGAAAATCTCCAACACTCCTTCTCCAAGTCTAATGAATAACCTCTAAGCACAAGCTCAGTATAGGGGCATAAATGGACATAGATCAACCATTTTGGAATGGTAGAGGGAAAATTTTATAGGCTGGGAGAGGGACTTAGACCTCCTCCAAAGATAGGATTAGGCCCACATCTTAAGGAGGTATCTCATAGGGATGATACCAAGAGGTCAAATTAGGAGGATTCGACCTCATCTATGCAAAACCACCTCCAGCTTGCCGCTCTAGAAGCTTCTAGATCACGAAACTTCTCATCCTCTTTGGGAAAACATCCTTTTTGAGACCATTGTGGGTATGAGAGAGAACAGAGCGATGCCATCGCTGGCTTAATAAGGTGCAACAGGCGATCATCGTGGTTTTTAGCATCATAAGGGTTTTGATTCTCATTTTTGGGTTTCATGAGCTATTTCTTCAGGGAAAGCTCTAGATATTTTAAAGGAAGGATCTGAGCTGTACAGATTGATGAGTATATTGTATAATGATCATGTTTCGGTCACTTCAGGGTATGTCATAGGGAAGTGCAAGAGGTGTGACAAAATACTGTGTAGCACCTAGACCGACCATCGAAACCCCATAGCGCCATCACTAACGCCTCGAAAATCTACTATGTTTTCTCTTATTTAGATATATTTCATCTATTTTTGTAGCGTAAAAATTCTATGTAAATAAATATATATATATATATATATATATATATATATATATATATATATATATATTTATTTTCAACAAAGTACTATGTTTTCTGTTACATTCATTTTACTTTTGGATAATTGTAGTTTATTTTTGTAGCAACATTTTTAGATTTATTCCTTTTTAGTAAAATATATTAATTGGTTTTGTTAGTAGTTAATCTTTTTTCAAGTTACGTTTTTGATGTTTTAATTAGCATTGTTGTAACTTAATTTTGTTGGCTTTATTTTCCTGTTTAAAATATGAATTGATATACACTTTTAACTAAATAATTTGTACAATTTTTCATGTAATTAATTGTGATTACTATAAATAATTGTAATTAGTTCTCTCACTTAAATATAAGGAAATGCATAAAGCTCAAAATACAAATATATTTTGGTGAGCTTTTTATAAGTGATACGACCCTCGATTGATATTAAAGTAATCCATACAAGAAAATTATGGGAGCCCGTCAATACTCATAATACTTTATAATTGGAAAATGTCCTAATCATTAACTAACCATAGTAAGAAATAATTCATCCAAATTCAATTAAACTAAATCTTTTATTAAACTAAAAAACTGTAAGTTTTATTACACATAACAATTATATAAATAATTAAAAGAATTTTCTAATCATAAATGTGTCAACATCCTCATTTACCAAGAAACTCAACATTCTTCCTTATGAAAAACCCCGAAGGCATTTAATCTTTGCAAATTAATAAACTTGAACTTATGAATTTTAAAAATTTGTACTGGATTTTGAACAAATTTGACTTGCAAAATTGCTCAGAAAAGAGTTGTTTGTTTATTAGTTAGACCATGCTTTATTTATGTTTTCCTCAACACTTATGTAGGAGTAAAATTGTAAGTGCGTTGACTTACTTGTGGTTACTACCCACTAAAAGTTATGTAAGTCTATGTGCCTTAACAAAAAATTAATTTATTCTATTCACATCTCAATTGTAAAATTTTGAATGTGTTGACTTACCAGTGGTCACTACCCACTAATATTTATGTAAGTCTATGTGCCTTAACAAACAATTAATTTATTCCATTCACATCTCAATTTATTAGTTTCTTCCAAAGCAAGACTATAGGATTTCATTTTCTATTAACCACTATTAATTTAGTTAGCATAGACCAATATAGATTATAATGTTTTATGCAATATTTTCCATAACATAATTTTTAACTTGAGTAACAGGGACTAAGCTGCCCTATAACACTTGTTTAAACAATAGATTCATTATATATGTTAATTAGTAAGAATACACACACATGTGACAACTAAACTAGGTTTACAAACCAAATGAAAACAAAATATATAGGAGATTCAAAACATGTTTTTCAGGATTTTCTTTTTCAAAATTTAATTTAATTTATAATATTAATTATTATAATATTTAAATATGATATTTTGATATGTGGATACAATATTATTTTATCATAATTTTATTTATATATAATAACAATTAAATTAAATTAAATTAATATTTATATTTATGAAATAAATTTATTGTGCTAATAGGATCCTCATAGTTTAATATTGAGAAGATGTTGATGTTGAATAATTAGATTGAAAATTTAATTAATAAAAGAAAAAAAGCCTAATACTTCCATATATATAACTAATGCTATGCATATCACATTAAAAAAAATAAATTATTATTATTATTTTAAATATGTCAAAGAAAAACGCGAGTGCATAAATATATAATGAGATATATTATCAAGGTATCTCTCTCTCTCTCTCTCTCTCTCTCTCTCTCTCTCTCTCTCTCTCTCTATATATATATATATATATATATATATATATATATATATAATTTTCTTTATATAACTTTCCAAAAACCCTATGGTCAGACTTACGTCATCTGCTGTGGAACCCCTGATTTGTGCACCTGAGCACATCAAGTACTGCGACCTACTTTGGTGAAGTCAGGATGGGTGGTTATAATGCCCAATCCAACCTCTAACTCACCTCCTCCCTCGGATATACAGGCCTTCAAACAACTAGCATAAAATGGCCCAAGATATCAGAAGGCCAAGCCTTATAGATTTGTCAAAAAACTGGATGAAATCCTGAAGGTTTAGGTATTGTGACCCCTCAAGCCAGATTGAGGGCTCTAAAATTGGCAGAAAGAGGATTAGTGGGCCAATTTATGGGGCTATGACATCCCCACAGATTTGTTAGACATTGGGTTGAGAAAAATTGGAAACCCTTTGTCAAAGGATAGATCTCCTCCTCCTTTCGTGGAAAAGGTTTTTTTACATTCTACCTTGAAAACAAAGAAGACAAGGATCTGATTTTTTGTAGTGAGCCATATTTCATGGGATCCCAAGGACTACGTCTATATTGCTAGAGCCTTGAATTAAATCTTGATTGCAATGTTCCATCTACAGTTCCAATATGGGTTAAACTGCCCTTCTTTCCTCTTCTTTGATGGAATGATGCAACTATATGAACCATCAACAATGCCCTTGGGAAACATATTGATTGTGTTGAGCTTCAATGGGAAACATATCTTGAGGAAGTTGATATAGATAAGGGTTTTCCTACAACCATCAATCTCAATCTTGATAGTTGGTCCCATATCCATGAAGTGGATTATGACCAAATCCCCTTCAAATGTAAGTTTTTCCATGAATATGGCCATTTTGCCAAAGACCGCCCAAAAACACAAGAGGAGCAGTCCAAGCAAGGTGGAATAAGAGAAAAATGGGAAAAAGCAAAATGAAGAAAAGGACTAGTCAGATCCCAGCCTACCATGAATGTGTAACAAGACACAACAAGAGCCAATGAGAAAGGTACCTCTTCACCAAAGAAATTTGGATAAAGTAGTGGTAAAGTAACAAGCAAAATAAGCTAGGGAGGTGAAAGCACAAATCGATTTGAAGCTCTTAACTTAGAAGAAGAATAAGAAGGGGAAATCCCCAATACCCCTTCTTCTCCAAAACACATGTTGCACCAAAAGGTTGAAGATCAAAACCCAAGTGATGTCGCTATGTACTCGGACGAGGAGAAATATTTACACCAGAACCCTCTATTTGAGACTGAAGAGGAACTTATTTCACCTCAAATCACTAAAGTAAGCTTAGCACTTGTCAGGTTAGCAGAATATAAATCAAAGGATGAGAAAGGAAATGAGAAAGATCAGAAAAAATGAAAGGTTGGGAGAAAAAATATGGAGGTTCACAAAAAGAAAAAAGAAAAAAAGAGAAGCAAATGGGCTACCAGTATACCGTGGATCCCAAAATCATAGAAGTTAGAAGTAATAGAGAAGGGAAGAGCTCTGCCCCACTCTAAGGGGCCCCAAAAACTTGAAGTAAATGATGAAAATCTTCTCTTGGAATTGCAGGGTTTAGGGTTGGAAAAAGAGTAGAAGAAGTTAAAGCTATTCTAAAAAAGGAAAAACCCCAAATCTCCCTACTCCAAGAGACGAAAATGGAGGAATCAAAAGTCCCCTAATGACATCATAAAATTTGAAACAAGAGTGCCATTGTGATAGTCATTTCAACGAGAGCCTTTAGTGGCTTATGCATACTATGGAATATAGAACATTTCAAGCTACTTCATCAATCTATTTGAGACTGAAGAGGAATTTATTTCACCTCAAATCACTAAAGTAAGCTTAGCACTTGTCAGGTTAGCAGAATATAAATCAAAGGATGAGAAAGGAAAAGAGAAAGATCAGAAAAAATGAAAGGTTGGGAGAAAAAAATATGGAGGTTCACAAAAAGAAAAAAGAAAAAAAGAGAAGCAAATGGGCTACTAGTATACCATGGATCCCAAAATCATAGAAGTTAGAAGTAATAGAGAAGGGAAGAGCTCTGCCCCACTGTAAGGGGCCCCCAAAACTTGAAGTAAATGATGAAAATCTTCTCTTGGAATTGCAGGGTTTAGGGTTGGAAAAAGAGTAGAAGAAGTTAAAGCTCTTCTAAAAAATGAAAAACCCCAAATCTCCCTACTCCAAGAGATGAAAATGGAGGAATCAAAAGTCCCCTAATGACATCATAAAATTTGAAACAAGAGTGCCATTGCGATATTCATTTCAACGAGAGCCTTTAGTGGCTTATGCATACTATGGAATATAGAACATTTCAAGCTACTTCATCAATCTAATATCATCGATTGGTTGGTAGTACAACTCTACCTTCTCTCTAACAAGGTATGTTCCATAAGTAATATTCATTTTCTAGTTGAATTTAGGGAAAAACAAGATGTTGTACATCTCTGTTATCTTTTGTTATTTCCCCTTATCATCCAAATTGTATTATGGGAGAATACTTCAATACTGCCAATCATCCATGGGAAAAAAATGGGCTACCCCATCAGAGCTCCTTTTCAAGAAAATATGGAAGATCTTCAGAATCTCAAGCTGATGGATATTAAAATGTCACACAATAAATATACTTGGAATACTAGAAGATTTGGGCCTAGTAATATAATTTCTCGTCTGAATAGGTTCCTCATCTAGGACTCCTTCCTCACCTAACATCTCATTGCATGGTTGCACATCCTTCCATGGAGTGGGTTTGACCATATACTACTTACGCTACATCCACATAACACTCTAAAATACTTTCTGACTCATTTAGATTCTATCCTATTTGGAAAGAGCAACAAGGATTTAATCAATTAGTAGAAAACTCACAAAGGAGATGCGTTGATGGTAGCCCCATTGTTAACTGGTAACAAAAAATAAAGAGATTGAAGGGGTATATAAAACAATGGATTAAACAAATAAATCCTAGAAGACAATTGGCTCTCCAAATATTGGAGAAAAGATTAGAAGAAATACAAAAAAAAAATGGAATCAGAGCCAGTAACCACTAAAAATCTACACAAAGAGAAGGAATCCTTTGCTTCATATCACACTCAGCTAAAAGAAGAAGATGAAATGTGGAGGTTGAAATCAAGAAGCATTTGGCTTAAAGCTAGAGATTGTAATACTATTTTTTTCCATAAGCAAGCCAAAAATCGATAATGGAAAAATAACATTCATGAAATAATGGTGCAAGGGGAAAAGATCAAAGACTTCCAACAAATTAAAAGGGAAGTGGTTCATCATTTCAACTCTTTATACAGATAATATGACACACCCTAAGATGAAGTCAAGAGATACATGTTGTAACAAGTTCTTGAATTAATAACAATAGAATGAAGAAGAAATCAAGTAGGCAGTATTTTCCTTTAGTCTGGATAAAGCCTCGAGCCTTGATGGATTTTTAGCCCATTTCAATCAATTTTATTAGGATGTTACCAACAATGACCTTTGTAGAATGGTGAGATATTCTCTAAATTAAAATTAAATTGGGGGGGGGGGGGGTGATTGGGGCACAGTGGGGGTGTTGGTTGGTGCAGGGGGATGGGGGGGGAATCAACTTGTCTTTTATGACACTTTCACTTTGTTGGTAAGATTAAAAGTCTTAATCACTCACAATTTGTGGACGAAACTCTATTTATTGGGGGAGAATCAATTATTATTGCAAAAATATTCAAACATCTTCTATATCTCTTCCAAGTTGCATTTGGGGAACTAACTAACCAGGCTAAATCTCAAACCTCCTCAAGGAATATCTCTCCCTTAAAGCAACACCAAATTGCTGAAATTTTTGGCTTTCATGCTATTGAAAATTGGAAGGAATTCAAATATTTGGGGATCCCCATGTGCCTCAAACCTCATTCAACATAAGCCTGGTCAAGAATTATATCCAAAGTAAAAGGAAATTCAAAGCTCTGAGACCCCTTTAGCTCATTTTTGCTGGTTGTATTGTGCTCATCAAAGCCATCCTATGAACTTACCCACTCTACCAATTCCCAACACTTCTAGCTCCTCAATCCGTTATGAAACAACTAGCAAAAGAAATTAGGAAATTTCTCTAGGAAGGAGGAAGGAATAAAACCAAAAGGTTTCATTTGGTAATATGGGCCATGGTATGGGCACCCAAACTCCATGGCGGACTAGAAATACATGCTCCTATTCTAGCGAATTTGGCGATGGGCACTAAACTGGTCTAGCATTTTATCTCTCAGACTAGTTGCTAGTGGTAAAAGGTCCTAGAAGCCAAATCTATGCCATCAGATAGTGATAGTATTCTTTGACACCTTCAACCCTCCAAAATAGGATCAACCATCTAGAAACTTACCTCCTCGGTGATTGCCTAATACAAAATCATATCTATTGGGTACTGGAAATAATGTTCATATCAATATTTGGTCAAACACTATTAATGGAAATCTGCCCTATTAGCACTAAGTTTATACTTTCAAAAAAGGGTCAAAATGTTTTGAAAACCAGTTAAGAGTTTTATTACAATAAAAGTGGGCATAAGTGTTGAACTAGGTAAAATTTTGGTGTGAAAAGGTGGCATAAGGGTTAAAAACCATGTTAAGAAAGTTGTTTATGTCATGCCAATTTTTTTCTACCCACTTCTTGCAACAATCGGTGATCCGGATTTAAACAGGAACACAACAAATTACAAAGATAACCATAAACACATAGATGCAATGGAAATAATATTTCATTTCTTTAATGTAAAATACTGAAATATGCTTACAAACAGAAATGGAAATAAACTAGCTAGGGTGATGGTAGCTTATCTCTGAGAAGAGATGTGGTGGCTACATGCCTCTGAACTCCGTTACAATGAGGCTCAAGGGCCTTTTTATTATTAAACAATAAGAGCCAACCCTAAACAACCAAAACCCTAACCCAAGGAGATGTAACACCAACAGTTTATGGGTCCCATTGGGGTGAGTTGGACAACCAACTTCCCGGGGTCGCGATTTCATATTGTCTCCATTTGACACACATGATAACCCGTTGGAAAGATCTCTCCGAGGAATACGACGGAAAAGACGATTTTGGACAAGAAATTTTTGGCGGTAGATTTCCAGAAAAACTTCATTTAGGGCCTCAAAACGGCTTCGGAAGTTTAGGACCCGAAAAAATTCTAAAAATAGTAAACTGTGCTACAATTAAGGAAACTGAAAAACTGAAAGAAGCAATGGTGGGGGTCCAAGTGGAATTGGTGGGTGGCCACCAATATCCACCTGGATCATTCCTCCCCCCTTACGAAGCAATGGTCCCCATTGCATTGAGTTCCTCCATGAGATGAGGAAACTTCTGCTTAACTTGGTCCCTGGTGAGCCACTTGCCCTGGTGAAGGAGTTGGCCTGCTTTGACAACTCGATATAGTTGGATATTCTATTGGTGAGTGTGCTTGATCTGTGTGTCCATGATCTAATCAGTTGCATCTTGTTCCATGCAATCTGGATTTAACTCTATGGGTGTGAGTTGTTCTGCAATGTCAGATGTGTCTAGCAATGATGGAAAGTATGGTCGAAGGTGGTCAACATTGAACACTGGGTGCAGGTCAAGGAATGGGGGAATGCTGAGCTCAAATGCATTATCTCCCACAACCTTCGTAATGGTGTAAGGACCATATCAGAGTTGTCTGAGTTTCCAATAGGCTCCGGTAAGGCATTCCTTTTACAAATGCAACCAGACTTTGTCGCCCACCTGAAACTTGTGTGGCACCTGATGTTGATCATGTTGTTGCTTGTACTTGGCATTTGATTTCTCCAGAATGTCATGGACCTGCTGGCGAATATGTTGGATGTGCTCAATGAAGTTTTTTTCCTTATCTGTTTCGGACTGGACATGAGCCGAATCTGCGTGAGTAGTTGCAAATGGCATGGCCACAACAATGGGACATAGTGGTTGGAATCCCAAACCCGCCTGAAAACGGCTATGGCCAGTTGAGCTGTGGAGAGCCTAGTTGTAGCTGTGATGAACATAGGGGAGGCTCTCATCCCATGTGCGTGGATGCTTTGAGTTGTACATGCACAGAATGTGTACAATCATCCTGTTGACAACCTCTGTCTGGCCATCAGTTTGAGGATGGAAGGCTTTGGACTTAGTGAGTTTGGTGTCTAGCATTGACCAGAGACTGGACTAAAATGTACTGAGGAAACTGTTATCCAGATCTGAGATGACAGACTGTGGGATCCCAAAGTGTACCCACACTCGTTCAAAGAAGAGTTTAGTAGTGGCTTCTGTTGTGATATTCTTCTTGCAGGCTGCCATAATGGCCATCTTCGAGAACCAGTCGACGACCACAAAAACATAGTCGTTTCCATGCTTAGTGGAAGGAATGCCTGACATGTAATCCATGGAGATGGATTCCCAAGGTCGACTAGGGGTAGGCAGCGGGGTATAGAGGCCTTGCTTCTTGATGGTCGGTTTGGCAATGGCACAGGTAGTTAATGATTTGATGTACTTCCTGACATCCTGTTGAAGATTCAGCTAATAGAAATACTTCTGCAGTATTGCCACCATTTTCTCGACCCCGAAATGACTAGCAGCCCGATTGTAGTGTGCTTCCCAAATCATCTTGGCACACTCGCTTGAAGGAACACAAAGGTGACCCAGGTGGCATAACAGGGAATCTTGGAGATGAAAATCTGGAACATGCTGACCCTCCAAGAGTGTCTGGTATGTGTGGCCGAATTCTGGGTTGCTTTTGTAGAGAAGTTTCCAATCAGAAGTCTCATGCCCACAAGAGTTGAGCACAGTGGTTAATGCCATGATTGGTGGTCGACTGAGGCAATCTGCAACGTTATTAGTGTTGCCCTTCTTGATATTCATATGGAATTGTTGCAGGTATCTAGACCACTTTTGATGGCGATCACTCTACAATTTCCCTTGGGTCTGTATGAATTGAAGGGGTCGGTGGTCTGTGTGGATGACCATTTCCTTCCCCAAAATGTAATGCTTCCATTGTCAGCAGGCCTGCACAATGGAAAACATCTCTTTATCATAAGTGGGATACTTCTGGACTGTGTCTGAAAGTGTCTCACTGTGATATGTCACTGGATGCCCGTGTTGAGTAAGGACTGCCCCGATAGCATAGTCAGAGGCATCTGTCTCGACCTCAAATGTTTGTTGCAAGTCTGGTAATGCGAGCACTGGTGCCGAGCAGAGGCGATCTTTCAACTCTATGAATGCCTTCTGTTGAGATTCAGAACAAAAGAATTTTGCTTTCGCTCCTCCCTTGGTGACTTGACTCAAGGGCCAAGTGATATGAGAAAATCCCAACACGAGCCTGTGGTAGAAGTTGGCAAGACCTAGAAAGCTGCGAAGCTCTGTTAGAGTAGTTGGAGATGGCCAATCCTGAATGCTTTGGATCTTGGCTGCATCCATATGCACCCCTTGTTCATCAATAATGTATCCCAGATACTAAACCTGGGTCATGCCAAAAGTGCATTTCTCCAAATTGGCACATAACTTGTGTTGCCACAATGTTTGGAGAACCTATCGGATGTGGTGGAGGTGCTCTTCCCAACTCTTGCTGAAGACCAAGATGTCATCCAAGTATACCACTACAAATGAGTTGGTGAATGGCTGCAATATGTCATCCATTAGCCTGATGAAGGTTGCAGGAGCATTCGTTAATCTGAAAGGCATAACCAACCATTCAAAAAGGCCCTCCCTAGCTTTGAAGGTAGTCTTCCACACATCAGAGGGTTCGATTGGTACTTGGTGATATCCTGACTTCAAATTGATCTTGCTGAAATATTTTTCCCCCTTCAGTTGGTCTAGGAGGTCATCAATCAGTGGGATCGGGTATCTATTATGAACAGTGATCTTGTTTAGTGCCCGATAGTCAATACAAAGTCTCCAAGTTCCATCCTTCTTCTGTACCAACACAATCGAGCTCCCACAGGGTGATGAACTTGGATGGATGTGACCTTTCCTCAGCAAATCCTGAATTTGCCTCTTGATTTCATCGTTCTCCAGAACGGAGCACTGATATATTGGTCCATTGGGCAGCGACGCACCTGGGATCAAATCAATGGAGTGCTTGACCTAAAAGTGCAGAGGAACCCTTGCAGGGGAGGTGAAGATTTCCTCGTACTCCTCCACGACCTTGTCCATTTGTAGTTATCAGCGGAGGGGCCCTGTCTGGAGGTCGTGACCATCATCTTCTTCTTTCCTTGACGGTGTATCATCAGGAAAACAAATTTCCTAGTTTTGGAAATGAGCTTATGGCATTTTTTTGCAGTAACCAAAGAGATGGTGGTAGGCAGTGCTACCTCCGGTATCCTGTACAACTTATTTCCCAAAGTAACAATAACAACATGGAGCCTTGATTCATATACAACATGTCGCTTCCACAAGTATGGTTGTCCTAATAATACATCACAAACTTGAAGGGAAGCAATGTCACGCAATACCTCATCTGTGAAGGGTTTGATGTTGTATGGAAGGTGACACTGCTGGCTCACGCGAAGATCTTGTCCTTGGTGAAGCCACCCAATGGTGTACAGTTGTGGATGTGCTGTGGTTTGTAAGCCCAACCGCTTCACGACCTTTGCTGAAATGAGGTTCTTTTGGATCCCGCTATCGACAATGAACTATAGCGGGGAGCCCTTTACCCACATCTGGGAGTGGAAGAGACGCTCCTCCTCCTTTGGATCTGTTAGACTCCGTCTTCTCAAGTCCTCTGTCAGAGTCCAATTCAGACAGGTGGCTATCAAAGTCTCTTTTCAATATGCAGGCTAATGTCAACCAGCCTTCACCAACCACAACTTAGATGTTTGCAGAGCTAATGTTTCAATAACATGTGCAAAGCCAGAAGAAGGTTCATTATTTCAAAGGTTTCAAAGATCAAAAGGATAATTCTTCTCCAAAACCCTGTTTTGGAGAAGAAACTGGCAAATTAGTGGTTTGCAATAAGTATATTTTTAAAAGTCTTCCCTCATGAAGAATGTCAAAGCAGGCCCTGGTCACCTTGCTAGGATTCATCAGCTCCTATCCCTGCAAAAGCACAAACAAAAAGAACATTGATTTCACATCAACACCTGATTATGTTTCAGATCAGCGCTATAGCATAAAAAGGCTGTTAAATTCATTGCTGGAGTTTCTTCTAGAACGACAGAGCGAACAGTTGAAACAAGTGTCAACTTTGGTTTTGATTAAGCACAATGTTGAAGTTGTGGATTGCATGAAACAAACAATAAGAATGGTTTTGACTAAGCACAACGTTGAAGCTGTGGACTGCATGGTAGCTTGAGAAATATGGAATCTTCAAATTTTGATTCTATTTCTAATGACTCAAGCATCTTGCTAAAAAATACGCCATGTCCAACTCTGGAGTCTGTTCCCAGCGAGTCTAACACTCCACCTAATGATCCTTAGCTTAACTTATGAATAATAACAAACTCAACAATGGATTCTCTTTCTAATCGGCTCAAGCTTGAAACGAAGCCCATCTTGGAGATGAGCGATAACTCAAGTTCAAAAATGAATTTTTGGATCGATCAAAGGATGAAGATATAAAAAAAAATTATTGTGACTTGAGCAAGGCATCTAGCACGAAAGGGATTCTGTTTTGGGGTAGAAGGGCAACATCGTGGTTTTCAAAACTGAGAAGCAGAGCTGGAAACGTGCGCTACGCTTTGAAGCTGTGCGCTACGCACCGGGCAGTGCGCTACGCACTGGGTATCAGCGGCCAGTGTAAAAATACACAGGCGCTACGCATAAGGCTGTGCGCTACGCACTGGGAGAGCACGCTACACACTCAGTCCAGCACTCAAATTGTTTTTATTCATGCGCCCAGATCGTGTCTAATCGCCTCCAAGTCTGCAAATTCAGATCCTGATCGGCCTAAAAATGACAAGGTAACGATTCTTGGAGATACTACTGCTGAAGTAAAACGCTTGGAGAAAGATCAAACGTCTCTAACAGAAGAATCTCGTGATCTTGCACAGGAGAAGAATGAACTTAGAGAAGAGAAAGCTACATTGAAGGCAAAAATTGATCAGTTGCAAAGTCAATATGAACAACGTGTACGAGCAATGTTCTCATGGACAGCTATGGATCCGACAATGATGATGGGGGCACCCCCTTTCCCATACTCTGTGCCAGTTCCCCATCCAGGATCAACTACAGTTCCTGATTCACACCCTGCCCCACTACAAGGTCATGCAAAGGCTCCTCTCATGGCACCTCCTTTTGTTCATGTTCCCGTTCCTCCAGGAACTATTACCATGCACCCCTCTTTTCAGACATATCCATTCTTTGGAAATAGGAGAACTAATGGAAGTAATCCATATCTAGCATTTCCACCATATTCTTCTCCAATAAATTCACACACTCACGTTGAAAGACCATCAACACAGTATCCTTCATCTGTACAACCTCTGCCTGGCTACCTTGTACAATTACAGCAACATCCAGGGAATTGACCTTAGAGCACAACTGGTACATCTCAGTCTATTGGTGCAACAATATCAACTCAAACTTCTGGTGAAAATCTTGAATCTCAACAAGAAGGCAAGTCAACGCCAAGTGATATATCAAATGGTCATCGAATAAATAATAGGCCCAGGTCATCTTCAAATCATTCTGGTAGAAGAACTGACCACATGGATGCTAACCATATTGTTTTGCAACTAAAGACTCCAGGTTCAATGCCAGAAACCCCTCATCGTCAATCTAACCACTCCTATTATGCTTCCGAGGAGCAGGAGCAGATGCAGAACTTACAGGAGGTGTGCATGGAGGAGAACAGAGAGCTTTCTTGTACAGTTTTTGACAGAGAGTTTAATGAAAAATACAGCTCTGACCCCTGAGATTCCTGTGGTATGACATTTGACATATGTTTCTTCTCTGTCTCATATGTATCTTGTAATGTTTTTCATTTCATTCCTAACTCATTTCTGTTGAATACTTTTAAGTGAGAAAGGCAGAATTCAATTTATTTGCTCTGTCTTGAGGAAGTATTCATAGTTAATGTTTTCTTCTATTTGACAAGGATCCATCTTCTATGCCCTTGTCGACTTCTCAGCAGTCTTGCCATTCCGTTTATCTCAATTTAATTGTTAAATTTCTTGCCTACCTTGCCTCAAGAGATAATCTGTGTTTTTGATTATATTTCTCTGTTCAAGCTGTTTCTTTGCCCCATGCAGCCCAGAAAACCCCATCATCCATTAAAACCCCTTTTCCTATCAATTTACTAGCCTAAAATCAATATTCCTTATTGGTCATCTCAGCCCCTTTGAAGACTTTTCTGCCGAGATAGACCCGGAGAGAGCCCTCTCCTGTCCTTGTAGGGCTAGCTACGAGGCTGAGGGTGGTTTGATGTGGCCTCGAGTTTTGCCTTCCTCAGCCTGAGGAAAATTCGAACGCTAACATAGTGGCGACCATACTGGGGAAGATGGTTTGCTGTTGACATGACATTCGACGTGTTGATTATCTTGTCCCAGTACATGAAATCAAGTTGCAGATCTGATGCTGATGGTGGACAGCATTCAGACACATATGCAGGCTGAAACATTCACCTGGCGACTCCAACTCGATCTAGACAGTCCAGTGCTCGCTGATCCATTTATGCAATGGTGGGGTATGTGGCAAACCCTACCCTATGTGAAGCTGTAAAAGAGGTTAGAAATTGGTTAGCAGATATTGAAATTAATGATGAAGGATTTTTCATTGCTATGTTTCAATGTTTGAAATCTCCAAAGTTCCCTCTTGAAACTAAAATTGGTTTCTGCGAGTTAGTTGTTGAAAAACTTGAGAAGGAGATTCAATTTTTAGATGAGCAGATCCAGTCATATGATTTCCAAGACCCTAAAAAGTTCTTGGAAATCCTTCCTCCTTCGAAACAAGAAATAACAGAATTGCCTACAGATGTTTACATTGACAGTGTGCAGCTTGAGGTATGTATTGCAGAGTTGGGGCAGCAATCAGAGTCTGGCTTTCGCGATCCAATTTTGATGTACATGGAAATGTTTTTCAGTTTGATTGATGGATCAGGCTATCTTTTACGTGACCAGGCTCATTACGCGCATGAAGGGCTACCAGAAATTACATCTGTGTCCTGGTGGAAGCATTCTCAAGCGGCATCATTTTCAGGTTTACTTGAATGGTTAATCTGGCATTTCAGTATTACCTGATCTAGTGTTTTTACAACAAAGTAGGGTAGATTTTGTACATAAATAAGCAGCTAAAAGGCAACATTTCGTTTTGAGTTTCATTACAGTTTAGTTTGAAGTTTACCGAGTCAGTTTTTTTTTAAACATTTCAATCAAGTTTCAGTCCATAAATGAGTCGGAAGTCTCATGTTGTCTGTCAAAATAATGACTCCATCGCCCAATGGACGGAGGCACTGTCTGCTCTCCCAAATCTCTGCAGGTTCTTGGCACCTCCAAGAAGTGGCAGCTGCCAACCCCATTGGAGCCAATGTTAGACTCCATCTTCTCAAGTCCTCTATCAGAGTCCAATTCAGACAGGTGGCTGTCAAAGTCTCTTTTCAATATGCAGGCTAATGTCAACTAGCCTTCACCAACCACAACTTAGATGTTTGCAGAGCTAATGTTTCAATAACATGTGCAAAGCCAGAAGAAGGTTCATTATTTCAAAGGTTTCAAAGATCAAAAGGATAATTCTTCTCCAAAACCCTGTTTTGGAGAAGAAATTGGCAAATTAGTGGTTTGCAATAAGTATATTTTTAAAAGTCTGCCCTCATGAAGAATGTCAAAGCAGGCCCTGGTCACCTTGCCAGGATTCATTAGCTCCTATCCTTGTAAAAGCACAAACAGAAAGAACATCGATTTCACATCAACACCTGATTCTGTTTCAGATCAGCGCTATAGCATAAAAAGGTTGTTAAATTCATTGCTGGAGTTTCTTCCAGAACGCAGAGCAAACAGTTGAAACAAGTGTCAACTTTGGTTTTGATTAAGCACAATGTTGAAGCTGTGGATTGCATGAAACAAACAATAAGAAGGGTTTTGACTAAGCACAACGTTGAAGCTGTGGACTGCATGGTAGCTTGAGAAATATGGAATCTTCAAATTTTGATTCTATTTCTAATGACTCAAGCATCTTGCTAAAAAATACGCCATGTCCAACTCTGGAGTCTGTTCCCAGCGAGTCTAACACTCCACCTAATGATCCTTAGCTTAACTTATGAATAATAACAAATTCAACAATGGATTCTCTTTCTAATCGGCTCAAGCTTGAAATGAAGCCCAGCTTGGAGATGAGCGATAACTCAAGTTCAAAAATGAATTTTTGGATCGATCAAAGGATGAAGATATAAAAAAAAATTATTGTGACTTGAGCAAGGCGTCTAGCACGAAAGGGATTCTGTTTTGGGTTAGAAGGGTGACATCGTGGTTTTCAAAACTGAGAAGCAGAGCTGGAAACGTGTGCTACGCTTTGAAGCTGTGCGCTACGCACCGGGCAGTGCGCTACGCACTGGGTATCAGCGGCTAGTGTAAAAATACACAGGCACTACGCATCAGGCTGTGCGCTACGCACTGGGAGAGCGCACTACGCACTCAGTCCAGCACTCAAATTGTTTTTATTCATGCGCCCAGATCGTGTCTAATCGCCTCCAAGTCTGCAAATTCAGATCCTGATCGGCCTAAAAATGACAAGGCAACGATTCTTGGAGATACCATTCAGATGTTGAAGGAGATGACTGCTGAAGTAAAACGCTTGGAGAAAGATCAAACGTCTCTGACAGAAGAATCTTGTGATCTTGCACAGGAGAAGAATGAACTTAGAGAAGAGAAAGCTACATTGAAGGAAAAAATTGATCAGTTGCAAAGTCAATATGAACAACGTGTACGAGCAATGTTCTCATGGACAACTATGGATTCGACAATGATGATGGGGGCACCCCCTTTCCCATACTCTGTGCCAGTTCCCCATCCAGGATCAACTACAGTTCCTGATTCACACCCTGCCCCACTACAAGGTCATGCACAGGCTCCTCTCATGGCACCTCCTTTTGTTCATGTTCTCGTTCCTCCAGGAACTATTACCATGCACCCCTCTTTTCAGACATATCCATTCTTTGGAAATAGGAGCACTGATGGAAGTAATCCATATCTAGCATTTCCACCATATTCTTCTCCAATAAATTCACACACTCACGTTGAAAGACCATCAGCACAGTATCCTTCATCTGTACAACCTCTGCCTGGCTACCTTGTACAATTACAGCAACATCCAGGGAATTGACCTTAGAGCACAACTGGTACATCTCAATCTATTGGTGCAACAATATCAACTCAAACTTCTGGTGAAAATCTTGAATCTCAACAAGAAGGCAAGTCAACGGCAAGTGATATATCAAATGGTCATCGAATAAATAATAGGCCCAAGTCATCTTCAAATCATTCTGGTAGCAGAACTGACCACATGGATGCTAACCATATTGTTTTGCAACTAAAGACTCCGGGTTCAATGCCAGAAACCGCTCATCGTCAATCTAACCACTCCTATTATGCTTCCAAGGGCAGGAGCAGATGCAGAACTTACAGGAGGTGTGCATGGAGGAGAACAGAGAGCTTTCTTGTACAGTTTTTGACAGAGACTTTAATGAAAAATACAGCTCTGACCCCTGAGATTCTTGTGGTATGACATTTGACATATGTTTCTTCTCTGTCTCATATGTATCTTGTAATGTTTTTCATTTCATTCCTAACTCATTTCTGTTGAATAATTTTAAGTGAGAAAGGCAGAATTCAATTTATTTGCTCTGTCTTGAGGAAGTATTCATAGTTAATGTTTTCTTCTGTTTGACAAGGATCCATCTTCTATGCCCTTGTCGACTTCTCAGCAGTCTTGCCATTCCGTTTATCTCAATTTAATTGTTAAATTTCTTTCCTACCTTGCCTCAGGAGATAATCTGTGTTTTTGATTATATTTCTCTGTTCAAGCTGTTTCTTTGCCCCATGCAGCCCAGAAAACCCCATCATCCATTAAAACCCCTTTTCCTATCAATTTACTAGCCTAAAATCAGTATTCCTTATTGGTAATCTCAGCCCCTTTGAAGACGTTTCTGCCGAGATAGACCCGGAGAGAGCCCTCTCCTGTCCTTGTAGGGCTAGCTACGAGGCTGAGCGTGGTTTGATGTGGCCTCGAGTTTTGCCTTCCTCAGCCTGAGGCAAATTCGAACGCTAACAGGATCTTCGGGTTCCTCCTTCTGGATCTTCATGGTGGCAACGATGGCTTTGGGCTCCACATCAATAATTTGCTTCCCTTTGTCATTCCCCTTATCGGGTTCTGACTCAGATTCAAAACATGCATTTGATTCCAAAACCTTTAGCTTGGCCATCGGTGACTGCTTGGCCCGACACTCACTTGTGTTGTGAGTGGAGCCCTTATGGAACTCACACCACTTTCTCGTGTTCTTTTTTGGCTACGCGACGATGTTCTTTGCTTGCAGCTTTGGTGGGTTTTCTTGGGCCGCTCTGCCTTGGCTTTGTCCTTTGTTCTGCGGTTTGTGGGAACCTTTCCCTTGCTTCAGATTCACAGATCCAAAGTCTCGCTTCTTCTGTTTAAACTTTTGCTCGACCTTGACAGCATATCGGTATGTTGTTTCGAGTGAGGAGATGTTCAAGAATTCTATTTCTTCTTGGATGTACTTGTGCAGGCGACCGCGGTATTTGAGTACCAAATGCTGCTCCAAATCCTTGATACCCAAATTTGTGCGAAGGGTATGGAAAATATTGGTAAACTTCGGCACGTCTTGGTCCCTTCCTTGTCGCAGCGTGGTCCACTTTATGTATTGATCCTCATAGCTTCTGACAGGGTAGTACTGCTCTGTGATGGCATCCTGGAATGAATTCCAAGTGGGTGCGGCTGAAAATAGTCAGCCTGTACTTTCATCCTTCTGCTCGCAGTAGGTTTCCCACCAATCCTTGATGTGGGGGGTTGCTTTGAGAAGAGCGAAAATAATATTTTCCTAACTGGAAAAATCATGAATAGAAAAATAACCCTCTAGAAAATTTAACCATTTATTAACAACATCTGCGTCTATCTGACCCTTGAATATGGGGATTTCAAAATTAACTTGTACCTTAAACGGTGTGGCTTTTCTAGAGTAGCTGTTGGAAGCCGATGCGTCGCCCCTGGGTAGCCGCTGAAGGATCTGGGCAAAGCTCTCCATCACCGCGTTCCTTTGTTGCTCAAGGGCTTCTTCGAGCAAGATTTGGATAGGGTCTCTTGCCCCCTCATCTTTCTTTTCATCCACCATCGGAGGCCGTCGGAATTTGCGAGGTTAGTCTTGCAAAGGTTCGACCAGTTCAAGCCCTAACTCCCTATATCCCGACCTCATTGGGGACATGCAAAGAAAAACAAAGAAAAAAAGCAGACCGCTCTGATACCACTGATTCGGATTTAAATAGGCATGCAACAAATTACAGAGATAACCATAAACATAAATATGCAGTAGAAATAATACTTCATTTCATTAATGTGAAATACTGAAATATGCTTACAAACAAAAATGGAAATAAACCAACTAGGGCGATGGTAGCTTATCTCTGAGAAGAGATGTGGCGTTTACATGCCTCTGAACTCCGTTACAATGAGGCTCAATGGCATTTTTATTATTGAACAATAAGAGCCAACCCTAAACAACAAAAACCCTAACCCGAGGAGATGTAACACCAAGAGTTTATGGGCCCCGTTGGGGTGAGTTGGACAACCAACTACCCGAGGTCGCGACTTGGTCATATTATTTCCGTTTGATGTGCATGATAGCTCGTTGGAAAGATATTTCCGAGGAATATGACAAAAAAAACAATTTTAGACAAAAAATCACTGGTGGTAGATTTCCAAAAAAAAGTCGTTTAGGGCCTCAAAACGGCTCTCGAAGTTTAGGACCCAAAAACTGCTAAAAATAGTAAATTGTGCTACAATTAAGGAAACTGAAAAACTGAAAGAAGCAATGGTGGGGGTCCAAGTGGAATTGGTGGGTGGCCACTAATATCCACCTGGATCAATCAGATGCCAAAAATAGGTGGAGCTACAAAATATTTTCGTAGTGTTCTACAAAATATTCTCCTAGTGCCTACATACCGCACTACAAAATATTTTCGTAGCGCCTGTAGAATTTTGAAAAAACAGAAACTTTTTAAAACTACCACTTGGGTCATTTTAAATGCTTTAAAATTTTTTGGTGAAATTTAACCTATGATATGACTTGATGTGATGTTTTGAGGTGGTTTCAAAGCGCCAAAAGAGGTTTTAAGAGGCGAAGTATTAAAACTGGAACTGTCTGTACATGAACTTTTTCTAGCAAACGCCGGTGACTTGTTGGAAACACATAGTGTAATTGTTAGCATTTTTTTACAGTGTGTGGTAAAGTTTACAATTTTTCTCAGCTAAAGAATGGGAAAGTCAGACCATTAAATATGATATGAACTAGATGGATTATGGTTTGAGGTCTATGATGAAACTTCACATGTAGGATGGGGGTTGTTTTCCAGTAGTTTAATAGTTATAACTTGAGTGGATGTCATGATTTTATTCACTGTTTCGATGGTATCAAATCTTGGATAAGAGATGTGGAGTTTGCAGTTACTCAGGATTCAATAGAAGAAGCCACAAGGTTTCCTACCAAGGGTGAGAAGTGGTTCAAGAAACAAATGATTCAGAATGTGGATCTCACTTTCTTCTTAAAGGAAGAGTATCAAAACCCTAATTGGAGCATGGGAGTCCCTCAGAAGATGCTAAAGCCTGAATAGTCTATTGCCTTAAATATTGTGCAATCATTCTTTACATGTGAAGGCAAATATTCTAAAATCTATCTATACCATATGAGTTGTTTATGGGATTTAGCTCGGTTTGGGAACATGAGTCTGCCTTATTTCTTACATCAAATCATATTTAAAATGGCTACTAAGGCTAGAACCAAAGCAAAGTTATTACCTCATAATATATGCCATCATGGCTTCATTAAAATACTGTACATACATGAAATGAATAAGCAAATAGAGAAACTGAGAAGAAATTAATTGGTGAACCTTGTACCTAGAAGACAAAAAAAAGTTAGGGCTACAAGCAATGCTGAAACCCTAGTTCCAGAAGCAGAGGTAGGAGATCCTAGTCATCAAATCCATGTACAAGAACATGCAGAAAACCCTACGAATAAAGAAAAAACTAGGTTTTATAAGAGAAAAGGAAAAAAATAACAACAACAAATGCAAAAGGAGGAAGAGTTAGGGCATATAGCAACACAAAATAGAAAGGGAAAGTAGCCAAAAATGGAGGCAGAGGATACAAGCCGAGAAACATAGTGTAGGGTTTATTACTTGAGAAAGCCTCACACCAGAGCTCCCAATAAGTTGAGACTAGGCTTCAAAGCAAAATTTAACCCTAAACTAAAAGAGCCAATAGTCATTGATGAAGAGTAAGATACATAATCTTCCAAAGGTAAGAAAAGAGCCAAAAAAGGGGAGGAAAATGGAATCTGGAGAAGCAAAGGAACAAGAAACCCTAATAGTCAGCAAAGAGATACACAAAAGAGGTAAAAGGGTTACAAGATCAAGAGAAAACCAAGACAAGTTGAGTATGCTTGCTCAAGTTTTTGAAGCCATGAAAGAATAAACAAATCTCTTTTTTTTGTGAAGTAGTGCCTTGAGTGAAGAGTAGGGGAAATTATTTTCATTGTAAAAAACCCTAATTTTGACTAATATATCTCATGAAACTTCACTAAAGATTTTTGATAGTCTATTCATCATATTCTAAGGCCTAATGATGATATTATACAATATTTTGTGGATTTAATGCACACATATGATGGTTTTGGTCACATGTTCAATGAAAAGGAGATGCCTTAAGACAAGGGAGACATGTGTAAATTTAGTTGCATGACCTGAGGAGATTTTTTGTAGGTTCAATGTATCTCATGGATAGCTACAAGAAGGATCTACACATGGCCTAGATGGTGAATGACCCTAAAAAGTAGTAAACAATTCCAGATCCTGAAGTCTAGCATGTGACTCATCAATCTATTCCAGAGAATCAACAAAGGTACCATAATAGTTTGCATAGATATTTTTTTCTTGTTTAGATGGCAAGATAAGGCTCGAATAGCTAGAATAGATAGGATAGTAGGATTTATTACATTTTTTAAATTCAATTATGAGGTTTTGTACTTTTTGATAGTTAAATTTCTAGAATTGGTGGATCTTGAAAATTTCATGGACTTTTTCTATATAGTATATCAAAAAGAAGGAAAAAAGGTTGGACTCTGAAACAAAGTAGTCTCTTTTTGCTGTGTGTGATCAAATTGTTTATATATTCATGTGCCAAGAAGACTAGGATATTATGTTCAATGATACAGAGATTCTTGTGGTGGTATACTCAATCAATTTTCTTTTGTGATAGATTTCTTTCTATGTGTTTCCATTTATTTGTTATCTTCTTATGTTTAAATGAGAATATGTGACATAAGTCATTAATTTAATGCTCTAGTTCATATGGTTTAGACATCTGCACTCTTTCTCCTAAAATTTGAGGATTCATGTTTCATGCCATGTTATAGTGGATTGTTATCTCCTACTACCATTTAGATGATATTTGATATGTCTACAGTTTTCCATCTACCATGCCTATTTCCATCTTGATTTATACAATCAATATCTTGGTAACTGCATCTAAAATCCTAATTTGTTGACCCCATTTCCCAATGGATTAATTGCTTTATGTCAATAAAGCCCTATTTCAGCACAAACCTACTGAAGATCTAGCCATTGTTTGAAGACACAACCAGTTTCTAAGCTTAGTGATTAGGTTGTCAGAGAGAGCCCTCTTTGGATTGAAGGAGTTGGCCTTCAATCTGCAAGATTGGTTTGAAAAGTTTATCTTAGGGATTTTTTTGTAACAAACAAGAAAACTTGTTGAGAGATAACATGCCCCTAAAAGAAGTTCGAGAAATATGGCCTATTAAGAATTCTCTCATGACCCAAGGAAGAACTTCGTTGACAGATATCTCCTAATGAGATACAAATGGACACTATATTGGATGCAATTTGGACATAATCCCAAACATACTTACTCACTGTGTGAATATCCTTTACGACCATTTGATTGGTTCCTCCCCTTGGAAGAAACAAGTGGAGAATTAGATGGGTTAGAAAAAGTCTCAATATGTTGTGAAAGGTGGTTATGAAGCTTTATTGTATGCTGGTTTTCTTCCTCCTAAATATTCAATTTGGAAAACAAATTGGTGCAATAATGTGAATCCAAAAATCAATGCATTTTGTTGGACATTAGCCCACAAGAAACCTCTCACTGCTGAAAACCTCCTAAAGCATGGTATCCAATGACCCTCTCGATTTCCCTTATGTAAGCACCATGAAGAAACACTGGATCATCTCTTTTTACCCTTCTCCTTCACTAAAATTGTTTGACTAGAAGCTCTATCTTCTATGTATAATTGTATTAGATGACCCCCTAATATCCCAAGCCTTCTCTCTTCTTGGTCCAAATTATACAATGGAAATTTTTATGATAAACCCCACTTCAAATGGTTATGGGAATCCTTTCTCAAATTTATGTGTTGGAAACTTTGGTTGGCAAGGAATAATGCCACTTTTAAAAATCATCTCCCTAGACCTCAATCAATATTTATGAAAGCGTTCCTTTTGTGTGCTAAATTTGGAAGCTTCAACTCAAATGAAACTGACTAGAAACTGGTTCAAAGAGAACATGAGTGGTTGGAAAAGCTGGAAGGATTTTCCCGTAAAAGGGTGCCCACATTGTGTAAAACCAATCGTACCGATCATAGTTGGCTCCTTAGATTTCCTAATCAAGATCTTGGAAATTGGAAGAAGAAAAGAGCAAGTTGGCTCCATTTTGATGGTGCTTCAAAGAAAAACCCAAGGGTGGCAGGAGGGGAGGGGGATTTTTACAACCTTGATGGAAAATTGAACACAAGGTATGCCTGGGCTTTGGGGTCCATGAAAAACAACCGAGCTGAATTGCATGACCTCCTATAGGGCCTCATCATTGCAAAATACTCGTGAGTATCCAATATAGTCATCCTTGTAGACTCCCTTCTAGCTATTGACTATCTATACAAAGGCATATTGCCTAGAAAAATATGTCTAGAAATTATAATGAGAATAATTATATCATTGTATGAAGCATTCCCCCAAAAATCATGCTTCCACATCTTTCGGAAGCAAAATAGTGAGGAAAATAAATGTGTTAAAAGAGCTTGTCAACTCCAAGTCATGGAACTCGAAATAAATGGAACCCTTGGATGGTGCAATCTACCATAGCTTAAAATATCAACTCATGGTTCTCAAATTCAATTTGATTTAGTCCCCTTAGAATAGTCTTGACATAAGGCAAAATCATCCAACTTTAAGTAAAATCAATAACATACAAACCACACAAGTGGATGGGATCATGCAAAGGCTCATTGCTCCTCATGACGTCAGTCACACCATCCCAAACTGCATTCACATAGTCCAAAATTTGCCTATTCTATACCAAGCTCCATCCTCCCCTCCTCGCATGATAAAATATCACTACAACAAATCCCCATGATTAAATTCCTCTTTAGCTCCCTTTTTTTCTTCCACTAACTTTCTTAGTGTATTTTTCTCCACCCTTTTGAAAAAATCAGGGTTATTTATTGGGATGGCGCTAATTTTGGTTTTTTTTTTTCACTGATCACTTAAAGTTGGCGTTAAATTTGAAAAAAAATAGAATTGAATTTAGCGCCAACTATTACGCCCATTTTAACCTTTTCCTTAGCTCCTGATGTAGTTTCATGTATACCCTTCTGTGTGACATCCTATTTTTCTCTTGGCTATGGCATTATTTTTAGCGTCCATTTTAGCTTCCTTTGTAGCTTCATTTTTAGCTTCCTCTGTAATGTCCTATTTTGCTCCTCATTATGGCATTGGATATGACTTTTTCTGTTACACATGTTGAGGACGGTTTTTGTAATTATATTAGGGGGGAGGAGTGTATGATATGTAGCGTACGATACACTATGACTGTATCCAAATTCAGTAATTACCATCAGGCAGATGCACAATACATTTATCCTAAATTAGTAATTACCCATTGACACCATTACTCTTGCTGTTATTTCGCAATATTTCCCAATACCATACCTTTCTGTTGACTAGCTTGTGTGTTGTGTAGTGTACCAGCACTTGCTAGGAAGGAAGGACCCTCCTTCTTTGCAAGGATCACTGGTTAGGAAGATATTGTATCTATTTGATTTATTTCCTCAGTTATAATTCTTGTGTGACTGTTGTTACTGTTATTATTAGTCTTGTTCATGCTTTAATGATTCTATAATTCTAACCTCTATATCGTGTAACAAGATATGTCCTGGACCGGTCCCTTTGTTAGTGTGAACGTTATTTAATTCTTGTTATAGTTTGATGGTGTGTTCATTTCATTTGAATGTGTGTTTCAACATTTGTAGAGAGAATGGTTTCCAGGAGTTCTCTTCTTTTTTGAATAAGAGTGACAAAGTGGTTTAATTTTGCATTGTGTGTTTATTTATTGAGAGTGTGAACAAGGTTTGAGAGTGTAATAACTAGTGTTGAGTTGTTGAAGGTTTGATTACAACGATTGAGTTGGACATTCATTAATACTAGTCATCATTGTCCCTTGGACATATCTTCTGTAATAGCCTTGCAATAACAAAACCTACTAAAAATTGGCAATTAAGGTGAAGAGTTGGAACTATTGCTCTAAATTAAAAGGACAATTGTTCTACCCAACAATAAGCTGAAGAAAAACCTATACACAACTTTGACATAATGCTAGTTGAAGCAAAACTTGGATTGTTGTATGAAATTTGAAGAACAATTATTTAAAGGTCAAAGTAAACATATAATCATTCAAAAGTGTGTAACATAATTAAATCAACAGTCTACAATTTGAATCAATCAAATTGGTCAATAAATGAAGCCAGGGCATGCATTGTAGTGAAGTGGTGCAATTTTGGTCTACTTCACAAAAATGAATGCCTAACCTTCATTTCAAGGCCAAATTGAATGATTAAACTTGGAGAGTATTTTTTTACTCATAGGTGACATTAATACAATTAAATATTTTTAATTTTTTACTGTTCCATCGGTATGGTGGGCAACATTCCACCGTTTACCCTAGGAGGATGCCATTTATCCTATCATGTTCCAACCATCTTCCAACCAGTTTTACAATTAAAATGTACAACATTTTTCGTTGGCTAAATATGGTAAAAAAGGGTATGTTGCCTCTAATCTATGTTGCAAGAAATACAATTGACATATAAACAAAATAATATCCAACTAACTTATTGAAAGTCAACTATTGATACCTTGTTCTCCATTCAGATATCAAAGTCAGTCCACTTTTTGTTTTGTAATGTCCTTTTCGAATTTTAAATCTCGACAAGTGAAATTAAATAATTCATTCAAACCAAGTGTATATTGAGGTGGAAAATAGTAGAATACACCATTTTCAACAAAAATCACTTAGAAATAAGGAAAATGAGGGTATGGCAGCAATTTTTATGTGTTTTTCAGAATTGGTTTAGAAACTGAGTGATGTAGGAGCATTCCACTTCCAAGTCAAAGTGTATTTTGACTAGAATAGGGGTCTTTCATATATTGAGGGAGTTGGTTCGCTAAATGTGTGGAATTATTTGATTTAGTATTTTCTTATGTTGCTTAGAATAATTGTACATAAATGACTAAAGTGAGGATTGATGCAATAAGATATTCTCTAAATGAGAGATATCAAGAGTATTTTGGAGAGTTAGAAAGATTTTGGGGTCAATAACATTTCGCGAGGATTTAGTGGATCTAAGAAGTCTAAGATAGGATTTTGTTGATGAAATTGTGGATCCGTATTTATTCAGGTTCAAAATCCTGTTATTAGATGAATGTAATCAAATTTATGTAATCAAGGGAACACAATTCCATAGAGAGGTGAATAGGAGGACTAGAGATAGGACTTGAGGGCCGAGAGTGGCCAGAAGTCCAAAAGAGTTGAATGATGTATTTTAGGCCAAGGGTCTTTTTAATTATTTGTATATAATACATAATAATTATGTTTCGAGTATATTTGGAGTGCGATTCCCTATTTATTGTTGGATGATGATCCTTTGTTATCATTTGTAAGCCTGTATATATAGATATGTATGTAGTTATTTGATGGTTTCAGGTACTAAAGCTTAGGTGGGATTGACGCAACAAACAAAGGAAGACTGGGCCTATTCAAGTACTAGAGTTGCACATCAAAGTTATAACAAAGGCCACAACAAAAGTATACATAATTCACAAAGGTTAGAAGAATAAACTTCTTCCTTGAACAAAGTCAGAGTAGCAAAATGGAAGCATGAAGGTTATAAGAGATGAAAGAAGCCATAGAGCGAAGAACAACCAAAGTTGGTACCATTCCTATATCAGAGTAGCGCAATAGTAAACAAGGACATAAGGAAGGAACTAGAAGAACACTTGGGTGTTTTGAGTTGACAAGAATCCATCATTTAATAGCGTTAGGAGACGTTAATTATCAATGTCAGGCCGGAATAAGATTTCCCCAAGAGTTTGAAATGGAAACATTAAAAAGATTCAGGCACCAAGTAGAGTCCATAATAAGTCGAAACGATAGTCGACACCAATAAATTTTTGTTACCCGGAACAAAAATTAACTAGTGAGACATAAAAATAATGTTAAGGAATGAAAGTGACACAGGATCTATTAATTGCTGGAGAAAAGGTTACGATAGTAAAAAAGAAGATTATTGTTGCCCGGATCCATCAAGCCAGATATTTTGT
Organism: Pinus tabuliformis; assembly: GCA_031772625.1. NCBI lineage: Eukaryota > Viridiplantae > Streptophyta > Pinopsida > Pinales > Pinaceae > Pinus > Pinus tabuliformis. The sequence goes on along the minus strand of CM062818.1, from coordinate 99,851,506 downwards.
GAACTCTCTCTTTCTATTGTGTTAGGTTATGAGGAGATGGATTGCGTGGAAAAGTGGACCACGCCCAAAGGCTTGATGCCAGAGAGTTGGAACATATTGCATCTTTAAATTTAGAACCAAATCAATTTTTATAGTTATAACCAAATCATTTTTTATGGTATAAAGGGCTTTGTTCTCGTAAAGCACTTGTCACTTGGTCAATTTTCACGGAAGAAACGATAACAAATTATGAGGATACAAAGAGTAACACCTTCTTTAGCCAATTGATAAATCTCGAACAAAAGGGTTCAATGGCAGAGCACATTGAGGACTTTCAAAAATTGAATATAAGGGTAAATGATATTCCAAAGAAGCAAAGGATTGTTGTCTTCATAGGGACTTTAAAGGATAACAATCAACATGAGGTTCATCTTTGGGAACCTAATTCATTGGAGAAGGAATTTAGATTGGCAAGAAAAATTGAAAGCGAAATTATGGAAACAAGGAATCCTACCACTCACGACTATAACTATGGAAGTGTTTTTTCTCCTAGCCTTCCATAACCTATAGGGTTTACACGACAACAATTGGAAGAAAAAAGAGAAAAAGGGCTTTGTTACAATTTTGATAAAAAATACACTAAAGGTCATAAGTGTGTTGAGAAGAAAATATTTTACTTATATTATGAAGAGGAGGAAGAAAAGGATCAAGAAACATCAAAAGAAGAGGATATACACTAGGAACCAACCTCAGAGAGAGAAGAAATGAATCCGACCATATCTTGTGAAGCATTGGCAAGAATTACCACTCCTAAAACTCACAAGATAGAAGGAAATATCAAGAAGAAAAAGGTTCAAGAAGTGAAAGATCACATCGAGAAAGAAGAAATGAATCCCACCATATTTTGTAATGCATTGGCCAGAATTACTACTCCTCAAACTATCAAGATAGAAGGACATATCAAGAAGAAAAATGTTCAATAAGTGAAAGATCACATTGAGCATCGAAAAATGAATCCAAACTTATATTGTAATGCATTGGAAGAAATTAAAACTTCTCAAACTCTCAAGATAGAAGGACATATCAAGAAGAAAATGATTCAAGCAGTGAAAGATCACATCGAGCATCAACAACAAGTTCTCCAACTTTTAAAGGATAACACCACTTTGGTGTAGAATTGAATGAAACAATGGGCAGATCAACATCGCAGTGAAAGAAGTTTTGATGTAGGTGATTGGGTACTTTTACGGCTACATCTCAAGCAAACTATTTATGAGAAGGAAATGTTGGCAATACTACATGCACTTAAGAAATGGCGACCTTACCTAATGGGAAGACACTTCAAGGGAAAAATGAATCATGATAGTCTTAAATACTTTTTAAAACAAAGATTATCTTTAGAAGAATAGAAAAAATGGGTCACAAACATGTTGGGTTATGACTTTGAAATCATCTACAAAAAAGGGAAGCAAAATGTTGTTGCATATACACTCTCAAGAAAGGATGAGGATATGGAAGCATTGTTTTGTGCTATTTCTATTATCCAACCAGATTGGATAAACAAAGAAAGGGATGAATGGAAGAAGGACAAAGAAGTGTGACCACTCATTCAAAAGTTGCAGAAGATCCCAATTCAAACAATATTGCTAGAACTTGACAAGGAAGGAAAAATCATATTGGAACCTGGAGCAGTCACAGAAACAAGAACCCGATAGCTACGAAATTGATCAATTTCAGAGTATCTCATCAAGTGGAAGAACTTACATGCTGAAGATTCCACATGGGAGGACAAGAATTTTATAGAAGCATGAAGAACTACTCAAGAATTGAGGAAAACACTTTTTGAAGGAGAGGGGCATGTTAGGTCCCTATATTACTAGTGTAACCCATTATTGTTATTAGTACAACCCCCTTATTATATTTTTGTGCCCATTTAGTCCCCATATTGTTATTATTGTGCCCTTGCATTATTATTGTGATGTCGGCTCTAATTATATTATGAACCCTTACACTCCTGTATATAGAAAGGAGGTCTTGTAATTTGTAATCATCCAAGAATTGTTCATTTGTGTAATGTAAAGGAGGTTGCCCCCTCAAAGAGGCTTATTTCTAAGGTGTTTATCTATCTTTTCTATATTTTCGTGAGTTGGTTTCATAACATCCTTTCATTGAGTGAGTCAGGATTTGTGAGCGACCCAGAGCATTAGATTGGGGGTATCGCTGGGAGATTCTATCCTGACGGGTTTTTGAGTATTCCTTTCCCATTGTACCTGACACAAAAGAGAGAGCTTGCGTGTGGAACAACTATAACAATTGAGGAGTATGTGTTACACATCATTTTATCACTGTCCCTGTACTCATTGTTCCATGATCCTGGAGGACCTCTAGAATGAACCCTACATTCTTCCCCATCATGAAGAAACTCCCATTATGTCCCTATTCATGAGCAGAACAATACCCTTTTGCATAATTTCCCAAGAATCTTCCTTTTACCCCAATTTACAAGACTGGCGCTAATGACCAGTTTCCTCCTCGCACCGATTTACAGAGATTAAAACTAGGACTAGCACCGTACGACGCTACTGAGCCTTTTCTTAGTCACGCTGATCCTCTTTTGGCAAGTTTTTTAAATATGGAGTCGAAGCTTCCAGGTCTAGAAGCTTCGTAACGAAAGTCTGGTAAATGGTTGGGCTGGATGGAGTCGAGGAAGTCAGTTTGGGCTCCTTTCCCCTATTAGGATGGAGCCAATCCAAGAGATAAGGCCTTCTCCCATGATAAGAGGAACCATCTCCCCTCCCTCCAAGCTATATAAACCCCTCCTTTTACAAGCTACACTAATTTCAGCCTTAGTATTTATGGAGCTTGAATAATCAACAAGATATCATAGCTTGTAGCTCTCTAGTTTATGTTTGAGGGAGAATAGTGTGTTTGATTTGGTTTGAGACTAAAGGGAAGAAGCCTTAAAACATCCATTGTTGGGGGTATCCATGAGATGATAGCAGAAGTGCGGGAACCCGGATATGTCAGAGGAGACCATGAAAGTCAAGGCATTGGATGTAATCTCTTTCTGAACTTATATGAATACAACTATTTGTTGATTTCCTACATTGAAGTGTTATCTTACATTTGATGGCTTAATGTTCCTTGACCTGTTAAGTAGGCTAAATGCAATTTGTATGCTATCACGTTTGTTCATGTTGTTTGTTTACTTGTTTCAGGTATTCAAAGGAAGGAAACAAAAGGTAGCTGGAGTAAGGAAGCAGGATCATCACCAAGTGGAATAGCATTCTAAGAGGTAGGCCCTCTTATTTGATTTTAGCTTAAGGAAGTTTTCCATAGATTGTTTGTTTGTAGCTAGACCCACTCTCTCGGGCTAGAGGAATTGTTTGTGTTCGCACTAAGAATTTACCTGCACCACAAATTGGCAAATGCGTTGGGGAGCCAATCCTTCTATTTGATTGATTGCCATTTTATGGTTTTTGGAGAACTTTTCTAGTATCACCATTTCCCTTTAGTTTTCTCTGTTTTTCCTGGTTTACTACTCTGAGTCTAAAATTTACAGTGGCAAGTCTGGTTTTAACCTTTGAAATTTTTTATTTTTTTCCTTGAATTCTCAGTTAGAGTTTATTTTTCTGACAGTCACGTCGATCAGCACGAGTTTCTCTAAAATAGTAGTGCCAACCTCCTTTTGGTGCTTGTTGTCAGTTAGGAAATCGTGTCGATTCCTATAGGTGAAGATCAGGTTTCCCCTAGATCATAACTAGTGTGTCTTGCCCTCTTGATTTCTACCTTTTAGCTTGTTCTAACTGTGTTCTCCCTGATTGGAAAGCTTCATTGGCTTGGTTTATATGCTTCTTTGGTTTGCCTTTTGTTCACTTGGTTTCTTGAGTCCTTGGATGGTTTGTAGCCTTAAGGCATCTAGGTCGTCATCCATTCAACTGTTTGTGTGCTCAGCAAGTCAAGTTGTTGGTTAATTTGCTCCTTGAATTTCATTTTTAGTCCTTTTGTTCCTTTGATTTTCATTTAACAAGTTTAAAATGTTTCATTTATTGATTTAGCGTCTATTTTCGGGCATATATCACATTGCTCATCTTGTTTTTGGTTCATTCTTTGCATCATTAGTTTGGAAGGAATTCTCTTTTGTGCTTTGCATTTTCTTGAGGTTGATTGTCTTGAAAGTTTTTCATTGAAATGTTTGTGAAAGATTCGTTTTGTCATTTTATTGAAAAATACATAATTCTAGTTTGCTGGATCAATATGTTACATTAGCTAGCATCATTGAAGACTAGAGTTGCATCATCATTTGCATTAGAAAATAAATGAATTCTTTTTACTATTGAAAGGACTACTTGAAGTGCGTTTAATAGGGAAGATAGGAATTGGAAAGAGTTTTTCAATATTTTGTTTTCAAAAATCGAAGAAGTGAAAAGGTCATTCTGCTTTCGATTTCTTGTTTGTTGCATTGAGTGTGTTTTCTACTCTCATTAGTGTAAACAATTCATCGAATTGAAAGGGTCTTGCCTCATTTAGCTGCATATAGGAGTTTTTTGAGTCACATCGATAAGGCCTAAAAACCGAGACATAATTTTAAGATAAAATTTAAAATGTATTCAATTAACCTAAGGTGCATTTGAAACCCAACGATCACATTTAGAAGGCCTAGGCTAGAGACGTGTTTCGATGTCTTTAAAACTAGCAGTTGTCATTCACTTCGACACTATATAGTGCTAGTACAAACTTGTGCTTTTCGTACCATCATGTATATAAAGGGATACCCCATTAGGTTGCAATCCTTTATCCATAGGAAGCGGAGTCTTCCAACTTTTAAACGTGATACACCGGACACAACATTTGGGGAGATTGTATGCCAGTACTTCTTGGTTTGCTGGGAGGTATTCTGCAGTTCACAGTTACCTAGTAATCCTTTTTGCCTAGATTATCCTGAGTAGTTATTTTGATCTTTTTGACTCCCTAAATATAAAATATCATCCAAGTGCTTGTCCTTTCGAGCTCATTTCAAACTGAAAGTGATAGAGTCACCTTTGCTTCTTTCTCGACTCTTAAAACATGAAAGAGCACCAGTTTGTTTTTGCGTCTTAAAAAATTGTTTCCCACGATCATATAACATTCCTGTTAGTATTTTTCTAGACCACATCGTGAGTATACCTTTAAATACATTTTAAAGCCTTGGAATCAATCTCTCTCTTTTGGTTAATTGAGACAAAGTCATCGTGGCTGAACCATCAGGTTTTCCTAGTTCCTCTTCCTCTCCTTTGTCTGAAAGATCGTCTGAGGAGCCTTTTCCTGAATTACCACAGTCACTTGAGGACCAAGGTGTTGAAATTGGAATTGTTCTAAGCATTCAACATTTTTCATCTCGTCCTCCTCCTCCCTCGAATACTGGGTCACTTTTTGACATTGGCTCGGAATCTCCAGATAATCCTATCCAAACTCCCGAGTGTTCGCCGAATTTTGAAGGTTAGCTAGGACTTGTCGTTTATCCTTTGAATCCTTTGTCTGATCCTATTTTGATATCACCGTAGCGTCTGTAAAGTCCGTATGATCAGCTGGGTATTCCTTTGGAATTATCCCCTCGAACATCTTCGGTAGTCCGTCGTCATTTGTTTTCACCCATGGAATTAGAAAGAGAAATCCCAGTCTCCTCTTCGGGTCACTCGAAGGTTTCCACCCCATGCACTATCAAGGAGCAGGAATATCCTTTCCCTCTTGAAGGTTTCCCTTACACGGGAAGCATTTTGACCAATGTTCACCCTCAGTTACCGCATAATTACGTGACTTTAGCTCAGTTGGTTTCAGGTACGCCTAGTGCCACATTGCTATATCACAACCCTATTTGGTCGTCTGGTGCTATGCCTACCTTAGGCCTGCTCATTTAGAACCCGACCTCCCAACCAATGGTGGATTATGCAATTACTTCAGTTTTGGTGCAACCCACTATTCTAAATCCTCTTGTTTCATCGGTCCAAGTAACTTGAATGGTTCAATCGACGATCTTGAGTCATGTCTCTGTTAGTTCTTCGATCCCTCTAGTAAGTGGACATGCTATACCATCGCTTGGGGGTCAATGTCTGAATGTTTCTATGATGTCTGGCACAACCAATGTGAGTGGCTCATAAACACACATGGGTGGGATGAAATAACCCTCTTTAGGTGCCATTCTAAACCTTGCTGGTCCTGCTGGATAGAGTAATGTCCAGTACCAACAGGCGAACCCTGTTGGTTCATCTGGGTCAAGTAATGTCCAGTACCAGCAGTCAAACATGGCTCAGGTTTAGTACTAACCTCCTTATGTTCCATATGGTTCACAAGTGATGGTTAATCTTCCCTATGTCCCTCAGCCTAGACCTTATGTTCAACTTGGTCCGTCTGCCGCATCTAGTGGATATGGCCAGATGTAGTTTGGGAACTTTCAAGGTGTCACTCCGGGAATTGTTCAAGTACCCTTGCAGCAGTAAGGAAATCATTTGCAATAGCAAGGGAAACCTTCGCATTAGTAAGGCCCATCCATGCCACAGCAAGGGAAGATAGTGCAGTGGCAAGGACAATTGCAACAACCCTAGGGGAAACCCTTGCAACCGTTGTAGCAAACCATGCAACCGGAAGTGCAGTATGTGCAACAATCCTCCCAGCCTATGTCCTCGCAAGGTCAACCTCTGCAGCCACAAGGTCAGTCCTTACAGCAATAAGGTCAACCTGGGCAGCGACAACCCTTATACTCATATCAATAGGGTCAACCTTTGCAAGGTCAGGGTCAGGGTCAAGTCCTGCAGCAGCACACCTAAAATCCTTATGTCCAAGGGCAACAGGTTCAAAATCCTTTTGTCCAAGGGCAGCAGGTCCAAAATCCTTGTGTCCAAGGGTAGAAAATGCAGAATCCTTGCATCCAAGGGCAGCAGGTCCAAAACCCTTTTTTCCAAGGGCAACAAATCCAAAACCCTTATGCTAAGGGGCATTAGGTGCAAAATCCATATGTCCAAGGTCAAGGCTTTCAAGGTCAAGCCTATGACTAGATAGTTTCAAGGCTTTCAAGGTAAGAATCCTCCCTACGGGTAAGGAAACCTATAGTGGGGGAAAAATCAAATGCCATATGGACAAAACACTCCACTATGGGGACAAAATCCTTACCAGCATGGATGGGTTCCACCAGCTGGGCCTGCTTATCGGCCTCAAATGCCTTTCAATACCCAATTTCTATTCTTGGTTGCATTGGAGTTTCCAGATGTGTCTAGGCTCATGAATGACCTGATTCTTCATTCGCCATATTGGCCTCCAGTTCCATCCAAGATCTCAAGTGATTGTCCAAAGTTTGAAGGAAAAGTGAATCTAGACCTCGTCCATTCGCAATCTGGCACATTATATGATATGTTACCTGATGCACCTAGACCATCACCTAATCTGATGACATCTAAGTCTCTGACTACACCTCATTTTGATAGAGTAATTAGTTCACTGACTCAGACCCCCGCAAATCTTCGTCTAAACAAAAGTCGGTCTCCAACATTGCTTCCAATGACTCCTCTCACAATTCAACTGGCCCTGGTAAAACCTCAGAGGTTCACGCTGTCCAATCTACCGTAGAAAACAAATCCTCTAAAGGAAAGAAGAAATGCAAAGGTAAGGGTAAAGCCAATGCCCCGAAATAGGGACCTCCTAAGCCGTCTGCTGGTGATGCTTCTCAACGGAAGCCTAAGTATCCGTGCGTAATCTGTGAGGAGGATCACTATACTAAGGATTGTCCCAAATGATTTAAAGTTAGTCGTTTGTTCAAAGGGACTCCAACTGTCCTAAAAGACCCCTTTCCATGCCAGTAGACCCAAATGGTAGACTAGCCTCAATCATCCGCTTCCTCAGGTTCACAAGTGTTCATGATGAATACACCAATTAACGTGGCTACCAGGTCAAAATATTATCAAACTCCTACCCCAACAACAGGGAAAGAGAAAGAAGGTACCCCTTATTCTTCTACCCCATCCAGTTCTAGTCCTCTCCATATAGAGTGACCTATTCCTGATTCCGCCATTCGACCACCCTCTCGAGGTGTGCTATGAAAGTCCTCATACAATCCAAACACTCGAGCTGCTCAACATTATAACATTGTTGAAGATTTGGCTCAAGTGCCATTAGCTATGTCTTCTCTTGAGGTCCTTCAAAGCTGTCCTTCTCAACGGAAATCATTACTATCGGCTATTTGGGGTATTGATCCAACTGACTCTAATCTCATTTGTTTTGATATGGAAAACCACGTTCCACATTTACCTAATCAGATTGCTTTTCTCATTCAGGTGATCATAAATGAGAAAACCATTCATAGGACCATCATCAATGAAGGTGCTTCTACCTGCATCATGTATGTCGCTTTTTGGAAGGCAATTAGTTCTCCTACTTTGAACCAGTCCCCTAACACTTTGGAAGCTTTTGATGGACGCAACTCGTGACCATTTAGTGTCCTTCCCAACCTTACCATTACTTTGGAGGGCAAGACAATACATATAAAAGTAGAGATCGTTGATGCTAATCTTAACTATAATCTTCTACTTGGATGGAGTTGGACCCATGCCATGCATGTTTTAGCCTCCTCCCTTTTCTGTGTGATTTGTTTTCCTCATCACAGGAAGATAGTTACAGTCGACCAACTATCCTTCTTTGCCTCTTCCTCCTCGGATGGCAATGTTCCTTATGTAAAGCACATCGGTGCTCCTTACAAGAGTGTGGGGGCAGGACTCTTTAAAGATCCTGCCTTGTTGTGTATTTTTCTGCTCTCACCTCCTCATGTTCCCTCACCAAATCTTGTTGATACATGGGGCGAGGTTATGCTGCTAAGTCCTGCCGAAATTAATTATGTGGAGATTGTTTTGGCTTCACCATTGGTATCCTCTGATCATCTTGTTTCGGGAACATCTCTCGATGCGTATTCTCAATCCTCATGGCTTGGTTCTTCAGAATATACCAATCCCTTAGCTGAGATTTTTCTTTCTGACGAGAGTATCATGTAATTTATGTCTCTGGAGGAAGTACATTGTAATGACACTCATCATCGTCCCTCGTTCTTGCCTGGCCCGATGGTTATGTCTACTTGTCTTGAGAAGTTCTCTTCTCAGTTCTTGACCCTACCACTTCAGACATAGATCATGACTCATGGAGTTTGGTCAGAATGGAACATGGGTAACATTACCCAAATGATGCCAATTGATATTTCTGTCAAGTTCGGTGTCGTTGAAAATGTCCATATCAAGGTAACTTGTTCTTGGGATGAGATCAATCTCTATACTTGTCTGTTCCAAGAGTTCCGAGATGTTTTCGTATGGTCATATGAAGAAATGCCTAGCTTTGACCCAAGTATAGTCGTGCATGAAATTCCTACTTACCCTCATGTGAAGCTCGTTAGCCAATGACTTCATCCAGTGCACCCTATAAAAGTGGTTGCCATCAAGGGAGAAGTTGAAAAAATTCTTAACGCTGGATTTATTTATCTAATCCCTCTTACATATTGGGTGTTGAATATTTTACCAGTGACAAAGAAACAAGGAACTATTCATGTTTTTGTCGATTACCGTGATCTCAATCGTGCCTGTCCAAAGGATAATTACCCCACTCCCTTCATTGACCAGATCATTGATGAATGTGCTGGGAGTGAATTCTTTTCCTTTATGGATGGCTTTTCTGGTTACAACCAGATAAACATTGCGCCAATTGATCAAGATAAGACAACCTTTATCTGTCCGTGGGGGACCTTCGCATATAAAAAGCTCCCTTTTGGCCTTAAGAATGTTGGGGCTACATTTCAGAGAGCAATGTATTACACGTTCCACGACATTTGAAACATCATTCAACCTTACTTAGATGATCTCCCCACTCATTCTCGTAAGCACCATGATTATCCTGATCATCTCCAGCAAATTTTTCTTCGCTGTAGACACTAGAACATTCGCTCAATCTGCATAAATGTGTCTTCTACGCTGAATCCGGTTGACTCCTCGGCTTTATTGTTTTGAAATAAGGCATTTGCCTTGATCCTCTTAAAGTTGAGGCCATTGTTAATTTAACCCCTCCATCTTCGTTGCATCAACTATAGAGTCTGCAGGGAAAAGCAAATTTCATCCGTCATTTTGTACCAAGCTATGCTGAGCTAGCTTCAAGGTTCACCTGGTTTCTCAAGCAAGGAACCCCATTTGTTTGGGATGAGGCTACCCAAAAGTCTTTCGATGACCTAAAAGTTGTCCTCATAAACACTCCTTTTTTGCACCCTCTGAATTATCATCGCAATTACTTCCTTTATCTAGTTGTAACCTCTAGTACCATTGTTATAGCGCTGGTATAGGACGATGACAAAGGCAATGAACATGTTATTTACTACCTCAGTCGCAACGTCGTCGACACTGAGTCATGTTATTCTCACGTCGAGAAGTTCGCTTTGGTTGCTATATAGGTTGTTTAGTGCTTTCAGCATTACATTCTCCTCCGCACTACCACTGTGATTTCCGAATGAAACCCCATTACCTACATCCTCACTTGTCAGTTGTTGGGGAAAGTATTCTAAGTGGATTGTCATCCTCCAAGAATTCGATTTGGTGTTCACTACTACCAAATCTAAGAAATCACTGGTCTTCGCTGAGTTGATTTGCTCCCTTCCCTCTGCTTCTCTTCCTGCTAGTGCTGATGAGCAGCTCTCGGACGAGATGATTTTCTTGATTAGCACTCTCGACCCCTGGTACGGTGATATCATCATGTATCTCCAGACATCCACCTTCCAGTCTGCGTTGACCAAGGATGATTGTTGACGCATTCAGCATCAATCCCAACCTTACCGTATCATTGGAGATACTTTATACCACGTCGGTGTCGATTCAATTCTTTGTCGTTGTCTCACTCTCGAGGAGGCTGAGAGAGTCTTGAATGACTACCATTCTGGCGCATGTGGTGGTCATCTGTCTGGATATGCTACTGCTCAAAAAATACTTCGCACTGGTTATTTTTGGTCCTCCATCTTCAAGGATTTCATCCTTGCTATTCGCAAATGCCATGAGTGCCAAACTTATCAGCATAAAATGTGCACCCCACCCTCTCACCTACACCATGTTATTACCATTGGTCCTTTTGCCAAATGGGGCATCAACTATATGACATGTAACCCTCGTTCGACTGGGGGGCATGCTTATATTATCGTTGATGTGGATTATTTCACCAAATGGGCAGAAGTGATGCCTACATACTCTGCAGATGGTAAAACGACAACTTAATTTCTATTCAATCACGTTATTTCCAGGTTTGGAGTGTCTCAAGCCATTGTCACTGACAATGGCTCCCATTTTCGAGATTACATGATGGCTGAGCTAACTTCTACATTTCGTTTGTGCCACGATGGCTCAACCCTGTATTACCCTCAGGCCAATGGCCAAGTTGAAGTTGTGAACAAAGTCTTGGTTATGATGCTTCAACGCACAATTGGGATGCACAAGTCAAATTGGCATCTCATGGTCTTTTCAGCTCTATGGGCTTACCAAACCTCGACTAAGGACGCATCTGGATTCACACCATTCTAGCTAGTCTACGGTCTAGAAGAAACTTTACCGATTGAGTGCGAAATTCCCTCCCTCAAGCTGGATGTTGAACTTCTCCCTGAGACCTCACCTCAAGAAGAACGCCTCTTGTATTTGGAATGACTAGATGAGACTTTCTGTCTTGCTTCTTTGGTCATCGAAGCACAGAAAAAGAAGGTCAGGTCCCATTTTGATCAGTCTGTCTCTCCTCGAGCTTTTTCTGAGGGCGATTTGGTTCTTCTATATGATCACGCTAATGAGGGAAATCCCTTAGACAAGCCCGTAATGGGCTTTATCTCAAAAATTACTATGCCTAGGTCATCTTGCATGGATACTTTTGTACAATAGCGTGTTATTCATTTTTGTGCAGTGTGGTTTGGTGTGTTTTTTTTCAAGCAACTTTCCTACTTATTATGTTTCTACCTTCTTTGCAGATGTATGTGTCTCCTCACATCGGTTTCACTGATGGTGCTTGTCGTAGTGCCTAGAATCTTTTGTCTGCATCATGGGCCATTTATGACCCCCGTGGTGAGTTTATTGATCTTCAAGGTATTTGTTTAGGTCGAACAAGTAATAACATTGCTGAGTATAGTGCAATTATCGAATTGTTAACAGAAGCTATTTCTCTTGGCATCCGGGAATTGGTTGTCAACCTTGATTCACAACTTGTTATTCTTCAACTCAATCGGCAATATTCCATAAAAAACCCTCATATATTGAGAATGTATTTGTGTATTCATCTATTGGAGAGAAATTTTGATTACATTACATATCATCATATTCCTAGGCATATGAATACATTGACATATGCATTAGCTAATTATTTGTTGGATAGACATTTACGAAGCATGTGAGAATAACAAACAAAACATTTGTACCATAGTAAGCAAGGGAATATATATATGTCGATAATGTTTGTCATACATCAAAACCCCAAAAAAGAATATATGTGTTCAAGTACATCCATGGCTCACAGACCTCAAAAATGTAAAATGCTAGACCTATGAACTACTCAGCATGGTGCTCATGGTAGCATGTAACTACTGGTACTACGCGAGTCAGCAGTCGGCAGATCCGGTCTGATACCCCAACTATGTGCCTCTGATACTGGCATGGGATGTCACCCAACCGGGCATACTCTGGGATATTGTGGTTCAATCCCTCGAGGTTTCACGCGATCTCCTCCTCATTATCGCTTCCTTCCTGATAAGGAGCGATATCGAATTTATGAGCAACACTCCTGGAAATCGGGGACATCCCGGTAGGATGCTCTGCTCCCACATCTGCATTTACAAACCAAAATGTCATGAATGCATGTATTTCAAAAAATATAAAAATTCAAAAATAAAAATTGTTTGTTTTTACCTCCATCGTCATAATCTTCTCCCTCTGGGAGCGACATATCTGGATCACCGTGGAAGTCGGTACCGCTATAGGGCCAATCCTCTACTACGATTAGCTGACGCTGTAGCCACGAAAAGAAGGCGGGCTTATATGACATATGTTGGCCCCTAATGATTCTAGGCATTAATGCACTCCAATAGACCATCCGTGGGTCTCGTGGCAATGGTGGTTCCACCTTAGCAAGCTGGTAGTGAAATAGCAGGACCCGCTCCAAAAATAAGGTCACTAGAATGGAACCATAGCAGAACTGCTTCAGGTTTCCTGCCTTGGCTTTGGATAGCTGGCGCTTCATGTTTACCTTCATGGCTTCTGCCCAGTTGAAGATAGTTGGTGTCGTACAGTCTATAGCATACTAAAACTTGGATTTGTTAGACTCATGTTGTGCCTGAGCCCCAACCACTCTGTTTATGGTCAACAATAGCACTTTTAGCACAAGATCCCAAATAATCATGATCTCTATCTTGCCACTCTTTGATTTTAGTGCTTCCGGGCAGTGTTCTACGAGAAACATGTTCACACTTGCCCCAATAGGCCTAGACCCATACAAATTGATTGGTTCCCCTCTTTAGGACAATCCTATGATGAAATAAATGTCAGAAGTTTCCAACTCTAGTTCTTGGTCCTGAATCATAAAAAATTCCCGATTGACATCCCAGAGATTGATCAAATACTGCAGCAATTCGGGTTGAGCTCGAAGACCTGGTGTGAGGAAGAATTTGAGGAGCCCATAGTTCCTTAGGGCATTCAAGCAGTTTGGGTCTGCCATTGCTTGTGTATCAATGTCCTCATGCTCACATTCCCTCCAATCAACCATTTTTCACGATGTTTTCCCTGCAAAAACCATACAATCAAGTCAACAATCATCCTTGGCTAAAGAAATTTGGGTAAAATCAGAGGAATTGGGGCAAAAACTTCAAAATTTTGTGTTCACGGTGTTGACGTGACTATTTTAAAAATTGTAGCACCGACGATGCGCTTGACAGTGTTAATAACCCCCGATTGGCGCGATTTCATGCCCGGAAATCGCGCTGATCGAGGGATAGTTTTTTTGCTAAATCCTCCTCAATAAATCCAAAAAAACAGATAAAAATAGGAAAAACAAGCATAAAAACGAAGTGAAAGGTCTCATCTCTTACCTGCAATTGACGGATTGTTGAATGGCCTCCTAGATCTCCTGTAATCTGCTCCTAAAAATCTAGGGAAAATGGGTGAAAAATGCTCCACACAAGGTAAAATGGTAAAATCTTAAAAACTATTTACTTTTTCCCCATTTTATTCATTTTTCATGAAATATTAGGGTTTTAAAAGTATTTTTAACCTATTTTTACCTCAGGAATTGGATAATGCTTTTACCTTTTGTGCAACGACAAGTGACAAATCACTGATGATGGTACTAGAGTCACGTTTAAGCTCTATTCTCAACTCGTAAAACTGAAATGAAAAGATTTTTGAGTATTTTTCCCTTTTTGACTCATAAAAGAGAATAAAAATGGGGGGTTCACTTTTAAGCTCTTTTCTGACTCTTTAAACGCGAAAAGATTTCCAAGCTCTTGTCGTTTTGAACTTGTTAAAAGCTGTGAAATGTTGTTTACCCAGTATACATTTACCCCTTTTTCGGTTGGGATAAACTATTTATGAAAAAGGTACTCCTTGACTAAAATGGTGAAGTGGTTCTCTCAGGTATCATTCTCTACCTTTTCGGGCTTGAGAGACACAATTGTACGAAAAGGACCATGTGGAGTTTTCTTTTCTATGTCTTTTTCAAACTCTCTAAACATGAAAAAGATACTGAGTTACACCTTTGTCGGACTCGTTAAAACATTAAATGACATTGGATTCGTCACCATGATGGACATGAGCTTATCCTTCCTAGGGCTCATTAAACTTACTAGGTTGGATTTATCTGAAGGATGAACTTATAGTGCAAGCACATGCTATCCGCTTCAAGCTTACGATTAAAAATAATTGGGGTACCTACCAAAAATTGTGGGGGAAAATGGGAAATTCTATCAGTTGTGTTGGTAGCTCACTCTTGAACATGAAACCTTCTGCTTCGTGTCAGGTTGGGGTATCCTCTCTTCATCATTGACCTTCCTAGGTTGGGCCGTTCATTTTTTCCTTCCATTTGATCTCTGCCACATCATCATGACCACCAATCCGATGGATCCAAAAGCTGCCAAATGCCAGAGTCGTGTTGCCGATATATTCAAGAGTTAGTCCTTCTACAGTTACACTTATTCCTGATTCTCTGTGTCATCTTAAATCATTTCATCCCTTTGTCTCGTGTCGATGATGTGGGATACATCATGGACCTCCTTCGACACAGTCACTTCCTGTCGAATTCAGCTCATTATTCAGGAAGCTGGCCGAGAGACTCCCTTCCAGTACCTTAGAGCTTGCATGCCCTAAAGGCAAGTTCTTCATACTCGATGACAAGTTCACATCATTGGCTTTCGATCGATTGATTTCATGGATGTTCGACTTCAGTTCCTTTATTCACATTACGTGGACTATGCTGCTAGTACCTTGAGATCCATTGTCATTATTGGTGGTTTCTCTCGTGCTTGTTAATGGTTCACATCATTGAATAGTAATCAAGCGACTTTTCTAGCATGTTTGACTTCAACAGATTCATTCACATGTTAGGATTTGTACTTTGATCGGGTCGTGTTGGAGTGTAAGACCCTGGGATCAGATTACACAAGTCCATGTAGTAAGGCAATGTGACATGATCATGTTGATATACATGTCTCTTTCAGATGGATGGTTGTGACCATACCATGAGTTGTCATATGTGATCCTTCTCATTATTGGATGGCTGCGACCATACCTTGGTTTCAATATGATCCTCCTTACTGGATGGCTGCTTCCATGCCTTGGATCCATTTACATGATCATTCTCTGGATGGCTGCATCCATACCATGATTCATGTATCATTTGTTAGAATTTTTAGTGATGTATATTTATCTATGTTTGCTGGTAGGTTTTCCGACGACGAACTCCGGTTCCCTGCATCTATTTGTAAAGCATTTCATGCCTCACTCTAATTCGGCCTTCACGCTTTAGGGGGCATCTGTTACACAACATTTTGTCACTGTCCCTGTACTCCCTATTCCATGATCCTGGAGGACCTCTACAGTGAACCCTACATGCTTCCCCATCATGAAGAAACTCCCATTATGTCCCTCTTCATGAGCAGAACAATTCCCTTTTGCATCATTTCCCAAGAATCTTCCTTTTACCCCAGTTTACAAGACTGACACTAATGACCAGTTTCCTCCTCGCGCCAATTTGCAAAGATTAAAACCAGGACTAGCGTCGTACGACACTACTGAGCCTTTTCTCAGTCACACCAATCCTCTTTTGGAAAGTTTTTTAAATATGGAGTCGAAGCTTCCAGGTCTAGAAGCTTCGTAATAGAAGTCTGGTAAATGGTTGGGCTGGATGGAGCTAAGGAAGTCAGTTTGGGCTCATTTCCCCTATTATGATGGAACCAATCCAAGAGATAAGGCCTTCTCCCATGATACGAGGAACCATCTCCCCTCCATCCAAGCTATACAAAACCCCTCCTTTTACAAGCTACACTAGTTTCAGTCTTAGTATTTTTGGAGCTTGAATAATCAGTAAGATATCATAGCTTGTAGCTCTGTAGTTTATGTTTGAGGGAGAATAGTGTGTTTGGTTTGGTTTGAGACAAAAGGGAAGAAGCCTTAAAAATTCCATTGTTGGGGCTATCCATGAGATGCTAGCAGAAGCGTGGGAACCCAGATACATCGGAGGAGATCAACAACGTCAAGGAATTGGTTTTAATCTCTTTCTCAACTTATATGAATACAACTATTAATTGATTTCCTACATTGAAGTGTTATCTTACATTTGATGGCTTAATGTTCCTTGACCTCTTAAGTAGGTTGAATGAAATTTGTATGCTATCACATTTGTTGTTGTTGTTTGTTTGCTTGTTTCAAGTATTCGAAGGAAGGAAACAAAAGGTAGCTGGAGTAAGGAAGCATGATCATCACCAAGTGGAATAACGTTCTAAGAGGTAGGGCCTCTTATTTGATTCTAGCTTAAGGAAGTTTTCCATATATTATTTGTTTGTGTCTAGACCGGCTCTCTCGGGCTAGAGGAATTGTTTGTGTCTGCACTAAGAATTTACCTGCACCATAGTATGTGGAGTTGTGGGCCAACCAAGAAGGTTGCATCCAAGAGTGTTAACCCAAAGGTATAATAAGAGGTATAAAAAGGAACTAGAGGGATTGTGTGTAAATGAGAATAAATGGGCTTATGTGGAGTTAGTGGTCCAATAGAAGCATGAGGAAGGGTCATGTAGAAATAGAAAGTGGTCCAACCCGAAAAGCCATGTTAAATTGGCAACTAGGTGGTGAGCTCCAGTATTGTAGCAATAATGCTACAACTCCTGGGGCTTCCTGTCTCTTAATTTATCAACTCGGTAGTTCGTACAAACTTGGAAGCGACGGTGCTGTATGCACAAGTACTAGCTCTTGTCGCAGCTGTCACTTGGTCAGCTGGCACAAGTCCGCTAGGGCTCAAGCCAACTTCTATAGGCTCTCAGAAGAAGCTTGTTAAATGATGGATGAAAGCTAGCTCAAAGAAGACTAATCTACTTGGCAAAAATGAACTGAAAGCAAATCGAAACATGGAAACCCTAGGAAACCCTAATTTAACTAGTCTAACCTCTATGATGCAAAGAATGTGAAGGAAACTTCTACCAATGATGCCATTACTTCTAACAAGTGAAAATGCATGAATCTAATCTACTTGCATCTTAAAAGACATGTTTTTGTATTTTTTCTTTAAGTGGATGGAGTGATTGTGATTTTGTGCTTATTAGGGTTTGGTTGTGCAGATGTTATGCGAAAGGAAGGAAAGCTTGGGAAAGGTTGGGGAGGTTAGGAGAGGTCCCCAGAGATCCTTAGCATCAGTCCACAGAGGTTCCTCACGTTCAGAGGCTCAGCAACCGAGTGAGTGGCCTCCTACAGGATGTCTGTAGGGGATTCTACAGGAAACGCAGGGGTTTCTACAGGAAGTCTACAAATTGCTACAGGATGACCTACCGTGGGTGTTTGAAGTGATGGTGGAGTGATGGAATGGTAGGGGGAGATGTGCAAGGTAGGAATAAAGCTGGTGATGGCTCAGGAGTGGAGAAGTAGGATGGAGAACGAGTGTATGAAGTGGGTTGATGGATGGAAGGTTATAACAACGAAATGTCTAAAGAATGAAGTTATGTGAGGAGTGGAGGAGTTTGGAAGATAACAGAGCGGAGCAGAGGTCAAGGGTGTGGTTGTATGCGTGATCAAGACGAAGAAGGAGGTAATAGAACGATGAAAAGCAGTGTAAATAAAACAAATGGCTTATGACTGTCACCAAGATGAAAATTCATTAACATAAGCTACCTGAACTCAATGAACAGCAATATAAAGCGTGTAGAGGAATGTGCATGAAGCGGTGATGAAGGTGTATGGTGCAAGAGTGAAGTGCATGGAAAGATCTATCATCAACGAGACTATGTTGCAGCATGTATAAAGTGAAGAACTGCGTATTTTTGTGGCTGGTATAGGCTGCACTCCAATCTCCAAACAGAGATGGCAGTGGAGACTTCCTCAACCTTTTTGCTGGAGCTCCAAGAGATTATATCTATCCTCCTATCAAACTTAAGCAACTGAAAGCAAATCACCATAAACTAGTCCTACCTATGCTCATGAAAACGACTAAATTAACAAACTGTAAATTCGAATTGCATGTGAAAACAAACAAACTCAAAGTGTTGGAACGAAATGCAAACACATTACAACACTGAGGAGATCTATTGCTCTCAGGTTGGGCCCTAACCTGAGAGCTATAGCTCCTTGAGAAAACTCAGAACTAGATCAAAATCTGCCTGCTTTATTCATAATCTGATGTCATGCCAAATTGGCTTACAAAAAGAACAAAGACTGAGCTCTAGCTCGTACTTTCTAATTACAAGAGTAATGCCAAGGTTCAAAAAGCTTCTATCCAAGGCTACGGCCTCAGTATTTATGCAAAAATGATCATCCAACAGGTGTCCTTGATTTTAGGAGCTCGACTGTCCAACTGAAGTTTAACTGCTGATCCTGTAGGACAGTCATAACTACTGTTCCTGTAGAACAGTTATAACTGCTGTTCCTGTAGAACAGCTGGCTGCTTCTAAACTCGGTGGGGAGATGGATTGGAGCTCGGAGTTCTTGGTGGGAATCACGAGGAAGGTCCCCAAGACCGTGGACATCCTCTCCTAAAAACCAGTAGTGCCACCTCATTGTCTCCTTGTCTCCTTTTTCGTTGTCTTTTTCTCCCTTTTAATGCCAAAAACCTGAAAGCATCATGCATTAGTCACGTAGATAAAATGTCTACCCTTCTTCCTATAAACAACACGAATAAACTAAGAAATGCATGCATAAGCAGTAAAAAGTGAATGGTTTGAGCAAAGCAAGTAGGCCAAATGAGCCCAAATTATACCAAAAATTGGGGCTCATCATCACCCCCCAGCTAAACTATTTGCTCATCCTTGAGCAACTTAGTCCAAGTCCTCATCTTTCATTGCTTTCACTGCTTCTCTTGCATCCCAAGGCTCTGTGGTAGGGTCCTCTCTGTAGATGTGAAACCCTGCTTTTCTGTTTACCTCTTCCCATTGTTGACTGTCATCTTCCTTTGTATTTCCTTCAGTCAATCCTAGCAATAGTGGTGGGCTGAGTTTAAGGCCAATCCAGCTGGCCTGGAGGCTTTGCATGGACTTCTTGTAAAGGTCAACCCTTGCCAAAGCTTCTCTCATCCGGATGGGGGTATGGTACTCTCGGATTTTCAAGCTGTGGGCCATGGTATTCCATCTGCGTGCACAAGCCTCGGCAGCACTTTCTCCCAATAACCTTTCCATGTCTTCAAAGTGAGCTATGGCCTGGGCTTGTTGGTCCAGAAACCTCAAGGAAGCTGTGGGATCCGTAGCCAACTGTTGGTGGGTTGAGATGAGTGCCACCGGGTCCTCTAGTTCCGGCCTAATGAATAGTGGTTCGCTCACTTCTCAGTTCATGACCGATTTTGCTTCAGCTGCTCTTTGATCTTCATGGTTTAACCATGTGGCGAGGGCCATCAATTGCATATCACCCAAGGCAATGTTGGGATCCCATGAGACTTCATTAGGCAAAGCCAAGTTGTGGAGGTAAAACTCTGCCAATTTGGCTTTGTCTTCTGCCGAACTAGTAGTGCATAATTCAGAAAATTGTTGTGGGTTTTGGATGGGTGCAATACCTCTTTGGGCCAAGGTGTTTATTTCGAACTGAAGCCATTGATCCTTTAAAAACAACCCATAGGATTTCGCGGGCGTTCTGCACTGAATTGCTTCCATGGCCCAACTGGCCATGCAGGCCAATTGTGTTTCCCTTTGTTGCAGTTGTTCCTTTAAGGCTTGCACTTCAATTCTTGTCTGTTGTTCTGCTTCCTGTAGAAGTTCCATTGGCTCTTCAAGACTGGTGGTCAGCTCCTTTTTGCCTTCTTGTTCATTTGTGATGTCCTTGGAGGATGTTCCTGCCCCTGCCTTTAGTTCTTGTAGCTGCAACCGTAACTTCTGATTTTCTTCCTGTAGAAGCGCCTGCTGGCAACTAGCCACATGTTTAGCCATGGTGAATTCACTCCTGACCTCCCTGAGTTGATCCTGTAGAGGGCCTATGTCCGCCACCCCCTTTGATTTGGCGATTTGCATCCATGTGTGGGAACGGACTCTTTCTTTCTCTAGTTCAAAAAATAGAGGTACAGTAAATTTCTGTGGTATGATTTTGCCCGCCTCTAAAAAGGTGTAATATGAATTCAGATTGGGCGAAGGGCTAGGTTCTGGTATATGTTCTCTTGCTGTTTCTTCAGGCGGTTCTGCCTCATCCTCCCTTGGTGATGAGGGCCCTTCTCCTTCCCTCTTTTCTGTTTCCTGTAGCCAGGCCAGAGTATCCTGTAGAACATTTTCAGCTTCCTGTAGCTGAGTTTGTTCTAACTTCTCTTGCCATGTATTCTTCTTTGGACTCCCCTTCTTGTAGGTAACCGTGATCCTGGAGGGTTATTTTTCCTTGGGAGAAGCAGGTGTATCTTCAATGACAATCGGGCTGCTGGATTGAGGTGGTGGCTTGCCCGTTTTTATCCTAACGCTTCTCCGAGCTTTAAAGTACAGAGGGGTCTCCCTCTTCCTCTTGTCTTTTTGCTTAGGTGGCGTGCTGAGACCAGCTAATACCGCTGCTGCTTCCCGTGCCAGAATATCCACCTTCTTCTCTTTAGGTTTTACCTTTGTGGGGCTTCCTGTAGAAGCCTGTTTTTGCAATTTCGGGCTTCCTGTAGAAGCCTGTTTCTGCAATTTTGGGCTTCCTGTAGAAGCCTGTGTCTTAATGGTTTGTGGGCTTCCTGTAGAAGCCTTGGTCTTTGCTTTTGGGCTTCCTGTAGAAGCCTGCTTTTCAATGATTTTTGGGCTTCCTGTAGAAGCCTGAGTTTGTGTTTTCGGGCTTCCTGTAGAAGCCTGTTTTTGCTTTCTTGTAGATACAGGTGTCTCCACTTCCGCTTGCTTGCCTGCTTGAGTTTTGCTTTTTGCTTTGGGTGCAGGTGCTGTTGAGGTACTTGGGCTGACGTGGGCCACCTCTGCTTTGTCCATTCTGCTCTTCATCCTCTTTTCCCTTGCTGACAGGATAGGTGTGCCACCTTTTTCTTGGTCCTTCTTTTCCTCATGCTTCTTCCTTTGTTCTTCGGTCACTGCTTCGTGTTCCTCACTGCTAGAGGAACCCGTTTCTTCGATCAACATTTTAATATCCCCATCTTTGGTCAAATTGCGGAAGGATTCCCATGAGAGGGGGACCTTATATGAGTGCAATGCATCTTCCACAAGCAGCTTTATTAACCCATGGTGGGCTATCTGATCAGGTATGCCCTCTCTTAGCTTTGTAGCACACTCCATTAGGGACTGCAGGAGATAATAAGGGATGCTCAGTTTTTGCTCTACAGGAAGGTCAATTCGGTGCCTCAACTCAGTGAGTAACCAAAAGTGATATGCATACACGATGCTGAACCGGCCTTCACAAGTAATATATTTCATGATTTGAAAACTGACTTCATTCCAAGGTGGTGATAGGCTCATTCTTCTCACTGTTGTGGGGAAAAGTATCCGATGCGGATGACCCTATCCCTACTCTAAAGGTGACAGTCTTTAGCAACAACTGAAAGTAAAGCTTTGATGTTTTCCTTTATGAAAGTACAGAGAGGGGGAAGAAATGATCAACCAACCTGGTATCCTTCGCTTAGTCGATCTTGATCCTCTCTCTTTGTCTCTTGTTCCCAGCTCCTTGCTCTCTTTTCCGGTCCAGCTACACACAAGCCCTGCACAAAACGAGAGAGGAAACTACAAGATACAAGTACTCATAACTGATGCATGGATTAGAGTGAATCAAATATACATGTAAATACAATACATCAATGCAATACAAGTATATAGGAGAACATGCAAAACTTTATTGATAGAAGTAACAGGGTTCTGAGAAGGTTACAACCAATGATGGCTCCAATCCAGCAGCACCTCCCCAACAGCAAGAACTCTCCTCTTCACCTCTAGTAAAACAATCACCCAATAGCTCTAACTGTAATCCAACAGCACCTCCTTGCTTTACACAAAATTCCAGCCTCCTTAGACCTCATAGAAGAGCTCTATATATAGGAGAGAAGAAGAGAGGATGAGTCAGCTTGAGGCTGGCATAGAGCTGACTAGTGTCCTCTCCCTCTTCAGTTAATCTTCAGTTCTTGAGTCCACTTGGAGATCCTTGGTTACACATGGTGATCAAGTACCTCTTACTCATCACAGGGCGAATCTTATGAACCAAGTGTCAGTTTGGAAGCTTCCTGGGCAGTTGACACCTTGCAGGATGACTGTGCCACTTGGCCAATCTCGCCCAGCGCAGGTAGCCTTCATTACTTTTGACTTCCAGCGCAGGTACAAAGAGGGACAGTTGCATTCCAGCGCAGAAGCTCAGTGGAGCAGCTGACATGATCCAAAATAAGCCTGTTTTGAAGTGTTTTCAGGTGGAGAACTGATTGGAAGTGCTGTTGTTTGATGACCTTGTTCTTTTAGGGGTAAGAACAACATGTTTAGGGACTGAGGATCCCTGTAATTATTGACATTTCATGCTCCATGCTGCGAGGCACAAAAATGTCTATAACACTCACCCTGTTTTTATCCTCCGAGAATTCTTCCTCAGGTGGAAAGAATTCCTTCTTTGCCTGCTGACTCAGCTTTCTCTCCTCTTTATCCCACGGCAGACCCATAGGAAGTTCTGTGATCCGACTGATATGTTCTGGGGTGAGTTTGAGGCTTAGACCTCTGAAGTTTACTGTGGCCAGTGTCTGGGATTTGGGCTTCAAAGCCTGCAAGAATTCCTCGGCTACTTCATCATCGTAGCCCTGCAGCTTATCACAAAAAGGCATCCATTGTGCTCTGGTGAAGAGCTCTACCACTGCCGGGTTTCTCCTTAGTTTAGTTGAATCCGTGGGCTCTCGTCTTATAAACCCACCCGGCATGATGAACACGGTCGTTTTAACAAAAGGTGGCAGATGCAAAAGAGATTTGGTCTATGAAGACAGAGCATGCACATACAAAGTTTCAACACAGACTACTTATACCAACATCCTGTAGAATGGTAGCAACGGTACAGCAAACAACAATGCCACCAATATCTTTATAACCCGACCGTGGACGATGGTCTTGCCACTTCTAATAACCAGTTGCATTAAGAGTTCAGGGTTACCTCCTTAATTGGCCACCTTTTTCGCGAGGCACCCGCTTTCCTGTAGATGACTGCGTTCCTGTAGACTGCGTTCCTGTAGAACTGCGCTCCTGTAGAACTGCGTTCCTGTAGAACTGCGTTCCTGTAGAAGCCGCGCGCAATTCTCGGGGAGGACTGTAGCTGGCCGCGCTCGCGGTGCGCGTGACCAGCGTTCTGGTAGCCAAAAACTCGGCGTATCAAAGTGCAGAGGAGATCAGAATAGCTATCCGAGTTGAAGTGTTGGATGATAAATGCATGCGCATGATTTAGCCGATTGGATTTTGAATCGGCGCAATCCGTGGCGCGGGGGATGAGCTGTCCCCGCTGGACCGTTGGGCGACGTCATCCATCCTCCGCCTACGTATTCACTTGCTGCTGCATTCATTCCCACAGATTTGCCGCCGCCTTTCCTGTTAAACTCATGCTTCTGACGAGAGTGTTCCCACGTGCATGCCGTTCATTCTCTTTGTCGTGGCCGCCACCCAAACATCCAATTACACTTTAACTAGCCGACATGGCCAGTCGACTGGCCATACGGCCGCTCAACCATTCAATTTTACGCTTTGCAAACAATTTCAAAGTTAGATTCATGCGATTTGATGCAAGGAAGGGTGGAGACACTTACCTGCGCGGCTGCACACGATTTTTCCAGTTCTCGGACGATGGTGAGCGGATCTACCTGCTGCGTGCGACTTACACAGACCCGGAAGCTCGTGGTTACAGGCTGCCAACGCTGGAGTGGGTGGTTTTGCTTGCATGCGCCCGCGTTTCATTTCGGATGGCGGTTCTGTAGAAAATCCACTCGAGCAGGTTGAACTGCTACAGGGTCCCCGCTAGGGGTCTCGTAACAGTCCTTTCTCCTTGGGTGCATGCTGCACGATGGCGGTTCTGGCTTCTCGATCACAATCTCGGAGCTCTTGATGCATGTGGTATGAGATTCCATCATTTGTTAATCTTTGGAAATGGCTTTCCCGCGAGAACTCATCGATTTTCTTTGTTTGTGCAGGGACTTGGCCGCATGTCGACACAGGTGGTGGAGCATGGTGACAGCAACGTGCAAGGATGCCAACAGAGGCTTGCATGCATCCAAACCAATCGATGGTCGCGAAATCTCTTTTTAAGATGAATTCTGGTCGTCCAAAACTCCTACAGGAAGTTTCCTATAGACACGGAGCTTCCTGTAGAAAGTTCGGCCTTCCTGTAGAAAGTCTGCACTTTCCTGTAGGAAATCCACGCCTTCTTGTAGAAAGACTGCGCCCTCCTGTAGAAAGACAGCAGCTTCCTGTAGAAGATTCAAACCATGATAAAATTGCACATACCTTGAAAAACATGGGTACTATTGGAGGAGGTACTGATGAGGTTCCTTGGCAACATGATAAGGACCCTTGGCTGTGAGTTGAAGGGCTTCCTCTTCTCCATAGAGCATCTGCAACCTGCAATTTTTACCATATTTTGCTTATTGTGTTTTTTCTTTTTCTTTTCTCTTTTTTCTTCTTTTTTTTTTTTTTTTTTGAAAGATAACAGGGGCGCCTCAAGGAGGTTTTCACCCGTGCCATCTGCCCTGAGTGCCTCAGAGAGGTTTTCACTCAAGGATCTTTTTCAACCTTTTCTCTTTTTTTTTTTTTTTTTTAAACAAAAGCAATAGGAGCGCCTCAATGAGGTTTTCACCCATACTACCTGCCTTGGGCGCCTTAGAGAGGTTTTCACCCAAAGATCTTTATTTCTTTTTTTTTTTTTTTTTTTTTTTTTTTCTTTTTTTTTTTTTTTTTTTTTTTTTTTTTTGCAGATATTTTTTCAGGGTGTGCCAGAGGCAGAGGCAGAACCCTTCTCTATGACCAATACAGATTTCTCCATAGTTTTGATAAACTCTTGTCTTGAGAGAGGTCTCCTGTAGATCTTCAATCGATGCCCATTGACAAGCATGGGAATGGCTTCCTCATCAATGGTTCGAATGAGGACAGATCCATTGTCATGGCATTTCTCCACTGTATATGGTCCTAGCCATCTGGTTCTCAGCTTCCCCTTGAAATCTTTGTATCTGGAAACATACAACAAAGCCCAATCTCCCGGCTGAAATTGCTTGTCATGGAGATGTTGGTCATGCCACACCTTCCTCTGAAGTTGAACCACTTCTGAGTGAAGGAGGGCCTGCATGCGGTGCTCGTCCAGGCCATTCAGCTGCAGCAGCCTTTCTTGTTGTGCATGGCTGAGATCTAGGTCCAGCTGAGCTGCCATCCTCAAGGTGTTGTATTCAAACTCAATGGACAGCAAAGCTTTCTTCCCATAGACTAACTCATATGGTGTGAAACCGGTGGTGGTCTTCCAAGTGGTGTTGTAGGCCCATGTGGCTTCTACCAGGCGATCTGCCCAGTCCTTTCTGCTGCTGCTCACCACTTTAGTCAAGATCCCTTCTAATGCTCTATTGGTGACTTCCACCTGCCCATTTTCTTGAGGGTGATAAGGGGTGGAAGTCCTGTGCTTGATCTTGTGATGAGCTAGGAGATCTTCAACCAGGTTGGAGGTGAACTCGCTCCCTTGATCGGTGACCAGCTCTCTTGGATAGCCAAACTTATAGAAGATGTTCTCTCTTAGGAACTCGGCCACCTTTTCTTCTGTTGCTGCTTTGACTGCTTTGGTCTCTGCCCACTTTGTCAAATAGTCAGTACACACAATGATGTAAGTCCTTTGCCTCGAAGAGGGGTTGATTGGGCCCACAAAGTCCATGCCCCACTTCTCAAATGGCTCAAGAGTCACTTGAGGTTGGAGAGGCATCTCATCCCTTTGGGTCGGTTTCCCCATTCTTTGGCATTGGTCACACTGACTGACATATCTTCTGACATCTTGATGAAGTGTGGGCCAATAGTAGCCTGCCTGCAGGATCTTGAAGGCAGTTCTCTTTGCTGCAAAATGCCCTCCACAAGGCCCATCATGACAAGTGAGGAGGATATCAAAGACTTCCTCCTCCCTTACACAACGCCTTAAGATCTGATCGGGGCCAAGCTTGAACAGATTGCCCCCGATCCAAGTGAATGAGGCACTTTTTCTGATGATTCTGCTCTTCTCTCTGGAAGATAGGTGTGGAGGGAACTGTGCTGAAACAAGATAGTTTGCTATATCAGCAAACCATGGAGAGAGTACTGAAATAGCAAACAGATGTTCATCAGGCATCTGATCGTCCACTGTTCCATCCTCATCTGCAGACAAATCCAATCTAGATAAAAAGTCAGCAACAACATTTTCTCTACCTGGTTTATCAACAATGGTTAGATCAAACTGCTGCAATAAAAGTAACCATCTAATAATACGAGCATTCACATCTGGTTTATTCATCAAATATCTAATAGCAGCATGGTCAGTATGTACAAAGGTCTGGTAACCAGTAATATAATGTCGGAACTTGTTCAATGCATGGACCACATCCAAGAATTCTTTCTCGGTTACAGTGTAATTCAGCTCAGCTTTGGACAAGTTTTTGCTAACAAAGTAAATGGCATATGGAAGTTTCTGCTCAACTTGTCCTAAAGCTACACCTATGGCTTTGTTCGAGGCATCAGTGTGGATGTGGAAAGGTAGGGCCCAGTTTGGACCTCTCAGGATTGGGGCTGACACCAACTTGTCCTTCAATTCATTTAAAGCCCTCTGACAATCGTCAGCCCATTTAAACTCCACATCTTTTGCCAACAGACCAAACAATGGCGAGGCTAGCTTGCTGAAATCTTTAATGAATCTCCGGTAGTATCCTGCTAATCCCAAGAAACTCCGGACATCCCTTACCTTTTGAGGAGGTGGAACCCTCTTGATGAGAGCAATTTTGTTAGGATCCACCTGCAATCCTTGGGAAGAAATGGTATGGCCTAGCACGGTCCCCTCAGTCATTAGGAATTCACATTTTTCAGGACTAAGGGACAAGTTCATCTCGGTGCATTTGGTTAGGACTTTCCCCAGGTTGGACAATGCTTCCTGGAAGTTGGCCCCATAAGGAGTAAAGTCATCCATGTATATTTCCACTGCATCATGGACCAGCTCCGAGAAGATGCTCAAGACAGCTCTCTGAAAGGTAGTAGGAGCATTGCATAGCCCAAAGGGAAGGACTCGATAGGCAAAGGTACCCCAAGGACAAGTGAAGGTGGTCTTATCTTGGTCTTCCGGGCTGATTTGGATTTGATTGTACCCGCTAAACCCATCCAGGAAAGAGAAGAACTTCTTTCCTGCCAGTCCATCCAACACTTGATCTATGAAAGGTAGAGGGAAATCGTCCTTCTTGGTAGCTTTGTTCAGTTCTCGGTAGTCCACACAAATTCTCCATTTCCCATTTTTCTTGGGAACCAACACTAGAGGGGACACCCATTCACTATTTGAGATGGGGTAGATGAATCCGGCATCCAACAGTTTCTGCAATTCTTCCTTGACAATGTCTTTAAGGGCTGGATTCATTCTCCTCTGAGGTTGCCTAACTGGTTTACAATCCTCTTTGATGTATATATGATGGGTACAGACCGAAGGATGGACTCCTTTCATTTCCTTATAGCTCCAAGCAAAAGCATCTAGGTGGTTGGCCAACAGACTACACAGCTCCTTTTCCTGGGAAGGAGAGAGGGAGGAGCTGATCTTCAATGCTTTCTCAGGGCCGAACTCCACATTCTTGACTCTGGGAGTAACAGGGTTGGTTGTACAGAGATCCACTAAGGTTCTAGCTTGGTCATCCTCCACCAATTCCTCTAAGGGTAGTGCACTGGAAGGTGGATTCTGGATCAAGGCCTCGATCAAGTCATCCTCGGTTGGGGGGTCTTTTCTAGTGGTATCTAAGGTGCACAGAGGTGCTGAGTACACCTCGTCTTCTTCTCCTTCTTCCAACCAGAGTGGTAAATCATGCTCTAAAGAAGGTTGGGCAGGAGGGTATAGGACTAGCTGCTTGGACATGGGACCATTTTTGATGGTCATGTTTCCTGCCCGACAACTTATGTAAGCATCTGTAGTAGCTAACCAAGGCCTTCCCAAAATGAGAGGATATCCAGTAAGCTTGGCCTTTGGTTGCAGAACCAGGAAGTCTGCAGGGTATTCCCAAGAATCAATGGAGACCATGACATCCTCCACAATCCCTTCGGGAGTCACGGTGGAGCGATCTGCTAATTGCAGTACTGTCGAGGTCTTCCTCAAGGAACCCTGAAGATTGAGTTTAAGCATGGTATCCCTGGTCATCACATTGATGGCCGCCCCCAGATCAATCAAGGTGTGGGGGATAATGGTGCCATTGATGTGAACATCTACTACAGGACTTCCAGGATCTAGGTACTTTGGGCAGATGACTTGTCCTAGCATAAGGTCAGACAGTTGTCCTATGACATTGATAGTTGAGGCATCTTTCTTCCGTCTGCCTGGGTGTTTGAAACACTTCTCCTTAACCAGCTTGTTATATATTGGCACATCCTTGATGGCTTGGAGAAGTGGGATTTTTACACACAACTGCTTGAGCTCACCCAAAAGCTCATCTTCTTCTGGGTTAGGTTGTGTGGTGGCTGTTAGTCTCTCAGGAAAGGGTGGAATAGCCTTTGGTTCACTTTCTTGTTTATCTTCCTCATCCTCTGGGGGAGGAGGTTGGTGATCTGGTAGAGTCTTTCCAGATCGAAGGTTGATCTCCTGGATCTCCACAGCATAGGTAGGGCATGAGGTTTCCCCAGTGTATACCTGCTGGGCCTGTCTATTGTTGGGGTTCGGGTTCGGTTGAGCAGGCATTTGAGGTTGCCTTGGAGGAGCAGGAGGTAATGGTTGAGGTTGAACTGGTGGTGGAGGCAAAATGGCAGGAGGAGTGTTGTATTGGGGCCTCCACCCCGACTGAGGTGCATTCCATTGAGGTTGTGGCTGGGTATGTGAGTGATATGGATGAGAAGTAGGTTGAGTGGGGTACTGAGGTGGATAAGACCATGGAGGAGGCATGGACCATGAAGGATGAGCAGGGGGACCCCAGGAAGGCATAGGAGTTGACTGGTTGGGGTTGTAATAAGCTTGAGATGCCCCTTGCATCCCCTGCTGATAAGGTCTAGATCCTTGTGGCCTCCTTTGGTTGAGGTAATAGAGAGGCTCTGTGGGAGCTTCGGTCCCTTGGTACATGGCTTTAAACCCAAGGTTGGACACTGATTTGTGGGATGGTCCTCCTCACAAACGAAACACACTTCAACCGAATGCAATGGACATTCGTTCTTAGGGTGCCTCCTTGTGCACCTAGGATAGAAGACAGCCAAGGCTCTCTCAGCCTCTTCTTTCTTTTGCTGAATCCTGAATGTATCAAGCTGCATGGCAATGGTTTGTCTCACCTCACTCTTAAGATCTTCTAATTGGTTTGCAAGCTCATGTTTGGAGAAAGGGACACTAGTTGAGAGGTGGTTTCCTCTACCTCGTTTCCGAGCTGCCCTGGAGTGGTTTCTAAACACAGTCTTGATGTCCTCATAAGGCAGTTGGTAAATGTCCCCCCCAGCTAACATGTGAAGGGTATCTAAGAGGTCTTCAGGGACTCCTCGGAGTAGGACCAACTTGAGGGATTCAGGGTCAAGTGTGCACCTGGCCCGCTTATAGCTTAGTTGGAACCTCTCCTCATAATCCTCTAAGGACTCATCATTTCCCATGGACATCCGAAAGATTTCCCCCTTTGTTTCCTTGGATCTACAGTAATCCCGGTACTTGGTGTTGAAAGCTTGATGCATCTGAGCCCAAGTAGTGATACTATTCCCAGGTAAACCCATGAACCAGCGTAGCGCTGCATCCTTGAGAGTGGAAGGGAAAAGTTTCAACTTTTGCTCATCTTCAGTATAGTCATAGGTTCTACAAAGGACAGCAAACTCAAACAGGAAGGTATCTGGATCTTCAGTGGTCAACCCATGGAAGTGAGGTAAGGAGGAGGGGCTAATGTTTTTCATTTTCATATCTCCATTGGTCTCTTGGATGGGGAAGGCACCTTCTATTCTCTCATCTTCTCTTCTATTATCAGCCATAGCTTCAAATGGAGTAGTCTCTAACTCTTCTTCTACTATAGGCTCTTTGGATATCTCAGGATGTTCACCTATAGGTTCTTCTGGGTCACTGTCACCAAAGAGGAGAGAAGGGTGACTCAGTGATGTGGTGGGGGTGTTTGGTAGGAATTTGCCTGATCTATCTCGGTTCCTACGAGGCATGAAATGGAAAAGACTTTCTTTTTTCTCTTTGATTTCCTTTGCTTTTCTTTTCTTTTGGTACCTGCAAAACTGAGACAGATTGATCTACAACTATCTATGAAAGATGCAAAATTAACTGAAAGCAGGAAAGGACTAATCTACTTTGCTCAAATGAAATTGCAGGAATGGAAATGCTAGTCTACGCTTGCAGAAAGGAAATGCTAATCTATGAAAGCAGGAAATGCTAATCTATGAAAGCAGGAAATGCTATGCTACTTTTGCAGAATGGAAATGAAGTAAACTACTTAGCAGAAGGTAAGAGTAAGAAAGTAGAAGAAAAGCAACAATTGCTAATACTCTGACGCTTCCCCGGCAACGGCGCCAAAAAGATGGTGAGCTCCAGTATTGTAGCAATAATGCTACAACTTCTGGGGCTTCCTGTCTCTTAATTTATCAACCCGGTAGTTCGTACAAACTTGGAAGCGACGGTGCTGTATGCACAAGTACTAGCTCTTGTCGCAGCTGTCACTTGGTTAGCTGGCACAAGTCCGCTAGGGCTCAAGCCAACTTCTATAGGCTCTCAGAAGAAGCTTGTTAAATGATGGACGAAAGCTAGCTCAAAGAAGACTAATCTACTTGGCAAAAATGAACTGAAAGCAAATCAAAACATGGAAACCCTAGGAAACCCTAATTTAACTAGTCTAACCTCTATGATGCAAAGAATGTGAAGGAAACTTCTACCAATGATGCCATTACTTCTAACAAGTGAAAATGCATGAATCTAATCTACTTGCATCTTAAAAGACATGTTTTTGTATTTTTTCTTTAAGTGGATGGAGTGATTGTGATTTTGTGCTTATTAGGGTTTGGTTGTGCAGATGTTATGCGGAAGGAAGGAAAGCTTGGGAAAGGTTGGGGAGGCTAGGAGAGGTCCCCAGAGATCCTTAGCATCAGTCCACAGAGGTTCCTCACGTTCAGAGGCTCAGCAACCGAGTGAGTGGCCTCCTACAGGATGTCTACAGGGGATTCTACAGGAAACGCAGGGGTTTCTACAGGAAGTCTACAAATTGCTACAGGATGACCTACCGTGGGTGTTTGAAGTGATGGTGGAGTGATGGAATGGTAGGGGGAGATGTGCAAGGTAGGAATAAAGTTGGTGATGGCTCAGGAGTGGAGAAGTAGGATGGAGAACGAGTGTATGAAGTGGGTTGCTGGATGGAAGGTTATAACAATGAAATGTCTAAAGAATGAAGTTACGTGAGGAGTGGAGGAGTTTGGAAGATAACAGAGCGGAGCAGAGGTCAAGGGTGTGGTTGTATGCGTGATCAAGACGAAGAAGGAGGTAATAGAACGATGAAAAGCAGTGTAAATAAAACAAATGGCTTATGACTGTCACCAAGATGAAAATTCATTAACCTAAGCTACCTGAACTCAATGAACAACAATATAAAGCGTGTAGAGGAATGTGCATGAAGCGGTGATGAAGGTGTATGGTGCAAGAGTGAAGTGCATGGAAAGATCTATCATAAACGAGACTATGTTGCAGCATGTATAAAGTGAAGAACTGCGTATTTTTGTGGCTGGTATAGGCTGCACTCCAATCTCCAAACAAAGTTGGCAGTGGAGACTTCCTCAACCTTTTTGCTGGAGCTCCAAGAGATTATATCTATCCTCCTATCAAACTTAAGCAACTGAAAGCAAATCACCATAAACTAGTCCTACCTATGCTCATGAAAACGACTAAATTAACAAACTGTAAATTCGAATTGCATGTGAAAACAAACAAACTCAAAGTGCTGGAACGAAATGCAAACACATTACAACACTGAGGAGATCTATTGCTCTCAGGTTGGGCCCTAACCTGAGAGCTATAGCTCCTTGAGAAAACTCAAAACTAGATCAAAATCTACCTGCTTTATTCATAATCTGATGTCATGCCAAATTGGCTTACAAAAAGAACAAAGACTGAGCTCTAGCTCGTACTTTCTAATTACAAGAGTAATGCCAAGGTTCAAAAAGCTTCTATCCAAGGCTACGGCCTCAGTATTTATGCAAAAACGATCATCCAACAGGTGTCCTTGATTTTAGGAGCTCGGCTGTCCAACTGAAGTTTAACTGCTGATCCTGTAGGACAGTCATAACTACTGTTCCTGTAGAACAGTTATAACTACTGTTCCTGTAGAACAGCTGGCTGCTTCTAAGCTCGGTGGGGAGATGGATTGGAGCTCGGAGTTCTTGGTGGGAATCACGAGGAAGGTCCCCAAGACCGTGGACATCCTCTCCTAAAAACCAGCAGTGCCACCTCATTGTCTCCTTGTCTCCTTTTTCGTTGTCTTTTTCTCCCTTTTAATGCCAAAAACCTGAAAGCATCATGCATTAGTCACGTAGATAAAATGTCTACCCTTCTTCCTACAAACAACACAAATAAACTAAGAAATGCATGCATAAGCAGTAAAAAGTGAATGGTTTGAGCAAAGCAAGTAGGCCAAATGAGCCCAAATTATACCAAAAATTGGGGCTCATCACTAGGGCAAAACTTCATGTGGGTCATCTTATTCATGGCTGATAATATTTTTATTAGATTCCTCTCATTGAGAGGTGTAGGATTGATATAAATATCATCCAATTCCGATAAGTATTCATGGAGATATGAATTTATTTTGATTATGGAATTATTATCAAGCCGACCTACAACTCATGTAGGCTTAGAAGCCCAACAATCACATCTATTCAAACACCAACGTAGTGTATAAATATAGGAGAAATTTTCCTCATTTGGACTCACTCATCTCAGCACATCTCTCTCTCTCTACTGCGCAAAAAAGAGTCTCTTCTCTACTGCTCAGAAAAGGGTCTCGTCCTCACACATGTGAAGCCGGAAGCTGTTGAAACTGAAGCTGCAACTGCAGAAGTAAAGATTGACCTGTGTGGACTAGAAGATCTCCTCATCTGAACTACACTATAGGTTCATCTAAACCTCCTCTGAAATCCACAACTTTTTGTGGTGGAATCAAGTCAATCTGACAGACGATTTGCAAGATATCGACTGCCCTAGTTTGAAGGAAGCTGCTGAAACTAAAGTTGCAACTGCAGAAGTAAAGATTGACCTATGTGGAATAGAATATCTCCTCATCTAAACTACACTGTAGGTTCATCTGAACCTCCTCTGAAAGCTGCAACTTTTGGTGGTGGAATCAAGTCAATCCGATGGATGGTTTGCGAGATATCGACTGCCCTAGTTTGAAGGAAGCTGCTGAAACAGAAGCTGCAGCTGTAGAAGTAAAGATTGACCTACGTGGACTAGAAGATATCCTCATCTGAACTGTGTTGTAGGTTCATCTGAACCTCCTCTGGAAGCTGCAACTTTTTGTGGTGGAATCAAGCCGATCCGAAGGTCAGTTTGTGAGATATCATCTACCCTAGATTGATGATAAAGCTGCTAATGCTGATGTTGCTGATCTAGGGTTTGCTACTACTGATATGAATCAGAGTTATTATACTATTTCTCTCTGTTGAATTATTGAAGATAAAAGAAGGTTTGATTAAAGGGTTGCCCCACACATTGTGGGGTTTGTCCCTGGCTAGCCGCCACATCTTGTGTCTCTTGTCTTGGCTTGTTTTCTATCAATCGTTTAATGTTCTATCTGCACTTTACTTTATGTACATGTGATTGCTAATCTGTGGAATATAATAAGAAAAAGAAGTAAACTGTTATAAGCATAGAACATACTATAAATTATCATGGAATTAGAGCTGAGGTGAAGACAAAGCCCGAGTAAGAGCAAGAGCAATCAACGAAGAGAAGATTGGCAAGGCTATCGTAAAAGAACTATGGGGTCCTCAACACTCTTTCTTGCCGAAGACAAGATCCATGAGAAAGATGACTATCACAGATGGAAGATGTCTATCAATCTAACCCTAGAAGATCAAGGAGTGTTGGACCATGTAAGAGGCAATATTGTTGAGCCTCCATCAAATGCATCTGTTGCTGCCTGGAACAAATGGAAAAATGGAGAAGTCAAAACAAAGAATATCATCTGGGACTCTATTGACAAGCACTTGGTGGCCTACATCTCTGAACTGGACACCTCCAAGGAAATCTATGATAGACTGGTGAGTTTATTTAAAGTTAATGATGCAAATCAAGTTTTGTTTCTTAGAAATAAGCTGAAGGAAATTCATAAGGGTAAAGATGAAAGTATGCAAGCATACTTCTTAAGAATCACTGAGATCAAGAACGATCTCCTATCTATTGGGGAGACTATTACTGACAGAGAAATGGCACTCACGACTCTTGGAGGATTACCATCCGAATGGTACATGTTTAGGACTACTCTTTTGAACAATAATGTAATTCCTGGTTTCAAGGAATTAATGGCTAGATGCATTCAAGAAGAAACAAGGGTAGAAGAGCAAGAAATGCCCATGCCTAAAGGTCCTCCTGCTGCGTTTTCTTCTCATGCTAAGAAAAGAAATAATTCTAGGACTAAATTAAAAGGAAAGGTTGGACCTAAGGGTGAAAGACAAGGATGATGTTACATTTGCGATAAAGAAGGTCACTATGTAAGGGAGTGCCCTGATAGAAAGGACTCACACCGGGATGATGATCAAAATCCCTCTGATGGCAATCAAAGGAATGACAAATTCATAGCAAAGGTAAGAGGAGAGCTGGGAATCAAGGAAGAGGACAACCATTCAAGAAGGCTAGAAATTCCAGGATGTATTAAATGCACCTTACCTCAAAAAGAACCTGGTGTCCATCTCGGCGATAGAAGACAAAGGCTACAAGGTAACCTTTAGCGATGGCAAGGTATGTATATGGAAAAATAATGTTAAAGATGCCTTTACTCTTGAGTTTCGTGTTGATTCATTATATTAGGTCGATGGAAGTCCTCTAGGTGTCATGTCTTATGACACATATCTTCAGTCTGAACTTTGGCATTGAAGGTTTGCCCCCTTTCATTATAAAGCTCTACTTGGTGTAAGACAAATGGTGACAGAGATGCCCAAATTCCAAGTAGAGAAAGAAGGTGTATGTCCAAGATGTGCCGAAGGAAAGATCAAAAGGGGACCATTCCCCTCAAACCTAAGCAAGACCTCCAATATATTACAGTTGGTTCACTCAAGCATACCTGAGGTTGGCATTAAGAGGGAGACTACTACACCACATACTATAGAGTAGAATGATGTGGCACCATATGATTGTGGAAGCTGTCTCTATGGGCAGATGATGTAACAATTCCTGATGTGGAAGAACCCTTGGATCCTATTTATCCACCTAAGCCTTCCTCTTCTAGGAAGAGGCTTTCATGGCTTAGGAAGATACTTGATGATGCTGAAGGACATGTTGCACCCCAAGGAACCTTTCGTAAAAGTAAGAAACCTAATAGGTATCAGGGATACCTGACCATCATGAGCATGATCATACAAAATAAGCCTTCATCATTCTCAGATGCCTTCAAGCATCAAGTATG
The DNA here is from genome assembly GCA_031772625.1 of Pinus tabuliformis. Lineage (NCBI taxonomy): Eukaryota > Viridiplantae > Streptophyta > Pinopsida > Pinales > Pinaceae > Pinus > Pinus tabuliformis. Next base: position 99,815,128 of record CM062818.1, on the reverse strand, counting down.
GAAGGATGCTATGATCGAAGAATATGAGTCTATTATGAAGAATGATGTTTGGGAAGTAGTTCCCAGACCCCAGGACAAGACAGTTGTTACTTCCAAATGGCTTTACAAGATAAAGCATGCAACAGATGGAAGTACGGAAAAGTATCAAGCTCATTTTGTTGCTCGTGGTTTCTCCTAGAAAGAAGGTATAGACTATGATGAGATATTTTCACCTATTGCAAGATATACGACCATCTGCTCTATCATAGCCCTTGCCGCTTCACAAAGATGGAACCTACATCAGATGGATGTCAAGACCGCGTTCTTGCATGGCTCGATCAAAGAAGAGGTCTACGTGGAGCAACCCGAAGGATTTGAGATTTATGATCGAAAATCTCATGTATGCAGGTTGAAGAAGGCTTTCTATGGGCTGAAGCAAGCACCCTGAGCATTGTATGAGAGGATCGACAGCTACTTGATGAAGCTGGGATTCACTAGGAGTGAAGTTGATCCTAACCTTTACTTTAAGGTTGAAGATGACAAGCCTCTCATACTAGGTGTTGTATGTGTATGACCTCTTTCTAACAGGTGCATACCCTCTCATCCACAAATGTAAGAGGGAGTTGGCTTCTGAATTTGAAATGAAGGACCTAGGACTGATGCACTATTTCCTAGGACTTGAAGTGTGGCAGAAGCCAAGGGAAATTTTCCTATCTAAAGGAAAATATGTGGTGAAGATTCTAAAAAGATTTGGTATGGTGGACTGCAAGCCTGTGACTATCTCAAGGATCTTAACTTTCAGAAGTTATATGGTAGTGATGTCAGACCAGATTTGGGAAATGGCTGTGAGTTTCAAAAACTCATTCACGTTGATGTTCTTGGTGAACCTTCGTTCGTACATATGTTTTGTAGTTAGCATTGTGAGCTCATATTTGGTTGAGCCTCACTAGATTGGTGCCAAGAATCTTCTGAGATGTCTTCAGGACACAAATTCTCATGGATTGAGATACACTGCCGAAAATATGAAACTACATGATTATTCGAATGTTGATTAGGCAGGTAGTGTGGAGGATCACTGGAGCACTTTTTAGTGTTGTTTCTCGTTAGACTCTGCTTCGATATAATGAATGAGCAGGAAGCAGAAGTTGGTTGCCATAAGCACTGCCGAGACCGGATACATATCTACGAGTATGATCTCGTATGAAGCTGCTTGGTTGGGGAAGCTCTTCAGTGAGCTGTTTGAACACATACCACTATGATTCTCTGTAACAACCAGAGGTGGAATTTGATTATTTAGGAATCCTGTATTCGTCGATTGCTCCAGCAGATAGACATCATCTGGGATATGGTAAGTCGATGAGCAAGGAGGCTCCATCGCATTAAGATGATGTACAGGTCGACACACCTTGTCAATGCCCTGAGGAAAGATCTAATCTGTGATTTTCCCAAACGACTTGGAGTCATCAAGAAACCCTTGTACAAGGGTCTTGCATGTTGCATACATTGAGCTCTAGGAGCTCTGAGGGCTTGCGGCTCTTACTGGAGCAACATACAACCATAGGGTGACTCACCCTCCCCTGGTGGTGCGCACTAGAATAAGATGATTCGCTTTCTTGTGGGACAAGATGATTCCCTCTCTTGTGGAGCAGGATGATTCGCTCTCATGTGTAGTAGGATGATTAGTTCTCTTGTGAGGCCTGGATTGATGTGTTCTCCATGGAAATTGTAGCAGGATTGATGTGTTCTCCTGTGAGGCCTGGATTGATGTGTTCTCCATGGCGATTGTAGCAGGATTGATGTGTTCTCATGTGAGGCCAGGATTGATGTGTTCTCCATGGCGATTGTAGAAGGATTGATGTGTTCTCCTGTGAGGTCTGGATTGATGTGTTCTCCATGGCGATTGTAGCAGGATTGATGTGTTCTCTTATGAGGACGGTATTGATTAAGTTCTCCTATCGAGGCATCCTACCCATGCAGTCTAGGACTCATGGGAAGTACCTCTCATCTGATCAATGAGTAGGGGAATGAAGTTAGGGACCATAGTAGTACCGATGGACGCATCACTGTATCTACCATACTCCCTACACTAGGATGACCTCCATTGATCTAGGATCAATGATACTGGTCTGGGACCAGTGGTAGGAGTTGTACCATACTATGATGCTGACTTCGGGTCAGTTGAGACTGGTCTAGGACCAGTGGTACATACTCTGAGATTGACTTTGTGTTAGTGTAGTATTGGTCTGGGACCAATGAGAGTGGTACATACTATGACGTTGACTTCGGGTTAGTTGAGACTGGTTTGGGACCAGTGGTACACTCTCTGAGACTGCGATACTGGTATGGGACCAGTGGTAGGAGTGGTACCTACTATGAAGTTGACTTTGGGTCGGTTGAGACTGGTCTGGGACCAGTGGTATGCACTCTGAGACTGACTTTGAGTCAGTGGAGGATGATACTGGTCTAGGACTAGTGGAGTTTTACTCACTATGACGCTGACTTCGGGTTAGTTGAGACTAGTCTGGGATTAGTGGTACATACTCTGAGGCTGACTTTGAGTTAGTATGACACATCCTTGATCATTTCTTCTTCTTCATAATTCGGACAAAAGCAGAGCAGAACAGAACAATGCAAGAACAGAGAAAAATAGAGCAAAGTAACACAGATTAGTACAGGGCAGATCAAGACAAAGGAGAACAGGTAGAATAGAGTAGAGCAGGACAAGGGTTAGGCTGTATAGGGCAGTGCATTTGATGGATGAATAGTAATGACCGATAGACAGATTGCAAATGAAGTTCTCCCTAGTTGAGAGGGAGTGTTAAATTGGAAACTAGGGAAAAACTTCATGTGGGTCATCTTATTCATGGCTGATAATATTTTTATTAGATTCCTCTCATCGAGAGGTGTAGGATTGATATAAAGATCATCCGATTCTGATAAGTATTCATGGAGATATGAATTTATTTTGATTATGGAATTATTATCAAGCCGACCTACAACTCATGTAGGCTCAGAAGCCCAACAGTCACATCTATTCAAAAAATAACGTTGTGGATAAATATAGGAGGACTTTTCCTCATTTGGACTCACTCATCTCATCACATCTCTCTCTCTCTCTACTGCATAGAAAAGAGTCTATTCTCTACTGCGCAGAAAAGGGTCTCTCCCTCACACATGTGAAGTCGGAAGCTGTTGAAACTGAAGCTGCAACTGCAGAAGTAAAGATTGACCTGTGTGGACTAGAAGATCTCCTCATCTAAACTTCACTGTAGGTTCATCTGAACCTCCTCTGAAAGCCGCAACTTTTGGTGGTGGAATCAAGTCAATCCGAAGATGGTTTGCAAGATATCGATTGCCCTAGTTTGAAGGAAGCTACTGAAACTAGAGCTGCAACTGCAGAAGTAAAGATTGACCTATGTGGACTAGAAGATATCCTCATCTGAAATACACTGTAGGTTCATCTGAAGGTCCTCTAAAAGCCACAACTTTTTGTGGTGGAATAACGTCAATCCGACGGACGGTTTGCAAGATATTGACTGCCCTAGTTTGAGGGAAGCTGCTGAAACAGAAGCTGCAACTGTAGAATTAAAGATTGACCTACGTGGACTAGAAGATCTTCTCATCTAAACTGCATTGTAGGTTCATCTGAACCTCCTCTGGAAGCCGCAACTTTTGGTGGTGGAATCAAGCCGATCCGACGGTCAGTTTGTGAGATATTGTCTGCCCTAGTTTGATGATAAAGTTGCTAATGCTAATGTTGCTGATCTAGGGTTTGCTACTACTGATATGAATCAGATTTATTGTACTATTTCTCTCTGCTGAATTATTGAAGATAAAAGAAGATTTGATCAAAGGGCTTCCCCACACATTGTGGGGTTTGTCCCTAGCTAGCCGCCACATCTTGTGTCTCTTGTCTTGGCTTGTTTTCTATCAATCATTTAATGTTCTATTTGTACTTTACTTTATGTACATGTGATTGCTAATCTGTGGAATATAATAAGAAAAAGAAGTAAACTGTTATAAGAATAGAACATACCATAACTTAATAGGTCGTAACCTGACGGTGCGTGAAATACACAAAGGAAGGAAATATTAGCATTGAAGGTATGGGGTTTTGTAAGCCACGATTCCGAGGAAGAGAAGAACCCAGGGCCTATATATATATTGAGGGCCTATTCAAAAGAGAAGATTAGACACTAGAGCGTTAGAAAGTTGTAATCTCAGGAAAAAGGGTCAAGTATTAGTATTAGGGCATATGTTTTACAAGTATTTTTCATCTATACAAGAGGATTTGCAATGATTTGGTTAATATGAGGGTATAACCCTTTCGACTCCTCTCACTGGTAACAATTTATGAAGGGATATCCTACCCTCTTATTCCTCCCACTGTATCGCTTATAAAGATATTTAAAACCCAAGAATTGTCCATATAGCAGGGTTGAAGGAAGCACCCTTTGAGAATAGATTTGGGACTGTGGGATTTAAGTAGACTAAAAATTGGCCTTGCATCACTAAGAAATTGTCATTTTTGTCAAATCAATTGCAATAATTTGAGGAATGCGAAAGAGGTTTTTGTCACAAATTCATCATACTTCAGCCCAACGCACTTATTTCCAATTAATGACATCTGTATAGTCTTCACTGGGCATTTTTATAACCCCCGTTTTGTACATTTTCACTATGTTCTTAACATAACAATTTAAGAACTTAAATCACTAGTTTTGAATTTTGACCAAGAGAATTACAAATTGTGCACAAGTGTAAATAAATCATTCATTCAAATATGATCATACAGTTGCTTTGTGCATTTGTATGTTTATGTCTTGCATTTTAAACTGAATCAAGCCCATCGTAGTCAAAATGGTTAAAAGTGCACTTTTGATACATTTGTTGTGAGAAAATGAGGGAAAGTTATAAAAATTCAATAGACGAATGTTCTTTCCCAAGATGTGTACCTATCCCATTCCCAAATCCATTTATTATAATAATTTCATAACAGGGGTTGGCTTGCATTTTTATTAAACTAAGGGGACATCTCATGAATACATGACAACTCTTAGGTGTTTTTGTTAAACATGCTCCTTTTTAGCCCAAATTGAAAAACCAGGCATATAGTGTGGTGGAAAATAGTAGAACACACCATTTGCAACTGAAATCACTCAGAAAGACGGAAGAATGCGGGTATGGATGACATTTTTCTAAGCTAGGTAAAACTGGGTTAAAAATTGAAAAATTGTCATTTTGTCAAATCAATTGCAATAAACAGACACCGAATCTGAGGAATGTGAAAGAGGTTTTTGTCACAAATACTTATTTCTTCAAATCCATAGGCTTGTTTTCAATTAAAGAAGTTTGTATAGTCTTTGGTAGTCATTTTTCGAAGCCATTTTTTGTACATTTGCACTATGTTCTTAACAGAGCAATTCAATAACTTAAGTCGTTACTTTACTATTTTGACTAAGAGACTTACAAATTGTGCACAAGTGTAAATAAATTATTCATTCAAATATGATTGCGCAATATTTGCATGAATTTGTATGTTTATGACTTACATTTTACACTAAATGTCCATCATAGTTAAAATTGCTAAAATTGCACTCTTCATAGATCAAATGCTGATTACAAAGCTTATTATATAAAATTTAGAAACATAAGTTTACTATATATAAATTTTATACTATAAAGTTTATTATTCATATAAATTTCTAAAAAACTAGTTTGTTGGTATCCTTGGCGTGCATCGTGCACTTCCATCCTTAGAATGCATCCTCAATGTGCATCTTGAACTTCCATCCTTAGAATGCATCCTCAATGTGCATCTTGAACTTCCATCCTTAGAATGCATCCTCAATGTGCATCTTGAACTTCCATTTAGTTAGTAATATGAGACAAGGATGGGGAACTAAATTGCCGCAGGGTTGGCATGTGCCAACCTTCCACTGTGTCTCTCCCCTCATTCATAGAAATTAAATGGGGGGAGGAAGTGACATTGTATTCCCACGCTACAACCTTCACCCACATCTGGGTATTTACTATAAGCATTTCATAACATGGGTTGGCTTTCATTTTTATTAAACTAAGGGAACATCTCATAAATACAAGACAACCTTGAGGTGTTTTTTCTCAACAAACACCTTTTTAGCCCAAATTGGAAAACCAGGTGTACAGTGAGGTGGAAGATGGTAGAAGAAACCATTTGCAACTAAAATCACTCAGAAAGAAGGAAGAATGGGGGTATGGCAGACATTTTTTTGAGTTGGATAAAACTGTTTTAAAGACTAAGAAATTATCATTTTGTCAAATAAATTACAAGAAACTGACACATAATTTGAGGAATGTGAAAGAGGTTTTTTTTATAAATACATCTATCTTAAGCCCCATAGGCTTATTTTCAATTAATTATATCTTCATAGTCTTCAGTGGGAATTTTTGTAAGCGTAATTTTGTACAGTTGCAGGCTATTCTTAACAGAAGAATTCAATAGATTAAGTTATTAGTTTTGAATTTTGACCAAGAGACTTAAAAATTGTGCCCAAGTGTTAATAAATAATTCATTCTAGTATTATCACACAATCTCTATGTGCATATGTATGTTTATGGCTTGAATTTTACAACAAATGTCCATCATAGTAAAAATTATTAAAAGTTCACTTTTCATACATCCACTATGTCATGATGAGGGAAGTTTATTAAAAATAAACTTAGGAATTCTCTTTCCCAATATGTGTACCTATCCCATTTGCAAATCCATTTACTACAATCATTTCATAGCAGGGGTTGACTTGCATTTTTATTAAACTAAGGGGACATCTCATGAATACAAGACAACCCTCAAGTGTTTTTTCTCAAAAGACACCTTTTTAGCCCAAATTGGAAATCAAGGTGTATAGTGATGTGGAAAATAGTAGAAAAAACTATTTCCAAATGAAATCACTCAAAAAGAAGTAAGAATGAAGGTATGACAGACATTTTTGTGAGCTGAGTAAAACTGGGTTAAAAATGAAAAATTGTCATTTTGTCAAATCAATTGCAAGAATCTAAAATACAATTTGAGGAATGTGAAAGCTGCTTTGGTAAAAAATACATCTACCTTAAGCCCCATAGGCTTATCTCCTATTAATGAAATCTGTACAGTCTTCGATGGACATTTTTCTAAGCCTAGTTTGGTATATTTGCACTATGATCTTGACGAAACAATTAAAGAACTTAAGTCATTAGTTTTGAATTTTGACTGAGAGAGTTACAAATTGTGCACAAGTGTTAATAAATCATTGATTCAAATATGATCATGCAATACATGAGTGCATTTGTATATTTATGGCTTGCATTTTACACCACTTGTCCCACATAGTAAGAATTATTAAAAGTGCACTCTTCATAGATTGAATGCTGATTATAAAGATTATTATATAAAAGTTAAACCTAAATTTATTATTTATAAAGTTTATTATTCATATAAATGTCTAAAAACCTAGTATGTTGGCATCCTCAACGTGCATCCTGGACTTCCATCCTTCGCGTGTATCCCTTACATGCATCCCAACATGCATCCTCCACGTACATCCTCAACCTGCACCCTCAACTTCCATCCTCAACGTGCATTCTCAACTTCCATTCTTAGCATGCATTCAAATCTGATTCAAAGACATCGCCAACCATGGAAACAAGGGCCTACTCTGTTAGGATATTCCGACACATAGGATATAGTTAAGTTCAACTTGGTCTAGTATAGAGTTAGGTTAGAGTTAGGTAAAGTGTGTTTCTTTACCGTTGTACATTTTGTAACTTACAATCCGACGGTCACGATATGTAGTGATCCGACGGTTCACTCTCACCTCGGTATTACCGACACTTGATCCGTGGCTTGACACCCGATTGGTCCATGAGTTCTATTTAAAGCGCATGGAGGGTCATTGTTCGGGTAATCCGTGCATGAGAGAAGCTTATGTAAATTTTCATTCTTTGATTAATAAATTGCCTGTAGTACCCACGTTGGGACAGGCCGTGGACTGTTTCCCTCCTTGCACTTTGAGGGTTTTAACCACGTCAAAAATACTGGTGTATTGATTTGAGATCTGGTTGTGAGCGGTGTCCTTTTGGTGTTCTTTCTGAGGAACTTACCCTGTAAATTCCTACATGGTATCAGAGCTATTTGAGGGCCGCGTCCGTTGGTGATCCAAATCTGAAGCCGGTAGAACTGCATGCGGCTTTCGTTTCCTAGATCTGCTGTTTCTGACTGCTTTCGGGCCGAGAGGACTGCTCTGTTGCGTTCGGAGCATCTGTTCCAGTGAGGAACCCCTTTCGTTTCACGCGAAAAGGTTTCCGGTAGCCCTAGCTGCGTCATTTTTCAGATCGGGAGGTATACAGTTTTTTTTTTGCAGTTTACTGTTATTTTCTCTCTGCTTATTTCGGTCTCAGTTTATTTAGCCTTTTTTTTAACCGGATCTATACCTTTCATTTCTGCGTATGCTCTTTGCCCTGCGACTCTGTGCGATCTGGGCAAATCAGAAACAGAAAGGAAGGATTTTTCTCATGCGTATGCTCTTTTCCCTGCACCTTAGTGTGATCTCGGAAAATCAGAAACATTGAGAAAAATATTTAGTTTTTCGGCTAAAGCTAACTTTGAGATTTTTTTTAAAATTTCTAGTTTTTTGGCTAAAGCTAACTTCGAGCCGCAAGGTTCGTTTTTCTTTGCATATTCGTGTTGGGTTTTGTGTTTTGTGTTTTGTAGGGAAAAAGAGCTTTCTCAAGGCAAGCACGCAAATCGAGGCCCCCCCCCTCTCTCTCTCTCTCTCTCTCAAATTTTTTGTATAGATCAATTGGTTCAAAGCTATTTTAAGAGAGTAGAGGTCTTGGGTTCAAGTCTCCATTTTGTGGGGGCGGATTTTTTCATTCCCGCACATTCGCGCACTTTGCCGGCAACGTCAACAATTTTTTTTCAAAAAGCCATAACTTCTTCATCCGGAAGCCTTTTTCAGAGCCGTTTTTTTTTAAACCGCCTATTTTTTCGAGATCTATCCATTGGAACACTTACTTTCAGCATCTTCAGCTTCAGTTTTAAAAAAAAAATGGAAAGTCCATGCCAAGTCATTCTTGACAGCACTAACTACTTCCAATGGGTAGCCTACATGGAAGATTTACTTAGAAGTAAAGGTCTCTACAGAATAGCCACAGACCAAGAGAAGAAACCAAAAGATGAAGACAAGGCTGCAAAATGGGAAAATAGACAAGATCAAGCACGTGGTTTGATAGGGATGTCTATTTCTCCTGATCTTAGATTCCACATTGCAGAACTTGAGACTCCTCATGAAGCATTAGAAAAACTCGCTAAAGTTTTTGGGATTAAAAATGAAATTAGAGCCCATCAACTTGAAAATGAGCTGCTTACTTTGGATCCTAATAATTTTTCTTGCATTGAAGATTTCTTGTCCAAATTCAAGACCCTTAGATATCTCTTGGAAGGTGTTAAAGTTAAGAAAGAAGATGGTAACCTTATTTATTCCATCCTTACTAAGTTGGGACCAGCCTACTCTGTATTTGTTTCCACTTTCCATTCTACAAGGGAAGCTTTCATTTGTCAAGGACAAGACTACAAGGCCCCTTCCTTTGACTCCTTTTGTGATTCCTTAATAAGAGAACAAGAAAAACTCTTACACCTTGGTCTTCTTAATCTTGGAAACTCTTCCACGAAAGCGTTAGCCGCCCAGCAGCAACCAAATTCAAAGAATCCTAAGAAGTCATATCCTCAAAAGAATGGTCCTAAACCATCTCAGCCTCAAAATGAAAGATCATTTCAGCAAAATGATAAGACCAATAAAAACAAATGGAAGAAGACTGATAGACATTGTAACTTTTGTAATCGAGATGGCCACTTAGAATCTAAATGCTTTAAGAAGATGGAAGCCTTGGAAGCCGCAATGAAGAAACATAACATCCATGTGGAGCCTACTTCAACTTCAACTTCCGGAATGGCACTTTCTGCATGTCATTGTCAATCATCTCAGTCTGGTTATGCATTAAATGTATCTTCTTCTTCTTCTCATTCTCATGAGTGGCTCATTGATTCTGGAGCCTCTTGTCACATGGCCAAAAACCAAGCCATGTTTTTTTCTTTAAATGATTGTAACACCAAAAATATATATGTTGGTGATGATAGATCTCTTAATGTTGTAGGGACTGGAACTGTTCATCTAGACAATGGTCAGTTTAATGATGTATTATGTGTTCCAACCTTATCCTGCAACCTTCTATCTGTCTATCAGATAACTCATTCAGGTGAAGGTAAAATTGTTGAATTTTCACCTCATGATGTTGTAATCAAGGATCTAAAAGATCCTAAACAGATTCTAGCTACTGGTCTTGCTGATGATTCCAAAAGGTTGTATAAGTTTCACAACTTTGGGTCATCAAATCTTCCCTCAGTATTTGTTGCTCATAATGATGAAGTGAGCAAACTTTGGCATGAGCGATTTGGTCACTTAAACTATCGCTCCCTTCAGCATCTATGTAAAGAAAATATGGTGACAGGTCTTCCTATGGTATCTTGCAGAGATGGTGTTTGTTCCGGATGTGTACTCGGAAAACATCATCGGGACAGTTTTGACAAACGTGCCTCTTGGCACGCCTCAGCCCCTTTACAGCTTGTGCACAGTGATTTATGTGGTCCTCTTCCTGTTGCTTCATTCTCTGGCTGCAAGTACTTCTTAACTTTCATTGATGATTTCTCCAGACGCACTTGGGTATACTTCTTAAAACTCAAGAGCGAAGTATTTAACACCTTTTTGGCCTTCAAAGCCTTTGTTGAAAAACAATCTGGACATCAAATTCTTAAGCTAAGAACTGATAATGGTGGAGAATATGTTAAAAACACATTCATCAACTTTTGCACCGAAAATGGAATTCAAATGCAACATACTGTTCCATACACTCCACAACAAAATGGTGTAGCTGAAAGGAAAAATCGCACCTTAAAGGAAATGGCTAATTGTATGCTGCAATCTAAAGGACTCAGTCTTAGTTTTTGGGCCGAAGCAATTAATTGTGCAAATTATATAATCAATCGCACTCCTACTAAGGTTCTAGAGAATATCACTCCAGAAGAAGCTTGGAGTTCCATTAAACCAGATGTAAGTCACTTTCGTGTGTTTGGAAGTGAAGCATGGGCCCATATTCCAGATGAAAAGCATAAAGCTTTAGAACCTAAGAGTGAGAAATGTACTTTTGTTGGATATTCTGAAGATGTAAAAGGTTATAGACTTATTCCATTTAAGTCCAAAAATGTTATCATTAGAAGAGATGTAAAATTTGATGAAAATAAATCGGCCTGCGAGCCTAGTCCGGCGGATGTGCCACCTCTTCCTATCTCTTCTACTTTTGAAAACATTTCTTCTTCAGATGATGAAAGCGAGGATGATAATCCTCCCCCACCTTCTCAGGATCCTCAACTTCCAAGATGGGTCCGTGCTACTCGGGATGCAGCAGGTGATCTTGCCGGTGATCCTACAGATCAGCGACGTACACGTTCTCAGTTTGAAAGAGCCTCTTCTTTACTGGCTCAAGCTCCAGTAAATCATGATCCTGACACTTTTGCAGAAGCTTCAGGCCATCCACATTGGGAAGCAGCTATGAATGAAGAATATCATTCATTGATGACAAATGATACATGGGATCTTGTTCCTCTACCAAAGGGACGCAAACTTGTTAGATGTAAATGGGTTTACAGAACCAAGTATGGACCAGATGGGAAAGTTGATAAACATAAAGCTCGTCTCGTTGCTAAGGGCTTTTCACAGGTTGAAGGCATTGACTACACTGAAACCTTCTCCCCTGTTGCCAAAATGAACTCTATCCGCCTTGTTCTTTCCCTTGCTGCCTCTTTAAAATGGGAAGTCCATCAGATGGATGTTAAATCTGCCTTCTTGCATGGGGACTTGCAGGAAGAAATCTATATGGAACAACCCATTGGCTTCATACAAACAGACTCCAGCCTTGTTTGTCGACTTAAGAAATCCCTTTATGGCCTCAAGCAAGCTCCTCGGGCTTGGTATGCCAAAATGGATAGCTTTCTTTTAGAATCTGGCTTTTCTAGGTGTCATTCTGACAATACTGTCTACACCAAGAAAGTGGGCAACTCTCTTATCATCCTTGTTCTTTATGTTGATGATCTTATTCTTACTGGTAGTGATCCCAACCTTATAAACCATGTGAAGTCCAGCCTTAAAAAGAAATTTGAAATGACAGACTTAGGACACTTACACTATTTTCTCGGTCTTCAAGTCTTGCAATCCCAAGAGGGTATTTTCCTTTCCCAGTCCAAGTATGCTTGTGATATTCTTCGTCATTTTCACATGGAAGACTGTAAGCCAGCCCCTTCTCCCTTTCAGTCTGGAGTCAAACTTTCAGTCTCTTGTACTTCTCCTGAAGTTGATGCTACCTTATACCGTCAACTTGTCGGAAAACTCTTGTATTTAACCCATACTCGTCCTGATCTTTCCTTTGCTGTTGGCCTTGTTGCTCGTTTTATGCAAAACCCCCGTGAAAGTCATTGGAAAGCAGCTAAAAGAATACTTCGTTATGTTCGAGGTACAGTACAGTTTGGGATTCATTACAGTGCCAAAGCAGCTCCTCTGTTAGTTGGTTTCACTGATTCTGATTGGGCTGGTGACCCTGATGATCGGAAGTCTACTGCCGGTTATGTCTTCACTCTTGGTTCAGGACCTATTACATGGGCTTGTAAGAAACAGGCTGCCATTTCTCTTTCGTCAGCAGAAGCAGAGTATCGTGGTGCCGTGGAAGCTAGTAAGGAAGCCTTGTGGCTTCGTCAGATCCTATCAGAGTTTGGCTTTGAGCAGCAGCATCCAACCACACTTTGGTGTGATAATCAAAGTGCCATTCAGCTATGCAAAGATCCAGTCCAGCATCAGCGCAGCAAACACATTGAACTACACATGCACTTCATCAGAAAGCTCATTCATGACCATGTTCTTGAAGTGCAATATTGTCCAACAGATGATCAGGTTGCAGACATCTTCACAAAGGCTCTCACAGAGGCGAAGTTCACTAAACTTCGATATATGCTTGGAGTTCAGGAAGTTGTCACTAAGGGGGGATAGGCTCTAGTGCCTCCTTCCTTCTCCTATTGTGTCATATTTGTAAATCCTTCAATCCTATCCCAAGTTGTTCTTAAGGGGGGATGTTAGGATATTCCGACACATAGGATATAGTTAAGTTCAACTTGGTCTAGTATAGAGTTAGGTTAGAGTTAGGTAAAGTGTGTTTCTTTACCGTTGTACATTTTGTAACTTACAATCCGACGGTCACGATATGTAGTGATCCGACGGTTCACTCTCACCTCGGTATTACCGACACTTGATCCGTGGCTTGACACCCGATTGGTCCATGAGTTCTATTTAAAGCGCATGGAGGGTCATTGTTCGGGTAATCCGTGCATGAGAGAAGCTTATGTAAATTTTCATTCTTTGATTAATAAATTGCCTGTAGTACCCACGTTGGGACAGGCCGTGGACTGTTTCCCTCCTTGCACTTTGAGGGTTTTAACCACGTCAAAAATACTGGTGTATTGATTTGAGATCTGGTTGTGAGCGGTGTCCTTTTGGTGTTCTTTTTGAGGAACTTACCCTGTAAATTCCTACATACTCTACCACACCATCAACTAACAAACAAAGTTTCCAAGTTGAGAGTTTCTCAAAGAGAAAGTTCCAAGAGAGTACTGATGAATGGAATGATAGAAGCAAGTGGACATACGATATTCTCAATATACTCTTAAGTGTAGGAGTGCATGTTTTTAGAGAATTTAAGTTCAGAATTGAAGAGATAGATGCAACTATTTTTAATTATGATTGCGAGTTAAAGAAATTGGTAATTTTTTGTCATAATGTATATCTAGATCCTAATTTTCTTTCAAAAGCAATTAAAATACCATGTAGGGGAGGAGTAATGTTGGACTGCTTGAAAACCCCTAAGGTTGAAAAGACTGAGATGGCCAACAAAATTTGTGGAAAAAAAAATTGTTCCCAAAAATGGTTTAAAAATGGAATATGTTACCCCATGATTATACAAAACCTTGATTCATATTATCATCAATACTGTTATGAACCGCCACAAGAAAGATATTTCTGGTGAATGTATGAAGCTGGTCATACATTGTGTTGAAGAATTGACCATAGATGTACCTTTTCTATTGGCTAAGAAATTGCACCACGTATTTTAGGAAAGTAATGTTAAGAGGGTCAAGTTTAGCTACCTAGGAACACTGCAAAAAATTATTGACCTATATCGACCCAACGCAGTATGATCAAGTAGCACTAAACAAACATTCAATTAGAGGTGTAAAGTGCAGGAAGACAATGACAAATACCTCAACATTTTCCAAAGAATAATGTGGAAGGGGTTGCTCTTGCTACCACTTCACAATTACATGAATACTTTTTGGAGGAAAATATGGAAAATGTGGGAAGTGACATCAATCGAGAGAACCTTAACGAAATTTCTATTGTTGCATCTTTGGCGGGCTTAAATACATTCCAAGATGTAGATATGGTGCAAGAATATTTCTGCTTCTTCAAAGGGTCAAGATGATTCTTGTATAAAGAGATGTGAACTATGCATGACTAAGGATAAGTAGATTATTGAACTCACACAACAAGTTGCATATTTAGAGAAATCCAAAGTCATTATCTTCTCCACAAGTTCACCATGATTCCTAAAAAAAAGCTATGAAAAATGAGTGAATAATGATCAATAGGTTCTTCATATGAAGCAGGAAGTCACAAGCTTGTAAAAAAGCTATGAAAAATGAGTGAATAATGATCAATAGGTTCTTCATATGAAGCAGGAAGTCACAATCTTGTAGAAATGTCTAGTGGACAGTGAAGAAAGGGAAAAGGAATCCAAAGACAGGTATAAAAGATATATTGAAGAGTTGAAAGCTAAATAATGTAAAGTATAGATGATGGAATTAAGAAACTTAATTATTTAAAGGAAAAGTATAGGGTTGAAATGAATAAATATGTAGCCAAGATACTAGAGCCTAAAATATGTGCTTAAAATAGGCCTAAAGTTCTTAATGTACCGCCTTTATAGACCTACATTCCACTTGCAGTAAAACTTATGAAAGAAGTGAAGGAGAAAGAAAAATATATTCATACTTTAAAGGTTGAGTTTCAAAAGAAAATCAGTGAACTACTAAACACAGGGAGGAGATTGAAAATTATGAAGAAAGATTAAAATGAAGAGGAGTGAGATTGAAAAGAACGATGAAGCATTAAAATATGGTAAGAAATTTAAGGCATTATTAGAGTTTGAGCACTCATTAAGAGAACGATAGAATAAGTGTGAATCAAGATATTCAAGCAGTAGATACTAAAAAAAGAAACACAAAGGTACGTTGCTTAAGTATGATTAGGCCTTGCAAGAGCAAGCGATCTCATTGTTTAAAGTTGTTGCAACGATGGATGCTGGAAATGATGCATTTGACACATCAACAATGAAGGAATCAATCAAGAATAAGATATCTACGAAGGAAGAGCATATTAAGGAGCTTGAAAGAAAATTATTGGACAAGCAAGCAACAAAACATTTGGGATGCAAAAGTGAGATACAATATTTGAAATCCCAAATTCGTGCTTTGCAGATTAAGCCCATAGCTCTTGCAATTCCAATTTCGTAGATTTTATATCAACATGATTTGAAGGATTGATTGTGTTAAGTTAAAGGTGAACCGAGACAAGTGAAGGATACTATTTGAGAAAAAGAAAAATATTACTATGAAAAGTACAAGAAGCATATGGAGTTTTTGAAGAAGCACATTGCTGAGAAATAAATAAATTGCAAAGTAACTTGATACAGTATAAAAATAGAGTGAAGGAGTTGGAAGATAAATTACAAGTAGGTGCTGCAACTTCCAAAGAACCAAAGGCTTCTACACAAGGCAAGAGATATTGTGTTGCATTAGATTCTTGTGAAGAGGAGAGCTTGCAGAAACCTCCCAAGTAGCCTAGGGTTCCATAAAAAAAAGTGTTTTTATATGTTATTATTATAAATACATTTCAATGTTTAATATAAACATGTTTTTTTTATAATGTTTTTGTTTATGCAAACAATGTATTTTTAATGTAATTAATTTCTTGTATTTCAATAAGAAACATATGGTTCTTTGTTATTCATAGAATCAAAATGACTTACACAATCAAATCAGAGAGAAATCCTATTTCCATACTAGTTATAACTTATAAGCAAATAAAAATCATGTTTCCACATCTCTTTTCCCCAGGAAAAAAGAGAACGTAATTTTATAATCAGAAGAAACAAAATTACACTTGGTCGATACATAATCTGAATATATGAATCTCTCCGAACCAATAGCCTTCTTGGAGAGAATATCTTCCTTGGAATTTAGCACTCTATATACAATTTCATATCTTTCACCATTTTGCATACAATGTTGCATTATGATCATCCAAGACCTTTTTATTTTTTACTGGTCTCATACTTCTTTTATTGGCACCAAGTTGTACAATATTTTCAGCTTCCTTCCTTTGGATTTCAACTACTTCCCCTAGAATTTCTTGGTTTCCCCCACTTTTTCCTACACCATTTATCAAGGATGGAACATCCATTTGATTGTGAGTGATTGAATCCATCATCGACATATCAACAATAGTTTCTCCACACACTTCTTGTGTTTCACTATGTTTTGCAACTACAACAACAACTGCCCATTCATTTGATGTATATTATCAGTCTGACCACACTGACCTGGAACAATTGACGAAATC
The DNA here is from genome assembly GCA_031772625.1 of Pinus tabuliformis. Taxonomy (NCBI): domain Eukaryota; kingdom Viridiplantae; phylum Streptophyta; class Pinopsida; order Pinales; family Pinaceae; genus Pinus; species Pinus tabuliformis. Next base: position 99,798,353 of record CM062818.1, on the reverse strand, counting down.
AATAACATTTACCATGTCAAAGTGCATGTAAAATATGTACTTTACTAAAAGTACAATGTTGTGTAACATAAGAAACATCAAAATTGCAAATTAGGGAAATTTACAAATTTGCACTCTGTTTTTACATATTTATACTCAGTTTTTTTTTACCATGAAGGAAGCATATGAATTTACTTGTTTCACTTTAACTCAATATGTAAAACCATCAATTCTTTCCCAACCAATCCTCAACTTATTTGCTCCATTTATTCATTTCATCTGAAACTGAAGTACGATTAGCTCCCTTGAACACACCATGATAGTCAATCTATTTCAAACATTCCAAAGCCTTATAGGTCATACTTGATTCAATAAATATGGAAGCCATATTCTAGGCATAAAATTCTTATAGATCTCTTTCATAACAATTGAACAAATTTTTTCAAGTACTCCATCTAGGTGTTCAATAACATCCTCAATTTTAGACTCTTTATTATAGTTTTTTCTCATGAAGTGCCCAATTCCAACAATAATGTCATTTTCTTCTACATATTGAAGTGACTTCCTAGAGAACCATCTACCAATTTCCCTAAATTTCTTCTTTCCCTCATCTACTCTATGGTTTAACCATCCCAAGTGCTTCATAAGAATCGGTAAGGGTGTCCTCAAGCAATTTCTTGGTGACCTTCTAATATAACATGTAGTTTGATCTGTTGAAAAACATTTAAGGATTGATCCTAAAGCTTATTCATTTTCATAATTTGGATTTTATGTTGGTGCATTTATATCTTTTTTATCATGAAAGGTATTGGTTCTTTCCACTGTTTCATGACTTGTAGCTGCATCTACATTCTCATTGGATGCCTGTTGAAATTGTTGTCCATTGGGTAGAACTACAATTTCATTCCCTTCAAATGTTATTAAAGACATAGGTTGCCTTGGTTGTTCAACAACATTTTTGTTTGCCACAATTTGTTTGCATAGTGGACATTGAGTTTCAACATTTGCTGCATTCTGATATGCAAATGCATTATTGCATGTTTCTTGAGGTAAATTCATGGCATGATTTTGTGGTATGGAGTTTTGATCTACAAATGCTTGATGTTGTTGACGGGCAGCATGATGATCAACTTCTTTTTACCTCCAATAAGAGTGAATTAAAGGAAAATGTTATGTGGTCCCAAGATTGGAATATTATTCATTTCTATTTCTTTGCATCAAAATCTTTTTCGATGAACATTCTGTTAAGATTGTTGGTTTGAATGACCCATTCATGCATTCTAGCAATTATTCACCAGATGCTAGCGTTGTATTGTCTACAAAGGATTCTAGGGTTTTATTTGTTGTGACTGAGGAGTCAATTTCTAAAATGTTGGGTTTATTTGGGTCTCTAGTGAATTCTTCCTATCTTGCAATTGGCATAGTTGAGGAAGAATAAGTTAGTTTCCAAATACAGATATTGTCTATGTCTGCAATATCAATAGAGGAATGTTCTTTCCAAATATGTGTACCTATACCATTTTGAAAACAATATACCATAATCATTTTCATAGTAGGGACTGGCTTGCATTTCTATTAAACTCAGGGGACATCTCATGAATACAAGACAATGCTTAGATGTTTTTGCTCAACAAGAACCTTTTTAGCCCAAATTGAAAAACAAGGTGTGTAGTGAGGTGGAAAATAGTAGAAAACACCATCTATACTGTCTTCAAAAGGAATTTTTCTAGGCCCAGTTTTATATGTTTGCACTCCACTCTTGACAAAAGAATCCAAAAACTTAAGTCATTAGTTTTGAATTTTGACCAAGAGACTTACAGATTGTGCACAAGTGTAAATAAATCATTTAGTCAAACTAGGTGTACAATGAGGTGGAACATAGTAGAAGAAACCATTTTCAATTGGAATCAATCAGAAAGGGGGGATAATGAGGGTATGACAGACATTTTTCTGAGCTGGGTAAAACTAGTTTAAAAAATGAGAAATTGTCATTTTGTCAAATCAATTTTAAGAAATTGACACAAAATTTGAGGAGTGTGAAAGAGGTTTTTGTCACAAAGGCATCTATCTTTAACCCCTTAGGATTATTTCCAATTAATGACATCTATATAGTCTTGGGCGGGCATTTTTCTAAGCCCATTTTTGTACATTTGCACTCTGTTCTTGATAGAACAATTCAAGAACTTAAGTCATTAGTTTTGAATTTTGACCAAGAGACTTACAATTTGTGCACAAGTTTAAATAAATCATCCATTCAAACCAGGTGTGTAATGAGGTGGAAAATATTCATAGCACACCATTTTCAACTGAAATAACTCATAAAGAAGGAAGAATGAGGGTATGGTAGGCATTTTTTTGAGATGGGTAAAACAGGCATAAAAACTGAAAAACTATCATTTTGTCAAATCAATTACAAGAAACTAGCACAAAATTTGAGGAATGTGAAAGAGGTTTTTTGTCAGAAATACATTTCTCTTCAGCCCAATAGCTTATTTCCAATTAATGACATATGTACATTTTTGGACAAGTATTTTTCTATGCCCAATTTTTTACATTTTCACTTTGTTCTTGACAAAACAATTCCGAAACCTAAGTCATTAGTTTTGAATTTTGACCAAGAGAAATACAAATTGTGCACAAGTGTAAATAAATCATTCATTCAAACCAGGTGTATAGTGAGGTTGAAAATAGTAGAACACACCATTTGCAACTGAAATCACTCAGAAAGAGGGAAGAATGAGGGTATGCCAGACATTTTTTTGAGCTCGGTAAAACTGGTATAAAAACTAAGAAATTTTCATTTTTCAAGTAAATTGCAAGAAATTGACACACAATTTGAGGAATGTGAAAGAGGTTTTTGTCACAAATGCATCTATCCTCAGTCCCACAGACTTATTTCCAATTAAATGCATCCGTACATTTATTAATGGGAATTTTTATAACCCGAGTTTTGTACATTTGCACTATGTTCTTGACATAACAACTCAGGAACTTAAGTCATTAGTTTTGAATTTTGACTGATAGAATTAAAAACTATGCACAAGTGTAAATAAATCATTCATTCAAACTAGGTGTATAGTGAGGTGGAATATAATAGAAGAAACCATTTGCAATTGAAACCTTCTCTCCTTTATCCAAGTCCGCCAATGTAGTAGTTTATCATATTTGCCAATGTTCAAGTTGAAAAAAATATGCACTAACAGGTCAAACCAATTACACTCTTGGTAATGAAATTTTAAATGGGACATGATTTGAAAATACCTAACCTTAAGATATAACCTTGCATCATTCCTAACAAATATCCTACATAACTATGTTTCCCAGTTATACACAACTTTCACATAAGGCAAGTTGAAGCAAAACTTAGAATGTTGTCTGAAATCTAAAGTATAAATATTTAAGCTCAAAGTAAATATATAACAACAAAAAAGTGTGTAAATAATAAAATAAACAATCTACAATTTGAATCAATTAGATTGGCCAATAAATGAAGCTAGGGCATGCATTTTAGTGAAGCAAGGAAATTTGGGCATGCTTCACAAAAATGCACACTCAACCCTCATTTCAAGGACATATTCAATGATTCAACTTGGAGAGTATTTTTTTACTCATAAGTAACATTAACACAATTAAATATTTTTCAATGTTTCACATATATATTTCTATTGTTCAAGAATACTCCAAATTGCATGGATTTCATATGGTAAAAGGCAGAGTTTTTGTACCTCAAATAAATGCACACCAAGACCTGTAATTAATTGGAAGTGATATAATGATCATTCCATCCTATGGGTCTATGAAATTGTACCTTTGACTTTTGGTGTAACAACGCCCTAATGGGCCTCAGACTTGTGGTGTAACAACACCCTAAGGGGCCTCAATATTGTGGTGTAACAGTGCCCTAATGGGCCTTTAAAGTTCTTGGGTATGACATTGGCCTCTTTGGGCCTTCTTATCTGTGATATGAGAAAATATTAAGACAAAGATATGAAGGAGATATGTTAAGCCCTATGACAAAGATATCATGACAAACCTGTCACTGTTTCGTTGCATTGGTATTGCTAATGTTCTCTCTACATAATTGTTTATAATGATATGGGGTGAACGCAATGTGAAAATGTTGAATATGTTTTAAAATGCAATTATCTACAACAAAGACTTCTAGCCCTAAAAAAATTAACATTGTTTCTACTCTACTGGTTAGTAAATATGTAACAATGTAAACATGTGTAAAATAATAACATAAACAATATACAATTTAAATAAATCAAACTAAAATGTAAACAAAAAGTGTAGGGGTAGAATTATTGGTAGAGTATATTTTGAATAGATTATAATTTTTCCTTACAAAATAAAAATTAATTTTGATTAACATTTTTTCCCCATGTAAAACACTTTACCACTAGTGTGTATATGAATTTTGTTTCATTCCTTATTTATAACTTAGTTTATGCAATCATTTTAGAACTAATTAAATTACTCTATAGTGAATGTAGTGGATTATTGAAATTATGGTTATTCTACTAAATGTATTCTATTAATCTTTAATTTTATTTGAGAATAATGTTATATTCTTGTAACATTTTTGTGTCTAATTTTTGATGGAAAAAACTTACTTGATGGCACTAGACTAGGCACAATTTGCGTTGACTTTTACTCCTCAACATGATCACATTATTTGACCTGAGTCAACATTAAAGATGGTAATGGGCAGATGGGTGAGTCAAAATTTTAAAATTCCCATGGGCCAAAACTTTGATATCAAATACCCACGAACTATTGAACTAAAAAAAATCAAACTCTTTCTCCTCTAAGATTTTTTCCAGTGTTGATAGGCATGGACCCACAAAGAAAAGAATACACTCCTCTGCCCCCGCCTGGGTGTCGATCCGAATTCCACCCATTCTATAAATTTTAAAGGATCTTAAGGATTCAGACAGAGCTTACATGAGATTTATATTTTTCAACCTTTTTGGTCTAGAAATTGGAGCTGCAGAGTAAGGCATTAATGGTTCCGTGAATATTGGGTGGATTTATGGTTAAATTCGAGATATTTATTCATGTATTGGTTTAGAATGGTCTGATTATCATAAAAGTTTGTTGAAAATTTAGGAAGATTATGGGTATTTGATGGATGAATGTGTATTTTATATATTTAGCGACATGATACTGACCAAGAGAAAGAGGCTTTGGCTTCAAAATTGGGGATGGAGGCAGTTAACAGACTTGATGGTGTGGAATTGAAAATACTTTCTAGATATAAGTAAAAATGATCAACTAAAATCACTAAAAAGGGAATCAATTGATTCCCCAACCACTCCTGGATTGAGAAAAAGATAAAGGAGGAAATCATTACGCATAACTTCTAAGAATTTGAAAGAGGAAACATAGACTTTCAATGCCCAATCCACTTGGGCTTGAGAAAAGCATTGTATTGTTCTCATATTTTCTAATTAATGCAATATATAGATAGCAGGGGTTTTTAACTGTGGCTTTCCACAGAAAATCATTGTGTTATGTGTTGATTGAATTATTTCTCTTGTACGCTTCATGATTTCTCGACCGATTAATTATTTTCACTGATGAGTAGAGTAGATTCAAGTCTATTGCTTTAGCATATTACAATTAGCAGTTTGAATCTATAAGGAATTTCTACATGGTATTAGAGATAGATTTGTAGAAATATATACATGGTTTTAGAGCAGGAATCACTATAAAAGAGGAGAATACAAGTTTGTCTTTTGTAGGAGAAATCGAATTTGCAGTATCATACTTCAGAGCCATCAGGATGTCGTTCTACGGATTGAGGCTCAAATATGCCCTCGAGGGTAGTTTAAAATATATTGCTTGGAAGGAAAAGATGAAGGCAATGTTGGAAGACAATGGGCTTAAGGAATTCATAGACAAAGATATTCCTAAGCCTCCAACAACTGATGCTTAGGATCTAGCAGAGTGGAGAAAGTGCGTGGCAAAGGCGAGAAGGATTATCCTAGAAGTAGTTTGAGATCATATTGTCTCGAACCTCCATGGTAAGGAAATTCTGTATGCGATGTGGAAGGCCATTGAAATACCTATTTCAAAACAATAGTGACCACAAGAAGCTGGCACTGAAGGAAAATCTTTGAAATATCAACATGGAGAAGGGCGACACAATATCGAAGTACTTGAACAAGTTCACCCAATGTCAGGATGAGCTTGGAAGTGTCGGTGTTACAGTTTCTGAAGACGATATGGTGAGCCTAGCACTTCTAGGCCTTCCTAAGAGATGACACAACTAAAAAGACGTAGTTAATGGGAGGGAGAAGCTACTAGAGTGGGACTATTTGTGGTCCAACTTGGTGCAAGAAGAGATTCGATATAACACCATAGATGGGACCTCATCCAAAGAAGTGGAAGAGAACTTTACGTTAGTCAGGAAAGAAAATAAATCCAAAGGAAAGTAGTCCCAAAGCGAGGAGGGTGGAAAGAAGAAGGCCTTGTCGAACATCACATGTTTTCACCGTCATTAGTTTGGGCACTATGCCACGAAATGCCCACAAAAGAAAGCAAGAAAGAAGGAGCATGTAGTAGCTTCAGTTGGTGAAGCTCTAACTTCACAATTTGAACTTGATTTCACTCTCATTGCATGCATGGAAAGCACCATAATGCGAAGCATGTGGTATCTCGACAATGTTGCCTCATTCCATATGACAGGGAATAAAGAACTCTTCAGTGACTTGGAGGAGAAATACCTGAAGCAGAACGTACAGTTTGGAGATGATGGGAGGTATAGCAAGAACGGTATCGGTATAATTACTTTTCAGAGGGAGTTTGACTCCCCTCTCAGACTCACAGATATGATGTATGTTTGAGGACTAAAGACGAATCTTGTTTCCATTGCGGTATTGGAATATCATGGCTACGATGTGATATTTAGAAAATGAAAGGTTTTCCTTAGACACATCACCACGAGATAAGTTAAAAAGATTGGTGTCCAAGTAAAGAACCTATATGCATTTGACGTACAAGATGCATGCAAAGCTTTGAGGAGCAAGGAAAATGTTAGAAATTTGGTGGTTGAGAGGGAGCATGAATTACCTCTGAACACGCAACCTCAGAAGCAACCTTAGAAAGTTGTGGAGCAGCCACAATTGGAGAAGCAGAGAGGAGACAGGGTGGAACCATCCACTCAAGCAGAGACTTCCAGCAGGGTTAAATTTTGATCCAAGTGGTCAGAGGGATCACATGCAGCCATACCTCTAGGTGAGAGGTGGGGCGATGTGAAGCAATAGTTCCAAGAGTTGCAAAAATTTGGGCAGGGTTCGTTGAGGTGTTTTTTGTATCATGGATCATCACCTTGCTACGAGGGCCCATGGTATTCAGTAGCAAGAGGATCTTTGTTAGTCAGATACTAAGGAGTGCATAGTAGTGTTTAAAGTAGTGCAAGAAGGCTCAGTAGTTGAGTCAGCAACACCACAATTTTCCCAATAGACAGTGCAAACATAGTTGATTTTGTTTATTTTGTTTGGATGCGTTTTGGTTGCAGATGTTGTAGTAGAAACAAAAAAAGTAACAAGAGTTTCATGTAGAACATTCTAAATGTACTGGATTGGGATAGATGTGAATCCCTTTCTTGTTGAGAGGGAGTGTTGAAATTTGCAACAAGAAATGTCAAAAATAGCATCAAGAAAAATCCTAATTTAATTTTGTCCTTGAATTAAATTGGGAATAAAATTGTAATTCCACATCTTATGATAACTTGTAATATTTAACTAAGTTAATTTGACTTAGTTGGCTCAGTTAATTCGAGTTTAGGGTATAACTAGAGTCATGTAGAATGTCTCCTACAATTAGGGGGACTAGTTGAGTTTATTTTGAGTTGTAATTATTTCATTCAATCTAACTGAGTTAAAATTAGTTAAACTAGTTCCAACTGATGGTGGAATTAGTGGGAGGTCCAATAGTGGGATGTAACGTGCAGTAGTGGGATGTAGCCTGCAGTAGTGGATTGTTCATATCAAACAATGGGGTGTTGCTTGAAGTGCAGTGTGGTGCTGTCCGCAGTGATCAACCAGTAAACTGATGGTGAATCAACCTGGTGACTTTTATTATTCTCTCCAAGGAAGCCAAAATGATTATACAATTACTCAAAATGCCAAAACTATGAACCCTTTTCCACTAGTTCTCATGTCTTTTAAATATTACATCAAAATCAGTTACAAAGGTAATTGTAAAAAAATCTATAACTACTTAATTATCCGTAACTAAAATGTCTTTTACAATGTTACAAAATGAAATTTTCTCATTGTTGAGGAGTGGGATGACTATTGGAACATTGAATTTGAGGATTGGTGCTTGGTTTCGCCATTTGAACTTCTCCTTCAATAGGAGTAATCAAGCTTTCACACTTCTTCCAAAGTGCTTCATTTGGGAGCTGACACTAGATCATTTTCTGGAATGCAATTTTCAAATTTGAAAGCTTTGTATAATCAAGTTTTGCAACAAATAGTGTCTTCATCAACCAAAGAAGTTTAAAGTCCCTTTGCAAATAATTCACTATAGTTCTTCCCTTTAGAATTTCAGTCTTTTCATGTGCTGCATATGCTATGCTTTTAACAACCACTAGTTCCTTTTCATATAGTTCCCAAGAAAGCAGATTTCCTTGTTGGTCCCAACAACTAGGTAGACAATCTCTATTCCTCTGGACAAATTTGGAATTAAACAAAGATACAAAATTAGTGTAAATATGAAGTAGGTTTTTCTCATTCATTTTACTGATTTCCATAATTACTCCAACTTTGTCTATGATATCTAATGCCCTTAGTTTAGTTGAATATTTTCCATTTAAATATTTGATCATATTTTTAGCCTTCATTGCTTCTTTCTGTATATTTTTCTTGCATGCGTCAATCGTTAAATCACACCCATGCATCATAATCCTCTATTGAGCAATTATATGAATATACTCCCCTATAGAACGAACCTCCATTAGGGGAATTTTGAGGTCTAAAATGGGCCTACTAAGAAAAATGTACAACCAAAATAAACTTTATAAGAACCAATAGGATTTAAGATAATGATATCAACCATGGGGGATGATTCACCAATTTTTGAGTAAAAAAGTAAATAGATTAAAAAATAATAAAATAATAAAACTACTTTTTCAACTCGTATTTTCAAATTATCTCCCTAAGTTTTTACTCAAATTTCGAGCGGAATTACTCGTTGGATGCAAAATTTAATTCCTCATCCAAGGAGTACCCACGTTGCATACTTTCGATGGACCCTACTACAAGGAATATGAGAAATACATGAAAAACGTGATTGCAATTAGGTTTTCCATGTATTTCTCATTTTTCATGTAGCAGGGTCCATAAAAAATATGCAACATGGGTACTCTTTGGATGAGGAAGCAAATTTTTCATCCAACGAGTGTTTTTTGCTCGAAATTTAAGTAAGCCCATAGGGAGATAAGTTGAAAATACGAGTTTAAAAAATAATTTTTTCTTTTTTTCCCTCTAAAATTTGATGATGTAATCTAATCTTATTTTATTATTTCCACTATTATTTTATAATTTCCTTAGGAGGACCATTTTAGACCTCAAACTTCCCCTAATTCCAGATGATATCATCCCAAACATTAATCTAGTTTCAATTAGAGATATATTTCCCTTCAATTTGGTTTTTAACTCCTTGATCTCATCTTGTGTTGCCTTGTCCTTGGGGGTCAACTAATCATTTTTTATTTTTTCTATATTTAGCTACCTCTCATTGATATCAAGATGTTCCTTTAGTTGAGTTAGGTTGTCCTAAATTTTCTTTAGTTCAACCTCTAAAATTCTGAGTTTTGCCATAACTTTTGTAAGCTTCTCTGAGGGGTCATTTCACTCACTTGGGACCACAATAGTGAAAACATCGATTTCTATTGATTGTTATAATCTTTGCATTTGTTCTTGCAAAATGACAATTTCTTTGTTTCTATCCACTAACTCTCTCGTCAACACTTCCTTCCCTTTCTCAACCTAAGCTAGTTCAACTATTTGAGCGTGCTCAGTCCCATGCATTTTCAACTTCTTCCTTAATGATTGCACCTCAAATTATGTGTTTTGTAACAAGTTTTTGATAGCTTCCATGTTTTCTGGATCTCTTCCCAATTTAAAATTTAACTTCTTAAACTCCTCATTTTGAATATGCAGTGCTCTAGAATTTGCGTGAGTCTTGCTTGAGCTGATTTGAAACTTTGTCCAAATGCTTTTCTACTTTACTTACTCTCAAATAGATTTTCCTTCTGTCACTATAGAGCATTTCCCCTACTTGTCTATGGGAATTAATCTTCTCAGGAAGTGGAATGTCAACTACATTTATGGATAGATCTAATGTTTTAAAATCACGTCCTGAAGGAAGATACTAAACAAATGGATGCATGAGGGACAATTATTATTAGTTCCTTTCTAAATCCATAACAAAGATTAGTATTGCTTGATAAGTTGGACTTTATTTTTCTGTTAGCCGAGTTTCCATGTTGCTTCTCACCTTATGACTTCTTTCTTCAATTTGTTGATAATTCCTCTATAACACTTCTATGGGGGAGGGAGTTTCTTCAATTGAGAATGCTGCCAAATCAATGGAAACAAAGGAGGAGGTAGATCACTCTAGGTTTCCCAACTACATTTGAAAACATGGTTTATTTGAGGGTCCCTTTGTTGATTTAACTTGTATCTGAAATTCTTCTTCTCTTTGAATATTTTCTCTCTTTTGCAATTATGAGTCTTCTATCTCAACATCAATTTGTTTAGGTATATTTCTCTTCAAGTTCTTCTCCCTCACTACAAGGGTTTAAAAATCTATTATTTGCTGCATTTTTTTTCCTGACCATGTTTATTGATTTTCCATTTTCTCAAGTTCTGGCTTGCTTTCATGAATATAAGGTGCAAGACTGATATCCCCTCTTTTATCTGAAATTATATGATGAGGGTCATATTTCCACTTCTCTCCTTGATCAAAGACAAACTCCATCAGCAGGACGACTTGTTTGCTATTCATGATGAATGTCATAACAATTCTTTCTAACTTAAAAATATACCCTTTGCATGTAGGAACAAAATGATCTTGGTCAACATTTAGACTCTGCCTTATAAATTCAAAAGAAAATATCTTCATAGGAAAAAATATTGGCAAATGCTATGGTGGTACTGAGCACGAAAAATAAAAAATCATGATGACATAAGGGGTATGGAAGGGTGACATGGATGTATGGGAGATTATGTGGAGGGATGAGGTGGATTGACAATGTGTAATTTCCCCTTGCTTTCTTGGCTCACTTGACAGGTACATGACCTGTCACTAACTTCCAATGCATGGTTTTCATAAAAAAATTAACCACTTACGAGCGGTCCCCATGGTGGTTTGTGAAAAGAAAAAGGGACCTATAAGAATGAATCACGACCTTTTATTTGGAGATTAGTTGTTTATGCATCTATATTTCCGATGGGTCCTCATCTCATAACTTTCGATTGCTTTAACCTTTCAGAAAGCCTTTGATTCCTCGACCTGATTCCAATGAGTGACAATCCAACCCTAAACTTGTGCTCAATTTAATTTACAATATATAAAGGTTTCAAACCCACTTTTATATAGTTTAAGGTTTCACTTTTAAGCGTGAAAGGTTAGGATTGTATATAAAATATAAATAAGACTTTTGAAAAGGGACTATTATATAATTTTTTTCCTAGTCCCTACATTCAAAGTTATATCTATATATATATATATATATATATATATATATATAAAGTAAAAAGTAACCTTTGACTACAAAACCTTGCATTAAGTAACTAGGGTCTTTGAATTCTTTACCCCTTCCAACTCTTCATTCTTATTCATTTCGGTACTACTGTAGACCATGGCCTTATGCATGCCTTCCAATTGACTGGATAGGTGTCTCATCTCCTTCTTCATCTCATGCATATTGTCACATTAACACCATCTAGGAGGAGGATAACTATCCATGGAATGACTATATCTAGGAATTTCTAAAATCCAAGACTCCAAGTATTGCCAGAATTAAGACTACCGTGACATAGGAAAACGAAAACAACAAGATGATTGGAGGGACAAAGAATTTTTGAGTATTTGACAAGACCAATCAACTCAACAATCACTTTAAAATCCAAATAAAAATAAAAAACTAAAATTACAAACGTATCCATACTTTCAACAAGGAAAATGTTGGCATGTTTGTGTTTCCATTGATGTCACCTGTTGAAGTCATGTACTCATGAGTCTATATGTCAAACCTTGAGTCTGTTGTATACTTGTTGAAGGTTGTAATGTTTATGTAAAATGTTGCCATATGTCTCAAAAGGTTTGTAGGAGACATGTCATGCGGTAATAAGCCCTCATATGAAGCTAAGCTAGCCTCATCTGAAGCTAAGCTACAGTTATTCTAGAGGTCTAATTGGTGTTGAGTGTGAAGTGTTGTTGAAGTTATGTAGCTAGGTTCCTGATGTCAAGATGAGTTTGGAAGGATGGTTTATAGAACATTCACTTCCTTGATGTTAGATCCCTATAATACTAGTGTATTCCCCCATTATTATTGTCACTGTAGCCCCCTATTTTTATTGGTGTGTCCATGTTGTCCCCATATTTTTATTTTTGTGCCCCATAGAATCCCACTATTGTTATTGTTGTGCCCTTACATTATTATTGTTATGTTAGCTCTGATTATATTGTGACCCCTTAGACTCCTATATCTAGAAAGGATTTTTTGTCATTTGAATCATCCAAGAATTGTTCATTTGTGTAATGTAAAGGAGGTTTCCCCCTCGAAGAGGCTGATTTTGAAGTCATTGATCTATCTCTTCTTCTATTTTGTGAGATGGTTGCATAACATTTGGTATTAGAGCTTTGGATTCTAGGATTTCATTGCTTCAAATAGGCCATCATGGCAGTTCCACTATAAATTGTTTTCTACGAAGCTTTAGAAGCTGAAATTAAAACCAATTTGAGCCAAAATCTTGGTGAACCGCGTGTACAAATTTCAGATCTTGTCTCATTATATTTCTAGAGATATGATCTGAGGACATTAGGGTTTTTGCAGGCTCCAAAATTCGATCTCAAACATGTGACCTTAGGAAAATCATAATCACTTTCGCTCTGAGAATCTGATTCAAATTTTGTAAAAAGTGGTAGAAAGAGGGGATCGAAACAATGACACATGGAACTTCGTACAAGTTTGCTCTACTAAACCAGTCTATAATCAGGTCATCGTGGGAGATTGGGCATAAATATTTCTTGGAGAATACAATCTCGATCAAACTTGTAGGGTTGGAAAGATAACTCGGAGGGCTACCATAGGACACAATTTCAAACATTTGAGATTTGAAATTATAGAGATACATTAGATCCAATATCGAGCTCCTACAAAGTGAAAAAAATGTCTATAGATTTTAAAAAAAAAATTGCATAAGTTTTGTTTCAGAAAGTAGTTTGAAGTGATTCAAAGGGAATTGTGAAGAATAATTATCATTAATTGATGACCCGAAGAAATAAAATGGAAACACCTAGTAAGCAACCCGAAATCTCTACTATGACACATGAAGAAGAGGAAGAAATGTAACATGATATATCAAAGCTAAGATGGATGGTTTAAACAATGGAATGGAAGCTAAGATGGATGGCATGGAAGCTAAGGTGGATGGCATGGAAGCTAATATCAATGGTATAGAAGCAAAACGTAAAGGAAACATGAAATATTTAAAGATAGATTTGACAAAGTTACTACAAGAAATGCTTCCTAATGGCGAAAGGGTAGTAAAGGAAGCTCATGATGAGAACAAAAGAAATTTTAATCATGATTTCATAGACTCTAATGTTGAATTGAAGACCCACCACGTTCCAAAGCTCGATATGAGCAATTTTGATGGCAAGGATCCCATAACATGGATACTATAGATGGAGCAATATTTCGATCTCCATAATGTGAAAAACACACAAAAGGTGCACATTGCAACTTTATATTTGGAACCCAATCAATTTATATGGTATCGATCAATTTGTTCTCATAAACAAATTGTCACTTGGTCAATTTTTACGGAGGAAATGATAGCACATTATTAGGATACAAATAGCAACACCTTTTTTAGCCAATTGATAAATCTCAAACAAAAGGTTTCAATGGTGGAGAACATTAAGGACTTCCAAAAATTGAATATAAGGGTAAATTATATTCTAGAGGAGCATAGGATTGATGTGTTCTTTGGGACTTTAAAGGATAACGTACAACATTAGGTTTTCTTTTGGGAACTTGATTCATTGGAGAAGGAATTTGGGTTGGTAAGAAAATTTGAAAGCAAAATTATGGCAACAAGGAAGCCTACCAGTCACAACTATAAAGATGAAAGTGTTTCTACCCCTAGCCTTCGACAACCTACAAGGTTGACACCAAAACAATTGGAAGAAAAAAGAGAAAAATGGCTTTGTTACAATTGTGATAGTGAATACACTAAAGGTCATGTTGACGGTGTTGGACGCGCAAACATGTCAAGGGGATATTGTTACCGGGAAAAGTGTCTATTTAGAACTGCTTTATCCCACTAAGGTGTGACAGCTGCCTTAGAAACAAGCAGAGAAAACTACTTTTGTATCTCCTTTATGAACTATAAACAAAGAGGAATAGGAAGAACCAACCTGTGTCTTGCGCTAGTCCCTTGATCCAATCTCTCTCCTCTTTGACAGCTTCCAGCTATCTGCTCCCTTACTTGCCCAGCTTCACCAAGTACCTGTAAGATCACAGAAGGAGGAAACTATACAAAGACATGGATTTATATTCATAAATAACTTAGGATCAGATTTAAGTTAACCATACAAATGTAACAAGCATCAATGATACAAAAGCATGGAGAAGAAACTCAAATAGTTTTTATTGATATACAAGAAGATCCAGGAGGAGTTACAACCGATGATTCTTGACCCAGCATCAACCTCCCAGCAAAGAAGCCCCTCTTCACCTCTAACAAAGCATAGATCACCCAATTCTCTGATATGTGTCTCAAAACCAACAGCGATTCCTTACAATGTGCAAAATTCCAGCCTGTGGATCTCTAGGATGAGGGATCCATATATAGATGTATGCAAGGAGGATGAGTCAGCTTGTGATTTGATTAGTGGCTTCTCTCTGTCAGTTCTTGCTTCCACTTGGAGACTGAAGGCCTCTTACTCATCCTTGGTCGAATTCAGTGAGGCAAGTGTCATAGGAGAAGATTCTGGAAGCTTCCATTGTATCTCCACCTCGCGGAATGACACTGCCATTTGTCATTTCCCGCTCAACGCACCCTGATAGTGCATTTAGGTGCGTTGCAATGCACCTAGCCAGTGGATATAGGTGCTATGCAACACACTTAGCTAGTGGAGCAGCTGAAATGATCCTGATTTGACTTATTCTGAGCAGTTTCTGGTGGAGAACTTCTAGGAGAAGCTGTAATTTGTTGACCTTGTTCCTTTAGGGGTTAGAACAACACTTTTAGGGACTTAGGAGCCCTTGATTTATGGACATTTCATGCTTGGAGCTGCAAGGCACAAAAATGTTTATAACAGTTGCCCCCTAAAGTATGAGGCCGTTTATCGGGTGAAATGCTTTATTATGAGGATCCGAAGTTCTTTCAATGCTGGGAGGAGACCTGTAATAAGATACAATACAATACATTATCTTCATACTGCTTTCATGATCTAGCTAAGGCGGGAATTCCCATGCTCAGCTTTATAAATTCATTTTCATGTACATAGGACAGACAACCGTCTAATGGTAGACTGATGATTCTGATAGAGCCATCATCCTTTTGGTAGGATGATTATCTGTGCTGCAATGCTGTACATTTCAATGTCTTTATTTTCCTGAATAAATATCGCAGCCCAGATGGATGAAACTAGATCCGGGGTCTTCAATCTCGTCCGATCTTCACTCGAAGTACAAGTCGATCCATGTGAGAAATGTTTTGAAGTCGAACATGGAAAGACATCGCTTGATTACCAGTCAATGATGTAAACTGTTAACAAACGCGAGAGGAATGACCGATAATGATAATGATCCTCAAGGTACTGCAGTACAATTCACGTGGTGTGAATAAAGGACTTGGCGTCAAACACCACGCAAAATCTTTCGGTCAAAGGTCATTGATGTAAACCTGTCGCCGGAAGTGAGAAACTTGCCATTGAGGCATGCAAGCTTCAAAGTACTGAATGGGGTGCTCCTAGACCAACTTCTTGGATAATGAGCTGATGTCGACAAGAAGTGATCCGTCATAGGAGGGCCTTAATGAATCCCACATCAATGACACGGAACGGAGCAAATGATTTTGATGGAGGTGAAAACGATCTGATGATATATGGTTCAGGGTGGCGGTCATGAAAGAATGGAGTATAATGTATGGTAGTGGGTTTGACACAGGTGGCCTTTCTGGATGACTTCTCTTGAACATATCAGCGACACTGATGTGATGGATTGGTAGCATTAACCCCAAATGTGGATGGTATGGCGTGACCATGGCGATGTGACCGGTGAATGAAACAACCCAACCCGACTCGGGCATGGAGCGGAAGTGTCATGTTCAAGAGCGACTTGCTACCAATAAAGATTCTTTGAGTTTTCTTCCCAATTTTTCCCCAGTCATTGCTAACCAGTACCTCTTTATTTTTGTCAAGCTTGAGGAGGATAACATATGCTTGTTTTATAATTTTCCCTTCGGGCAAACCCATCGCTATGTTTTAACGAGCCTAGCGATAGTGAAACTCGTTCTCATCTAAAGACAAGTTTGTCGCTATTAATCTTTTTAACGAGTTTAACGACAAAGATAACTCGGTCCTTTTCATTTTTAGAGAGTCTGAAAAGGTACGTAAAGGTAACTCCAAAATTCCTTTTTCGTCATCTAATCCCTTGAGTCCAAAAAAGTATAAAACAATACAGAAGGGATGAATTTTCGATAGCTTTAACGAGCCAAACAAAACAAGCGCTCGATCTTTTTGTGCAATAATCCCTCAGGTCCAAAAAGATTAAAATCTAGAGGAGGGGTAGCACTTCCTGTCCCTTTAACGAGCTGGAAGGCCAAAACTCGGCAATCTTTTCATATTTTACGAGTCAGAAAAGGGCTTAAAGAAGACTCGTCTTTTGAGGAACGAGTGATAAAATGGGTAGCAGTTGGTTCCAGGTAAGGTTTGGAATTTTCCAATCACGGCAGTGTCACAAGGATGGCTAGTGAAATCACTCTTCGCAGCTGTTCCTCAAAATGGGTAAACAATCAGATGGAGGTGAATGATCGGCCAATGAAAAAGTGGAGGTGACGGTGCAAACACGACCAAGGCTTTAATGGCTCAAGTACTACATTCACGGTGGTTATTTACGGGGAATAGTTCATTTTTTAACGAGCTTAAACGCAGGTGGAAACATTTGCTCGGTCCGGGTTTATTTTTTAACGAGCTTGAACCTCGCGGCAACACTGCTCGATTAATCCAGTCATATGATAAGAATGTCTCATATAAAAACGACAACTTTTCGAGTTTTGCCCCACATCCTTTCTTTATGCAAGTTAGGAAACGACTAATCTAAAAAACAGATAAATAATCGCTCTTTGCTTGCACTCCAAAAGGTTTGCATGCCCCCAGGTATAAAACAGAGTTTCAAGGTTACCTCTACTTCTATCCGCCAAAACATTTGTTTTACCGAGAGAGGTCTACCTCTTACAGGTTACCCAAAGATTGCTCTATTCACAGCGCAAACAAAACACTTCTCCGACGATGTTTCTCGAAATAAACAAAGGTGAGCGACGATGCCCGCCAACTCACATAACTTTGACAAGAGAATCTTGTTCTAGAATAACCCCTCTTCCAATCACGGACGGGGTACAGACTAGTCATATTCTCCCACGGAAACCTACCCTATACCCGAAGTTTTCCTGCCGAAGCAGACCAGGATGCATGCCCCCTGGGTTTCAGTCATATCCCTCCGAATTACTTGCGCTCATCGGGAGGACGAACTGGAGATTGAGACATTTCTTGCGTGAAAAGACCATTCAGGGATGGTATATGACTATTTGCTATGCGTGATCCGGGAAATGAAAGTTGGTCCACGAGCTTGACCACTCTTCCTTCGTGCGGAAAACACATTACTCTAAAGAGTGAGGAGACAATCGCTCCCATGAAATACATATAGTCTCGTCCAAGGAGTAGGTTATAATCCAAGGGTCCTTGAACTACCATTACGTTCATGTGAACTGTCTTCCTTCTCAATGTTCGAGAAGGATCCCTAAAGGTCGACTGGTTCCTTTATCAAAGCCTGTCATATTTCTCATCTCAGGCAAAAGCGCTGGCGAACCAAGCGCTTTCCAAGCAGTTGAGGAAAGGATACTCACAGAAGCCCCCTCATCTATGATGGTACCAGCCATAACCATTCTATATATTTGAACGATAATTCGGAATGGTATGCTTGCTGGTAAACGGGGTCTGCCTAGTTGATTCCAGTCGAAGGAGACAACTAGGTTGCTTGGAGGTGGGACCGAATAGACGGCCGGGTACAGCTCTGAAAAACTTCCTTCCTGCAGTAAAGGAATGGGTAAATTGCCCCAATGTTCGTCGGAGTCTGTGTTTATGAAGAGAATTTGGACGGTGTCATCCTTGTTCTCTTTAGTGACTGTATCATCTGAAGATGAAACCTCTGAAGGCAAGACCGGGTCAACTGCCGCCTCAACCTTTTGACTTTCGTCTGGTATGGATCCAGATGGTTTATCTTCAATGATAGGTGCTTCAGCCGACCACCTGAGCGGGCCAGCTGGATTTTCAACTAGTGACAGACTCGGCATGAGTTTTTTATATCCAGGAGGAAGTCGTAACGGTGAAACCGGACGATCATCCAAAACTCTTTTAGCTTCGTCTAAGAAGGGACAACGGTGGACGGCATGATTGCCTTCACACAGTTTACAAGGAAATCTAGCTTTCCCTTTTTGTCCTGTGGCTTCACTTTCACTAGTTGACGGTGTGCTTTCAACATGATCATCAGAGGTTGACGACACCGGGTTGTGCAAACGAGGAGACCAGTCCCTTAATATCTGAGGGATGCAAGGACAATCTCTGTGAAAGTGGTCTCCTCTGCAAATGACACATGGCGATTTAGGCCTGGTCGATGCAGTGTGTGGGTTTTCGTTAGACGACACTCGTTTTCCCCCATTCGCCTTTAGCTCCTTCTTCTTCTTCTCTTTCTTCTTCTTTTCCTTCTTCTCCTTAGGAACTTGACTTTTGGCTTTACCAGCCCCATCAAGCGAAGAGGAAGGAGGAGAGGAAGAATTAGAGGAAGTAGAAGGCTGGTGGGCAACTCTGGACTCGTCTAATTGCTGATTCGATTGTTCAGGAATAGTGGTGTTCTGAACGACAAAGGTTGAGAAGATCCATACTGGCAGACCAATTGTCAGTCCTGGAAGCGACAATGTGGCCATATGGGGTGCACCAACATCTCCCCAAGAGGAGAAGGGACTAGGATTTCCACCAAGGGGAATTCCTTGGTTGGTAGACTCCATTTTCTCAACCCAAGATCAACGTAGGAAAGGGGTATGAATATTCTGTTTAAAATAAATTTTAACACGCTTTGACACAACTTGTTTTTTCAGTTTTTAAGAGTCGAGAAAAAACAAAAGATGACTCTAGTCTCCTTCGATTTTTAATGAGCCTGAAGTGACAAGTGCTCAGATGGACCTTTTCCGTTAAAGAGTGTGAAAAGGAACGAAAGGGACTGCTCTGGAGGTCTAGGTAGAGGGAGTACCAAACCAATCGCAAAACTGCAGAATACTTTTTACGGTACGGCAGTCAATCTTCCCGAATGCTGTGTTCAATGCATTGCGATTAGTAGGGCGGCCGACATGGCTTCCTATGGATAAAGGATTTAAGCCTATAGGGGTCTCCCAATATATACTCGACGGTACGTGGGAGCACAAGTCTGTACTGGCACTTATAGTCTCAAAGTGGAGGAATCACCCAACCATCAGTGAGGACAACAGTTACCAGGCTTTACGACGTCGGAATACGTCTCTAGCCTAGACCTCTAAATGTTGTGTGTTAAGTTCCAAAGCGTTGTTAGATTCATTGAATTTATTTTAAGTTGATCTTTCTTATGAAGTTTTCCTTTTGGGTTCACCACGAGATGTAGATGTAATTCCTAAAATGCAATCTAAAGATGATAAACAAACTTTTATCTCTTTTCAGCAATGAAAATCCTAGCTACTAGGGGAAAATAAAGACACAATCTTTTCACAAAGAGCAAAGAGCACACTGTAAATGCACTTTCCTAAATCAAGCCAAACAGACTGTCTATATGCAAATGCACATGCATGTATTTGTTTTTCACTTTCTTAATATTGATGCTAAAAATAAAGTTGATGTACAAATCTGAATTTTCTTTCAAGCGACAAACACAAACAAGCTTCTTTTCGAAATCAAAAGGTAGAGATGATTACGACACTTTATGATTTTGAAATAAATACTCGTTTTGACACTAGAAAGTCACAAATTCAAACCAAAGGCAATAGTAAACGCATAGTCAACCATCAACAGCAAATAAACTTTCTCCTAAGATCAAAATCGACACTTGCGACAGAGCTAAATCAAAGGATGACAGTACGATTATTCTACTTTTGCAATGGAAAACTGTAAATGACTCAACAAACACAGAAAAACATCTACAGTTCTTTTGTACAACTGAGGCAGAATATCAGTAAGGAAAAGGGGTTTGAAACAGTCATATACTGATCACAGGCTGCAAAAAAAACAGAGACAAAACTGGAAAGAATGAAGCAAAGAACCTCAGCTGCACAGGGCTAGGCTGATCAGCGCACCTGTTACACAGAGAAACTGCATTGCAGTGCAGGTTGCCCTCTCGGGAAGTGCGTTGAAATGCAGAACCTCTTCACAGTGCCTGCGCTGGGGCAGAAACGAGAATTCTATCCGGGTTCTGAGTCACGATTTGCAGTTTAGTCTTTGGTTTTTGGCCGAGTAAAAGCAATCAGTAATGCACAATCAGGGGTAGATCTAAGGAGGGTCTAAGAGCTATCACAAGAGCAATCAGATAGTCTATGAATCAGCTATTCAAATCATAAACAGATCCAGTGACTGGATTGGCAAATGCAGTTCGAATGCTACTTATAAGTTTATGAAATAAACAACAAGAGAAACACAAACAAACTAATTAGACAATCGTCCCCAGTGGAGTCTCCATTTTGTTACCGGGAAAAGTGTCTATTTAGAACTGCTCTATCCCACTAAGGTGTGACAGCTGCCTTAGAAACAAACAGAGAAAACTACTTTTGTATCTCCTTTATGAACTATAAACAAAGAGGAATAGGAAGAACCAACCTGTGTCTTGCGCTAGTCCCTTGATCCAATCTCTCTCCTCTTTGACAGCTTCGAGCTACCTGCTCCCTTACTTGCCCAGCTTCACCAAGTACCTGTAAGATCACAGAAGGAGGAAACTATACAAAGACATGGATTTATATTCATAAATAACTTAGGATCAGATTTAAGTTAACCATACAAATGTAACAAGCATCAATGATACAAAAGCATGGAGAAGAAACTCAAATAGCTTTTATTGATATACAAGAAGATCCAGAGGAGTTACAACCGATGATTCCTGACCCAGCATCAATCTCCCAGCAAAGAAGCCCCTCTTCACCTCCAACAAAGCATAGATCACCCAATTCTCTGATATGTGTCTCAAAACCAACAGCAATTCCTTACAATGTGCAAAATTCCAGCCTGTGGATCTCTGGGATGAGGGATCCATATATAGATGTATGCAAGGAGGATGAGTCAGCTTGTGATTTGATTAGTGGCTTCTCTCTGTCAGTTCTTGCTCCCACTTGGAGACTGAAGGCCTCTTACTCATCCTTGGTCGAATGCAGTGAGGCAAGTGTCATAGGAGAAGATTTTGGAAGCTTCCATTGTCTCTCCACCTCGCGGAATGACACTGCCATTTGTCATTTCCCGCTCAACACACCCTGATAGTGCATTTAGGTGTGTTGCAACGCACCTAGCCAGTGGATTTAGGTGCTATGCAACGCACTTAGCTAGTGGAGCAGCTGAAATGATCCTGATTTGACTTATTCTGAGCAGTTTCTGGTGGAGAACTTCTGGGAGAAGCTGTAATTTGTTGACCTTGTTCCTTTAGGGGTTAGAACAACACTTTTAGGGACTTAGGAGCCCTTGATTTATGGACATTTCATGCTTGGAGCTGCAAGGCACAAAAATGTCTATAACAGATGTCCCCAGTAAGAAGTCCCAATTAGACCTCAGTTTGTTTGGTTTAGGAGTCCCAATAGTGGGTCGTAAGGTAATGCCTTGACCGTGATGTCGGACAAAGGCAACTAAGATAACTCTATCAGTAGCAAGGGTGTGACTGATGTAGAGAGTCAAGGAATGTGTACGAGAGGTTCCAACACTTCAAAGGGAGAGAAAGGTGAAGGTGAGTTCTAGGTTGAAAAGCATCAGTTCCAACTCGGCTAGGAACACACCACTCAAAGGACATGCACAACTTCCAGTGGAGCAGTCCACTTGGGTGCAGAAATCACAACAACAAGGTAAGATAACACAGACAACACTCACGAATCAGTTCAAGACGAGTGTGACGGTTAATATATCAAGGTTCATGAGAAAGGTCTGTCTGATGTCCGATAGAGCAGTCGACATGGACGATGACAACATTAACAACACATTAACAACAAGATTCATATAATTGCATGTGAATCAGTTCATACACAAGTACGTAAGTTAAACAACATATATCATTAAGGCAACCAGAACAGTCCAACTACAATAACAACATATGCATGAAAATGTGCTGGCTTTTATTATTAAAGAAGTGTAAGTCACAATCATATAATACACCATGTAAACCTACTAGCCCCAATAGTGGAATGTTACATCCACGTATTCCTACTCCTCCAAAGAGATGTACTAGCTCCGTGCAGTGGAGAAGCCAAGGCGCGTTACAATACTGTCCAAGTCTTCCTCAAGATAGTCTTAGTAGAAGCTTGGCTGACCAAAAGCCCTGACAATGAGTTATAAGGGACTATTTATAGCAAAGGGGTGGGTGACCCTTGACATTCCCCTTTATGACAGTTCAACTACCCTCATGACTCTTCACCTACGACTGTTACATCCAGCCGTTGACACTCTACTTACACTTGAAATGACTCAACATTATAATGCACATGTACTCATGTGAGACAACATAGCTTGAGCAAGCCTTGCAAGACATCACTGACACTCGGTCTGTTGTGGTGAGACCAGCTCTTTGACGTGCTTGTGATGGTGAAGCTGGTGAGCTGATGCCAAGCTTGGTCGTCCGTGATGGTGTGGATGCACCTCATGGTGATATCTTGTTGAAGCTAACTCTTGCCTTGGTTGCAACCGGTGCATTGGTTCGGCCCCTTCATCCAAATCGTCTGGTAACATGTGCATGGTCTTCTTGGCTACAGTTGAACCACCAACACACTAATGCATAGTGTCTATGCTGATCTTCAAGTGTGTATTTGTGGTCATGTGCATTAACTTGCCGAAGTGCATGTTTAGCCCCAGTTGGACTTGTTTCTTGTCTTCACCTTGGTGAGTGCGTTGAATGCGTTGGATTTCATGCGTGCACTCACCGAAATGCATGCTATTGGATCCTTTGCATGTGATCAAAAACACTGCTCACCATGTTTATTCTCTGTTAGCTGCTGGGATGGATCCTTAACTTGTACTGGCATAGTTTCATCCGTGAGTGCATGTTGTGCCCACTGCTATTCTGTTCCTACTCCAACTCATTGGATTGTCTATGCAGCTTCATGTTCTTCCTGGGTTGATGCTTCAACACATGCAACTACTTCTTTGTTCCATCTTCTACCTCCGCGTGATATTCATGTCGCGTCGTCACTTCATAGCCTAAGTCTCCAAAGTTACTTTCATTATCAGTGGATCTGCTTGATCTTGCAACTTTTCTCCACCTCTATGTTGTCAACAACCTTCCTCTTGTATTCACTGTGTTTGCTTCATTCACTACGTTCACTGCATTTGGTATGCTACCTTTAGCTAATGTTCATGATGTTGCTCACTGTGATGATGTTGCTTGATGTCCTTGTCCATGAACAACTTGATCTCTTTGTGAGTAGGCAAGCTCATAGGCACTTGATCGACTGCATCCCCAAGTGTGCTCTGAATGATGTCTTCATCTCTACTCTCCTAGAAGCCATTGTACTTGTACTGCTAAGAGGCAGATGAACACCTGCGATACCTGGAGACATGGAAACACTCATAGCAAGCAATTTGTCAGTAAAAAACTAGAATGAACATGAGACCTGACTTGCAACTTACCTGGGTGAATGATCATGAAGGTTGTGCAATTTCGGCCGAGAGGTCGGGAGACTGATTGCCAAGACTGCACAAGGCATAGTTTGGGCTGCTGAGAGACTGACTAACTACCAAAATTGCACAATGCATAGTTCATTTTGGCTGCTGACTGTTGGGATTGCGCATTGTGCAATTCCGACTGGTAAGGACTACTGGCCCAGGGACAAATTTGTGCAATTTCTTCAGCGAAGCAGCCATTGTGCTCCAGAAATCTGAAAAACAGTCCTGGAGGCCAGTGTTGGGTAGGAATGCACAAATTAGGAGAGGAAGGTAAGCCTTCCTTTCCCAGATTGCACAATGCAGCCTTGGTGAAAGTAAAGCCTAGGCCAAGGTTGCCCTGAGTCGCGGATGGGCAACTGAAAGCAGGTAAGTCAATGAATGCATGGTGACACTATGTGATAGTAGAAGTGATAAACAGTGCATGCAAAACATGAATGGAATATTAAGCAAATAGATCAACATGCATGTGGGTGAGGCCATTCGCCGGTTGGGCAAACGTCCGTGAAAAATAGTTTCATGCATGTGATAACAGTGAGATAGCAACGAAAATTGAAACAGAGCTAGGACAAGCTAGAATACATGTAAATGATAGCAGGTGTTCAAAGAAATCAAGAAAAAAACACTCACACAAGTGAATAAACAAAAAACAATAGAAATTTAGCATAAGGGATGGGAAGCGAGCTTACCTCAAAACAACTGAGCTAAATGTGCCGACTGCTCCTAATGTGATGTGGGATGTCAGAGCTACAAGGTTGATGTGAGGAATGATCTCTGCAATGTCTGGTTGATGAGTTTTGATAACATTGAGATTGTGCATGCATACCACAAATCTAGGGGAAGTGACACTTGGAGGGAGGTTTCTGAATTGCTTCTTGCATGTAACCTCCAACTGCTAAACATAGATCCTTGAAGCAAGGGATGCCTTTGCATGCTTCCTTGGGAGAAACAACCCATGCATGCAAGTCTATTTTGCTTAGTCCTAGAGGGAACCGGTCAACTCAGCTGCACATGCAAGAGACTGCTTGATTTCTGGAGAAAAATGCGCATTTCTGGTTGGGAGCTAGGCTGGTTGCCCAATAGATTTGCGTAATTTCTAGGTTGAGCAGCTGACTACTGCCCAGATTTGTGAAAATTCTGAGATGAACAACCTACTGTTGGGAAAATTTAAGCAAATCCTACTCGGAGGGTTGGTTGGTAGGATTGCGCAATCCTGGATCCTAGCAAGCTATCAGAGAGGATTGTACGATTTTTAGAGGGAAGGCTGGTTTCCCTCCAAAAATGCACAATTTTCAAGGGGAAGCTTCTCAACTGAAGCTGGACCAAGTCCAGGTGAGTAGCCTATGAAGTGAAAATATCAAACTGTGATCAACAGGCTACCTTTGAGCAAGAAAGACACTGAAGCTTGAGGACTTTACAAAGCAAGGCAAGCTACTGTGAAGGTTGGTACAGAGGCTCCAAACAGGCTAAGGAAAATTTTTGGAGGGTGGTTGTTTCCACTACAACACTTGGCGACACACTGGTAGAACTCGAGCTCTCTGAATGGACCTTGTTCGTGAAAAGTAAGTCTAACACCTTTGAAAGTATTGTTCAGCTCTCAACTTGTCTTGGCTTCACACTAGCTTGATTGTAAGATTTAGCATCTTCTAGACTATTGGTCGATTGACACACATTCCAAGCCAAGGCAACACAGTTGTTTTGATTGGAGTTGAGCGCTATATAA
Source organism: Pinus tabuliformis (assembly GCA_031772625.1). Taxonomy (NCBI): domain Eukaryota; kingdom Viridiplantae; phylum Streptophyta; class Pinopsida; order Pinales; family Pinaceae; genus Pinus; species Pinus tabuliformis. Next base: position 99,772,258 of record CM062818.1, on the reverse strand, counting down.
GTGCACCAGCAGTATAGTCGTCAGAGTCTAAGTTTCATCTCTGGTGTTTCTCCACTGCCAGTAGGCCTGGACAGTGCCTCGGTGGAGTCACATAGGAACACAAGCATGGCTCCGCTACCAGCGACCCTAGTCAGTACCTCGGTGGAGTTGCTTGCATCACCTCCCTACACAAGAACCCTTTCTCTTCTTTCGCCTTATTCATTTTTCAATTGAATTTTTTATTTTTGATTTTTGATTTTTTTATTATTTTTTACTGTGCATAGAACTTATTCATTTCAGAGGCGGAAGAAGGATCCTGACTTATTGAGAGCAAAAGAGATTGTTCCAGTAGAGAAGTAGTTTATTGTATCTCTGATGTGCCTGTTAAGGTTTTTCCCCCTCACCATACTCTACTTGACTAAGCTGGCAAGGGTTAAACCAAAAACAACCGACTAGAGAACGTGACACTACTTAGTGCGTAAGCGTTGTGTTTTCACCAAGGTTCGCTTCGAACAGTAAGTATTTTCCTTCAACGTATCATGGAATAAAAGTAACAATCTCATCATACGGAGGCAAGATGACAGATAACCAAGTAGTGATAGTTGTAAAAGCCCTCTTGTACTTCACCCAACTCGTTTCAAGAGTCATATATGGTTTCATGCCAACTAACTTATGAATGAAACGAGCGAACGAACTAATCAATCAACAAAGAAAAGAAAGAGCAGAAGAAAAAACAAAAGCAAAGAAAGTAAAAAAGCAAGCAAGCAAACAAGCAAGAAAACAAAGCATGTAAGCAAACAAGCATGCAAGAAAACAACCGAAAGCAAACACTACTCCTACTCCTACATTGATGGTGCATGGGCCTGGTCATGTGAAGTAGTATTTCCAATGCGGCCACCGGTGCATTGGTAGACCCATGTTGGTGAAGGCTTGGTCTGTGAGTAACCCAGTTGTGTAGACCAGCAAACAAGAAAGATATAACAGTGACGATAGCCACGCTTGGTGTTTCAAAGTTCCCACGGGACCTGAGTGAGTGCATGTGCATGCCAGATAGTTTGTGGACTTATCATGGTGTTGTGTGACACTATGTGCAACTTTGAAGCAAAAGCACACTCTTGACTGAGACATGCAAGAAAACGAAAGAAAGAAAGATAACTTACATCGTGCACGAGTTCTTGCAATGTAAGACTCCTCCAATGCATGAGAAATGGGATCATGTAGTTCAAGTGGAGGAAGTGTGATCTATGAGTGAGATGGATCTTCAATGCATATAGACGAGTGATGAGGAGCCTTGGGTGATTGAACAGTTTCATGGTCGGAAGTGAGACTGGCCCCAAGAGAGTGAGGGCCTGAGATAACCATCAGCCCTCGCTAAAGTGCCCCAACAGTGTTGGGTGTCTCAACTTCATCATCAGGTAGATCATCATAAACCGATGGCTTCGAAAGATCAACTGCGATAGATTCATGGTCGTGATAAAAAATGGAAGCAAATGGATCACCACCGCCATGATAAAAAAAAATCAATGAATTTTTCGGCATCCTCATGATCAGATGAATCAAACAGAGGGGTAGATGAAAATTGAACAAACTCATCCTCTGTATTTTCGGAAAAGACAGATGAAGGATCAAGTGGATCTTCAATGAATAACTTATCCTCTTTGTTGTTGAATGATGGACTAGCATCCGGTGAGTCCTGCGAGTGATCAACAATGGGTGCATCCATGGATGAAGACACACATGCAAAATCATGGATGGTAGGTTCACCAAAGAAGCTAGGAAAGAACGAAGGGGGCACAAATGGAAGGGAGTCATCCTTCGACGTTTGTTGATTTTCAAGCTCCCACTCATACTCTTCATGAATGACAGTGCATGTTGGTTGTGCAACAACAACTCCATCAGTGGGTTGTTCCTCGTTCACAACAAGTGAAGTGTTTGGAATGGATGAACACAAGACAACATCATTCAGAGGAACACCTTAGTGTGAAGACAGAGGTCGAAGAAAAGAATGCATATGGGAAATCAAAGGACTAACAACCAACTCTGCATGAAAATTAAGTGGAGTGAAGTTGGGAGGGTGTGAAGGGTGAACAAATGTGCGAACATGATCCTCAGCATAACTAGGTAATGGTGGAATTATTGAATGATATGGAGGCGGACAGTTTGTTGAGACTGTGGCTGTTGTTGACTGATAAAAGGTGCCTTTTAAAACTCCTAATTATCCTCACATTAATTATCAACCCAGGCAAGTCCTCTTATTTCAAGAGTGTACACAGTATGTGGCTGCTATTTAGTTCAGAGAGTAATGTTTCCTAAATTGCAGTATAGGTCTTCAAATACAAGAGTAAACAGACTCATCTAATAAATTCCAATAGCAATCATTAAAGGGAATATAACTACCGGACTTCAAGACTCAATCTTCTACCAAAATTGTAATCAATCCTTATTCAAGCAATTAAACTAGAAATGGCATCAGCTGAGAGTACAGTAACAATAACTCATCTATTCTTAACTGATTAAATCCAAATCAAATCCAATCTCTAGAAAATAATCCAAACAGAAATAATATACATCTGAGAGTTCGACAACGATAGTTAAACTCTTTATAGTTAATTAAATCATGTTGAATATTTATCTAAGTAATGCAATCTGAAATGAACTGAAGTAAATGATAATGCTGTAAATCATATAAAGCAGAGATATTTTGTCAACACAAGAAAATAATAAATAGCGAAAGAAACAGAATCACAGAAAGCGAGAATTCTATCAAACCAACACACTTGCAATAATTTGGAAATGTATGATACAATGAAAGCAGTTGAATCCACCAGAGGTCGGGCCCTTAGCTACCAGCGAACACTGCTAAGTTACTTCAGATAGCTCGAGGGAACAACAACTTCACTTATGTATTAATCATCGAATATAAGTAGCATTACAATATAACTGTGTTCTCTTAACAGCGAGAGTTTGTAATTAAAATTACAAATTCAATAACAACCGAGAGATTCCCTTTATTTTTACAATCATCTCCTTTTATAATCAGAAAGGGTAAAAGATAAATGGTAAATTCAATCCCTCAGGATCTCCCGATCTTGAGGGATTCGCAATTGATTTCCAACTTCAGACATCCTTTCCTTTCTCATGTTGATCTCCCTTATTCATCTTTAGCCTTGACCGTAATAGCCGTGTTCCTTCCGTGGCTTGTTGATTTTCACTGTTCCTTCGTTACGGAACAACATTTGTTCGTTTTGTTGTTTTCCTACATAAAGAAGGGTAATAATTAGCTAAGTCATAACTATAGATAATTCCTTCATTTCTTACCATAATTCTTTAATATATTAACACATTAGGATATAGAAAAGATAAGAATAAAGGAAAAGAGTGATGAGATTAATAGTAATTACATACCCATTTCACGACTCAACACCTGCTCCCGCATGGGATTGTGTAGTTCCATCAACGAAGAAGGTTGAGCGAGGTTTGACATAAAGCTTCCTCTTGGGATGGGCATATTTCTTAAGATAGTACTCGAATTGGTCCTAGAGATAAGCGAACTTCATCTGGCTCCTCGGAGCTTGAAACTGCAAGTCATGGAAGCACTACCAAAAATCAATAACGAATTCATGTGGAGCCCTTTGTTGATGTAACAATTTCTAGTCAAGATGGTTTGGATCAAAATGATAGAATATGTCTTCAATAAGATCACAAAAGTGCTCACATGAGTGCACGGTGTCAACCAATAGGCTGAGCACCCAATGAAATGGAGATTCGCGAAGTGTGTATGCGAGAAGCAACCCGACCTATTCATCAGTAAACTCATCTTCCTCATAAATCATGGAAAGAAAGTTATGTAAGTGCTCAGGCCAGGCCACTTCACCTTCACCATCATACGTGTGAGTGGAAAATAGATCAAACAGCTTCCCCGAGATGGAGACATCTTCACGATTCAAAAAACACCTCGGGGGAAGAAGAATGCAAGACTCCATGGAAGATATGCAAAGGTTCAAAACTGGATGAGAGGACACTGCTTGTCATCAGGCCCTCCTTCTAGTGCCAGAAATGTTGACGGTGCTGGACCCGCCAACATGTCAAGGGGATCTCCCCAGTAAGAAGTCCCAATTAGACCTTAGACTATTTGGTGTAGGAGTCCCAACAGTGGGTCGTAAGGTAATGCCTTGATTGCGATGTCGCACAGAGGCAAGTAAGATAACTCTGTCAGTAGCAAGGGTGTGACTGATGCAGAGAGTCAAGGAATGTGTACGAGAGGTTCCAACACTTTGAAAGGAGAGGAAGGTGAAGGTGAGTTCTAGGTTGAAAGGAATCAGTTCCTACTTGGCTAGGAACACACCACACAAAGGATATGCACAGCTTCAACAGAGCAGCCCACTCAGATGTGGCAGTCACAACAACAAGGTAATATAACATGAACAACACTTGCAAATCAGTCCGAGACGAGTGTGATGGTTGATATATCAAGGTTCATGAGAAAGGTTTGTCTGATGTCTGACAAAGAAATCAACATATATAGTAACAACATTAAAAACATACGCAACACATTATCAACAAGATTCATATAATTGCATGTGAATCAGTTCATACAAAAGTACGTAAGTTAAACAACATATATCATTAAGGAAACTGGAACAATCCAACTACAATAACAACATATGCATGAAAATTTGTTGGCTCTTATTATTAAAGAAGTGTAAGTCATAATCATACAATACACCATGTAAACCTGCTAGCCCCAACAATGGAACGTTACAACCACATCTATCTGCTCCTCCAAAGATATGTACTAGCTCCGTGCAGTGGAGAAGCCAAGGTGCGTTACAATACTGTCCAAGTCTTCTTCAAGATAGTCTTAGTAGAAGCTTGGCTGACCAAAAGCCTTTACAATGAGTTATGAGGGACTATTTATAGCAAAGTGGTGGGGTGACCCTTGACATTCCCCTTTATGACAGTTCAACTACCCTCATGACTTTTCACCTACTCTATGATTGTTACATCCAACTATTGACACTCAACTTACACTTGACATGACTCAACATTACAATGCACATGTACTCATGTGAGACAATATGGCTCGAGAAAGCCTTGTAAGACATCACTGACACTCGGTCTATTGTGGTGATACCAACTCTTTGAAATGCTTGTGATGGTGAAGCTGGTGAGTTGATGCCAAGCTTGGTTATCTGTGATGGTGTGCATGCACCTCATGGTGATATCTTGCTAAAGTGAACTCTTGCCTCCATTGCAACCGGTGCATTGGTTCAACCCCTTCATCCAACTCGTCTGCTAACATGCGCATGGTCTTCTTGGGTACAGTTGAACTGACAACACACTGATGCATAGTGTCTGTGCTGATCTTCAAGTGTGTTTTGGTGGTCATGCACATCAACTTTTCGAAATGCATGTTCAACCCCAGTTGGACTTGCTTCTTGTCTTCGCCTTGGTGAGTGTGTTGAATGGGTTGGATTGCATGCGTGTGCTCAATGACATGCATGCTGCTAGATCCTTTTCATGTGATCAACAACACTGCTCACCATGTTTTCTCTATGTCATCTGCTGGGAAGGATGCTTAACTCGTACTGGCGCAGTTTCATCTGCGAGTGCATGTTGCGCCTATTGATGTTCCTGTTCCTGTTGCAACTCATTGGGCTGTCTGTGCAACTTCATGTTCTTCCTGAGTTGTTGCTTCAACACATGCAACTCCTTCTTTGTTCCATCTTTTGCCTTCACGTGATCTTCATGTCGCTTCGTCACCTCATAGCCTGAGTCTCTAAATTTTCTTTCATTATCAGTGGATCCGCTTGATCTTGCAACTTTTCTTCACCTCTATGTTGTCAACAAACTTCCTCTTGTATTCAATTGCATGCGTGTGCTCAACGACATGCATGCTGCTAGATCCTTTTCATGTGATCAAAAACACTGCTCACCATGTTTTCTCTATGTCATCTGCTAGGAAGGATGCTTAACTCGTATTGGCGCAGTTTCATCCGTGAGTGCATGTTGCACCTATTGATGTTCCTATTCCTGCTGCAACTCATTGGACTGCCTGTGCAACTTCATGTTCTTCCTGAGTTGTTGCTTCAACACATGCAACTCCTTCTTTGTTCCATCTTTTGCCTTCACGTGATCTTCATGTCGCTTCGTCACCTCATAGCCTGAGTCTCTAAATTTTCTTTCATTATCAATGGATCCGCTTGATCTTGCAACTTTTCTTCGCCTTTATGTTGTCAACAAACTTCCTCTTGTATTCACTGGGTTCGCTTCATTCGCTGCATTTGGTATGATTCCTTCAACTATTGTTCATGATGTTTCTCGTTGTGATGCTACTACTTCATTCCTTGTCCATAAACAACTTGATGTCTTCATGAGTGGGCATGCTCATAAACACTTGATCGACTACATCCCCAAGTGTGCTCTGAACGGTGTCTTCGTCTATGCTCTCTTGGAAGCCATTGTACCTATACTGTTGAGAGGCGGATGAACACCTGCGATACTTGGAGACATGGAAACACTCATAGCAAGAAATCTGTCAGTCGAAAACTAGAATGAACATGAGAACTAACTTGCAACATACCTGGGTGAATGATCATGAAGGTTGCGCAATTACGGCCAGAAGGTTGGGTGGCTAACTGCCAAGACCGCACAAGGCATAATCCAGGCTACCAAAATACTAACTAACTGCTAGAACTATGCAATGCACAGTCCAGTCTCACTGCTGACTGCTAGGATTGCGCATTGCGTAATTCTAGCTGGGAAGGACTGCTAGCCCAGGGATAGATTTTCACAATTTCTTGAGCCAAGTAGTCACTGTCCTCCAAAAATGCGCAAAACAATCCTAGAGGCTAGTGTTGGGTAGGAATGTGCAAGTATGGAGAGGAAGGTGAGCCTTCCTTTCCCATATTGGACAATGCAGGCTTGGTCAAAGTAGAGCCCAGGCCAAGGTTGGCGCGACTCGTTGACGGGAAACTAAAAGCAAGTAAGTTAGCGAATGAATGGCGACACTAAGTGATAGTAGAAGTGATAAACAGTCCATCCAAAACATGAATGGAAGATTTAATAAACAGATCAACATGCATGTGGGTGAGGCCGTTTTCCAGTTGGGTGAACGTCCGTGCAAAACAGTTTCATGCATGCGACAGTAGTGAGATAGCAACGAAAATTGAAACAGAGCTACGAAAAGCTTGAATACATGTAAACGATAGCATACATTCAAAGAAATCAAGCAAGCGACACTCACACAAGGGAATACAAAAAAAGTGACAGAAATGCAGCACAAGGCATGGGAAGTGATGTGGGATGTCATAGCTACAAGGTTGATGTGACGAATGAGCTCTGCAACATCTGGTTGATGAGTTTTGATAACATGGAGATTGTGACGTGCATGCCACAAATATAAGGGAAGTGACACTTGGAGGGAGGTTTCTGAATTGCTCCTTGCATGTAACCTCCAACTGCTAAACACAGATCCTTGAAACAAGGGATGCCTTTGCATGCTGCCTTGGGAGAAACAACCCATGCATGCAAGTTTTTTTTGCTCAGTCCTATAGGGAACCGGTCAAGTCAGTTGCACATGCAAGAGACTACTTGACTGCTGGAGAAAAATGGACATTTTTGGCTAGGAGTTGGGCTAGTTGTCTAGGAGATTTGCGTAATTTCTGGGCTGAGCAGTTGACTGTTGCCCAAATTTGTGCAAATCCTGGGCTGAACAGCCTGCTGCTGGGAAAATTTGCGCAAATCCTACTGGGAGGGTTAACTGGAAGGATTGCGCAATCCTAGAGCCCAGCAGGATATCAGAGAGGATCTTTCAATTTCTGGAGGGAAGGCTGGTTTCCCTCCAGAAATGCACAATTTTCAAGGGGAAGTTACTCAACTTGTAGCTGGACCAAGTCCGGGTGAGCAGCCTATGAAGGGAAAAGATCAAACTGTGATCGACAGGGTACCTTGGAGTAAGAAATACACTGAAGCTTGAGGACTTGATGAAGCAAGGCAAGCTACTGTGAAGGTTGGTAGGGAGGCTCCAAAACAGGCTAAGGAAAAATTTTGGAGGGTGGTTTTAGCCGCTACAATAGGTCATAAGTGTGCTGAGAAGAAATTATTTTACATAGATTGTGAAGAGGAGGAAGAAAAAAAACAAGAAACATCACAAGAAGAGGATATACACTAGGAACCAACCCTAGAGAAAGAATAAATGAATCTGACCATATCTTGTAATGCATTAGCAGGAATTACCACTCCTCAAACTCTCAAGGTAGAAGGACATATCAAGAAGAAAAAGTTAATAGTGTTGATTGATTCGGGTAGAACCCATAATTTTATTTATTGTAAGATAGTCAAGGAATTGAATTGCTTCCTATATCAAGCACTAGAGTGTCAAGTGACGGCTGCAAATGGAGGAAGCATATATTACTATGGAAAGTGCCATAATATCAATCTATCCATGGGAGAATATTTATTGAATAGTCCAATTATTTCCATTCCAATGGGTGGTGTTGATGTTGTACTAGGAGTCCAATGGCTACAATCTATGGGTACAATAGCTTTTAATTTTCAAGAAATTTTCTTGAATTTTTTTGGGAAGGAGAGGAAGTTGAATTAAGGTGTATCACAGGGAAATCAAGAAAGATAATAAGCTCTAACAACATGACAAAGATTCTAAAAAAGTAACAATGGGGTCTAATTTCACAATTATGTTCACTAGAGGTTCCCACATCGAAATCATCTATTTCTCCAGATCTCCAAAAATCCTTAGACAATCATTCCAAGGTATTTGAGACTCCAAAATGCTTCCCACCTATTCGTGATCATGATCATGCTATTCATTTGATTCTAGGAATTGTTCCTCCAAACATCAGGCCTTACATATATCCATATGCCCAAAAGAGTGAAATTGAACATATGGTTGCAAAAATGATAGAGACTAGTATAATTCAACCTCATCAAAGTTCTTTCTCTGCTCCAGTAGTATTGGTGTAGAAGAAGGATGGATTATGGTGCATGTGTTCAGATTATAGGGAGCTCAACAAGCTCACTATTAAAGATAAATTTCCCATTCCCTTCATTGATGAATTATTGGATGAATTACATGAAGCAATTTACTTCACCAAGTTGGATCTTCATTTAGGATATCATCAAATCATAATGGAGACTGAAGACATTCCAAAAATAACATTCAGAACTCATGAGGATCATTATGAAGTTTTGGTCATGCCTTTTGGCCTTACTAATGCCCCTTCACATTTCAAGGTTTGACGAATTCCATTTTCAAACCCTTCCTTAGAAAATTTGTGTTAGTATGTTTTGATTATATACTAATCTACAACAAGTCTTGGAAGGATCATGTTCAACATGTTGAGAGGGTGCTCAAACTATTGGAGGAGAAACAATTATATGAAAAAACCTCCAAATGTTTCTTTGGAGTACAAGAGGTCGAATATTTGGGTCGTATTGTATCTCATGAAGGTGTTAACGTAGCCCCTAGAAAAATTAAATCCATTAAGGAATGGAAAATCCCCACATCCATAAATAATCTGCGAGGATTTCTCAGGGTGACAAGGTATTATCGCAAGTTTGTTAAGAATTATGGGAGAATAACGGCACCTCTAACACCATTACTGAAGAAAGATGCATTTTATTGGACTCCAGAAGAAATGGAGGCATTTGAACATCTTAAAGAGGAAATGTGTCAAGCACTGGTCTTAGGTACAACAAACTTCACAAAAACCTTTATTATGGAATGTGATGCCTCAGGAAATGGAATTTGTGTATTTTTAATGCAAGAAGGAAGACCCATTTCTTTTGAAAGTCATCCAAGCAAAGGAAAGTATTTACACAAAGCTATTTATGAGAAGGAAATTTTGGAAATATTACATGCACTTAAGAAATGGCGACCTTACCTAATGGGAACACACTTCAAGGTAAAAATGGATCATGATAGTCTTAAATACTTTTTAGAACAAAGATTTTCTTTAGAAGAGCAGCAAAAATGGGTCACAAAGATGTTGGGTTATGACTTTGAAATCATCTACAAAAAAGGGAAGCAAAATGTTGTTGCAGATGCACTCTCAAGAAAGGATGAGGATGTGGAAGCATTTCTTTGTGCCATTTCTATTATCCAACTAGATTGGATAAACAAAGCAAGGGATGAATGGAAGAATGATGAAGAAGTGTGGGCACTCATTCAAAAGTTGCAGCAATATCCCAGTACATCTGATACATTTAGCTGGAAAAATGATTCATTATGGTACAAAGATCGCTTATACCTCTGTAAGAATTCCCAACTCAAACAAAATATTCTTTTGGAATTGCACACCTCTCCCTTAGGAGGGCACTTAGGATTTTTAAAAACTTACCATAGGGTTAAGAAGGAGTTTTTTGGGATGGACTTAAATCTGATGTTCAAAAGTTTGTGGCGGAGTATTTGGTTTGCCAACAAAATAAACTTGAGACAATTAATACCTCGGGTCTGTTACAACCCTTATCCATTCCAAGTCAATGTTGGGAGGAGGTTTCAATGGATTTTATCACAAGTTTACCCATATCCAAAGGAAAGAGTGTCATCATGGTGGTAATTGATAGACTTACTAAGTATGCACATTTTTGTGCATTATCTCATCCATTTAAAGCCAGTACAGTTGCTACTGCTTTATGGAAACAATTCAAAAGCTACATGGAAACCCAAAGATTATTGTAAGTGACAGATATCCCATTTTCACTGGAAATTTTTGGATGAAATTATTTTCTTTTCTAGGTACTCAGTTAGCTCATAGCTCATCTTATAATCCTCAATTTGATGGGAAAACTAAGATAGTGAACAAATTTTTGGAAGGATATCTTCATTGCTTTGTATCTGATAAACACACACAATGGGTCAAGTGGTTTATTCTGGCTGAATGATGGTATAACACTTCCTTCCATACTACAACAAAAATGACCCCATTTATGGAAATTTATGGATATCATCCACCGTTTATCACATCATCTTTAAGAGAAAATTCTGAGGTTCAAGCAGTGGAAGATCACATCGAGCATCGACAACAAGTTCTCCAACTCTTAAAGGATAACCTCACTTTGGTGCAGAATAGAATGAAACAACAGGCAGATCAACATCGCAATGAAATAAGTTTTAATGTAGGTGATTGGGTACTTCTACGACTACAACCATACAAACAAATGTCCCTCAAGCAATCTAAGAAGGATAATAAATTATTACCAAAGTATTATGGTTCGTACAAGGTGTTGCAAAAGATGGTTACTATGTCATACAAATTGGATCTTTCTGCATCTTCCCGAGTGCACCCAGTTTTCCATGTTTCATGCTTAAAGAAGGTTATAGGTGACAAGATCCTAGTTCAAACAATATTACCAGAACTTGATGAGGAAGGAAAAATCATATTGGAACTTGAAGTAGTCACAAAAAAGCTATGAAATCGATCAATTTAAGAGTATCTCATTAAGTGGAAGAGCTTACATGCTGAAGATTCCACATGGGAGAATGTGAATTAACTACTCAAGCATTGAGGACAACACTTTTTTTAAGGGGAGGGGCATGTTAGGTTCCAATAACAATAGTGTATTCTCCCATTACTATTGTCATTGTAGCTCCTTATTGTTATTCTTGTGCCCATTGTCCCCATATTGTTATTTTTGGGCCCCATAGAAGCCCACTATTGTTATTGTTGTTCCCTTACATTATTATTGTTATGTCGACTCTAATTATAATGTGATCCCTTAGACTCCTATATATAAAAAGGAGGTTTTTTCATTTGAATCATCCAAGAATTATTCATGTAAAGGAGGTTGCCTCCTCAAAGAGGCTAATTTTGAAGGCGTTGACCTATCTCTTCTTCTATTTTGTAAGCTGGTTGCATAGCACCTGAAGCTCTGTTCCAAGTTTGAGGGTTGGATCCTTGTTTTAAGCCATGATTTTCCCTAGTCACATTTTTATGCGTGTGAATGGAAGGTTTTACGATATTTTCTCCAGATTTCTCACGCTCCTGTGGAAAAGTCTATTGTTCGAATTTTCTAGAAAAATGGCGAAATAAGTCACGGGGCCTCTAGAAGGTGGTTAAAGTTGAAATCATCAAAGGGCTAGTGGAAGGAGTGGTTTGATATTATCAAGATGTCAATATCAATCATTTCTGAAGAGTCTGAAAAGGTTTTGTGTGAGCTCCATCATTTGAAAAATTAATTGATTTAACCATCTCCAGATTCTACAAATATGAGAATGAAAGTTGCTCATTTGGTTGGTTCTCTAGAAGTGTGAGTGAGTGATTGTGCATGTAGAGAAAGTGCACAAACCATGATTGTAGTAGTGAGTTCAGAGTTTCAAAATTGCAGTGTGTGCTTCAGAATTATATTTGAGTTGCGTTTTCAGAGTTGTGTTCAGAGATTGAAGATCATATTGAAGAGTGTGCGTTGAGAGAATTATTCTCTCATTTGGAGTGTGGATTTGAGGTTGCATGAGTGTGTTTATTTGTTGCATGTCTTGTTTATGCAACAATATTTTTAGTTCATAATTTCATTATCATATTGCAGAATTGTTTGTACTTGGAGTGGGGGCTTCAAGCTAAGTGCATGTTAATTGTCTATTGTAGGAGTGGGTGCTCCAAGTTTGTTGTAGCCAACATTTATCATTTCAATCAAGGGGTAGGTTCTAGTTGATGTATGTAAATGAGAATATTTTGAAGCAATAGATAAGAAGAAGAAGCAACAAACAATTCAATGGTATTTTTCCCTGCAGGAGGTTTTTCCACCTAAAATCTAAGTGTCTACATGTGATGGTTGTTTGCATTCTTCATGTGCATGATCTTGTTATATATTTCTAAAGTTAATTTTTGAATAAGTTATAATTGAAAAAATAATTTTCATATTTTCATAATACTGATTCATGCGCCCCCCTCTCAGTATTAATTTTGTCTAACAATTGGTATTAGAGCCAACTCCTTTACTGCAGCTTCACTGCTGAAAGGAGAATTTGAGAAGGGACAATGGTCAACCATGATGTGACAGTTCCAATTTTTGATGGTGAGAATTATAATCTGTGGAGAATGAAAATGGAAGGGCATGTCATGAGTTTGCGTGTTGATGTTTTCTCTGGTGTGGTGACTGGTTATACTGTTCTTGATGTTCTTCCTTTAGACCCTGATAGAAAGAATATTTTTCAAAATAATGCAAAAGCCAAAAATTCCATTATTGCGGCACTTAGTGAGAGTGAACTGATAAAAGTCATGCATTGCAAATCAGCCAAAGAAGTTTGGCACAAACTTGTGAATAATTATGAAGGTGATAAGAAGGTGAAGAAAGCAAAGCTCCAAACCTAAAGGATGAGGTTTGAGATCTTGAAAATGAAAGAAGATGAAACTATTGCAGAATATTTCCGAAGGGTTGAATCAATAACAAATCTGATCAAGAGCATAGATGAAAAATTTGAAGTTGAAGTCATTATTTATAAAATCTTTAGGTCCTTACCGGTAAGATTTAATCCAAAGGTTTGTGCTATTAAAGAGATGTCAGATATGAGCATTCTCACTATGGAGCAATTGCTTGGAATTCTTACAGCTTATGAGATGCGAATTGTTGAAGAGAAATATGAATCTAGTGAAGCTACTTTCAAAGCCTCCAAGAAGGTCAAGGCTGTTGCCAAAAAGCTCAAGAAATTGTTATGAAACCAGCTCACAAAAGGATAGAAAAGATAGATGAATTCCTTAGAAATAAGCCTCTTTGAGGGGGCAACCTCCTTTACATTACACAAATGAACAATTCTTGGATGATACAAATGAAAAGACCTCCTTTCTACATATAGGAGTCTAAGGGGTCATAATATAATCAGAGCCGACATAACAATAATAATGTAAGGGCACAATAATAACAATAGTGGGCTTCTATGGGGCACAATAGTAACAATATGGGCACTACATGGGTACATCAATATAATAAGGGGGTTGTACTAATAACAATAAAGGGTTACACTAGTAGTATAGGGACCTAACATGCCCCTCTCCTTCAAAAAGTTTTATCCTCAATGCCTGAGCAGTTCTTGATGCTTCTGTATAAAATTCTTGTCCTCCCATGTGGAATCTTTAGCAGGTAAGTTATTCCACTTGATGAGATACTCTGAAATTGATTGATTTCGTAGCTGTCGGGTTCTTGTTTTTGTGACTGCTCTAGGTTCCAATATGATTTTTCCTTCCTCTTCAATTTCTGGCAATATTGTTTGAATTGGGATCTTTTGCAACTTTTGAATAAGTGGCCATACTTCTTCGTCCTTCTTCCATTCATCCCTTGCTTCGTTTATCCAATCTGGTTGGATAATAGAAATAGCACAAAACAATGCTTCCACATCCTCATCCTTTCTTGAGAGTGCATTTACAACACATTTTTCTTCCATTTTCTATAGATGATGTAAGTCATAACCCAACATATTTGTGACACCTTTTTTCTATTCTTCTAAAGATAATAGTTTTTCAAAAAAGTATTTATGACTATCATGATCCATTTTTACCTTGAAGTGTCTTCCCATTCGGTAAGGTCATCATTTTTTAAGTGCATGTAGTATTGCCAACATTTCCTTCTCATAAATAGCTTGCTTGAGATGTAGCAGTAAAAATACCCAATCACCTACATCAAAACATTTTTCACTATGATGTTGATCTACCTATTGTTTCATTCGATTTTGCACCAAAGTGGCATTATCCTTTAAAAGTTAGAGAACTTGTTGTTGATGCTCGATGTGATCTTTCACTGCTTTAACCTTTTTCTTCTTGATATGTCCTTCTATATTTAGAGTTTGAGGAGTGGTAATTTCTTCCAATCCTTTACAAGATATGGTCAGATTCATTTCTTGATGCTCGATGTGATCTTTCACTTCTTGAACAATTTTCTTCTTGATATGTCCTTCTATCTTGATAGTTTGAGGAGTGGTAATTCCGACCAATGAATTACAAGATATGGTTGAATTCATTTCTTCTTTCTTAATGTGATCTTTCACTTCTTGCACCTTTTTCTTATTGATATGTCCTTCTATCTTGAGAGTTTGAGGAGTGGTAATTCTTGCCAATGCTTTACAAGATATGGTCTGATTCATTTCTTCTTTCTCTGGGGTTGGGTTTTGGTGTATTTCCTCTTCTTTTGATGTTTCTTGATCCTTTTCTTCCTCCTCTTCATACTCTATGTAAAATAATTTCTTCTCAGCACACTTATGACCTTTAGTTCATTTGCTATCACAATTGTAACAGAGCCCTTTTTCTCTTTTTTCTTCCAACTGTTGTGGCGTAACCCTTGTAGGTTGTGGAAGGCTAGGAGAAACAACACTTCCATCTTTATAGTTGTGGGGGGTAGACTTCCTTGTTGCCATAATTTTACTTTCCACTATGTCACAAAGCCCTTTTACTCTTTCCAATTGTTGAGGTGTTGCTCTAAAGAAGGTGTTGCTCTTTGTATCCTTATAATGTGCTATCATTTCCTCCGTGAAAATTGACCACGTAACAAGTTGTTTATGAGAACAAAGCCCTTTATACCATAAAAATTGATTTGGTTCTAAATATGAAGATGCAATACATACATTTTGTAATAGTGGTACACCATGTAGATCAAAATATTGCTCCATCTGAAGTATCCAATTTACCAGATCCTTACCATCAAACTTCCTCATCTTGCTTTTTCTTGATTTTAGGAGCTTGATCTTGAAACGAATGTAACTCTGTACTTTCAGATCTTTAAGTTCTGAAATTGTGACATCCAGTAGCCCTCTGTGTCCTCTTTCCAATGTCACCAGTCTGATCCAAATTGGATTCTCCAAGGAAGAGTTATGCCAAATCTCCCACAGTGACCTGATTATAGACTAGTTCAGTAGAGCGAACTTGTACGACATGCCATGAGTCATTGTTTCAACCTTTGGCTCTGAAAAATATATACAAGAAACTACATTCCGTCCTCTTTCTGTACCTTCTTATGAAATTTCAATCCGATGATCAGAGAGAAAGTTATGACGATTTTCCCCAGGTCACCTGTTTGGGATGTAATTCAGGAGTCTGCAAAAAGACCAACTTCCTCAGATCATATCTCCACAAATATAGCGTGAAAAGCTCTGAAATTTGGACCCGAGGTTCAGTGTCATTTCTTCTCAAATTGGTTTTTTCACTTTTGAAACGTTGCAGAAAGAAAGTTATAGAGAAAATGCCATGATGACCTATTTGGAGCAGCGAAACCCTAGAATCCAAAGCTCTAATACCAAATGTTATGAAACCATCTCACAAAAAGATAGAAAAGATAGATGAACGCCTTAGAAATAAGCCTCTTCGAGGGGGAAACCTCCTTTACATTACACAAATGAACAATTATTGGATGATACAAATGAAAAGACCTCCTTTGTATATGTAGGAGTCTAAGAGGTCATAATATAATCAGAGCCGACATAACAATAATAATTTAAGGGCACAATAATAACAATAGTGTGCTTCTATGGGGCACAATAGTAACAATATGGGCACTACATGGGTACATCAATATAATAAGGGGGTTGTATTAATAACAATAAGGGGTTACACTAGTAGTATAGGGGCCTAACAGAAACTTCAAAAGAAAATTAAGGAAGAGGAAGAGTATTCTAGTAGTGAATATGATGATGAATTTGCTTAGTTTTACAATAGATTAGAAAGAGGTTCTGGAAAGTATAAGGGAAAGCTTCCTTTAAAGTGCTTTGAATGTGGAGAAGTTGGACATTTTGCTACAAAATTTCCACACAAAAGAAGTGAAAAGGAAGGAAAGAAGAAGGTTATGAAGAGAAAGGATAAAACTTAGAAATTTCGAAAAGTTAAAGCCCAAAAGAGAAGGAGTTTCTACTCAAAAGAAGGAAGTGATATTTCAGATGAAAGCAGTGAGAAATCTTCATCAGAAGAAGAAGAGAACAATGAATGTGTTCTCATGGCTTTTGATTCTAAAAATGAATATTGAGGATGGAGAGATTGATTATGAAGGTGAGCTCATTACTGCACTTGATGAGCTAAGCAAAGCTAGAAACAAAAATAAGCTACTGAAAGAGGAAATATGAAAGTTAAAGGAGAATAAATCTTCTTTGGTTGATAATTCTTTGAAGACTCAGTTCCATGAGCTTGAGAAATTCAAAGAAAATTTTCTGCAACAAATTGTGATTTAGCAAAATAATTTGGCTGAGTTGGAGAAAGAAAATTAATCTTTGAAGAAAAATATTGAAAGAACTCCTATTGCATGCACTTATGAAGAAGACATTATCTACTTAAAGAGAGATTTGGAAGAAGAAAAAATGAGAGAAAATGTGTTCACTAATCAAGTGGAGAAAATTTGCTCACCAATCAAGTGGAAGAATGGAAAGAAAATTGTCACAAACTTGAAGCAAAAATTGTTACTTTAAGGGCCAGTCTTTCATAAGCAGAAATTAAAGCATGTTTAAATAAGAAATTTGTCAAGAGATCTGAAACCTTGCAAAATATTCTCAACATGAAAAGGCCACTGGAGGACAAAACTAGTTTTAGAAACAAGCCTCCTCTACAAAAAGCTAAAGACCATCCAAGTACCGGTTATGCAGATGCTTTGAAAGGAAAAGAAAATCAATCAAATATTACTGCAACTAGCAAGAATGTGCAAAATAATGAAGCTGAAATCTAATAATAAAAAAATCAGCAAGTCAAGCAAGCAAGGTCCTCAAATTTCCCTCCCCCATCATGGCAATAAAACGTCAGGTATCCTACACTATTTTATGGTTATTTCTTTGCATGTAATAATATTGGACACAAAGCCATAAATTATAGGTTGAAGATGTTTCCAAGAAGACATGTTAACAGATCAAAAATTTCTCAAGGGCCAAATATTTTGCATTCTAATGGAAAGAATTATTTTTCTCCACTAATTAATTAGATTGAGTGTTTTAGATGCAATAACTTTGGTCACAAAGCTAGTGAGTGCAGATCTAGCCTTCCAAATTCCTTCATGCAACATACTTAAGAGAAATATAATTAGTAGAAAGTTAAGAAAAGATGAAAGAGAAAGGCTGAAAATTGTGAGGTTGCTTTCATAGCTCATGATTAGAATGGGCAATGGCTAATTTATAGTGTTTATTCCAAGCACATGACCATTGATCAGAGAAAAATCTTGCAGCTAAAAGAGTATGAAAAATGAAATGTCCGTTTTGGAAATGATGCAGTAGTTCCCATCAGAGGCAAAGGAACAATTAGATTAGACAATACCAAAGCTAAAAATGTGCTTTATGTTGATGGATTGAAGCACAATCTCCTTAGTGTGAGTTAGATGTGTGACAATCAGAATGAGGTGACTTTCATATCTAAAGAATGTGAGATTAGAGATGCAAATTCAAGAAAGTTGGTGGCAAAGGCTATTATAAGTGACAACAACATGTATGCTTTTGATGACACTAGACATAACTGTTACATGAGAAAAATAGAAGAGTCTTGGCTATGGCATAGAAGATTGGGACATGTTAATTTCGATAATCTAATCAAAGTTAGCAAGAGTGGAGAAGTTAGAGATTTAACAAGATTGGACAAACCATAAAGCACACTATGCAAGTCATGCCAATTTGGGAAACAAACAAGAGTGCATTTCAAATCCAAGGAGTTCAATACAAGCAGACCATTGGAGCTAGAGCACACAGATGTATGTGGTCCTACAAGGAAAAGAGGTGAGAATTAGTTTATATTATTTGTTGATTATTTCACTAAAGCCACATGGATTATGCTTATGAAAGAAAAATATGAAGCTTTAAGAAAATTTAAATATTTTAAGGCACTTGTTGAAAATGAAGTTGATTTGAAGATAAAGTGTCTTAGATCTGATAGAGGAGGTGATTTCATTTCCAAATAATTTGATGACTTCTGTGAAGAACATGGGATCAAGAGGCAATACTCCATAGCTATAATACCACAACAAAATGGAGTAGTGGAGAGGAAAATTAGGTTGGTCCAAAAGATGGGACGAGCAATGTTAGATGGAGTTGGTGTATCAGATACTTTTTGGGGAGAAACATATCAAACAACAATACATTTGGCCAATAGATTTCTTATTAGGCCTAATAGTGACACAACTCCATATGAGTTGTGGAAAGGAAGACCAACAAAGGTTGACCATTTAAAAATATTTGGAAGCAAGTGCTACATCAAGAAGACTGAAGACAAGCTTGGGAAGTTCAAACCAAGAGATAATTAGAGAATATTAATTGGCCATTCCTTCAAGAGAAAGGGATACAAATGCTACAACAAGAGAACCAAAAAGTTAATTGAAGGTATTGATATTGTTGTTGATGAAATTTTTCCTAATCTAATGATTCCAAAAATGTTGGAGCTGATCGTGATTTCATAGAATATGAGGACCAAGTATTTTCTGAAGAAGAGGAAGAAGAGAGAATGACCTCCACTACAAAGAAGGCTCCACCAAGTCACATTCAAAATAAGCACTCAGAAAGTCAAGTTCTTGTAAGAAAATATATTGGAGTGAAAAAAAGGAGAAAGTTGTTGGATAGCTTCGATCAAGCACATTTTGCACTTTTGTCTCAAGTAGAGCCCCAAATCTTCCATGACGCTAAATAAGATTAATTTTGGATCAAAGTAATGAATTAATAATTAGATCATATTGAGAAGAACAACACATGGGAGTTTGTGCTAAGTCCAAAGGATAAAAACATCATTGGAACCAAGTGGGTGTTCAAGAATAAGCTAGATGAAGAAGCAAAAGTGGTAAGAAACAAAGAAAGGCTTGTGTACAGAGGGTATACTCAAGTAGAAGGTATTGATTTGATAAAAATTTTGCACCTGTATCTAGATTAGATTCTATAAGAATGTTTTTGGCCTTTTCTTGTTACAAGAAAGTTAAATTTTATCATATGGATGTAAAATCCGCTTTCTTGAATGGTGATTTAGAAGAGGAAGTGTATATAGAGTAGTTTGAAGGTTTTTTATTGGGTGATGATGAGAATCTAGTGTGAAGGTTGAAAAAGGCTCTTTATGTCTTGAAACAAGCTTCAAGAGCATGGTATGCAAAGCTAGAAAAAAATCTACAACAACAAGGCTTCAAAAAGGGATCTACAGACAACAATTTATATAACAAATTTGAGGATGATAATTTTATAATAATTGTTGTGTATGTAGATGATATTATCTTTGGGAGCAATTTGGAGATGATGGGCCAAAATTTTGCACAAGAGATGCAAAAACAATTTGAGATGTCAATGTTGGGTGAGCTTACTTTCTTTCTTGGTTTGCAAGTTATTCAAGGTGAAAAATAAATTTTTATTTCTCAATCAAAGTATCTTAGAGAGAAACTAAAACTATTTGGCATGGAAGATTGCAAACCAGTGTGCACTCCTATGGTGACTGGTTTTAAATTCAGTAAAGAGGATGAATCACCATAGGTAAATCAGACTATGTATCGTTCCATGATTGGAAAATTATTGTATCTAACTGCTTCTAGGCCTAATACCATGCAAGTTGTAGGATTAGTCTCTATATTTCAAGCTAATACCAAGGAGACTAAAATTAATGTTGTAAAAATGATCTTCAAGTACCTTCGAGGCACTCTTGACTATGGACTATGGTATCCCAAAGGTAAAAATTTCAATTTGGTTACTTTTACTAATGTTGATTGGGCTAGTAGTATTGATGACAGGAAAAGTACTTCAGGAGCACCTCATTTTTTGGGTGATTGTTTGGTTTCTCGGGAAAGAAAGAAACAAAGCTCTATCTCTTTGTATATAGATGAACCTGAATATATAGTAGCAACCACTTTTTGTACTCATATATGATGGATGAATAAAACTCTTCAAGACATGCATGTTGAATATAAAAAGCCTCTTCCTATCATGGAAAACAACACAAGTGCAATAAGCATCTCCAAGAATCTCGTTCTTCATTCCAAGACCAAGCACATACCAATCAAATATCATTTGCTAAGAGAAAAAGTGGTCAACAAAGCTTTGAAGTTCAAATATATTTTTTCAAATGAACAAATTACAGATATATTTACCAAGCCACTTCCAAGAGAGAAATTTGAATATCTTAGAGAGTAGATGGGTGTTATGCCTTTTCGAAGGCATCGAGGAGTTTTTCAAGGATTTATTTGTTGTCATATGGTTTCCACCAAGAGCACTTTCAGCTGCAAAATTTGGAGGATGGGTGGTGATTGGTTGTTTGCATGCCTTTTAAGGCATTATGAATTGTTTTCTTGCTTCTTCTTACTTCATTTCAAGATGGGTTGCTTGTTCATGTATATTACTTCTTCAAGATGGTGTGGTCTCATATATATTCAGGAGGATAATTCTCAGCAGATCGGGGGGAGTATTTGTTGCAACTCTTCAGTGGGAGTACTTCATTTTTGGCCTTGTATCACATTGTTTCTATGTAATTTTTCTTGCCATGTAAAACCCCTTGAAATTGATGTCAAAGGGGGAGAGAGAGTGAGTTGTGTATGTACTCAACTTCAGATTTCTCTACGTAAATGTAATATTTCTTTTCAGAAGCTACAAGTTGACATCATTGGAAAATGGGGAGTTTGTTGGCATGTTGAAGTCATGTACTCATGAGTCTATATGTCAAGTCTTGAGTTTGTTGTATAATTATTTAAGGATGCCATGTTGATGTAAAATGCTATCATATGTCTTAGAAGGTCTGTAGGAGAGGTGTCATGAGGTAATAAGGCCTCATCTGAAGCTAAGCTACACTTGTTCTAGAGGTCTAGTTGATGTTGAGTGTGAAGTCTTGTTGAAGTTATGTAGCTGGGTTCCTGATGTCAAGATGAATTTGGAAGGATGGTTTACATAAAATTTCACTCCCCTGAAGCTCTGTTGCAAGTTTTAGGGTTAGATCCTTGTTTTAATCTATGCTTTTCCCCAGTCACATGGAAGGAGGTTCATTATAGCGACTGGAACAATCCATTCACTTGCAGGACAAGCCCATGTGAGCGACCAACCTTCTAGTCGTATTTGTCCAGGCTTGTGTGTGCAACTGGGTTGTTTTATGAGATTTTCCCTATATTTCTCATGCTCCCATGGAATTAATTTGTTTTTGGTGGAGTCTATTGTCATAATTTTCTAGAAAAATTGTTGGGTGTGTGTTATATTCTTTCCACAACTAGTCGCAAATGCAGGGGGGGGGTTATCGCCCCCCTGTTCATTGCACCAGGCACAATAGGGGGGTGGTAGCCCCCCCATATGGGATTCAGGGCAGCGCCCTGGTAGAATTTTGTTTGGACCCTATATTAGGTGGGTGGACATACCTATGGTTTTGTGCTTTATTTTTTCACATGGTTTTGGGCATGATGGTTTTCTTCCCATGGTATTTTGTAGATCTGGTAAAGGGAATTACTATTATGTTCTAAATTTGGGGTTAATGGATTATGGTTTATGAATGCTTCAACATGTATATATATGTATTGTGACATTGAAAGAAACATAATGAAAAATCAATCTAGTAGTCCTGGTTTTGCGATCCAAGGGAATCTCTATGTATTTGTTTTATATTCTCATCATTGTTTATTTTTTGTTTTTAGAATTCATCCACAGGTAAATTCTGTATAGGGTTAAAACCTACATTTTAGTATCAAAGTTGTTTCGGCTCAAAGGGGGTGCCTTTACTGCTAAGGGGTTTTGCTCGGGCCTGTGGTAGACCTTGTTTAGTGGGAGATCTGCAGGATTGATTATTGTGATGAAAGAAGATGGCAAGCAGTGGAAAGATAGAGATTGAGAAATTTAATGGTCAGAGTTTTGTGTTGTTGAAACTCAAGATGGAGGATCTACTGTTGGATAAAGATCAGTGGAACGTGGTAGATCCGGGTACTAAACTAATGACAATGTCAGATGAAGACTAGCTGAAGTTGCATCAAAAAGCAAAGAGCACAATACGGTTGTGTATCTCAGATTCAATATTGTTGAATGTATCAGGGGAAGCGCCAACGAAGTCTTTGTGGGACAAGTTAAGGACTTTGTACCAATCCAAGTCTCTATTGAACAAACTGTTCCTATGGAAAAATATGTATAACCTGAGGAAGAAGGATAGAGACTCGGTGATAGAGCTTCTGAACACCTTTAATACTATGGTAAGCTAGTTGTTATCTATTTATATTAAAATTTAAAATTAAGATAAGTGCATATGTTTTCTATTTTCTCTACGAGATTCATGGGATAGTCTGGTTGTCATAATAGGTGGCCATACAACTACCTTGAAGTTTCATGAAATAGTTTCATCCTTACTGTCGGAGGAGATGAGAAGGAAAAATATGGAGGCCCATAATGGAGATGCATTGTCTATACAAGCATAGTCCTAGAACATAAACAAAAATAAGTCCTCAAGTGGGAGATCTAAATCTCCAGGAAAACCTGTAAAGGTGTGCTGGAAATGTGGAAAGGAAGGTAACTTAAAAAAAGATTGTAGATGTAAAGCTCCTAATAAAGGAATGGGACATAATGATGCTCCTTTTGCGGAGGCAAAAACCACCTCAGATGAAGGTGGGGATGTGTACTTGGCTTCTTTTCAAGTACACGTGTAGATCATGAGGCATGGTTGATTGACTCAGGTGCATCCTTTCACTTCACTCCCCATAGGGAGTTGTTCTGCGAGTATGAGAAATATGATGGTGGTGATGTATTCTTAGGGGATGACAGGAAAAATAGAATTTCCAGATGTGGAAAACTCAAGATGAAGTTGCAAGGTGAAAGGATTAGAACACTTCCAGGTGTTTTGCATATTCCTGCATTGGCTAGAAATCTGATTTCTGTAAGTAAGATGGATGATGCAGGTGTAAAAATAGTGTTCGATAAAGATACTTACAAGATAGTTCAAGGAGCACTGGTATTGATGTGGGGAGTTTGGATTGGAAATTTTTACAAGCTTCTTAGTAGTATTGTTATTTATGGGTGTAACAATTCTGTGGTTCCTGAAAGTGGTGCAGAAAATCTAGTGGTAAAGACCATTTTATGTCATCAAAGTCTTGGATATGTTGGAGAGAAGGGACTTCAAATACTTCATGGTAATGGTATGGTAGAAGGTATGTCTAATTTCTCTCTGGATTTCGATTTCTATGACCATTATGTATATGGGAATCAGAATCAGGGGAGTTTCCCCTTTGGTGTTGTTATCACCAAAATAGGACCCTGATAGGCTATTGATCAGACTATCTCAGTGTAACTATTTCAAACCAATCTTTTAGCTAAGGCTTAGCCTCCTCAGCCTGAGAGGGCTCTCTCAAAGGGTTAATGATTTTGATTAAAGAATAAGATAGATGGCTAACTCTATGGTTTGTGATTGTATATGTTTATAGGTTGAAAGATGAAGGCTGGCTACCATTGGGCTATGGAGTCAAAGTATGTTTAGTACCACAGCAAGATCAGCTTAACATGAAGTCAGGGCATAGAGAGTTTTTATACATCAACAAAACAAAGATACAATGCAAGGAAACACAGTTTATAAATACATGAAGGAAGTTAGAGCATCATTGATGAGTTCTAAGTAACATGTATTCATACCACTGAAAGTAAGTGAAAGAGGAAAGCCATGAGACAATAGGACATTAAAAACTCTCTTTGAATCCTGAGTAGTAAAGCCAAAACATTCTACCTAGCATGGAAGTCAAGGCATTATAGAGTTCAAGTGCAGAAATGCAAATATAAAACAGTGAAACACAGCTAGTTTATCTATAAAGGAAGTTAGAGCATCATTGATGAATTCTGAGTATCATAATTAAACATCACTACAATGTAAGTATTGGAAGATGCTATCAAAACAAGAACATATAAGAACTCTTCATGAATCTTGAGTTGTCTAAGTAGAAATTTTGCATTAGGTTAAAAATATACACAGTCTGCACATAAAGTAGCAGTTGAGCCAAAAAGTCTCCAACCATTTTCTAATTCGACATCTTATTTTATATATAGCAGTTAAAACATGTATTCCTTCAACCCTTAACAAGATAATTCAATATCTATGAGTGACACCTATTCTAACTATAAAACAAACTATTAAATACAAATGACAGCAAACTAGCAGTCCTAGAGTCCTAATACAATTAGGAGTACAACTCCTTGTTATGATTACAACAACCTTATCTAAACATTGAAAGCATTCTTTGATAGCTGCAACCTCATGAATTTGAATTTGATGAAGCTTCCCATGTTGTCACCTTACTGCTGATGACAAACCCTAGAAATTAGGGAACATGTTTCCCTGTTTTTAGGTTTAGGATCTTTGAAAATTAGCACGTGGGACAGAGCCTTTATCTTCTCATCCACGACATATTTTATGAAATTGAAGGAGGTTTTTGTATTCCATTCTATCTAAAACAAAAACCTCTCTTGGTTTTTTAAAACACTTCTCCAGTTGTCTAGAATATGTCCTTGAAAAACACGTGTCAAACAGGAAAAATTTGTTCTCTGAAATTAGGGTTTCAAAGAAATCTTAGTATCTCCCAACTGAAAACACTTGTGAATAAAGTGAGATAGGTTATTGTATTTGGAGAATTTTTGAAGAGAAACCTCCCTCAGAATTCCAAAATACCTTTTCCTGTAACCAGAAACTGATCTTGAAAAAGACTGCTAAAACCAGAAGACAAAGCTTGACTTTCAGCAGTTTCTTAGCACAAGTTTAACCATATATTTCTCCCACCTCAGAACCAATTTGAAGAAAATGAAAGAGGTTTTTTTATTTCAGTATGTTAGGAATAAAAGCCTCTTTCAGTTTTCAAAATTGAGTTCTCAGCTGCTCAGAAACCCTTCTGGAAGTTGACTAGTAAAAGCAGAAAACAGAGTTTTTTATGCTGAAACATGCTTTTTCAGGGGTTTCGTAGCGCGCTACGAAAACTCCTAGTTCAAAATCCACGATTTTGTAGCATGGCCAGTGAAAAATCTATGTTTTGCGCTATGAAAACTCCTAGGCAGCTTGTAGTGCATGAAAACCTTGACACAAGTTTGACACATGGAATTTTAGGTGTGATGTGGGGCCAATGATGGGCAAGAACGGAGTGTTGACCCTATTTGACCATACCAACAAGACTCTTTTCTAGATCTTAGACACTAAAGCAACCATGGAAAGATTAGACCAAGAATAACATCAATCCTTTGGAATCAAACTGATGTCAAAACACATGGTGAGGCTTCTAGGACATGGAATGAGGTTGTGAAACTTTTTTTTTTTTTGTAAAAGAGAATGACACTTATTGAGATGAGATGACTCAAAACCTATAAGACTATGACTAGAAACAAGGCAAACTTTCCAAATCTTAGAAACAAAAATTTAAGGGTGATAACAGGTGCTAAGAGGGTGACAAGGATATTAGATCTTGTGCATAGTGATGTGTTTGGACCTATGTCGGTTCCATCACTGGGTAAGTATGTGTAATATGTATCATTTATAAATAACTTCTCAAGGATTACATAGATATATTTCCTCAGGAAGAAATCTAAAGTCTTTGAAAGGTTTAAAGAATTTAAGGCTGTGGTGGAAAACTACACAGAGAAGAAGATAAAGGTGTTGAGGACAGATAATGACAAAGAGTTACGTAAGAAGCAATTTGAAGAGTTTTGTAAGAAGTGTGGTATAGCATGACAGAAGAATACTCCATACACACCTCATCAAAATGAAGTTGCAGAAAGAATGAATAGGATGTTGATGGAAAAGGAAAGATGCAAGGTCAATGGAGCTGGGTGAGGATAGGAATTATGGGAAGAGGTAGTGGAGACTGCATGTTACCTAGTTAATAGATCACCTTCATCAACGTTGGAGGATAAGACTCCACATGAGGTATGGATTGGTAAGAAATCCTCTCTTTCACATATGAGGGTATTTGGATGTGATGCAGATGTACATGTTCTAAAGGAGAAAAGAAAGAAGCTGGATAGTAAATCTAAAATGTGCATATTAATTGGGTATAAGGATGGTTTAAAAGTTTATAATCTTTGGAATACAGAAACAAGGAAGGTTGTGTACAACCAAGATGTACTGTTTAGAGAGGTGAAAGATGCTATTAAACATGAATTCCTACCGAAGAAACCTGAGAAGATAGAGTTTGAACTAAAGGAGGAAGAATCAAACTCTACAATAGAATAGGAATCAGAAGATGAAGAGCTACAAAAACCAGTTGTGAGAAGATCAATTCAAGAAAGAAGGCATCCAGAAAGGTATAGTCCATTTGCTTTCTGTTCAATTTTTTCTTTATCTATTACTAATGATGATCCCAGAAATGTCATGGAGGTAGTACATTCATAGGATGGTAAACTCTGGAAAGAGGCCATGGTTGATGAAATGGCATCTCTGGAAAACAATGAGGCTTGGGATCTAGTGGAGTTGCTAGTTGGAACGAAACCCATTGGAAACAAATGGGTGTTTAAGAAGAAGATGAATGCAGAAGGCAAGGTGGAGAAATACAAATCTTGGTTGGTAGAAAAAGGTTATTCCCAAGTGTTGGGGATTCATTTCAGTGATAATTTTTCTTCTGCTTCCAAGATAGCTTCTATTGTATTACTTTTATCTGTTGTTGCTGCTTTTGATTTTGAGGTAGAACAAATGGATGTGAAGACAACATTTCTTCATGGGGAACTTAAGAAGGGATCTACATGAATAAACTTGAAGGCTTTGTGGTGAAGGGAAAGAAAGAACTGGTATGCAGGTTAAAAAAGTCTCTATATGGGTTAAAACAATCACCAAGGATGTGGTATCAACAATTTGATACATATTTACAGGGACTTGGCTTAACCAGAAGAAAAGTAGATCATTGTGTGTATTTTAAATTAATTGGTGGCTGTGTTATTTATATGGTCTTGTATGTGGATATGTTTTTTATTGGAAATGACAAAGAAATTATACGGGATTTGAAGATCCAATTGTCCTCCAAATTCAACATGAAGGATCACGGTGTTGCAAACTATATTTTGGGCATGGAAATTAAACGAGATCGGGCAAAGAGGAATCTTTGGTTAAACCAGAGGAAGTATGTTGAGACAATACTGTGGAGGTTTAATATGTAGAATATTAAACTGGTGAAGGTTCCTATTCTTGTAGGTATAAAGTTATCTATTGAACAGTGTCCCAAGACACAAGAAGAGGAAGACGACACGTCCCATGTTCCATACACAAGTGCAGTCAGTTTCCTAACGTATTCAATGCTTTGTACTAGACCAGACATTGCACATTCAGTGGGAGTATTGAGCAGGTTTATGGTTAAACCATGGAAGGATCAATAGACAACAATGAAGTATATTTTCATGTCTATTCATGGCACTAGTGATAATGGTCTATGCTACCAATGAAGACCATGATTGGATAGAGTTTTGGACATCTGTGGTTTTGTTGTTGAAGACTGGGCTGGAGATATGGATCAGACAAGATCTACAAGTGGGTATTATTTTAACCCATTTGGAGGTGCAATCAGTTGGATGAGCAAGAGACGGTTTGTAGTGGCACTTTCAAAGACAAAGGAAGAATACATGGCAGCCACTCATTCAAGCAAGGAAGTAGTTTGGTTGCAGAGATTGTGTTCAAGTATGGGGTTAGTACAACGAGATATAAGGATAGACTATGATAGCCAAAGTGAAATTTTATTGGCAGAGAACCCTGCTTATAACTCAAGGACAAAGCATATTGATGTTTAGTATCACTTTATGAGGGATATAGTTGAGGACAAAAAGGTGTTGTTGGTAGAGGTGGACACTTTAAAGAATGTTGCAGATCCATTGACGAAGTCTGTGAGCACTGAGAAGTTTTATTGTTGTAGAGAAACAATGGGTGTTGTAAGGCTAGACCAATGAATAAGCTCTCCTATGAACCCTTGTCTGGAAAATAAAACAATAAGTAGGATAATGTTGGGTGTGTGTTTCCACGACCAATTACACGCATGGGGGGTCATATTGCTCCCCCTATTCGTTGCGCCGAGTGCAATAGGGGTTCACAGGGGGGTTTCTAATCCAGGTGGATATTGGTGTCCACCCTCCTGTTCCACTTGGATCCCCAACACTATCTCTTTCAGTTTTTTAGTTTCCTTAATAGTAGCACAATTTACTATTTTTGGCAGTTTTTCAGGTCCTAAACTTTCAGAGTTATTTTGAGGCCCTAAACGATGATTTTAGGGAAAACAGAGAGACCGGAAAACTCTGAATCAACACATGCTATTCATTTTTTTCCTACTCTTTGAGATCTTCTAAACAAGGTATTATGATAGCCAAACGGAGATCATATGCCAAAGTTATGACCCAGGGAATTGATGTACCAATTTACCCAAAGAGGGCCTATGGTTTAGGCACTTCATCTCCTAGGGTTAGGTTTCTTTATGTTTAGGGTTTTCCATTGTATCTCAACAATAAATAGGCCTTGGAGCCTCATTGTAACACAAAGTTTAGAGGCATGTAGCCACCACATCTCTTCTCAGAGATAAGCTACCATCATCCAAACTAGTTTATTTCCATTATGTTTGTAAGCATATTTTAGTATCCTCATATTAATGAAATGAAGTGTTATTTCTTCTGCATCTCTGTATTTATGGTTATATCTATAATTTTTTGCATTCCTGTTTAAGTTTGGATTAGTGGTATCAGAGCAGTCTGCTCATTCTCTATTTTTCTTTGCATGTCCCCAATGAGGTCAGGGTATAAGGAGTTAGGGCTTGATCTGGTTGAACCTTTGCAAGACCAACCTCACAAACCCCGACAACCTCCCATGGTGTTGGGAACGGTCCTCTAGGGTCAATTTTGGGGTTAAAAACCCAAGTTTTGAGGCTAATGGCCTAAGTTTTGTATAAACAATGTAAAGTATCAACATTTTGTGGTCGCAGAGCGTGAAGATGTAAAGAGTAAAAAAGGGTTTCCGCCGTTAGTTTAGGTAACTTGTGTTGCCTTGATGAGATCCACCCTTGGTCTGCGAACCATGGGAATGTATAAAAAGGGAGAGTCTTAGAAGAGTCTAAGCAGCTCTTAGTAAGTTTTGGGGCAATTGATTGATGTAGTAGATCTATGAGAGCTAAGAGAGAAGAGTCTTACCGTAGGAAAGAGGCTCTACAGCTGTGTGTGCAGAGGCTTAGGATAGAAGTCCATAGCTGAGTGTGCGGACCCATGCAACTATGTGCGCAAGGAAGTTAGAGTCTGTACTGAAGATCTGAACCATCAATAAGGAGAATTATTCTGGAGATACCTGTGTATGTGCTATTTTACTTATGTTCTGAAAGTATGTGGTTATGTTATGTTGAATACTAGGTTTATGATATAATGTCATATTGATGTGCGAACTTGTGTGTTTCCCTTTGTCATATGAGTGCAAGTAAGAATATTTGTTTACACGAAGATAACCATAATGCATGCTGAAGTTATCCAATACTTCAACTAATCTCAGTAGACATAGAAGTAAGGGTAATTACAGAGGCATGTAAGTGTTTGAATTTCCTATTCAGGGTATGTGAAGGATGATCTCAACCTTCGCGAAGGTATCAAAGCCGAATAAGAGAAGTATATCGATAAGCCCTAAGGGGCTCATCGGTCTGCGCGAAGGAAGGGTTAGGGAATAAAATTACATCACAACTATCTCAGGGTGCAGAAACTTGGTTCCTGCACCCCCCCATACTGCTTTAGGTGAGACTTCAGTTCGCGCTCTGTGGATTGATGCCAAAAGAGCTAGTATTGTAGGGATTTTATTGGCTAATTAATACTAAACCTGGGTCAGGGCCCATCAAGCCAACAAATGGTTTCATTGTTGGGACCAGAATTTGCATAACAAGATGTGCGATGTCGCACCACTAGAATCCAACTAAGAAGGAGAGCGAAGGCTGGTTTGATAGAAATATCAACGAATTTGTAATGCAAGAGAATAGGAATCTGTGAATGACGAAAGAACAGTGGTTGGACAGATACCTGTACACGGAGATACATGAGATCTTCTTATGTTCCTTCTCGGTCGAGTTGTATGAGTGGATCGCGAAATTGGTAGACGACCAAGGAAGGTGGAGGCTTGACAATCCAATAGTCTGGACCCCGAAGTTTGTGCGGAGATTAGAAGCCTCTGAAGATAAGATCACATGCGCTGTCGATCATTGGCTTGATCGTATCATAGGAGGGTTCGTGACAGACTTCACGATCGATACCTCAGTTAGTTACAACAAAGCAAAGTGCTTCTTCTTCAAGGGGCCACGAGGTAAGTATGTAAAATCCTTAAATACCTGGATTAAGATGCTCTTGTGTGAAAAGCGGGTTATGTGGCTACCTTGATGTTTGGGGCTACGTGAAGTGGAAGGAAATTCAAGAACAAAGGGAAAACAGGCCCGGAATATAGCATGTTAATTGAACCTCCTTTGGGTGACAAAGAGGAAGCAGCACAGGCATCTCCATAGAGCGTTGTTCAGTTGATAAAGCAAGGGTTCCCGCGAATACCCTATCCACCCACATCCAGGGCATACACCTTCACCTACACCACCGCTACCTCCGCCACCGTTTAATATGGTGAACTCAGTAAAGCTACCTTTGTTCAAGGGCGTGGGAAATGAAGATCCGAACCAGTTTTGGTTCGTCGCAAAGGTTGTATGGGAAGCTCAGGGTATCACGGATGATCAAATGAAGAAAGCAATGTTGGTTAGTACCTTTTATGCTCTCCTGCTAACGTGGATTAAGTATTGTATTGATAACCCGACGTCCGCATTAGCAGATATCCAGATTGCACTGAATAAGGAATTTAGTAGACCTAAGTTTGAAGCGCAATCAATTGTGGGATTCAAAGAGATCATGATGAAGCCTGGTGAGACACTCTAGGATTTGGATCAGAGATTTAAGTGTACAATCTGTGAAGCTAACATGAATTTGACTCATGGGCAGCACCACAAATGGTTTTTGGCTCCGCTCTTGCCTCATCTAAGGGTTGCGCTATCATAGCAAAAGATTGGGACCCAGACAGAAGCCTTGGAAATTGCGATGAGACTGCATGAGACACCGATGCAAGATGCTAATCTAGGGGTTCTGTAGATTCATGTGCAGTTGCAAAACCTTTTCCTAGAAATGCAAAGTCTGAAGAAAGATAGAACAGCTCGGCCCGACGTGCACAAAGAAGTTTGGTGCCTGAAGTGAAAAATCTAGGGGCATAACAAAGATCATTGTCCAATTTTCGCAAATGATGATGTAGTAGGGGGACTAATACCTCTAAGGCCGTAAGCTTTAACAGGGCCAAGTATAGGGCCCATGCTATGATGTGCTATTTGTCAGGTAGCTGGAAAACATGCGACAAACAATTGCCATTTGCTGTAGAAATTCGTAGAGACACCGCAACAATGCTTTTGCAACTTCTGTCAATCGGTGGGTCATGATAAATACAATTTTCGTAGTTACAAATTAATCATGGATAGAACGCCTACATATAGGGTGTAGGAAGAAACCTGGCCTCCAGACCAAGGCGCTCGGGGAGTGCAAGGCGAGTATCAGGGGCACAGACAAGGCCAATTTGGAGGAGGACCTGGTAGAGGTCGCGGGTAGGCCATTTGTTACAACTGTGGACGACCAGGACACTACGTGCAAGACTGCCAAAATCTAACGCATCTGGCATGTCGCTATTGTACTCAGTTTGACCATGCAATAAAGGATTGCCCTATATTATTAGCTAAGATACATGAAAAGGGGGCAGAACCTCAGCAACCAACTCAAAACCTACAGATGATGAGGGTTGAGCTTCGCGAGGAAGATCCTAAGGTAAATATTGTTCTACAGAGTGGAGCGACGACTGGTGAAGATAAGGGGAAGCAACCTGAAGAAGGTGAGTGGGTCCACAAAGTGCCAGAAAAGGAGACCAGGTTTGATCTAGAACGTGTAAGAGAAGTGTTTATGGAAGTGAAGAAAAGCTTTATTGAGGACTCTACCTCAAGAAGTCAGGAGAAGCTGGCTGAAGAAATGGACCCGTCCATGATTACTACCTTCTTAGAGACCTGTATGAAGTTGTTGCGCGATAGCAAGGTTGTGAAGGGACTACAGGAACTTATCAATAGGTGTGCTGGGAAGGAAAATTCTACTAACGGACCACGCGTATTCAGGAAGATTGGAAGGCATAAGGCGAGAATGGGTTATGAGATGAGGCTCACTGTGCAGATAGGAGAATATGAGATGAATCAAGTTATTCTAGATCTGGGGTCGGACACGAATGTTTACCAAAATAGACATAGGAGAGGATGGGGAGACCTACGCTACAGTGGTCTCTGATTTAGTTAAGAATGGAAAATTAGCAGAAAATCATCCCCATGGGAATATTGCAGGGAGTAATAGTTGATACTGAGGGCGCGAGTGCATTAGATTATTTTGAAGTAATAGATATTGTGGATGACAGCAACCCCTACCCCGCCCTCCTTGGGATTGATTGGGCCACTAGTATGAATGGGTTAATCAATTTGAAGAAGCGGAAGATGATATTTGAGAAGAAATCACTCCGCGTAGTGGTGCCCCTGGACCCTGTAGAAGGACCGTGCTATACTGAACCGGTCCGCAATTATGAAAGTGATGACGATTTGGACCAGATTTACAAGATAACAGCGTGAGATTGGGATTGGGTGAACCTAACAGCAGATGAGCATATTTCATGGGACTACGAAATTTCCTGCACATCAGATTCAAATGAAGAGTTGGAGCACTAGCAGAATCGACTCCATGAAGTATCTACGTTGCGCTATAATATGATGACCAAGTCGTTGCGTTGTGTATCGTCAGAGGTAGGAAATCTACCTTACTATGATGGTTTAACTGATGTTGATAACTTTTTGGATGCATTCGAGAGAGAAGTGTTAGAGAAACATCACTTCCATGCCTTGGATTGGGCGCTACACTTGCGAGATGGTGGGGCACGAACAAGGAAAATTTTGATGATTGGCACGTGTATAGAAAGATGATGAGAGTATGGTTTGGTCACCCACAAGTGAGGCTAACTGAAAAATATGATGGGAGGAATGACCTGCATGACCATTTGGCCAAGTGGACTGAAGTGTATGGAGTGGAGCCTCAACCAGAGTGGGTACATCTCTTTTGTCATACCTTGGATGTTATACAAATGAATTGGTACTTGGAGATAGAGCTTCACCATGGCACTAAAGAATGGGATGTTTAGCGCCAATGATTTTTTATGATGTTCAACTTAGAGGATGGATTTGAATGTATTAATGAAGCATTGCAGGAGGTCAAGGCAATGATCTTCAGTTTTAGAAAATTGTATATTATACAGCAATGGAACACATAAAATATATTGCAAAAATATAAACATAGAAAATGCATAAAAAAAGAGACACAGATATACGTGGTTCACCAAATTTGGGTTACGTCCATGGAGAAAAAGCCAATCCTTCCTTTTTTATTATCCAACAAACTGAAGAGATACAATCTACAATAGATCCGCTGTAATTTCCTCTTCGCTTTCACACAATGTCTTCTCTCTTTCTCACTCATAATACAGATCTACATAGATGCAATACAATTCCCTCATATATAGCGAGGGGTTGCCTTCTAGGGAAAAAAAACCCTAAATTAAACATAGCTTCTACTATCAGATCTCCACCTAATGAATGGCCCAAATTGATTACGAAATTACAACATTTTACAAAGCAATTTTACATCTATTTTTATCTTCGGGAGCGCTGCCCCCAATCCCCCACCAGGCGGGGGGCTCCAAATAATCGTTGTTGCCCCCCATGGACCCCCCTGGTGGCAAAAATTTTATGAGCGGCGTTTCTGCCACATTATGAACTAGGTTCCAATGTGGCGATACCTCTGAATAAATATGATAATCAGGCTCCACACCCAATAATCTCCCACTTGAAGATTGATTATAGCAATTCCACCATTGCTTCATTTGCTAGACAATGACTCCACTTTGGACCTGGTTGTTTCTCATCTTCTTCATCATACTTGAAGACCAATTGAAACTGTGAATAATCTCAGTTTCTCCCTGGTTACAACTTTTGTTAACATATCTGCAGGATTCTGGATAGTGTGTATCTTTTTGAGCTTCAACTGTCCATCTTGCAACGCTGACCGTATGAAATGGTACTTGAGTTATATATGTTTAGTCTTGGAATGAAATTTAGAGTTATTTGCAAGATGTATGGCACAATTGTTGTCACTGTATAACTTGCCCAACTCCTGCTTCTTACCCAGTTCATCCAGAAACCTTTGTAACCAAATCTATTTCTTTACTAGCCTCTATAGCAGCAACATACTCTACTTCCATTGTTGAGAGTGCAACAACACTTTGCAGTTTTGAGACCCAACTGACAGTTGTTCCACCTACAGTAAATACATACCCTGTGGTGCTTCTCATGTTATCTTTATCACCCGCCATATCAGCATCAACATATCCCTGTAGAGCAATGTTTAAACCACCAAAGCATAATACTTTATTTGTGGAACCTCTCAAATACTTGAGAATCCACTTCATTGCCATCCAATGTTCTTTTCTTGGATTTTTCATGTACCTACTTACAACTCCCATTGCATGTGCAATATCAGGCCTTGTGTAGACCATTGCATAGATTAAGCTTCCAACTGCTGATGCGTATGGAACTTTAGACATATAATCCATTTCTTCCTGAGTCTTGGGACACATTTCCTTACTTAGTTTGAAATGGCTAGCCAAAGGTATACTTACTGGTTTTGCATTCTACATATTAAATATTTTCAACACCTTTTCTATGTACTCACTCTGAGACAATGTTAATTTTTTATTCTTCCCATCTCTAGTTATTATCATACCAAGGATTTGTTTTGTAGCACCCAAGTCCTTCATTGCAAATGAGTTTGCCAATTTTCTTTTGAGCACATTTATTTCCTGCATGTTAGAACCTGCAACAAGCATGTCATCTACATACAATAACAATATAATATAGCCGCCATCATTTGTCCTTTTGAGATAAACACAATGATCAGAGTGACATCTAGTATAACCTTGTTCAGACATAAACTTTTCAAATTTTAGATACCATTGCATTGGAGCCTGTTTTAAGCCATACAATCTCTTCTTCAACCTGCACACTAGTTTCTCCTTCCCTTTTACCTCATATCCTTGTGGTTGCTGCATATATATCTCTTCCTCCAAATCCCCATGGAGAAAGACTATATTTACATCTAACTGCTCAAGATGCAAATCTTCAGATGCTACTAGAATTAAAATAGTTCTGATTGAAGTCATTTTAACAATGGGAGAAAATATCTCATCAACGTCTACACCCTTTTTCTATGCAAACCCCTTCACCATAAGTCTAGCTTTATACCTTTTTCTACCTCTATCTTCTTCCTTCAACCTGTAAACCCATTTATTCTGCAATGTTTTTTTACCTATAGGCAACCTAACTAAGTCCCAAGTTTGGTTATGTGTTAAGGAGTCCATCTCTTCTTTCATGGCTTGTTCCCACTTCTTCCTAGTTTCTACCTACACTGCTTCTTCATAACATTCTGGTTCACCATAATCAGTTAACAATACATAATATAATGAGGGAGAGTATGGTTCAGGGGGTCTACTTATCCTGGTAGATCTTCTAACACCACTTTCAAGTGTTTGAGGTGATTTTTGTTGTTGTATTTGTTGTGGTTGATGATCATTATGATTTTCAGGCACCTTCACTTTTTCTATGATCTCATCAAGCACTGTGTATTCTTTGTTTTCTTTTTCCTGTTTCTTTTCCTACATCTGATCCTTATACAAAACCTTTTTATTGAATAGGACATCTCCGCTCCTAATTATTTTGTGTTTTTCCTAATCCATAAAAGCAACAACCAAAATCATTAACACTATATCCAATAAAGTTACATTTCTTTGATTTTTCCTCAAGCTTTGTTCTATTTTCTTTATTAATGTGGACAAAGGCTTCACAACCAAAGTCTTTAAAAATGAGTAGTTTACCTTTTTACCTGTCCATACCTCCTTTGGAATTCCACAATCCAAGGAACTTGAAGGCCCTCTATTTATTAGATAAAAAACAGTATCTACAACATATGCCCAAAATTGTAAAGGAAATCCTGCATGCAATATCATGCACCTTGCATGCTCCATGACTGTCCTGATCATCCTTTCTGACACACCATTTTCTTGTGGTGTTCTTGGAACTGTCTTCTCTCTGCGGGTTCCATTCTCTTAATAGTACCTATCAAACTCTTTGCTACAATATTCACCTCCATTGTCTGATATGAGACACTTCAACCTTTTTCTTGTCTCATTTTCAACCAAATATTTCCATTTCTTGAAAGTATCAAATACATCAGAATTATTTCGAATACAACAAATCTAAGTTTTTCTGGTTGCATCATCAATAAAAGTAACATAATAACGAGAGCCACCAAGAGATGATACCTGAGCAGGTCCCCATACGTCTGTATGCATAAGCTCTAATTTTTCGCTATTCTTTTCTTTTCCAACGTTGAGGAATCTTACTCTCTTCTGTTTTCCATAAACACAATTCTCACAGAATTTTAAATCAACATGCTTCAAACCTGGCAACAAATTTCTCGAGTGAAGAATCTACATCCCCTTCTCACTCATGGACCCAAGCCTATGATGCCACAATGCCATATCTTCTGCTCTAGAGGTTAAAGCATTAACATAATTAGAAATACCATTGCATAAATACAATGTACCAACCTTTTATCCTTTTGCTATTACGAGGGCTCCTTTAGTGACCTTCCAGGTTTTATTTGTAAAAGCAGTCACACAACCTTCACCTCCCAACTACCCTCTTGAAATTAATTTTTTCTTTAGATCTGGAACATGCCTTACCTCCTTCAATAGCCATTGATTTCCGTTATGCTATTTTATGAAAACTGTACCCATTCCAATGGTTTTACAGGGTTTATCATCACCCAATCGAACCTGTCCAAAATCTACTTGAACATAATCATGAAAATGTTTCCTATTAGGTGTGGCATGGAATGAGGCCCCTGAATCTACCACCCATGCATCAATGATATTTTCTAATGAAAGAATCAAATCATATTGCAACACATCACCTGTCACATTCACTTCATAATTGTTTTCTTGTTGCGTGTCTCCTTCTTTTCCCTTCCTAGACTTGTAGTCTTTCTTTAGGTGTACTTTCTTCCTGCATTTCTAGCAAACTATCCCTGATCTAGACTTGGATCTACCTTTCCTTGAATTACTGCGATATCTTGGGCTCTTTCCTCTTTCCATTTTTCTTCCCCTAGTCTTTGCAGTCAAAGAATTACCTGATGTCTCATCGGAGATTTTCCATCGCATTTCCTTGCTAAGGATTACACTGACAACATCATCAAAATTTAAAGTACTAGATCCAGAGACAGAGTTATTAATGGCCATAACTAAGCCATTCCAACTTTCTAGCAATGAGCATAGAAATAACAGAGCCCTAAGTTTATCATCAAAAGTAAACCCTATAGAACTTAATTGACTGGTAACTGTATTAGATTATTTAAATGATCAACAACAGATCCACCTTCTAACATCTTCATATTAAATAAACGCTTCATAAGAAATACCTTATTTGAGGCCGAGGGTTTTTCATAAAGTTTGGCCAATTCTGACATTAAATCCTTTGTTGTCGTTTCCTTTCAAATATTAAAGGCTACTGACGCCACTAGGCACAACCATATTGTTCCAAGTGCCTTTCTATCGAGAATATCCCATTTAGTGTTTGTCATACTCGTCTACTTCTTTTCCTTTCTACTCAATGTTAGGTACAGATCTTTCTGATATAGATAATCTTCCATCTGCATCTTCCACAACTGGTAGTTTTGATCGTTAAATTTGTCGACCCTAAACCTACCATCTTCTGCCATTGCTCCCACTCGAACCAGGAACCCTTCTCTCCTACGAGTTTATCGTCCAAATAGACCTTCGGCTCTGATACTAGTTGTTAGAAAATTATATATTACAGAGTAATGGAACACATAAAATATATTGCAGAAATATAAACATAGAAAATGCATAAAAAAAGAGAAACACAGATATACATGGTTCCCAATTTGGGCTACGTCCACAGAGAAACAACCAATCCTTCCTTTTATATTATCTAGCAAACTGAAGAGGTACAACCTACAACAGATCCGTTGTAATTTCCTCTTCACTTTCAGAAAATCTCCTCTCTCTTGCTCACTCAGAATACAGATCTACATATATGCAATACAATTCCCTCATATATAGCGAGGGGTTGCCTTCTAGGGAAAAAAACCCTAAATTAAACATAACTTCTACCGTCATATCTCCGCCTAATGAACGACCCAGATTGACTACGAAATTACAACATTTTACAAGGCAATTTTACATCTATTTTTAGCTTCAGGGGCGCTACTCCCGATCCCCCACTGGGGGGGCTCCAATTAATCACCGTCGCCCCCCTTGGACCCCCTGGCGGCGAACATTTTACGGTCGGTGTTGCTGCCACATTATGAAATAGGGTCCAATGCCGCGATACCTCTGAATAAAGAAGATAATTAGGCTCCACACCCAACATTCAGGATACTGCAGGATCCTCTAGATTTGATTCAACCTGATTGGACTACCCAGTTGAGCCACGCGTTGGAGTTCTACAATGTGATAGTGGAAGAAGAAGACGAAGATCCGAGGAAGATTAATATTCCAAAGACTAAAGGTCACCGCAAAGTTGAGGGACCACAACTAGAGAATCCAGACATCACTGTGCCACTCAAAACTAGACAGGTGAACATTGGCATGGAAGCAGAGCCCAAGTTTGCAAAAATTGGGGACTACTAGGATGATGCAACAGTAGATAAGGTCGCTGACTTGCTCCATGAATATCAAAATCTTCTCCCTACAAAGTTTTCAGATCTGAAAGGGATAATAGGGGGCTTGGGTGTCAGGAAGATCATTCTAAAACTGGACATGAAGCCAGTTAAGCAAAGGCATTACTGCCTCAACCTGAAGTATAAAGATAGGGTCCACTTGGAGTTGGATAAAATGCTTGCAGTAGGCATCATTGAACCAGTAGAAGAGTCTGTTTGGGTAAGCCCAATGGTAGTTCAGGACAAGAAATAGAAGGATGAAATAAGGATATGTGTATACCTCAGGAAGTTGAATGACACTTGTGTGCATGATCCTTTCGCAACTCCATTAACCGATGAGGTGTTGGATAATGTTGGTAGCCAGGAAGCATATTCGTTTACTGATGGGTTCTCAGGGTACCATCAGAACAAGATCACGCCGAAGGATAGAAGTAAGACGACCTTTACAACTAAATGGGGATGCTTCCAGTATACTGTGATGCCTTTTGGGTTGAATAACGTGCTGGCAATCTTCTCGCACGTAGTCATCGCAGCGTTCAAATATTTCATTCACAAATTTTTAGAGGTATACTTTGACGATTGGACAATGTTCGGACTGGTAAAGCACCATGTAGCAAGTATGTGCTTGATGTTGGATACATGCCGTAGGTACCAGATTGCATTCAATCTAAAGAAATGTTTGTTCTGAGTCCCTTTTGGGATCTTGCTAGGTCACGTAGTATGCAGACAAGGCTTGATGGTAGACCCTGTGAAGATCGCGTTATAATCAATTTGGAGGCACCAAGAAGTGTGAAACAGTTGCGCGAAATGTTGGGGGATATAGGGTACTATAGAAAGTTCATCAAAAGTTATGCCCAGATTACCGCACCGATGGAGAAACTATTAAAAAAGGATGCTACATTCTGCTGAAATGAAGAATGTCAGAGGAGCTTGGATGTACTAAAAGAAAAAACGGTCACTGCACCAATCCTAATCTTCTTGTATTGGAAGAAGGAATTTCATGTGCATGTGGATGCGTCATGTATTGCATTGGGAGCAGTACTGACACAGGCTGGTGAGGGATAATTGGATCATCCTATAGCGTTCACAAGTAGGAAGCTATCTAAAACTAAGAAGAATTATTCAACGACATAGTGCGAAGGTCTGGCTATGGTATACATGCTCCAGAAGTTCAGGAACTACTTGCTAGAAGGACATTTTAAGATGTATATAGACCATTCTGCATTGAAGTAGTTGGTGAACAAGCCTGTTTTGCGGGGGGGAATATGTAGATGGTTGTTGCTATTTCAAGAATATGATTTTGAAGTTTTTGTGAAACCAAGATGATTGAATGTCGGGCTGGATCATCTGTCACACATTGAAACACGAGAGGAGCCTACTAATTTGGAGGAAGGACTACCTGACGCGTAGATCTTTGTGGTACGCATCACGGACAATCACTTTGAAGATATTATATACTTCCTGATGACGGGAACGGCTTCAGAAGGATATACTAGCCAACAAAAGAAGGAATTTCTAGTGTGCGCGACAAAATTTTCTATCATTGCAGGGGACTTGTATAAAATGGGATCAGATGAAATACAACAACATTATGTGCCAGAATTTGAATGAAACATCATCCTCGTAGAGGATCATGGAGGAGCCGTAGGAGGACATTATGCAGGAAAAGCAACCACGCAGAAGATTCTACGCACTAGGTTGTGGTGACCGGCATTGCATAAGGATTCAAAAGCATATTGTAGGGCATGCGATACATGCCAAAGGACTGGCGGACCATCACAGAGGGATGAGCTGCCTCTAAATCCATAGATATCATTACAACCATTTGAGAATTGGGTGACTGACTTTGTAGGACGAATTTAGCCTCTAAGAAAGAAGACGGGTGCGTGGTACATCATCACCACGATTGTGTATTTAACCAGATGGGCAGAGACGCATCCTGTGAAGGACTGTACAAGCGCAACAACATAAAAATTCATCTTTGAGTACGTGCTGACAAGGTTTGGTTGTTCGAAAATTTTGATGAGCGATCGTGGTACAGATTTTCTTAATGAAATGATCAGCACGTTCACAGAGGAATTTTAGGTTTACCATCAGAAGAGTACGCCATATCACCCACAAGCTAATGGAACGGTAGAAGCATTTAATAAAATACTGGAGAGTGCACTAATGAAGGTTTTCACTGCACAAAGAAATGACTGGGATGTGCACGTACCAGTGGTGCTATGGGCTTAGCGGGTTCATTTTACTTATTGGGTGGCCCCTCTCAAATAAGTAACTAAAAAAGTCACTAACGTACCTCTCCTCTCCTTATCAGTCGAGCCCCCAAAACAACTTGTAAGAAGCTGACTAGACAAACACCTTTCAGGTTGGTTTATGGTGTTGAAGTTGTAATGCCAATGGAATACTTTGTACCTAGTCCGCGCATAGCGACATTCACAGGAATGGCAGATCGCAGAGCCCTGGAAGAAAGGATCGCGTAGCTGACATAACTGGAAGAAGATAGGTTTGTGGCTGGATTCCATTAGCAAGTTCAAAAGGAGAGTGAAAAGGCATGGCACGTTCGGCACATAAAATTGCACACCTTCAGGGTAAATGATTTAGTGTTATTATATGACAGCAAGTTTGATAAATTTCCAAGAAAATTTCGAATGCATTGGCTGGGGCCCTATGTCATCAAGGAGATTACCAATGGTGGAGCAGTTAAGTTGGTGAAGTTGAATGGAGAGCCATTTCCAGGGAAGGTGAATGGTAGCCGATTGAAGCCATACACTGGGGATTTGACCAAATGACCATATGGTGGAAGCATAGTCTTAGGAATCCAAGCAGCTAAAAGGAGGCATAGGACTATAAACTACACTGCCCAGGTTGTAGAGCTGCGCGATAGGGGAACTGCGCGGAATGGAGGATTGTCACGATCTCAATAGAAGCGTGAGGGGATCTACATTATTGAAGGAGAAACTGCACAGGGTAGCCGGAAAGTGACCGTTATGGTCACTGTTCATGATTTGACAGTGGGAAAATAGCTAAATGGAGTGGAGGGGTGGAATTTAAGTCAAATTTATGAGAGATATCTTGGAAAAAATCTAGTATTTATGAACATATTTTGGGGGGAACGGTCGGATTCAAATTCAAAATTGCCTATAAATTACAGATGGCTGCCCAACGAAAAACACTTGGCATTTTAAGAATTGAGGTGTTGAGCTATTAGGGGCGCATGAACCTTGACTATTTCAAGGCTTTAGTAGCAAGTTTAGTGTTTGAGAAATTGCCGAAGGAAACTCAGGAGCTCTTAACTAGCATCATGTTGGTGCCCGTGGATAATGCCAGCGTTGGAGAAGCGATGGCAGCTCAGGGAGCTGCCCCAGAGGTAGTGAGCGTAGAGGTACCTGCAGAAGTACCCAAATCGTCGAGGTCGCCCAAGCCAAGGCCTACGCCAACCAGAGAGGGTCCAAAACCAAAGAAGGATAAGCAGAAAGTGGCACAGCTAGTGCACACATCGCCTAGAAAACACCCGCAGAAATAAAATCCCATGGCACAGGAGAAGGGAAATGCAGTATACCTAGAATCTGACGAGGACATAAAAGACATCGATATGGGCATGGAAGACATTGATATAGGGGCAGAAGACATTGACGTTGAGGGGGCAGACCCCATTTCCAAGCTGCCAGCATACGTCCCTCTGTTCCGAGGCAAGGTGAAGGTCCCAAAGGACCTCGATGAGAGAAAAATCACACTTTTTCCACCATTGTTGTCAGACGAAATCACATTTGAAGGTCTGCGCCTGACGCACGTCCCCCATTTAAAGATGGGGGATTGGGATTTGATAGATATAAAGCACTTTCCCCACTTAGTGACCGATACATTCATGCACCGCATCTTCTATAAAGACTCTGGTGTGACCACACTAGAGCCAAGA
This sequence comes from Pinus tabuliformis, assembly GCA_031772625.1. NCBI lineage: Eukaryota > Viridiplantae > Streptophyta > Pinopsida > Pinales > Pinaceae > Pinus > Pinus tabuliformis. Next base: position 99,728,624 of record CM062818.1, on the reverse strand, counting down.
CAGTCGATAAAAGGGGTGGACAAGATAGGATTGTTGAACCTGCAATGGGTGCCACATTACAACCATGCACCCATAACTCTGATAGTGATCAAAGAACTGTTATGTTTGGTGCATGATGGGTGCCTGTGGTTAGGAGAACCGATACCAATCACTGACATGCTTATCCACAGGATCACTTTGCTCCCACATTCTTTGCTCCCACATTCAAGCTTGAATTCGGCCATGGCATTTGGTGGAAAGACAGGTGAGCATGACCTCACCAAATGAATGAAGGACAAGTTCAAGATTTCCAAGAAGTCGCGCAGCTACTCCATTTCCAGCATAACCAACCCCATGGTTAAAGTAGCCACCCAGATCCTGGCAGGGAAAATAATGAGGAAGTGTCACGCAGATGAAGTGTCGGTACCAGTTGTGTCTTTAGCGGCCTAGTGCGCGGAGGGTGTACAATTTAACTAGGTGCACTACCTCTGCAGTGAGTTCCTTGAGAACTACAAAGAAGCACAATACCAAAGCAAGACCTTCCATTACACATGGCTGATGCTGTTGATTGTACTGGTTGCGTGGGATTTACTAGAGGACAGTCAGTTTCCTCCAATTGCAGCAGAGCTGCCAGAAGTAGCAAAGTTCGCTTTGCTCTGGGCCACAAAGGACCCCCAAAGGGTCAAGGACAGTAAGATATTTTGGATCCTCATGGAATCAAGCATCTGCGCCGCAATCAACTGCAAGCCGTGACTCTCACCGACTATCTTTGAGCAGTTGTCTGAATATGTGGAGTTCAAGGCGAACTTCCATTGTGTTTCCATCAGAGCACAAAAGGACCCCAGACAAAAAGGGTATGATCTTCCATACTTGGCGACATATGATGAAATCGTCATGGTCCTGGAGCATTGGCCAGTAAAGTGGTGCACGGCCTCAAACTTATCAGCTGGGTCTAGTAAGTCTATCGCGAAGAAAAAGAAGGAAGAGGCCAGGTTAAAGATGGAGCAGTTGGCCGAAAGAAGGAGGAAGGAAGCCAAGGACAAAGCCAAAGTAGAGCACGCTTCTAGGCAGAAGGGGAGAAAGAAGAGGAAGAGTGTGACTTTGATAGGAGTCAGAAGTCGCCTTCTCTGCAGACAGAGGAGGAGGAGTAGCGCTCAGAACAGGGAGGAGCAGACCTAGAGACTACTCCATTCCAGGTTAAGCGCACAAGGGAGTAGGAGAAAGTAGGGTCATAGAAGAAGTCCAAGGCCAGAAAATCATCCCTTGATCCAATCAACTTGACAGGGGGTGATTTGAATGACATTGGCGATACAGTGAGGGACGCAACCGTGAAACTATTGCAGCAGTTCGAGCAGCAGCAAAAATAGGCCTTGGTCGCCATTCAAATGGGTCTGCCCGAGCTGCAAATCCAGGCTACTCAGGTGCAAACCACTGTAGGGCAGGATAGCGTGGTTTCGAGTAGTGTGACGCTTGGAACCTCAGATGTAGTAGAGATGGTCCGCTTCATGGATCCCTGGGTCATCACGCTGTCAGATGGAGCATTGATAGCAGAAAGAGAAGCTGACAGGGCCATTGTCCGCACTCTCAAGAAATTTGGGTTAAACTTGGCCACGCTTCCGAGTGAATCCCTTCACACCCTGCAAGACGGTGTGATCGTGGAACTTCGGGCTTGGGAATAGCATGCACTGAATGTTATCAATGAGCATAAGGTGAACAATGCCCAGATGTTCATAGAAAAGACGTCCGCGATTAATCTTCTTAAGAAGATCACATAGAAGAATGAGTGCACAACAATTGTGGTGGTTGAGGCATGCCAGAATGTTCTAGAGCTGAACATTCCAGAAGATGCGTCAGTTGATGCAAGAATCTGAAATCTCATTGCAGGTGTGCAGGATGCACAGATAGAACTTGAGTTGAAGGCCCAACCTTCAACTCCGCCAGAAGTCAGAGAGCAGTGCGAGACCGCTGTCAAAGATGTTGTTGCAGCTATCAATACCGTAGTGAAGGATTGCACTGCACTCTTCGAGTAGGTACTTGAATTAGTTACCAGTCTGCAGGAAGATCCCAACTTACATAGGCTAGAAACTAAGGCATGGGAACTACAGCAGAGGTATGACGAGATCAAAGCGACGACACGCACCATTTCCATCACGCAGAGGTTAGCAAAGTTGCAAGAAGCAAAGGCACTCAAGGAATAGGTGGACACAGTACAGCGCAAGGAGGCAGTATTGAAGGCTAGGCTGGGGCCTTGGCTAGACGAAGCATATGTGCTCACGGCCACCATTCAATGCAAACTCGCTAGTCTGTAGGAAACACAACAGAAAATACAGACGGACAGCGTAGGACCAACGACGGAGCAGTTGATAGAGCAGGTGAAGTAGGTGGCTTCGCAGTGTATTGCCGAGGTTGTAGTAGTCCAAGTAGAGCTAGGAGGTCTTCACGCCAAGATCTCCGTACTAGTCGAGTGACTCGGAGCGAGTCACCAGAGTTTTGTTGGGGGCTTGTTGGGAACAAGTCCCCTAGGGTCAATTTTGGGGTTAAAAACCCAAATTTTGGGGCTAAAGGCCCAAGTTTTGTATAAAGAATGTAAATTCTCCACATTTTGTGGTCGCAGAGCATGAAGATGTAAAGAGTCAAAAAGGGTTTCCACCCTTAGTTTAGGTAACTTGTGTTGGCTTGATGAGATCCACCCTTGGTCTGCGGACCATGGGAATGTATAAAAAGGGAGAGTCTTAGAAGAGTCTAAGCAGTTCTTAGTAAGTTTTGGGGCAATTGATTGATGTAATGGGTCTGTGAGAGCTAAGAGTGAAGAGTCTTAGTGTAGGAAAGAGGCTCTGCAGTTGTGTGCATAGAGGCCTAGGATAGAAGTCCGCAGCTGAGTGCACAGACCCCTGCAGTTGTGTGTGCAGGGAAGTTAGAGTCTGTACTGAAGATCTGAACCATCAATAAAGAGAATTATTTTGGAGATACCTGTGTATGTGCTATTTTACTTCTGTTATGAATGTATGTGGTTATGTTATGTTGAATACTGGGTTTATGATTTAATGCTTTATTTATGTGTGAATCTGTGTGTTTCCCTTTGTCATATGAGCATGAGTAAGAATATCTGTTTACGCGAAGATAACCATAATGCATGTTGAAGTTATCCAATACTTAAACTAATCTGGGTAGACACAGAAGTAAGGGTAATTACAGAGGTGTGTAAGTGTCTGAATTTCCTATTCAGGGTATGCGAAGGACGATCGCAGACCTTCACGAAGGTCTCGAAGCCGAATAAGAGAAGTATATCCATAAGCCCTAAGGGGTTCATTAGTTTACACGAAGGAAGGTTTAGGTCATAAAACGACATCACAACTATCTCAAGGTGCGGAAACTTAGTTCCTACATCCTTCCATATTGCTTCAGGTGAGACTTTAGTCCACGCTCCTTGGATTGATGTTGAAAGGGCCAATAGTGTAGGTATTTGCTTGGCTAATTAACACTGAACCTAGGTCAGGGCCCATCAAGCCAACACATGGCAGAAGAAAAGAAAGATGAGGTGGCAGGAGATCCTTTCAAAATATTTCTTGAAGAAGCCCTTGAGCAACAAAGGAATGCGATGATTGATAACTTTTCCCAGATCCTTCGACGACTACCCACATGTGACGCATCTTCATCCAACAACCCCTCTGGAAGCACCACTCCTTTTAAGTTACAAGTTAACTTTGATATTCCCATATTTGAGGGCCAAATAGATGTAGACACAGTAGATAAAAGGTTGAATTTGTTGGAAGGATATTTTTCAGTTCATGACTTTTCTAATCAAGAAAATATTACTTTTGCACTTCTCGAAGCTACCCCACACGTCAATGATTGGTGAGAAACCTACTGTGAAAAAAAGGATGAGAGTGAATCCTCACTGTTTTTAGCCGTACCCACTTGGGATTCTTTCCGAGACGCCATCAAGGAATTATATTTCCCTGTTGGGAGCTATGAAGATAAATACATAATGTGGACCATGTTATGGCAAGGAAGGGACCAAGATGTGTTGGAGTTCACAATTTCTTTCCATACCCTTTTGCAAGAAGTTGGGTATCAAGGATTCTGAGTGGCATTTGGTACTTAAGTACCGCAACTGTCTAGGATGAGATGGAGCTCCTGGACATCTCCTTGCTCGACATGACATACCGATATGCTATCAATATCAAGCATAATTTTAAACAGAATATGCGAGACTTTGGATCTATGAATCTAAAGCAAGGAAAAGGTTCCCCTAATACCCAGAGAAAAGGCCAAAGCCAAGGCAGGGTGACCCAAGACAACCCGTCGAAGTTGCAAGAAAATAAAAACACCACGAAGCCAAAGAAGGACATGGGAAAATGGTGTGAGTTCAATAAGATCTCCACTCACAACACAAATGAGTGTCGGGCCAAGCAGTCACTGGTGGCAGAGCTGAAGGCTTCCAAATCAGATGCAGGTTCTGACTTTGAGTCAGAACCTAACAAGGGGAATGAGAAAGGGAAGAAGATCATTGATGCAGAGCCTAATGCCACCGAGGCCACCACCAAGATCCAGAAAGATGAGCCTAAAGATCCAAAGGAGGGGGAATGACTCTTCAACTCACAAATGTGGGTGAAGGGTTCTTCACTACAGTTCATTGTCGACAGTGGAAGCCAAAAGAACCTCATTTCAGTAGAGGTCATGAAGCAGTTGGGCCTACCGATGACAACACATCCACAGCTATACACCATCGGGTGGCTTCACCAAGGACGAGATCTCTGTGTCAGCTAGCAGTGTTGCCTTCCCTACAACATCAAGCCCTTCATGAATGAGGTACTGTGTGATGTTGCTCCTCTTGTATTTTGTGATGTATTATTAGGATAACCATACTTGTGGAAGCGACATGTTGTATATGAGTCTAGACCTCACTCTGTGATTATCACTTTGGGAAATAAGTTGTATAGGATACCGAAGGTTGTATAGCCTACCGCCATCTCTTTGATCACTGCAAAGAAATGTAGTAAAATTATTTCCCAGACCATGAAATTTGTTTTCCTTATGATACGCTCTCAGGGAAAGAAGAAGGTTGTGGCCATGGCTTGTAGATAGGGCTCCACCGCACAACAACAGTAGATGGACAAGGTCGTGGAGGAGTACAGGGACATTTTTGCCTCACCTACAAGGGTACCTATGCATTGTTAGGTCAAGCACTCCTTCGATCTGATCTCGGGCGCGCCGCTACCCAATGGACCGATCTATTGATGCTTTGTTCAAGAGAAAGATGAGATCAAGAGGAAGATTCATCAGTTGTTGCAAAAAGGGCACATCAGGCCAAGCTCATCACCCTATCGGAGCTCGATTGTATTGGTACAAAAGAAGGACAAGACCTGGAGACTCTGTATTGAATATTGGGTGCTGAACAAGATAATTTTACGAAATAGGTACCCAATCCCACAAATTGATGACCTTCTGGACCAGCTCAAGGGGGCCAAATATTTCAACAAGATTGACTTGAAGTCTGGCTATCACCATGTGCCTATCAAACCCTTTGATGTTTGGAAGACTGCCTTCAAATCCAAGTATGGCCTTTATGAATGGTTGGTAATGCCTTTCGGGTTCACGAATACCCCCGCAACCTTCATGAGATTGATGGATGACATCTTGCGACCCTTCACCAATGCATTCATGGTGGTTTATTTAGATGACATCTTGATCTTCATCCACAGTTGGGAAGAACACCTCCACCATATTCGACACGTCCTTCAAACCTTGCAACAACACAAGTTGTGTGCCAATTCAGAGAAATGCACTTTTGGCATGACCTAGGTTCAATATCTAGGGTACATCAATGATGAATAGGGTGTGCAAGTGGACCCAGCCAAGATTCAAGTCATTCGAGATTGGCCAGCCCCAACCACTCTAACAGAGCTCTGCAACTTTCTGGGTCTTGCCAATTTCTACCACAGGTTTGTGTTGGGTTTCTCTCATATCACTTGGCCTTTAAGTCAAGTCACCAAGGGCAGATCGAAATCAAAGTTTTTTTGGTCTGAAACCCAACAGAAGGCATTTTCCGAGTTGAAGCATCGCCTCTACTTTGCACCAGTGCTCACATTACCAGACCTGCAACAACCATTTGAGATTGAGACAGATGCCTCTGACTATGCTATTGGTGTAGTTCTTACTCAGTAGGGGCATCCAGTGGCTTACCATAGTGAGACACTTTAAGACATAGTCCGAAAGTATCCAATTTATGAAAAAGAAATGTATTCCATTGTGCAGGCCTATCGTTAATGGAAGCATTACATTCTAGGGAAGGAAACATTCATCCACATAGATCAAAGTATCCAACTTATGAAAAAGAAATTTATTCCATTGTGCAGGCCTATCGTCAATGGAAGCATTACATTCTGGGGAAGAAAACATTCATCCACATAGATCATTGACCCCTGCAGTTCATACAGAAACAAGGGAAGTTGTAGAACAATCGCCATCATAAATGGTCCACCTACCTACAAAAATTTCATTTGAACATTAAGTACAAGAAGGGAAACACCAATAATGTTCCAGATTGCCTCAATGAACCACCAATCATGGTGTTGATCATGGCACTGGACTTCTGTAGGCACGAGACTTCAGGGTGGTCGCATCTTTACTAGAGCGATCCAGAATTCGACAGCACATACCAGACACTCCTGGAAGGGAAGCAAGTTCCAAATTTTCACCTTCAGGACGCAACGTTATGCCACTTGGGACATCTGTGTTCCTTCAAGCAAGTGTGCCAAGATGATTTGGGAGGCACACTACAGTTGGGTCACTGGACATTTCAGAGTAGAGAAAATAGTGACAGTATTTCAAAAGTATTTTTATTGGCTAAAACTTCATCAGGATGTTGGGAAGTACATTAGATCCTGCACCACCTATGCCATTTCCAAACCAACCATCAAGAAGCAAGGCCTATATACGCCTCTACATACTCCTAGTCAACCTTGGGAATCTATCTCCATGGATTACATGTCAGGCCTTTCTTCTCCTAAGCATGACAATGACTACATTTTCGTGGTCATCTACAGATTCTCTAAGATGGCCATCATGGTAGCCTACAAGAAGACTATCATAGCAGAGGTCATTGCTAAGCTCTTATTTGAGTGAGGATGGGTACACTTTGGGATCCCATAGTCCATTATCTTAGATCGGGACAATATATTCCTGAGTGCATTTTGGTCAAGTCTTTGGTCGATGCTGGATACAAAATAAGTCCACGACTTTCCATCCCGAAACTGATGGCCAAACAAAGGTTGTCCACAAGATGATCGTACACATTCTACACATGTACAACTCGGAGCATCCATGCACATGGGATGAAAGCCTCCCCTATGTCTAGCATAGCCACAACAGAGATCTCCATAGCTCAACGGGCCACAACCCCTTTCAAGTAGTGCTGGGATTTCAGCCATTATATCCCATTGATGTGGCCATACCATTTGCAGCTACTCAGGCAAATTCGACTCATGTCCAGTCCGACGCCGACATGGGCTAACAACTTCATTGAGCGCATTCAACACATCCACCAGTAAGTTTATGATGTATTGGACAGAGCAAATGCTAAGTACAATCAGCGCCATGATCAACATCAAGTGTCGGACAAGTTCCAAGTGGGTGACAAAGTTTGGCTACATTTGCAGAAGGAGCACTTTGTTCGACCCCGTCGCAAGCTTTGCCCACTCTGATATCGGCCATACACCATCACCAAGGTTGTAGGGGACAATGCCTTTGAGCTCAGCATTCCATCATTACTTGGTTTGAACCCAATGTTTAATGTAGATCACCTTCGACCATACTTTCCACCATTTCTGGACACATCCAACATTGCAGAACAACTCACACCAACATGGCTAAACTCAAACTACATGGAACATGCCACAACTGAATGAATCATGGACACACAGATCAAGAATACTCACTAGCATAAGATCCAATTGTATCAGGTTTTGAAAGCTGGCCAACTCGTGTACCAAGGCAAGTGGCTCACCAGGGACCAAGTTCAACAGAAGTTTTCCCATCTCATGGAGGCACTCAATGCAATGAGGACCATTAATTCCTAAGGGGGGAGGACTGATCTAGGTCGATATTGGTGGCCACCCTCCTATTCCACTTGGAGCCCCAACACTGTCTCTTTCAAATTTTCAATTTCCTTAATTGTAGCAAATTTTACTATTTTTGGTAGTTTTTCAAGTACTGAACTTTTGGAGCCCTCTTGAGGCCCTAAACAACATTTTAAGGGAAAACATAGAGACTAGAAAAGTCCCAAATCGAGCACATTTTTTGTTTTTAGCCTAATATTTGATATCCTTGAAACGAGGTATTATGATATCCAAACATAGATCATATGCCAAAGTTACAACCCTGGGAAATTGATGTACCAATTTACCTAGATGGGGCCCACAATTTTGTCGTTTCATCTCCTAGTGTTAGGTTTATGGATGTTTAGGGTTTTCCATTGTTTCTCAATAATAAATAGGCCTTGGAGCCTCATTGTAACACAGAGTTTAGAAGCATGTAACCGCCACATCTCTTCTAAGAGATAAGCTACCATCGCCCAATCTAGTTTATTTCCATTCTGTTTGTAAGCATATTTCAGTATTATGATATTTATGAAATGAAGTCTATTTCTGCTGCATCTCTATATTTATGGTTATATCTGTAATTTGTTGTGTTCCTGTTTAAGTTTGGATCAGTTTCAGAGGGGTGGTAGCCCCCCCTGCACGGGGTCTGGGGCAAGGCCCTGTGAATTTTTTTTGGACCTTATAATAGGTGGGCATACTTACCTATGGTTTTTTGCATGGATTTTACACATGGTTTTGGGAATTCTGGTTTTCTGCCCATGGTATTTTGTAGATCTAGTCAAGGGAACTATGATTATTTTCTAATCCAGGGTTAATGGATTGGGGTTTATGAATGCTTCAACATGTATATATATGTATTGTAACATTGAAATAAACATAATGAAAAATCAATTTGGTAGTCTTGGTTTTGGGATCTAAGGGAAATCTCCATGCATTTGTTTTATATTCTCATCATTGTTTATTTCATGTTTTTAGAATTTATCTGCAAGTAATTTCTGTATAGGGGTAAAACCTACAAAAAGTTTGAAATAAGTCAAGGGGCCTCAATAAGGTGGTTAAAGTTGAAATCATCAAAGGGCTAGTGGAAGAAGTGGTTTGATATGGTTAAGATACAAATTTGAAGCATTTCTGAAGAGTGTGAAAATGTTTTGTGTGAGCTTCATCATCTGAAAAATTAATTGACTTAAGCATCTCCAAATTATACTAATAGGATAATGAAAGTTGCTCATTTTGTTGGTTCTCTAGTAGTGTGAGTGAGTGAGTGTGCATTAGAGAAAGTAAACAAACCACTGGTTGTAGTAGTGAGTTCAGAGTTTCAGAATTGCAGTTCGTGCTTCAAAATTATCTTTTAGTTGTGTTTTTAGAGTTGTGTGCAGAGATTGAAGATCAAATTGAAGAGTGTGTGTTGAGAGAATTATTCTCTCAATTGGGGTGTGAAATTGAGGCTGCATGACTGTATTTATTTGTTGCATGCTTGTTTATGCAACAATGTTTTCAATTCATAATTTAATTACCATATTGCAGAATTGTTTGTACTTGGAAGGGGGCTTCAAGCTAAATCCATGTTAATTTTATTCTAAGAGTGGGTGCTCCAAGTTGGTTGTAGCCAACATTTCTCATTTCAATCAAGGAGTGGGTGCTCCATTACTAGTGGGTGTTAGTTTATGTATGTAAATGAGAATATTTTGAAGCAATATATAATAAGAAGAAGCAACAAACAATTCAGTGCTTTTTTGCCTTGGAGGGGGGTTTTTCCACCTAAAACCTAAGTGTCTACATGTGATGATTGTTTGTATTTTTCATTTGCATGATCTTGTTATATCTTTTTGAAGTTAATTTATGAATAAGTTATAATTGTAGAAATAATTTTCATATTTCTGTAATAGTGATTCATCCCCCCCTCTCAATGTTACTTTTTTCTAACATAAAATAGGTTAATTACCATCCATAGGTGACCTATAATTAGTCATTAACCATTAACCAGTAGAGTACTAACAATGTTAATTTTATTAATGTTAGAAGTATCTACTATAGATAATTGCATTTAAAAACATTTTCAACATTTTCACATTGCATTTACCAAATATCATCATAAGAAATTATGTAGAGAGAACATCAAAAGTAACAATGCAACATAACAATCATAGGAATGGCATGATATCTCTTTCATAGGTATGTCATGATATATCTGTCATAGGGATCAACATATCTCCTTCATATCTCTGTCATAATCTTTTCTCATATCATAGATAAGGAGGCCCAAGGAGGTCGTTGTCATACCCAAGAACTGAGGCCCATTAAGGTGCTATTACACCACAATACTAAGGCTCATTAGGGTGCTATTACACCATAAGGTGGAGGCCCACTAGTGTACTGTTACACCACAAGACTAAGGCCCATCAGTGCACTATGGTGTTATCACAAATAATAAGGCCCAAGGATGTCGATGTCATACCAAATAATTGAGGCCCATTAGGGCATTCTTACACCACAAGACTGAGGTACAATTTCACAGAACCATAGGATGGAATTATCATTATATTATGCTAATTAATTACAAGTCTTGGTGCGCATTTATTTGAGGCACACAAACCCTAGCTTTTACCTTATGAAGTCCATGCCATTTGGAGTATTCTTGAACAACATAATATATATGTGAAAAATTAAAAATATTTAATTGTATTAATATTACTTATTAGTAAAAAAATACTCTCCAAGTAGAATCATTTAGTTGGGCCTTAAAATGAAGGTTGGGAGTGCATTTTTGTGAAGCATGCCAAAATTGCCTTGCTTCACTAAAATGCATGCCCATGCTTCATTTCTTTTCCAATTTGATTGATTCAAATTGTAGATTGTTTATTTTACTATTTAACACACTTTTACATTGTTATATCTTTACTAACCAATAGAGTAGTAGTAGTGTTAATTTTCTTAGGGCTAGAAGTCTCTATTGTAGATAATTACATTTTAAAACATTTTCAATATTTTCACATTGCATTCACCTCATATCATCATAAGCAATTATGTAGAGAGAACATTAGCAATAAAAATGCAAAGGAATAGTCATAGGTTTGTCATTGTAGTTTTTAACCCTGTACACAAATTACCTGCAAACGAATTCTTAAAAACAAAAAATATACAATGGTGAGAAACACAAAACAAAAACACAAATATTTTCCCCTGGATCCCAAAACCAGGAATACCAGATTGATTTCTCATTATGTACCTTTCAATGTTATAATACATATATAAATGTTGAAGCATTCATAAACCCCAATTAATTAACCCTGGATTAGAACACAACCATAGTTCCCTTGAACAGATCTATAAAATACCATGGGAAGAAAACCATCATGCCCAAAACCATGTGCAAAAACCATGCACAAAACGATAGTTAGGTATGCCCACCTAATATAGGGTCTAATTAATTTTTTATTTTTATTTTTTTTTGGCGTTTCCCCATACCCCCTACAGGGGGCTACCGTCCCCCATAGACCCCCCTATGACACCCTTGCTACACTCAACACAACAAACAGGGTGAGTTGTCTACCCCCTATAACCCCCCCACACGTGTGACTAGTCGTGGAAAGAATATAACACACACCCAACATTTTACCACTTGTTGTTTTCTTTTCCATGAAGGGGGTCACAAGAGAACTTAGTCAATGGTCCAACCCTTGCAAGGACATTGTTTCTCTACACCAAGAAGAATTCTCAGTGTTCTTAGACTTCATCAATTCATCTGCAACATTCTTTAAAGTGTCCACCTTTACCAACAACACCTTTTTGTCCTCAACCATATCCCTCACAAAGTGATAGTGAACATCAATGTGCTTTGTCTTTGAATGATAAGTAGAGTTATTTGACAAGAAAATTGCACTTTGGCTGTCACAGTCTATCTTTATAGCTCGACGTACTAACCTAATACCTAAACACAATCTTGCAACCAAATTGCTTCCTTACTTGCATGAATGGATGTTATGTATTCTGCCTTTATAGTTGAAAGTGCCACTGCAAGCTCTCTCTTTCTCATCCACCTGACTGCACCTCCAAATAGGTTAAACACATACCCACTTGTAGATCTTCTTTGATCCAGATCTCCAGTCCATTCAGCATCAAAAAATCCACAGATGTACAAAAATATATCCAATCCTCGTCTTCCTTGGTAGCACAATCCATAATCACTAGTGCCACAGAAATACCTAAAAACTCGCTTCACTATTGTCCAATGCTCCTTCCCTAGTTTTGACATAAACCTCGTCAATACTCCCACTGCATGTGCAATGTGTGGTCTAGTACAGACTATTGCATACATCAAGCTATCGACTGCACTTGCGTATGGAACACATGACATGTCCTCTTCCTCTTCTTGTGCCTTGGGACATTGTTCAACAGATAAATTTACACCTACAGGAATATGAATCTTCACCGATTTACTATCCTACATAGTAAACCTTTGCAGTATTGCCTCAACATACTTCCTCTGGTTTAACCAAATCTTCCTCTTTTCCCGATCTCATTTAATTTCCATGCAAAAAATATAGTTTGCAACACAAAGATCCTTCATGTCGAATTTGGACAATTGGGTCTTCAAATCCTGGATAATTTCCTTGTCATTTCCAAACAACAACATATCATCCACATACAAGACCAAATAAATAACACAGTCACCAATTAATTTAAAATACGCTTTGCTTCTGGTGAAGTCAAGTCCCTATATATATGTATCAAATTTGTGATACCATATCATTGGTGACTATTTTAACCCATACAAAGACTTTTTTAACCTGCATATCTGTTCTTTCTTTCCCTTCACCGCGAAGCCTTCAGGTTTCTTCATGTAGATCTCTTCTTCTAGATGTTACACTAAAAAATGTCACCATGACCATTTACAGTTAGGATGACTCTATCAACAGTCATGCTACCCTCTTAGGCAAGTCTTATGCCTCTGCTTTCCACGTCAAACTCCAAAAAAGAGAGAAAGTCTTTCTAAATGTATTTATCTCTGGGGATGCAGGTTCTCTCAACCTTACCTGCGGGGACGCACCCAATGTTCACAAAAACTGCGTCTTTGGACGCTCTGTATGTAAAGGTGCAGGTGCGTCCCCCTGAAAAGGTTAAAATGCGCAAGTTTCATCTTTAAAAAGTCACTTATGGTTATTTCTAGAGAATTCTAGAAGGTTGTTCGACGTGTATTGAGCGCCTCCAGATGGATCATGCACTCCTACCAAAGAGGAACTTATCCCATCAATAAGGGAGCTATCCCATCCAAAGAGGGGATTATCCCATTGATGGTGGACCTGATTAACTTCCTCTTGAGCACTATAAGAACAGGCATTGGGCCAGAAGGAAAAGAGGTTGAAAGCTATACATTTCTAAGGGTAAATGCTGCAGGAATTAGGACTCCCATTTAGAAGCTTGTGAGGAGAGATTGCCATCTTTGCTTGTTCTATTTGGAAGTGGGTGAGCTTTGTCAAAGTAAAGGAGAACTCTTGATGGACCCTGGGAGGGACTTGCACAACACCAAGGCTCAGGTTGTATTTGTTCCTTTTGTTACCTATTAATGCAAATGAGTCCATTCTTCTCAATAACTTGTTATTTATGAGTTATTTCATGTACTCCTTGGTCTATGTGTTAAATATGTTTTACTCTATGAGATTATCAAGTGCTATTTAATTGTTTGATTGTTAGTGTATGCAGGTTTCAAAGTGAAGGAGGAGCTCATCCGGATGAGCGGAGCTGGACTGCTACAACAGCGTTGGATTACAGGTAGGATCTAAACACTTGATTTCCCGTATAGTGAATGCATGTTTAGAGAAGGATTGCTCTTGTTTGTCTTGTTTGTCACTAGAGAGTCTTAGGCTCCTAGGGAGGTTGGTTGTGTCCGCACAATCGACTCTTTCCGCCTGACAAATTGGCGACTCCACTAGGGATTCCATTGATGTGAAAAGTCTTTTCCTTTGTGTGAACTTTGCTCTGAGAAAATTGGTTTATTTTTCTGGTTTTGGCTCTGTGACTTTGTTTGTGGGTGGGTTAGCTTAGGATTAGATTCATTTTGGTTTTTCTTGAGTTTTTCAGTAGGACGCACCCTCTGAGTGTTGCACAGTGTGTCCCTGGACGTACTGTCGCTGTGTGCACAGAGCGGGCCCGCACCTGTGCTAACGGGTCGCCTGCGTCCCCTGCTAAAATTTGAGAAAATTCCATTTTTTGCATTTTTGCTCTTAGATTTAGTTTTTTCTTAGTTTTTACTGCCCAGATTCATTAGTCCTTTGTCAGAGATCTTCACCTGAACTTGTTTCGATAGCATTGAGTGTTTTAGTGGATTTCATGGAAGTTTAAGCCCTAGGGTTTGATTTTTGAATAGGTCTTGTAGTGACTTTGACGGTAGAAGTTGTCAAGCCTTAGATCTCTCTGGTTTTGTCAGCATTCTAAGAAGTCAGATCTGTCGTAAAGTCTACCTGTGTGAGCAACTTACTATTGAGTTGTCTCTTTGGGCAAATTTCGAAGTGCTTGTTGTTTAAGTCTTGAATTCCATTTTACAAAAAGAACAAAAAGATTTGAGTTTTGTTTTGACTAGTCTTTTGATTCTGCATTAGCTGGTCCTTGATTTGATTTTGGTCAAGTAAAACAACCTAGAATCATCTTTGTGAGCTTTTGCCTTGTTAGGTTTGCTTAGAGTAATTTCCTTTTTGATTTGCTTGTGAGTCAAGTTTTCATAGTTTTTATAGCTTTTAAGATTGATTTTCGTTACAATAGATTTATATGCTTTATTAAAAAGAGAAAATACAAAAACATCTCCTTTGAAAAGTTTTGTTTCAAGTAGCTTTGAAAAGTTTTGAAAGAAAAAGAGTTTTTTCGTGCACGTAAGGAGTGGTCATGTTTGTATGCTTGAAAAGAAAAAGAGAATTGTTTCTTTGATTGTCTTTTCTAAGGAAGTGGTTTTCTTTAAAATTTGCATTCTCTCAACTCTCTTAGTTAAGAAATTCATTGAAAAAGGAAAAGTAGCGTAAATCATCTTAGGTGCATCTTTGTAGTGGTTTGAGTCGAGTCTACACACCATTGGTTTCACTTCCGCTACCTTTTGTCTTTAAGAAAAACCATAAAATTAACGCTTAAAGTAAAATCAACGTAGTAATTTTTATTTACTAGGGCTCTGAAACACCAATTTAGATCAGGCTAGTGTCTTGGAGTAGGTGAGTAATTAACTCTCCAAGACAACAAAACCAAACAAGTAGCTTATCTTGTGATAGAATAAATCCAATTGTCTCATTTGTACTCTGGGAAAGCTCCTCTTAAAGGAGAAGCACGAGCTCGTGTCCGAACCAGTGAGGGGATCAATCCCCCCTCGTTGGGAACGACGCCAGACACGCACGTATTACAAACGGTAAACCTCGGATTAACCATTGTCGAGGAGCCAGGGGTCACTTGTCGGTAAACCTTGGATTATTGTCAAGGAGCCAGCAAGGGGATTGAGCTTGCTACTCTGCCCTTGCGTGCTGTCGGAGTTTAGACTGTTCCCCCAGGTGCATTTGTTGCGATTGGTAACCTTAGTGACCATTATCTTTAGGATTCTACCGAGGTGACGGTGGAGGGAAGGTCCCACTGTACCTGGAGCAGACGTCGGCTATACTCACTTGGATTTTCTGGGGGGTTCACTTCACTCGAGACGGTTAAAGTGGAGGAACTTGGTCCAGTCTATTCATTAAGCAGGTTGCCGGGGTAACTGTTCCACCCGCCACTTCTGTACTGAATCCAGCGATGTTGGGCTTCATCACCAACTAGCGCTTTCGGTCTGGAAGGCTACTGTTTGTGCTTGGTTTGACGCCCTAGATTCTTTAGGCGTGTGATTCAAATTTGTTTGGTTCTTTAGAGGCTTTAGGTGGTTTGATTTGAAATTTTATTTTGTTTTCGTGTGTAGTAGTTAAAAGTTTTTAGCTGTGGCGGAATTACCGAGACAGTCCCGTAGACTTCGGGGCAAGTCACCTGAAATTGTTACCGGAACAGATTTGTTAAGAAAACTCCGTAGATCGCGGGGTGGATCTCCTGAAGACGTTTCGGGTCAGTACGAAGGGTTGAAGGTCCTTGTAACTCCTCCTAGTGGCAGTAGAGTAGGTTCACCTGAAGAAGGAGAATCTTCCTTGGTAGTCCATCCAGATTACCAAAGTTTAGAGACAGGTTATAATCCCGAAGCTGTTACAGTTTCTGAGCTTGTTGGTAGTTTTTCGTCTGCTAGTGATACAGGCGAAGAACCAGAAATATCTGAACCTGTTACTCCGACTTCTAGTGTTCCTGATTCACCGAGAATAGAAAGAATTATCACCGAAAATCTTCCTACTGGTTTGATTGCTATTGAAGAACTTGCTCCAGAGGAAGAAATAGGCGTCTCTAACCTTGAAGATCAACTTACTATTGATCTAAGGGAGCGTGAATCTATCTTTTACAGTCCTCCTAGAAGTACTACTTGGTACCTTTCGTTAACCAATTATTTAGACAACTTTGGGCTAGGTTTTTCTACACCTCGTACTCCTTTTCCACCTGGAGGTATTCATACTCCTGTAAATATGTCTGGTCAGTCGTCCGTGTTTACTCAAAGTCCTGAATCTTTCTTACACGGCGGTCCTTCTGTTCCCACCGGGTATCAATCTCTTTCTGGTACTTTTGCGGGGCATCTCCTCAACCCGTTGATCATGGGTTATTAGTTGGAAACAGTGGTAATATACCATTGGGTGTAGGAGACATTTACATGATGTCAGGTTCAGTTCCCGTTTCCCAACCTCAAGGTGGCCAATTACCGCCTGGGGGGCAGCCTCAGTTAACGCCTGGGGGGCAACCTCAAGGTACATCATTTGTGTCTGGGGGACAACCTCAAGGTCAGTACGCGCCTATGGTGCAATACATACCTCAAGGTCAACCCCAGCCTCAATATGTACCCCAGGGTCAACCTCAGTATCAATATCAACCTCAAGGATGGCAACCTCAAGGATGGCAACCTCAAGGGTATCAACCCCAAGGGTATCAACCTCAAGGGTACCAACCTCAAGGTCAAGGTCAACCCCAGTATCCGTATTTACCTCAAGGTTATCAACCTCAAGGTCAATACTCAGGTCAAGGTTATCAACCACCTCAAGGTCAATCATATGGTCAAAATGTGGAACTACACCTTACAATTATCAATCCTATCCTCAATCCGGCTATGGATCTCAGTATCCTCAACCTGTTACGGGTCAATACCCTGGAATGTTAGTGTGGGATCCGTCACAGGGTCAACAGGTGTTGCAGCCAAGTATACAGTTGGTACCTCAAGCTGGACAACCCGTAGTTTCTGGTCCACCCCAGCAACCGCAACCTGTCCAGTCAAATGTTCAAACTTCTGTAACTTCGGTAGTTACTCAGCCGCCAATTGCACCTAGTACTCCATCTCAAACGGCTGCTGCAACTACCGCCACATCTACCATACTTACTTCTGGAGTATCGACGGCTCCGGTTTCTACTGTCTCTGTAACCACTCCTCAGACATCTTTACCGTTGTCTGGATCTACGATTCAAACCACGGTCCAGATGCCTGTAGGTCAGCCTGGTATAAGTACGGTTGTCACTACTCAACCTCAATTTGTTCACCAACCGTACCAGGGACAGTACCAACCTGGGCAAGCTGTCCAACAACCGGTTTACCAGTATCAACCGTATCCTGGGTACACTTATCAACAACCTCAACAACCCCAGTACGGTCCGGTTAATCCTGGTTTTCCAGGAGGATATAATATCCCAAATGCGACTCCTGTTCCTAGTTATCCTGGATATCCTCCTCCTGGGGCCGGTATTGTGACCCAGAGTTTTAGAGATCCTAACCGGCAGTTACCGTTTATCGCAACTTTGGATTTACCAGACTTGACGCGCCTAACGAACGATCCAATTCAATATCTTCAGTTCTGGCCGCCAATGCCAAATAAGTTGCCCAGTGATATACCCAAGTTCGAAGGTAAGTCTGGAGAGGATCCGTCCAATCACGTGATGACTTACCACCTCTGGTGTGCTTCAAATTCTATCTCGGATGATTCGATCCGCTTACGTCTTTTCCAGCGTACACTCATTGGTCTCGCGGCCAAGTGGTACATTGAGTTACCACGGGCCTCTTTTTACAATTTTAGCCAGTTAGCTACCTCGTTCTTAACTCACTTTCAGTTGCCGGTCAGATACGATAACGGCACGGAGTTATTAACTTCACTAAAACAATCAACGTCCACGTATATTTCTGATCACATTCATGAGTGGAGACGTCGAAGAAGGCTAGTGAAAGTTTTTATCCCGGACCAAATCTTAGCTGAATGGTTTGTTAAATCATTATTACCGAAGATTACTGAAGATGTAGCTAAGGCCGGAGTAGTTACTGAGGAGCAAGTCATTGCTCAGGCGCAATACCTTGACTTAGTTTACACTCAGTCGGGTACGTTACACGAGAAGATTCTAGATCTTCCAAAGTCGAATCAAATCGCTGCTGCTCCTTCGGGATCTCATGCCGCTGATGGTATGATTGGTATCGTGAATACAAAGAGCAAGAAGAAGTCTTCCAAGGCTTCAACTACTCCTATTATCACTTTGCCTGATTCCCCGACAGGAGAGTCTTCTCCTGAACTTACCGCCGATATTCACGCTGTAGAGTCATCTACGGCCAAATCAAAAAACGGTGGAAAGAAGAAAGGAAAGAAGAAGGCTAAAGCAGACAAGGCTCCGAAGGAGAAAACGGAAAAGTCGGAAACCAATGACGAAAAACGCAAACCTCGATATCCTTGTCTTATTTGTGAAGAGGATCATTTTACGAGAGATTGCCCTCATCGGGCCGAGGTTGTGAAAATAGTCAAAGGTTCTCCCACTCCTGCTGTGTTAAAAAATCCATTTCCGGAGCAGGAGAATAAGATGATAGGTTCTTCCTCGAATGCCAGTGAAGAACCCATTTTGATGATGTCTCATGTGAGGATTGCGACTCGATCGCAAGATTATGGTAGTAAGGCTCCTGTTGATGGTAAGGAAGCAGAATCTTCTCATTCTAACCCATCAACCTCAGCTCCTGGTTCCGATCCACTACAGATCGAAAAACCTAACCCGGACTTAGTAATTAAACCGCCCGCCAAGGGTGTACTTCGAAGGTCTGCTTTCAATCCACATGCGAGAGCAGCCCAGAATTACAACATTGTTGAGGACTTAGCTGTTTCACCCTCAGCAATGTCGGCGTTAGAAGTGCTGCAATCATGCCCAGCACAACGAAAATTACTTTTGTCGGCTATCGGAGCTGTTGATGTTCAGGACCCGAACCTGATAATCTTCGATCTAGAAAATAGTACACCACGTCTCCCCCATCAAATGGCTTTCCAAATTCCAGTGATAGTCAAAAACAGGCCTATTCATCGGACTGTGATTGATGAGGGAGCTTCTACGTGTATTATGTCGATTCAATGTTGGAGATCTCTTGGTTCTCCTTCGTTGAACCAATCCCCCACCATCCTTAAGGCCTTTGATGGCCGTGGGTTCCGTCCGTTTGGTATTCTACAGGAATTGCCTATAGGGGTAGAAGGTAAAACCGTTAGTCTGGATGTGGAAGTGGTTGATGCCCCTCTAGACTACAACCTTCTTTTGGGTCGAAGTTGGTCATATGCTATGACAGCGGTCGTTTCATCGGTCTTCAGAGTAATTAAGTTTCCACATAACGGTAAGATCGTGACTATTGATCAGCTGACATACTTTTCATCCGACCCAGCCTCTTCAGAGAGTATCCAGCATGTCGGTAAGACGACAATCCCTTATAGGGACGTTGGTGTAGGTTTAGTTAAAGATTCCGGTTTACTGGGAACTTTTCCTCTCCCTCCACTCAGCGTAGATCCTTCATTTGCAACAATTCATATGATTACATCAGAAAACATTATTTATGATGATCCTTGGATTGTCCCATCTGAATCTGAGATAGACTCATTCGGTGATGCTATGCCTTTGAGTCCATATGAAATTGCTTATGAAGCTGTCATGTCTTTTACCGACTCGCGTTCAACCGAAATCGACCAAATGAATGTGGTCAGTGAAGAATCACTTTTCACCTCAACCTTAGAACGGATAGCGTTTCCCGAAGTCGTGTCATCTGACGAACAACTTCGCGAAATCCTAAGTGTAGACGATCTACCATGGGAAGATCTCCATCACAGATCTTCGTTTTTACCTAAGGATGATGCTTTTGAAAATGATTTTTCATCTATCTTTACCGCTGAATATGTCAAAGACGCTCAGGATCCAACGAAACATTCTGATTCAGAGTTGAATTTAGGGAATATTTCTCGTACTATTCCCATTGATATTTCAGTGAAGCCCGGAATTGAGGAAAACATTCATATAGGTGCCGCATGTACAGAAGATGAAATCCAAACTTACAAGGCCCTATTCCAAGAATTCCGCGATGTGTTTGCCTGGTCTTACGAGGAAATGCCGGGAATCGATCCTGCCATTGTTGTTCATGAAATAAAGACCTACCCGGATGCTAAACCCGTCCGGCAACGGTTGCGTCAGATTCACCCTCGAAAAGCGGCTGCGATTAAAGCAGAAGTCGAAAAGCTGTTGAAAGCAGGTTTCATTTATCCGATCCCGTTAACGGATTGGGTATCGAATATTGTTCCGGTCAACAAGAAACAAGGAACAATAAGAATCTGTATCGACTATAGGGATATAAATCGAGCTTGTCCAAAAGACAACTATCCTACGCCTTATATCGATCAAATTATTGATGATTGTGCCGGAAGTGAAATGTTTTCCTTTATGGATGGTTTTTCGGGCTATAATCAAATCAATATTCTACCTGCCGACCAACCAAAAACGGCATTCATTTGTCCATGGGGGACATTTGCTTATTGCAAATTACCTTTTGGGCTTAAGAATGCCGGGCCACTTTTCAACGGGCGATGTCTTACGCATTTCATGACATCAAGCACATTGTGCAACCGTACCTCGATGATTTGCCTGCTCATTCTTTACATCGAGCTGATCACCTTGTCCACTTACGAGCAATCTTTATGAGGTGTAGGCATTATCGAATTCGGTTGAATCCCCACAAGTGTGTTTTCTGTATAGAAACAGGTCGATTGCTGGGATTTGTTGTTTCAAAAGCCGGCATTCGCGTCGATCCCTCGAAAGTCGAAGCTATCATCAAATTGCCTCCTCCTTCGAGTTTGCGCCAACTCCAAAGTTTGCAAGGGAAAGCGAACTTTTTACGCCGATTCATCCCAAACTACGCCGAGGTCACTAAAGGTTTTACACGGTTGTTGAAACAGAACGCTCAATTCTTTTGGGACGAGATTGCCCAACAATCTTTTGATGCACTTAAACACGCGTTGACCCATGCACCGTTGTTGCATCCTCCCAACTACAACCAGGACTACTTCTTATACCTCGCAGCTTCGCATTCCACCATTGGAATGGTGTTAGTTCAAGAAGATGAATTCGGAGCGGAACATGTGATATATTATCTTAGTAGGACCTTAAATCCCACTGAGCTAAAATATTCGCATGTGGAGAAATTGGCCCTGGCAGCCGTTCAAGCTGTCCAGCGTTTTCGTCACTACATTCTTCTCCGTAAAACTACAGTTATTTCGGATTGCAACCCTATGATTTATATTTTGACAAAACAACTGCTAGGGGGCAAGTACTCTAAATGGATCGTTATCCTGCAAGAGTTCGACTTGGAGTTCGAGAAGTCCAAGTCTAAGAAATCCTTAGTTTTTGCGGAATTGATGTGTGATTTCCCGCGTGCTGACACAGAGACTGTGGCAGAGGAGTCCATTGCGGACGAATCTTTGTTTCTTATCAGTACTTTAGATCCGTGGTACGGGGATATAATCATCTATCTCCAAACCCAAACCTTTCGGCCTGAAGCTTCCAAAGCGGAACGTCGAAAAATTCGGTTTCAATCCCAGCAATACAAAATTATTGGAGATACACTTTATCGCCGGGGGCAGACTTAGTTTTTCGACGTTGTTTAACTCACGAAGAGGCTGAGAGGGTTTTGAATGATTGTCACTCTGGAGCATGTGGCGGTCATATGTCTGGGTATGCCACAGCTCAGAAGGTGTTGCGCGCTGGTTACTTCTGGCCATCTATGTTTAAAGATTGTATCATTGCAGTCCGGAAGTGCCACAACTGCCAAGTGTTTGATCGAAAGATGCGCGCACCACCTGCTCCTCTCCACCCTATAATTGCCGTTGGTCCATTCGCCAAATGGGGTATCGACTTTATTACTTGTAACCCTCACTCGGCCGGGGGGCATGCGTATATCATCCTCGCGGTTGATTATTTTACTAAATGGGCCGAGGCGATGCCTACATTCGACGCAAGCGGCAAAACAGCTGCAGTTTTCGTATTCAATCATATTATAACTAGGTTTGGTGTCCCACAAGCAATCATTACTGACCATGGGAGCCATTTTCGAAACATCATGATGACTGAGCTTACAAGCCAGCTTGGTTTGCGCCACGATAGCTCTACTCCTTATTATCCGCAAGCCAACGGTTTGGTTGAGTCTATCAACAAAGTTCTGGTTATCATGATCCGACGAACCATTGGTATTCATCGGTCGAATTGGCACAACATGTTATTTTCAGCGCTATGGGCATACCGAACCTCAGTGAAAAATTCAACAGGGTTCACTCCTTTCCAGCTAGTTTATGGCTTGGAAGCTGTGTTACCCATTGAATGCGAAATCCCATCACTTCAAATGGCTGTCGAATTACTCCCAGCTACTTCCGAAGAGGAGAAACGTTTATTATACTTAGCTAAATTAGATGAGACTCGACGTGACGCTACATTGGCAATCGAGACTCACGCGAAGCGAATGAAAGCTCAGTATGATAGAAATGTGACCCCTCGAAGTTTTTCGGAGGGAGACCTAGTGCTATTATATGATCAAGCTAACGATAAGCTAGGTGCTGGAAAATTCGTTCCTATGTGGCATGGACCCTACATTGTAAAGCGAAAGCTAGCAAAAGGGGCTTATGAGCTGGTAGATTTTGATGGGGACTCTTTGGGTAAACCCAGAAATGGACTTTACCTAAAGAGGTATTATGCTTAAATGGTGGGTATGGAGAATTTTTAGTTAGGTTAGGTTTTCTTTCTAGCTAGTATGTTTGTTAGTTAGTCAGTGTGCTTAGCTTAGAGAGTGTGTTTTTCGTCGTTATTCTGGCTTATCTTGGTTTTACTCTTGATATTGCAGATGTCGACGCCTCTCCAAACATACATTGGATTTGCTGATGGTGCTTGTCGTAGTACACGGAATATCTCTTCCGCAGCTTGGGTTATCTATTCACCCTCTGACGAGTTAGTTTCTATGCATGGGGTAAGCCTCGGTCAAACAACGAACAACATTGCAGAATACAGTGCAGTGGTTGAATTATTATCCGAATCTATTTCATTTGGAATTCGACGTTTGATAGTGAGGTTAGATTCTGAACTTGTTGTATTACAGCTTAATAGAGTTTATGCCATTAGAAATCCTGTGTTATTAAGGTTGTTTTTGAGAGTGCGTCTCTTGGAACGTGAATTTGATTACATTGAATATCAGCATATTCCAAGGTCTTTAAATACATTAGCAGATGCAATTGCTTCTCGAATGTTGGACAGACATTTACGATAATCATGCAAGTAAATTTAAAAACATTTCATCACATATGTTAAACAAGATAAGCCGGTAATAGTGATATATATATAGATAGGAGTGTGTCAAAAAATATACATCGTCTTCGATCATAGGTTGAAAAACACCTTATGATCGGCAAAAATGATAAGTACAAAAAGTCAAAAATGTCACATGTGTCTACAAAGTGACTAGCCAATCACTGGTGGTGCTCCCTATACGACACCACTGCACGGGCTACCTTACGCAAAAATCTCCTAAACGGTCCAGGGACTGCGACTACATAGCGCTGAAGCCTGATAGGAATATCATCCATGGTAGTCTCAGGCATATCCGCCGTCAGACGCTCTAGATCATGCTCCAACTCAGCTAGTACCTCTGCAGCCGCCGCGTCCTGTGGGGCCGGTACCGGTGCAACTGGATGTCTCCTCTCAAAAGGCCGGAGGTTGGCTGGGCGCTGTGGACCAACATCTGCATTTTGAAAATTTTTACTGTCAGTTTTGAGACGATATATATAAAAAACAAAAAAAATACATAATTTGAAAACTTGTGAAAAATAAAGTACCTCTGTCATCCCATTGTTCTCCCTGTGGAAGAACCATGTCCGGATCACCTCGAAAATCTACTCCGGCATACGGAAAGTCCTGGATCAAGAAAACCTGGTCCTCTAACCAGTGAAAGTAACTATCAGAAAATCGAACAACTGCCGCGCCCTCGTCAGGATGCCGGGCCATCACCGCAACCCATCGTACCAGCTTTGGCTCCCGAGGACCCAAGATATCAACAGTGAGTTGCTGAGGGATCAGCATCGGAACTCTCTCTAAGGCAAAGCTCACGACTAAAGGCCCATATCCAAAAGTTTTCAGTCGTCCGTTCTTTGCCTTAGTCAGTTGGCTCTTCATATTAGCCGACACAGCATCACACCAGTTGAAAATGGTGCCTTGGTAACAGTCAATTGCCATCCGCATTTGGGACCCAGAAGCAATGTGTAAAGCGGCTGCGCCGCAAATTCTGGTAACCGTGAACGCTATAACTTTGAGTTCACGCAGAGAGATGTGTTTGATCTCCACGCCTTTCGAATGGTGTGCACCAGGTGTGCACCAATCTTCCCGGAGACTAACAAGGGATTGGCCACCCGGCCTAGTCCCGGCTAGATTGAGTTGCTCGCCTCTATTTGGCAAGCCAGTGAGAAAGTATACATCAGAGGGCTCTATCTCGAGCTGGTGCCCTCCTATGTAAAAGCATTGCTCTTGAACGTTCCATCTCTCAACCAGCCATTCTAAGAATCTCACCTGAGCCCTCATGCCAGGTATGGCCCAGTATTTATATAGCCCGCATGCTTTTAGGGCATCAATGGAAGGTTGATGTTCAATTGCAGCTAAATCAACGTCCTCGTGCTCTCTTTCTCTCCAATCCAACATGGTGAGTGCCCTACACACCAAGAAACAATGATTAGAATTGATTTGGGGAAATTTGAATGGTTATTTGTGGAGATTGGGGTTTTAAAATCCGCCTTTCACGGAGGACGCACCCCGCGTTTACAACACAGGGCGTCCGGATGCAGGTCACCCGAAGGGCACCTGCGTCCACCGAGGGGCGCATTTTGAAACCTAAACCCCCCCAAAAAACAAAACTAAAACCTAAAAATCAATTTTAATCGGATGAAATTGAAGAGTAGGATGTTGTAAAATACCTGGAAGAGACGGCGTTCGATTCTGACGGTCGGATTTTCCGCAGCAACCACGGGAAGTTTCTTGCCAAAAGCCCTTTTTTCAACCTCAACAGTAAAATGGTAAAAATGACATGGTAAAAAGTCTTTTTATAGGTTTTTTGGATGAATTTGTTCATTTTTCACCATGGAAAGATGTTTTTCGATGTATTTTTGCCTATCTTAAACAGGTATGAGTAATGTGTTGCTTTTGTGCAGGACAAAGGGACTTAGAGGGAAAATTGTCATTTTTCACGAACCAAAATATCAGAGTCATCTTTTAAGCCCTTTTCTGACTCCTAAAAAATGAAAAGATTGCCGAGCGTTTCTTTTACACTCGTTAAAACGGAATTAAAAGACGGTCCCCTTATAGCTCTTTTCTGACCGTAAAATCAGGAAAAGATTGCCGGGTTTTTGTCGTTTCAAACTCGATACGGAAATAAAACGACGTGTCCTTGATCGCTTTTTACTTTTCAGGTCAGTGACACTAATTATGAAAGTACTCCTTGGTCGCAAGATCAAGCGGTTCCCCCAGGTATTATTTTATACTTTTTCGGGCTTGAGGGACACAAATCTACGAAAAAGTTCAACTTGGAGTCTTCTTAAGTTTTTCAGACTCTCTAAAATTGAAAAACGCCGAGTTTCTCCTATACTGGGCTCGTTAAACATTTCACAGTAAAGGACCTGTTCAATTACAAACAGGAACGAACCACTCCTTCCTAGGGTTCGAATCAAAACTAGGTTGGACTCATCCGAAGGATGAGCTTATAATCAAGCATATGTTATCCTCCTCAAGCTTGTTAAAAATAAAGAGGTACTTGCCAGAAATGGTGGGGGAAAAGAGAGAAGAATGAGCCTATTTGTTACCTTTTGTCTCAGAAGAAACTTTATTACCACTCTTGAACACGACACTTTTCATTCACCTGGGTTGGGAAATCCTTACCTCACAGTTGATCAAACCACTTTGAAAGTCTTTAACCGGGTTCCGGGGATTAACTTTGAGTTATTCATCACCAAGCCATCTGTCGTGTCGTTATGTGTTCAAGAGGTCTGCAAGCAAAACTTTCATCTGCAAAATACTTGTCATCCATTTGACCATCCCTGAGTCAGTCCTTACAGCAACATTTCTTCAACTTGAACAATGATTTCGTGTTGCAGGCTTGCCTGCAACGGGTCGCTTTCTATCGACATCAGCACATTATCTAGAGAGATGACTTAGAAATCGTCAGTACCTTGAAGTCTGCATGCATCAATGGCAGGTTTCTCGCCTTTGACGTCAGTTTACATCATTGACTTTCGATCAAAGGATTCCGTGAAATGTTCGACATCAACTCATTCATTCACATCTCATGGATTGTACTGGGTACTTTGAGAACCATTGACATTACTGGTGGTCTCTCTCACGCTTGTTAACAGTTTACATCATCGACTGGTAATCAAGTGGTTTCTACCATGTTCGACATCAACTCATTTATTCGCATGGCTAGAATCGTACCAATTCGAGAAGTAGAAATGAAGACCCTGGATCTAGTTTCCACCATCCAGGCTGCGAGGAGTTTTGTATTCATTATCTAAGTAGACTAATCATAAACAGATGGCTGCGCCCATACTGTGTCTACAAAAGTCTATGATTATGATGTACTGCAAGATCATTCCTGTATCAGAGTAGTTAGTCTGTTAGTTAAAGTTTTAATCTGAGTATGGGAATGCCTACCTCAGTGATGATATAATCTTATACATGTATTTTGTGTTGAAAATTGCAGGTTCTGACCAGGCTCTCCACGAGATAATCCTTGAAATGATAAAGCGCTTCACCCTTCCTAGATAATACAAAACCCTAATCTATTTCAGGCTTCGCACTTTAGGGGGCAATCTGTTACACTAAAAAATGTCACCATGACTATTTACAGTTAGGATGGCTCTATCAACAGTCATGCTACCCTCTTAGGCAAGTCTTATGCCTCTGCTCTCCATGTCAAACTCCAAAAAAGAGAGAAAGTCTTTCTAAATGTATTTATCTCTGGGGACGCAGGTTCTCTCAACCTTACCTGCGGGGACGCACCCAATGTTCACAAAAACTGCGTCTTTGGACGCTCTGTATGTAAAGGTGCAGGTGCGTCCCCCTGAAAAGGTTAAAATGCGCAAGTTTCATCTTTAAAAAGTCACTTGTGGTCATTTCTAGAGCATTCTAGAAGGTTGTTCGACGTGTATTGAGCGCCTCCAGATGGTTCATGCACTCCTACCAAAGAGGAACTTATCCCATCAATAAGGGAGCTATCCCATCCAAAGAGGGGATTATCCCATTGATGGTGGACCTGATTAACTTCCTCTTGAGCACTATAAAACAGGCATTGGGCCAGAAGGAAAAGAGGTTGAAAGCTATACATTTCTAAGGGTAAATGCTGCAGGAATTAGGACTCCCATTTAGAAGCTTGTGAGGAGAGATTGCCATCTTTGCTTGTTCTATTTGGAAGTGGGTGAGCTTTGTCAAAGTAAAGGAGAACTCTTGATGGACCCTGGGAGGGACTTGCACAACACCAAGGCTCAGGTTGTATTTGTTCCTTTTGTTACCTATTAATGCAAATGAGTCCATTCTTCTCAATAACTTGTTATTTATGAGTTATTTCATGTACTCCTTGGTCTATGTGTTAAATATGTTTTACTCTATGAGATTATCAAGTGCTATTTAATCGTTTGATTGTTAGTGTATGCAGGTTTCAAAGTGAAGGAGGAGCTCATCCGGATCAGCGGAGCTGGACTGCTACAACAGCGTTGGATTATAGGTAGGATCTAAACACTTGATTTCCCGTATAGTGAATGCATGTTTAGAGAAGGATTGCTCTTGTTTGTCTTGTTTGTCACTAGAGAGTCTTAGGCTCCTAGGGAGGTTGGTTGTGTCCGCACAATCGACTCTTTCCGCCTGACACTAGATCCCAATGAAGAAATGTTGTCTTCACATCCATCTGTTCTACCTCAAAATCAAAAGAATAAGCAGTAGATAAAAGTAATCTAATAGAAGCTGTTTTGGCAACGGGAGAAAAAATATCACCAAAATGAATTCCCAACACCTGGGAATAACCTTTTTCTACCAACCGAGCTTTTTATTTATCCACCTTGCCTTATGCATTCATCTTCTTCTTAAACACCCATTTTCTTCCAATGGGTTTCCTTCCAGCAGACAACTCCATCAGATCCCAAGCCTCATTGTTTTCCAAAGATGCCATTTCATCAACCATGGCCTCTTTCCAGAGTTTACCATCCTCTGAATCTATTGCATCCCTGACATTTCTGGGATCATCATCAGTAATAGATAATAATAAAAAAAAATGAAAGCAGATGGACTATACCTTTATGACTTCCTTCTTTCTCGAACTGATCTTCTCATAGTTGGAGTTTGTGGCTCTTCATCTTCTGATTCCTGTTTTGTTGTAGAGTCTAGTTCTTCCTCCTTTATCTCAAACTCTATATTCTGAGGTTCCTTTGGTATGAATTCATGTTTAATAACATCTTTCACCTCTCTAAACACCACATATCGGTAGTACACAATCTTCCTTGTCTTTGGGTTCAAAGCTTATAACCTTTTAAACCATCCTTATACCCAATAAAGATGCCCCTTTCAGATTTACTATCCAACTTGGTTCTTTTATCCTTTGGAACATGTACATATGTATCACAAAAAAATACCCTCATATGTGAAAGAGAGGGTTTCCTACCATTCCATACCTCATGTGGAGTCTTATCCTCCAACACCGATGAAGGTAATCTGTTGACTAGGTAAAATGCAGTCTCCACCGCCTATGCCTAGAATTCCTATCCTAACCCAACACCATTGAGCATGTTTCTTTCCTTTTCCATCAATACCCTGTTTATTCTTTCTGCAACTCCATTTTGTTGAGGTGTGTATGGAGTATTCTTATGTCATGCTATGCCACACTTCTTACAAAACTCTTCAAATTCCTTCTTGTAGAACTCTCCATCATTATCTGTCCTTTGCACCTTTATATTCTTCTCTTTCTAGTTTTCCACGAGAGCCTTAAATTCTTTAAACCTGTCAAAGACTTTAGATTTATTCCTAAGGAAATATATCCATGTATTCCTTGAGGATTCATCTATAAATTATACATAGTACACATACTTACCCAATGATGGAACCGACAGAGGTCCAAACACATCATTGTGCACAAGCTCTAATATCCCTTTCTCCCTCTTAGAACTAGAGGGGAACCTCACACAATTATGCTTCCCATATTCACAATGTTCGTAAAAATTGAAATCCAGAGAGTAATTAAACATACTTTCTACCATACCATTATCATGAAGTATTTGAAGTCCCTTCTATCCAATATGTCAAAGCCTTTGATGCCATAACATGGTCTTTTCTCCAGAGACCACTAGATTGTTTGCTCCACTTTCAGGAACCACAGAAATGTTGCACCCATCAATAATAGTACTGGCCAAAAGCTTGTACAGATTTCCAATCTAAACTCGGTGCATCAATACCAGTGCTCCTCGAACCATCTTGCAAGTATCTTTCTGGAACACTATTTTTACACACGCATCATCCATCTTGCTTATAGAAATCAGATTTCTAGCCAATGTAGGAATATACAAAACACCTGAAAGTGTTCTAATCCTTCCACCTTACAACTTCAACTTTATTTTTCCGCATCTGATGATTCTATCCTTCTTGTCATCCCCTAAGAAGACATCACCACCATCATATTTCTCATACTCGCAGAACGACTCCCTATGGCTAGTGAAGTGAAAGGATGTACTTAAGTCAATCAACCATGCCTCATGATCTACATGTGTACTTGAAGAAGAAGCCAAATACACATCCCCATCTTCATCTGAGCTGGTTTTTGCCTCTGCAGGAGGAGCACCATAAAATCCATTTCCTTTCTCAAGAGTTTATATCTATAGTCCTTTTTGAAGTGCCCTTCCTTTCTGCATTTCCAACATACCTTTACAGGTTTTCCTGGAGATTTAGATCTCCCACTCGAGGACTTATTTTTGTTTCTGTTTTGGGACCGTCCTCATACAAACAAGGCATCTCCATTCCAACCCTCCATATTTTTCCATCTCATCTCATCCGATAGCAAGGATGAGACTATTTCATCAAACTTCGAGGTAGTTGTATTGCTACCTATTGTAACAACCATATTATTCCATGAATTTGGTAGAGAACACAGCTAACTTATGCACTTATATCCATCTGAAATTTTGATATCAACAGATAATGACTAGCTTACCATAGTATTAAAGGCATTTAGATGTTCTGTCACTGAGTCTACATCCTTCATCCTCAGGTTATACAACTTTTTCCGCAGGAACAGTTTGTTCACTAGAGACTTAGATTGGTACAAAGTCCCAACTTGACCCACAAAGCCTTCATTGTAGCTTCCCCTGATACATTCAACAATACTGAATCGAAGATACACAACCGTATTGTGTTCTTTCCCTTTCGATCCAACTTTTCCCATTCTTCTATTGACATTGACATTGATTTAGTACCTAGATCTATTGTGATCTACTGATCTTTATCCACCAACATATCCTCCATCTTGAGTTTCCATAACTCAAAAATCCGACCATTAAATTTATCGATCTCTATCTTTCCACTACTCACCATCTTCTTTCACCACAAGAATCGATCCCACAGATCTCCCACTAAACATGGCCTACCACGGGCACAAGAAAAACCCCTCAGTACTAAAGGCTTCCCCTTGAAGATGAAACAACTCTGATACCAAATGTAGGTTTTAACCCTGTACAAAAATTACCAGCAAATGAATTCTTAAAAATGGAAAATAAACAATGACAAAAATATAAAACAAATACTCAAATATTTTTCTTAGATCCAAAAATCGGGACTGCCAGATTGATTTTTCATTATGTTCCTTTCAATGTTACAATACATATATATACATGTTGAACCATTCATAAACCGCAATACATTAGCTCTGGATTAGAACAGAACCGTAGTTCCCTTGACCGAATATACAAAATACCATGGGCAAAAAACCATAATGCCCAAAACCATGTGCAAAACCCATGCCCCGCCTATCACCCCCTTGTCACCCCCTCGCACGTGCGACTAGTCGTGGAAAGAATATAACACACCAACAATATAGCACCCCATTTGGGTTTCCAAGATGCAATTGCCAAAAATTAGTTCTGCGAAAGCCATCGATTCATTTTGTTTGTTCAAGGGAGTGACAATGTGTTTCATGTATCTTTCTAAATCCACATGGATCTAATTATTTCTACCCTTATATGGAATCCATAGATGTGACCAGTTTGTAAAAAAGTACCCTTGTAGCTTTCTTTACCATTCTCTGCTCAACAAAACTCTGTATGCTTCCAGAATGTACACAATCACTATGTTGATACATTGGTGGACTCGCCCATCGGATGATAAGTGGATTATGACATATATGAGTTCACCAATTGCATGGACATTATTTCTACCCAGCTGAATAACCTATGCATTTGTTTTGTCCCATTTTTCGTTGATTTTACTGGCAACACATAATGGCATTACCTTCACTGATGCACCAAAATAAACCAAGTAATTGTGTACATTGAAATTAAAAATTTCAAAAGTTAACAAAAAAGGTGGGTAGAAAGTAATTGCATCCATATTAAAGTGTTAAGTATAGATTTGAGAGAACCATAATACTTACCATATCCCTTGTCTGAAGAGGAAACCTTACTTATGGTGGTTTTCCAAAGTTCCCATAAGAGGATGTCCTGCTGACTCGTGATCTTTGTTATCTCAAACATTGAAATGTCCGCATGAACCTTCTTCATGTCCTAAACTATGTTGTAGTCCAAAGTGGGAAGAATGGTCAAAGTGTCTAAGGATGTAACTTGGTTTATGACTTTCAGAGTAATGTTTTTGTCCTTATTGCTTGCGGAAGTGCTTTTAGTTAAGACTGATTTCCCAGACTCTCTCTGAGTGTTCTGTGCCAAGTTGACGGGTGGACTAATTTTCCTCAACATTTTTTCTTTAAGTTTCTACTTCAGAAACTCAACTGTAGTGGTTGGCCCTTAGATTCCCATTTTGCACTGGTTATTCTGCTTCTGGGCCAGACCATGACTCGGAGGCTACTTGCCAGAAGTACTCTTTTGGGATGCGAGTATGCAGGTGAACATTTTTACTGCATGCCCAACACTTGGAGTTTCATCGGTTGTAACAAATTATTCCTTTTCTTTTGCAGGCTCAGTGTTCTCCTCAACCATAAAACCACATAAACTAGATGTGTAGCAATCATGCTCATTGCCTAATTCCACTGTCGACACATTTTCTCGGAATTACGTTCTTGATGATACGAATAATATTGATCTTTTCCCAAGTGTTCAATATTCAATGCAACATTGGAGCTCTGTGCATACTTTGTTGGTTGATTTCTGCTACTAACAGAAGTTGCAGTCCTTTTGAACAGGTTGAATATGGGAGGCTTGTTGCTCACAGTGGTCTCACTTGACCTCTGTTTGAGCTCTGCCATCTCGTTTGACAAAGTCTTGAAAAGATGGGTCAAGCTTTCAAGATCGGATGGTTCTTTCTCTTTGGCCTTGCTCACATAGGCCTGAGACCTTTTACCCATGTCTTTCGAGTCTTTTGTTGGTTCATCATCTGAGATGATTCCAATTGCATGTAAGTCCTTCTCAACAGCAATAGCCTCTTCTTGATTTTACATTAGTGTTTGTTTCGCGGTTCACTTCACAAATTGTGAATGCTTGCTGGCAAGGAAGAAGTGTAGTAATCTATTGTGATGGAGTCACGAGGTTTCTTGTTTTTTGGAAATTTATTCAAGATGCAGTTGAACCTATGATTAAAATCCTTCACTTTCTCCTTTTTCCTCCATCTTAAGATTACCCAACTCTTTCAATAACATGGTGGGGGTCTTATCATCAGAAATTTTTCAAGGAAGATCCTCTTAAACACCCTCCAATTCTGGATGGAGTTTGAAGGAAGGATGTGATACCATACAATTGCTCTACCATCCAAGGTACACAGAAAAAGTCTACATGCAACATCATCATGACGTACCTCAAGTGTTTGTAGATGTAGGTAAAATTTGTCCAGACGGTCCTCAGCGTTCACTATTTTATCAGGGTCATACTTTGTTAAGATCCTATTTCAATCCTTTGGCATATTGTGTAGGACACCCAAAAGTGTAAGTGGGTCGTGAGTCATCTAGTCTAGATCTTGGTCCGCCATGTCTTCTTCTTCGCTATCCTCCTCTTCTTTGTCAGAATCTGGTGGCTCTTCTTCCTCTTCCTCTTCTCCACCTGACCCATAGAAAATTGTGTCTAAGAGTACAACATTATCTCCATCACCACCATGAAAGAGTGGAGGCTCTTCTTCCATTTCCATAGAGTCACTCATTCTTCAAGAGTGGAAAGAACCACATATTCAAGAGTAGAAACCACTATCCATGTGGGGGTGGTCTTATTCTTCTTCAGAGAATATGGAAGACTAATTACTCCTGGGATCAATCCAAGAAATTTTGCAAATTGACTTGTTATAGGATGGATGGCCCAAATTTGATTGTATGGGATTTCACAAGTTCATTCAAGCTTGGGCTGATAAGAGTCACCAATTTCAGAAAAATGAGTATGGGAGGTGCAATGAAAGTTACTACCTTGACCAGAAAATGAAATGTTGGGGTCAGTGGGGTTATCATCCATAAAACACTAGGTTCCCTCCTCCTAGTGCCATAAATGTTGACGATGATGGACCGGCCAACATTCAAGGGATCTCCCCAATGTGAAGTCCCAATTAGACCTCACACCATTTGGTGTAAGAGTCCCATCTAATATAAAGGTCTGGTTTTCGAATTCTTAAAGATTTTCCTTGGCTCTAACTGTCAGCAAGAGAGAGGGATGCAATGGTATCTTTGAAAAACAAGAAGGTGTTCCTGGTGAGTGTTCAATTGCAACTGTGTCAAGGTTTTTCTACAGTAGAGGGGAGGATAAAAGTGAGCCTCTAAGTGAGAGGTAATAGTACCACCCAAGAAGAGACATGCATGAACCAAAATGGTTCGTCTAACATCTAATGGAATAGTCCACAACGGATGTGACAGTTGTTACAACCAACAAATGAAGAAATATATGTCTAATATCCCACGAAATAGTCCACAAGGATGGGACAACAATAACAACCATTACAACACATTCTCAATAAGATAAGTATTAAAATAACCAAAATAGTTCAACTATCTTAGCAAGTTAGCACATGTGAAAGAAAACATGAAATATAAACATCCGCAGAATAGTCTTACAAGCATTCATAGTCCATGCATGAAGAACGTGCTAGCCTTGAAGGCTTTTGTTTTAAGTAAAATTTCCAAGACACATGTTTACAATGTACATCACTAGCTCAAATAGTGGAGCATTGGAGCCCCTCCTTGCTCCTCAAAGAACTAGATTATCTCTCTAATGCCTTACGGGAGAAGCCAAGGTGAAAAGTCCTTTGCTCATACAATGAGGGAGTATATATAACCAAGGTTGACTCTTTGACTAACCTCATGACTATTTGACTTCCCATGAATTTTCAAATTACATGACTCTTTGCATTCCATGTGTGTCCTTTGGACTTCCACTTTACAACACATTTTGAATACAATATACATGATCCACAATAGTGATGTGGCATATGACATGACATGACACTGCTGACATGGACTGCTTGATGATGTAGTAATGTCTAGTCACTGTTGCTGCTAAGTGTTGGATGTCTTCTTGAAGGTGCTTTCTCTTCCCCTCCGCATGGCTTGGTGATGTGGAATCTTCAATGATCTCCATTCTTGGATAGTGGTCACAAATTAGTGTACCTTTGCTTTCTCTTGATTGATCAACCTGTAAGTTCAGCTACATGAGAGTCTTTAGGCATGCTTCCCTCCTTCTCCTTCTCCATCATATTTCCATGACATGATAAGGTACCTATCCATACAATTCACTCATGGCGATACGACATCAACCTAAAAACCCCTAGTCTAAGATGATGCAATTTGATCCACCAACTGAGTTTGGAACAAGGCAGGCTTGAAGGACAAGACTGCACAGTTTCCAGAGCTAGTGGGGACATGTTGAGGGAATGGACACTAGGAGAGCCAACTACAAAGTTCTGGGAGTCAAGAGAGGTTGGGCTACTAAGCAATTCTAGGACTCAGGGGATGAGCTTGAGACTTGAGGATGTGAAGTGTGTAGTTTAAGCTGGGCTGGAGGACATAACTGTGCAATTCTGGAGGTCAAGGATGAGGCTTGGGCATAAGAACAGTGCATTGCACACTGCCAAACATCAAGGTCAAAACTTAGAGGGATGAGACTGCACAGTGCACATTTCAAAAGGGGCCCAGTGAAACTAAGTTGCTCTGTCGGGATTTTTTTTTAAAATGGCTAAGTGTGGGATTGGTGAGAAAGGTGATGAATTGTGATGAACCTTGAATGTGATCACACACTTAAAATACTTTGATGATTCAACAAAATATATCATCCGAACACATGAACAAATAATCTCTCTCCGTGTGACAACTTTATGACAAGGTACGACAAGTGCGACACTTAAGATAGACTTTGGGACGTTCGTTACGAAACTTGTGCGACAATGCTCATAACATTTTGAATGAGTGTGACAGATGTTTACATAGTTATAAAAACTCATATACACAAATACAAACCTTTGAAACCATTAGAATAATCTTGTAAACATTGTGCGATAGCTAAACATGTCGAAAGATGATAGTTAACCCAACATGCAAAAGGGAAAAAAACATTGCAAAAAATCTCATGAAATAAGCTCTAATGTTTGCCACTACAATGTACAAGAACAAGGAAGGCTCTGAAATTGAGTGTAAGCCAAAATTTTGGAGGGTGTTGCACACAGAGATAAGTTATCATGGCCAAAGCTAGTTTGTTTCCATCCTGAATGTAAACAATTTTTCAATATTTGTTGCTAATCAATTGAAGTTCAGTTTTCCTTGTAGTAATTTGTTTTTGTTTAGTTTTGTATTTCATTTTTCTCCTACATAAATCCAGATCAAATCACTAGTAGGCTATCGAGCTATGTTATAACTAGGCCACTAGGAGGAAAAGTGATTCCACTCTTTCGAGTGCATTTGTTCCAGAGATGGGGAAAAAGGCCAAGACGGATAGGAGATAAAGAACACCGAGAGGATTTGTGCACTATAGTAGCCCACATGTATTACTTCTTTGTAGTTGCAACCATTTTCTATTCAGAGAAAGAGAGCAGAGCAACCTCACCTTGTATCTAGGTTTTCTCTCGAAAGGGTTTCCCATATCATACCTTGTGTTAAATCATGGTAAGAGGATGTGATCCTCATAAAGATATATGAAAAGGATAGTTGAGATCGTAAATGAATTTTTCTTTTCAAGAAGAACTCGAATGATAGGAAAGATGTTAGGGATAACTAGAGTTACTTTTGGATCTGAACCAATTCAAGTTTCAATCATGTGTTTATATCTACATTGTAGTCTTTGAGCATAGAGAGGAGGCCAAGGTAGCAACACCCATATTTTTATAATTAGGCCAAGAAATTCATGTTTGTCAGAATTTACTCTATAGAGATCATATTTACATGCCTCCATTATTGTGAGATATTTTACAGTGAGGTGATTATTTAGGTTTGAGTGTGAATGATAAACTGGACGAATATATAAATGCTTGCTTCAGAAATTGTATGTAATTCCTGTAATAGTGTATAATTTGTGAATTAATTTGGTCGGGTGGTTTTCCAGTAGTAAATGGTTACAAGAATACAAGGTTCCTATAGAAGGGTTTAAAATACCTTTTGATAATTGGAATTGATGAATGAATTGAGTTTATCTATGTTGTGTTCCTTGGATCAAACCCTGTTGAGGTGTATTGAGTTGTGGAGGATTTTGTTGAAAGTTTGCATTGAAAGCATTTTAAAGAGGATATCAATTAAATAGATCTAATTGTGAGATAGTGGGAAATAATCTATATTCATCCTCTAGTACAAATTTTAATTTCTATACCTATCATCATCATCGTTGAAATTTAAGCATTAGTTAGTCAAAATCGTCGTCAATTGTTTGGCTCACTGCAATTCATTTTTTAAAACAATGCTCTCGCTCAAACCAAGGTAAATCATGTTTTGCAATAAATCAATCTATATACTTCATTTAAAATTTTTAGATGGCGTTGCTATAATCATTTGAATCTAAAGCTATAATAATATTTGCATTGGTGAAACCTAGGATATGCATTGCGAATAGTTATAATCTCGACGTTAAATTGAATTGGATACACATTCCAAAAAACAAAAGATGCCCAAATCACGCATCTCCCAAGTCAATGGTTAAATTATTAACTGTCAAATATAACTATCCATATAATTGGAATCAATGGGTTGTAGAACCACGTTGAAAATCCATGAAATCAATGGCAAGGATGTATGGATGATCAAGGTTGTAGATATTTTGTTGTTATAATAGATCAAACCAATGGAGGTCTGAAAGGTGTATGTGAAAACAAGGATTTATAGATAGAAAGTGTTATGCTATGTTATTTTTTTCCTAATTTTTGTTTCTCTTCCAAATCAAGATATCGGTCAGTTTATTGCATTGAGGATTTGCATGAATAGTCGAGGAGAAAAGTAATGTATGCTCAAGTTGTGGTTTTGTACCAACTAGCCAAAAGTTGCAAAGGAATGATAGAACTTATAAGATGAAAGTTGAAACATTTGGAAAAGTGGATCAAGCGACTTCAAGGTAAGATTATTGGGTTTAGTTATAGGAAGACAAACCTGTAAGCATGTTTTTATTCTTGATGAGTTTATAGTCCAAATTTTGGTAGTTTCAGAGGTTGAAGGAGTCATAGTATGAAAATAGATAGAAACAAAGTCTGTCGACGATAGAGTTTTTAGTATGTGGGTATATTGATGAAGAACATATGGGCATGCATTCTAGTTTCAAACTATAAACTAAGTATGACATAACTAAGAGAATGACATCGAGAATCCTGTAGGAAAGTATTCTATTCAGTTATTATAGGACTTGGAATTTCCTATAACTTGATAAAGAATGAGGGGTTTATACTGAATGTTATAGATTTTTTATAACATTAATAGTCTTACCATAAATTGATTGCATAAAGTGTTGTGAGAGCAAGATTAAAACCTTCTCATTTAAATGTTTTAGACATCAATAGTTCAATAAAAATTGAGAAGAAGGTATTGAACAGAGAGATGGCAGCCCAAAGACTTTATTTATCGAGTGACAAATTTATTTTACTTAATGATGAAAATAAATATATAATTGGTAGGTGTTGACGAGCCTTATATGACTACCATTGGAATAGTCATCAATGAAAAGAGGAAACCCAATCGTGGGTCCCAATTAGACCCTTTTTCATTTGGATGGGTAACCTTTGACCGGTATGTAGACGTGGTTGCCATTTCGAGATAAGGGATTCTTATGCGGACTACAAATCATATCTATGATCAACGTAATTTTTCTATCCTTACCTCTGTACTTATCTTGGTTCAGAGTGAATAATAATACTTTTAGGACCAAAGAAACACAATTCTTAGACTAAATGGAACAGACGGATGATAAAAGAGAACTCTTATCTTAAATATAAGATATTTATTTAACGATTGTCAACTTACCAACATATTGATGCCTTTTACGATCGTAAGAAAAAAGGAGACACAAATCACATTAATAAAAACCAATTAGAAATGTTAGAATGCAGTCATTCTCATACATATATGCAAATGCAGTAGACTCATGCACTAGAAAAACTAACGATACTTATACAGGAACGACACGTATATCTCCCGAACGAGTATATTTTATTGATTGGAAAAACCTTCAATGCAAAATATTGGAAAATCGATTTTCAGTATAGGATTCAGTCTTACAGTACATTTCTTTCGCCTTCTCCCCTCCCTTCCACAATGTTTATTTTTGTATATTATTATACATGATCTTTAGTTACAGAAATGGTTTACTTAGTAACTCCCTCAACAAAATAGAAATGTTAAGACTTCTTTGAGATCATTTTTTGTTGATACATCTTCCAGGCGGCATGGATATCTAGGATTTCAGAAATCCTGAGATCATCTATCTTCCTTAATTATCGCTCTCCCTTTAGTGCTTGATTTGTCAACCTCTTCACATTCATTTTCATGCTGATAGTATAGAAATTGAGTTGCATTGATTCTGTGGCAGGAGTGATAATAAATTTATCTATCGAATCCTCATCCACCTTTTCAATCTGCTTGATCTCAATGACCATATTGGCCCCGACTTTAGTTATTTCTTGGAGCTTCGATCCAATGGAGGCAGAGCTAGATAGATTTTCTAAGGTCCCAAGTTCCCATTCCTCCATTGTTTTAGAGGAATCGTCCTACATTTTCTTAGTTAATTCAATGGCTCCATATACTATTTCTTTAGTTTCTTCACACTCTGATCTCCACACATCGATCAAGGATCGATCTTTCATCTTCTATATTTTTTCCAACTGTGATAGTGAGTCTAGAGCATCCCGATACTCTTTATTCTAGTCAAGAATATGAGTGAGAGCTTCATTGGCTTTATTATGGGATTCCAATTGGGTGTCGCTTTCACGAGATATTTTCTTCAATTGCGTGAAGTATTCTTGGATCTATTCCAACTTTTCCATGGAAATATTTTGCATTTTCTGAAAATAATTGTTAACTCTAATAGCCGATGCATAATTGTTAACTCTAATAGCCGATGCTTTTAAAACCTAGAGTTCAATTTGAGTCTTCTAAGCTGGTTCAGTCTTCTCATTGATATTTTTCCTATGATTTTCATTTAGTTTCTTCATCTAATTAAGGTGAGATTCCTTAAGTTGTGACATTTTTTTGTTCCAATTGAGTCTTAAAAGACTTCGACATTGCTATGCGTTGTTTTTCTAGTGTGTCTTATTTCTTATTTTACATTCGATGATTCTTCTCTTTCAATTATTCTTGTAGTGATTCTACCATTTATGTTATTTGATATACATCCATTGACAAACTTTGAGTTGTAACCTTTTTTGTTGAGAAATCTAGGGCATTAGCATTAGGTGATTTCTCTTCTATTAATGTTTGGTTGTGAATGTTTTTACTTCTTTAGATTAGGGTCTTCTTCTTCTTAGTTTCTTAGTGTTCTTCTTCATTAAACAGTAACTAATGCATGCACATAAATAGATAAGAGACAAAGAATGTAGGCTATGAGCCAGGGCCAAAACCTCTCACTCTTTGAGAGGAAAACCCGAGACCCTTGACCTATTAGACACTCAAAGACAAAGACACTAGTTCTCTATTATTATTCTTGAATCCTCTTCCCCTTCGACCTTCTTCAAACTGAGAGCATCTCTTCAATGAAATGAATATATATTAGGCATGGCACCAGAACATGTAAATGTAAAGTCACCAAGATATGACCATTGTAGCAACATTGAAATGCAATAACACATTACTGAAGAATAGCTCCTTTAGAGCACCTGAAATGTGGCCTTTATATACCATCGAATAGTGATTTCTTGACCAACTTGTAATCTACTACTATGGCACCGAGATTCTCCTTTTGAAGTCCGAACTATTGTTCCTTTACTTGCCATTACCATTGTTAGCCGAATTACATAGGTGAACAAAACTTCTTGAATACTCGCCGAACTATAGCCTTCACTCAAACTATGTGACTCTGTTTAGGGCACCGAAACAGTCACACTGATCTTAAAGATAATTTGAACTTTTGTTCTTCCGAAATCATAGAGGGACCCATCTGAACTTCACTGTGTCATCATCCAAACTTCTCTTTGTCTTTGTGTATCGTAAAACTCAGAGATATATCGAACTTTTTAGTGTGCTAATGCGAAAAATAATTCACTCCTATTTATAGTGGTTTGTCCCATATATTAAGCCGACATGAAATTACAAGTAGATTTGTCTCCATATAAGCTGAGACGACATGAGTTTCTTTTCTGTTTTGGGGCTGATTTCAAGAGAAGGACTAATACTTGTCATTGGAGGTCTTTCTAGGCATATTATAAGCTCGAATACATGGTTATATCCCCACGAAGGGTTCTTCATACATGACATAGACCCTTTGAATTTTAATGACCAATCCTAAGGCTCTCAATGGGAGCCATCTAAAATAAAATCACTTACTCATGAAACCCATGAAGCAAGGCTTACAAAAATAAATTTATTTTCTTCATTACATCATTTACAAAAGTCAAAATGACATGTCATTATGAAGAATGAACCTAGTTACACTTTTCAACACTCCATCTTAACTAGGGAGGTATTCATAATGGTACTTTGTCATTTTCAATTTGAAGAATTTCTTATAAGAAGAATCATATTGGTAACCATTTGTCTAGCATCATATCAACCAACATTGTCACATGGCAAGACCTTGACTAATAAATCTATCCACATGATCAGAGCATAATGTTGGTGAGACCGATGATTCATAGACACCAAAATCATTCTCTCTCAAGGTAGATACTCCACTTGGGTGTTCACAGAGTATGAACTTCTTTGGACTATTCTTATCTTGGGTAGCTAATCCTCAAAGAATATCAGTCCACTACGACTACTCTTATCTTGGATACCCTATCTCATCCTGAAAGAGCATCGGATTCCAAAAGATTATCTAATCCTCTATTTTGTCTTCCCAGGTGAAGACCAGAATGTTGTGTCTATCTCTACCTCTCAATTAGAGAGGACATATCAATTCCAATAATGGAATGTACTCATTCCTACAGAAGGAATGTACCTAAGCTCCCTCTTATCTTAGGAATTTTAGGCTCCCTCTTAATTAGGGGCCTACAACATCTTCTTAGCCAACTACTTTGAAGAGCTCCTTCCTTAGATGTCATGTATTTTTTTGTCAATGAGTCTTTATCTTTCGTAACTTCTTCATAGGGCACAAATCATCCATCAATTTCATCCATGGGTCAGTCATGTCATTATTCCTTTCATCAGAAAGTGATCCATTAGTCTTTATATGGCCTTGCTTCATGTGATGTTGCTTTCTTCATGCCATATTTTCATAAGGATCTTACATCCTTCTATATGGTCCTTTGGAAGTCATCCACAGTTCTTCCCTCTGGCAGTCCTGCAAAAGCCCATCTAGATATTTGTTCAAAAATAGGAAATGAACACTTAAATGAAAATTACCTTGGTGACGGTATTTCATCATGACATCTTCCAGTGAGGATCAACATCCTACATATTGACACATCTCCCAAAGATATCCATTGTCAAGGTTCTCCATCTTTTTCAGACTTCCATCAGAGTCTTCATATCTTTCTGGGAGATTTCCAAGTCAAATATTTCTTGGTCTTTTGGATGTTGATTTCCTTTATCATGGTTTCATATCGCATATCTCTTCCTTCCTTTCTTCACACATTTCATTCCTAGGAGCTTCCAATCATAGTTCCTTAATTGTAGTTAGCCATATCATACTTCAAATGAGGACATATTATGTTGATTTCATCTAGTGTGACCCATGCCTTCCGACAACCTTTCATAGGAGGATATTCCTTTCCTTTGATCATGCTTCTCAAGATCGATAAATTATCCATGTTACCTGCAACCATACAACATGAATTTATATTATCAAATATAAGCATGAATACTTCATTTACCTTTAGGTCATCTAGGATTATTTCAGTGGCTTCCTTGATTGACAAGATCTTCAACCCCTTGATCTTCTTCATCTCTTATGTCATCATACCATCATCCCATGAATTCCACAAGTTGGAGTTCCTGATGAAACACTTGCTTCCACTCTAGATTGGTGAATCCTCCGATGAGGATTCCATCAGAGAATCTTGAGGATCTCACATATCCTTATTCAACAGACTATATCCTTCAAATTTGACTATCATACATCCTTCATGTTTCTTATAGTGATGTCACAAGCTCTTTTTCTAATGCTTCCATGGTGTCATGATGCATCTTATTATTTATTATAGCCATATCCTATAAAATATTTAGGAGCTATGACAAGACCCTTTATGAGGGAGACCATCTCAGCGTAGTAGAGATCTCTTACTTCCTCTTTTCTTAGACTTCTTCTCTTCGGCTCCACTTCTTTGGTGATATGGGCTTCTTCTCTTCCTCTTTTGATATTGTCTCTTTAGGACAATATTTCTTGTAATGTCCATAATCCATAGCATTGAATATCAACTATGCTTCTTCTTTCTTTTCAACAAAATCTTTGAATCCGCTCATTTGATCCTTCAACACTTTTTTCCTCAACCCGTCTTCTTCTATCTTGAATAGAAGCCACAAGTTGTTGAATGAGATATCCTTCTTATCCTCATAGACATGGTTACCTTGTTCATTAGTTAGCGCATTTAGAACAATGAGGATTATCTCTCCCAAATCTTGCAATTGAGATCTTTATGAATATAACCCTTTATCCTTTGATTCCTTTAATTTGAGTAGATCATATCTAAGTGATGTGACCTTCTTTATCGCATATTCAGAGGATAGATCTACCAGCCTATCATGTATATCTCTTTGATGTATCCAATACTTCTATATGAGGGGAACTTTCATAAGAATCCCTTTCCATGTATTCATAGGAGACATTTCCATTGATATGTTCAATGACTTCACTTTCTTTAAGGACTATGCCTATTCTCCTTTTCCATGCAAGAAAGTTTGATGACCCAGCCAGCTTATAGATCTCCTTGGAAAACAAAGTCATTTGACTAAATTTGATTATAGAATTAAAGATAC
The DNA here is from genome assembly GCA_031772625.1 of Pinus tabuliformis. Lineage (NCBI taxonomy): Eukaryota > Viridiplantae > Streptophyta > Pinopsida > Pinales > Pinaceae > Pinus > Pinus tabuliformis. The sequence continues at coordinate 99,684,410 of CM062818.1, read as the reverse complement.
TGACTTGACAAGCGAAGATGAAATCTTCAACTTTATCACTTTGATGGTGGAAGAAGAGGATGTATTAGTACCCCTTCTTTAATAAATGAGACTTCTCCTTTTGTGATGTCAATGCCTTTAGGTCTAGCTCTCTTTGTTGATGAGGATGTTTTTTCTGCTTCCTCAGATGATCTTCTTCAAGGATAATGAGAGGATCCTTGCTTCAATGAGAGGGAACTTTCCTTATAGATTTTGAAGTTGGTGACAATGCCTTCTAGCCTTCAAGATACTTCAACTTCTTCGGTGGTGAATGAGTGCAGATCAAAAATTCTTTTAGGGTTTTGAATTTCTCTAAGATGATTTAATCTTATTCCTTGAAGTCCTTCTCTTAGATGTCTATACTTTGGGCTACCTTGTATTGTAGATATCTTTGACTTGATGAGGGTCTCTGTGGTCTTTTAATGATGACCTAGATGATCCAAAACTTTTGCTCATGTAGACTTCTTCTTCGATCTAGGGTTTGATTATTCAATGTAGATCTTGAAATTTCACTTTGATACCTTTCTTGAAACTCGAACGTTGAGTGTCTCTTTGATTAGATGCCTTTCCTTTGACTTTAGCACCTTAGCTCTAATACCATGTTGATAAATATAGGGCATTATTATTAGGTGATTTCTCTTCTATTAGTGACTACTTGTGAATGATTTTTACTTCTTTAGATTAGGATATTATTCATCTTAGTTTATTAGTGTTCTTCTTCATCATACAATACCAATGCATGAACATAAATAGACAAGAGACACAAAATGTAGGCTATGAGCCAGGGCCAAAACCTCTCTCTTTGAGAGGAAAACTTGCACAAATTCTTCTTATAGAGATTCCAATTGACGAATACCAAGACCAAGACCCTTGACCTATTAGCCACTCCAAGACCAAGACACTAGTTCTCTATTCTTCTTCTTGACTCCTCTTCCTATTCGACCTTCTTCAAACTAATATATATCATCTCTTCAACGAACTGAATATATATTAGGCATGGCACCAGAACATGTCAATGTAAATTCACCAAGATATGACCATTTCAGCATCATTGAAATGCAATAATACATTACTAAGTAATAGCTCCTTTAGAGCACATGAAGTATGGCCTCTATATACCAACGAACTGTGGTTTCTTGACCAACCTGTGATCTACTACTGTGGCACTGAGATTCTCCTTCTGTCTGAAATATTGTTCCTTTACTTGTCATTACCACTATGATCTGAATTACATAGGTGAACAAAACTTCTTGAATAGTCACTGAACTGTAGCCTTCACTCAAACTATGTGACTGTGTTTAGGGCACCAAAACAGTCACACTAATCTTAAAGATCATCTAAACTTCTATTCTTCCAAAATCATAGAGGGACCCATCCGAACTTCATTGTGTCATCATCCAAACTTATATTTGTATTTGTGTACCGAAAAACTCAGAGATATATCAAATTGTTATGTGCGCTAATGCAAAAATAATTCACTCCTATTTATAGCAGTTTGTCCCATATATTAAGCTGAAATGAAATTATTGATAGATGTGTCTCCATATAAGCTGAGCTGACATGAGTTTCTTTTATGTTTCGAGGCCGACTTCAAGAACATAACTAGTGCTTGTCATTGGAGAGATTTCTAGACATATTATAGACTCAAATACATAGTTATATCCCCAAAAAGGGTTCTTCATACATGACATAGACTCTTTGAATATTAATGACCAATCCTAAGGCTCTCAATGGGAGCCATCTAAAATAAAATCACTTGCTCATGAAACCCATGAAGCAAGGCTTACAAAAATATTTTTATTTTCTTCATTACATCATTTACAAAAGTCACAATTACATGTCATTATGAAGACCAAACCTAGTTACACTTTTTGTTGATTTGTGTTATATTCTTTCCATGACTAGCCTACGTAGTTAACTGGGGGTTAGAGGGGGGGTGGAGCCCCACCTTCGTTGCACCGACTGCACTACAGGGGGGTCATAGGGGGGTTTGAGGGGGGTGGTTAGCCCCCCTCTATGGGGTCCAGGGTAGTGCCCTGGGAATTTTTTTTGGATCCTATATTAGGTTGGGCGAACCTACCTATGGTTTTGTGCATGGTTTTCGCAAATGGTTTAGATGTGATGGTTTTCGGTCCATGGTATTGGATGCTTCGACATGTATAAATATGTATTGTAACATTGAAAGTAATATAATGAAAAATCAAGCTAGTAGTCCCGGTTTTGGGATCCATGGGAAAATCTCTGTGTATATGTGCTTTATGTGTTATGCTCTCGCATTGTTTATTTTCTGTCTTAGAATTCGTATGCAGGTAATTTCTATACGGGGTTAAAAACTACATTTGGTATCAAAGTTGTTTTGGCTTCAAGGGGATGCCTTTGTTATTGAGGAGTTTCGCTCGGGCCTGTGGTAGACCCTCTTCAGTGGGAGATTTGCGGGATCGAATCTGGTGGTGAAAGAAGATGGCGAGCAGTGAAAAGATAGAGATAGAGAAATTTAATTGTTAGAGTTTTAAGTTATGGAAGCTCAAGATGGAGGATCTGTTGGTGGATAAAGATCAGCGGATCGCGGTAGATCCGGGTACTAAACCAACGGAGTTTCCAATGAAGAATGGAAGAAGTTGGATCGGAAGGCTGAGAGCACAATACGATTGTGTGCCTTAGATTTAGCATTGTTGAATGTACCAGGGGAAGCTACGATGAAGGATTTGTGGGAAAAGTTAGGGACTTTGTACCAATCTAAGTCTCTGGTGAATAAACTGTTCCTACGGAAAAATTTGTGTAACATGAGGATGAAAGATGGAGACTCGGTGACAGAACATCTTAACGCATTTAATACTATGGTAAGTCAGTTATTATCTGTTGATATTAAAATTTTAGATGAAGATAAGTGCATCAGTTTGTTGTGTTCTCTACCAGATTCGTGGGATAGTCTGCTTATTGCAATAGGTAGCAATACAACTGCTTTGTAGTTTGATGAAATAGTCTCATCCTTGCTGACGGAGGAGATGATATGGAAAAATATGGAGAGCTAGAATGGTGATGCCTTGTGTGTACAAGGACGGTCGCAGAACATAAACAAAAATAAGTCATTGAGTGGGAGATCTAAATCTCCTAAAAAACCTGTAAAGGTGGTTTGCTAGAAATGCGGAAAGGAAGGGAATTACAAAAAGAACTGTAAATCTAAAGCTCCTAACAAAGGAAAGGGATCTGATGATGCTCCTTCTGCAGAGGTGAAAACCACCTCAGATGAAGGTGGGGATGTGTACTTGGCTTCTTCAAGTACACATGTAAATCATGAGGCATCATTAATTGACTCAGGTGCATCCTTTCACTTCACTCCCCATAGAAAGTGGTTCTGCGAGTATGAGAAATACGATGGTGGTGATGTCTTCTTAGGGGATGATAGGAAGGCTAGAATCATTGGTCGCAGAAAAGTAAAGTTGAAGTTGCAAGGTGGAAGGGTTAGAACACTTCTGAGTGTTCTGCATATTTCTGCATTGACCAGAAATCTGATTTCTGTAAGCAAGTTGGATGATGCAGGTGTAAAAACAGTGTTCGAGAAGGACACCTGCAAGATGGTTTGGGGAGCACCGATATTGATGTGGGGAGTTCGAATTGGAACTTTGTACAATCTGCAAGGTAGCACTGTTGTTGATGGGTGCAATAGTTATGTGGTTCCTGAAAGTGGAGCAGAAAATCTAGTGGTCTCTGGAGAGAAGACCATGTTGTGGCATCAAAGGCTTGGACATATTGGAGAGAAGGGCCTTCGAATACTTCATGGTAAAGGTATGGTAGAAGGTATGAGTAATAGCTCTCTGGATTTTGATTTCTGTGAAAATTGTGTATATGGGAAGCAGAATTGGGTGAGTTTCCCCTCTGGTGGTAAGAGGGCGAAACAAATATTAGAGCTTGTGCACAGTGATGTGTTTGGACCTGTGAAGGTTCCATCACTGGGTAAGTCTGTGTACTATGTATCATTTATAGATGACTTCTCAAGGAATACATGGATATATTTCCTTAAGAAGAAATCTGAAGTCTTTGACAGGTTTAAAGAATTTAAGGCTCTGGTGGAAAACCAGATAGAGAAGAAGATAAAGGTGCTGAGGATAGATAATGGTGGAGAGTTTTGCAGTAAGGAATTTGAAGAATTTTGTAAGAAGTGTGGTATAGCATGGCAGAAGACTACTCCATATACACCTGAGAAAAATGGAGTTGCAGAAAGAATGAACAAGACATTGATGGAAAGGGCAAGAAGCATGCTTAGTGGTGCCGGGTAAGGACAAGAATTATGGGCAGAGGTGGTGGAGACAGCATGTTACCTGGTAAATAGATCACCTTCATCAACATTGGAGGATAAGACTCCAAAAGAGGTATGGACTATTAAGAAACCCTCTCTTTCACATCTAAGGGTATTTGGATGTGATGCATATGTACATGTTCCAAAGGAGAAAAGAACCAAGTTGGATAGTAAATCTAAAAAGTGCATCTTTTTTGGGTATAAGGATGGTTTAAATGGTTATAAGCTTTGGAACCTAGTAATAAGGAAGGTTGTGTATAGTCGAGATGTGGTGTTTAGAGAGTTGAAATATGTTATTAAACATGAAGTCCCATCAAAGGAACCTGAGAAGATACAGATTGAGCTTAAGAGGAAGAACCAGACTCTACAGCATAAGAGGAATCAGAAAATGAAGAGCCACGAACTCTGAGTGTGAGAAGATCAGTTCGAGAAAGAAGGAAGCTAGAAAGGTATAGTCGATTTGCTTTGTGTTCAAATTTTGCTTTATCTATTACTGATGATGATCCCAGAACTGTGAAGGAAGAAGTAGATTCAGAGGATGGCAAACTCTGGAAAGAGGCCATGGTTGATGGAATGACATCTTTACATATAAATGAGGCTTGGGATCTGGTGGAGTTGCCAGCTGGAAGGAAACCCATTGGCAGCAAATGGGTGTTTAAGAAGAAGACAAATGCATAAGGAAAGGTGGAGGAATACAAAGCTCGGTTGATAGCAAAAGGTTATTCCCAGGTGCCAGGAATTGATTTTGGTGATACTTTTTATCCTGTTGCCAAGGTAGCTTCTATTAGATTATTTTTATTTGTTGCCACTGCTTTTGATTTTGAGGTATAACAGAAGGATGCAAAGCCAAAATTTCTTCACGGGGATCTGGAAGAGGAGATCTACATGAAGAAACTTGAAGGCTTTATGGTGAAGGGTAAGAAAGAACTGGTATGTAAGTTAAAGAAGTATCTGTATGGGTTAAAACATTCACCAAGGATATGGTATCAGAAATTTAATACATTTATATGGGGACTTGGCTTCACCAGAAGAAAAGCAGATCATTGTGTGTATTTTAAATTAATTGGTGACCATGTTATTTATCTGGTCTTGTATGTGGATGATATGTTGTTGATTGGAAATGGTATTGAGAATCCATGGTATTCATGTGGAATATCACGTATTTAAAGGGAGAAATTAAAGAAGTCTAAATCCATTTATGGATTTACCAAGTGTCGAGAGATCACATTTCTTGAGATGCAAAACCTTTTTTGGAATGAAAATAGATTTGATTCTTTGTGTATCAGAGTTAATATGGATCTAGATTGATTTAGGTCAAATGAAAAGTATGTTTAATACTTTCTTCAAAACTGCATTGTCAACTCTAGAAACTAATAATTGAGTCGAGAGGCTCATTCTACAACCAAGTATGATGAGTAATTCTGTCCATCTATCATCAAAGTTGAAATTTTGCTCATGTTGGCCCAAATAAAAATATTTAAAAAATCTAAAAAAAACTATAAAAAAAAAATATTTAAATAATGTAAATTCATAAAAAAATTACAAATAAAAAAAATTAAATCCCTCTCAACTCATATTAAATCCGTATTAAAATAAATATTTTATAATAATTTTATAAATAACGTTTAAACCAAAAATAGATATTATCATTCCCTTTTGTATTATCATTCCCGTTACCACTTATATCACAAGAGTTTAAAGTTAAAACATGCAATCAACTAACAAAGGTTCATCATCTAGTTCAACAATTCTTATAAAAGTAACGTGTTAAGTCATGCTTGCGTATTATGTCTAGAATTTCAATAATGCAATGAAATTTCAAACCCATACCACTAAGAGAATCCTTAGAATCCTTTCAAAACGACTTATGCTTTCACAATAAATATTAACCCACACTAATAGAACAAAAGTTCACACCTAACTCAATGATTCATTTAAAAAAACTTATGCTCACACAATACGTTTAAATATACTATGGGTATATATACAACTTAAGAAGAAGTCCAAACGTTCTAGGAGACCAATGTTTTTGAATTTATATATATATATATATTTTTTTTGTTAAATTATAATTTTTTATTCTTAAAATTATATTTATAATATATTTGATAGAAATATATTTTATTTTAATTTTGATGATGAATCAAGAAGTCCAAATGTTTCGATTAAAAATATTTTATTGTAATTTTTTCCAAGAAAAAAAAAAAATTCTAAAATATAAATCATAAAAATTTAAATTAAAAAAAAAAAAAAAACACATTTTTATTATTTTTTAATTATTAATTTTTAACAGAATTTTAAATAATAATAATAATAATAATAAATTTTCTAAATTTGAAATTTCAGAGATTTGGACGAACTTGGTAAAACATTTACTCAGATAAACTATAATTTTTGAAAATAACATAGTAAAGGAGCATGCTCCTTTAATGGGATGACGTGGAAAGTAAATTTTGAAACTTCCAAAAAATAATAGCTATAATTTCCTTTCTACCTGCTGCGATGAGTACAAAATTCTACATCACAGCCACCCATGTCTCACCGGTGGGGTACTACAACGGAACCTGGTCATCATTCCACTGCTTAAAGAACTGACAGAGAGTGGCACGCGAGAGAATTGAGGTCAAAACAACCCAAAGTGGGAACTGTGCAATGGATACCATAAAGCGAAAATATGGATATCGGAAAGGCACAAGTTGCCATTATTTCACGGAACTCGGGGTTTGAACATGGGCGAAAGCCACAGGTTGCTATTATTTTTGGGAATTCTCAAAATTTACTTTCCACGTCATCCCGTTGAAGGACCATGTCTCATTTACTGTGTTATTTTGAAAAACTATAGTTTATTTGAGATAAATGTTTTACCAAATTCGGCCAAATCTCTAAAACTAAGTTAAAAAATGTATTATTATTATTATCATTTAAAATTTTGTTAAAATTTAATAATTAAAAAATAATAAAAATGTGATTTTTTTAAATTTAAATTTCTGTGATTTATTTTAGAAAATATATTATTTTTTAAAGAAACATTACAATGTAATATTTTTAACCGAAACATTTGGACTTCTTAATTCATTATCAAAATTAAAATAAAATATACTTTTATAAAATATATTATAAATATAATTTTAAGAATAAAAAATTATAATTTAACAAAAATATATATATAAATTCAAAAACATTGGTCTCCTAGAACGTTTGGACTTCTTCTTAAGTTGTATATATACTCATAGTATATTTAAACGTATTGTGTGAGCATAAGTTTTTTTAAATGAATCATTTGAGTTAGGTGTGAACTTTTGTTATATTAGTGTGGTTTAATATTTATTGTAAAAGCATAAATCGTTTTAAAAGGATTCTCTTAGTGGTATGGGTTTGAAAGTTCATTGCATTGTTGAAATTCTAGATATAATAAGCAAAGCATGAGTTAACACGTTACTTTTATAAATTGTTGAACTAGATGATGAAACTTTGTTAGTTGATTGCATGTTTTAACTTTAAACTCTTGTGATATAAGTGGTAACGGGAATGATAATACAAAAGGGAATGATAATATCTATTTTTGGTTTAAATGTTATTTATAAAATTATTATAAAATATTTATTTTAAATACGGATTTAATATGAGTGGAGAGAGATTTAATTTTTTCATTTGTAATTTTTTTATGAATCTATATTATTTAAATATTTTTTTTAAATTTTTTTTTTATAGTTTTTTTTAGATTTTTTAAATATTTTATTTGGGCCAATATAGCAAAATTTCAACTTTAATGACAGACAGATAGAGTTACACATCATCATACTGGGCTATAGAATGAGCCTCTATGCTCAATTATTAGTTTCTAGAGTTGACAATGCAGTTTTGAAGAAAGTATTAAACATATTTTTCATTTGACCTAAATCAATCAAGATCCATATTAACTCTGATACACAAAGAATCAAATCTATTTTCATTCCAAAAGAGGTTTGCATCTCAAGAAATGTGATCTCTCGGTACATGGTAAATCCATAAATGGATTTAGACTTCTTTATTTTCTCTCTTTAAATAGGTGATATTCCACATGAATACCATGGGTTAATACCATGGGTCATTTTTATTTTTATCATAATTTTATTTTTATGGTATTATTTTATTTTGATCGATTCAAAAGGTTTATATTACATTACATTAATCTTTTTATTTAATTTTTATTTTTATTTATTTTTTGTTATGTTATTTGACTTAGTCAAAATGTTAAACATTACATCACAACATCTCTACCATATTAAACATTACGTTACAACATCTCTATCATATTAGGCTAAAGAGTGCCTCTTTGTGCAACCACACATATGAATTAAAAATCCATGTATCTATTTCTATCTCCAAACTCTTTTATTGCACATAAGCAACTTCCCCATATACCTATATTGCAAATCGTTTGAGAATATGTAATACGATTATTTAATTTTTTAAGTTAGGTTTGAAAATATTGTATTTTTATTTTAAAATTTAATCATAATTATTCGATTAAAGAAAAGTATTAAACAATGTCAAATTAGATTTTATTCGTCGGTAAAGTAGAGACTTTGTTATTCCTAAGTTAAAAGTAAATTTTCATAAAATATGTTTTTCTCATGGGTTAGTTATCTATGTAAGTGATTTGCAAAGGAGGGTTTTTAGGGTTTTTATTCACTAAACAAGGAGCTTATAGTCCACTTACTTTTTCAACACAAATGCTCTACGAAGCTTAAAATTTCACCTTTGCTCTTGCTCTCTCAAAGTTGAGATTATGATTCTTCAATCACTATTGAAACTTGAATGTTTTGGGTTCAAGACTTTGTTACTTGATTAGCTTATCAGTTGTGGTGCCAAAGCCCATGCTCATAAGTAAATCCAAGTGAACTTTGATTTAGTTGCAAAATATCAACCTTCAAAAAAATATAAATGGTCAATCACAATGTTATTAATTACCACCAATGAAGTAGGCAATTCAAGAATTTTCATAACAATACACTAGTTTGAATGTGCATTCCTTTGCATGTGAACTCGAGACAAATATGTTCTTCGTTATACCAAAAAAATGCCCACTCTTTTATCTCTATTCAAGAAAATAAGACTTTGTTATGACAATGCCATGTGGTTCGTATTTGCACACATAGCTTCAATTGTAAATGTTTCCTTCCACACATTTTTTATCACCTGCATTTGAATAATTTTTCTATGTAGAATGAGATGCAAATGCTAACTCAATTCAATGACCATTTGGTTGCAATCACCATATATATATATATATATATATATATATATATATATATATATATATCAACTTATGTTTTAGTGCATGCAAACAATGCACACACATACACACAGAGACACACACACTCTTTGACACCCTCATCCCACATTTACCCAAGTAACATGCCAATCGGGGTAAATATGTGACGAGAGGCTACTATAATGGATTTCAACCTCCTAAGTCACCTTAAGGAAGTGAAATCGATGGAAACACACCACACAGACCTTCCAAATCAGCAATAGAACTCCCAGGAGCCATCCAAACCACTCAGGTAACCAACCCCTGAGACCAACTGAAGTTTTAGTACATCAAACCCCTGGATGCTCCCCTGATATGGACAAGGGTGCATCTTAGAGGCTTCAGAAGCTCCCACAGTAAGGGCAAGGGAGCTTCTAGGGAATTTTTTCCCCAGTGTTATTCCCGCGACTTCGGGATTTGTGCCACTTTTCAGGCCCAAAGCCCAGGTTACTGCCCATAACTCAATAACACCTTCAAAAATGAATTTACACAACAGAACAATGATACATTTGCAAAAACATTAACAAGGACTAGACAAGACCCCTACTAGCTATGACAGACGTTTCATCAAACATGTCACAAACTTGAAAGCTATAGGTCTTAACAACATAGCTAAGTATATGGTCTCATACTTATTTGAGATTCATTATGAGGCATTGTTCCCTTAACACATTAGTTGCATTATCATTTATTAGGCCATAGATACATTGTTCATTCATTTACAAGTAAAAACATGATGAGAACCATACATAGCCATTGTCATAATACATGTTCATAACCAACATAATAACAACAAAATTACCAAGGAAACAACAACCATATAATCCACATATGAACTAGTATAATACTCATGAAATAAAAAGGAGAAATAACCTCATATTAATTATGAAAGCGCCAACTAGGTTTGGGACTTGCATGAACCACCCGACCATAGATTGGATGAACCAAATCTTTCTTTCAACCAATCACCCATGTTATGTGGTATTTACAATTGTGGACAAAAGTATCTCCCCAAAGTTTGGTGGCTAACCTAGAACAACAGAGAGCCAAGGAACTCAATGTTTTCCTTAAAGTAAATAGATGATGGAATGAAGCCTACTGGAATCTGTCTCATGCTTCACTCCTTATTTAGCTTGAATGCTCCAATTCTAGCTCTAATTACAAAAATTAGAACATGCACAGTTAGATGACACAAGCCAAGAAACTACGAGATATATGAAGTATCATATAAATAATTTATTCAATAGATCGACATAGTATTGAAATACATGAAATAACAACATCACATATAGGAAAACAAAGAATTGTTTACATTAATATAAATGGAAGGATTTACAACCATAAATAGATGTTTATCTTGTAGAAGAGCTCCTCCAGGCTGACTTGTCCTTTCCTTGTCACAATGTGCACCTCCAGTCACCCTAAATGCATGAAATGAAACCTCTCACAAGAACAAAATAAGGGTAGAATCACTCTCCAAAATACATCCTCTTGCATATGGAAGGCTGTAAATATATAGAGGAGTGGGGTAAGTTGGGAGTTCTTATCTAATTATCAATCTAAGGTTTTAGATTCACTTTTGATGGGAGGATGGAATCAAAGGATAAGGGATAGAAACTCCAAAGTAGGGTAGGATATGATCTGAATGTTTTATATGAGGTAAATGGTTGTAACAAATTCTGGAAGCTTCTAGAATTTCTCTCTTTTTCCCGAATTTTTAGAACCAATGTAGGTGCAAAGGGGAGAAACCTATAGGTGATCAAAACAAGCCACAATGGAGTAACCTGTAGATGAACGTTGTCCAACAAGAGGCCATGGACCGTTGGTCCTAAAACTGGCTCAGATAATGCAGTTTTGGGCAAAAACTCTAGGCAATGAAAGAGGCATGCTTAGGGCTTTGTGCAAGATGATGACAAGGGGGAATATGATGTTGATTGATCCCATTAGGAGTCCTATTTATTGGATGTGACAACATGGTCTACAAAAAATTTCGCCTAAAGCACAAAGTTAGAAATGATGACTGATGACTGAAGTGCTTTACTTTGTGACAAGTCGGGATCAAGAACAATCGGCGAGCTTCATCTCTTACAATACATTTTCATCATGGCATATTTATTGCTAAGGGAGACATACTCATACTTAACACATAAGCTAACATAACATTTAAAATAATCAAAAGACGTGCCCACAGATGACAACTGGTGGACCCATGACTGGATGACTATGTGTATGATCATGGCCATCATACATTGTGATTTCAGTATAACTCTTGAAATCACAACCTAGATGGATGAAACTAGATCTGAGGTCTTCTATCTCCTTCACACGACCAACCAATGCACAAGTCTAACCATGTGAATCAATGAGCTGAGATCGAACATGGTAGACAGTGCCATCTGATTACCATTTGATGATGTAATCTGTTAACAGATGCGAGAGAAACCACTGATGATGTTAATGGCTCTTAGGGTACTACAGTACAATATGTATGGTGTGAATAAATGAGTTTATTTTGAACACCATAGGGAGTCTTTCGGTCAAAGGCCATTGATGTAAACTTGACGTCGAAAGCGAGGAAACTTTCCATTGATGTATGCAAGCACCAAGGTACCAAAGGGTTATTTCTAAGTCAACTTCCTGGATAATGTGTTGATGTGGATAGGAAGCGAACCATCGCAGAAGGGCCTTAATGTATCCCCCATCAACGACACAAAATGGGTATCATGATTGAGACATAATGATGATAATACAGAACTGGATCAGGAAAGGAAAACATGGAATGAAGGCTTACGAGTATTTTAACGAATATTGACTGAATGATTTCTCTTGAACACACCGGCAACATTGACTGTAGTTGGTAGCATTAAGCCAAAACTGAAATGGAGGCTTTGAAAATAGTATGATAACCAAAATAAAAGCAGATTACTCAACCCAAAAATGGAGATGAAGTGGAAGAGTGTCATATTCAAGAGCGGATCGCTTCCATTAATAAATAGAATACCCTGTTTTCCCAATTTCCCCAACCATACTGGTCAGTACCTCTTTAGTTTTTATAAATATTGAGGATGATAACATATGCTTGATCTGTAAGTCCACCCTTCAGATGAATCCCTCCGAGTATATTTAATGAACCCTGAGAAGGAGAGGTTCGACCTTGTCATGTTTGGAAAGTCCATCGATGTTTGATGTTTTAACAAGTCCAACGAAGGTAAAACTTGACATATTTTTCATGTTTAGAGAGTTTGAAAAAAAGGAGAAAAAGAAAAATCCAAATGTCCATTTTCATAGATAGTCTCTCAAGTCAGAAAAGGTAGAAAAAATACTCAAGAGAACCTCTTAGCATGTTCGACTAAGGTATTCCTTTTTCGTAGAAATTCTATCTCAGTCCAAAAAATGGTTAAACTTATACTGAGTAGACGTCTTTTCATTTACTTTTACGAGTTCGAAAAGACAAGTGCTCAATGACCTTTTCATATTTTGGGAGTCTTAAAAGAGATAAAACAAGACTCCTCTTGGAGGAACGAGTGGTATAAAGGGTAGCAACTGGTTTCAGTCATGATGGAACTACTCAAAACACACAAAGGTCAAGAGGCTAGCTAATAAGCCCACTCATCGCAGTGGTTCCTCAAGAAAGGGTAAAAACCAATTGAAAGCATAGGATCAACCAAGCAGATGGTGACGTTGGAATGAAAAAACCAAGGTTCATCTGGACAAAACAAGATGATAAAAATGGAAATCACAAGGGATAAAATGGGAATGGTTTATTTTTACAGAATCTTGAAACATGGGAAATTATGCTTGGAATTGGTTTCATTTTTACGCAAGCTTGAAACATGGGAAACTATGCTTGAAAGTTTTTTCATTTTTACACAAGCTTGAAACAGAGAAAAGCTATGCTTGAAATAAATTTGCATGCCCCCAACATAGTGACTCAATTTGAGGTACATGCCCCCCAAGCTTCATTTCATTCACCTAAGTAGATTGCTAGTTACTAGGTGGATGGAATGAAGGTTCATTTACAAGATCAAGTGAAAGAATCGAGTTGGAACTTATGAGATCTAATCAAAGAATCAAATTGGAAGAGGACCCGTTTCATTTTTTAATGAGCTTGACATAGGAAAAGAATTATGCTCATGACACCTTGTTTCACTTTTTAATGGGTTTGACACAAGAAAAGGAACTCTGCTCAGGGAACCTCTTTTCATTTTTTAAGAATCTTGACACAAGAAAAGGAACTCTGCTCCAATCGAGATCATGGCCTACAAGAGACCATGGCTTCCAAGAGGTTCTCATCAGATGGGATCCAATGGAAAGATCATGCCCTAGTGACCCCAGTAAAAGATTCACCATATCACCTAGTGGATCTAGGTCAAAAGAAGTTGATTAGACAGTGAAAATATCATCTTTAGTATTAGGTACATGAATGGGATAGGTTTACACATAATTAACTTGTGGCGGGGAAGATACCACTTGCACATTCATAATTCATAGGGAATTAGGATTATTGGTAGTTAAATTAGGTCCAAAAAATGAAATATGATCGATAGTCACAATCCTACCATCGTGCAAGAAGCACATCACTCGAAAGAGCGTGGACACAATAGTGTGCATAATATAAACATAGTCTCGCCCCAAGAGAAAATTGAAGTCCAAAGGGCCCATGACAACCATAACATCAATACATACAATTTTTCCTCCCAAAGTAATAAGAAACTGAATAAGGATCCATAACGGTTCATTGGTTCTTCTGTTAAAAGCTAACAGATTCGGGGCGACAGACACAAGCTGTGGGGAACCCAAATCTTGCCAAGCAATGGAGGATATAATAATAACAGAAGAACAGTGTGATGGATGTTATTATTAGAAGCCTTTACTATGATCTTAAAAGGCATGTAAGAAGGGAGACGAGGTTTTGTCAATTGACTCCAATCAAAGCCAATGGCCTATTTTCTTGGAGGGGGTTTCATGGGAATGGTAGAAATGCCCCCTTGTCCAGAAGAATCAGAAGAAACAAGAAGAAACTGAGCAGTATGAAGTTCACTCTCTACGGGAAAGGTACAATCAACTAAAGGTGGAATCAAGTCAACTATTTTCTCAACCAATGGTTGGTCGGGAATGGACTCATGGGATTCATGTTCAGAGAGAGCGGGATTGATTAGATTTATATTTTGATCAATCACTTCATCAACTAGTGGAGGATTGGAAGAAAGATTTTGGTAACTAGATGGAAGTTGTGGTTGAGAAACTGCAAGGTTTTCCAACACTTTTGACGCTTCATCATATAAGGACAAATGTGAATATGATGATTCCCTTCACATAACTTACATGGAAATTTGACTTTACCCTTTTTCCCATGGACGTTACTATCACTAGTTGAGGGTTTGTCACGAGCATGATCTCCAGAAGCTAATGAAAAAGGTCGATGTGAGCCTACGGACCACACTTCTAATACCTTGGGAATACCAGGACAATCTCTAAGAAGGTGGTCATGCAAGGGAATTTAAATTTACTGGGCTGATCATAATATTTTTCCATACTAGTTGTGTTGCAATGGTTACTTGGTTTCCCCACTTCTTATTTTGGTTCTTCGTATTTGTCCTTCTCTTCTTCTTCTTAGCTTCCTGGTTACTAGAATCAAGACTTTCACCAGGTGAAGAGGAATAAGGGGACGAAGAAGCAATAGGTGAAGACGGAAAAGGGTCAACTTTAGAATCAACATGAGGTTGACGTTGTTTAGGTGGAGGAGAACTTGGTTGAGAAGAAATTTGGACATTCCGAACTATAGGGGTCTAAAAACCAATGGTAAATCTGGGAAGGGGCAATGTTTCCATATAAGGAGAACCATTATTTCCAAAAGAAGGGAAAGGAACAATATTCTCGTCAAAGGGGTTCCCTTGATTGGTAGACTCCAGAACTGCTAGTTTCAACCTAAGATCCACTAATGATTTGTTCCACGGGGAGGATGTTGTTCTGCAGTCAATTAATTGATTTTAGAAATTAAAGACACAAACAAAACAAAGGGGTAATTAGGCCTAAAGGTTTACCAAGCAACCGTGAATTGCAATATACACCTTAGCGAACCAATCCCTTAATGTACGGGTAGGAAATCCTTGAATGTTGTGTTTGGTCTATCACGGTATACAAGGCGATGATTCGGTTACTTATGGATGGATAACAACCTATGGGGGACTCCCAAAATATACTCAATGGTACGTGGGAGTGAAGCTCATCATAGTGTTGTCTAATGCATAACCATTCAATGATAACGTTCCCATATACTTTACGTGTGTGGAGCATCATCCAATATACCCAAAGGTACATGGATAACGATCTTATACACTCACATATGTGGAACAAGATTTCACCCCTGGGATGCAACACTGGAAAACAACGACAACTCCTACATTTAACGACACTGGAACATGTCTCTAGCCTAGACCTCTAAATGTTTGTTGTAATGTTACAAATTTCCTTAAGTTAATTAAGGTGAATTTTATAGTTTATCTTGAATTAAATTTCGATTTCAAGGCTCAAAATTCGATGTCACCTAAACACACCTATGATGCAACTAATATGAGAAAAATAACTCTTTTCAATTTTGATGAAATCTATCTAGTGTAGGGAAGAGATGCAACAATCAAGTACGTAGCAAACAAGAGATTCCTAACTAGATCTTTCAATTTCACTATTCCAATTCAATTCAAAGCATCAAAAGATGCCAAACCATGCAATGTAATCTACGCAGGATTCCCCTGAAAACTACGCAAATGTATTCTATACACAATTTCCTTTTCTATTGTGAAAATAATAATTCTAACTATGAAAATGTGATCTATGCAAGATAATTCTTCAAAACAAACACAAGAGGATTCCAACAAAATTAAACATAGTTTGAGATTTCATGAACAAAGGACTCAAACTGAATTTGGGTGAAAATTGCGAAAATCAAAAGAGATGGCACTCAAAGGTGATTAGCATTCATACACAATTCAACCCCCCCTAGTGATTGACGGGGGATTTGTTTGCAAAAATGAAATAAAAAACACACAATTTCAGACTAGGGAATTCCAATTTCACACACAAAACCCTAGATGCAAATGCAAAAATTCTTATTTTCAACACACTTAATTTTCGAAATAAAGAAAATCAAGATGCAAATGTTTAATCACTGATTCAAATGCACTTTTCAGAATGAGGACTAAAACAACAATTCATCCAAGCGGTCAATGACCAAACGAAATTGGTTTGCAAGCGACCAAATGATAAGAACACTCAAGAATTAGGGAAGGTTAGATGGATGTAGGATGATAAAAGAGACACTAAAAAACAAGGGAAAGTTTTGTGCAAAAATATGGTCCAACACTGGTGGAGAAGAGGCACCAGTTCTTTGCAATGATGGTATAGAGTGGGCCTATGTGAGGTGCAATGCTTTGTTAGAGGCATTGGGGGAGCGTTGGTCCAGGTATAGAGGATTCTGACACAAAAATTGCAAACGCAACTCAATGAAATCACTTCCTAGGTCTGTTCTTGGTTGGGTGAAGCACCAAAGTTCTATCAAAGAGGTAATCAAACACAACGGACAAAGGAACCACGAAGGGAATACCCTGACCCCGAGTATGGTTGCCAAATTTTTTATATAGGATTTACAATTGCGGACAAAAGTATCTCCCCTAGGTTTGGTGGCTAACTTCTAAAAATAGAGAGATAATAAACCCACTTCTTTCCTTAAAGTAAATAGATGATGGAATGAATCCTACCTAGAATCAGTCGGATGCTTCACTCCTTATTTAGCTTGAATGCTCCAATTCCATATCTAAATGCCAAAATTAGAACCTGCATAGTTAGATAACACAAGCCAAGAAACTACGAGATCTATGTAGTATATGATATAAATACTCTATTTAATATATCAACATGATATTGAAATACATGAAATGATTACATCACATATAGGAAGGGAGGTTACTGCTATGAAACCTGTAACCTTTCACCTTCCTTTTCTCCTACACTTGACCTTGAGAGGGAGGTTACTACTATGGAAAGGGCGGAGGTTACCAATCCAAATTCACCTGATCTTCAGCTGACATTTTCGTTAGTTTAGTACCGATATCTACTGCAATCCACTGATATTTATCCACTAGCCGATCCTCCATCTTGAGTTTCCACAACTCAAAACTCTGACCATTAAATTTCTCGATCTCTATCTTTCCACTACTCGCCATCTTCTTTCACCACAAGGATTGATCCCGTGGATCTCCCACTAAATAAGGTCTACCACAGGCCTGAGAAAAACCCTTCTACATCAAAGGCATCTCCTTGAAGCAGAAACTGGCTCTAAAACCAAATGTAGGTTTTAACCCTGTACAAAAGTTATCTACATATGTATTCTAAAAATAGAAAATAAACAATGGCAAGAACATTAAACATAAAACATATATACACAAAGATGCTCCCCTGGATCCCAAAACCGGGACTACCAGATTTATTTTTCATAATGTTCCTTTCAATGTCACAATACATATATATACATGTTGAAGCATTCATAAACCCCAATCCATTAATCCTGGATTAGAACATAATCATAGTTCCCTTGACCGTATCTACAAATTACCATCATGCCCAAAACCATGTGCCAAACCCATGCAAAAAACCATAGGTATAATGTCCACCCACCTAACATAGGGTTCAAAAAAATTTCCAGGCGTGCTACCCTAGACGTTGTATAGATGGGATACCTCCCCCCTTAAACCCCCCGACAACAGGGATGTACACCCGCTGCTGCGCTTGACACAACAAATAGGGGGGCTATCGCCCCTCTTGTGAGCCCCCTATGCGTGAGACTATTCATGGAAAGAATATACACACCCCCAACAAAACCACTCAAGAAGACCCATCCCCTCCCATTTAACATCACATTGACACCTTGTCGAAACTAGAAGAACGCCATAAGGCTAACCATGGGCTCCATGAACATCAAGCCATAGTGAAACGTTGGTTTGGTAAGAAATTTGTAGGCAATAAAGGTTTCAAGTAGGAGACTTAGCCATAAAATGGGACAAGGCTAGAGAGCCAAAAGGCAAACATATCAAGTTCCAAAGCTTCTAGCTTAGATCGTTTCTGATTAAGCAGTAGCTTGACCCTAGCACTTTTAGACTCGAAACCTTGGACAATAGGTTGGAGGATATCTTAATCAAGGGTAAAATATTAAAAATCTATTTTTTATGACCATAGGTGTGGTCTTATAATCATATAAATAGTAGGTGTTTTTTTAATTTTTTTCCGCTTCCATCATTGTAAATATAATTTGTTTCTTGGGAGTTTCCTTTAGTGAATCACCTCCACAGATCCCTCTCTAGGCTAAAACTTGGTACTCAAAAGGTATCCTGCTAGGATAAATTCATCATGTAATCCTAATTAACCTGAATAATAATACCTAAAGGATTCAAAATCCTTTATTGTGGAAACTAGTCTAAAACATTCTTCCTATTAGGTGGAACATTTTCCAATTCCCAAGAGTTCCAATGATAAATAAAGTCAATGTACCATCATAACCCTTTCGATATTATCAAAGAAAATTTCTTAATTCAAATATATCACAAAAAATGAAACCTACACTTGCATTCTGACAACTTCCCTATGAACACAATGCATGGGCTTGGGTGCCTGCAAATCAAAACAACTCCAAAATACTAGCCATCCCAAAACTTTAAGGGGATTTTAGATATAAGCCTCACCTCACTAGGCAATCTTAATTACAAATATATGTGTGTGTGTGTGTATACATATATACATATATCTATACACACACACACACACACACACACACACATACATATATATACACACACACACACACACACATATATATATGTCTCTGTGTGTGTGTGTGTGTGTGTAGATATACACACACACACACATATATATATATACATATATATACACACACACATATATATATATATAGTGTTTCATATATAGTGACTGCGACATGGGTCTAGGTAAAAAGGGTTTAAGGAGCAACCTTCTCTAGGGAAACACATGCTTATAGGTAAGAGGGCTCTTCTCATGGCGGTTTGGATATGAGCAACACACATAAGCATCCTACCCTGAAAGAGTTATTGTTTGTCTATTAGGTTAAGATTAAGATCTCTAGATGCTATCCTAGTCTTGATACCCCACATTCTACTTCTCGAATAATGCTTGAATGGTTGGATGGTGGAAAGTTAGCTTGTAGTTCAAATATTTCATGAAAATTTATACTTCGCAATGTGGGAGACAAAAAGGAAGAATGTTAGAACTTGTAGAAGCATATTTTCACCCCAAAGGTACTTATTTAAATACAAGGCTAAAATGATGGTAGAAGTAACTGGAGTTCCCCATCAAGTCACCAATTGTTGTGCCCAACAACCCCACGCTTCCCAATTAGCAAGATCAAGCAATCATGTGGGGGGGCCTTTTTACTTACTTATAGTCTTCTTCCTATTGGTCTCAAGAACAATTCAATCACACCCAATGAAGACACCCTCTACATAAAGCTAAACACTAGGAATCACTCCTTTATATCTTGGCTACTTGCATCGGAGATTAGAAACTTTTACATTCAAACATTCAAAGCTACCCTTATTGATTCTCCAACATCGATGATTCTTCAAATTTCTTTTCATTTTCCCTCTTGTTGAAATCTATATCAGGGTTTGTGGATGCGATATAAATAAGTCATATCACTTCTTAGTTATTGAATTATTTTGACTCTCTAATACTGATACTGTATTAGAGAATTCTTCCCTATCCATCTCTAGGGTTCGTTTTATACGACATTAGATGTTGAAAATAATTACCATGTAAACCTTTTTATATGTGTCTTCAAATTCCCAACATCGACACAGTTATAGTAGTATGAGGTTGAGAGTATTTGGGTAAGTTTTTCATTTCCTCCCATTGCCTGGTCCTTCTAAATATTGATACATGTGCCTGCCTAGAATTGTTCTCAATATTCTACAACTACTCTAATGCATCATCTAATGGAATTAATCCTACAAGTTTCCTTCATAGAAAGTGTGATCTTGATTTTGATTAAGTAACTTCAATATGTTGTCTCTCCTAAACCACCATCATTAACCACCACGTGGATTCTAAAGTCTACCAATCGCACATCCATGATCCTTGCATGAGGATGATTTTTTTTTGCATCAAAATTAGTGTGTTGGTATATTCTCCTAACATTAAAAGATTTCTTGTTTAATTAATGAACATATTGATTATATTAAAGCTTCCCTTGATTTCATTAATGCTACGTGGTATATCATTAAATCCTACCCTGAGCAATGTTATCTCATTATAAACAAGTCTTCAAGCACCTTCTCTAACTTATTTTGATATCTTTATCTGTAATCTCTTTTGGATTTGTTTGTTCTATATGCCAAAGCTAATTTCAAGCTCAAGGGACCACTAATAAAGGTTTCAGGTCCACTCAAAGTGAGAAATTTGGTTTTTGAATTTTCTTTACTTATACACACATTGTATATTGTGTAACTTATATTTCTTGTTGCATGTAGGTACCACAGATATAAGAGTGACATGATGTCTAAAACATGCAAGGGAAAAGGAAAAAATCCCACATCACCAAAACCATCATGCTAGATCCTCCTATGAGTGAAGTTTCCTATGGGGATACCAGAGTCTTAGATGGAGGCAATGTATGCCCTCGCTGGGATAAATCTACCACACATATGCTAACTCCCAGTTCAATGCAACTGACTAAGATTATGCAAACATGTGCAATATAAGGAAATTTTAAGGAAATCAAGTAGCCACAAGACCACCCATAATTCCATGCAATGACATAACCAAATGGACCATGGCACAGGTTGACTTGAAGTAGAAATCCATTGTTAATAGCTAAGGAAAAATTGTGGACTCTTTGAAGGAATATGTATTCAGCTATATGTACCACCTTAGTCCTCCCCAAATCGTGCTGAATAAGTAATTCCTTAACAATTTCTTTGACATGCACCCCAAATTCATCAAGATTATGAAAGTATGGTGGTGGGATGGTGACTCGTTCAAGGAACATGCCGATAAGCAATATCCCATGAAGCAATTGAGAACGTCATTCTAGCATCTCATAGTAATGATTAGCTAGTTGTAAGGTGAGTTTAACATCTTCCATTTCAAAATTGAATAGTTGCCTTTAACGGCTAAAACAGTTTCAACCGGTCATATGTTTAATTAGTTGAATATTTTGTTACACAATCTATTGAAAGCCCTTGTAAAAGTGAAGGAAACCCCAACTAATCATCACACCTAATAGATTCTTTCTAGACTGCTAATGAATTTCCCGACATGAATTGGAAATGGACACTTGAGTTGCCACCTATACATATCTATTTTCAATATTTGTTGGAAAATCATTACCCCAAATTTTTCTATGAAATTTGTGACCACTTCCTAGCCCAAACCCATCAAATTATGTTTGGGTTTTTGGTCCTTAATGCATCCGAAGAAGCAAGAAATTCTCTCAAAGGAATAGGAAATTGGTACTATGAATAAAAATACACTTATTTCCCAATTTACGACCGTTCAACACCACCTCACTTGATGTTGCAGTTGGCCCCCGATCGACTCGTGATAAGGGAATTTTTATATCAGAAAATGGGGGCTAGGATATCATTGTTCTAAACTAGTAACAATAACAGGTCATGGTTAGGCTTCTCTATCATTATAGGCCATAATGCTCTGATGAAGTTTCCACAAGAAATAATAGAGGTAGATAGTAATAAGGGGCTAAAACTCCTCACAAGTGTTTTTAGAAGACGTGAACCCCATGGTATTGTAAAAGAGACTTTCAACTACTTATGAACATGAGTCCCTATTTAATGACTAAGTGTTCCAATACATCCTTAATTATGAAGAAGAAAAATAGATAATGGAAGAAATAAATCAAGTCGACATGCCACTCATTTAGTATCTTGAAGAAGCACAGAGAGAAAACCATAGAGGACAACACTCTTTGGAGATAAAAGTAGCCCAAAAGGATAGAGATGAAGAACAAAAAATTAAGGTTGAGTCCCTAGAAAAGATAAGGATTAAAGTTGAAATAAGGAGAGAATGGGAAATGTTGGCTCAGGAAGAAACCTTAACCATGGAGAAAATTATTATTGATGATGAAGAAATATAGGAGGAGGAAGATACATTGAAAAAGGGTGTTGATAAGGGGAAAGAGCCTTGGCATCCCTCATAATCATCCTGGCAGAAGGAAATTCTGGAGACAATCCCTCCAATGATTATCCTAGTATAAATTCCTATCAACCCATAGAATATATTTCCTTTGTACCGTCGATTGTTTAAAAAACAACAACTACACCCCTTTTTTATCCTCCTAGGTAATTTAATTATGAATTTTTCAAGTTGGGAGAATATTACTATACTAAATCCATGAAGGTCATTATCCACAATGTCCCTAAGAGGAGGAAAATTGGATTTGTTAAGAAGGAAGAAATTATTTTGGAATGCCTAGAGAAAAGCATAATCTAGAGTGTCATCTGCTAAAGCACTCAAAAGGATACAGTGGACATGACCTCTATTCTAGGAGCCCTATCCATGGTGAACAATGTTGAAAAGTGTATGTTTTAACCCTGTATAGGAATTACCTGCATACAAATTCTAAGAACAGAAAATAAACAATGTGAGAGCATAACACATAAAACACATATACATAGAGATTTTCCCCTGGATCCAAAAATCAGGACTACCAACTTGATTTTTCATTATACTCCTTTCAATGTTACAATACACATTTATACATGCCGAAGCATCCAATACAATGGACCGAAAATCGTCACGGCCAAACCATGTGCAAAAACCATGCACAAAACCATAGGTAGGTTTGCCCAACATAATATAGGGTCCAATTTTTTTTTCCCGGGGTGCTGCCTTAGACCCCGTAGAGGGGCACTAATGTTATAGACATATTTGGGAACTACAACCCCAATCACAGATGTCCATAAGCCAAGGGCTTCTAAGTCCCTAAAAGTGTTGTTTCATACCCTAAAGGAACAAGGTCAGCTGATTACATCATCTCCCAGAAGCTTTCCATGAAAACCCACTCAAAACTGGTCAAAGCAGGACCATACAGACTGCCCAGTGCAAAAGGTGCGATGCATCTCACCTGCCACATCCAAAAAGTGCGATGCATACTGGAGAGCCCTTCTATAGGGTGTGATGAGCGAGAGAAAACAAATGGCACAAGCAGTTTGCTAGGTGGAAACCAAGAGAATCTTCTAGAAACTGCTCATTTGGCACTTGCCTCTCTGAGTTTGCCCAGGGATGAGTAAGAGATCTAAAATCTCCATGTGGAACCAGGAACTATCAGAGAGATGACACTAATCAAAATCCCAGAAGCTTACTCACCCCCTTGCAAATATCTATAAATGAATCCCTCATCCAAGAGATCCAGAGGTGGGAATTTGGTAATTTGCAAAGAGGTGTTGCTGGTTTCTCTTTGAAGACATTGTTGGGTGATCTTGCTTTGTGTGAGGTGAAGAGGGCTTTCAAGCTGGGAGGATGGTGCTGGGTCAGACCAAGTGGTTGTAATCCTCTCTTCTACGACTTTTACTAATAAATCCATTTGAGTTTTCCTCCATATTCTTGTGTATCTTTGAATATTGTATTTGTTATATGCATTTGTATGGTCAATATATATATGATCCTATATTGTTTACAGTGAAAGATCTCTATGCTTTGATGGTATTATGCTGCTGTGAATCTACAGGTTCTCTTTGACGCTGGACAAGTAAGGAAGCAGTGGTGAGATTCTATCAAAGGGGAAAGGAAACAAGCGAGGAGCCAAGCGGAAGACCGAGGTTGGTACTCTCTGCTTCTTTCTCATCTCTCTCTCGTAAAGGAAAAACAAGTGACTTTAATCTGTTTGTTTCTAAGATATCTACCCGTCTTAGTGGGACTAGCAGCTCTGAATAGACACTAGATTTCCCGATAACAAAATGGCAACTCCACTGGGGAGAGATTAGTTTGATTGCTTGTCTCTATTTGTTTGATTCATAAACCACAGACAGAGCCTGAAGTCAAGCCAGCTAGCCTTCAAACTGCATTTGCTATGCAAGTGCAAAGTAGATCAACGTTGCTTCAGTCAATCTCTGGGTTTGTTTATGAACTGAACAATTGACTTGCAAACATCCTAAGTGCCCTAGAGGTAGCTTGAGTAACCTCATTAGATCAGCCCTATACTTTGTAGTTACTGACTATCATTTGCTCGGCCTAAATCCCTGGACTAAACTGCAAACTGTGACCAAAAACCAAGTTGAAGTCTCGTTCCTTGACCATCGCACCCTCTCCTTTAGGAAATCTGGATGCATTGCACCTCCCGTGTGTAGTAGGTGGGATGCATCCCTATTTCCCTGTGTTACAGGTGCGATGATCAGACAAGAGTAGATCTACCTCCAGATTTTGGTTTTTTCTTCACTGTCTTTAGTTTTATTCAGAAGTTTTGCTGTCTATGATCAGTAGACCATTGTTGAAACCCCCTTCTTTGCATCATCCAACCTCTATTGTACAAAGAATTGTGAATGTTTTTATGTATTGTGCGCCATTTACAATTCTCTTTTACAAAGAAGTAGCTTAATCGAACTGTCATCTTTGATTTGGAAGTGTTGCAAGTGTCATTTTCAGTCAAAGAAAAGAATCCTACTGTTCTTGATAGTCGATTGTACTGTTACTCTTGTATTTGATCTGAATTTATAAGTATTTCAAGTGTCGAAAGTAGTTTTCAATTCAAAATCACAAAGTGTAGTCTTGTCTTCCTGTCATTTTTTGAAAAGAAAATCATTAGTACTGTTGCTTTGAAAGAAGAAATAATTTAGATTTGTATTCAGAATTCTTTTTGTCATTCACACATTAAGAAAGCGGAAAACAAATACATGCATGTGCATTTGCATTTAGACTGCTTGTTGATTTTGATTTAGGACAGTGCATCTAGTGTGTGCTCTCTGCTCTATGTTGAAAGGATTTCATTTCTCTTTCCTTAGTAGCTAGGATTTTCATTGCAAAAAGAAGATTAAACGACTGTTTATCATCTTAGATTGCATTTTAGGAATTGTATATCTACATCACGCGGTGAACCTTAAAGGCAAACTTCTTAAGAAAGATCAAATGTAAAATAAATTCAATGAACATAAAAACACTTTGGAACCTAACGCACAATATCTAGAAGTCTAGGCTATAGATGTATTCCAGCGTTGTAAAACTTGGTAACTTTCGCTTTCATCGTAGGTTGGGTGATTCCTCCTCTTTGAGACAATAAGTGCCAGTACGGACTTGTGCTCCCACGTACTGTCGAGTATATATTAGGAGACCACAATAGGCTATATCCTTTATCCTTAGGAAGCCGTGTCTGCCGCCCTATCGATAGCAATGCACTGAACACAGCATTCGGGAAGATTGACTGCCGTACCGTAAAAAGTATTCTGCAGTTTTGTGATTGGTTTGGTAATCCCTTTGTCTAGATTTCCAGAGCAGTTTCTTTCGTTCCTTTTCAGACTCCTTAAAGGAAAACGTCCATCTGAGCACTTGTCACTTCAGGCTCATTAAAAATCGAAGGTGACTAGAGTCATCTTTAGCTTTTTCTCGACTCTTAAAAATTGAAAAAGCAAGTTGTGTAAAAGCATCTAAAATTTATTTTAATCAGAATAATGTCATTGTTCCCTCGTTGGTCTTAGGTTGAGAAAATGGAGTCCACCAACCAAGGATTTCCCCTTGGGGGAATTCCTAGTCCTTTCTCCTTTTGGGGAGATGTTGGTGCACCTCATATGGCCACATTGTCCCTTCCAGGACTGACAATTGGCCTGCTGATATGGCTTTTCTCAACCTCTGTCATTCAAAGCACCGTAATTCCTGAACAATCGAATCAACAACTAGATGATACCAGAGTTTCCCCCCAACCTTCTACTTCGTTTGTCTCTCCCTATCCTTCTTCCTCTTCACTTGGTAAAGATAGTAAAACTAAAAACCAAGTAACTGAGAAGAAGAAGAAGGAGCCAACGGCAAAAAGGGGCAACCATACACCGTCTAGTGAAAATCCACACACTGCACTGTCCAAACCTAAATATCTATGTGTCATTTGCAAAGGAGACCACTATCACCGAGATTGTCCTTACATCCCACGGATCCTAAGGGACTGGTCTCCCCACTTGCACAATTTGGTGTCATCAACCTCTGACGATCATGTTGAAAGTACACTGTCAACTAGTGAAAGTGAAGTCACCGGACAAAAAGGAAAATCTAAATTTCCCTGCAGACTGTGTGAAGGCGATCATGCCCTCCACCGTTGTCCCTTCCTGGATGAAGCTAAAAGAGTCTTGGATAATTGTCCTGTATCACCATAGCGACTCCCTCTTGGGTACAAGAAACTCTTGTCGAATCCATTGCTAGTTGAAAATCCGACTGACCCACCTTTGGAGTCGGTCGAAGCACCTATCATTGAAGATAAACCCTCTGAGTCCACATCGGACCAAATTCAACAGGCCGAGATGGCAGTCGACCCAGTCGGCCGTTATGGATCCTTCTGAGTTTGCCTATAACTTTGAGAAGGAAAACTGTTTATCTGAACGTAATGGTAGTCCAAGGACCTTTAGATTACAATCTACTCCTTGGGCGCAACTACATTTATAGCATGGGAGCCATCGTCTCCTCACTCTTTTGAGTAATGTGTTTTTCACATGAAGGCAGAGTGGTCTAGCTCGTAGACCAGCTTTCATTCCCCGGTTCACACATAGCTAATAGTCAAATGCCATCCCTAACAGGTCTTTTTGCACAAGGAATGTCTCATCAATCTCCAGTCCGTCCACCTGATGAGCGCGAGTGATTCGGTGGTCAAGATTGAAACCCAGGGGGCATGCACCCTGGCCTGCTTCGGCAGGAAAACTTCAGGTATAGGGTAGGTTTCCGCAGAGGATATATGACTGGTCTGACACACCCGTCCATTTAGGAAAATGGGATTAGACCGGAATAAGATACCTCTGTTAGAAGGTAGGCCTTTCCCGATAGAACAAATGTTTTGTCTGCAAATTGAAGGGTAACCTGGAAAGGTAGGCCTTTCCCGATAGAACAAGTGTTTTGTCTGCAAATTGAGGGGTAACCTTGGAAACTCTACTTCGCTATACCTGGGGGCATGCAAACTTTTTGCGTGAAAGTGAAAAGCGACCATTTATTTTCTTAGTTTGTAGGTTCTTAACCCTTTAAACTCGTAGGATTGGTCATTCCTAGCTTACATAATAAAAGGAGTCAGAGCATAATTTTGAATGGTGCAAGCTCCCTAAAAAATGAACCTATCGATGAGACATCCTTATTATACGACTGGCACGAGCAGTTTTACGCGAAGTTCAAGCTCATTAAAAATTAAACCTAGCAATGAGCATATGTTCCACCAGAGTTTAAGCTCATTAAAAAATGAACCCACCTCCGGTAAATAACCATCGTGAATGCATTATCATCAGCTTTTGAGCCTTGGTCATGTTCTTACCATCACCTCCACTCTGTTGTTGCCAATCATTCACCTCCATTTGATTGTTTACCCCTTTTTGAGGAACAGCTGCGACGAGTGATCCTATTAGCCACCTTTTTACACTGCCGTGATTGGAAAGTTCCAAACCTTACCTGGAACCAGCTACTATCTGAAAACATCACTCGTTCCTCAAAAAACGAGTCTCCTTTAAGCTCTTTTCATCTGACTCATAAAATATGAAAAGATTGCCGAGTGATTGGCCTCTCCAGCTCATTAAAGTGATTGGAAGCGCTATCTCTCCTCTAGATTTTAATCTTTTTGGACCTGAGGGATTATTACACAAACTTGTCCATTCAGACAAGAACGAGTTTCACTGTTGCTAGGCTCGTTAAAACATAGCAACGAGTTTGTCCGAAGGGCAAATTATAGAACAAGAATATGTTATCCTCCTCAAGCTTGACAAAAATAAATAGGTACTGGTTAGAAATGACTGGGGAAAATTGGGAAGAAAACTTGAAGAAACTTTATTGGTAGCAGGTCGCTCTTGAACATGACACTTTCACTCCATCACCATGATTGAGTCGGGTTGGGTTATTCCGTTCATTGGTCATATCACCATTGGTCCACCGTACCATCCACTTTTGGGGTTAACGCTACCAATCCATTTCAGTGTCATCGATATGTTCAAGAGAAGTCGCTCAGAGAATTCACCTACCCAGCTTGTGTCTCATCTGCTACAATACCTTCACACTTCATTCTTTCATGACCGCCACCTTGAACCTTGTATCATCAGATTGTTTTCACCTCTACAAAATCATTTTCTCCGTTCTGTGTCATAGATGTGGGATCCATTAATGCCTTCCTATGACGGGTCACTTCTTATCGACATCAACTCATTATCCAAGAAGCCGACCTAGGGACAACCCTTCCAGTACTTTGAAGCTTGCATGCCTCATTGGCAAGTTTCTCACTTCCAGCGACAGGTTTACACTAATGGCCTTCGACCGAAAGACTTTGCGTGGTGTTCGACATCAAATAGTGTATTCACACCACGTGAATTGTACTACAGTACCTTGAGGGTCATCATCATCATCATCAGTGATTCCTCTCACGCCTGTTAACAGTTTACACCATTGACTGGTAATCAGGTGATGTCTTTCCATGTTCGACATCAGAACATATTTTCACATGGATCAACTTGTACTTCGGGCGAAGATTGAACGAGTTTGAAGACCCCGGAACTAGTTTCATCCATCCGGGTTGCGATATAATCAGGAAAATAAAGACATCAAATGTACATAATTGCTGCACAGATAATCATCCAAACTAAGGGATGATGGCTCTACTAGAATCATCATTTTGCAAACAGATGGTTGCCTGTCCTATGTACATGAAAAAGAATTATCAAGTTGAGCATGGGAATGCCCACCTCAGCTAGATCATGAAAATATTATGAAGATAATGTATTGTATTGTATCTTATTACAGGTCACCTTCCAATGCAAAAAACCTCGGATCCTCACTATAAATCATTTCACCCGACATCAAAAGATTTACAACCTCATGCTTTAGGGGGCAACTATTATAGACATATTTGGGCTCTACAACCCCAATTACATATGTCCATAAGCCAAGGGCTTCTAAGTCCCTAAAAGTGTTGTTTCATACCCTAAAGGAACAAGGTCAGCTGATTACATCATCTCCCAGAAGTTTTCCATGAAAAACCACTCAGAACTGGTCAAAGCAGGACCATACAGACTGCCCAGTGCAAAAGGTGTGATGCATCTCACCTGCCACATGCAAAAAGTGCGATGCATACTGGAAAGCCCTTCTATACGGTGCGATGAGAAAGAGCAGACAAATGGCACAAGAAATTTGCTAGGTGGAAACCAAGAGAATCTTCTAGAAATTGCTCATTTGACACTTGCCTCTCTGAGTTCGCCCGAGGATGAGTAAGAGATCTAAAATCTCCATGTGGAACCAGGAACTATCTGAGAGATGACACTAATCAAAATCCCAGAAGATTACTCACCCCCCTGCAAATATCTATAAATGGATCCCTCATCCAAGAGATCCAGAGGTGGGAATTTGGTAATTTGCAAAGAGGTGCTGCTGGTTTCTCTTTGAAGACATTGTTAGGTGATCTTGCTTTATGTGAGGTGAAGAGGGCTTTCAAGCTGGGAGGATGGCGCTGGGTCAGACCAAGTGGTTGTAATCCTCTCTTCTACGAATTTTACTAATAAAGCCATTTGAGTTTTCCTCCATATTCTTGTGTATCTCTGAATACTGTGTTTGTTATATGCATTTGTATGGTCAATATATATCTGATCCTATATTGTTTACAGTGAAATATCTCTATGCTTTGATGGTATTATGCTTCTATGAATCTACAGGTGCTCTTTGAAGCTGGACAAGTAAGGAAGCAGTGGTGAGATTCTGTCAAAGGGGAAAGGAAACAAGCAAGGAGCCAAGCAGAAGACCGAGGTTGGTACTCTCTGCTTCTTTCTCATCTCTCTCTCGTAAAGGAAAAACAAGTGACTTTAATCTGTTTGTTTCTAAGATATCTACCCATCTTAGTGGGACTAGCAACTCTGAATAGACACTAGATTTCCCGATAACAGCTAACTGCCCCCCTCAAACCCCCTGTGACCCCCTCACTGCACAGTCAATGCAACAAAAGGGGGGCTCCAACCCCCCTCTAACCCACCGGTTAACTACTTAGGCTAGTCGTGGAAAGAATATAACACAACCCAACATTCTCCCACTTGTTGTTTTCTTTCCACAGGAGGCCACAAGAGAGCTTAGTCATTTATCCAGCCCTGCAACACCCATTGTTTCTCTACACCAAGAGAACTTCTCAAAGCTCACATATTTTTTCAATGCATCTACAGTATTCTTCAAAGTATCCACCATTACTAGCAACACCTTTTTGTCTTCTATCATATCCCTCACAAAGTGATACAGAACATCAATGTGCTTTGTTTTTGAATGGTAAGCAGGGTTCTTTGCCAAAAAAATTTCATTTTGGCTGTCATAGTATATCCTTATAGCTCCCTATACTAACCCCATACTTGAACACAATCTTTGCAACCAAACCGCTTCCTTGCTTGCATGAGTGGCTGCCATGTATTCTGCCTCTATAGTTGATAATGCCACTACAGATTGTTTCTTACTCATCCAACTGACTGCACCTCCAAATAGGTTAAACACATACCCACTTGTAGATCTTCTTTGATCTAGATCTCTAGCCCATTCTACATCAACAAAGCCACAGGTATCCAAACTATTTCCAATCCTGGTCTTCCTTGGTAGCACAAACCATAATCACTAGTGCCACGCAAATACCTAAAAACCCGCTTCACTGTTGTTCAGTGCTCCTTCCCTGGTTTTGACATAAACCTGCTCAATACTCTCACTGCATGTGCAATGTCTGGTCTAGTACAGACCATTGCATACATCGGGCTACCGACTGCACTTGCATATGGAACACAGGACATGTCCTTTTCCTCTTCTTGTGTCTTGGGACACTTTTCGACAGATAACTTTACACCTACAGGAATAGGAACCTTCACCAGTTTACTATCCTGCATATTAAACTTCTGCAATATTGTCTCAACGTACATCCTCTAGTTTAACCAGAGCTCCCTCTTTGTCCAATCTCTTTTAATTTCCATGCCAAAAATATAGTTTGCAGCACCAAGATCTTTCATGTAGAATTTGGAGGACAATTGTGTCTTCAAATCCTGGATAATTTCTTTGTCATTTCCAATCAGCAACATATCATCCACATACAAGACCAGATAAATAACATAGTCACCAATTAATTTAAAATACACACAGTGATCTGCTTTGCTTCTGGTGAAGCCAAGTCCCCATATAAATGTATCAAATTTCTGACTAAACTACTCAGAACTGGTCAAAACAAGATTATTTCACCTGCTCCATAGGCAAAGTGTGTTGCATCTCACCTAAGTACACTCTGTGGGTGCGTTGCATTTCAAAAAGCCCTTCTATGGGGTGCGATGGGCGAGAAGTGACAAATGGCAGTGTCAATCCGCGAGGTGGAGAGGCATGGAATCTTCCAGAAACTTCTCCTGTGACACTTGCCTCTCTGAATTCGACCAAGGATGAGTAAGAGATCATCAATCTCCAAGTGGAAGCAAGAACTATCAGAGGGAAGACACTAATCAAATCACAAGCTGACTCATCTCCCTTACAGATATCTATATATGGATCCCTCATCCCAGAGATCCAGAGGCTGGAATTTTGCATCTTGTAAGGAATTGTTGTTGGTTTCTTGAGGCAACATCATAGTGTTGGGTGATCTAAGCTTTGCATGAGGTGAAGAAGGGCTTACTTGCTGAGAGGATGATGTTGGGTCAGAACAACTGGTTGTAACTCTCTTGGATCTTTCTTGATTATCAATAAAGCTATTCAATTTTTCCTCCATACCCTTGTGTCGTTTATGTTTTATGCATTTGTATGGTCAATTTACATCTGATCCTAGATTGTTTATGATAATAGATCCATGTTCTTGTATAGTTTTATGCTACTTTGATTCTACAAGTACTCTGTGAAGCTGGGTGTACAAGGAAGCAAGTAGCAAAAGACTATCAGAAGATAGAGGAATCAAACTAGGAGCCAAGCGCAAGACAGAGGTTGGTCTCCTTTATTCTTCTCTCATCTATCTTTCATAAAGGAAAACGAAAGTAGTTTTACTTTGTTTGTTTCTAAGGTAGTTACCACACCTTAGTGGGATTAGCAGTTCTGCATAGACACTTTTCCCTGTAACAAAATGGCGACTCCACTGGGGAGCGACTAGGTTGTTTGTTTATCTACATTTTTGTTTACTTTATAAACTTACAGATGGAGCCTGAAGTCGAGCCAGGTAGCTTTCGAACTGCATTTGCTATGCAAATGCAAAGTAGATAAATTCTGCTTCAGTCAATCTCCGGGTTTTGTTTATGAATTAAACAACTGATTTACAAACTCTCTAATTGCCCTTGTGGTGGCTCTAGTAACCTCCTTAGATCTACCCCTGTTGTTGATTTACTGATTACCACTTGCTCGGCCAAAATCCCTGAACTGAACTGCAAACTGTGACCCGGAACCCAAGAAAAGTCTCGTCTCTGGCCCAGTGCAGTCTCTATTCTATGAATCTGAAATTCAGCGCACTTCCCGAGTGTAGTAGGTGCGTTGCATTTCAAATTCACTGTGTTACAGGTGCGCTGATCAGACTAGGCATTGTTCCTGAATTTTGGTTTTTGTGTTCATTCTTTTCAGTTCTATTCATGAATTTTGCTGCCTGTAGTCAGTACACCTCTGTTTGAAACCCCTTTCCTTGCTGATATTCCACCTCCATTGTGCAAAGAACTGTAAATGTTTTTGTGTATTTGTTGAGTCATTTTCAGTTCTCCTTTGCAAAAAAGTAACGTAATTGTATTGTCGTTTCTTGATTTGAAAGTGTCGCAAGTGTCGTTTTCAGTCATAGAAGAGAGTTTGATTGCTCTTGATAGTCGATTACCCTGTTACTATTGTATTTGATCTGAATTTGTAGTTTTTCTAGTGTCTAAAGCAAGTCTTCATTTCCAGATTGCAAAGTGTTGTCATTGTCTTCATTTTTGATTTTGAAAAGAAACTTGTTAGTAATTGTCGCTTGAAAAGTAATTCAGATTTGCGCATTAGCTTTCTTTTTATCATTCACATATTAAGAAGGCTGAAAAAAAATACATGCATGTGCATTTTCATTTAGACTGTTTGATTGGTTTGATTTAGGACAGTGCATATATGCTCTTTGCTCTTTGTTGAAAGAATTTTGTCTTTCTTTCCTTAGTAGTTAGGATTTTCATTGCACAAAGAAGATAAAAGACTGTTTATCATCTTAGATTGCATTTTAGGAATTGTACATCTACATCACGCGGTGAACCTGAAAGGCAAATTTCTTAAGCAAGATCAACTATAAAATAAATTTAATGAATCTAACAATGCTTTGGAACCTAACGCACAACATCTAGAAGTCTAGGCTAGAGACGTATTCCGGCGTCGTAAAGCCTGGTAACTGTTGTTCTCACTGTTGGTTGGGTGATTCCTCCACTTTGAGATGATAAGTGCCAGTACGGACTTGTGCTCCCATGTACCGTCGAGTATAGTTTGGGAGACCACAATAGGCTTAATCCTTTATCCATAGGAAGCCGTGTCTGCCGCCCTATCGATTGCAATGCACTGAACACAACATTCGGGAAGATTGACTGCCATACCGTAAAAAGTATTCTACAGTTTTGCGATTGGTTTGGTAATCCCTCTGCCTAGATTTCCAGAGCAGTCCCTTTCGTTCCTTTTCAGACTCCTTAATGGAAAAGGTCCATCTGAGCACTTGTCACTTCAGGCTCATTAAAAATCGAAGGCGACTAGAGTCATCTTTTGTTTTTTCTCGACTCTTTAAGATTGTAAAAACAAGTTGTGTCAAAGCGTCTAAAATTTATTTTAAATGGAATAATCATCACCTTTCCTTTGTTGGTCTTAGGTTGAGAAAATGGAGTCCACCAACCAAGGAATTCCCCTTGGAGGAAACCCTAGTCCCTTCTCCTCTTGGGGAGATGTTGGTGCACCCCATATGGCCACATTGTCGCTTCCAGGATTGACAATCGGCTTGCCCGTATGGCTCTTCTCAACCTCTGTCGTTCAGAACACCGCAATTCCCGAACAATCGAGTCAGCAATTAGACGATTCCAGAGTTACCCCCCAACGCTCTACTTCCTCCAATTCTTCGTCTCCTCCTTCCTCTTCACTTGATGGGGCTGGTAAAGCCAAAAATCAAGTATCTGAGAAGAAGAAAGAAAAGAAGAAGAAAGAGAAGAAGAAGAAGGAGCCAAAAGCGAAAGGGGGCAACCAAACGTCGTCTAGTGAAAATCCACACACTGCACCGACCAGGCCTAAATCGCCATGTGTCATTTGCAAAGGAGACCACTATCATAGAGATTGTCCCTGCATCCCTCGGATCTTAAGGGACTGGTCTCCTCGTTTGCACAACCCGGTGTCGTCAACCTCTGATGATCATGTTGAAAACACACCATCAACTAGTGAAAGTGAAGCCCCAGGACGAAAAGGAAAATATAGATTTCCTTGTAAACTGTGCGAAGGCAATCATGCCGTCCACCATTGTCCCTTCTTAGACGAGGCTAAAAGAGTTTTGGACGATCGTCTGGTTTCACCGTTACGACTTCCTCCTGGATATAAAAAACTCTTGCCGAGTCCATCACTAGTTGAAAATCCGGCTGACCCGCCCAGGTGGTCGGCCGAAGCATCTATCATTGAAGACAAACCATCTGAACCCATACCAGACGAAAGTCAAAAGGTCGAGACGGCAGTTGACCCAATCTTTCCTTCAGAGGTTCCATCTTCAGATGATACAGTCACCGAAGAGAACAAGGATGACACCGTCCAAATTCTTTTCGTAAGCACAGACTCCGATGAACATGGGGGAAATTTACCCATTCCTTTACCGCAGGAAGGAAGT
Source organism: Pinus tabuliformis (assembly GCA_031772625.1). NCBI lineage: Eukaryota > Viridiplantae > Streptophyta > Pinopsida > Pinales > Pinaceae > Pinus > Pinus tabuliformis. The sequence goes on along the minus strand of CM062818.1, from coordinate 99,648,770 downwards.
TCGTCAGAGTCGTACCCGGCCGTCTATTCGGTCCCACCTCCAAGCAACCTAGTTGTTTCCTTTGACTGGAATCAACTAGGCAGACCCCGTTTACTGGCTAGTGTACCATTCTGAATCATTGCTCAAATATATAGAATGGTTATGGCCGGTACCATCATAGATGAAGGGGCTTCTGTGAGTATCATTTCCTCAACTGCTTGGAAAGCGCTTGGTTCGCCATCGCTTTTGCCTGAGATGAGAAATCTAATAGGGTTTGACAAAGGAACCAGTCGACCATTAGGGATCCTTCCCAATGTGCCCATAACATTGAGAGGGAAAACCATTCATATGAACGTAATGGTAGTCCAAGGACCCCTGCATTATAATTTACTCCTTGGACGAGACTATATCAATTGCATGGGAGCCATTCTCTCATTACTCTTTAGAGTAATGTGTTTTCCGCACGAAGGAAGAGTGGTCAAGCTCGTAGACCAGCTTTCATTTCCTGGATCACACATAGCAAATAGTCATATACCATCCCTGAATGGTCTTTTCACACAAGGAATGTCTCATCAATCCCCAGTCCGTCCACCTGATGAGCGCGAGTGATTCGGGGGACATGACTGAAACCCAGGGGGCATGCACCCTGGTCTCCTTCGGCAGGAAAACTTCAGGTATAGGGTAGGTTTCCGCGAGGGATATATGACTAGTCTGTACTCCCGTCCGTGATTGGAAAAGGGGGTTAGACTGGAATAAGATTCCCTCATCAAAGTTATGTGAGTGGAGGCGTCTGCACCGCTCGCCTTTGTCTATTTCGGTAGGCATCGTCGAAGAAGTGTTTTGTTTGCGGCCCAGATAAAACAATCTTTGGTAACCTGAAAGAGGTAGGCCTTTCCTGATAAAACAAATGTTTTGTCCGTAGAATAAAAGGTGACCTTGAAGCTTTATTTTATACCTAGGGGCATGCAAACCTTTTGGCGTGCAAGCGAAGAGCGACCATTTATTTTTTAAATTTGTAGGACCTCTAACCCTTTAAACTTGTAGGATTGGTCGTTTCCTAACTTGCATAAAGAAAGGATGTGGGGCAAAACTCTAAAAATTGTTGTTTTCATATATGAGACATTCTTATTATATGACTGGATTAATCGAGCAATTTTAACGCAGACTTCATGCTCGTTAAAAGATAAACATAAGCAATGAGCAAATGTTTCCCCAAGCGTTTAAGCTCAATAAAAAATGAAACAATTCCCGGTAAATAATCATCGTGAATGTAACACTTCAGCCTTTAAAGCCTTGGTCGTGTTCCCATCATTACCTCCACTCTGTATTGGCCAATCATTCACCTCCATTTGATTGTTTACCCCTTTTGAGGAACAGCTACGAAGAGTGATCCCGCTAGCCATCCTTGTAAGAGTGCCGTGATTGGAAAATTCCAAACCTTACCTGGAATCAGCTGCTACCCAATTTTATCACTCGTTCCTCAAAGACGAGTCTCCTTTAAGCTCTTTTCAACTGACTCGTAAAATATGAAAATATTGCCGAGCCATTGGCCTCTCCAGCTCGTTAAAGGGATCGGAAGTGCTATCCCTCCTTTAGATTTTAATCTTTTTGGACCTGAGGGATTATTACACAAAAAGATCGAGCGCTTGTTTTGTTCGGCTCGTTAAAAGTATCGAAAATTCATCCCTTCTGTATTGTTTTATACTTTTTCGGACTTAAGGGATTAGATGACGAAAAAGGAATTTTGGAGTTTCCTTTACGTCCCTTTTCAAACTCTCTAAAATTGAAAAGGACCGAGTTATCTTTGTCGTTAAACTCGTTAAAACCTAATAGCGACAAACTTGTCCATAGCAGACAAGAACGAGTTTCACTATCGCTAGGCTCGTTAAAACATAGCGATGGGTTTGCCTGAAGGGAAAATTATAGAACAAGCATATGTTATCCTCCTCAAGCTTGACAAAAATAAAGAGGTACTGGTCAGCAATGCCTGGGGAAAAATTGGGAAGAGAACTTGAAGAAACTTTGTTGGTAGCAAGTCGCTCTTGAACATGATACTTTCACTCCACATCCAAGTCAGGTTGGGTTGTTTCGTTCACCGGTCACATCACCATGGTCCCATCACACCATCCACATTTGGGGTTAATGCTACCAATCCATCACGTCAGTGTCGTCGATATGTTCAAGAGAAGTCACTCAGAGAATTCACCTGTGTCTCACCCGCTGCAATACATTTACGCTCCATTCTTTCATGACCGCCACCCTGAACCTTATATCACCAGATCGTTTTCACCTCCATTAAAATCATTTGATCCATTCCGTGTCATTGATGTGGGATTCATTAAGGCCCTCCTATGACGGATCACTTCTTGTCGACATCAGCTCATTATCCAAGAAGTCGATCTAGGGACACCCCTTTCAGTACTTTGAAGCTCGCATGCCTCAATGGCAAGTTTCTGACTTCTGGCGACATGTTTACATCAATGGCCTTCGACCGAAAGATTTTGCGTGGTGTTCGACGCCAAGTCATTTATTCACACCACGTGAATTGTACTGCAGTAACTTGAGGGTCATTATCATTATCGGTGATTCCTCTTGCGCCTGTTAACAGCTTACATCATTGGCTGGTAATCAGGCTATGTCTTTCCATGTTCGACTCCAGAACATCTTTCACATGGATTGACTTGTACTTCGAGTGAAGATCGAACGAGATTGAAGACCCCGGATCTAATTTCATCCATCTAGGCTGTGATATATATTCAGGGAAATAAGGACATCAAATGTACATCGTTGCTTCACAAATAATCATCCAATCAAAGGGATGATGGCTCTACCAGAATCATCAGTCTACACTCAGACGGTTGTCTGTCATATGTACATGAAAATGAATTTATAAAGCTGAGCATGGGAATGCCCGCCTTAGCTAGATCATGAAAATATTATGAAGATTATGTATTGTATTGTATCTTATTACAGGTCTCCTCCCAGCTTGAAAGAACTTCAGATCCTCATGATAAAGCATTTCACCCGACATCAAAAAAGATTAACGACCTCATACTTTAAGGGGCAACTGTTATAGACATTTTTGGGCACTGCAACCCCAAACATAAAATGTCCATAAACCAAGGGATCCTAAGTCCCTAAAAGTGTTGTTCTAACCCCTAAAGGAACAAGGTCAATTGATTACAGCGTCTCCCAGAAGTTCTCCATGAAAAACTACTCAGAACTGGTCAAAACAGGATCATTTCACCTGCTCCATAGGCAAAGTGCGTTGCATCTCACCTAAGTACACTCTGTGGGTGTGTTGCATTTCAAAAATCCCTTCTATAGGGTGCGATGGGTGAGAAGTGACAAATGGCAGTGTCAATCCGCGAGGTGGAGAGGCATGGAATCTTCCAGAAACTTCTCCTGTGACACTTGCCTCTCTAAATTCGACCAACGATGAGTAAGAGATCATCAATCTCCAAGTGGAAGCAAGAACTATTAGAGGGAAGACACTAATCAAATCACAAGCTGACTCATCTCCCTTACAGATATCTATATATGGATCCCTCATCCCAGAGATCCAGAGGCTAGAATTTTGCATCTTGTAAGGAATTGCTGTTGGTTTCTTGAGGCAACATCATAGTGTTGGGTGATCTAAGCTTTGCATGAGGTGAAGAAGGGCTTACTTGCTGAGAGGATGATGTTGGGTCAGAACAACTGGTTGTAACTCTCTTGGCTCTTTCTTGATTATCAATAAAGCTATTCAAGTTTTCCTCCATACTCTTGTGTCGTTTATGTTTTATGCATTTGTATGGTCAATTTACATCTGATCCTAGATTGTTTATGATAATAGATCCATGTTCTTGTATAGTGTTATGCTACTTTGATTCTACAGGTACTCTGTGAAGCTGGGTATACAAGGAAGCAAGTAGCAAAAGACTATCAGAAGAGAGAGGAATCGAACTAGGAGCCAAGCGCAAGACAGAGGTTGGTCTCCTTTATTCTTCTCTCATCTATCTTTCATAAAGGAAAACGAAAGTAGTTTTACTTTGTTTGTTTCTAAGGTAGCTACCACACCTTAGTGGGATTAGCAGTTCTGCATAGACACTTTTCCCTGTAACACTTGGTGAATGCTTTAACCCATACATAGACTTCTTTAACTTGCATACCAGTTCTTTCTTACCCTTCACCGCAAAGCCTTTAGGTCGCTTCATGTAGATCTCCTCTTCCAGATCCACGCGAAGAAATGTTGTCTTCACATCCATATCTTCTACCTCAAAATCAAAAGCAGCAACAACAAATAAAAGCAATCTAATAGAAGCTACCTTGGAAATAGGAGAAAAAATATCACCAAAATCAACCCCGGCACCTGGGAATAACCTTTTTCTACCTGTTAGCACTCCAAGAAACTCTCCTAGGTTGTAGCTCGGAGATGCTTGGTAACATATAATCTTCAATATTGTTCTCAGAACTATTGGAATGGATGATCATTTGGATCAAGTTAGATGACCATTTTAGCTCTTTTCCCACTCAAGGTATGCATAAACACTCTCAACAACACAAGGCTTTAAACCACTAATGCTCAATAATTTGTAGATTTAATGGATAGATGGATAATACTAACTGTATCAACATATTGCATTTATAAACATAAATGAATGACTAGCTACATGCAGCAAAGAAGCTTTCAAGTCTAAGTTATCAAAGCATATATAAGATAATAGTTATATGGCCTTAGACACAAAGGAAACAAGAACCAACTGCTCAAGTGCAAGCATAGAGCAGTAAAGAAAATAGCTGTTGAACATATGATGGCAAAAGAAGCTTGTATTGCTAGAATAAAGATGAAAAGCTTGAAGGAACAAAGTAGCAACAGTCTCTAGAAGTTGAACCTTTATTACATCTCACTAACAGCTATTTATAGCCTGTTTTCAATGTTATGCTCTTGACCTGTGAGCAGATACCATAATACCAAATATGTGAAGAAATACACCCAGAACACAGAACAATAAGAAATAACAACATGTATTTTATTATTCAGAAAGGAAAGCAATGTTCACTTGCCTCTTCAAGGGGGCAACCTCCAATAGAGCTGGGATCAATTACGAAATAAGACACGATGCTCCTCGAGGGGAGTATCTATCCTTTATATAGGATTCATACATGCAATACCAGGGGTCAGTACCATGGTTCTTATTAATACCATCTATATAATACCACGACCCATTTGCAACTACCTGTGGTCCCTTCTTTAAATGCGGGTCAACCATTTACAATTATTAATATGGGCTTTATTGACTCTTTACTTAACTATAACTATGACTCGACCCTATTACATAAATAAGGCAGTTAGGGTTGAACCCTAACATGCCCTCCCCCATAAAAATAGCCTTGTCCTCAAGGCTGATGCTGCAGAAAATACTGAACGATAGTGGTTGGATCCTAGGTTGCATCTTTTGGAGAGGTGTCTTTCCACTTGACGAGGACTTCATTGATCATGTGGCCGCACAGGTGCCGTTCTCGCATGTCAAGAACCTATTCAGGTTGGAGCCAGATTGAACCTTCTTCATCCAATTCCGGTAGACTGGTTTGAATTTGGCAATGGTTCCCAATCACTTTCTTGAGGCATGAGACATGGAAGACTGGATGGATTTTTGCAGTGGGTGGCAAAGCTAGCTTGTAGGCTACTTCTCCGATGCGCTGAAGTACTTGATATGATCTGTAGAATTTTGGAGATAATTTTTGACAACCCTTGTCTTTGAGTGATGTTTGCTTATATGGTTGCAGCCTCAAAAATACCTAATCCCCTTCTTGAAATTTGTGTTATGAACAATGTTGATCTGCTTGTTTCTTCATGCGGTTTTGAGATTGATGGAGATTTTCTCTGAGGTGGGCTAGCATGGTTGTGCGGTTCTATAGGAGTTGATCCACTGCTTGTACCTTCGAGCATCCATGGCTATAAGAAGTAGGTGAAGGAGGGAGTTGACCATAAAATGCGTCATATGGAGTCACTTTGGTGGTGGCATGAGAGTTAGTGTTATACTACCATTCAGCTAGAGGTAACCATTGTACCCATAGATGTTGCTTTTCTGAAGGGAAACACCTAAGGTAGGTCTCCAGACATTTGTTGATTGCTTCAGTTTGACCATCAGTTTTGGGATGATAGGAAGTACCGAGTAGTAGTTGGGTGCCTTATAGCCTGAAGAGTTCCTGCCAAAAGTTAAGGGTGAAGATCGGGTCACAATCAAACACAATGGAAGTGGGCATGCCATGCAATTTGAATATTTGGTCCATGAAATATTGAGCCACCAAAGCTAGTGTAAAAGGGTGGGGTAGGGCGTAAAAATGAGCATACTTAGAAAGTCTATCCACAACACCATGATCACTGACTTTTTGCCTGACTTTGGAAGACTCGTAATGAAGTCCATAGAAACCTCCGTCTAGATTGATGTCTTGATGGGCAATGGCTGTAATGTGCCTGGGGATTTGACTGTTTCTCCTTTGTGGCGCTGACATACGTCACACTCAGCTACAAATGTAACAATTTCATTTTTCATGTCTGTCCAAAAGAGTGAACGTCGAGTGCGAGAATAAGTCTTTTGAAAGCCTAAATGGCCTGTAGTGGGAGATGAGTGCAACTCTGCCAAAATGTGATTTTTGAGGGTGGATGTTGGTGATATCACGACTTTGTCCTTGTAGCAAAGAATCTCATCCTGCCAAGAGTAGCCCGTTGTGGAATTTGGATCCACCTGCAATTTATTAATGAGTTGGAAGAGCAAAGGATGTGAAAACCATTCCTTGCGAGCCTCTTCAATCCATTATGGAATGGGAAGGGAGATTGCGAGCAGGGTTCTTTCCTCCTCAAATTGGCATGATAAAGCATCTGCTACGACATTTTCATGCCCTTTCTTGTAAATTATCTCATAATCATATCCCAACATTTTGGTGAGCCATTTATTTTGTTGTGGTGAGGATATGTGTTGCTCCAAAAAATGTTTAAGGCTTTGATGGTCTGTGCAGATTTGGAAAAGTCGCCCCAATAAGTATGGTCACCAGGTATCCACTACATGTAAGATGGCCATCATCTCCTTCTCATAGGTAGATTGTCCCAAATTTGTCCCACTTAGTTGTTGGCTAGTGAAGGCCAAAGGTCAACCTTCTTGCATTAAGACCGCCCCAATACCTGTACCTGACGCATCACATTCAATCACAAAAGATTTGGTGAAGTCGGGTAGTGCTAATATGGGAGTGGAACACATGGCATGTTTGAGAGCTATAAATGCCTATTCTGCTTCATCATTCAAGAGAAATGATTTTTTCTTGAGAAGGTGAGTGAGGGATCTAGCAATGCGACCATAATTGCAGACAAATTTACGATAGCAGCCTGTGAGATCCAAAATTCCTCTCAAGCTCTTCAAGGTCTTTGGTTGAGGCCAATCCTGCATTGTCTGGATCTTTTTGGTGTCCACCCTGACACCTTCACACCCCACAATGTGGCCCAAATATTCAAATTATTCCATGCCAAAAGAGCACTTGGACATCTTGACAAATAATTTATGCTTCCGGAGCAGTTGCAAGAGCAGATCTACATGCTGAAGATGTGTGGCCCAGGTGCGGCTGTAGATGAGGATGTCATCAAAGAAAACAAGGACAAATTTTCTGAGATATGGTTTGAGCAAGTGGTTCACGAGGCTCTGAAAAATGGATGGGGCATTACAAAGACGAAATGGCATGACCAGGAATTCATAATGGCCTTCATGAGTTCGGAAAGCAGTCTTTGGAATGTCTACTTCTTTCATGCGAATTTGGTGATAGCCCGAGTGAAGGTCGAGCTTAGTAAAGAATTGAGCCCCATTTAGTTCATCCAACAAATCATCGACAATCGGGATGGGAAATTTATCTTTGACCGTCAACTTGTTGAGGGCCTTGAAATTGGACACATACGCCATTCCCCATCTTTCTTGAGCACCATGACCATAGGCGATGAATAAGGACTAATGCTAGGATGAATGACGCCTGATTCTAGGAGTTCCTTGATGATTTTTTCAATTTCATTATTTTGGGCGAACGGATATCTATATGGGTGCACATTTGGTGGTTGGGCCCCTGGGACCAAAGTAATGCTATGATCATGTTCCCCTCTTGAGGGTGGAAGCTCATGAGGCTTGTCAAAGACTGGCAAATGGTTGTTTAAGATTTGTTGCATCTCAGGATGAATATGAAGAGAAGTGGGTTCGAAGCCTTGGATGGCATTAAATTGGGCTATAACTCCATGGTGGCCCTTTCTTAACAATTTTTCCATCCTATGCGAGCTGATGATAGAGGGAGCACCTGCTTGGAGTCCGAAGAGGGTATGTGTGTGGTTGCTCTGCTTAAAGCTCATATATAACTCCTGGAAATCCATTGTGATTGGGTCAAGTGTGTGGAGCCATTCAGCACCCAAGACAATGTCACACCCACCCATGTGTATAGTAAACATGTGGGTCTTTAGTTGATAATCCCCCATTTGAAGTTTGACATTTTCACAGCGGCCTTCACATTTCATTGTCCCCCCATCAGCAATTTGGACCTGGAAATTAGATACTACTCTGAGAAAACAATGCACTGCTTTAGCGACTCTTTTATGGATAAAGTTATGCGTACTGCCACTATCAATCACGACTACTACAGAGCGATGCTTAATAAAACCTTTGATTTTGAGAGTTTGGGGAGAAGAAATCCCTACCAAAGCATGAAGCGAGATAATTGGTTCGTCAGGTGTAGCTAGGAGCGCATTGTCGGGCTGGTTGTCCTCATCTTCCTCCTTTGGTTCGTCAAATGGTGGGGCTTCCTCCAATGAACTGTGATCAATAGCATCAATTTGAAAGAATTTGGGTTCCTTGCATTTATGCCCTGGGGAATATTTCTCATCATAGTAGTAACACAATCCTTGCTTTCTTCTTTCTGCCATTTCTGTTGGTGACACCTTTTGAACCTTAAGTGTTTGGGTAGTGCTTGGCGCCTAGGTGGGGCGACCCTTAGCTATGAAATTTGGACGAGTCCACTGGGTCGCTAACGCGCGTTCTACTTCACGAGCTATCTTTCAAGCATCCAACCATGAGATTGGGTGTTGCAGTCGGACGTGGGCTTGTATGGCTTCTTTGAGACCACTGAAAAAACATTCCAAGTAGAACTCATCTTGTAGACCTCTTGTACGGAAGGCTAAGGCTTCAAAGGCTGTAATATATTCTTGCACTCTTCCTATCTGTCGAAGCTTAGTAAGATGAACCAAAAAATTAGATTCATGGTCAAAGCGATCCGAAAGGGATTTTGTGAATATCTGCCAAGTCACAGGCCTTCCACAACAACATTGATGCCACTGCCACCATTGCCATCTTTCGTGGTCTAAGTACATGCTACCCACACTTAGCTGAGTCGCATCATCTCTGATGTGACACAAATAATTTAAGATTGCTAACATCTTGATTAATTGCTTCATCTCTATCAACATAATTTCTCGAATGCATTCTTTGTTTAAATTGATCAGACCTCCTTTTCATGCAATTCTTAGCAAAATGACCAGGTTTTCCACAGTAATAACACACATCATCTCTACTTGATTTGGCATTTGTCCTTGGTAAAGGGGTACCTTGAAATGATTTTACTTGTGGCTTTTTGCCTTTATTTTTCTCCCACTGTTTACCTTTGAAGGACTTCTTCCCTTTGGCCATCAATGCTAAATTTGAATTAGGAGATTTCTGTTTAATGCTTCTTCTCCGCTCTTCTTCCTGCATAAGTATACCTGCCAACTCATCAAAAGTAGGAGCCTTCTCTCTAGCTGAAAGACCAGTTATAAACATTTGATATTCATCAAGCATTCCACTTAATGTCACAGTAACCAAGTCTGTACTAGATACTGATTCACCAATGTCACCTAGTTTATCCTTTAGATCTTTAATTCTAGAAATGAAATCACTAACACTTTCATTTTCTTCCATCTTAATTGAAAGAAGCTTACTCTTTAAATACAATATTCGATTTTTAGTCTTTGTCTCATACAATTTTTTGAGAGTGTCCCATGTCTCCTTGGATGTTTTGCACTCTCTAATATGTGGAATAATGTTGTCCTTAACTGTCATCCACAGAAGCACCTTTGCTTTGCTTTCCCGTCGCTCCCAATCTTGAATTGCAGTATTCGTGGCTTGAGGGGACACTGGCTTAACTTCAGCTCCAGACACGATCGCCCCTGTATTGTTGCCTTCCATCAAAGTCTGCAACTTAAACTTCCAATTTGCATAATTTTCACCATCTAACTTGATAGATTCGGATAAATAAGATTCTGCCAATATATTAGCCATTGTTACTTATTTTTGCTTTTCCAATCACCAAAAATTACTAATTTTTACAAATATAAATCCTCAAAAAATTTTATCCAATATTATTGGATAATATGGCTGCCTCCTTTTTTTTTTTAAACAGAATTAAAAGTATCCCACTCAAAGTATCCAAAATAATATTTTTTAAACAAGGTGCTTTCACAACTTCAATGACAACGTAAATGTATTTAATTATTTCCTTTTAAATTGACCCTCTTTTCCTCCCTTCCTTTTTTTATTTAAAGAAATTCTAGTGTGTCTGACTTCATTTCAAACAGCATAGCCAAACATTATCAATGCAGTTGAGACATACTCCTTTGTCTTCATTCGATGGTGAATAGGTATTTATACACAACAAAGAAATTTCTGGAGTTCGGTAGGGCGGTGGCTTCCCCACGAAGCTATCCATCTGTCAATGCATCCGCCAAATTCTAGAAGCTACCTACTGAATTCTCTAGAGGTGCCCAGTTACTGCATTAATGGCAGTGGTTGGAATTACCATTGTTTTCCAACAGAAAAACCTCTAGGGCACTTATATTGTGCAGGTGTTACCCATTATCAAACCAATGATTTCAATAATTCTTGCTAGATTTCAGAGAAATTAGACCTGAAAAATCCACCAGAAACATTTCCAAAAAATAACACTAAAACAGTTAGAAAATAAATAACAAATAAATTAAACAAACCAATTTATTTATTAGATTTCCAAATATTTTATAAATCCTTAATCAACCCAGTTAAATTCAAAATTAAGTTTATATATACCAAATGTAACATCAACCTCAAATTAAATTAAATTGAATATAAGTTAAGTTTTTTATATATCAATTCCCTATTAGATTTTTTTTAATATCAATTCCCTATTAGATTTTAGGAATATTTCTAAATCTGCAATTAAAAAAGATAATCGTTCTCTATATATTATTAAATATTATTAATTTAAATTCAAATTTCATGGAAGTATGGAAGGGAACGACTGCTTTCTCAAATTTATATATTTTTTTCCTTCATTTTTGTCTGAATTATGTAAACCAAAATTTCACAGTTTTTCAATTTAATTGGTTTTTTCTTCTGGGTTCGGACTTTGGTCAAAGTTTTTAGAATATGATGAAAATACTTTCCTCTTGGATTAAAATGAATTTATGGTATAGGTTTACCTTTTCAACCTGGGCTGTAAAGCACCATAGAATGCAGTTTTATCAAAAAGGTGAAAATTGGGTTAACAATTCTTTTGACAGATGACTTTCTTGGCTCCAAAAATGTATGCATGGAACAATGCCCTGAGAAATGGATGCCAAAATATATTACGGAACAGCTACTTCAGGAGTCAAGTACCGATGGATCAATGTAAGTGCAATTATGTTAAACACTGGGTGCTTGATCCATTTAGTTATAATGTTAATACTATTATTGAATCAATTATGTTAAGCACTTGGGTGCTTGATCCATTTAGTTATAATGTCAATACTATTATTGAATCCATAGTTCTTGACTAGCTCGCCTGGTTGTTTGTTACAGGAACATCTCGCTACCTGTCTCTGATGCACAAGGTAAATGAGCTCAGATCAATACATGAATGATTGGTATCATTTGTAAATTTTTGTTTTGAGAATGGTTTATATAAACGTTGTGGGGGTTATTTTCTTGGTGTAGAAATGCAAGATTTGATGAGTCCCGACTTGCATTCATTCCTAGCAAAACCGGCCAGAGGAAGGCTCTCAGTTGAAGGTAAATTGACCTATCCTTGATATTTTTAACTAGCCAGGTGTAATATATATGAGTGTAGGTTAGTATCGGATTCTAACTCAAGTGGTTGGGTGTGTGGTTCGTTTCCTTGAATTTAATTCAAGGTAAAAGACACGTTGACTTGGTGTAATATACACTAGTGTAGGTTTGTGTCGGATACTAATTTTAGTGGTTGGGTGCATGGTTTGTTCTCTTCTTCATTAAATTTAATTCGGGTAAAAGGATATGTTATGTTGACTCGTTGTAATAAGAATGAAAGTTACATCTCAACTTTACTAAAATAGATGTCCAAAATACTTATTAAAAATAAATTATTCCAGCTAAATTGACATAGATAATTGAAGGAACACTTTAAATTGTGATGCAAAACTTTCAATCTCTTTCATTAAGATGTCTCTATCATTAGCTAGCAAGACTAGCTATCTGGGTAAGAACAGTGTTTTTTTGTACTTTGTGAGAGGGGTGAGAAGTTGTATTACTATAATTGAAAAGTTATTGAGTCGATAGGCTCATTCTACAGCCCAGTATGATATGTAAAGTTGTTGTATCATCAAAGTTGAAATATTAATCGTGTCCACCAAATAAAAATTTATTTTTTAAATACCTATACAGAATATTTAAATAATATAGATTCATAAAAAAAAAATTAGATCCATATTTTAAAATAAATCTATGCTGATACACTGATTCAAATAAAGCCAAAAAACCATTCCTCCTAGTAAAATTATAGTTTCCTTAACTATTTTATCAAATTTAGATTTAGATGCCCCTTACTCCACACACACGTTGCGCTGATTTTGTTAAGTGACCGTACTCCTGGGGCCTGACAAAGTCTGTTGTTGTTGATTCAGGAATACAGGATGACAATCCAGGCCCGGCTCGAAAGTCCAAATTGGCCACGCCAGTGGCATATCAGTTCGCTGTTTTAAAACCAAGTGGAGTCGAAGGAGACGTGACGCTGAACGATATAAATAAGCGCATTCTGATGCCTCCCACCAGACCAATCCAACATCCTGTTGGTGATTATGCGAGACCTCCGTCTTCTGCTTCAACAGGCGCTGGGCTTTCTGGAAAGGCTGTTGTTGCTCTCACCAAAATACACACAGAGGGCAAAGGAACCATCACGATTATGCGGACAAAAGGCTGATTGAATCTCCCATCCAATAATAATCACAGCTACTCCTTGTCCATAGCTTCTGAGGCTTTTTTCACTGGATTTCTTCTATTATAGGGCAGTTCATGTATATTATCACGAGGTTGAGTTGCAGGAGAGATGTCCAATCAGTATCGTATTATTTCAGAAATCTGAGAGAAGCACTATGGCTTGTTACTTATTCGGGTTTGGTGAGATTCGCTTTGATTTGATATACCAGGTATACCAGAAAATTGTAATATGTACATATTATTGTAGTAATCTGCTTGTATTCTGCATTTTATTCCCATGGAGTACTCCACCATACTTGAGACAACATGTGCATTCTTTCACATCATCAGTAGCAGCAGCTCAGCTGGTTAAGGTCTAATTTGTGAGTAGGCCAAATCCATAAAAATCCCTACCCTACCCACTAGGGTTTGGGGCTTTATATATACCTTGAGGGTGCACAGGCCCTTCCTCCGCTTTGCATTTCTAATTTATTTTGCAGTTCATCATGACTTATATCATCATTAATTTCATTATGAATTAATATTAGGGTTTTATTTGTACATTACGGTGCAGAGCTCCACTTCCACTGTGCATTTCTAATTAATTTTGCATTTAATTATGGGTGAAATTTTATTTAATTTCATTGTGAAATGATATTATAATATTCATATTTGTGAAAGGAATGATGTTCTATGGATACTGAAAATAATTCAAATCTTTAATTTTTTGAAATTTAGATTCATAACTTTATAAATTCCCAAATCAATAATCAAATCTTTGAAAAACATTCAAAACAATCCACTGACATCAATGATACAGTTTTCATTAAAATTTAAGAGAATATTTTTGCAGCCGAACTACTTTTTCATCTATAATACCTCATATCACAATGTATGGGAAGTTGCGATAATTTTTTTTTATGGATGTCACAATATAATTAGGAAATATCTTACTCATCTTAAAGTTATTTCTTACCAATATTATAGAGCTTTGTATATGATATAAAATAGATATAAAATATTTATGATACAAATTATAGATTACAAATTGGTATGTAATACGATAGGTTAAAATAAGGTAATTAAAATTTTTAACCATGGCATAAGGTAATTAATTTTTTTTAGCAATAATATATTTTTAATATAGATGAAAATAATAAAATTTTATATAATTGATTTATTTGTTAAATATTTGAATTAAATTCAACAAATATGTGAATTAAATTAGGTTAAATCTATTTTATAATTCGAAAATAAATATATATATATATATATATATATATATATATATATATTTAATTTTATAAGAAATTTAATTTTTTAGAATATTAATAAATTCAAAATTAAAATAAATCTAAATTATATTCATATTCTTTTAAACTTTGAATTTATATTTAACATTGTTTTTTACCTTAAACCTATATTCACAACCTAACAATGTTTTTGAAAACAATATGTTAGTATGTATCTTTGTCTTAAAATAAAGATAAAATACTATAAATCTAAAAGCAATGTTCGCTATAATTAAAAAAAAATGGCATGCATATTTAATTAGTTGTCTATATGACGTAATATAAATTTTATGTAAGGTAATTACAAGTTAAAAAAAAAAAGTATATGAGTAACATGTTTAAATCTAATATTTTTCAAAAGTATCTTAACACCTCATATCAACTTTATATATAGAAAAAAATTGTTAAAATAAAATATTTTAATGTTGCATAGAATAAAATATTTAATATGGGTTATGAATAAAATATTTTAATATGAATTAATATTGATGTATATTTAAAAACATATTAATAACAAGAAAATCAATTTAATGTGCTTTGATAAAATAGCTCAACGCACATATTATGTGATCTTTATAACATTAAAAAAATACAATTTAAACAATAAAAAATTACGCATTATTTTTTTTACACTTTAAAATAAATTTGGACATGAAAACATTTGATCCCTCTCTACTCATTGGTGGTTAAAATGCATCTATAATGTTATAAAAACTCTTCTTCTCTTTTGTTAAACCAAACACTCTAGAATGTGTGGCCCATGATTCCTCCCTATAGTATAGTAAAAAAAATCACTTAAACTAAATACATGTCATACATAATTTGATTAACTTAATAATTAAGATTGAAATATATATATATATATATATATATATATGTTATTTCATTTTTAACTTCTAGTTAGCCAAAAATATTGTAATAGGAGGCAATGTGTGGCGGAACACCAGAAGATTCTCCATCTGGACAAAGAACTCCTTCCCAACTTCATTGGGAAAAGAAAAATGCATTTTCCCAACCCTTGTGGAGGTATAACATGTACTTGCATTACTATCCTGCATTTATCATGACAACATGCACCAAAATGCATATGTCCAACCTTTGTGGAGGTATAACATGTACTTGCATTATTATCCTCCATTCATCATGACAACATGCACCAATTGAAATGGAGTTTTGTGATTTATAAAATTTAGATTTAAATTCCCAAACACTTTCATTTTTATTTTATTATTAAATTATAAAATCAATTAAGTAATTTTAAAAGTAGATATAACATTTTTCAACTTTTATAAAAAAAATTCATAAAATTTATAAAAATAAATAAATTAAATAGAAAATATCTTTATATAATATTTTACATTTTAAAATAAAAAATATTTACCCATTAAATTAAAATAAGTTTTATAATATATAAAAAAAATCTATTATTTTTAAATTGCCAAAATGTTTTAAAACTCCACTATTTTAAAATAAAAAATAGAACCAATTTGTATGAATCTCAATTTAATGACAACTTTTCCCCTATTAAAATGCAACAAATTTTTCTCTACAATAATCATATTTATTTGAATATCATATTTATTTGAAACTAAGATTATTCGTTTAATTTTATTTTTTTATTAAAAAAAAAAAAAACTATTCCTTTAACCTAATCAACTTCTTGTATTAAAAAAAAAAAATAACTGTAGGATCTAAAAGTCTAATTTTTTATATAAATATGATTTTTAATTAAAACAATTTCAATTATTAATTTTTTTCATTTTCTCACTGTGAAATCAAGTGTGCTTGCCATTTCCATCAATAAATGAGAACATACTATTGAAATTCATGTAGCTATAAGTGGGGTACTACAACGGAACCTGGTCATCATTCCACTGCTTACAGGACTGACCGACCGTGGCAATTGATGTGTCTCTGCGCACGAGAGACAATTGAGGTCAAAACAACCCAGAGTGGGAAGTGTGCAATGGATACCGTAAAGCTAAAATATTGTTTTTCTTCGCATACCTTTCGGCCAAGTTCTGAGTGATATTTCTGATGTCCCAGAAGAATAATTGGGTTTGAACATGGGTCGGAAAGCCACAAGTTGCCATTATTTCACGGAACTCGGGGTTTGAACCAGGGTGAAAGCTACATGAATTCAATAGTTTTAATACACTATGGCAATTTAAATTAATAGACTTTTTAATATATTATAAAACTTATTTTAATTTAAAAATAATAGACTTTTTTATATATTATAAAACTTGTTTTAATTTAATGGGTAAATAGTTTTTTATTTTAAAATGTAAAATATTATACAAAGATATTTTTTGTTTAATTTATTTTTTTATAAATTTTATGAATCTTTTTATAAAAATTGAAAATGTTATATCTAGTCTTAAAATTACTAAATTGATTTTATAATTTAATAATAAAATAAAAATGAAAGTATTTAGGAATTTAAACCTAAATTTTATAAACCACAAAACTCTATCCCAATTGGTGCATGTTGTCATGATAAATAGAGGATAATAATGCAAGTACATGTTATACCTCCACAAAGGTTGCGCATATGCATTTTGATGCGCCTTGTTATGATAAACGCGGGATAGTAATGCAAGTACATGTTATACCTCCACAAGGGTTGGGAAAATGCATTTTTCTTTTCCCAATGAAGTTGGGAAGGAGTTCTTTGTCCAGATGGAGAATCTTCTAGGGAAAATGCATTTTTCTTTTCCTAGTGAAGTTGGGAAGGAGTTCTTTGTCCAGATGGAGAATCTTCTAGTGTTCTGCCACACGTTGCCTCCTATTACAATATTTTTGGCTAATTGGAAAGTTAAAAGTGAAATAACATTATATATGTATTAATTTTTTTTTCAATCTTAGTTATTAAGTTAATCAAATTATGTATGACATATATTTAGTTTAAGCAATTTTTTTTACTATACTATAGGGAGGAATCATGGTTCACACATTCTAGAGTATTTGGTTTAATGAAAGAGGAAGATTTTTTATACCAGTATAGATGCATTTTAACCATGAATGAGTAGAGAGGAATCAAATTTTTTCATGTGCAAACTTATTTTAGAGTGTAAAAAAACAATGTGTAATTTTTTATTGTTTAAATTGTATTTTTTTGAATGTTATAGAGATCACATAATATGTGTGTTGAGCTATTTTATTAGCGCACATTAATTGATCATCTTTTTTTTTTCCCGTGGAAAACTGTGTATTCCTCCTCCTAGGGAGTACATGTAGTTCAAAAACACTTATAACTTAAAAGTTTGTGTCCTCTTCTCACAGGGATAAAGTGTAACTGATGGCTATTTACATGAATAACAAAAAGATAACAAAAGTATATTGTTTATCATCAAAACTGAGTTATAGCTATTCCATTGCCATGTTGCTCTTATAGTGCTTTAGGGTCTACAAATGGCCTGTGATAATGCTAATACATGACCCCGTCCAAAACTTCGCAGATCATCCAAGAGTTGTCGTCCCTGATCACTGCTTCTTTGGATAGGAGGTCAGCAGTGGTGTTCCGCTCCCTGTAAATGTGATGACAAGTGAATGAGTAAAAAAACAAAACAACTCTATGAATCTCATCTAGTATATGACTCAAAGTTTACGCAAAACATGAATATTTTTTGTTGATCCAGTTTATAACCAACTTGAGTCACCAAAAAGCTGCAAATTTGAGCAATGTTTTTGTAAAGCAAAAAGGATAATGTTTTTTGCACTAATCAGCTCGGCATAGTTGTCTGTTCCCCGGCCTAATCCCATTTGAATTTTGAAAGAATGGGTTTAGGATATATATAGAATCGCTCCCTCGCCATAGCTTGCCTCCTGAGCTGAACCATCGAAAAAAGCCCATGGGATTGATTTGTTGATGACCTCTGTCTCAACATTCCTTGTCTAGTTTTTTTGGGACTCTTCAGGGATCATTTGATAATCTGCTATGATTTTGTTATGAATGGAAGGCTAGTGTGGAACCTTATGCGTGAAAATAATCTCATCCCTGGCTATCCAAATCGCCCAGCAGATTAGCAGAGGCAAGTTCCTTTCCTTCCCAGTTGTATCCCTCCACCAAGAGGTCCATGCCTCCTTTACTGCTATCCCTTGCCAGCTGGGCCTGATGGAGAGTGTTTTCCAAATACCATTCCAAAGATCCTTTTCCAAAGGGCACCCCAGGAAGAGGTGTTTTATGTCCTCATTACTGCTTCTACAAAGGTGGCACCAGAAAGGTCCAGCAAAAGATCTCTTCATAATATTTGCCCCTGTAGGGACCTTGTTATTCATGGTGGACCATATGAGCAACTTAGTTCTAGGGGCAGCTTTGAGTTTCCAGAGAAGGTTCCATCTTATCTCAGAGTCTGGTGGCTTGAAAGGTTCCATAAGTACCAGGTATCCAATCTTAGGTGCATAGTAACCATGTTTTGCAAAAGCCCATATGAGCTCATCTTCCCCTTCTATGATCCTGATGTGAGCCTCCGTTAGCACTGAAATGCAGAGGCTCCAAACTTGTTTCCACTGAATGGGAATATCTAGGACTGCTCCCGATTTCTAGACCTGCTGTGCTAATGAGGATCGCTCGCTGTTTGCAATTTGACTAAGATGAGAAATACCTTGTTTTGCTAGATGGAGTCTCAGGTCCTCAGGGATTTTGTGAGCATTGCCACAACCCACCCATGGATCCACTCCCAGACGCACATTTGAACCTGAGCGAATTCTCCAAGTCAAACCGTTCCTTATCAAGTCCTTTGCTTTGTTCACCACATTCCAGATATTGGAGATGTTCCCGCCTATTCGATGATGATGTCGAATCCAGTCCAGAGGCTTTATGGGGTATATATATATTTTGAAGTTACAAGCTTCGTCCAAAGGCTGTCATTGTTGAGGAGCTGCCAGCCCAGTTTAGCCGCTAGCACTTTTGAGAAAAAATCCAGTCGCTTAATTCCCAAACGCCCCCATCGTTTAGGCAATGCCAGAGTCTCCCATCTTGTCCAAGCAAAGATTCTTCCTGTCTGGTTCCCTTTCACAAAAATCTTCAACATATTTTCTGAAGCTTGTCCAGGATGCCTCTAGGGATCCATGCTAGGGTCATCCAGTAGACAAGGGTTGCTTCTAGAACCGCTTTGATCAGAATTAGTCTACCAGCTCTGGATAAGTATTTTTGGTACCATATGTTAAGGCACTTTTCCACCTTCGTGATAAGCCAGATCCAGTCTGCAATTTTGTAGCCAAATGGTTTCAGACGGTATCCCAAGTATCTCAAACCTTCTTCAAATGGATAAGTGACAAAGGGGAATCTCCTGAGCGTGAAACACAACTCGTTTTGTGCACATCTGAGCGTAGACAAGGTTGATTTAGATTCATTTAAAACCATTCCAGTGGCCTTTTGAAAGACCCCCATGACTTGGTGGAGAGCTATGAGGTCACTCAGACTGCCATCGAGAAAGATGAGGACGTCATCCACAAAAAATAGATGAATCAAAGAAAGGGAATCAGTAACTTTAATACCCTTTAGGCACCCATTTCTATGCTCTTCATGGATAAATCAACTAAGGCCTCCATGATTAGGAGGAACAAAAGCAGAGATAGGGGACATCCTTGTTTGAGGCCCCTTTCTGCATGAAAAAGAGGGGAAGCTTAGCCGTTTATTAACACACAAAAGGGAACATCGGTTATGCAGCTCATGATCCATTTGATAAAAGGATAGGGGAAGCCAATATGGGTGAGGAGTAGACAGAGGTAGAGCCAATTGACTCTATCAAAAGCTTTAGAGAGGTCGATCTTCAGGATCATGTCTTTGGTTTTCCGATATTGGACAGAATGGAGGAGTTCCTGAGCCATCCCAATGGCCTCATGGATTTGTCTATTGTGCAAGTAGGCAAATTTCTCTTGGGAGATGTGGAGCAAGAGGACAGGCTTTAAATGATTTTGGCTTTAATTTTGTAAATGCAGTTGTAGAGGGATATGGATCTGAAGCCATCAAAAGAAGAGGGTTTGTCAGATTTTTGTATGAGGGCGATGAATGTAGCTTTCAGACTACCTGGGATCCTCCCTCTCTTTCTACTTTCCTCGATGATTTGCAGGAGGTCCGCCCCCAGTACCTCAAAAAAGGTCACATAGAATTCTACGGTCCAACCATTCGGTCCCGAGCTCTTTTATTTCTTTAACATTTTTAAAGTATCTTCTAGCTTTCGCATAGATACTTCTCCCTCTAGCTCCTGTTCCATCTCCTGCTCAACAAACCTCGGGAAAAGCTGCACGGTTTTCATCACTTCGGCTAGGGAGGCATGAGGAGGTGCCTTATAAATATTATGAAAATGTGAGCAAGCTAAGGTAGCCAACTCTCTGAAGGATTTAACCAACCTACCCTCTGAATCCTTAAGTTCCCAGATAATATTTATGGCCTTTCTACCTTTTGCATGTTTATGGAAGAATTTAGTATTATCGTTCCCCTCCTTCAGCTAGATAGCCATGCTACGGAGCCTCCAATTCGCTTCTCTGTTTGAAAGAACTTGGGTTCTCTTTTGAAGCACAACAGTATAGGAGTCTTTTTGTTCTTGGGTCCTCATGACACCTCCTGTGTCCTCTTCAAACGAAAGTATAGCCCTCTTTGCCTCCTAGAGGGTTGAGTCGTCCGCCTCCTTTTTCTTCCAAGCCCAAGCCTTAGATAGGCTCTTGCATTCCTTCATATTGAGGAGGAAGTTCTGAGTTATGTCCCTCGAAGCACCAGGAGGGTGTGCCTTCCAGAAGTCCGTCACAAGCTTGATGTATTCCGGATCATGCAGCCAGGTAGAATTGAACTTATAAGGGGCCTTTGGCTTACTAATGACATCCTGAATCTCTAGGTATATCAGGTGGAGGTCCGACAACCCACCCGAGCTTACCCATTGTCTAATACAGTGTCCTCCATTGATTAGGCCTTCTTTAGTGAGAAAGCGATCAAGTCTTCTAGCCAAAATTGCTTCCCCCACTCTGTTATTCCTCTAGGTAGGTTGCTTTTTTGTTGAAGGGACATCGATGAGACTGTGGGACTCCAAGAGGTTCTCAAAAAGACCCGTCATAGCATCCACCTAGGCATGATTGCCCCAGGATTCTGAGTATCCCAGAGAGAAATTGAGATCTCCCCCTATGATAACATTGTCTTGGAGTAGTAGAGACGAGTTGAGGAGAGGTCTCCAAAAAGCCATCTTGTCTTGACAGGGTCCATACACATTGAGGATTCAGAATTCCGATTCTAGGGTTGGGGAGTATATGTCTGCACCCAGGAAGCCTCAGCCTCCCCATACGCTCAAAGTTTTAATAGATCTGTTACATATGCCCAGGGTTAAACCCCCTGATCTACCTGAGGCATCGAGAGAGTGAAAAGACCATCCTGGGAGCCAAGAAGCAAGAAGGGAGGATACATCAGAAGCAGAGCCAAGGGTTTCTTGAAGGAAAATGATGTTGACCTGCTCAGAGGCAAATAAGCACTTGAGGGCTAGTTTCTTGTCCGGGCTAGCCATCCCACGACAATTAAAAGAGAGGAGCTTCATGGAGGGGTTGTGGGGGAGGGGAGGGGCTTGCTTTGCTCTAAGAGCCTAGTTTAAAGTCTTCTGCTTGCCAGAGGCAACCTCCTCCCCAGCCTGATGCATGGCTTTGGAGAGGTGGGAGGGTCGCCCTCTGGACTTGAGGGGGGGGGGGAGGCAATGACTTCAAAGCCTATAGAGTCTAACCCTTGAGAGTGCATCCGGGAGCAGAGGGGGTAATGGGGTTCGGGATTCTCAGAGTCTGGGAAGGGGGAAAGGGATGCCTCCGAGAGCGAAGGTTGAGGGAAGGAGAAAACGGGGGGGGGGGGGGGGGGGGGGCAATAGAGCATTGTTGGACCATGGGGGTCAGATAGGAAGGCAGAGGGTGGGGAAGAGGGGGTGTGCACAAAGGAGGATTCGGGGGAACAATAGAACAAAAATGCCTGGAAAGAGAAGGCATAACAGAAGTAAGAACGACAGAAATAACAGAGGAGAGGGGGAAAGAAGACATACCCGTGGTGTGAGCATCCCCTATGGCCGCCCATGCTCTGGTTAGAGGTGGAGAGGGAGGCCGGAGAGGAGCCTTCCCACGCTTCTTCCTTTGGTCTTTCTCGTGATCCTTGTCCGCATCGGTCAGTTCTAGAGGGCACAGAGCTTCCTTGTTGATAGCAGATGGAGGTTCCTCCCGTGGAGGACGGTTTTCTTGCATGTTCTCCACTGGCAGTTGCACTCGCTTGTTGACTAGAGGGCAATCTTTGTACACGTGCCCCACTTTATGGCAGTGCCGACATCTGTATGGGATTCCCTCATAATCCAGAGGCTGCTTCCATGTGAAAGACCTCCATTGTATCATAAAATATTCTTGCAGACCTCCTTGGGTGTCCATATGAACCAGTATCCTCGCAAATTCCATCTTTCCTGTAAACAGACATGACTTGTCTGATTCCATATAAGTGCCGATGGAATTTCCTATTCGCCTAAAAATGTCCTCCAGCCAAAAATGCAGGGGGAGGCCAGGTAGTCTTACCTAGATCGGCCCGACTCCGAGTTGCTCCGTGTTCGGGTCAAAAAGGGGGGACCATCTCTTCAGCAGGACTGGGGCATGTTCAAAATGCCAATACGACGAGAGTACCCAATTCGTGAGGTCAGGCATGGAGAATCTGAGAGCAAACCAGCCCTTTACGAACGTTTGCATAGTAGGCAGCTTCGCCAGGTGGTTCCCCCAGACCTCCAAAACCCAAGATTTCAAACGGGCCGCTATGTAGTTGTGTCCCCTTATTTTGCCGACCAGAACCCTATCAGCAAAATCCATGGTCTCTCCCAGCCAAATGTCTTCCTCCAATCTGAGGAATGTGTCCACCTCCTTTGTTCTGAAGCACCGCATCTTTTTTACAGTCCTCTCCTCAACTGCAGGGTTCCCACGACCTTCTGAGGAGTGCTCCTGGATGGGGGGATTCACCGGGGGAGGGGATGAAGCAGTGGGGAGACTTTTCGTGAGGGGGGGGATACTAGTGAAATTGCCAGAGGGGGGAGGGGAAGTGCATGGCGGGGTCAGAGGAGTCGAGGATGTTGGAGGGGCACGGGGGGAGGGAGGGTTTACGAAGAAACCGAGGAGAGAAAACTGTCCAGGGGCCGAGGAGGGAGGGTTAGGGTTAAGGCAACTCGAAGCAAACCCTAAGGTCGCCGGGGACGACGCGGGAGTTGAGAGTGATGGCGAGGCAGGAGGGTCATCCAGCAAGACGAGCTGGTGGTCCGGTGGTCCAGAGAGCGCAGGGAGTCCAGAAAGGGTCTTGTGCAAGTCCTCGCCAAATGAAATGGTCCCCAACTTAGCAGGTCTCGAGGACGTCCAGATGGTGTCCTCCACTATTTCCTCCTCAGAATAATCCACCATATCTAGGTCCATTGCTATCCAGGTAAAAAACAACGCCAGCTACCTTGGTAACCGCCAGAGGGAGGAGCAGCAAAGCGACAGAAATTGACAAGAGAGGCTAGAGGTCAAACAACAATGTCCAAGAGTGGGAACGGGCGATTAGGTAAAAGGAAACGGAGTAAAAACCCCAAAACCACCCATAGTAAAAAGTAAGAGGTTTGCACGTGCGATGATGGGGACGTGTGCAGTGCTGGTACAAACAGCTGCACCCTTCTGTGGCATCCACGATGCTGCTAGCCGTGACCGCCTACAACCCTAGCCCGGACTCCCATTTCTCGCTCCATCATACCTCTCAAAGAGTCTTAAATTGATTATCTTGTTATTAATATGTTTTTAAATATACATCAATATCAATTCTTGGTAAAATATTTTATTCATAAACCATATTAGATATTTTATTCTATGCAACATTAAAATATTTTCTTTTAACATTTTTTTCTATATATAAAGTTGATGTCAAGTGTTAAAATACTTTTGAAAAGTATTAGATTTAAACATTTAATTACCTTACATGAAATTATATTAGGTCATATGGACAACTAATTAAATATGCATGACACATTTTTATATTATAGTTGACATTACTTTTCTATTTAGAGAATATTTTATAAAATAAATAAAAATAAAATAAAATGAAATATTTAACCGTTGGGAATTTAAGATTGATTTCTTCTTTCTTTCTTTTTTTTTTCTTTTTTTTTTTTTATATTATATATTTTGGTCAGTTGATCTTGCTTCTCATGATGATGAACTTAAATCTAGGTTTTAAACTGGTCGACCCTCTATTCTCTATGTGATTTCTCCAGAAAATATGAACATTATATCATGAATCACATAAGCATAAAATGAGAGAATATTTTATTTATATTTTAAGGCAAATAGACATACTTACACATTGCCTTCAAAAACTTTGTTAGATTGTGAATATAGATTTAAGATAAAAAACAATATAAATATTAATTCAAAGTTAAAAATAAATAAATATAATTTTAATTTATTTTAATTTTGAATTTATTTAATATTTTAAAAAATCAAATTTCTTATAATATAGATATATGAGTTATAAAATAAATTTAACCTAATTTAATTTAAGTATTTATTCAATTTAATTCAAATATTTTACAAATAGACAAATTATATAAAATTTTATTATTTTCATCTATATAAAAAAAATATATCATTGTTAAAAATTTTAATTACATTTTAAGGTGATTTTAACCTATGATATTACATACCAATCTGTAATCAATAATGTGTATCATAAAAACTTTATATCTATTTTATATGATATACAAAGCTGTATGTATAATATGTGCAGGAAATAACTTTGGATGAGATATACAAAGCTGTATGTATAATATGTGTAATCAATAATGTGTATCACAAAAACTTTATATCTATTTTATATGATATACAAAGCTGTATGTATAATATGTGTAATATGTGTAGGAAATAACTTTGGATGAGATATACAAAGCTGTATGTATAATATGTGTAAGAAATAACTTTGGATAAGATGTTTCCTAAAGATATTTTGAGATCAATTAAAAGAAATTATAGCAACTTCCAACTTCCAATACATTGTCTTATTGAGGTATTATAGATGAAAAATTAGTTGGGCCGAAAAAAGATTTTCTCAAATTTTCATGAAATTTTGAATTTTTATGAGAATTATATTACCGATGTGAGTAGATTGTTTTGAATGTTTGTTAAAGATTTGATTATCTATTTGGGAATTTATGAAGTTATGAATTTAAATTTCAAAAAATTAATTTTTTAAATTTTTTTTTAATATTCATAAAAATCATTTTTTTCATAAATACTAATAATATAATATCAATTTACAATAAAATTAAATACAATTTAAGCTATAATTAAATCTAAAATTAATTAGAAATGCAAAATGGAAGTGAAACTCTGCACCCTGAAGTACAAATAAAACCTTAATATTAATTTACAATGAAATTAATTATGATATAAGTCATAATAAAAAAGCAATATAAATTAGAAATGCAAAGCAGAGGAAGTGGCTCTGCACCCTCAAGGTATATATAAAACCCAAAACCCTAGTGGGTAGGGATTTTTATGGGTTTGGCCTATCACAAATTAGAGCTTAACCAGTTGAGCTGTTGCTACTGATCATGTGAAAGAATGCACATGGTGTCTAAGTATGGTGGAGTACTCCATGGGACTAAAATGCAGAATATAAGCAGATTACAACAATAATATGTACATATTACAATTTTCTGGTATACCTGGTATATCAAATCAAAGCGAATCTCACCAAACCCGAATAAGTAACAAGCCATAATACTTTCTCTCAGATTTCTGAAATAATACGATACTGATTGGACATCTCTCCTGCAACTCAACCTCGTGATAATATACATGAACTGCCCTATAATAGAAGAAATCCAGTGAAAAAAGCCTCAGAAATTATGGACAAGGAGTGGCTGTGATTATTATTGGATGGGAGATTCAATCAGCCTTTTGTCCGCATAATCGTGATGGTTCCTTTGCCCTCTGTGTGTATTTTGGTGAGAGCAACAACAGCCTTTCCAGAAAGCCCAGCGCCTGTTGAAGCAGAAGACGGAGGCCTCGCATAATCACCAACAGGATGTTGGATTGGTCTAGTGGGAGGCATCAGAATGCGCTTATTTATATCGTTCAGCGTCACGTCTCCTTCAACTCCACTTGGTTTTAACACAGCGAATGGATATGCCACTGGCGTGGCCAATTTGGACTTTCGAGCCGGCCCTGGATTGTCATTCTGTATTCCTGAATCAACAACAACAGACTTTGTCAGGCCCTAGGAGTACGGTCACTTCAACAAAATCAGCACAACCCGTGTATGGAGTAAGGGGCATCTAAATCTACATTTAAATCTAAATCTAAATCCCATAAAATATGGAATGAAATTATAATTTCAATCAAAGAATGATTTTTTGGATTTTTTTTTAAATCAGTATACCAACATATATCTATTTTAAATATAGATTGAATATGAGTTTGAGAGGGATCTATTTTCTTAAACATATAATTTTTTTATGAATAAGCATTATTTAAATATTTTGTATAGTTATTTATTTTTTAATGTAAAATTTCACTTTTGATGACTGAAGGACAGTATTACACATTATACTAAGGTGTAGAATGAGCCTCTGGGCTCAATGAGGCTCTCAATTCAATAACTTCTCAATTAGTAATATAACTCCTCAACCCTCTAACAAAGTACTAAAAAACACTATTCTTACCCATGTAACTACTCTTGCTAGCTAATGATAGAGGAATCTTAATGGAAGAGATTGAAAGTTTTGCATCACAATTTAAAGTGTATGGCTGCTCCTTCAATTATTAATGCTAATTTGGCTCCAATAATCTATTTTTAACTAGTATTTTGGACATCTATTTTAGTAAAATTGAAAAGTAACTTTCATTCTTATTACAACAAGTCAACATGTCTTTTTACCCTAATTAAATTCAATGAGAAAGAAAAACAAACCATGTACCCAACCATTAGAGTTAAAATCTGATACCAACCTACACTCATATATATTACACCGAGTCAACATGTCCTTTAACCTGAATTAAATTCAATAAAAAAAAGAACAAACCACACACCCAACTACTTGAGTTAGAATCCGACGCTAACCTACACTCATATATATCAATGAAAAAGAAAACAAACCACACACCCAACCACTTGAATTAGAATCCGACACTAACCTACACTCATATATATTACAAGTGGCTAGTTAAAAATATCAGGGATAGGTAGGTCAATTTACCTTCAACTGAGAGCCTCCCTCTTGCAGGTTTTGCTAGGAATGAATGCAAGTCGGGACTCATCAATTCTTGCATTTCTACACCAAGAAAAATAACCCCCACGGGCCACAACGTTTATATAAACAATTCTCAAACCAAAAATTTACAAAAGATAACAATCATTCATGTATTTATCTGAGCTCATTTACCTTGTGCATCAGAGACAGGTAGCGAGAGGTTCCTGTAACAATCAACCAGGCGAGCTAGTCAAGAACTATGGATTCAATAATAGTATTAACATTATAACTAAATGGATCATGCACCCAAGTGTTTAACATAATTGTACTTACATTGATCCATCGGTACTTGACTCCTGAAGAAGCTGTTCCGTAATATAGTTTGGCATCCATTTCTCAGGGCATTGTTCCATGCATACATTTTTGGAGCCAAGAAAATCATCTGTCAAAAGAATAGTCAACCCAATTTTCATTATTTTTATATAACTGCATACTATGGTGCTTTACAGCCCAGGTTGAAATGGTAAAACCTATACTCTAAATTCATTTTGATCAAAGTGGAAAGTATTTTCACCATTTTCAAAAAACCTGGAGCAAAGTCCGAACCCAGCAGAAAAAAACAATTAAATTGAAAAACTGTGAAATTTTGGTTTACATAATTCAAACAAAAATGAAGGGAAAAAATATATAAATTTGACAAAGCAGTCGTTCCCTTCCATACTTCCATGAAATTTGAATTTAAATCAAATACATTTTATACCAATATTTAATAATGTATAGAGAACGACTATTTTTTTAATGGTAGATTTAGAAATATTCCTAAAATCTAATAGGGAATTGATATATAAAAAGCTTAACTCATATTCATTTTAACTTAATTTTCTGTTAACGTTACATTTTGGATATACAAATTCAATTTTGAATTTAATTTGATGGATTAAGGATTTCAAAAATATTTGGAAATCTAATAAATAAATTGATTTGTTTAATTTATTTGTTATTTATTTTCCAGTGTGATTTTTTAGAAATTTTTCGGGTGGGTTTTTCCAGTTTAATTTCTCTAAAATCTGGCAAGAATTTATTGAAATCACAAGTTTGATGGGTAACCCTTGCACAATCGAAATGCCCGAAATCACAAGTTTGATGGGTAACCCCTACACAATTGAAGTGTTATAAGGGTTTTTCAAGATGTTGAATCCATATATAAAATAAAAAACACCATTTTACATACCACAAATCAAAATTTCACCTCAAATTTATGAAAAATCAAAATCACACTTTTTATTCCTATCTATAAATTTTCAAAATATTCCTAACTATAATCCAATTAAGATAGAATATTTCAACAGGACTTTAAATATCATCAAAATCCTGTATTACCAACTTTAAAGTCGACATTTTGATACATCACGGCCCTAATAATTCCGGGATTAGGATGGAAGTAAACTTTTTACATAATTCATTAGATAGATGTAAACTTCTGGCGGACATGATTCCAAAAATGTATTCAACTTGTATTTTTAACACTTACCATTACCAGATAACCACAGAGAACTAGAACTTGATTCAGGGAGGTGCATGCTCTCACATGCACTTCTGTAGCTGTCATAGCCGGAATTGTTCTGCATAAACAGCCATGCTGCATCGGTGAATTGCAATTCTCATTTTACAGACAGCAGTGAGGCACTAAAAGAGAACAAATGGGTCTCACCCTTATGGATCCATACTGGTGGAAGGGATCATCGGACGCCATACATGATTGACCAAAAGCCTCATCTCCAGGAAATAGAAGCATTCGTCTTCTTTTACAACGGGGATTATTATCTTGAGAAAAGTCTTGAATTTGGCAAAAATAAGAAGCAGCTGCTTGACTGGATTCACCTGCCATCAAAATCATGTCTCAGAACAAGTTATCAAAGTGATCTGTTTAAAAAATTGCAACATAACTGATCCTCTGGAAAACAAAGTTCATACGTTTGGGGTATTTGGCTTTGTCCCGACCTTCATTATCAAGGGACAAGATTGATAGTTGGGGTTGCTGAAATATCTGAGGCGAAGGTGTCGATGCAAGCATATTGTAAACATCGCCATGCGTCCATTCATCACAGAGCGATCGAGATATTGCTGCTAATAAATTCAGAATAACATAATCCAAAGGATCTCATCAGATGATCATAAAATCAGAAATTTAAAACTGTGAATTCATAAAAATGAATGATTCGCAATAGACTGATCAATTACCCAAAGAGAAATCTGTGTCGAGAATTAGATTATCATAGTACCCCCAGTCCCAAGAGCTGTTTGCTGCTGCCATTACGCTGGTAGTGGTGGGTGTGGATGCATAGCACACACTGAGAGTCTCAGATATGCAGTTTAAGCTGAGATTTAATATTTCCCGAGATATAAGGCCATTTTTGCGCCGATGTTTTTCTGCTCCCACTGATCCAACCACTCTACTATACTAAAATACAATATCTGAATACCATGCCACCGAATATACCATATGATTACTGAATCACATCACCTCATACCTAATATATGCCCACTTGCAAAACCCAATGTATAGATAAATTCTTAACACCAATAGGATTCAGTATCAATCTGCCAATATCTGATTCTCAAATTCACCTCTGAGAGTCAGAATGTATGGATGTGATAGGTAAGGGAGAAGCATGGAGATTTTTGATACTGAAGGTCAATGGAGTAGTTAAATTCGTACATTTGATATGATAGACTACCATACGAGTTGGAATTGGTGAAAGTATGCCGAGCCAAAGTCTTGCTTTCTTGGTCAGTGTGTCCACATAAAGCTTGCCAATGTGTTGGTGATGGGAAAATGTGGGGACTGGTAGTTGGCATAGGCGTAGGCATAGGTGCCCCCTACCCATAAATTGGAGGGAGATGGTCAGCGAGTAAGGAACATTAAATATTATAGAACATCTATTCTAATAAGAGAACATTTTGTTCTCATTGTTTTGGTTCTTCCTCGGGACCCATAACAAGCAACTTAAATATATTTGAAGGTTATATTGATACCTGCATGATTGTGGCCAACAATGATCTTCATGATATCTCTTAAACGAATATTTTAAGGCTTGCAGAAAATTAAATAAGTTTTCAATTATTCCAATACCATTATATATATTTATTAATCGATGTTTTTCATTCTTTGACTTTGTATTTGAATTATTTTATATATGTTTTGTGATGTAGTTGGGGGCAGAGATGGTCCCAATTCTCCATTAACTCTTGGGTTTACAAATTCAATTTTACAGAAAGATAGTGTAAATTTCACTAATCATGTATAGATAAGGGTAATTATATTACAATTAATATCATGGTTAAAGTATTTAGTTTATAAAGTTTAAGGATGTTTTTGTTCTTGCTTCGTTAAGGACTATAGCATTAGTTTTGAAGGCAAAGTATATTGATTTTCGATTAGTTTGTGGCATTTTAAAAATTTTAACCAAAGTTTTGGGAAAATGCTAAATATTTATGATTTCCATAAATTCAGAAATAATTTTCTAATCGCTAAAATCTTATTTCTAATTTTCCATTGGCTAAGCGAGTCTTTATGTGACATAGTTCCCCGGACGAAGGGCAATTTATTTTTGGCATTTGTCAATACCTTACAAATCATTATAAAGAAAGGACTAATTTTGTGAGTGGTCATTCCGTCAGTGAGTGCTTTGACTCTGACACTAGCACTATTATGTGTGACACTGCTACTACTCTACCTAATGGTGCCAGAATTGATGAGGTTCCAAGTCCCTTAAGTAAACCAGGAGGTGGGGTCGGGGGTTGAACAAATATGCGAAGGAAGTTTTTATATATTAATTTAATATCGAACTGCTACTATTTTGTTGTGTGCAGAAAGGGTGTGTAAGAAGTGTGAGAGAAAGGGTGTGCGGAGAAAGTGTGCACGAGGAATGGTGTGCAGAATTTAACGAATGAAATCAAGGGTTTCCAAATCATTTTTCCATAAATAAGGGGGTGGGGGGTGAACAAATATGTGGAGGTAGCTTTCATTATGTAGAGTACAGAGGAAGCTACTTTTCATTGCGCTTCCTCCACACTTTCGCACTTCCCCTCTGTGCACGATGATGCGATGGTGGGAAAGGTTTTCAAACGCTGGCAGGTCACAGTAGTAGAAAACGATTTAGGTCTAGAAATGAATGCCAATACCGTGCGGAGGATTTAGTCAATTGATTCACCACCCTCCCCATATTTTATTGAATTAATGCATTCATGTTTTAGTATAACTAAAATTGACACATTTTTAGTTGAGATTAGATGTAAAAAGTGGTTGGACACTACAAAATGATGTAAACACTGAAAGATATAGCAAGTGGGAAGGATGAAACATGTTTCAAGTTGGAGATTCTCTCATGTTAATGTGCAATTCAAGCAAACAATGTAGGTTTTAACCCCATACAAAAATTACCTGCATACAAATTCTAAAACACAAAAAATAAACAATGCGAGAGCATAACACATAAAACACATATACACAGAGATTTTCCCCTAGATCCCAAAACCGAGACTACTAGCTTGATTTTTCATTATATTCCTTTCAATGTTACAATACACATTTATACATGCCGAAGCATCCAATACCATGGACCGAAAACCATCGCGTCCAAAACCATGTGCGAAAAATTATGCACATAACCATAGGTAGGTTTGCCCAACCTAATATAGGGTCAAAAAACAAAATTTTCCGGGGCGCTACCCTGAACCCCGTAGAGTGGGGTTACCAGCACCCCTCAAACCCCCTGTGACCGCCCCCCCTGCTACACAATCGGTGCAACGAAGGGGGGGCTCTGCCCCCCTTCTAACCCCTCGGTTAACTACGTGGGCTAGTCGTGGAAAGAATATAACACAACCCAACAAAAAATTCACCAATTTGTTGACAATATTATTACAACTCACAAGTTTGTTGAAATTGTGCTCTTATGTCGATATTTGGATATAAAGAGCTCATCACATATCATGGTGCAGGCTCTTCTGGTATAAATTGAGGTATGGTGAGTGGAAACCTCAACAAACCTTCTACTCGAAAAACCAAAATCATTGCAAATCCTATGTCCCGCCATCGTTTCAAGTTGGACTCAAGAAAGAAAAATGATAAATACATAAAATCCCTATAGGGCCTGCAAAGGCCTCTTCCACTATCTCATGATCTACATGAGGCTATATTTCATTTTAGTAAAGAGACAATGACACACCCCAAGAATCACGTCAAAGCCAATAAGAAGACGATAATAGGTTTTTCGTTCTACCAAGTGCTGACTGCCCATATATGGTCACCATCACACAGACAAGAAGGTTAAGAGTAGAAGAGGATACTATTCTCACTGTCTCGATAGATTTTCGATGCAGACTCATTACGCCTCTACCTACATCATATTTAGACAATGCTATTAATGTCCAATGTATAACTACGAGGGAGGGATATTATTTTACCTAAACAATTATCATTATAATCATTTTTACTATAATGTTGTAGTTGTACCCTTATTCTTCAATAGTGAGGGAGTGCGGAGAATGGTGATTAATTTGCACTCCTGCACCTCCATAATGCCTTCCTATACACATCATGATATCAATTTCTGATGGCCTCTTAAGGATGCCAATAACTCTCAATGATGACTGAAAACTATTAACAACTAATCTTTAGGAATTAGGTGATCTAGGTCGATATTGGTGGCCACCCACCAATTCCACTTGGACCCCCACCATTGTTT
The DNA here is from genome assembly GCA_031772625.1 of Pinus tabuliformis. NCBI lineage: Eukaryota > Viridiplantae > Streptophyta > Pinopsida > Pinales > Pinaceae > Pinus > Pinus tabuliformis. The sequence continues at coordinate 99,615,315 of CM062818.1, read as the reverse complement.
CTTTCAGTTTTTCAGTTTCCTTAATTGTAACACAATTTACTATTTTTCGTAGTTTTTCGGGTCCTAAACTTCCGGAACCGTTTTGAGGCCCTAAACAACGTTTTTTGGCAATCTACCACCAATGATATTATATTATAATCATCTTTTCCATCGTATTCCTCGGAGAGATATTTCCAACGGGGTATCATGTGCGTCAAACGAAGATAATATGACCAAGTCACAACCCTAGGAAGTTAGCTATCCAACTAATCCCAACGAGGCCCATAAACTCTTGGTGTTACATCTCCTCGGGTTAGGGTTTTGGTTGTTTAGGGTTTTCTCTTATTGTTCAATAATAAAAAGGCCCTTGAGCCTCATTGTAATGTAGTTCAGAGGCATGTAGCCACCACTTCTCTTCTCAGAGATAAGCTACCATCGCCTGAGCTAGTTCATTTCAATTTCTGTTTGTAAGCATATTTCAGTATGTTACATTAATGAAATGAAGTATTATTTCTGCTGCATCTCTGTATTTATGGTCATATCTGTAATTTTTTGTGTTCCTATTTAAATCCGAATTAGTGGTATCAGAGCAGTCTGCTCTTTCTATGTTTTTCTTTGCATGTCCCTAACGAGGTCAGGATATAAGGAGTTAGGGCTTGAATTGGTTGAACCTTTGCAAGACTAGCCTCACAAATCTCGACGGCCTCCCATGGCGGATGAAAAGAAAGAAGAGGGGGCATGAGATCTTATCAAAATCTTGCTCGAAGAGGCCCTCGAGCGACAAAGGAATGTGATGATGGACAACTTTTTCTAGAACATTCAGCAGCTACCCAAGGGTGACACATCTACTTCCAACAGCTACTCTAGAAACGACACACCCTTTAAAGTACAAATTAACTTTGAAATTCCCATATTTGAGGGTAAGATAAATGCAGACACTGTAGATAAATGGTTAAATATGCTAGAAATGTATTTTTCTGTTCATGATTTTTTCGGTCGGGAAAAGATTACGTTTGCTCTTCTCAAAGCTACCCCCCACATCAAGGACTGGTGGGAAACCTATTGCGAGAAGAAGGATGAAAGTACGACCTCACTGTTTTCAGCTGCACCCACTTGGAATTCATTTTGGGATGCCATCAAGGAGCACACTACGGTAGGGAAGGGACCAAGATGTGCCAGAGTTTACCAATATTTTTCATACCCTTCACACAAAGTTGGTTATCAAGGATTCTAAACAACATTTGGTACTCAAATACCGTGACTTCCCACACAGGTACATCCAGGACGATATGGAGTTCTTGGACATCTCCTCGCTTGGCATGGCATATCGATACACTGTCAAGATCAAGCAGAAGTTTAAATAGAAGAAGCGAGACTTTGGATCTGCGAATCCAAATCAAGGGAAAGGTGCCCCCAAACCGCAGAACAAAGGACAAAGCTAAGGCGGGGTGGCCCAGGACAACCCGCCAAATCCGCAAGCAAAGAACAACACTGTGAAGCTGAAGAAGGACACGAGAAAGTGGTGTGAGTTCCATAAGAGATCCATGTAGAAATTTTGAATAATATGACACATATTCACAGAGATTATCCTGATTATACACTTATAAGCGGAACATGCATAATACATAACCTCCTCTATGTTGATCATCAATTTACAGAAGCAGAAACATTCACAGGCACACATAGAAGCATTAATCAAACTCATTAACACAGTATGTATCCCGGGGAAAGCATCTCGCTAAAAACCCCACACTATCTGTATATTAATGATTGAGACCATGTAACATTACAAAGTACAATGCTTATCACAAGCAATCCAGTACCAGCTCCACCTGTTACACACAATACAGCTCAGATCTGATCTCCAAATCTATTCCACTGCTTGCCTGCCTCCACTGCTCAATACCTGCTCAAGGAATGATGAGAATGGCTTCCCAAACTCGTATTTCACCTCAAAATAATCACTCACACTTTGTTGGACGTGAGCAAAGGCTACAATACTGGGAAAATACGTGAGCAAACTCATTGGCATACTCAATCCCTTGATTGTGCAAGATCTGGTGCACAACTATAGTCACAACTGATAGCAATCTGATTCTCTAACACCTGTCCCTGTTGAACTGAACATGCACTGACATGCAACTGAGTTAACTGATGTATTCTATAGTTTCATTATGAGTTAATAACTTGTGAATTAATTAATAACTAATTCACCCAACTCATCTCTAGTCTATTGATCAGTTAGACTAAATACAACTAGTTTAACAAAGCTAAACTGAACACAACTCCATCAACTATACCTCCAGTCACCTAAACTCAACTCACTTGAGTTCTAACTGAAGTCATGCATGCAACAACTCAATTGACTCATAAGAAAAGCGTATTTCCTTCTGACAGCTGCATGTGCCACCTCTTTAGCTCAAACTGAAGTGCTCCAAGAGAATAAGATCAAGTTTATAGTCCAAATATTATTATGAGACAATAATATTTGACTTTTCTATTTTTGACAACCAGTCTAAAAATAGACTTTGATCACTCACACTTTGATAAAAAAATAGAAGTCCATCTATTTTTCCCAACTTGACCAATCATCCATAAACAGAAACCTGCAATCCATAGACATGATCCATATGTATAAAAATAGACATAGTCTAAAAATAGACTTGCGCCAAAAATAGTCTGCGGGCCCACTTAGTGAAGGCGACTCTTTTCACTAAGCTCCATCATCTTGTTGCACTCTCAACAAGCATTTCTTGTTGCACACTTTTCAACACTCCCTCTCAACAAGAAAGGCTTCCTCTCAAACCCGATCCTGTAACTCTGGAATGTTCTCCATGCAACACATCTGGCCGGTCCACTTGTTCTGTCATCAAAGTCTCTGACTGCTATTGCCTCTGTCGACTGAAACTCTGCATCTCTGTGCTCTTTAGTATCTGACTGCTCTAGCCTCTGTCACTTTGATCTCTGACTGCATCCGTGTTGCTGTTGGTTCTATCTCCCAGCATTGCATCTGCACTGCACCTCCCAACTGACCTCCCTGTTGGGATAGAAACACCCTCTGATGCTGAAGCTCTACCTGCTGCTGACAAGTGCTCCCTCTTTGACATCTGCGCTACTGCAACATCTCCATGCATCTCGCACCATTGCACACCTCTCTGTGCCACCTAGCACTGTGCAAAACACTTGTGCCTCTCGCATTGCTATAGCCTGCTAGCTATGCGTTGTCCTGGGATTCCCTACACTGTCGCTCTCTCTGCCTCTCCATCCGCATCTGTCTCTATCCATTCAATCAGTTCCTACTATTACACATCAGGGCTCCCGTAGCAAGGTCTCATCCAAGAGGTTGGGTACCTCAAGGATCCTGCCCCTTCTCCTTGGGACAATCAATCCACATCACCCCACCTCGTACCTGGAGGTATGGCTGCATGTGATCCCTCAGCCCACCTGGCTCGAAGTTTCCCCCTATTGGAGGTCTCTGCATGAGTAGATGTCTCTACTCGATCTCCTCTCAGCTTCCCTTGTTGTGGCTCCTCCAAAACCTCCTGAAGCTGCTGCACCAATCGTGGCTCCTCCACAATCGTTTGAGACTTCTTCTGGCTCTGCATGTTGAGAGGTAATGTATGCTCCCTCTCAACCACCAAGTCTCCATCAGTTGCCTCACTGCTCAAGGCTTTGCATGCATCTTGAACCTCAAGAGCATATAGGTTATTGACCCGTGAACCCTCCTCATGACAACGAAAGCATCTCACCTTCAACTTGTCAACCTTCTTCCCATCATTGGAAGAACTGGATTCAGGAGAAACCTTCTCCTTCCCCTCCTTCACCTTACTCGCTAAGGCACAGTTCTCCTCATCATGCATAGATGAAGAACTGTCTCTAGTGCTCCGTCTAATCTCCTCCTGCATCAAATCTGACCATAGTCGTTCCCAATTTGGCAGTTTCTCCCTTCCATTCACCGAGTCCTGGTAGCTATGCCAACTCTTAGGAAGGTCAAGGAGTGCTAGACTCACCATCCTCATCCGACAGTCACCCCCACACTTCCCAGCTCATCCCGGCATTGGGTGAACTTCGTGAGATACTGGGGCATACTGTCTCCATTCTCACACTGAATGTTTCTGAGTTTTATCTCTTGCTTTGGAATTAAATTCGAATTCCACCAACTCAAAACTCAACCACTTCCGATCTAGAATTCGTGAGAACAAAGTATTTCTTGTACAAAGATCAACTGTATGGGCATTCACCGGATATCTCACCTTCCAAAAGAAGGATGAATCCAGAGGCTACCTGGCCCGATCAAAGACTCTGCCTGAAGAAATAAAATGTAAACACTTCCTAAATAATAGATTTGATGATCAATCCTCGCTTGATATCCTGTAAAAATCTCTTCTACAAATCAAGCAGCTCTGATACCATGTAGAAACTTTTTCTACAATTAACCTAGCTCTGATACCATGTAGAAATTTTGAATAATATGACACATATTCACAGAGATTATCCTGATTATACACTTATAAGCGGAACATGCATAATACATAACCTCCTCTACGTTGATCATCAATTTACAGAAGCAGAAACATTCACATGCACACATAGAAGCATCAATCAAACTCATTAACACAGTATGTATCCCGGGGAAAGCATCTCGCTAAAAACCCCACACTATCTGTATATTAATGATTGAGACCATGTAACATTATAAAGTACAATGCTTATCACAAGCAATCCAGTACCAGCTCCACTTGCTACACACAATACAGCTAAGATCTGATCTCCAAATCTATTCCACTGCTTGCCTGCCTCCACTGCTCAATACCTGCTCAAGAACTGATGAGAATGGCTTCCCAAACTCGTATTTCACCTCAAAATAATCACTCACACTTTGTTGGACGTGAGCAAAGGCTACAATACTGGGAAAATACGTGAGCAAACTCATTGGCATACTCAATCCCTTGATTGTGCAAGATCTGGTGCACAACTATAGTCACAAATGATAGCAATCTGATTCTCTAACACCTGTCCCTGCTAAACTGAACATGCACTGACATGCAACTGAGTTAACTGATGTATTCTATAGTTGCATTATGAGTTAATAACTTGTGAATTAATTAATAACTAATTCACCCAACTCATCTCTAGTCTATTGATCAGTTAGACTAAATACAACTAGTTTAACAAAGCTAAACTGAACACAACTCCATCAACTGTACCTCCAGTCCACTAAACTCAACTCACTTGAGTTCTAACTGAAGTCATGCATGCAACAACTCAACTGACTCATAAGAAAAGCGTATTTCCTTCTGACAGCTGCATGTGCCACCTCTGTAGCTCAAACTGAAGTGCTCCAAGAGAATAAGATCAAGTTTATAGTCCAAATATTATTATGAGACAATAATATTTGACTTTTCTATTTTTGACAGCCAGTCTAAAAATAGACTGTGATCACTCACACTTTGATCAAAAAATAGAAGTCCATCTATTTTTCCCAACTTGACCAATCATCCATAAACAACAACCTGCAATCCATAGACATGATCCATATGTCTAAAAATAGACATAGTCTAAAAATAGACTTGCGCCAAAAATAGTCTGCGGGCCCACTTAGTGAAGGCGACTCTTTTCACTAAGCTCCATCATCTTGTTGCACTCTCAACAAGCATTTCTTGTTGCACACTTTTCAACACTCCACTCACAACACAAGTGAGTGTTGGGCCAAGAAGTCACTAGTGATCAAGCTAAGGCTTCGAAATCAGATGTATGTTCCGACTCCGAGTCTGAACCCAAAAATGGGAATGACAAAGGGAAACAAATTATCGATGCGGAGCCTAACGCCACCATTGCCACCATGAATATCTAGAAGGAGGAACCCAAAGATCCAGAGGAGGAGGAGCGCCTCTTCCACTCCCAGATGTGGGTAAAGGGTTCCCTACTACAGTTCATTGTCAACAACGAGAGCCAAAAGAACCTCATTTCGGTAGAGGTCGTGAAGCGGCTAGGCTTACCGACCATTGCACATACCCAACCGTACACCATCGGGTGGCTTCACCAAGGATGGGATATTTGCGTGAGCCAGCAATGTCACCTTCCATACAACATCAAGCCCTTCATGGATGAGGTATTATGTGATGTTGCTCCCCTTGATGTATGTGATGTATTATTAGGCCAACCATACTTATGGAAGTGACATGTTGTGTATGAGTCAAGGCCTCATGTGGTCCGGATTTAAACAGGAATGCAACAAAATACAGAGATAACCATATACACAAAGATGCAGTGGAAATAATACTTCATTTCATTAATGTAAAATACTAAAATATGCTTACAAACAGAAATGGAAAGAAACCAGCTAGGGTGATGGTAGCTTATCTCTAAGAAGAGATGTGGTGGTTACATGCCTCTGAACTGTGTTACAATGAGGCTCAAAGGTCCATTTATTGTTGAGAAACAATGGAAAACCCTTAACATCCCAAAACCTAACCCTAGAAGATGAAACACCAAATTATGGGCACTGTTTTGGGTAAGTTGGTACATCAACTTCCAGGGGTCGTAACTTTGGCACATGCTCTTCATTTGACGCGTACAATAGCTCGTTAGAAAGATCTATCTGAGCACAACAACTTTGGGAAGAGAAACATTAGTCTATGGACCCATGTTGTTCCCAGATTTCCAAAAATACATCGTTTAGGGCCTCAAAATAGCTCCGGAAGTTCAGGACCTGAAAAACTGCTAAAAATAGTAAATTATGCTACAATTACAGAAACTGAAAAACTGAAAGAGAAAATTGTGGGGGTCTAAGTGGTATAGGTAGGTGGCCACCAAAATCCACCTAGATCATTCCTCCCCCCTTAGGAAGCAATTGTCCCCATTGTGTTGAGTTCCTCCATGAGATGAGGAAGTTGCTGAACTTGGTTCCTGGTGAGCTGTTCTGCAATATTTGATGTGTCCAGTAATGGTGGGAAGCATGGTCAAGGGCGGTCCACATTGAAAACTCGATGCAGGCAAAGGAATGGAGGAATGTTGTGCTCCAAAGCATTATTTCCCATAGCCTTGGTAATGGTGTAAGTACCATGTCAACGTGGTCGGAGCTTCTGATGGGCTCTTGTAAGGGGTTCTTTCTGTAGATGCACCCAGACTTTGTTGCCCACCTGAAGCTTGTGTGGTACCCCTGTGGGTGAGGAGAAGTTTTTCCTGTGTTCTGTCATGACCGTATCCATTTTCTGCTATTGCTGCTTGGAGGAACCCTTTGCGGGGGTCATGGATGTGGTGATGATCTTCCCCTTCCTTTGGGAGTGAACCAGACATAAAATAAATTTCCTAGTCTGTGAGATGAGCTTGTTTCCTTTCTTAGTAGCAATCAAAGAGGTGGCAGTAGGTGGGGCTACCTTCGGTATCTTGTATAATGAATTACCCAAAGAAATAATGACAACACGAGGCCTTGACTCATACACAGCATGTCGCCTCCACAAGTATGGCTGGCCTATTAGTACATCACAAACATCCAGAGGTGTAACATCACACAATACCTCATCTGTGAAGGGCTTGATGCTGTAGGGAAGGCGACACTGCTGGCAAAATTTGAGATCTCATCCTTCATGAAGCCACCCAATACTATACGTTTGCGGGTGTGGTGTAGTCGGTAGGCTCAACCGCTTCACGACCTCTGCGGAAATGAGGTTCTTTTGGCTATCACTATTGACAATGAATTGCAGCGGCGAACCCTTCACCCACATTTATGAGTGGAAAAGACGCTCCCCCTCCTCTAGGTCTTTGGGCTCATTATTCTGGATCTTGGTGGTGGCAACAGTGACGTTGGGCTTCGCATCAAGGATTTGCTTCCCTTTGCCGTTCCCCTTGTTGAGTTTTGACTCAGGGTCGGAACATGCATCTGATTTTGAAGCCTTCAACTCAGCCACCAGTGACTACTTGGTCCGACACTCACTTGTGTTATGAGTGGGACTCTTGTGGAACTCACACCACTTTCCTGTGTCCTTCTTCGACTTCGTGGTGTTGTTCTTTTCTTACGGCTTCGATGGGTTGTCTTGGGTCACCCTGCCTTGGCTTTGTCCTGTGGTCTTCAGATTTGCAGATCCAAAGTCTCGCTTCTTCTGTTTGAACTTTTGCTCGATTTTGACAGTGTATTGGTACGTCATGATGAGCGAGGAGATGTTCAGGAACTCCATCTCTTCCTGGATGTATCTATGTAAGAAACCATGGTATTTGAGTACCAAATGGAGCTCAAAGTCCTTGATACCCAACTGTGTGCGAAGGGTATGAAAAATGTTTGTGAACTTCGGCACATCTTGGTCCCTTCCCTACTGCAGTGTGGTCCATTTGATGTATTTGTCCTCATAGCTTTTGACAGGGTAATACTGCTCCTTAATTAATGGCACCCCGGAAGGAATTCCAAGTGGGTGCGGCTGAGAACAGTGCTGTACTTCCATCCTTCTACTTGCAATAGGTTTCCCACCAGTCCTTAACGTGGGGGGTTGCTTTGAGAAGAGCAAAAACAATCTTTTCCCGACTCGAAAATTCGTGAACATAAAAATAACCCTATAGCAGATTTAACCATTTATCTACAACATCTGTGTCTATCTGACCCTCGAATATGGGGATTTCAATATTAACTTGTACCTTAAAGGGCGTGGCATTTCCAGAGTAGCTGCTGGAAGCCGATGCTTCACCTCTTGGTAGTCGCTGAAGGATCTGGGCAAAGCTGTACATCATCGCGTTCCTTTGTTGCTCGAGGGCTTCTTCAAGCAAGATTTTGATAAGATCTCCTGCCCCCTCATCTTTCTTCTCATTCGCCATGGGAGGCCGTCAGGATTTGTGAGGCTGGTCTTGCAAAGGTTCGACCAGTTCAAGCCCTAACTCATTATATCCCAACTTCGTTGGGGACATGCAAAGAAAAACAGAGAAAAAGCAAACCACTCTCATACCACTGATTCGGATTTAAACAAGAACGCAAAAAAATACAAAGATAACCATATACACAAAGATGCAGTGGAAATAATACTTCATTTCATTAATGTAAAATACTAAAATATGCTTACAAACAAAAATGGAAAGAAACCAGCTAGGGCGATGGTAGCTTATCTCTGAGAAGAGATGTGGCGGCTACATGCCTCTAAACTATGTTACAATGAGGCTCAAAGGCCCATTTATTGTTGAGAAACAATGGAAAACCCTTAACATCCCAAAACCTAACCCTAGAAGATGAAACGCCAAATTGTGAGCCCTATTTTGGGTAAGTTGGTGCATCAACTTCTCGGGGTCATAACTTTGGCACCCGATCTTCGTTTGACGTGTACAATAGCTTGTTAGAAATATTTATTTGAGAAATACAACTTTGGGAAGAGAAACATCAGTCCATCAACTCATGTTGCTCCCATATTTCTAAAAAAACATCGTTTAGGGCCTCAAAACGGCTCTGGAAGTTCAGGACCTGAAAAACTGCTAAAAATAGTAAATTGTGCTACAATTACGGAAACTGAAAAATTGAAAGATACAGTTGTGGGGGTCCAAGTGGTATAGGTAGGTGGCCACCAACATCCACCTAGATCATCATGCTGTTATTGTTACTTTGGGAAGTAAGTTGTACAGGATACCAGAGGTAGCACTGCCTACCTCCATCTCTTTGGTTACTGCAAAACAATGCAGTAAGCTCATTTCCAAAATCAAGAAATTTGTGTTCTTGATGATACGTACTTAAGGAAAGAATAATACGGTGTCCACGACCTCCAGACAGGGCCCCTCTATACGAAAACAAAAGATGGACAAGGTCGTGGAAGAGTACGAGGACATCTTCACCTCCCCCGCAGGGGTGCCTCTGCACTGTAGGGTCAAGCACTCCATCAATCTGACCCCAGGTGTGTCGTTACCCAGTGGACCAATCTATCGGAACTCCATTCTAGAGAATGATGAAATCAAGAGGTAAATTCAGGAGTTGCTTCCGAAAGGTCACATTTGGTCGAGTTCATCGCCCTTTGGGACCCTGATTGTGTTAGTACAGAAGAAGGATGGGACTTGGAGACTCTGTATTGACTATCGGGAGCTAAACAAGATCACTGTCCAGAATAGGTACCCGATCCTAAGGATTGATGACCTTCTGGACCAACTGAAGGGGGCAAAATATTTCAACAAGATTGACTTGAAGTTAGGATATCACCAGGTACCAATCGAACCCTCCAATGTGTGGAAGACTTCCTTCAAAGCCAAGGAGGGACTTTTCGAATGGTTGGTTATGGCTTTCGGGTTGATGAATGCTCCTATAACATTCATGAGGCTGATGGATGACATCTTGTGGCCATTCACAAACTCATTTGTAGTGGTATACTTGGATGACATCCTGATCTTTAGCCAGAGTTGGAAACAACATCTCCACCACATCCGACGGTTCTCCAAACACAGCGCAACACAAGCTATGTGCCAATTTGGAGAAACACACTTTTGGCATGACCCAAGTTCAGTATCTCTGATACATTATTGATGAATGGGGGGTGCATGTGGATCCAACCAAGATCCAAGTCATTCTAGATTGGCCATCTCCAACCACTTTGACAAAGCTCCGCAGCTTTCTGGGTCTTGCCAATTTCTATCACAGGTTTGTGTTGGGATTTTCTCATATCACTTGGCCCTTGTCAATACCTTACAAATCATTAAAAAAAAGGACTAATTTTGTGAGTGGTCATTTCGTCGGCGAGTGTTTTGACTCTAAGACTAGCACTATTATGTGTGGCATTGCTATTACTCTACCTAATGGTGCCAGAATTAATGGGGCTCCAAGTCCCTTAAGTAAACCAGGAGGTGGGGTCGGGGGCTGAACAAATATGCGAAGGAAGTTTTTAAATATTAATTTAATATCGAACTGCTACTATTTTGTTGTGTGGAGAAAGGCTGTGTAAGAAGTGTGAGAGAAAGGGTGTGCGGAGAAAGTGTGTGCGAGGAATGGTGTGCGGAATTTAACGAATGAAATCAAGGGTTTCCAAATCATTTTTCCATAAGGGGGTGGGAAGTGAACAAATATGTGGAGGGAGCTTTCATTATGCAGAGTACAGAGGAAGCTACTTTTCATTGTGCTTCCTCCGCACCTTTGCACTTGCCGTCTGTGCATGATGATGTGATGGTGGTAGAGGGTTTCAAACACTGGCAGGTCACAATAGTAGAAAATGATTTAGGTCTAGAAATGAATGCCAATACCGTGCAGACGATTTAGTCAATTGATTCACCACCCTCCCCATATTTTATTGAATTAATTTCATTCATGTTCCAGTATAACTAAAATTGATGCATTTTTTAGTTGAGATTAGATGTAAAAGTGGTTGGACACTACGAAATGATGTAAACACTAAAAGCTATAGCAAGTGGGAAGGATGAAACATGTTTCAAGTTGGAGATTCTCTCATGTTCATGTAAAATTCAGGCAAACAATTCACCAATTTGTTGACAGTATTATTACAACTCACAAGTTTGTTGAAATTGTGCTCTCGTGTCGATACTTGGATATATAGAGCTCATCACATATCATGGTGCGAGCTCTTTTGGTAGAAGCTGAGGTATGGTGAGTGGAAACCTCAACAAACCTTCTACTCAAAAAACCAAAATCATTGCAAATCCTATGTCTCGCCATCCTTTTAGGTTGGACTCAAGAAAGAAAAACGATAAATACATAAAATCGCTATAGGGCCTGCAAAGGCCTCCTCCACTATCTCATGATCTGCATGAGGCTATATTTCATTTTAGTAAAGAGACAATGACATGCCTCAAGAATCACGTCAAAGCCAATAAGAAGATGATAATAGGTTTTTCGTTCTACTAAGCGCTAGCTGACCATATGTGGGTCACCATCACACGGGCAAGAAGGTTAGGAGCAAAAAAGGATACTATTATCACTGTCTCGATAGATTTTCGATGCAGACTCATTACACCTCTACCTACATCATATTTTGACAATGCTATTAATGTCCAATGTATAACTATGAGGGAGGGATATCATTTTACCTGAACAATTATCATTATAATCATTTTTACTATAATGTTGTAGTTGTACCTTTATTCTTCAATAGTGTGGTAGTGTGGAGAATGGTGATTTATTTTCACTCTTGCACCTCCATAATGCCTTCCTATACACATCATGATATCAATTTTTGATGGCCTCTTAAGGATTCCAATGACTCTCAATGACGACTGAAAACTGTTAACGACTAATCTTTAGGGATTAGGTGATCCAGGTGAATATTGGTGGCCACCCATAAATTCCACTTGGATCCCACCATTGTTTCTTTCATTTTTTTAGTTTCCTTAATTGTAGCACAATTTATTATTTTTTGCAGTTTTTCGGGTCCTAAACTTCTGGAGCCGTTTTGAGGCCCGAAACGACATTTTTTTGGAAATCTACCGCTAGCGATAGTTTATTAGAATCATGTTTTTCGACATAATCCTCGAAGAGATATTTCCAACGGGGTATCATGCGCGTCAAACAGAGATAATATGACCAAGTCACGACCCCGGGAAGTTAGCTGTCCAACTAGCCCCAACAAGGCCCATAAACTCTTGGTGTTACATCTCCTCGGGTTAGGGTTTTGGTTGTTTAGGGTTTTCTCTTATTGTTCAATAATAAAAAGGCCCTTGACCCTTATTGTAATGTAGTTCAGAGGCATGTAGCAGCCACTTCTCTTCTTAGAGATAAGCTACCATCGCCCGAGCTAGTTCATTTCCATTTCTGTTTGTAAGCATATTTCAGTATGTTACATTAATGAAATGAAGTATTATTTCTGCTGCACCTTTGTATCTATGGTTATATCTGTAATTTGTTGTGTTCCTGTTTAAATCCGGATCAATGGTATTAGAGCAGTTTTCTCTTTCTCTGTTTTTCTTTGCATGTCCCCAACGAGGTCGGGATATAAGGAGTTAGGGCTTGAACTGGTCGAACCTTTGCAAGATCAGCCTCACAAGTCCTGATGGCCTCCCATGGCGGATAAAAAGAAATATGAGGGGGTAGGAGATCCTATCAAAATATTGCTTGAAGAGGCCCTCGAGCGACAAAGGAATGCAAGCGACAAAGGAACGCGATGATGGACAACTTTTCCCAGATCCTTCAGCGGCTACCTAAGGGAGACACATCTACTTCCATCAACTACTTTGGAAACATCACACCCTTTAAGGTACAAGTCAACTTTGAAATTCCCATATTTGAGGGTTAGATAGATGCAGACGCTATAGATAAATGGTTAAATCTGCTAGAAGGGTATTTTTATGTTCATCATTTTTTCGGCCAGAAAAAGATTACTTTCGCTCTTCTCAAAGCCGCACCCCACATCAAGGACTGGTGGGAAACCTACTGCAAGTAGAAGGATGAAAGGGTTGTTCCTAAGTCAACTTTTTGGATAATGAGCTGACGTTAACAAGAAGTGACCCATCGTAGGAGGGCCGTAATGAATCCCACATCTACAACACGAAACAAAGCAAATGATTTTGTGGAGGTGAAAACGATATGATGATACAAGGTTCAGGAATGGCGGTCATGAAAAATGGAGAGTGAAGGTATTGTAGTGGATGAGGCGTTAGCTGGGTTGGTGAATCCTCTGAGCGACTTCTCTTGAACATATCAGCGACATTGAAATGGATTGGTAGCGTTAACCCCAAAAATGGATGGTACGGAGGACCAATGGTGATGTGACCGGTGAACGGAATAACCCAACCCGACTCAATCATGGTGATGGAGTGAAAGTGTCATGTTCAAGAGTGACTTGCTACCAATGAAGTTCTTCAAGTTTTCTTCCCTTTTTCCCCTGTCATTGCTGACTAGTACCTCTTTATTTCTATCAAGCTTGAGGAGGATAACATATCTTGTTCTTCCCTTCAGGCAAACCTGTCGCTATGTTTTAGCGAGCCTAGCGACAGTGAAACTCGCTCTTGTCTAAGTGGACAAGTTTGTCACTATTATTTTAACGAGTTTAACGACAAAGATAGCTCGGTCCTTTCATGTTTAGAGAGTTTGAAAAGGGATGAAAAGGAAACTCTAGTAGTTCCTTTTCGTGGTATAATCCCTTAAGTCCGAAAAAGTATAAAATAATACGAAAGGGATGACTTTTCGATAGCTTTAATGAGCCAAAAAAGACAAGCGCTCGGTCTTTTTATGGAATGATCCCTCATGTCCAAAAAGATTAAAATGTAGAGGAGCGATGGCGCTTCTCTTTACTTTAACGAGATGGAAAGGCCAGTAGCTCGACAATCTTTTCATATTTTACGAGTCTAAAAAGAGCTTAAAAGAGACTCATTTTTGAGGAACGAGTGATGTTTTCGGGTAGCAACTGGTTCCAGGTAAGTTTGGAACTTCTCAAACACGACAGTGTAAAAAGGGTGGGTAATAGAATCACTCGTCAAATCTATTCCTCAAAAGGGTAAACAATCAAGTGGAGGCGTATGATCGGCTAAAAGAGTGGAGGTGACAGTAAGAACATGACCAAGGTTCAAAAGGCTAATAGCAATGCAATCACAAAGGTTATTTACCGTAAGGCGGGTTTATTTTTTAATGAGCTTGAACCTTGTGCCAACATGTGCTCAGTGCTAGTTTTATTTTTTAACGAGCTTGAACTTTGCGGAAACATTGCTCACTCCAGTCATCTTTAAAGATGTCTCTTATTAGTAGGTTCATTTTTTAATGAGCTTGCCCCATGTGAAACTTTTCTCAGCTCCTTTCGAATGTAGGATAGAAACGACCAACTACAGAACTAACTACACTAAGAGTTAATGAACTACTAAGGTTAGGTAGGATAGTTTCCTACAAAACATTTCCTTTGCTTTGCCGGGGTTTGCCGACAAAGGTGAATGGTGGATCAGACCAATCACCTAACCTAAGCAGTTGAACTAAAAGTTAGACTAAAATACTACGAGGTTAGAGTTACGCTGGTCACTTTTCACTTGCGTAAAAAAGGCTTTCATGCCCCTAGGTATAGAGAAAAGTAGAGTTTCTAGGTTACCATATGGAAGTCCTTGCATTTAAGCAAGATTGTTTCATCTGCGGAGCAGACAAAACACTTCCTTGGCTTTGTCCATCGAAGTAGACAAAGGTGAATGGTGTGGGTCGGCACTTCCAATCACATAACCTTCAAGGAGATCCTGTTTCGGGCTGATCCCATATCCTATACGGAAATGGCGTTTCAGACCAATCATATAACCTATGACGAGGAAATTCTGTTTCGGACTAATCCCATATCCTACACGAAAATGGTGTTTCAGACCAATCATATATCCTACAAGGAAAGTTGTTTTTTCATCTGGGTTCGTCTGCTGAAGCAGACTAGGGTGCATGCCCCCTAAGCTTCGTCACATTCACCGAATTACTCAGTAATTAGGTGGATGAACTGGAGGTTGAAGAGACATTCCTTGTGCAAAGAGACCATTTAGGGATGGTGTTTGACTCGTAGTCGTGTTTGAACCCGGAAATGAAAGCTTGTCAACAAGTTGTACCATTCTGCCTTCATATGGGAAACACATCACCTGAAAGAGTGAGGAAACAATAGGTCCCATGCTCTAAACATAGTCACGCCCAAGGAGTAGATTGTAATCTAGTGGCCCTTGGATTACCATCACGTTCAAATGAACAGTTTTCCTTCTCAAAGTTATAGGCAAATTTGGAAGGATCCCTAACGGTCGACTGGTTCCTTTATTGAAGCTTGAAAATTTTCAATTCTAAGGTAGAAGCGATGGTGAACCAAGCGCTTTCCAAGAAGTTGAGGAAAGGATACTCACAGAAGCCCCTTCATCTATGATAGTGCCAGACATGATCATTTTTTAAACTTGTACTATGATTCGGAATGGTACATTAGATGGATGCGGGGTCTCGCTAGTAGATTCCAATCAAAGGAAATGACTAGATTGCTTGGAGGGGGGACCGAATAAACGACTGGATGAATCTCTTAAAATGGGGAACTTCCCTCCTGTGGTAAAGGAACAGGTAGATTTCCCCCATGTTCATTAGATTCTGTGTTAACAAAAAGAATTTGAACGTTGTCATTCTCATTTTCTTTGGAGACTGTATCATCTGAAGGTGGACCTTTTGAAGGCAAGACTGGGTCGACTGCTATCTCGGCCTGTTGAATTGGGTCCGGTGTGGACTCAGAGGGTTTATCTTCAATGATAGGTGTTTCAATCGACAACAGAGGTATGTTAGTCAAATTTTCAACTAGTGATGGACTTGGCAAGAGTTTCTTGTATCCAGGTGGAAGTTGCTGCAGTGAAACAAGACGGTTATCCAAGACACTTTTAGCTTTGTCCAGAAAAGGACAATGGTGGAGGGCATGATCGCCTTCACACAACCTACAAGGAAATCTAGATCTTCCTTTTTGTCAATTGACTTCATTTTCACTAGTCGATGGTGTACTCTCAATATGATCGACAAAGGTTGATGACACCGGATGGTGCAAGCGGGGAGACCAGTCTCTCAAGATCCGCGAGATGCAAGGAAAATCTAAATGAAAGTAATTTCCTTTGCAAATTACGCTTGGAGATTTGGGTTTGGAAGGTGCGGTGTGCAGATTTTTGCCGTACGATGCATGGTTGCCCCCTAGCGTGACTGGCTTCTTCTTCTTCTTCTCCTTCCCTTTCTTCTTCTTTTTAGTTACTTGGTTTTTAGTATCACTAGTTTCACCAAGCGAAGAGGAAGAAGGAGAGGGAGAAACAAACGAAGTAGAAGGTGAGGGAGCAACTCTAGTATCATCTAGTTGCTAATTCGATTGCTGAGGAATTACGGTGTTTTGAACGAAAAAGGTCGAGAATAGCCATACCGGCAGGCCAATTGTGAGTCCTGGAAGGGACAATGTAGCCATATAAGGAGCACCAATATCTCCCCAAGAGGAGAAAGGACTAGGATTTCCCCCAAGGGGAAATCCTTGATTGGTGGACTCCATTACCTCAACCTAAGATCAACGAACAAGGATGCAATTCCGAATTAAATAAATTTTATGACGCTTTGACACAACTTGCTTTTTTAATTTTTAAGAGTCGAGAAAAACCTAAAGGTGACTCTAGTCGCCTTCGATTTTTAATGAGCCTGAAGTGACAAGTGCTCAGATGGACCTTTTCTTTTAGGGAGTCGAAAAGAAATGAAAGTGACTACTCTGGAAGTCTAGACAGAGGGAATACCAAACCAATCGAAAAACTGCAATATACACCTTGGTGGTAAATTAAAGAGAAATTACCAAGGACTTTACGCCTGGCAGTCAATCTTCCCGAATGCTGTGTTCAGTGCATTGCGATCGATAGGGCAGAAGACATGGCTTCCTAAGGATAAAGTATATCAGCCTATTGTGGTCTTCCAATATATACTCGACGGTACGGGGAGCACAAGTCTGTACTGGCACTTGTCGTATCAAAGAGGAGGAATCACCCAACCTTCGATGAAAACGATAGTTACCAGGTTTTACAACACTGGAATATGTTTCTAGCCTAGACTTCTAGATGTTGTGCGTTAGGTTCCAAAGCATTTTTATGTTCATTGAGGTTTATTTTAGAGTTGATTTTTCTTAGAAGTTTGTCTTTCAAGGTTCACCTCATGATGCAGCTGTAAAATTCCTAAATGTGCAATCTAAAATGATAAATAGTCATTTGTTTTCTTTTAGCAATGAAAATCCTAGATACTAAGGAAAGAAAAGTATGATTCTTTCAACGGAGAGCAGAGAGCACACACTAAATGCACATTCCTAAATAATTTTCCGCATGCAATTTGAATGCAAATGCACATGCATGTATTTTTTATCTGTTTCCTTAATGTGAGAATGCCAAAAAGAAAACTAAGTACAGATTTGAACTACTTTCTTCAAAGTGGCACTTCAACAATTTCTTTTCAAAATGAAAGGAATACCAAAACCACACTTTCGACTTCGAGCGAAGACTATTTTCGACACTTCGAATATTGACGATTCAAATCAAATATAGCGGCAAAAGTACAATCAACCATCTAAAAGAAGAAGACTTCACTACATTCTTTTTCTTGACTCAAAACAACAGTTATGACACTTTTGAATCAAAAGACGACAATTCGATTAAGCTACTTTTTGCAAAGAAGGACTGTAAATGATGAAAAATACATAAAAAATCATTCACAATTCCTTATCAATGGAGGCTGAATAATGTAAAGGAAGAAGGCTTCAAGAATGATATATTGATCATAGGTAGCAAAACTACTGAATAGAGCTGAAAACAATGAAGAAAAAACCAAATTCCAGAGAGGGAAACAATCTCATTCAATCATCGCACATGTCCTTAAGGAAAATAGGGATGCATCTCACCTGCAGCACACGGGAGGTGTGATGCATCCAGACCACCAATGAGAGACAATGCAATGGACCAGAGAAAGAAACTGAGCTTGGTTTTTGCTCAAAATTTGCAGCTAAGTTCAGTTGTTTCAGCCAAGCAATGATAGACAGTAAACACAAAGTATAGGGGTATGATCTTATGAGGTTATTGAGCTACCACCAGGGCACTTAGGATGTTTGCAAGTCAGATGTTTAGTTCATAAACCAACCCGGAGATTGACTGAAGCAGCATTGATCTACTTTGCAGTTGCATAGCAAAAGCAGTTCGAAGGCTAGTTGGCTTAACTTCAGGCTTCGTCTGTAGTTTATAAAGCAAACAACAGTAACAAACAAACAAACTATTCACTCCCCAGTGGAGTCACCATTTTGTATCCGGGAAAACTAGTGTCCATTTGATCTGCTAGTCCCACTAAGACGGGTAGCTATCTTAGAAATAAACAATTCAAAGTAACTTGTGTTTTCCTTTATGGATGATAAATAAGAGAGAAGCAGAGAGCACCAACCTTAATCTTTCGCTTGGCTCCTTGCTTGTTTCCTCTCTCCTTTAATAGAGCTTGCCACTCCTTTCTCACTTGTCCTGCTTCAAAGAACACCTGTAGAGGCAAAGCAACAAAACACAATCAAAGCATAGAGATCTAAAATACCATAAGCAATGCAGAATCAGAAGTACATTAACCATACAATTGCATACACAAATACAAGATTCTCAAGTACACAAGTATATGGAGGAAAACCGAAATAAATTTATTGATAGTAGAAGTAGAAGAGAGGATTACAATCCAGCTATCTGATCCAACATTATCCTCCCAGCATGAAAGCCCTCTTCACCTCATGAAAAGCAAGATCACCCAACAATACAATGTCTCAAAGAGAAACCAACAACACTTCCTTACAAATGACAAAATTCCAGCCTCTAGATCTCTGTGATGAGGAATCCATTTATAGATATTTGTAGGGGTGAGCCAGCATCTGGGTTTTTGATTAGTGTCATTTCACTGATAGTTCTTGGTTCCACTTGGAGATTTCATGATCTCTTACTCATCCCTGGGCGAATTCAGAGAGGCAAGTGTCATATGAGAAGTTTCGAGAAGATTCTCTGGGTTTCCACTTAGCAAACTATCTCTGCCATTTGTCTACTCTCACCCATCGCACCCTACAGAAGGCCTTTTTAGTATGCATCACACCCCCCATGTGTAATAGGTGAGATGCATTGCACCTTGACCAAGGAGCAGTCTGTATGGGTCAGTTTTGACCAGTTCTGAGTAGTTTTTTAGATGGAACTTCTGGGAAATGATGTAATCAGTTGACCATGATCCTTTAGGGTATGAAACAACACTTTTAGGGGTTTAAAAACCCTTTGTTTATTGACATATGTGATTGGGGTTGCAGTGCCCAAATATGTCTATAACACATACAACATCAAGTCGTTCACGGATGAGGTATTATGTGATGTTGCTCCCCTTGATGTATGTGATGTATTATTAGGCAAACCATACTTGTGGAAGAGACATGATGTGTATGAGTCAAGGCCTCATGTTGTTATTGTTACTTTGGGAAATAAGTTGTACAGGATATCGGAGGTAGCACCACCTACCACCGTCTCTTTGGTTACTGCAAAACAATGCAGTAAGCTCATTTCCAAAACCGGGAAATTTGTGTTCCTGATGATACGCCCTTAAGGAAAGAAGAAGACGGTGGCCACGACCTCTAGATAGGGCCCCTCTGCACAAAAATAAAAGGTGGACAAGGTCGTGGAGGAGTGCGAGGACATCTTCACCTCCCCCGTAGGGGTGCCTCTACACTGTTGGGTCAAGCACTCCATTTATCTGACCCCAGGTGTGCCGTTACCCAATGGACCAATCTATCAGCGCTCCATTCTGGAGAACAAAGAAATCAAGAGGCAAATTTAGGAGCTGCTACCGAAAGGTCACATTCGGTCGAGTTCATCACCCTGATCGTGTTGGTACAGAAGAAGGGTGGGACTTGGAGACTTTGTATTGACTATCAGGCACTGAACAAGATCACTGTCTGGAATAGGTACTAGATCCCAAGGATTGATGACCTTCTTGACCAACTGAAGGGGGCAAAATATTTCAGCAAGATTGACTTGAAGTTAGGATGTCACCAAGTACCAATTGAACGCTTCGATGTGTGGAAGACTACCTTCAAAGCCAAGGAGGGCCTTTTTGAATGGCTGGTTATGCCTTTCAGGTTGATGAATGCTCCTACAACATTCATGAGGCTAATGGATGACATCTTGCTGGAATTCACCAACTCATTTGTAGGGGTATACTTGAATGACATCCTGATCTTCAACCAGAGTTGGGAACAACACCTCCACCACATTCGACAGGTTCTCCAAACACAATGGCAACACAAGCTATGTGCCAATTTGGAGAAAAGCACTTTTGGCATGACCCAAGTTCAGTATCTCAGATACATTATTGATGAATGGGGGGTGCATGTGGATCCAGCCATGATCCAATTCATTCGGGCTTGGCCATCTCCAACCACTCTGACAGAGCTCCGCAGGTTTCTGGGTCTTGTCAATTTCTATCGCAGGTTCGTGTTTGGATTCTCTCATATCACTTGGCCCTTGAGTCAAGTCACCAAGGGAGGAGCGAAAGAAAAATTATTTTGGTCCGAATCTCAATAAAGGGCATTCACATAGTTGAAACATCACCTCTTCTCGACACCAATGCTCGCATTACCAGACTTGCAACATCCATTTGAGATTGAGATAGATGCCTTTGACTATGCTATTGGGGTAGTCTTTACTCAACAAGGGAATCCAGTGGCATATCATAGTGAGACACTTTTAGACACAGTCTGGAAGTATCCCACTTATGAAAAAGAGATGTATTCCATTGTGCAAGCTTGCCGACAATGGAAGCATTACATTTTGGAAAAGGAAATGGTCATCCACACAGACCATCAGCCCCTGCAAGTTCATACAGATGCAAGGGAAGTTGTAGAATGATCGCCATTAGAAGTGGTCCACATCCCTGCAACAGTTCCATTTGAATATCAAGTATAAGAAGGGCAGCACCAATAATGTTTCAGATTGCCTCAGTCGACCACCGATCATGGCGTTAACCACTGTTATCAATTCTTGTGGGCACAAGACTTCTAATTGGCCACTTCTCTACAAAAGCAATCCAGAATTCAGCCACACATACCATACACTCTTGGAGGATCAACATGTTGCAGATTTTCACCTTCAGGATGCCCTGTTATGCGACTTGGGTCACCTTTGTGTTCCTTCAAGCGAGTGTGCCAAGATGATTTGGGAAGTGCACTACAGTTGGGTTGTGGGGAATTTTGGGGTCGAGAAAAAAATGGAAGTATTGCAAAAGTATTTCTATTGGCCAAATATTCGACAGGATGTCAGGAAATACATCAGATCCTGCAATGCCTACGCCATTACCAAACCGACCATCAAGAAGCAAGGCCTATATACTTCACTGCCTACCCCTAGTCGACCTTGGGAATCCATCTCCATGGATTACATGTTAGGCCTTCCTCCTACTAAGCATGGAAATTACTGTGTTTTTGTGGTCGTCAACAGATTCTTGAAGATGGCCATTATGGCGCCCTACAAGAAGAATATCGCAACAAAAGTCACTGCTAAACTATTCTTTGAACGAGTGTGGGTACACTTTGGGATCCCATAGTCTATCATCTCAGATCGGTACAACAGGTTCCTCAGTACATTTTGGTCCAGTATCTGGTCGATGCTAGACACAAAACTCATGAAGTCCACAAATTTCCATCCCCAAACTAATGGCCAGACAGAGGTCGTCAATAGGATGATCGTACACATTTTTCACATGTATAACTCAAAGCATCCACGCACATGGGATGAGACCGTCCCCTATATTTAGCATAACTATAACCAAGATCTCCATAGCTTGATTGGCCACAACCCTTTTCAGGTGGGCTTGGGATTCCAACCATTATGTCCCATTGATGTGGCCATGCCATTTGCAGCTACTCAGGTAGATTCAGCTCGTGTCCAGTCCGAAATCGATAAGGAAAACAACTTCATTAAGCACATCCAACATATCCGCCATTAGGTCCATGAAATTTTGGAGAAATCAAATTCCAAGTACAAGCAGTGACATGATCAACATCGGGTGCCACACAAGTTTCAGGTGGGCGACAAAGTCTGGTTGCATTTGCAAAAGGAACACCTTACTGGAGCCTATCGGAAACTCAAAACACTCCGATATGGTCCTTACACCATTACCAAGGCTGTGGGAGACAATTAATTTGAGCTTTTCATTCCCCCATCCCTTGGCCTGCACCCAATGTTCAATATGGACCGCTTTTGGCCGTACTTTGCACCATTATTAGACACATCTGACATTGCAGAACAACTCACACTGACATAGTTAAATCCAGATTGCATGGAACAAGCTGCAACTGATCGGATCATGGACATGCAGATCAAGCACACACTCCAGCAGAAGATCCAACTATATTGAGTTGTCAAAGTAGGCCAACTCCTTCACCAGGGCAAGTGGCTCATTGGGACCAAGTTCAGCAGAAGTTTCCTCATCTCATGGAGGAACTCAATGCAATGGGGACCATTGCTTCCTAAGGGGGGAGGAATGATCCAGGTGGATATTAGTGGCCATCCGCCAATTCCCCTTATACCCCCACCATTGTTTCTTTCAGTTTTTTCAGTTTCCTTAATTGTAGCACAATTTACTATTTTTAGCAGTTTTCGGGTCCTAAACTTTCGGACCCATTTTGAGGCCCTAAACGACCTTTTTTTGGCAATCTACCGCCAACAATTTTATGTCAAAATTGTTTTTTCCATCATAGTCCTCAAAGAGATCTTTCCAATGGGACATAATGCACATCAAACTGAGATAAGATGACCATGCAACATGATATATCAAAATTACGAGACCAAGTGCAACAAAATTCACTCTCACAAAAAGTAACCGAAGCTAAGATGGATAGTTTAAAGAAAGGTGTGGAAGCTAAGATGGATGGCATGGAAGCTAAGATGGATGTTTTAAAGAAAAGCGTGGAAGCTAAGATGGATGGTATAGAAGAAAAACTTAAAGACAACATGGAATATTTGAAGACAGATGTGGAAGCTAAAATGGATGGTATAGAAGAAAAACTTAAAGGCAACATGGAAGATTTGAAGACAAATTTGACAAATTTGTTACAAGAAATGCTTACTAATGGCGAAAGGGTAGTAAAGGAAACTCATGAGGAGAACAAAATAAATGTTAATCATGATTTCATAGACTCTAATGGTGGATTGAAGACCCACCATGTTCCAAAGATTGATATGAGGAAGTTTGATGGAAAGGATCCCATAACATGGATACTATAGATGGAGCAATATTTCGATCTCCATAATGTGAAAAACACACAAAAGGTATACATTGAAACTTTATATTTGGAACCAAATCAGTTTGTATGGTGAAGCATAATTATCATTAATTTATGCCCCAAAGAAAGAAAATGGAAACACCTAGTAAGCAACCTGAAAGCTCTAGCATGACTCATGCGGAAAAGGAAGAAATACAACATGATATATCAAAATTACGAGACCAAGTGCAACAAAATTCACTCTCACAAAAAGTAACAGAAGCTAAGATGGATGGTTTAAAGAAAGGCATGGAATCTAAGATGGATGGTTTAAAGAAAGGCATGGAAGCTAAGATGAATGACATGGAAGCTAGGATGGATGGTTTAAAGAAAGGCGTTGAAGCTAATATGAATGAAATGGAAGGGAAAATGGAAGATTTGAAGACAGATTTGACAAAGTTGCTGCAAGAAATGTTTACTAATTGTGAAAGGGTAGTAAAGGAAACTTATGATGAGAACAAAATAAATATTAATCATGATTTCATAGACTCTAACGTTGGATTGAAGACCCACCATGTTCCAGAGATTGATACTACAGATGGCAAGGATCCCATAACATGGATACTACAGATGGAGCAATATTTCGATCTCCATAATGTGTGAAACACACAAAAGGTATGCATTGCAATTTTATATTAGGGACCAAATCAATCTGTATGGTATCGATGGCTTTACTCTCATACACAAATTGTCACTTGGGCAATTTTTACGGAGGAAATGATAGCACATTGTGAGGATACAAAAAGCAACAAATTTTTTAGCCAGTTGATAAATCTTAAACAAAATGGTTCAATGGTGGAGCACATTGAATTCCAAAAATTGAATACAAAAGTAAAAGATATTGCAGAGGAGCATAGGATTGATGTGTTCATAGGGACTTTAAAGGATAACATCCAACATGAGGTTTGCCTTTAGGAACATTATTCATTGGAGAAGGCATTCGGGTTGGCAAGAAAAATGGAAAGAAAAATTATGGCAACCAGGAAGCCTACCACTCACAACTATAAATATGGAAGTGTTGTTTCCCCTAACCTTTGATGCAGCAACATGAGGCTTGAAGACAAAAGACTTCAAATTTTATTCCAAAAATATAAAAGAAGTTTACAAGCAAAGGAGTGGGATCTTTTAGTTGTCACTTTACAAAGCTTCCTAGATAAGATTTGAGCTAGAATTCAAAGATTTGAATTATCTTGTAATTAATTCAAGTATTTAGGCTTAGTTGAGATTCTTTAGGAGAATATCATGTAGTTAGATATTATCTAGGATTAGGCAAATTCGATCCATTGATTTAGGATTTGATTGTTGTATGTACAGGTATTTATGTAAGTTTTTAATTAGTAGAATGGGATTTTGGCTGAGGAGAATTGGAATGCAAAATTTGGAATCTCTCTGTATCTCGTGAATACTATGCATGGATGGTCAAATCCCGGAGGTCTTTTAAATTTCCTTTGAAATAGTTATGAAGTTATTTGATTTCAAAATTGAATCTATAGGGTTGAATTCACATGAACCCTGTGTTGTTATTTCTTGAATTTTTCAATTATAGTGAACCGTTAATAGCCTGGATATGTTTCAAGATCACATAAATATAATTTAGAGATGAACTAAACTTGGCAGAAGTGCTAAGTTTGCCGAAACGAGGAAACCTGACAAATTCACGAGAAACCCAGAAGAAGATCAGAATCGTCCAATCAAATAGATCCAACAAATCTAATGGTCATCACGTGCCAACAACCACAGAAGTTAATTCCAAAATCGGATGCGATAATTTATAGAACTGAGTTAATAGCTCAGTTAATTGTGACTGTCTACTTGAAGGGGTCAGATCTGACAGTGATCGTGTTGGAAGATGCACATGATTTAATTTAAATTTCGGATGCAATAATTTAAAGAACTGAGCTAATATCTCAGTTAATCATGACCGTTTACTTGAAGGGGTCAAATCTGACGTTGATCACATCAGAAGATGCACGTGATTTAATTTAAATTTAGGATGTGATAAGGTTATGAACTGGGGTTTTAATTCCTTTTGGTTCTGTGGAAAATTTAAAGGTTTGTCATATACCGGGTAAATTAAATAGTTCTTCTATTTTAGTAGAATGGCTAAATTTGGAGGTTGATGACTGATACTCCAAAGAAAACCCAAGAAGAAGTTCTACCCAAACTTGAAGAAGTAGTTTCTAGTTTTGAATGATTATCCTTAACATCTGCAACCATCCCACCATTAGTGGTATCAGAGCAACCTATTGACACTGATCAGGATCTCAAAGATCAGAAAAGAAATCCAACATGGCTTTCAGAATTGGAAGAGGACATGGTGTTGGTAAAATAAGAGGAAGACCAGTTGCAAATGTTGAAGTGTTGGAAGCTATGCAACAAATGCAAGCTAGATTAGAAGCAGTGGAAATGCGAAATCAAAGAGATGTAGGTGCTAGAGATGTCAGTGAGCCTGAAGTTGAAGCTGCAGAAGAAGCGGAACCTGCAGAAGTTACTCCTAAAATGAGATTCTTTAAATTAGTGTTGGGATCCACATCTAAACCCAGACTTGAGGTTTTAGTTTATGCAGGAGGTTTAAAACCCGAGGAGTTGATAGACTGGATTAATGACATGGATAAATTATTTGATTATGAAGAAATGGAAGAAGGAAAGAGAGTGAAATTTGCTGTCACAAAATTGAAAGGACATGCAGAACTTTGGTGGGATGGAATGCAGGCAGAAAGAAGGAGACTTGGTAAGAATCCAATTAAAAATTGGAACAGGATGGTGGAAAAGTTGAAAGGTAGGTTTTTTCCAAGTGATTATCAACTTTCATTATTTAGACAGATGCAGAACCTTAGGTAGAAGTGTTTAACAATGAAAGAATACATAGAGGAATTTTACAAAGTGAGCATAAGAGCTGGAAAAATTCAAGATACAGAAGAGAAGGTTGCAAGATATATAAATGGTCTTAGAATGGAGATCCAAGATGAGATAAGTGTGATATTTCTTAAAGCAGTAGAAGAGTCTTATCAGTTGGTATTGAAGGCTGAAGAAAAACTCATGAGGAAGCAATTTGCTAGAAGTAGAGGTACTTTCAGAGGAAGAGGAAGTCAAAGTGGTAGAGGAAGATCTACAACACCTAGAGATGGAGCTAGCAGCAGCTAGAGTCAGCATACATCCACAGAAGGTGATGCAAGTGGCAGAAGGAGTTTTTCCAGAGGAAGAGGAGGCAGAGGTAGAGGAAGAGAAATCAGATGTTACAGATGTAACAAGCTGGGACACAGAGCCTATGAGTGCCCAGAAAACATAGGAACAAATCAGAGAAATGTAATTGTTTCTCAGACTAAAGAGGAAGCAGCGGAGGTTCCAGAAGAAGAAAATGTACCAGAGAAATGGGAATATTTCGTAGTTAACAATGTTTTCTTAAAGCTAGCAAAGGAAGTTTTTGAACCAGTGCAGAGAAAGATTTTTTTCGGGACTGTGTGCAAGGTTCAAGGAAAATACTTTCAAATGGTAATTGATAGTGGCAGCACCAATAATTTGGTCTCTACAGAAGTGGTGGAAAAGTTAAAATTAAAGACAAAGAAACATCCAACACCTTACAAGGTGCCACGACTTCAAAAAGGAAATCAGTTGTTAGTGAATGAACAGTGTGAAGTGGAGTTGCAGTTGGGCAGCTACAAAGACAAAATTATGTGTGATGTGATGCCTATGGATGTGTGTCACATATTGCTGGGAAGACCTTGGTAGTATGACAGAGGAGCTATGCATGATGGGAAAAAGAACACATACAAATTTGGTAAAGATGGTATTAATCATACATTGCTACCTATGGAAGAAGAGGATGCATCAAGAAAATATGATCCAAAGACCCTATTGCTAAGTGTAAAAGAATACTTGCAGCACATTGAAGAGAATGAGGTAAAATTTGCATTGATTTGCAAACCCAAGGTAATAACTACTTCTACCAAAATTTCTTATTTGCCAATTGAATTCAAGAGATGCTGGAAAATTATTGTGATATCATTGTAGATGATTTGCCTAATGAATTACCACCCAATACAAAAATCAGTCATCATATAGATTTGATTCCAGGGGAAAATCTGCCAAATAAAGCAACTTACAGGATGACTCCCACAGAAAATTAAGAAATCAGAAAACAGGTTTAGGAACTGTTAGATAAAGTACTGATTAGAGAGAGTTTGAGTCCTTGTGCAATGGAAACAATGTTGAGTCCAAAGAAAGATGGAGGTTGGAGAATGTGCATTGATTCAAGAGAAATCAACAAAATAACAATCAGGTATAGGTTTCCTTTACCTAGAATTGAAGATTTGATGGATTGTTTAAGTGGAGCAAGATATTTTACAAAGCTAGATTTTAAAAGTGGGTATCATCAAATAAGGATTAGAGAAGGAGATGAATGGAAAACTGCTTTTAAAACAAATGAAAGATTGTATGAATGGATGGTAATGCCTTTTGGGTTATCAAATGTTCCTAATACATTTATGAGGCTTATGAATGAAGTGCTAAAAGAATTTATTAGTAAATTTGTAATAGTATATCTGGATGATATATTAGTTTACAATAGATCTAAATTGGAACATATGAGACATCTGAATTATGTCTTACAGAAGCTGCAACAAGAAAAGTTACTTCTAAATTTAAAGAAATGTTCATTCATGAAGGAAGAGTTGGCATATTTGGGCTTTGTCATTTCTGCTGATGGATTAAAGATGGATCCAGAGAAGATAAAGGCAATCATAGAGTGGCCTTCTCCGAAAATTGTTTTTGATGTAAGAAGTTTTCATGGTCTTACTAGTTTTTATAGAAAATTCATAAGGAATCTTAGTAAGATCAATGCTTCTATTATTGACACTATAAAGCAGGATAAACGACCATTTAAATGGACCGTTGACGTAGAAAAGAACTTTCAGCTGTTGAAAATAAAGATCATTGAAAAACCTATTTTAATTTTTCCTGATTTTAATAAACCTTTTCAAGTGAAATGTGATGCTAGTGGAGAAGCTATTGGTGTTGTTGTAAGTCGGGAGGATAGACCTGTAGCTTATTTCAATGAAAAACTAAATGAATCAAAGAAGAATGCAGCCATTGAAAAAGTGGAGACATTACTTGATGTCTAAGGAGTTCATACTTTATTCAAACAATCATGCATTACAGTACATTATGCAACAACCAAAGCTTAGTCAGAAACATGCAAAATGGGTAGAATATCTTCAAAGTTTTAATTTTGTATTAAAACATATAAATGGCCAATCAAACAAAGTAGCAGATACCTTAAGCAGAAAAAGTATCCTAGTTCAGGAAAGTCAAATTCAAGTGTTGGGTTTTGATTTTCTTAAAGAATTATATGAGAAAGATTTAGATTTTAAAGAGGCATTTGAAGCTTGTAAAAATCCTATTTTTTTAGATAGAAGTAAGTGGCCGGATTTTTTCTTACAAGAAGGATTGTTGTTTGAAAGAAATCAGATGTGCATACCAAATTGCTCTATGAGGGAAAATTTAATCAAGGAGAAACATAGTGGTGGACTTGGAGGACATTTTGGTGCAGACAAGACTTATGAATAGTTGAATCAGTTTTATTTTTGGCCGAAGATGAGATTTGAAGTGGAGAAGTATGTAAAAAATTGTAAAATATGTCAGTATGCAAAGGGAAGGAGCCAAAACACAGGTTTGTATGTTCCATTACCTATTCCAGATAGACCTTGGGATATAGTAAGTATGGACTTTGTTTTGGGTTTACCAAAAACTCAAAGAGGAAATGATTCAATTTATGTTGTCGTTGAAATTTTTTCTAAAATGGCACATTTAATTCCATGTTATAAAACTAGTGATGCTACTCACATTGCTAATTGGTTTATTAAGGAGATTGTAAGGTTGCATGGGTTACCTAAGAGCATTGTTTCAGACAGAGACACTAGATTTGTTGGTAATTTCTGGAGGACCTTGTGGAAGAAACTTGGTACTAAACTGAGTTTCAGTTCAACTTATCATCCTCAAACTGATGGACAAACTGAAGTTGTAAACAGAAGCTTGGGCAATCTTCTGAGAAGTCTTGCAGGTGAACATCCAAAACAGTGGTATCAAATTTTTGCACAAGCTGAATATGCTTATAATGATTCTCCTAATAGGAGTACAGGGCAGAGTCCATTCCATATAGTTTATGGAATGCACCCAAGAGGAGTGTCTGAATTAAGAGACTTGGGAAAAGCTGAAATGAGAAGTGCTAAAGGAGAAGATTTTTCTTCAGAGATTCAAGTAATACATGAATAGGTAAAACAACAGTTACAGGATAGCAACATAAAGTAAAAGAGCAGAGCAGATTTGAAGAAAAGAGAAGTTAATTTTGAGGTTGGATATTTGGTTTTAGCACACCTGAGGAAGAAAAGATTTCCAAAAAGGGAGTATAACAAGTTAAAATTTAAGAAAATTGGACCATGCAGAGTCTTGAGGAATTTTTTTGCAAATGCATATGAAATTGAATTACCCCCTGACATTGGAATATCTCCAATTTTCAATGTAGCTGATTTGTACAGGTATGAAAATAAAAATGTAGATGATACAACAGAAGATAAAGAAGAACAAGAGGTTGATTGGGTAAAATAGTTATCTCTAGCAAAGGCATTGCGGCTAGAAAATATTTTAGATAAGAGATTGTTTAAAAAGACAAGAGGACATGAGTATTTTGAACATTTGATCAAGTAGAAGGATCAACCAATTGCTGATGCTACTTGGATGACAGATGCCATGCTACAGAAGTTGGGTAGTTCTGTAGAAGAGCTCATGGATAGGAGCCCATGAAGAATTTTGTCCTCAAGAGTCTGATGTAGGAGAATGAGGCTTGAAGACAAAAGACTTCGAATTTTATTCCAAAAATACAAAAAAAGTTTACAAGCAAAGGAGTGGGATCCTTTAGCTATCACTTTACAAAGCTTTCTAGATAGGATTTGAGCTAGAATTCAGGGATTTCAATTATCTTGTAATTAATTCAAGTATTTAGGCTTAGTTGAGATTCTTAAGGAGAATATCATGCAGATTAGATATTATCTAGGATTAGGCAGATTTGATCCATTGATTTAGGATCTGATTTTTGTATGTACAGGTATTTATGTAAGTTTTGAATTAGTAAAATGAGATTTTGGCTAAGGAGGATTGGAATGTAAAATTTGGAATCTCTCTGTATCTCGTGAATATTTTGCATGGATGATCAAATCCCAGAGGTCTCTTAAATTTCCTTCCAAATAGTTGTGAAGTTATTTGATTTCAAAATTGAATCTGTAGGGTTGAATTCACATGAACCTTGTGTTTTTATTTCTTGAATTTTTCAATTACAGTGAACCGTTAATAGCCTAGATATGTTTCAAGATCACAGAAATATAATTTAGAGATGGAATAAACTTTGCGGAAATGCTAAGTCTGGCAGAACGAGGAAACCTGACAAATTCACGAGAAACCCAGAAGAAGATCATAATCGTCCACTAAGAAAAATCTAATGGTCATCGCGTGCCAACAAGCGCATACGTTAATTCCAAAATTGGAAGCGATAATTTATAGAACCGAGTTAGCTCAGTTAATCATGACCATCTGCTTGAAGGGGTCAGATCTGATGGTGATCGCGTCAGAAGATGCATGTGTTTTAATTTAAATTTCGAACGCGATAATTTATAGAACTGAGTTAATAGCTCAGTTAATTGTGACCATCTGCTTGAAGGGGTCAGATCTGACAGTGATCGCGTCGGAAGATGCACGTGATTTAATTTAAATTTCAGACACGATAAGGTTATGAATTAGGGTTTTAATTCCTTTTGGTTCTGTGGAAAATTTGAAGGTTTCCATATACCAAGTAAATTAAATAGTTCTGCTATTTTACCAGAATAGCTAAATTTGTAGGTTGATGACTAATACTCCAAAGAAAACCCAAGAAGAAGTTCTACCTGAACATGAATAAGTAGTTTCTAGTTTTGAACGATTATCCTTAACACCTGCAACCAGCCCACCAACCTTCCACAACCTACAAGGTTGACACCACAAAAATTGGAAGAAAAAAGAGCGAAAGGGAATTGTTATGGTTGTGATAGAAAATACACTAAAGGTCATAAGTGTGTTGAGAATAAATTATTTTACATAGATTGTGAAGAGGAGGAAAAAAAGGAACAAGAAACATCAAAATAAGAGGATATACATTAGGAACAAACCCTAGAGAAATAAGAAATGAATATGACCATATCTTGTAATGCATTGGCTAGAATTGCCACTCCTCAAACTATCAAGGTAGAAGGACATATCAAGAAGAAAAAGGTAATAGTGTTGATTGATTCGGGCAGTACCCATAATTTTATTCATTGTAAGGTAGCCAAAGAATTGAATTTCTTCCTATATCCAACATCGGAGTGTCAAGTGATGGTTGAAAGTGGAGGAACCATAAATTTCTTTGGAAAGTGCCATAATATCAGGATATCCATGGGAGAATATGTATTGAATAGCCCAATGCTTTCCATTCCAATGGGTGGTGTTGATGTTGTACTAGGAGTCCAATGGATACAATCCTTGGGTACAATAGCTTTTAATTTTCAAGAATTTTTCATGAAATTTTGTTCAGAAGGAAAGGAAGTTGAAATAAGGGGTATCACAGGGAAACTCGAAAATATAATCAGCTCTAACGGAATGACAAATCTTCTAAAGAAATAAAAACGAGTCGTAATTGCACAATTATGTTCACTAGAGGTTCCCACATCGAAATCATCTATTTCTCCAGATCTCCAAAAGGTATTGGACAATCATTCCAAGGTATTTGATACTCCCAAAGGCCTCCCACCTATTCGTGATCATGATCATGTTATTCATTTTATTCCAAGAAGTGTTCATCCAAACATCAGGCCTTACAGATATCCCTATGCCCAAGAGAGTGAAATTGAACATATGGTTGCAGAAATGTTAGAGGCTAGTATAATTCAACCTATTCAAAGTTCTTTCTATACTCTAGTAGTATTGGTGCACAAGAAGGATGGATCATGGCACATGTGTCCGGATTATAGAGAGCTCAACAAGCTCACTATTAACGATAAATTTCCCATTCATGTCATTGATGAATTATTGTATGAATTTCATGGATCAATTTACTTCACCAAGTTGGATCTTCATTCAAGATATCATCAAATCAGAATGAAGACTGAAGACATTCCAAAAACAACATTTAGAACTCATGAGGGTCATTATGAATTTTTGGCCATGCCTTTTGGTCTTACCAATGCACCTTCTACATTTCAAGGTTTGATGAATTCCATTTTGAAACCCTTCCTTAGAAAATTTGTGTTAGTATTTTTTGATGATATACTAATCTACAACAAGTCTTGGAAGGTTCATGTTCAACATGTTGATAGGGTGCTCAAACTATTGGAGGAGCAACAATTATATGAAAAAATCTCGAAATGTTTCTTTGGAGTAGAAGAGGTGGAATATCTGGGTCATATTGTATCTCATGAAGGTGTTAAGGTAGACCCTAGAAAAATTAAAGCCATTAAGGAATGGAAAATTCCCACATCCATAAAGCATCTACGAGGATTTCTCAGGTTGACAGGGTATTATCCCAAGTTTGTAAATAATTATGGGAGAATAGCAACACCTCTAACAACGTTATTGAAGAAAGATTAATTTTCATGGACTCCAAAAGTAGCAAAGGCCTTTAAACATCTTAAAGAGGCAATGTGCCAAGCACCGGTCTTAGCTACGCTGGACTTCACAAAAACCTTTATTGTGGAATGTGATGCCTCGGGAAATGGAATTGGTGTTGTTTTAATGCAAGAAGAAAGACACATTGCTTTCATAAGTCATCCAATCAAAGGAAAGTATTTACACAAAGCTATTTATGAGAAGGAAATGTTGGCAATACTACATGCACTTAAGAAATGGCGGCCCTACCTAATGGGAAGACACTTCAAGATAAAAATGGATCGTAATTGTCTTAAATACTTTTTAGAACAACTTATCTTTAGAAGAGCAGCAAAAATGGGTCACAAAGATGTTGGGTTATGACTTTAAAATCATCTACAAAAAAGGGAAGAAAAATGTTGTGGTAGATGCTCTCTCAAGAAAGGATGAGGATATGGAAGCATTTCTTTGCGCCATTTATATTATCCAACTAGATTGGATAAACGAAGCAAGGGATGAATGGAAGAATGATGAAGACATGTGGGCACTCATTCAAAAGTTACAACAAGATCCTGGTACATCTGATACATTTAGCTAGAAAAATGATTTGTTATGGTACAAAGATTGCTTATACCTATGTAATAATTCCCAACTCAAACAAAAGATTCTTATGGAAGTTCACACTTCTCCCTTTGGAGGGCACTAAGGATTTTTAAAAACTTACCACAAGGTTAAGAAGGAATTTTTTTGCAATGACCTTAAATCGGATATTCAAAAGTTTGTGGCGGAATGTTTAGTTTGCCAACAAAATAAATTTGAAACAATTAAGACCCGAGGTCTATTACAACATTTATCCATTCCAAGGCAATGTCGGGAGGAGGTTTCAATGGACTTTATCACAGGTTTACCTAAGTACGAAGGAAAGAGTGTCATCATGGGGGTAGTTGACAGACTTACAAAGTATGCACACTTTTGTGCATTATCTCATCCATTTAAAGCCAATACAATTTCTATTGCATTTATGGAAACAATTCAAAAGCTACATGGAAACCCAAAGATTATTGTAAGCGACAGAGATCCCATTTTCACTAGAAAATTTTGGACATAATTATTTTCTTGTTGGTTGAAGGGAAAGTACCCCTAGGGTCCTTTGGGCTAAGACTCTACCAGACTGAAAATTGCTTATTCAAAGAAACACACACACAGCCATTATCTTTACTTTAAGCAAATTCTAATGTTAAGGGTACGTACCTAAGGTCCTACGTTCGAGAAGGCCTTTAGGGTCCAAACCCTTCTTGGAGTTCCCTTCTTCTTCCTTTGACCTGTAAAACAAACAAATCAAAGAACACAACAGTACATGGACCAATACTTATATATAAACCATCTTCATGCTATAAAGTTAGTTATAAAAATCTTTAAGTAACTACTTGCATAAGAATTCAAGACAAGAATCTCATAAGCATAAAGAAAGATTGTTTCGGGAACCAAGACATGTTTCTTTTATATAAAGGCAAATAAAGTACATATAACGGAAAGATATCACCTGAAACACCTTCAACAGGCTCCAAGCAAAGCTTCCTCCCGGATTCGTTCCAGCCTCAAGCCTCCAACAAGAGCTCCTTCCAAGTCTTACTCAATGATGACATAAAGGATGAATGATCACCAATACACATGGAAACAAGGGTTTCCTATGCAAAATGGGGGAAGTGCAGAAAGCACCAAGGACTTTAGACCTGGTCTATGGGGAAAATATCAGCATAATAATCTTGCTCTTCTTTTCTCCCTCCCTTAGGCCTTCCCTTTGATGTCTTTTTATACCATCTCCAAAGTAGTTTTTTAGTTAGGAGTTGGTTGGGAACAGTTGGGCCACGGGCACTAACAGGTGATCAGCAGGTAAAACCCGCGATCTCCGCCCGAAAATAAGGAATTATATATTTTTTTAAGTGTTTTAATACATACACGCGGGTTGGGTATACACAGACCCGCGTGTACACGCGTTTAACTCAGGGCAATGTCGCGTATAGGGAATAAAACACTGTTTTTAAAATTTTTGGACCAGGTCTGGAAGGAGGGGTTGCCCTAGGCCATGAGTGCAGCATCACAAACCATAAGAGTGAGATTTGGAGCTATAACACTTGTCTCGGTACTCAACTAGCTCATAACTCATCTTATCATCCTCAATCTGATGGGAAAAATGAGATAGTAAACAAATGTTTGGAAGGATATCTTCATTGCTTTGTCTTTGATAAACATACACAATGGGTCAAATGTTTGCCTCTGGCTAAATGGTGGTATAACAATTCCTTCCATACTACAGCAAAAACGACCCCATTTATGGCACTTTATGGATATCATCCACCACCCATCGCATGATATTTAAGAGAAAATTCTAAGGTTCAAGCAGTGGAAGATCACATCGAGCATCAAAAAAACGTTTTCCAACTCTTAAAGGATAACCTCACTTTGGCGCATAATAGAATGAAAAAACAAATAAATCAACATCGCAGCGAAATAAGTTTTGATCTAGGTGACTGGGTATTCCTACAGCTACAACCATATAAACAAATTTCCCTCAAGCAAGCTAAGAAGGATAATAAATTATCACCAAAGTATTATGGTCCATACAAGGTGTTGCAAAATATTGGTACTATGGCATACAAATTGGAGCTTCCTGCAGCTTCCCGAGTGCACCCAGTTTTCCATATTTCATGTTTAAAGAAGGTTATAGGTGACAAGCTCCCAATTCAAACAATATCGCTAGAACTTGACGAGGAAGGAAAAATCATATTGGAAATTGAAGCAGTCACAGAAACAACTCAAAAGCTACGAAATCGATCAATTTTTTAGTATCTCATCAAGTGGAAGAACTTACCCGCTGAAGATTCCACATGGGAGGATAAGAATTTTATACAGAAGCATCCAGAACTACTCAGGTGTTGAGGACAACACTTTTTTGAAGGAGAGGGTAATGTTAGGTCCCTATAATACTAGTGATTCCCCCATTACCATTGTCATTGTAGCCCTTATTGTTATTACTGTGCCCCTATCATCCCCATATTGTTATTAGGGTGCTCCATAGAAGCCCACTATTGTTATTGTTGTTCCCTTATATTATTATCGTTATGTTGGCTTTGATTATATCGTAACCCCTTAGACTCCTATATAGAAAGGAGGTTTAGTCATTTGTATCATCGAAGAATTGTTCATTTGTGTAATGTAAAGGAGGTTTCCCCCTTAAAGGGGCTAATTTTTAAGTCATTGATCTATCCTTTCTATCTTTTTTGTGAGTTGGTTTCATAACAGAAGAAGAATTTGGTTTCAGTTGCTATGTTGTAGGAATGTGTCTACGATGTGATATCTATAAAAGGAAATGCTTTCCTTTGTCACATAGCCTCAGGACAAGTGAAGCGGATTGGGGTTTAGGTGAAGAACCTCTACAAATTTGATGTAGAATATTGTGTTGCCTTGAGCACAAAAATAGAGAAGGTGCATAACCGAGACATCGGTGAGTTGTGGCATAGAATATTGGGTCACTTACACCATGTAGCTTTGAATATCATGCATAAAATTTCTATAGAACTTTCCAAGGAAGGGTGCGCTAGGGAAGAGAGATACATGTAAAGGGTGTGTTAGAGCCTAGATTTACCTCAGGCTGAAAAGGTAGGATCCAAGGCCAACATCAAACCACGCTCAGCCTCGTAGCTAGCCCTACGAGGACAGGAGAGGGCTCTCTCCGGGTCAATCTCAACAAAAGATGATCTATGGGGCTTGAGATGACTGAAATATAAACTAATTTTAGGCTAGGTATGAAGTACAAGGATTTGATATGATTTTTTGGGGGTTTTGTTGGAATCAAGGGAAAGGCAGATTTTGGGGTGCGGGGATTGAGGCTCAATTCTGCAGAGATCTCGATGGGGCAAGGTAGGCAACCGTTTTGGCACTTAAATTTTAATGAGATGGAGGGAAAAGATAGTTTAGGTGTTGAAGAGGGCAAGGGAAATTATGAATCCTCCTCAAACAACTAAAGCAAACTTCAAGTAGAGCATTGCACTTTCAATGAATTCTACTTACACTCTTGTTTGTTTAGTTCATAAGAAATAAGATAGATGATAGCATACATAAAAAAAATTCACAATTACAAAGAGAAGCACTGTACCAATACAAATTTCCACATGAATCCCAAAGAGTGCTACAAATCCTGGTCTCAATTCCTTAGCCAAAATACTGAAAATGAATGTATAATGAAGCTCAAGGCTTTCTCAAGAGTCCAACCATGCTAATGACTGAAAAACAACATAATATAGAAAAACATAGCTCATCCTTGCCTCTAGGGGTCGAGATCATGAGTTTAGGAGCTGATCCAACTGATTCTAAACTGAGAAATAGAAACTAGGAAACATAACAGCATGCCTCTAAAAACAAGGAAACTGATCCATTCAGTTTGAAACAACCTTTAAACTGATGAATCTACCTCTACAAGTGAAAATCCAACATATTTACATCATAATCCATCAAAGTTCATCAAATTAAATCATAAATTTGCCATTAGGAAAGTGAAAAAGTCAAACTAGGCGAAACTGGGCGAAAAACAGAGCAAAACTTGGTCAAACTAGAAAATTTTCCTCTATGCACTGCGCCTGATTCTCTATGCGTAGCGCCTGTTTGGGACCACTTTTGGAGGCCTTCCTGATGTCCAAATGAGCTTGAGGTGTTCTTGCTGGAAAGGTCTATCTGTCTACTTTCCAAGCCAAGTGGAATTTTTCAATTTTTCCTCCATTTTCCCCCCCCAAAAGTCCATTCTCCCAACCCTGATTCCTGTGTGTCAAAATAGGGGCAGTGAGGTCATTTTTGAGTGTTTTTGACCTTTTTGAGGGCTCAAAACCTACCCAAATTTCTTGGCCATAGGTATACAAGTGTAATTTTGCATGAAAAATCCAGAAATGCAAAGTTTTTGTGATTTAGAGCCCTCTAGCAAAAGCGAGCGCCACGTGGCGTGGCGCATAGGGAGAAAAACTCTATTTTTTGTGCCAAAAATTTACAAAAATGCAAAAATTGCTCCAAATTTCTTGAAATTTGGGCTGAGTCTTCTCTATTAAGTGCTGTGATGGGACAAGGAAGCCTCATGTAAGATTTGAAGTCCTTCATCCTCTTTTTTCCTCCTTGATGCTCTCTTCAACTTAGCTTTCAAATTCTCGATTCTTGCTTTGCACACCAAGTTCCGGGACAAATAATGATATGAAAAGTTTCTGAGCATATTCTTCTCATTGATGGCCTTCTCTAGTTTCCTCTCCAAATGGATGTTGGCTCTTTCAAGCCATGAATCCCTATCTGCATTGATCTCTTGTTCCAATGAAGTGAACTCAATCCTCCTCCTTCGGGCACTTTGGCGGTTTAGCTGAATGTTCTGTAACTCCAGCACCACTTGCTGATCTTCAAGTTGCTTGTTCCTCTGCTCCAAATACTGTATAGTCCACTGGGCTCTATCCAAGTTGGTGGACAAGGCATCAATGTCCGCCTACTGCTCCTTGATGATCTATCTAAGATTTGCACTTTGTGGGCCCATGTCAGTATCATCACCCTCAATGAGGATGAAATCAGTCTCTCGCTCACCTGATGGTCCTTCCTCCTGTAGAGGCCTCTTGCCTTGGTCCTGAACCTGCTGTGCTGATGGAGGAAATGAGGCCCCTTACTCGCTTTGCTGCTGCAAACAACCGTCTAGTGCCTTTCTGATAAGAGATGAACACCGACACACTAGCAGTCTCATGGCCCTGCTGATAAGAAGGTCCACCTGTCTCATGCCCAACCTCTGAAGGTCACTGTGAAACTCTAAAATAATCATGAGGGATGAAGTCATCCCATGTGATATCCTGTAAACCAAGCTGATGAATGACCACAATTTTGATGAGAGAAAAATGATAAAGACTGTTAAACTACTGCTGAGGGGTCTTGTGCTGCACAAGGGTGGTCATCCTTTCTATGTTTCGGCATATGAAATAAGGAATGTTCATCATCCGTACTAGAGTGAAATGCATCAGCAGCCTGATGTGATAAGCATACAAGCGGGAGAACCGGCCCTCACAGGTGAAATACTTCATGATGAGTTTCATTAAAGGAGCATACTCATCCTTGAGAAACCGAAAAGGAAACACTCTATTAAGCTACCTCAGAAACTAGGTTTGATGTATGGTTCATAGTGTTGCTAGTTAATCTTCTGTCTCTTATTCCACGGTTCTCCAATATTTGGCATGTCGGTTGCCAATGAAATGTTTTTTGGTGTTAATGTGAGAGTAACACCAGCAAGAGTGGCTTGATCACCATGCAAATGCAACACAAATAAGCGGGCCAACTCACGATGAAACTGAATATGAGAAACCTTCTCGCAAAATTCATAACATGATTGATGCTGGAAACAAAAGAGGGCAAGAGGGCAGGCCTGCAACTCGGTAAGAGTGGTAGGTTCTTCTCTGATATGTCTGCCACCTCTATGAGGCCTCCTGGGTGCATGTCCCTCCATGGGTGAATCACTTTGGGTCTCTTCTTCATAATCATATGAAGGATCAGATGCCATAACTGCTGATAGACAAATTGGCTTGGAGAAATAGGTGCTAAAACTATGTTGGACTGCCTTTGATGATTGTTTGACCTCTGCTACCAAGGGAAAACAATGAAACAAGGGATTGTTAGGAGAGGGAAAAATAGTGGGAATTTTGGGACTGTTGGGACAAAGTTTAGCTAGGGAAAAATGGGATATTATGGGTGTTTTGTATAGGGTTAGGGTTTGGGATTTTATAATAGGAAATTTGGGAAAGGGAACTTGGGATAGGGGATTAGTGAATTTAGGGGGTAGAGGAACTTAGGGAAGCATGAAAACAGGGAAAAATGGGGTAGGGAATGATGGAGGGAAGATGAACTTGGTAGCAAAATAGATTTTCAAAACCCTAGGTAGCAATTTTTGTTTGAGGAATTTGTAATGGTAGGGTTTGATTATTTGTTAAAACACTCACCACATCAACCATCATAACATCAACACCAAACTTGGGTAAACAACAGAGGTGGAGTTCTACCTACTTGTCACAAGGCAAATTCGTGCGATTTTTGGCAATTGGAGGTCGTTCTGGTGATTTTCAGGTACTCTAGCTATATGCGTCGCGCAGCACGCCCAATGCGCCGCGCCTCACCAATGCGCCGCGCCCGTGCTTTTTGACAAAGGGTTCTAAGGCCCAGTGCGCCGCGCCTCCTGCCTAGTGCGCCGCGCTGGTCGATTTGGAGCGAATTTCACCCAAAACTCCCACAATCACTTTGCTTTGTTTTCTCTTGGCTCTTGGAGTGCAAATGAGTTTCAAACACTTGGAGGAATGGTTTATATATGGAGCTTTTAAATTTATTTTTGCCAAAACCCACTTTCATAATGTTTTGTCTTTGACTTTATTTACAAACTCTATTTTTTGGACCTTTTCACTTCTTTTGAACTTCATGATGAATTTAATCATCTGAGCTTTGCTTGCTTTGCAAGTCATGGAGCTTCTGGGGCTAAGGAAGGAAACCAGGGTGCAGATGAAAGAATTTACAATGAGGAAAACAAAATTTTCATGATTTTGTACAATAAATACTAAATACTCTGTTTTTTTCCTCAAAGCACAATTTTGAGGAAAAACACATTTTCAAATGCTTGGTGATAAAATTTATTGATGTTGCAACCTCCTCATGGCCTGCTGGAAATTATTGGGCATTCTGACACATTTTTTGACAAAACCCTAATGAAACCCTAGGCCTATTTGACAATGAAACCATAAAGACAACCTTTGCAATTTTCAAGATAAAAAAGACTGTATATGTTTTTTAAATGAACAAACATAAGCCAGTAGGTAGATAACATGAGGGAAACTGGAGGAACGCCACTGCCATCAGATGACCTATGCGCCTAATGGAATGCAAATGACTGAGCGGGACACCTAACATGAAATGCAATAAGAGGAGTTGATCTCTGACGGAGGGATGACAATACCAACTCTAACAGGGTGTACATTGGGGAAGTACACCAAAGCCACCTTTCATGATAAGGACAGTTGAGCGACATCAATCCTTGAAAGAGTTCACTCAGATGTGTGTGGACTATTCTCGATAGCCTACACAGCCAAGCACATGTATTATGTAATATTTTTAGATTATTTCTCTCGTAAGTGTTGGATTTTCTTCATGCAAAATAAATATAAGACATTTGCTAAATTTTGTGAATTTAAAACACTTGTTGAGAGAGACACTGGTAGGAAAGTGAAGGCGCCCAGGAGTGATAAAAGTGGAGAATATGTGTCAAATTAATTCAAGAAATTTTGTGCATCATAAGGCATTCGATGAGAGTTAATAGCACCCCATAACCCACAACATAATGGGGTGGATGAAAGGAAGAACATAAGTATTATGGGAGCTGCAAAGGAAACTCTACATGATCAGGGCCTACCGTTGCACTAGTGGGCTAAAGCATGTAACACAATTGTATATGTGCAGAACAGAATTCCTCATCAAATTCTCGGTATGAGTACACCAAAAGAAGATTTTTTAGGTAAGAAACCACATGTGGCACACTTTAGGATCTTTGTTTCATCAGTTTACTGTTGTGTTACCAAGGATGTAAGGAAAAATCTAGAGCCAACATCTGAGTTGGGAATATTTGTGGGGTACAATGATACACCTCACAATTATCGGGTGTACTTGCAATCTCATAGGATGACAGTGGTTCATAGAAATGTGAAGTTTGATGAAGAGAAAGTTGTGAGATGTTTCCTTGAGAGGGAGCTTTAGTTACATGTAGATGAGGAGATTTTAGCTCCAGAGGAAGAACCTCATGATGATCTAAAGTAGCCACATGCAGAGGAGTAGAGAGTGGAAGCACCCACTCATGCAGATACTTTTAGAGATGGAAGGAATCTCACCAAATAGGATCACATATTGATGCATGATGCTAGAGATAATGTGGGAGCACCCACATGACATCGCATGCAGAGGTGGTCACCAGATTGGTACACTGGCTACATGGCTATAGTGAGTGAGAGTATAGAGATTTAGTCATCCTCATTCGAGGAAGTAGAGTAGAAACTAGGATGAGTTGATGCCATGCTTGAGGAGTATGACTCCACTATCAGAAATAGTGTTTTGGGAGTGGCCCCAAGACCAGAAGACAAGTCAGTGGTAAGTTTCAGATGAATATTTACAAAGTAAAGAAAGCAAAAGATGGGAGTGTGAAGAAACACAAGGCCAGATTTGTGGCCAAAGGGTTCTCTCAGGTGGAGGGAATTGATTATGAGGAGACCTTTTCTCAAGTAGCAAGGTACTCTTCAATCAGATCTATTCTATCACTTTCAGTGTATATGGGATGGAAGATACATTAGGTGGATGTGAACACATCATTCCTCAACGAAGTATTTGAGGAAGATGTGTACATTGAGAATCTAGAAGGATTTGAGACCTTCAACAAAGAGTCACGTGTGTGAAGACTCAAGTGAGCATTGTATGGATTGAAACAAGCACCCTGTGCTTGGTACACCAGGATTGACAACTATTTCACTAGGTTGGGCTTCACCAAAAGTGAAGAATATTCTAACCTTTATCATATTATGGTTGAAGGTAAATTGTTGATTATAGTATTATATGTTGATGATTTAATTCTAACAAGTGATGAGAAGCTAGTAAAATCTTGCAAATAGGATCTTTCAAGATAATTTGAGATGAAGGACATGGGGCACATGCATTATTTCCTTAGTATGGAAGTATGGCAAGGAGATAAGGAAATTTTTGTCTCTTAGGGAAAGTATGCCAACGAGATATTGAAGAAGTTCCACATGGAGAGTAGAAAACCCATGGAGAATCCTCTAGAAAAGAACTGGAGAAGGAATATGTTACATCAGGTGAAGTAGTGGAGGCTACTATTTATAGGAATCTTGTGGGTTCACTT
The DNA here is from genome assembly GCA_031772625.1 of Pinus tabuliformis. Taxonomy (NCBI): domain Eukaryota; kingdom Viridiplantae; phylum Streptophyta; class Pinopsida; order Pinales; family Pinaceae; genus Pinus; species Pinus tabuliformis. The sequence goes on along the minus strand of CM062818.1, from coordinate 99,572,037 downwards.
ATATACTTGGTGAACACACGACTCAGAATATGTTTTGAAATTAACCAACTTAGTCAATCAATGTTTAAGCCAACCAAAATTTATTGGAAGGCATCTAAACATGTGTTGAGATACCTCAGAGACACCACTTAGTTTAGTCTTTGGTAAAAATTGACATAGGGAGTGAATTTGCAAGTCTTCATAGATGCATATTGGGTAGGGAGTCAATCCAACAAGAAGAGCACATTAGGGGGAATATTTAGTATTGGGTCAACAATAGTTTCTTGGTACAACAAGAAGCAGAGATAAGTTTCACTCAACTCGGCAGAAACAGAGTACATGGATGCTAGTCAAGCAACTTGTGAGTCTATCCAGATGAGGAAGATCCCTGTTGGGTTATTTGGTCAATAGATGGATCCTACAGTGTTGTGGGGAAAAGTATCCGACTCGGAATGACCCTATCCCTACTCTAAGGGTGATAGTTCCTTAGCAACAACTGAAAGTAAAGCTTTGATATTTTTCCTTTATGAAAGTACAGAGAAGGAAGAAAAGATTGACCAACCGATGTCTTTCGCTTTTGTCGATCCTGTCTTCTCTCTTTGCCTCTTGTTCCCAGCTCCTTGCTCCCTTTGCCGGCCCAGCTACACAAAGATCCTGCAAAAACAAGAGAGGGAAACTACAAGAAACATGTACTCATAACTGATGCATGGATTAGAATGAATCAAATATACAGATAAAAACAATACGTCATTGCAATACAAGTATATAGGAGAACATCAAAAGCTTTATTGATAGAAGAAAAAGGTTCTGATAAGGTTACAACCATAAATGGCTCCAATCCAGCAGCACCTCCCCAGCAGCAAGAAATCTCCTCTTCTCCTCTATAAAAGCAATCACCCAATAGCTCTAACCGTAAACCAACAACACTTCCTTGCTTTGCACAAAATTCCAGCCTCCCTAGACCTCATGAGAGAGCTCTATATATAGGGTAGAAGGAGAAAGGATGAGTCAGCTTGAGACTGACATAAAGCTGCCTTGTGTCCTCTCCCTCTTCAGTTCTTGAGTCCACTTGGAGATCCTTGCTTCCACATGGAGATCAAGTACCTCTTACTCATCACAGGGTGAATTCCTTGAACCAAGTGTCAGTTTGGAAGCTTCCTGGGCAGTTGACACCTTGCAGAATGACTGTGCCACTTGGCCAATCTCGCCCAGCGCAGGTAGCCTTCATTAGATTTGACTTTCAGCGCAGGTACAAGGAGGAGCAGTTGACATTCAGCGCAGATGCTCAGTGGAGCAGCTGACATGATCCAAAAATAGCCTGTTTTTGAGTGTTTTCAGGTGGAGAACTGATAGGAAGTGCTGTGGTTTGCTGACCTTGTTCCTCTAGGGGTAAGAACAACATGTTTAGGGACTGAGGATCCCTGTAATTATTGACATTTCATGCTCCATGCTGCGAGGCACAAAAATGTCTATAACAGTTGCCCCCTAAAGTATGAGGTCGTTTATCGGGTGAAATGCTTTATCCAGAGGGTCCGAAGTTCATTCAAGTGTTGAGAGGTGCCCTGTAATACAATACAATACAATACATTATTTTTCATTCTGTTTTTCATGATCTAGCTGAGACGGGCATTCCCATGCTCAGCTTTATAAATACATTTTGGTACATAGAACAGACGATCGTCTGATGGTAGACTGATAATTCTCTGCTGAAATTATCATCCTTTGAATAGGATGATCATCTGCTACAATGATGTACATGACAAATGCTTTTATATTTCCTGAATATATATCGCAGCCCGGATGGATGAAACTAGATCCGGGGTCTTCAAACTCGTTCGATCTTCACTCTAAGTACAAGTCGATCCATGTGAGAATTTCGCTGAAGTCGAACATGGAAAGACATCGCTTGATTACCGGTCAATGATGAAAACCGTTAACAAGCGCGAGAGGAATCACCGATAATGATAATGACCCTCAAGGTACTGCAGTACAATTCACGTGGCGTGAATAAAGGACTTGGTGTCGAACGCCACGCAAAATCTTCTGGTCGAAGGTCATTGATGTATACCTGTCGCCGGAAGTGAGAAACTTGCCATTGAGGCATGCAAGCTTCAAAGTACTGATGGGGTTGTTCCTAGATCAACTTCTTGGATAATGAGCTGAAGTCGACAAGAAGCGATCCGTCAAAGGAGGGCCTTAATGAATCCCACATCAATGACATGGAACGGAGCTAATGATTTTAGTGGAGGTGAAAACAAACTGTGACATATGATTCAGGGTGGCGATCATGAATGGATGAAGGATAATGTATGGCAGTGGATGGGACACGGTTGACACTTTCAGAATGACCTCTCTTGAACATATAACGACACTGATGCGATGGATCGGTAGCATTACCCCAAAATGTGGATGGTTTGGCGAAGACCATGGTGATGAGACCGGTGAATGAAACAACCCAACCCGATGTGGTACGGAGGAAAAGTGTCATGTTCAAGAGCGACTTGCTACCATTAAGCTTTGATGTTCTCCCAATTTTTCCCCAGTCATTTTTGACCAGTACCTCTTTATTTTTGTCAAGCTTGAGGAGGATAACATATGCTTGTTCTATAACCTGCCCTTCGGGCAAGCCCATCGCTATGATTTAACGAGCTTAGCGATGGGGAAACTCGTTCTCGTCTAAAGACAAGTTTGTCGCTATTTAATCATTTTAACGAGTCTAACGACAAGGAAAACTCGGTCCTTTTCATTTTTAGAGAGTCTGAAAAGGTACAGAAAGTTAACTCCATAATTCCTTTTTCGTCACCTTAATCCCTTAAGTCCAAAAAAGTATAAAACAATACAGAAGGGATGGGTGTTCGGTACTTTTAACGAGCCGAACAAGACAAGCGCTCGATCTTTTTGTGTAATAATCCCTCAGGTCCAAAAAGATTAAAGTCTAAATGAGGGATAGCTCTTCCGGTCCCTTTAACGAGCTGGAAGGACAAAACTCGGCAAACTTTTCATATTTTACGAGTCAGATGAAAAGAGCTCAAAGAAGACTCGTCTTTTGAGGAATGAGTGATAAACATGGATAGCAGCAGATTCCAGGTACAGGTTGGAATTCTCCAATCACGGCAGTGTCACAAGGATGGCTAGGTGAAATCACTCTTCGCAGCTGTTTCTCAAAAGAGGTAAACACACAAATGGAGGTGAATGATCGGCCAAATGAAAAGTGGAGGTGACGGGTGCAAACACGACCAAGGCTTTTATGGCTGATGAATTTTCGATCTCAAATGGTTATTTACCGGTTCATTTTTTCTGGATGAGCTTGAACTCTAAGGGAAAGCCTGCTCACAATCTTATGTTTATTTTTTAACGAGCATGAACTATGTGCTAAAACTGCTCGGATCTTGCGTTTATTTTTTAACGAGCATGAACTATGTGCTAAAACTGCTCGATGATAAGTTAGCATGCCCCCAGCATAATAACGCAAATCGAGGTGCATGCCCCCCAAGCTTCATTGCATTCAACTCGGTGATTGGAATGAAGGTTTACCTTTGAGATTTGGAAAGGGGATTGGTTTCATTTTTTAATGAGGTTGACACAGTAAAAGAACTATCCTCATGACTCCTTGTTTCATTTTTTAACGAGGTTGACACGAGATAAGAACCGTCCTCGGTGTCCAGATCCATTAGATATAGAAGGTTTCATATTCCACTGTGGCCACTTCCGCCAGATTACTCGGAGGCGGTAGGGCAAAAGTACCCATTAAGGTAGGGTCTTTTAGGAGACCTACTCCGATATCTTGGAGCGAATGATTGCTTCCATGGATCATCGGAACGCTTCCCGTAACTTGTGAACTGTTGGGGAGAAATGTTTGTTGGTCGACGATTGTAATCCCCCCTTGGAAGGGAAATGCAATCTTCCTGAAGTAGGTCGACACAATTGCGGCCATGGCATATATCCAGGGCCTTCCCAGTAGGATGTTGTAATCAAGGTTTCCGTCGATTACTTCAACATCAATTTCTACTGTTTTTCCCCCCAGTTCAACCTTCAAGTTATTTAGGATGCCGTACGGGGTGTACGTCCTTCCGTCGAATGCTTTTAGTGCCGTCGAAGATCGCGACAAGGTTGGAGATCCGAGAGTTTTCCAGCAACTCATCGACATGATACATGTAGATGCCCCCTCATCAATAATTGTTCGGTGAATAGTCTTGTTGAGGGCTTTCACTTGAATAAGGAAAGCTAGTTGAGCTGGTAACTTAGGGTCATATCCTTTATGATCAAAGGCCACAAGATTGGAATCCATTGGGCCAATCCCACCAATTGCTGATAATAAAGTTTGCTCTTGAGAGAGGCAATTTTGCAGTACCTCAAGTGTCGACATAGCGGACGGCGATTGGGCCAGGTCCTCTATTATATTATAATTCTGTGCTATTTTGGCTCGAGGATTAAATGTCGATTTGTGTACTACTCCCTTTGGCAACTTTACCATTGGTTCATGAATGATGGGTGGCACAACTTTGGTCAAAGCTGTCGTCGAACTACTAGGTTGTTCATTAGCCTTGTTATTTGACAGCCATGGATTCCCGTAATCTTTATTCCTTGTCAAAGCATTATTCTGCTGTTTTGAGGTAGACAACATAAGCACTTGGGATCGGGAAGCATTTCCAATACCAACCAGATTTTGACCTTGATTGGGAAACGGATCAGTCAACACAGCTGAGGTTTTCGAACTCTTAAAGAATCTTTTAAGCTCAGCTTTGTATGGACAATCTGCTGTCCAATGATCCTCATCGCATATATGACATGGACTCTTTGGTTTCCCTTTCTTAGGAGGGCTTGAAGAAGTTTTTTGAGGGGATGACTCACCCTGTTTCTTCTTCTTCCCTTTGTTTTGTTTCTTCTTGCTTCCTGGTTGATTGAAGTTTTTGCCTTTATCCGTAGATACAGCATTTACCTCCGAAGCAAGAATTTCTTGATTTGCTTTTTGATTCGAAGTCTTACGGGCTTTCTTATTTGAATCCCTTGTTGACTTAGCGTTTGCAGTTCCAATCACGCCATCACCGGCATGAGAGTCACTATTCGATCCGGGAGGAGGAGGGATTGAAAATTCCGGTCTGGGGGCGTCAGGTATCTTATCATAGAGCGTGCCCGACTGAGTATATACTAAGTCCAAATACTGAGCACGAGCAATAACCTGCTCCTCTGTTACGACGCCTCCCTTGGCCACATCTTCTGTTATAGCAGGAAGAAGCGACTTTATAAACCACTCAGCTAATAGCTGATCTGGAACATAGGTCTTTACCATTCTGCGACGACGACGCCACTCATGTATATGATCTGATATATGTGTGGCCGTTGTCTGCTTGAAATTGGTCAAGATCTCTGTTCCAGTTTCGTACCTTATAGGTAACTGAAAGTGTGTTAAGAAAGTCGTGGCTAGGGAACTAAAATTGTCGAAAGAGGCTCTAGGTAATTCAATATACCATTTAGTCGCTGGACCAGTCAATGTCCTCTGGAAAAGGCGAAGCCTTATCGAATCATCATTCAAGGTATTCGACGAACACCACAGATGGAAAGTCATCACATGATTCGACGGGTCTTCGCCAGGATTTCCATTGAATTTAGGAATGTCCGAAGGAAGTTTGTGAGGAATCGCTGGCCACCAATGGGCATAGGCGATTGGATCATTCGTCAATCGATGTAAATCTGGTAATTCTAGAGTCGCCACGAATGGCAACTGCTGATTTAGGTTTGGCGAGGCGTACCCAGGATACGATGGAATCGCCTGAGCAGTAGGCCTTTGCATACCAGCATAATGCAACTGATGTTGATAGGACTGATATGGATGGTGGGCTTGGCCACTGTAAAGTGGTTGATTTAACCCGTTCTGAATATAGGGTTGCCCACTATTCGCAAAGATCTGTTGTTCAGATCCCTGGTACACCTGTTGAAACTGAGGTTGTTGGTATTGCACCATCCATGGTTGTGAAGCCATGTTTTGCTGTGCGATACTAACCGACGGACCAAGATGCGGGGTTATGGTTCCCGTTTGTGTCTGTGTCGTCCCGGCAGTTGGCGATTGTGGTTGTGTTGCAGGTTCAATGGGCTGTTGCATTACAACTTGGGGTTGACATACAACAGGCATCGATTGAACTTGCGACACGGTTACAATTGCTGGCGTCGTCGGGATACTAGACATAGGTACACACTATTGCATGGAATATACAACTCTTGGTTGTTGGGGTAACATAGGTACCCAACCACTCGTCGTTACTTCAGTCAAACCTGAATGTTGTTGAAAACTGCCGTATGGGTATCCCCCCGGAAGGGGAAGTGAAAGGGCATATTGCCCCCCATATGGTAACAATCTGGAACTCAAGGGTATAGATTGCCTTTGAGGACTGGATGGCCCAAACTGATTTCCAAAGGGATCAATTTGTCTAGTTTCAACATAAGAATTACCGGGTATTATACCGGAAGAACAAACTGGAACAGACCAAGTTGTCGTAATAGTCCCTGGGTGGACTCCTTCTAGCTGATGAGAGCTAGTCGGGACAGCTGGTATGCCGGCAAACATCGTTGGAGTTACAGCAGGAGTTTCTGCTGTCGCTGTGTCATTTGGTACAGTCCTAGATGTCGACGGTTGCTCAGACATTTTAAGTCTATCCAATAAACTGCCTAACGATTCTACAGGAACTTCCAGTGGCGATGGACAAACTTCTGATGCAGAAGGAAAAAGAGTGGCGCCTACTCCAAAATGAGTTGGAGTATTTGCTTGCTGGTCCTCTACGATTTCCTCTATTGCAATCAGACCAGGAGGAAGAGGAAGACCGTCAAGTCCGTAAAAGATTTCTGGTGCCGAAGAAGGGGTTGCTTCGACAGCGACAGTTGTTTGAGCAACAAGACTCTGTGGACTGGTTTTAGATGGAACTGGTTCAGTTATGCAAGTACTTGTCCTCAGACTAGGATCAGTACAACTGTCCCTCTGTTGCTGTTGAACTTCTTCAATAGAGGCAGGGATTCCAGAAATATTAGGAGTGACCAGAATCTCAGATGTTGTCGGAACTGTTGTTCTAACTTTAATGGGAGATTTTGACCCGGTCAAGCGAGTTCGCTTCGTCCGTACTACTCTCGATTCCGGAGACAAAGACGGTTGACTCGCGAGTCTCCTCGAACGACGGAGTTTTAATTGACTTTCCTCCACGGTTGCGGATTACTTGATCAACTAAAATACAAAAAGGGGAATTATGTTTCCGTATTGAATGAATTTTATTAAACGCTTTTAGACACAACTTTGCTTTTTCATGTTTTAAGAGTCGAGAAAAAGCTAAAGATGACTCTAGTCGCCTTCGATGTATTAACGAGCCCGAAGTGACAAATGCTCGGTTGGACTTTTTCAGTTATAGAGTTTGAAAAAGGCCAAAAGAAACTGCTCTGGAGATCTAGGCAGAGGGTGTGCCAAACCTTTCGCGAAACCACAGAATACGTTTTACGGTACGGGTGGTCGATCTTCGTGAATGCTGTGTTCACTGCATTGCGATCAGTAGGGCGGCCGACACGGCTTCCTAAGGATAAAGGATAAATGCCTATAGGGGTCTCCCAATATACGCGACGGTACTTAAAAACTCAGCTCCCAGTGGACTTGTATGATGGCGACTTCGCTGGGGAGCTAGTATCTTGCACAAAAATACACATGATGGCAGCTAATTCCCGGGTATGATGGCGACTCTGCTGGGGAGCTAGTATCTTGTTGGTTAGTTGTGTTTCTAGCTATTCATCTCATAAACAAGGAGAGCACCAAATCGAACTGCAATTGAATCCTTCAATTGCAAAGTAGAGGGCAGCTGCTCTGGTTCAGTTTCTGAGCAAGTTTATGATTTGAAGAGCTGATCCACAAGGACTCTTGTGCTCTTTGTGATAGCTTTTCATCCTCTTGATCATCCCTTAGCTTGTACTTGACCTATAGCTTTTTATTTCAGCAAAAACAGTGAATTTTTGATCTTTTTATGACCCGGAAACCCTTGTAAACGCAACTCTCGTGTCTCAGTGCAGGCTGTCCAAAGGCAGTCTGCATTTCAGCGCAGGTACTCCCTTCGGGAACTACGCTGAGAGTCAGTTTGACAGACCAGAGCCTGCGCTGGACCAGTTAGCCAGTGTCTTGCTGAGGTTTCCTACTGAGTCTTGGCCCTGTTTTCACTGTTGTTTTGCTGCTGATTGCTTGTCATTTGTACTTGCTGTAAACCAACTTTCCTTGACATTATTCCGCCTCAGTTGTGTGATGAAACTGTGATTGTTCTTTCAGTATTTCTTGTTTCAGTTACAGTTTCCCATTGTGAAAAGCAAACCAGTATAGCTGTGGCCTCTTAGATCTTGAACTGTAAAAGTGTCGTCGTGATCTTAAGAGCTAGTTTTATTACTGTTCATGGCTGTTTGAGTTTGTTTGTTTTTCATTTTATGGTTTGAATTCATACATTTTTAGTGTCGAAACAAGTACCTGTAAGGCGTCTTTTGATTTTAGACAAAACTTGTTTGTTTACGCTTCAAATTGAATTCGAAAATTATACGACAGTTTCCTTTGTCTACATCAACATTAAGGGAAAAGAAAAGAAATACATGCATCTTGCATTTGCATTTTTTGACAAGTTTGCGTGATTGATCTAGGGGAAAGTGCATTAGTTTGTGCTTTGTGCTCTGTGTGGAAAGATAATGTTTTTCTCTCCCCTCAGTAGTTAGGATTTTCAAAGCTAAAAAGATTGTAAAGCTTGCTTATCATTTTAGCTGCATTTAGGAATTTGTACCAATACATCTCGTGGTGATCCTGAAAGACAAACTGCTAAACAAGATCAACTTAAAATATATTGAATGAATCTAAAAACGCTTTGTAACATAACGCTCACAATAGAGGTCTAGGTAGAGACGTGTTCCGGCGTCGTTAAACGTAGTGACTGTCGATCTCTACGAAGGTGGGTGATTCCTCCTGAGGGACGATAGCACTAATACGGACTTGTGCTCCCGCGTACCGTCGCGTATATTGGGAGACCCCTATAGGCATTTATCCTTTATCCTTAGGAAGCCGTGTCGGCCGCCCTACTGATCGCGATGCAGTGAACACAACATTCACGAAGATCGACCACCCGTACTGTAAAACGTATTCTGTGGTTTCGCGAAAGGTTTGGCACACCCTCTGCCTAGATCTCCAGAGCAGTTTCTTTTGGCCTTTTTCAAACTCTATAACTGAAAAAGTCCAACCGAGCATTTGTCACTTCGGGCTCGTTAATACATCGAAGGCGACTAGAGTCATCTTTAGCTTTTTCTCGACTCTTAAAACATGAAAAAGCAAAGTTGTGTCTAAAAGCGTTTAATAAAATTCATTCAATACGGAAACATAATTCCCCTTTTTGTATTTTAGTTGATCAAGTAATCCGCAACCGTGGAGGAAAGTCAATTAAAACTCCGTCGTTCGAGGAGACTCGCGAGTCAACCGTCTTTGTCTCCGGAATCGAGAGTAGTACGGACGAAGCGAACTCGCTTGACCGGGTCAAAATCTCCCATTAAAGTTAGAACAACAGTTCCGACAACATCTGAGATTCTGGTCACTCCTAATATTTCTGGAATCCCTGCCTCTATTGAAGAAGTTCAACAGCAACAGAGGGATAGTTGTACTGATCCTAGTCTGAGGACAAGTACTTGCATAACTGAACCAGTTCCATCTGAAACCGGTCCACAGAGTCTTGTTGCTCAAACAACTGTCGCTGTCGAAGCAACCCCTTCTTCGGCACCAGAAATCTTTTACGGACCTGACGGTCTTCCTCTTCCTCCTGGTCTGATTGCAATAGAGGAAATCGTAGAGGACCAGCAAGCAAATACTCCAACTCATTTTGGAGTAGGCGCCACTCTTTTTCCTTCTGCATCAGAAGTTTGTCCATCGCCACTGGAAGTTCCTGTAGAATCGTTAGGCAGTTTATTGGATAGACTTAAAATGTCTGAGCAACCGTCGACATCTAGGACTGTGCCAAATGACACAGCGACAGCAGAAACTCCTGCTGTCACTCCAACGATGTTTGCCGGCATACCAGCTGTCCCGACTAGCTCTCATCAGCTAGAAGGAGTCCACCCAGGGACTATTACGACAACTTGGTCTGTTCCAGTTTGTTCTTCCGGTATAATACCCGGTAATTCTTATGTTGAAACTAGACAAATTGATCCCTTTTGAAATCAGTTTGGGCCATCCAGTCCTCAAAGGCAATCTATACCCTTGAGTTCCGGATTGTTACCATATGGGGGGCAATATGCCCTTTCACTTCCCCTTCCGGGGGGATACCCATACGGCAATTTTCAACAACATTCAGGTTTGACTGAAGTAACGACGAGTGGTTGGGTACCTATGTTACCCCAACAACCAAGAGTTGTATATTCCATGCAACAGTGTGTACCTATGTCTAGTATCCCGACGACGCCAGCAATTGTAACCGTGTCGCAAGTTCAATCGATGCCTGTTGTATGTCAACCCCAAGTTGTAATGCAACAGCCCATTGAACCTGCAACACAACCGCAATCGCCAACTGCCGGGACGACACAGACACAAACGGGAACCATAACCCCGCATCTTGGTCCGTCGGTTAGTATCGCACAGCAAAACATGGCTTCGCAACCATGGATGGTGCAATACCAACAACCTCAGTTTCAACAGGTGTACCAGGGATCTGAACAACAGATCTTTGCGAATAGTGGGCAACCCTATATTCAGAACGGGTTAAATCAACCACTTTACAGTGGCCAAGCCCACCAGCCATATCAGTCATATCAACATCAGTTGCATTATGCTGGTATGCAAAGGCCTACTGCTCAAGCGATTCCATCGTATCCTGGGTATGCCTCGCCAAACCTAAATCAGCAGTTGCCATTCGTGGCGACTCTAGAATTACCAGATTTACATCGATTGATGAATGATCCAATCGCCTATGCCCATTGGTGGCCAACGATTCCTCACAAACTTCCTTCGGACATTCCTAAATTCAATGGAAATCCTGGCGAAGACCCGTCGAATCATGTGATGACTTTCCATCTGTGGTGTTCGTTGAATACCTTGAATGATGATTCGATAAGGCTTCGCCTTTTCCAGAGGACATTGACTGGTCCGGCGGCTAAATGGTATATTGAATTACCTAGAGCCTCTTTCGACAATTTTAGTTCCCTAGCCATGACTTTCTTAACACACTTTCAGTTACCTATAAGGTACGAAACTGGAACCGAGATCTTAACCAATTTCAAGCAGACAACGGCCACACATATATCAGATCATATACATGAGTGGCGTCATCGTCGCAGAATGGTAAAGACTTATGTTCCAGATCAGCTTTTAGCTGAGTGGTTTATAAAGTCGCTTCTTCCTGCTATAACAGAAGATGTGTCCAAGGGAGGAGTCGTAACAGAGGAGCAAGTTATTGCTCGTGCCCAGTATTTAGACTTAGTATATACTCAGTCTGGCACGCTCTATGACAAGATACCTGACGCCCCTAGACCAGAATTTTCAATTCCTCCCCCTCCTGGATCAAATAGTGACTCTCATGCCGGCGATGGTGTGATTGGCACTGCAAACGCAAAGTCAACACGGGATTCGTCTAAGAAAACCCATAAGACTTCGAATCAAAATGCAAATGAAGAACTTCTTTCCTCGGAAGTAAGTGCCGTGTCGGACGACAAGGGCAAACAACTGAAGCAACCAGGAGACAAGAAGAAAAAGAAAGGGAGAAAAGGGAAACCCCCTTCGGGGTGTCATATATGCGATGAGGAGCATTGGACAACAGATTGTCCATGCAAAGCTGAGCTTAAAAGATTCTTTAAGAGTCCGAAAACCTCAGCTGTGTTGACTGATCCGTTTCCTAATCCTGGTCAAAATCTGGTTGCTAATCAAAATGCTTCCCGATCCCAAGTGCTTATGTTGTCTACCTCAAAGCAGCAGAATAATGCTTTGACAAGGAATAAAGATTACGGGAATCCATGGCTGTCAAATAACAAGGCTAATGAACAACCTAGTAGTTCGACGACAGTTTTGACCAAAGTTGTGCCACCCATCATTCCTGAACCAATGATAAAGTTGCCAAAGGGAGTAGTACACAAATTGACATTTAATTCTCGTGCCAAAATAGCACAGAATTATAATATAATAGAGGACCTGGCCCAATCGCCGTCCGCTATGTCGACACTTGAGATACCGCAAAATTGCCCCTCCCAAGAGCAAACTTTATTATCAGCAATAGGTGGGATTGGCCCAATGGATTCCAATCTTGTGGCCTTTGATCATAAAGGATATGACCCTAAGTTACCAGCTCAACTAGCTTTCCTTATTCAAGTGAAAGCCCTCAACAAAACTGTTCATCGAACAATTATTGATGAGGGGGCATCTACATGTCTTATGTCGATGAGTTGCTGGAAAACTTTAGGCTCACCACCCTTGTCGAAATCGTCAACGACCTTAAAAGCATTTGATGGACGATCATACACTCCCTACGGGATTTTAGGTAACTTGCAAGTTGAACTGGGGGGCAAAACAGTAGAAGTCGATGTTGAAGTAATTGATGGAAACCTCGATTACAACATCCTACTAGGAAGGCCCTGGATATATGCCATGGCCGCAGTCGTGTCGACCTACTTCAGGAAGATTGCATTTCCCTTTCAAGGAGGGATTACAGTCGTCGACCAACAAACTTTCCTCCCCGACAGTTCACAAGTTACGGGAAGCATTCCAATGATCCATAGAAGCGATCATTCGCTTCAAAATATTGGAGTAGGTCTCCTGAAAGACCCTGCCTTAATGGGTACTTTTGCCCTACCGCCTGCAAGTAATCTGGCGGAAGTGGCCACAGTGGAAACCTACAATATGAAATCTTCTATATCTAATGGATTCGGAAGATTCCTAAACATTTTGTCAGCATGGATCATCGCCCTAATGGAAATACTGTAAATACAGTGGGCACCGAGGACGGTTCTTATCTCGTGTCAACCTCGTTAAAAAATGAAACAAGGAGTCACGAGGATAGTTCTTTTACTATGTCAACCTCATTAAAAAATGAAACAAATCCCCTTTTCAAAATTCAAAGGTAAACCTTCATTCCAACCACCAAGTTGAATGCAATGAAGCTTGGGGGGCACCCTCCTTTGACATGCGTCATTATGATGCTGGGGGCATGCATAAGAATCGAGCAGTTTTAGCACACAGTTCATGCTCGTTAAAAAATAAACATAAGTCGTGAGCAATCTTCCCCTAGAGTTCAAGCTCATCCAGAAAAAATGAACCGGTAAATAACCATTTGAGATCGTAAATCCATCAGCCATAAAAGCCTTGGTCGTGTTCACCCGTCACCTCCACTTTTCATTTGGCCGATCATTCACCTCCATTTGTGTGTTTACCTCTTTTGAGAAACAGCTGCGAAGAGTGATTTCACCCAGCCATCCTTGTGACACTGCCGTGATTGGAGAATTCCAACCTGTACCTGGAATCTGCTGCTATCCCTGTTTATCACTCGTTCCTCAAAAGACGAGTCTTCTTTGAGCTCTTTTCATCCGACTCGTAAAATATGAAAAGTTTGCCGAGTTTTGGCCTTCCAGCTCGTTAAAGCGACCGGAAGAGCCATCCCTCCTCTAGATTTTAATCTTTTTGGACCTGAGGGATTATTGCACAAAAAGATCGAGCGCTTGTTTTGTTCGGCTCGTTAAAAGTACCGAACAACCATCCCTTCTGTATTGTTTTATACTTTTTTGGACTTAAGGGATTAAGGTGACGAAAAAGGAATTATGGAGTTAACTTTCTGTACCTTTTCAGACTCTCTAAAAATGAAAAGGACCGAGTTTTCCTTGTCGTTAGACTCGTTAAAATGATTAAATAGTGACAAACTTGTCTTTAGAGGAGAACGAGTTTCCCCATCGCTAAGCTCGTTAAATCATAGCGATGGGCTTGCCCGAAGGGCAGGTTATAGAACAAGCATATGTTATCCTCCTCAAGCTTGACAAAAATAAAGAGGTACTGGTCAGAAATGACTGGGGAAAAATTGGGAGAACATCAAAGCTTAATGGTAGCAAGTCGCTCTTGAACATGACACTTTTCCTCCGTACCACATCGGGTTGGGTTGTTTCATTCACCGGTCTCATCACCATGGTCTTCGCCAAACCATCCACATTTTGGGGTAATGCTACCGATCCATCGCATCAGTGTCGTTATATGTTCAAGAGAGGTCATTCTGAAAGTGTCAACCGTGTCCCATCCACTGCCATACATTATCCTTCATCCATTCATGATCGCCACCCTGAATCATATGTCACAGTTTGTTTTCACCTCCACTAAAATCATTAGCTCCGTTTCGTATCATTGATGTGGGATTCATTAAGGCCCTCCTTTGACGGATCGCTTCTTGTCGACTTCAGCTCATTATCCAAGAAGTTGATCTAGGAACAACCCCATCAGTACTTTGAAGCTTGCATGCCTCAATGGCAAGTTTCTCACTTCCGGCGACATGTATACATCAATGACCTTCGACCAGAAGATTTTGCGTGGCGTTCGATGCAAAGTCCTTTATTCACGCCACGTGAATTGTACTGCAGTACCTTGAGGGTCATTATCATTATCGGTGATTCCTCTCGCGCTTGTTAACGGTTTTCATCATTGACCGGTAATCAAGCGATGTCTTTCCATGTTCGACTTCAGTGAAATTCTCACATGGATCGACTTGTACTTAGAGTGAAGATCGAACGAGTTTGAAGACCCCGGATCTAGTTTCATCCATCCAGGCTGCGATATATATTCAGGAAATATAAAAGCATTTGTCATGTACATCATTGCAGCAGATGATCATCCTATTCAAAGGATGATAATTTCAGCAGAGAATTATCAGTCTACCATCAGACGATCGTCTGTTCTATGTACCAAAATGTATTTATAAAACTGAGCATGGGAATGCCCGCCTCAGCTAGATCATGAAAACAGAATGAAAAATAATGTATTGTATTGTATTGTATTACAGGGCACCTCTCAGCACTTGAATGAACTTCGGACCCTCTGGATAAAGCATTTCACCCGATAAACGACCTCATACTTTAGGGGGCAACTGTTATAGACATTTTTGTGCCTCGCAGCATGGAGCATGAAATGTCAATAATTACAGGGATCCTTAGTCCCTAAACATGTTGTTCTTACCCCTAGAGGAATAAGGTCAGCAAACCACAGCACTTCCTATCAGTTCTCCACCTGAAAACACTCAAAAACAGGCTATTTTTGGATCATGTCAGCTGCTCCACTGAGCATCTGCGCTGAATGTCAACTGCTCCTCCTTGTACCTGCGCTGAAAGTCAAATCTAATGAAGGCTACCTGCGCTGGGCGAGATTGGCCAAGTGGCACAGTCATTCTGCAAGGTGTCAACTGCCCAGGAAGCTTCCAAACTGACACTTGGTTCAAGGAATTCGCCCTGTGATGAGTAAGAGGTACTTGATCTCCATGTGGAAGCAAGGATCTCCAAGTGGACTCATGAACTGAAGTTTAACTGAAGAGGGAGAGGACACAAGGCAGCTTTATGTCAGTCTCAAGCTGACTCATCCTTTCTCCTTCTACCCTATATATAGAGCTCTCTCATGAGGTCTAGGGAGGCTGGAATTTTGTGCAAAGCAAGGAAGTGCTGTTGGTTTACAGTTAGAGCTATTGGGTGATTGCTTTTATAGAGGGGAAGAGGAGATTTCTTGCTGCTGGGGAGGTGCTGCTGGATTGGAGCCATTTATGGTTGTAACCTTCTCAGAACCTTTTTCTTCAAATCCCTACAATATGAAATCTTCTATATCTAATGGATTCGGAAGATTCCTAAACATTTTGTCAGCATGGATCATCGCCCTAATGGAAATACTGTAAGTATAGTGGGCTTCGAGGATAGTTCCTATCTCATGTCAACCTCGTTAAAAAATGAAATAACGAGTCCCGAGGACGGTTCTAATCTCGTGCCAACCTCGTTAAAAAATGAAACAAGGAGTCATGGGGATAGTTCTTTTACTGCGTCAACCTCATTAAAAAATGAAACAAATCCCCTTTCCAAATCTCAAAGGTAAACCTTCATTCCAACCACCGAGTTGAATGCAATGAAGCTTGGGGGGCATGCACCTCGATTTGCATTACTATGCTGGGGGCATGCAAACTTATCATCGAGCAGTTTTAGCACATAGTTCATGCTCGTTAAAAAATAAACGCAAGATCCGAGCAGTTTTAGCACATAGTTCATGCTCGTTAAAAAATAAACATAAGATCGAGCAGTTTTAGCACACAGTTCATGCTCGTTAAAAAATAAACATAAGTTGTGAGCAATCTTCCCTAGAGTTCAAGCTCATCCAGAAAAAATGAACCGGTAAATAACCATTTGAGATCGTAAATCCATCAGCCATAAAAGCCTTGGTCGTGTTCACCCGTCACCTCCACTTTTCATTTGGCCGATCATTCACCTCCATTTGTGTGTTTACCTCTTTTGAGAAACAGCTGCGAAGAGTGATTTCACCCAGCCATCCTTGTGACACTGCCGTGATTGGAGAATTCCAACCTGTACCTGGAATCTGCTGCTATCCCTGTTTATCACTCGTTCCTCAAAAGATGAGTCTTCTTTGAGCTCTTTTCATCCGACTCGTAAAATATGAAAAGTTTGCCGAGTTTTGGCCTTCCAGCTCGTTAAAGCGACCGGAAGAGCCATCCCTCCTCTAGATTTTAATCTTTTTGGACCTGAGGGATTATTGCACAAAAAGATCGAGCGCTTTTTTTGTTCGGCTCGTTAAAAGTACCAAAAACTCATCCCTTCTGTATTGTTTTATACTTTTTCGGACTTAAGGGATTAGATAACGAAAAAGGAATTTTGGAGTTAACTTTCTGTACCTTTTCAGACTCTCTAAAAATGAAAAGGACCGAGTTTTCCTTGTCGTTAGACTCGTTAAAATGATTAAATAGTGACAAACTTGTCTTTAGACGAGAACGAGTTTCCCTATCGCTAGGCTCGTTAAAACATAGCGATGGGCTTGCCTGAAGGGCAGGTTATAGAACAAGCATATGTTATCCTCCTCAAGCTTGACAAAAATAAAGAGGTACTGGTCAGCAATGACTGGGGAAAAATTGGGAGAACCTCACAGCATTAATGGTAGCAAGTCACTCTTGAACATGACACTTTGTCCTCCGTATCACATCGGGTTGGGTTGTTTCATTCACCGGTCTCATAACCATGGTCCTCGCCACACCATCCACAATTGGGGTAATGCTACCGATCCATCACATCAGTGTCGTTATATGTTCAAGAGATGTGGTTCTGGAAAGTGTCAACCGTGTCCCATCCACTGCCATACATTATCCTTCATCCATTCATGATCGCCACCCTGAATCATATGTCACAGTTTGTTTTCACCTCCACTAAAATCATTAGCTCCGTTCCATGTCATTGATGTGGGATTCATTAAGGCCCTCCTTTGACGGATCGCTTCTTGTCGACTTCAGCTCATTATCCAAGAAGTTGATCTAGGAACAACCCCATCAGTACTTTGAAGCTTGCATGCCTCAATGGCAAGTTTCTCACTTCCGGCGACAGGTATACATCAATGACCTTCGACCAGAAGATTTTGCGTGGCGTTCGACGCCAAGTCCTTTATTCACGCCACGTGAATTGTACTGCAGTACCTTGAGGGTCATTATCATTATCGGTGATTCCTCTCGCGCTTGTTAACGGTTTTCATCATTGACCGGTAATCAAGCGATGTCTTTCCATGTTCGACTTCAGCGAAATTCTCACATGGATCGGCTTGTACTTAGAGTGAAGATCGAACGAGTTTGAAGACCCCGGATCTAGTTTCATCCATTCGGGCTGCGATATATATTCAGGAAATATAAAAACATTTGTCATGTACATCATTGCAGCAGATGATCATCCTATTCAAAGGATGATAATTTCAGCAGAGAATTATCAGTCTACCATCAGACGGTCATCTGTTCTATGTACCAAAATGTATTTATAAAGCTGAGCATGGGAATGCCCGCCTCAGCTAGATCATGAAAACAGAATGAAAAATAATGTATTGTATTGTATTGTATTACAGGGCACCTCTCAGCACTTGAATGAACTTTGGATCCTCTGGATAAAGCATTTCACCCGATAAACGACCTCATACTTTAGGGGGCAACTGTTATAGACATTTTTGTGCCTCGCAGCATGGAGCATGAAATGTCAATAATTACAGGGATCCAAAGTCCCTAAACATGTTGTTCTTACCCCTAGAAGAACAAGGTCAGCAAACCACAGCACTTCCTATCAGTTCTCCACCTGAAAACACTCAAAAACAGGCTATTTTTGGATCATGTCAGCTGCTCCACTGAGCATCTGCGCTGAATGTCAACTCCTCCTCCTTGTACCTGCGCTGAAAGTCAAATCTAATGAAGGCTACCTGCGCTGGGCGAGATTGGCCAAGTGGCACAGTCAATCTGCAAGGTGTCAACTGCCCAGGAAGCTTCCAAACTGACACTTGGTTCAAGGAATTCGCCCTATGATGAGTAAGAGGTACTTGATCTCCATGTGGAAGCAAGGATCTCCAAGTGGACTCAAGAACTGAAGTTTAACTAAAGTGGGAGAGGACACTAGTCAGCTTTATGCCAGCCTCAAGCTGACTCATCCTTTCTCCAAATCTCCTATATATAGAGCTCTTCTATGAGGTCTAAGGGGGCTGGAATTTTGTGCAAAGCAAGGAAGTGCTGTTGGTTTACAGTTAGAGCTATTGGGTGATTTCTTTTATAGAGGGGAAGAGGAGATTTCTTGCTGCTGGGGAGGTGCTGCTGGATTGGAGCCATTTATGGTTGTAACCTTCTCAGAACCTTTTTCTTCTATCAATAAAGCTTTGATGTTCTCTTATATACTTGTATTGCAATGATGTATTGTTTTCATCTGTATATTTGATTCATCCTAATCCATGCATCAGTTATGAGTACATGTTTCTTGTAGTTTCCTTCTCTCGTTTTTGCAGGATCTGTGTGTAGCTGGGCCGGCAAGGGAGCAAGGAGCTGGGAACAAGAGGCAAAGAGAGAAGACAGGATCGACAAAAGCGAAAGACATCGGTTGGTCAATCTTTTCTTCCTTCTCTGTATTTTCATAAAGGAAAACTATCAAAGCTTTACTTTCAGTTGTTGCTAAGGAACTATCACCCTTAGAGTCGGGATAGGGTCATTCCGAGTCGGATACTTTTCCCCACAAAGAAAAGCTCTGATAGTTTTCCTTTATGAAAATACAGAGAAGGAAGAAAAGATTGACCAACCGATGTCTTTCGCTTTTGTCGATCCTGTCTTCTCTCTTTGCCTCTTGTTCCCAGCTCCTTGCTCCCTTGCCGGCCCAGCTACACACAGATCCTGCAAAAACGAGAGAAGGAAACTACAAGAAACATGTACTCATAACTGATGCATGGATTAGGATGAATCAAATATACAGATGAAAACAATACATCATTGCAATACAAGTATATAGGAGAACATCAAAGCTTTATTGATAGAAGAAAAAGGTTCTGAGAAGGTTACAACCATAAATGGCTCCAATCCAGCAGCACCTCCCCAGCAACAAGAAATCTCCTCTTCCCCTCTATAAAAGCAATCACCCAATAGCTCTAACTGTAAACCAACAGCACTTCCTTGCTTTGCACAAAATTCCAGCCTCCCTAGACCTCATGAGAGAGCTCTATATATAGGGTAGAAGGAGAAAGGATGAGTCAGCTTGAGACTGACATAAAGCTGCCTTGTGTCCTCTCCCTCTTCAGTTAAACTTCAGTTCTTGAGTCCACTTGGAGATCCTTGCTTCCACATGGAGATCAAGTACCTCTTACTCATCACAGGGCGAATTCCTTGAACCAAGTGTCAGTTTGGAAGCTTCCTGGGCAGTTGACACCTTGCAGAATGACTGTGCCACTTGGCCAATCTCACCCAGCGCAGGTAGCCTTCATTAGATTTGACTTTCAGCGCAGGTACAAGGAGGAGCAGTTGACATTCAGCGCAGATGCTCAGTGGAGCAGCTGACATGATCCAAAAATAGCCTGTTTTTGAGTGTTTTCAGGTGGAGAACTGATAGGAAGTGCTGTGGTTTGCTGACCTTGTTCCTCTAGGGGTAAGAACAACATGTTTAGGGACTGAGGATCCCTGTAATTATTGACATTTCATGCTCCATGCTGCGAGGCACAAAAATGTCTATAACAGTTGCCCCCTAAAGTATGAGGTCGTTTATCGGGTGAAATGCTTTATCCAGAGGGTCTGAAGTTCATTCAAGTGCTGAGAGGTGCCCTGTAATACAATACAATACAATACATTATTTTTCATTCTGTTTTTCATGATCTAGCTGAGACGGGCATTCCCATGCTCAGCTTTATAAATACATTTTGGTACATAGAACAGACGATCGTCTGATGGTAGACTGATAATTCTCTGCTGAAATTATCATCCTTTGAATAGGATGATCATCTGCTGCAATGATGTACATGACAAATGCTTTTATATTTCCTGAATATATATCGCAGCCCGGATGGATGAAACTAGATCCGGGGTCTTCAAACTCGTTCGATCTTCACTCTAAGTACAAGTCGATCCATGTGAGAATTTCGCTGAAGTCGAACATGGAAAGACATCGCTTGATTACCGGTCAATGATGAAAACCGTTAACAAGCGCGAGAGGAATCACCGATAATGATAATGACCCTCAAGGTACTGCAGTACAATTCACGTGGCGTGAATAAAGGACTTGGTGTCGAACGCCACGCAAAATCTTCTGGTCGAAGGTCATTGATGTATACCTGTCGCCGAAAGTGAGAAACTTGCCATTGAGGCATGCAAGCTTCAAAGTACTGATGGGGTTGTTCCTAGATCAACTTCTCGGATAATGAGCTAATGTCGACAAGAAGTGATCCGTCAAAGGAGGGCCTTAATGAATCCCACATCAATGACACGGAACGGAGCTAATGATTTTAGTGGAGGTGAAAACAAACTGTGACATATGATTCAGGGTGGCGATCATGAATGGATGAAGGATAATGTATGGCAGTGGATGGGACACGGTTGACACTTTCAGAATGACCTCTCTTGAACATATAACGACACTGATGCGATGGATCGGTAGCATTACCCCAAAATGTGGATGGTTTGGCGAAGACCATGGTGATGAGACCGGTGAATGAAACAACCCAACCCGATGTGGTACGGAGGAAAAGTGTCATGTTCAAGAGCGACTTGCTACCATTAAGCTTTGATGTTCTCCCAATTTTTCCCCAGTCATTTCTGACCAGTACCTCTTTATTTTTGTCAAGCTTGAGGAGGATAACATATGCTTGTTCTATAACCTGCCCTTCGGGCAAGCCCATCGCTATGATTTAACGAGCTTAGCGATGGGGAAACTCGTTCTCGTCTAAAGACAAGTTTGTCGCTATTTAATCATTTTAACGAGTCTAACGACAAGGAAAACTCGGTCCTTTTCATTTTTAGAGAGTCTGAAAAGGTACAGAAAGTTAACTCCATAATTCCTTTTTCGTCACCTTAATCCCTTAAGTCCAAAAAAGTATAAAACAATACATAAGGGATGGGTGTTCGGTACTTTTAACGAGCCGAACAAGACAAGCGCTCGATCTTTTTGTGTAATAATCCCTCAGGTCCAAAAAGATTAAAGTCTAAATGAGGGATAGCTCTTCCGGTCCCTTTAACGAGCTGGAAGGCCAAAACTCGGCAAACTTTTCATATTTTACGAGTCAGATGAAAAGAGCTCAAAGAAGACTCGTCTTTTGAGGAACGAGTGATAAATATGGATAGCAGCAGATTCCAGGTACAGGTTGGAATTCTCCAATCACGACAGTGTCACAAGGATGGCTAGGTGAAATCACTCTTCGCAGCTGTTTCTCAAAAGAGGTAAACACACAAATGGAGGTGAATGATCGGCCAAATGAAAAGTGGAGGTGACGGGTGCAAACACGACCAAGGCTTTTATGGCTGATGAATTTTCGATCTCAAATGGTTATTTACCGGTTCATTTTTTCTGGATGAGCTTGAACTCTATGGGAAAGCCTGCTCACAATCTTATGTTTATTTTTTAACGAGCATGAACTATGTGCTAAAACTGCTCGGATCTTGCGTTTATTTTTTAATGAGTATGAACTATGTGCTAAAACTGCTCGATGATAAGTTAGCATGCCCCCAGCATAATCACGCAAATCGAGGTGCATGCCCCCCAAGCTTCATTGCATTCAACTCGGTGATTGGAATGAAGGTTTACCTTTGAGATTTGGAAAGGGGATTGGTTTCATTTTTTAATGAGGTTGACACAGTAAAAGAACTATCCTCATGACTCCTTGTTTCATTTTTTAACGAGGTTGACACGAGATAAGAACCGTCCTCGGTGTCCAGATCCATTAGATATAGAAGGTTTCATATTCCACTGTGGCCACTTCCGCCAGATTACTCGGAGGCGGTAGGGCAAAAGTACCCATTAAGGTAGGGTCTTTTAGGAGACCTACTCCGATATCTTGGAGCGAATGATTGCTTCCATGGATCATCGGAACGCTTCCCGTAACTTGTGAACTGTTGGGGAGAAATGTTTGTTGGTCAACGATTGTAATCCCCCCTTGGAAGGGAAATGCAATCTTCTTGAAGTAGGTCGACACAATTGCGGCCATGGCATATATCCAGGGCCTTCCCAGTAGGATGTTGTAATCAAGGTTTCCGTCGATTACTTCAACATCAATTTCTACTGTTTTTCCCCCCAGTTCAACCTTCAAGTTATTTAGGATGCCGTACGGGGTGTACGTCCTTCCGTCGAATGCTTTTAGTGCCGTCGAAGATCGCGACAAGGTTGGAGATCTGAGAGTTTTCCAGCAACTCATCGACATGATACATGTAGATGCCCCCTCATCAATAATTGTTCGGTGAACAGTCTTGTTGAGGGCTTTCACTTGAATAAGGAAAGCTAGTTGAGCTGGTAACTTAGGGTCATATCCTTTATGATCAAAGGCCACAAGATTGGAATCCATTGGGCCAATCCCACCAATTGGTGATAATAAAGTTTGCTCTTGAGAGAGGCAATTTTGCAGTACCTCAAGTGTCGACATAGCGGACGGCGATTGGGCCAGGTCCTCTATTATATTATAATTTTGTGCTATTTTGGCACGAGGATTAAATGTCGATTTGTGTACTACTCCCTTTGGAAACTTTACCATTGGTTCAGGAATGATGGGTGGAACAACTTTGGTCAAAGCTGTCGTCGAACTACTAGGTTGTTCATTAGCCTTGTTATTTGACAGCCATGGATTCCCGTAATCTTTATTCCTTGTCAAAGCATTATTCTGCTGTTTTGAGGTAGACAACATAAGCACTTGGGATCGGGAAGCATTTCCAATACCAACCAGATTTTGACCTTGATTGGGAAACGGATCAGTCAACACATCTGAGGTTTTCGAACTCTTAAAGAATCTTTTAAGCTCAGCTTTGTATGGACAATCTGCTGTCCAATGATCCTCATCGCATATATGACATGGACTCTTTGGTTTCCCTTTCTTAGGAGGGCTTGAAGAAGTTTTTTGAGGGGATGACTCACCCTGTTTCTTCTTCTTCCCTTTGTTTTGTTTCTTCTTGCTTCCTGGTTGATTGAAGTTTTTGCTTTTATCCGTAGATACAACATTTACCTCCGAAGCAAGAATTTCTTGATTTGCTTTTTGATTCGAAGTCTTACGGGCTTTCTTATTTGAATCCCTTGTTGACTTAGCGTTTGCAGTTCCAATCACGCCATCACCGGCATGAGAGTCACTATTCGATCCGGGAGGAGGAGGGATTGAAAATTCCAGTCTGGGGGCGTCAGGTATCTTATCATAGAGCGTGCCCGACTGAGTATATACTAAGTCCAAATACTGAGCACGAGCAATAACCTGCTCCTTTGTTACGACGCCTCCCTTGGCCACATCTTCTGTTATAGCAGGAAGAAGCGACTTTATAAACCACTCAGCTAATAGCTGATCTGGAACATAGGTCTTTACCATTCTGCGATGACGACGCCACTCATGTATATGATCTGATATATGTGTGGCCGTTGTCTGCTTGAAATTGGTCAAGATCTCTGTTCCAGTTTCGTACCTTATAGGTAACTGAAAGTGTGTTAAGAAAGTCATGGCTAGGGAACTAAAATTGTCGAAAGAGGCTCTAGGTAATTCAATATACCATTTAGCCGCCGGACCAGTCAATGTCCTCTGGAAAAGGCGAAGCCTTATCGAATCATCATTCAAGGTATTCGACGAACACCACAGATGGAAAGTCATCACATGATTCGACGGGTCTTCGCTAGGATTTCCATTGAATTTAGGAATGTCCGAAGGAAGTTTGTGAGGAATCGCTGGCCACCAATGGGCATAGGCGATTGGATCATTCGTCAATCGATGTAAATCTGGTAATTCTAGAGTCGCCACGAATGGCAACTGCTGATTTAGGTTTGGCGAGGCGTACCCAAGATACGATGGAATCGCCTGAGCAGTAGGCCTTTGCATACCAGCATAATGCAACTGATGTTGATAGGACTGATATGGCTGGTGGGCTTGGCCACTGTAAAGTGGTTGATTTAACCCGTTCTGAATATAGGGTTTCCCACTATTCGCAAAGATCTGTTGTTCAGATCCCTGGTACACCTGTTGAAACTGAGGTTGTTGGTATTGCACCATCCATGGTTGCGAAGCCATGTTTTGCTGTGCGATACTAACCGACGGACCAAGATGCGGGGTTATGGTTCCCGTTTGTGTCTGTGTCGTCCCGACAGTTGGCGATTGTGGTTGTGTTGCAGGTTCAATGGGCTGTTGCATTACAACTTGGGGTTGACATACAACAGGCATCGATTGAACTTGCGACACGGTTACAATTGCTGGCGTCGTCGGGATACTAGACATAGGTACACACTGTTGCATGGAATATACAACTCTTGGTTGTTGGGGTAACATAGGTACCCAACCACTCGTCGTTACTTCAGTCAAACCTGAATGTTGTTGAAAACTGCCGTATGGGTATCCCCCCGGAAGGGGAAGTGAAAGGGCATATTGCCCCCCATATGGTAACAATCCGGAACTCAAGGGTATAGATTGCCTTTGAGGACTGGATGGCCCAAACTGATTTCCAAAGGGATCAATTTGTCTAGTTTCAACATAAGAATTACCGGGTATTATACCGGAAGAACAAACTGGAACAGACCAAGTTGTCGTAATAGTCCCTGGGTGGACTCCTTCTAGCTGATGAGAGCTAGTCGGGACAGCTGGTATGCCGGCAAACATCGTTGGAGTGACAGCAGGAGTTTCTGCTGTCGCTGTGTCATTTGGCACAGTCCTAGATGTCGACGGTTGCTCAGACATTTTAAGTCTAT
Organism: Pinus tabuliformis; assembly: GCA_031772625.1. Lineage (NCBI taxonomy): Eukaryota > Viridiplantae > Streptophyta > Pinopsida > Pinales > Pinaceae > Pinus > Pinus tabuliformis. The sequence goes on along the minus strand of CM062818.1, from coordinate 99,546,669 downwards.
CCAATAAACTGCCTAACGATTCTACAGGAACTTCCAGTGGCGATGGACAAACTTCTGATGCAGAAGGAAAAAGAGTGGCGCCTACTCCAAAATGAGTTGGAGTATTTGCTTGCTGGTCCTCTACGATTTCCTCTATTGCAATCAGACCAGGAGGAAGAGGAAGACCGTCAGGTCCGTAAAAGATTTCTGGTGCCGAAGAAGGGGTTGCTTCGACAGCGACAGTTGTTTGAGCAACAAGACTCTGTGGACCGGTTTCAGATGGAACTGGTTCAGTTATGCAAGTACTTGTCCTCAGACTAGGATCAGTACAACTGTCCCTCTGTTGCTGTTGAACTTCTTCAATAGAGGCAGGGATTCCAGAAATATTAGGAGTGACCAGAATCTCAGATGTTGTCGGAACTGTTGTTCTAACTTTAATGGGAGATTTTGACCCGGTCAAGCGAGTTCGCTTCGTCCGTACTACTCTTCAGGTCCAAAAAGATTAAAATCCCTCAGGTCCAAAAAGATTAAAATCTAGAGGAGGGATGGCTCTTCCGGTCGCTTTAACGAGCTGGAAGGCAAAAACTCGGCAAACTTTTCATATTTTACGAGTCGGATGAAAAGAGCTCAAAGAAGACTCGTCTTTTGAGGAACGAGTGATAAACAGGGATAGTAGCAGATTCCAGGTACAGGTTGGAATTCTCCAATCACGGCAGTGTCACAAGGATGGCTGGGTGAAATCACTCTTCGCAGCTGTTTCTCAAAAGAGGTAAACACACAAATGGAGGTGAATGATCGGCCAAATGAAAAGTGGAGGTGACGGGTGAACACGACCAAGGCTTTTATGGCTGATGGATTTACGATCTCAAATGGTTATTTACCGGTTCATTTTTTCTGGATGAGCTTGAACTCTAGGGGAAGATTGCTCACAACTTATGTTTATTTTTTAACGAGCATGAACTGTGTGCTAAAACTGCTCGATCTTATGTTTATTTTTTAACGAGCATGAACTATGTGCTAAAACTGCTCGGATCTTGCTATTTTTTAACGAGCATGAACTATGTGCTAAAACTGCTCGATGATAAGTTTGCATGCCCCCAGCATAATAATGCAAATCGAGGTGCATGCCCCCCAAGCTTCATTGCATTCAACTCGGTGGTTGGAATGAAGGTTTACCTTTGAGATTTGGAAAGGGGATTTGTTTCATTTTTTAATGAGGTTGACGCAGTAAAAGAACTATCCCCATGACTCCTTGTTTCATTTTTTAACGAGGTTGGCACAAGATTAGAACCGTCCTCGGGACTCGTTATTTCATTTTTTAACGAGGTTGACATGAGATAGGAACTATCCTCGAAGCCCACTGTACTTACAGTATTTCCATTAGGGCGATGATCCATGCTGACAAAATGTTTAGGAATCTTCCGAATCCATTAGATATAGAAGATTTCATATTGTAGGGATTTGAAGAAAAAGGTTCTGAGAAGGTTACAACCATAAATGGCTCCAATCCAGCAGCACCTCCCCAGCAGCAAGAAATCTCCTTTTCCCCTCTATAAAAGCAATCACCCAATAGCTCTAACTGTAAACCAACAGCACTTCCTTGCTTTGCACAAAATTCCAGCCTCCCTAGACCTCATGAGAGAGCTCTATATATAGGGTAGAAGGAGAAAGGATGAGTCAGCTTGAGACTGACATAAAGCTGCCTTGTGTCCTCTCCCTCTTCAGTTAAACTTCAGTTCTTGAGTCCACTTGGAGATCCTTGCTTCCACATGGAGATCAAGTACCTCTTACTCATCACAGGGCGAATTCCTTGAACCAAGTGTCAGTTTGGAAGCTTCCTGGGCAGTTGACACCTTGCAGAATGACTGTGCCACTTGGCCAATCTCGCCCAGCGCAGGTAGCCTTCATTAGATTTGACTTTCAGCGCAGGTACAAGGAGGAGCAGTTGACATTCAGCGCAGATGCTCAGTGGAGCAGCTGACATGATCCAAAAATAGCCTGTTTTTGAGTGTTTTCAGGTGGAGAACTGATAGGAAGTGCTGTGGTTTGCTGACCTTATTCCTCTAGGGGTAAGAACAACATGTTTAGGGACTGAGGATCCCTGTAATTATTGACATTTCATGCTCCATGCTGCGAGGCACAAAAATGTCTATAACAGTTGCCCCCTAAAGTATGAGGTTGTTTATCGGGTGAAATGCTTTATCCAGAGGGTCCGAAGTTCATTCAAGTGCTGAGAGGTGCCCTGTAATACAATACAATACAATACATTATTTTTCATTCTGTTTTTCATGATCTAGCTGAGACGGGCATTCCCATGCTCAGTTTTATAAATACATTTTGGTACATAGAACAGACGATCGTCTGATGGTAGACTGATAATTCTCTGCTGAAATTATCATCCTTTGAATAGGATGATCATCTGCTGCAATGATGTACATGACAAATGCTTTTATATTTCCTGAATATATATCGCAGCCCGGATGGATGAAACTAGATCCGGGGTCTTCAAACTCGTTCGATCTTCACTCTAAGTACAAGTCGATCCATGTGAGAATTTCGCTGAAGTCGAACATGGAAAGACATCGCTTGATTACCGGTCAATGATGAAAACCGTTAACAAGCGCGAGAGGAATCACCGATAATGATAATGACCCTCAAGGTACTGCAGTACAATTCACGTGGCGTGAATAAAGGACTTGGCATCGAACGCCACGCAAAATCTTCTGGTCGAAGGTCATTGATGTATACCTGTCGCCGGAAGTGAGAAACTTGCCATTGAGGCATGCAAGCTTCAAAGTACTGATGGGGTTGTTCCTAGATCAACTTCTTGGATAATGAGCTGAAGTCGACAAGAAGCGATCCGTCAAAGGAGGGCCTTAATGAATCCCACATCAATGATACGGAACGGAGCTAATGATTTTAGTGGAGGTGAAAACAAACTGTGACATAGGATTCAGGGTGGCGATCATGAATGGATGAAGGATAATGTATGGCAGTGGATGGGACACGGTTGACACTTTCAGAATGACCTCTCTTGAACATATAACGACACTGATGCGATGGATCGGTAGCATTACCCCAAAATGTGGATGGTTTGGCGAAGACCATGGTGATGAGACCGGTGAATGAAACAACCCAACCCGATGTGGTACGGAGGAAAAGTGTCATGTTCAAGAGCGACTTGCTACCATTAAGCTTTGATGTTCTCCCAATTTTTCCCCAGTCATTTCTGACCAGTACCTCTTTATTTTTGTCAAGCTTGAGGAGGATAACATATGCTTGTTCTATAACTTGCCCTTCGGGCAAGCCCATCGCTATGATTTAACGAGCTTAGCGATGGGAAACTCGTTCTCGTCTAAAGACAAGTTTGTCGCTATTTAATCATTTTAACGAGTCTAACGACAAGGAAAACTCGGTCCTTTTCATTTTTAGAGAGTCTGAAAAGGTACAGAAAGTTAACTCCATAATTCCTTTTTCGTCACCTTAATCCCTTAAGTCCAAAAAGTATAAAACAATACATAAGGGATGGGTGTTCGATACTTTTAACGAGCCGAACAAAACAAGCGCTCGATATTTTTGTGCAATAATCCCTCAGGTCCAAAAAGATTAAAATCTAGAGGAGGGATGGCTCTTCCGGTCGCTTTAACGAGCTGGAAGGCCAAAACTCGGCAAACTTTTCATATTTTACGAGTCGGATGAAAAGAGCTCAAAGAAGACTCGTCTTTTGAGGAACGAGTGATAAACAGGGATAGCAGCAGATTCCAGGTACAGGTTGGAATTCTCCAATCACGGCAGTGTCACAAGGATGGCTGGGTGAAATCACTCTTCGCAGCTGTTTCTCAAAAGAGGTAAACACACAAATGGAGGTGAATGATCGGCCAAATGAAAAGTGGAGGTGACGGGTGAACACGACCAAGGCTTTTATGGCTGATGGATTTACGATCTCAAATGGTTATTTACCGGTTCATTTTTTCTGGATGAGCTTGAACTCTAGGGGAAGATTGCTCACAACTTATGTTTATTTTTTAACGAGCATGAACTGTGTGCTAAAACTGCTCGATTCTTATGCATGCCCCCAGCATCATAATGATGCATGTCAAAGGAGGGTGACCCCCAAGCTTCATTGCATTCAACTTGGTGGTTGGAATGAAGGTTTACCTTTGAATTTTGAAAAGGGGATTTGTTTCATTTTTTAATGAGGTTGACATAGTAAAAGAACTATCCTCGTGACTCCTTGTTTCATTTTTTAACGAGGTTGACACGAGATAAGAACCGTCCTTGGTGCCCACTGTATTTACAGTATTTCCATTAGGGCGATGATCCATGCTGACAAAATGTTTAGGAATCTTCCGAATCCATTAGATATAGAAGATTTCATATTGTAGGTTTCCACTGTGGCCACTTCCGCCAGATTACTTGCAGGCGGTAGGGCAAAAGTACCCATTAAGGCAGGGTCTTTCAGGAGACCTACTCCAATATTTTGAAGCGAATGATCGCTTCTATGGATCATTGGAATGCTTCCCGTAACTTGTGAACTGTCGGGGAGGAAAGTTTGTTGGTCGACGACTGTAATCCCTCCTTGAAAGGGAAATGCAATCTTCCTGAAGTAGGTCGACACGACTGCGGCCATGGCATATATCCAGGGCCTTCCTAGTAGGATGTTGTAATCGAGGTTTCCATCAATTACTTCAACATCGACTTCTACTGTTTTGCCCCCCAGTTCAACTTGCAAGTTACCTAAAATCCCGTAGGGAGTGTATGATCGTCCATCAAATGCTTTTAAGGTCGTTGACGATTTCGACAAGGGTGGTGAGCCTAAATTTTTCCAGCAACTCATCGACATAAGACATGTAGATGCCCCCTCATCAATAATTGTTCGATGAACAGTTTTGTTGAGGGCTTTCACTTGAATAAGGAAAGCTAGTTGAGCTGGTAACTTAGGGTCATATCCTTTATGATCAGAGGCCACAAGATTGGAATCCATTGGGCCAATCCCACCTATTGCTGATAATAAAGTTTGCTCTTGGGAGGGGCAATTTTGCGGTATCTCAAGTGTCGACATAGCGGACGGCGATTGGGCCAGGTCCTCTATTATATTATAATTCTGTGCTATTTTGGCACGAGGATTAAATGTCGATTTGTGTACTACTCCCTTTGGCAACTTTATCATTGGTTCAGGAATGATGGGTGGCACAACTTTGGTCAAAGCTGTCGTCGAACTACTAGGTTGTTCATTAGCCTTGTTATTTGACAGCCATGGATTCCCGTAATCTTTATTCCTTGTCAAAGCATTATTCTGCTGCTTTGAGGTAGACAACATAAGCACTTGGGATCGGGAAGCATTTTGATTAGCAACCAGATTTTGACCAGGATTAGGAAACGGATCAGTCAACACAGCTGAGGTTTTCGGACTCTTAAAGAATCTTTTAAGCTTAGCTTTGCATGGACAATCTGCTGTCCAATGATCCTCATCGCATATATGACACCCCGAAGGGGGTTTCCCTTTTCTCCCTTTCTTTTTCTTCTTGTCTCCTGGTTGCTTCAGTTGTTTGCCCTTGTCATCCGACACGGCACTTACTTCCGAGGAAAGAAGTTCTTCATTTGCATTTTGATTCGAAGTCTTACGGGTTTTCTTAGACGAATCCCGTGTTGACTTTGCGTTTGCAGTGCCAATCACACCATCGCCGGCATGAGAGTCACTATTTGATCCAGGAGGGGGAGGAATTGAAAATTCCGGTCTAGGGGCGTCAGGTATCTTGTCATAGAGCGTGCCAGACTGAGTATATACTAAGTCTAAATACTGGGCACGAGCAATAACTTGCTCCTCTGTTACGACTCCTCCCTTGGCCACATCTTCTGTTATAGCAGGAAGAAGCGACTTTATAAACCACTCAGCTAAAAGCTGATCTGGAACATAAGTCTTTACCATTCTGCGACGACGATGCCACTCATGTATATGATCTGATATATGTGTGGCCGTTGTCTGCTTGAAATTGGTTAAGATCTCGGTTCCAGTTTCGTACCTTATAGGTAACTGAAAGTGTGTTAAGAAAGTCGTGGCTAGGGAACTAAAATTGTCGAAAGAGGCTCTAGGTAATTCAATATACCATTTAGCCGTCGGACCAGTCAATGTCCTCTGGAAAAGGCGAAGCCTTATCGAATCATCATTCAAGGTATTCGACGAACACCACAGATGGAAAGTCATCACATGATTCGACGGGTCTTCGCCAGGATTTCCATTGAATTTAGGAATGTCCGAAGGAAGTTTGTGAGGAATCGCTGGCCACCAATGGGCATAGGCGATTGGATCATTCATCAATCGATGTAAATCTGGTAATTCTAGAGTCGCCACGAATGGCAACTGTTGATTTAGGTTTGGCGAGGCGTACCCAGGATACGATGGAATCGCCTGAGCAGTAGGCCTTTGCATACCAGCATAATGCAACTGATGTTGATATGACTGATATGGCTGGTGGGCTTGGCCACTGTAAAGTGGTTGATTTAACCCGTTCTGAATATAGGGTTGCCCACTATTCGCAAAGATCTGTTGTTCAGATCCCTGGTACACCTGTTGAAACTGAGGTTGTTGGTATTGCACCATCCATGGTTGCGAAGCCATGTTTTGCTGTGCGATACTAACCGACGGACCAAGATGCGGGGTTATGGTTCCCGTTTGTGTCTGTGTCGTCCCGGCAGTTGGCGATTGCGGTTGTGTTGCAGGTTCAATAGGCTGTTGCATTACAACTTGGGGTTGACATACAACAGGCATCGATTGAACTTGCGACACGGTTACAATTGCTGGCGTCGTCGGGATACTAGACATAGGTACACACTGTTGCATGGAATATACAACTCTTGGTTGTTGGGGTAACATAGGTACCCAACCACTCGTCGTTACTTCAGTCAAACCTGAATGTTGTTGAAAACTGCCGTATGGGTATCCCCCGGAAGGGGAAGTGAAAGGGCATATTGCCCCCCATATGGTAACAATCCGGAACTCAAGGGTATAGATTGCCTTTGAGGACTGGATGGCCCAAACTGATTTCCAAAGGGATCAATTTGTCTAGTTTCAACATAAGGATTACCGGGTATTATACCGGAAGAACAAACTGGAACAGACCAAGTTGTCGTAATAGTCCCTGGGTGGACTCCTTCTAGCTGATGAGAGCTAGTCGGGACAGCTGGTATGCCGGCAAACATCGTTGGAGTGACAGCAGGAGTTTCTGCTGTCGCTGTGTCATTTGGCACAGTCCTAGATGTCGACGGTTGCTCAGACATTTTAAGTCTATCCAATAAACTGCCTAACGATTCTACAGGAACTTCCAGTGGCGATGGACAAACTTCTGATGCAGAAGGAAAAAGAGTGGCGCCTACTCCAAAATGAGTTGGAGTATTTGCTTGCTGGTCCTCTACGATTTCCTCTATTGCAATCAGACCAGGAGGAAGAGGAAGACCGTCAGGTCCGTAAAAGATTTCTGGTGCCGAAGAAGGGGTTGCTTCGACAGCGACAGTTGTTTGAGCAACAAGACTCTGTGGACCGGTTTCAGATGGAACTGGTTCAGTTATGCAAGTACTTGTCCTCAGACTAGGATCAGTACAACTGTCCCTCTGTTGCTGTTGAACTTCTTCAATAGAGGCAGGGATTCCAGAAATATTAGGAGTGACCAGAATCTCAGATGTTGTCGGAACTGTTGTTCTAACTTTAATGGGAGATTTTGACCCGGTCAAGCGAGTTCGCTTCGTCCGTACTACTCTCGATTCCGGAGACAAAGACGGTTGACTCGCGAGTCTCCTCGAATGATGGAGTTTTAATTGACTTTCCTCCACGGTTGCGGATTACTTGATCAACTAAAATACAAAAAGGGGAATTATGTTTCCGTATTGAATGAATTTTATTAAACGCTTTTAGACACAACTTTGCTTTTTCATGTTTTAAGAGTCGAGAAAAAGCTAAAGATGACTCTAGTCGCCTTCGATGTATTAACGAGCCCGAAGTGACAAATGCTCGGTTGGACTTTTTCAGTTATAGAGTTTGAAAAAGGCCAAAAGAAACTGCTCTGGAGATCTAGGCAAAGGGTGTGCCAAACCTTTCGCGAAACCATAGAATACGTTTTACGGTACGGGTGGTCGATCTTCGTGAATGCTGTGTTCACTGCATCGCGATCAGTAGGGCGGCCGACACGGCTTCCTAAGGATAAAGGATAAATGCCTATAGGGGTCTCCCAATATACGCGACGGTACGCGGGAGCACAAGTCCGTATTAGTGCTATCGTCCCTCAGGAGGAATCACCCACCTTCGTAGAGATCGACAGTCACTACGTTTAACGACGCCGGAACACGTCTCTACCTAGACCTCTATTGTGAGCGTTATGTTACAAAGCGTTTTTAGATTCATTCAATATATTTTAAGTTGATCTTGTTTAGCAGTTTGTCTTTCAGGATCACCACGAGATGTATTGGTACAAATTCCTAAATGCAGCTAAAATGATAAGCAAGCTTTACAATCTTTTTAGCTTTGAAAATCCTAACTACTGAGGGGAGAGAAAAACATTATCTTTCCACACAGAGCACAAAGCACAAACTAATGCACTTTCCCTAGATCAATCACGCAAACTTGTCAAAAAATGCAAATGCAAGATGCATGTATTTCTTTTCTTTTCCCTTAATGTTGATGTAGACAAAGGAAACTGTCGTATAATTTTCGAATTCAATTTGAAGCGTAAACAAACAAGTTTTGTCTAAAATCAAAAGACGCCTTACAGGTACTTGTTTCGACACTAAAAATGTATGAATTCAAACCATAAAATGAAAAACAAACAAACTCAAACAGCCATGAACAGTAATAAAACTAGCTCTTAAGATCACGACGACACTTTTACAGTTCAAGATCTAAGAGGCCACAGCTATACTGGTTTGCTTTTCACAATGGGAAACTGTAACTGAAACAAGAAATACTGAAAGAACAATCACCGTTTCATCACACAACTGAGGCGGAATAATGTCATGGAAAGTTGGTGTACAGAAAGTACAAATGACAAGCAATCAGCAGCAAAACAACAGTGAAAACAGGGCCAAGACTCAGTAGGAAACCTCAGCAAGACACTGGCTAACTGGTCCAGCGTAGGCTCTGGTCTGTCAAACTGACTCTCAGCGCAGTTCCCGAAGGGAGTACCTGCGCTGAAATGCAGACTGCCTTTGGACAGCCTGCACTGAGACACGAGAGTTGCGTTTACAAGGGTTTCCGGGTCATAAAAAGCTCAAAAATTCACTGTTTTTGCTGAAATAAAAAACTATAGGTCAAGTACAAGCTAAGGGATGATCAAGAGGATGAAAATCTATCACAAAGAGCACAAGAGTCCTTGTGGATCAGCTCTTCAAATCATAAACTTGCTCAGAAACTGAGCCAGAGCAGCTGCCCTCTACTTTGCAATTGAAGGGCTCAATTGCAGTTCGATTTGGTGCTCTCCTTGTTTATGAGATGAATAGCAAGAAACACAATAAACCAACAAGATACTAGCTCCCCAGTGGGGAAAAGTATCCGACTCGGAATGACCCTATCCCGACTCTAAGGGTGATAGTTCCTTAGCAACAACTGAAAGTAAAGCTTTGATAGTTTTCCTTTATGAAAATATAGAGAAGGAAGAAAAGATTGACCAACCGATGTCTTTCGCTTTTGTCGATCCTGTCTTCTCTCTTTGCCTCTTGTTCCCAGCTCCTTGCTCCCTTGCCGGCCCAGCTACACACAGATCCTGCAAAAAACGAGAGAAGGAAACTACAAGAAACATGTACTCATAACTGATGCATGGATTAGGATGAATCAAATATACAAATGAAAACAATACATCATTGCAATACAAGTATATAAGAGAACATCAAAGCTTTATTGATAGAAGAAAAAGGTTCTGAGAAGGTTACAACCATAAATGGCTCCAATCCAGCAGCACCTCCCCAGCAGCAAGAAATCTCCTCTTCCCCTCTATAAAAACAATCACCCAATAGCTCTAACCGTAAACCAACAGCACTTCCTTGCTTTGCACAAAATTCCAGCCTCCCTAGACCTCATAGAAGAGCTCTATATATAGGGTAGAAGGAGAAAGGATGAGTCAGCTTGAGACTGACATAAAGCTGCCTTGTGTCCTCTCCCTCTTCAGTTAAACTTCAGTTCTTGAGTCCACTTGGAGATCCTTGCTTCCACATGGAGATCAAGTACCTCTTACTCATCATAGGGCGAATTCCTTGAACCAAGTGTCAGTTTGGAAGCTTCTTGGGCAGTTGACACCTTGCAGAATGACTGTGCCACTTGGCCAATCTCGCCCAGCGCAGGTAGCCTTCATTGGTTTTGACTTTCAGCGCAGGTACAAGGAGGAGCAGTTGACATTCAGCGCAGATGCTCAGTGGAGCAGCTGACATGATCCAAAAATAGCCTGTTTTTGAGTGTTTTCAGGTGGAGAACTGATAGGAAGTGCTGTGGTTTGCTGACCTTGTTCCTCATTCACCGGTCAACCTCGTGTCAACCTCGTGTCAACCTCGTTAAATAGCTCTACAAGAAATACTGAGGGAAACTACAAGAAATACTGAAAGAACAATCACAGTTTCATCACACAACTAAGGCGGAATAATGTCAAGGAAAGTTGGTTTACAGCAAGTACAAATGACAAGCAATCAGCAGCAAAACAACAGTGAAAACAGGGCCAAGACTCAGTAGGAAACCTCAGCAAGACACTGGCTAACTGGTCCAGCGCAGGCTCTGGTCTGTCAAACTGACTCTCAGCGCAGTTCCCGAAGGGAGTACCTGCGCTGAAATGCAGACTGCCTTTGGACAGCCTGCACTGAGACACGAGAGTTGCGTTTACAAGGGTTTCCGGGTCATAAAAAGCTCAAAAATTCACTGTTTTTGCTGAAATAAAAAGCTATAGGTCAAGTACAAGCTAAGGGATGATCAAGAGGATGAAAAGCTATCACAAAGAGCACAAGAGTCCTTGTGGATCAGCTCTTCAAATCATAAACTTGCTCAGAAACTGAACCAGAGCAGCTGCCCTCTACTTTGCAATTGAAGGATTCAATTGCAGTTCGATTTGGTGCTCTCCTTGTTTATGAGATGAATAGCTAGAAACACAACTAACCAACAAGATACTAACTCCCCAGTGGAGTCGCCAGTTTGTTGTGGGGAAAAGTATCCGACTTGGAATGACCCTATCCCTACTCTAAGGGTGATAGTTCCTTAGCAACAACTGAAAGTAAAGCTTTGATATTTTTCCTTTATGAAAGTACAGAGAAGGAAGAAAAGATTGACCAACCGATGTCTTTCGCTTTTGTCGATCCTGTCTTCTCTCTTTGCCTCTTGTTCCCAGCTCCTTGCTCCCTTTGCCGGCCCAGCTACACAAAGATCCTGCAAAAACAAGAGAGGGAAACTACAAGAAACATGTACTCATAACTGATGCATGGATTAGAATGAATCAAATATACAGATAAAAACAATACGTCATTGCAATACAAGTATATAGGAGAACATCAAAAGCTTTATTGATAGAAGAAAAAGGTTCTGAGAAGGTTACAACCATAAATGGCTCCAATCCAGCAGCACCTCCCCAGCAGCAAGAAATCTCCTCTTCTCCTCTATAAAAGCAATCACCCAATAGCTCTAACCGTAAACCAACAGCACTTCCTTGCTTTGCACAAAATTCCAGCCTCCCTAGACCTCATGAGAGAGCTCTATATATAGGGTAGAAGGAGAAAGGATGAGTCAGCTTGAGACTGACATAAAGCTGCCTTGTGTCCTCTCCCTCTTCAGTTAAACTTCAGTTCTTGAGTCCACTTGGAGATCCTTGCTTCCACATGGAGATCAAGTACCTCTTACTCATCACAGGGCGAATTCCTTGAACCAAGTGTCAGTTTGGAAGCTTCCTGGGCAGTTGACACCTTGCAGAATGACTGTGCCACTTGGCCAATCTCGCCCAGCGCAGGTAGCCTTCATTAGATTTGACTTTCAACACAGGTACAAGGAGGAGCAGTTGACATTCAGCGCAGATGCTCAGTGGAGCAGCTGACATGATCCAAAAATAGCCTGTTTTTGAGTGTTTTCAGGTGGAGAACTGATAGGAAGTGCTGTGGTTTGCTGACCTTGTTCCTCTAGGGGTAAGAACAACATGTTTAGGGACTGAGGATCCCTGTAATTATTGACATTTCATGCTCCATGCTGCGAGGCACAAAAATGTCTATAACATACAGTGATTTACTGTGACAATCAGAATTGTATAAAACTCTCTGATAATCCAGTTTTTCATGAATGGTTGAAGCATATCGACATCTGGTATCACCATCTACAAGATTGTTTGTAGAGGAGAATCATGTTTCTGGAGTACATTCCTATAAAGGAACAAGATGCATATATTTTAACAAAGGAATTGTCGAGATGAAAATTTGAGTTTCATAGAGACAGGATTAGGGTAGCAGATAATCTATTTCTTGTTGAGAGTGAGTGTTGAAAATACAATAAAAATATCCTAATTTAATTTTGTCCTTGAATTAAATTAGGAATAAAATTGTAATTCCGCATCACATGACAACTTGTATTAGTTAATTAAGCTAATTTGAGTTAGTTGGCTCAGTTAATTGGAGTTGAGTGTCTAACTTGAGTCATGTGGAGTGTCTCCTACATTATAGGGGACTTGATAGAGTTTATTTTGAGTTTTAATTAATTAATTAAGTTTAACTAAGTTAAATTCAGTTAAACTAGTTCCAACTGATGGAGGAACTAGTAGGAGGTCAACTAGTTAACTAGTTCATGTGTTCAACTAGTTAACTGATGATTCATTCATAAATAGCTCATGCATGTCAAATATGAGAGTTACCCAATTGTGATTGGATTTGAAGGACAATGTACTATTAGTTGTATAATCATCCGAATTGTACAGGTGGTCCATGCAGTCAAAGGAGGGCCTATGAGGATTACACAATTCATATTGAGGAATTTCCCTAATTAATAGGGGGCTAATTCCCAAAGAAACAATGCAAGGAAATAGGGACTTGGGAAAGTGAGAAATTGGTTAAGTATTGGCCTGGGATTTTCTAGGAAAAAGTGAGATAGATAGAGATAGTGCAGAGGTTTCTCGGGCTTGAGAAAAGCATTGTAATCTTCTAATATTTTATAACTAATGAAATATATAGAGTAGAAGTGGTTTTTAGCTGCAAATTTCCCAAGGAAATCATTGTGTAATGTGTTGATTGAATTATTTCTCTTTTATGCTTCATGATTTTGCGATCGTTAATTGTTTCCGCAGTTGGTAGAGTAGATGCAAGTCTTTGTTATCTTAAATTACAATTAGCAGGTTGAATCTACAAGGAATTTCTACAATTGATACCAGTTAAAATTTCTCATGGTATTGTTGTTGTTCCAAATACCAATCATTAGTGATGCATTGAGATTGTTGTTCCCTATTTATGTTACTTCATCCTCTATTCTCACTTCTCCTTAGCATCTACATTAATGAACTCTGTTCCTCTTGATATTAGGCTTCTCCAAATATGGATTGATACTTAAATCATACCAATTGCACCAAAAAGGATGATACAAATTGGATACTGTACCATGAAAACTATAATACCTCCTTTCATAAAGAAATTCCCATTTTCACAAAGGGTTGCTCCACATGAACCCAAACCACCAATTGACATGGTGATACCAATTGAAAGCCAAGGGACATTCACAACTTGTACCTATTGTGTTTCATGAACACAAGATTGCTAGGCAAAATCAAATTCACAACTTAAACAAAATATGTGTATTTCACCCAAGATGTAAACTTTTAATTTCCTAAGAAATCTTTCTTTCTGAGACTAACAATAGTTTCCTACTACTGCCTAGTAAAGGAACTCCCCCCTCAGCCAATGCTCTATGATCTCCTACATATGCTCCCTTGCGTCTGTGTGAGGATAGATCTTGTGGACCTAACTTAACTGTGGACCTTTCTTCATTCCACACTTCTTCTGTAGCTCATATTCTTCTTCTCACCACATAAGATGTTTTTGTGTACTCCCCCTGAATCTTGGCTAGTTACACTCCTCTCTCTTTCAATGCTGATAAATTTTAAATAAATAAATACATTATAGTAATTAGCATGGGGACTCAATCATACCTTCATTTTTCAGATGCGTCTTGTTTGTATGATATTTTATGCCTACATATAACCTATTTGGCCTCCCTTGATGCCATTCTCTTCCTTTAATGAAGAGAAACAAAGGATCTACTCCCACTGAGCAAATCATCCTCCTCCTTCATCCAAACCTTCTTTGGTTGAGCCTTGATATAGAAATTACCATATAGCTTATTCTTTTCCCATTTCTGGGATTTCTCTTGGCTGCACATGGCAAGAGGAAACTTCTCCTTCAAGTCATCTTTCTTAACCCAAGTATTCTTGTTGTCTTTGCTCCTTACAGAGGGGTCTACTACAAGATTAATAGGGGTCTACTGCAAGATTAAGAGGATCATTCTTCCTATTTTTCTTCTGATTTCCTCCTCCTCTTTCTATCTTGCTCTTTTGACAATGAGCACTAAAGAAAAACTTGTATTCCTATACTCTTCTATTTCTGTTCATCTTCAATGGCCGACATTCTTCATTTTGTTGCATCATCTGCGATGCAAGCTTTGAATTCTCATGTATGCAGTCTACTTCCTTGTGGCCAAAGTTGCCACAATTATAGCATTCAATATGGCTTAAGAATGGGGCAAAGTAATTTCCATATCTTCCGACAATCTTTTCAAAACCTCTACTTCTGCCAACATACCTTTTCCAGGCCGCTTTGTGCATTCTTGGGTTGCTACCCAACACATCTTGTTTTCTTTCATGCCATCTACAATCCATGGTTTAATGTCCAAAATTATTGCAAGAAAAAAATACCCATAAAAGGGATTTTGAGAACTGAACAAACCTTTACCTTGATGGCTTTGTCGTTGAGGGGGAAAGGACCTCTATTGGTTCTTGATGTACCTCTCATGGAAATTTCCATTACTGCCTTGCATTTCTTCTTTTTGTTGCCTGGCTTTCTTTTACTGCTCTTCTCATTGCTAATTCTTACCATTTTGTTTTTGCCTTATCTTCCCTTGCCTCTGCTTCAAACAACTTCTTTCCCTTTTTTGTTGGAACCTCGAACTTCCTTTACCTGGGAATTTGTCCCTTCAACCTTCACAATCTTAGAGCTTGGTTTTTATCTGAAACCCAAACTAATTTTGATGAGAAGGGATCTCTGTTTAACAAGCATCTCATTCAATGCCTTTGTGCTCTCCTCAAGCTTCTGCTACTGAGACAACTCTTTATTTGACTTTTCTAAGTCATGTCTCAATGAGACTACTTCAACTTGTAGTCTCTCACAGTGATCTTCTCTTTCATCTAGCTGAATGGTTAGCCTCCCATTCAATCTGCTAGCCTCTTCTTATTGAGCATTTAGATCAACTATTATTTTGCTCAACTTCTCATTCTCAAGCTCATACTCATGCAAATTCTCCTTTTTATTGAGATCTTCTTCTAATAACTCCTTGATCTCTTTTAGAGCAAATATTAACTTCTTCCTAACATAGATCCTTTCATCTAGATCCTTTTCTTTTCTATCATAGGTGCTAACTGAGCCACCACAGAGATATAAAGCCATCTTCGTGTCCATGGAATGTTCCATAGGTCTGAGGAGTATTCCATCTTCTTTACTTCCTGTGATACCCCTATTCTCTTCATAAGATATACTCTCTTCTTCTTTCTAGGATCCCTCATTTGCTAGTTCTACTAAAGTGGGTATATCTTCATTAATTCTACTAGATGCATGACTATCTCTATATTCAAGTGATTCACGTGAACGTCTAGATAATGAATGGGCTATTTCTTTTCATTTATCAAAAATAAATAACTTAACTCCTGAGAAACATGGCCTTTCATCTGATTCTTCATCACCATCAACTTGAGAGTGATGGGAAACAACTTCCTTATTGGAAGAAGGATCTTCAATATTTTGAGCATCTTTCCTTTGAGATGGCTTTGTATTTTTCTTTCTTCTCTTTTTCACATTATTAACAACCTTCTTAGATTTAGGTTCACTGCTTGAGCAGCAAGGTTCTTCCACGTTCTCTTGAGTTGTGTAGCTTTCTCCTCCATAAATAATTTGCAATATGCCTAACATTTCCTTTGTTGACTCACAATGCTTCAATTTATCAACATATGGCTTAGATATCCCTTTCATGATGATTTCTTTGGCTTCTGTATTGAACTCATTCCTCTCTCCATATATCATAGAAAACCAAATGTCTTCATTGACTACCATCAAGTAGGATTCCATTCTAATATTCCAGTGATCACAGTATGATCCATTTAAAAATGGAACTCCTTTTGCTATTAACCAAAATTGATTAGCCATTGTTTCCCTTTGATCTACCTTCTAGAAATTAAGTTATTCTTTAAGGAACTTGGCTCTAATACCATTTGTCGTAAAAAACGTTAATACTGAGAGGGGGGAGTGAATCAGTATTAAGGCTAATTTAAACTTTTATGAAATTTTTCCTTTACTCATTCAAGCTTGTCATCCACTAAATGAGAGAACCCATAAACAAACCATAACATCAGCCATATGAATCAACCCATGCATACACATCATGATCCACATAGATATGAAATAGAGGTTTTAACATGGAAACACTTCCAAGAAAGAAACCACCAAAGCTTGTTGTTGTTATTGATATAGAAATGAGAGCACCAACTATATTACATCAATATTTTTTTGAGCCACCACTCATAACAAGCACCAACTCCCTTTGATTGCTTGCTAGCACCTACTAGTAGGAAGCACCAACTCCCTCCTTTTGGAGACACTTGATTAGCTTACCAGAAGCACCATCTGAAGCACAAAATTCATGGATTTGTTGCAAGCACAAATTTGCCACTCCTTGATTTATGCAAGCACCAACTTGTAGAAGGAACCAACCCCGAAGCCTTCTCAAACCCACTAGAGATGGAAGCACCAAATTCTTGTATGTAGGCTCCAACCCACATTCAATAAGGAACTAATTTTTCTATAAATGGTAGTTACTCTACCTGATGTTAGCTCTTTGTTCTCCTCAATAGACTTTTAACCCACACAACACTCTTTCCTCTGCTCACTCTGTAGCAACTCATTGTTCTTCTCAACGACATTCACTAACACACATCCCATGAAACACTCTACTATTATCAAATCACTCTATAGCAGCCCAGTGTTCTCATTTGTCTACTCTCAACAACATACACTCAGCTCTCGACCTTCTTCTTCTTCTGCTATGGCACTTTCAACCTTTCACATAGTAGCACTGGATCTCTTGGCCTCTCGCACAGTAGCACAAGTTCCCTCAAGGTCTCCTTCCTCTTCATAGTCACTATCAGTCTCTCACTACAAAACATGCTCACATGGCCTCACATAGTAGCACACACACACTCATAAAGCTCTCCACACAGCTCACTAACCACAATGTTGCTTCCCCCTAGTTTCTCAACTGCAATCCTTAGTTTTGTTTCACTGAAAAGCAATGGTTGATGTTGTCTCTATCATCCATCACTCTGCCATTCACACTATCAGAGTGTACCTCTGTATGGCTTCTCCATCCTACTATTGTGTCTCATTGCTTGAATTTTGATATTGTGATCAATGTTATCTCTTGTTAGCCATCACTCTGTCATTCACATTTCCCAAGTTCACTCCTACACTTAGCACCCCTTCCTATTGTTGCATCTAATACATGGTCACTACACCCTCATTAATCACTAAGAATGATCTTTGTTCTCTGAATCATTATTACTACATTAAACATGAGGATGGACACTTGAGTGTCTCCATGTTGAGACATAAATCCTCAGTCAACCTGCACACTCCAACAAGTCTCTTTTCCTTTTTTTCAACAAATCCCCTCTCTTAGAGGCTCTGATATTCATTTTATTTAATGAAGCATAAACATAAGAAAGATTAGGGATGGATTGTCTCATCTCATTGACCTACTCCATTTAAATCACCCCGTGCAATCATGGTCCTTTCGGCCTTGACCCAATGATCTCTTCTCTGTCTCCTACCTACGACAGTCGCCATTGACTCCATCTACCAACTCTTTTGGTAGATGGGAGTGTGGAGAAACACAAGGCCAAATTTGTGGCTAGAGGGTTCTCTCAGGTGGAGGGAATTGATTATGAGGAGACCGTTTCTCAAGTAGCAAGGTACTCTTCAATCAAATCTATTCTATCACTTTCAGTGTATATAGGATGGAAGATACATTAGGTGGATGTGAACACATCATTACTCAATGAAGTATTTGAGGAAGATGTGTACATTGAGAATCTAGAAGGATTTGAGACCTTCAACAAAGAGTCACGTGTGTGAAGACTCAAGCGAGCATTGTATGGATTGAAACAAGCACCCTGGGCTTGGTACACCAGGATTGACAACTATTTCACCAGGTTGGGCTTCACCAAAAGTAAAGAAGATGCAAACCTTTAACATATTATGGTCGAAGGTAAATTGTTGATTATAGTATTATATGTCAATGATTTAATTCTAACAAGTGATGATAAGCTAGTAAAATCTTGCAAATAGGATCTTTCAAGATAATTTGAGATGAAGGACATGGGGCACATGCATTATTTCCTTGTTATGGAAGTATGGCAAGGAGATAAGGAACTTTTTGTCTCTTAGGGAAAGTATGCCAATGAGATATTGAAGAACTTCCACATGGAGAGTAGCAAACCCATAGAGAATCCTCTAGCAGAGAACTGGAGAAGAAAGATGTTACATCAGGTGAACTAGTGGAGGCTACTATTTACAGGAAGCTTGTGGATTCACTTATGTACTTGGTGAACACACAACTCAGAATATGTTTTGAAATTAACCAACTTAGTCAAGCAATGTTTAAGCCAACCAAAATTTATTAGAAGGCATCTAAACATGTGTTGAGATACCTCAGAGACACCTCTCAGTTTGGTCTTTGGTACAAATTGACATAGGGTGTGAATCTACAAGTCTTCATAGATGCATATTGGGTAGGGAGTCAATCCAACAGGAAGAGCACATTAGGGGGAATCTTTAGTATTGGGTCAACAATAGTTTCTTGCCACAACAGGAAGCAGAGATAAGTTGCACTCAATTCGGCAGAAACAGAGTACATGGATGCTAGTCAATCAACTTGTGAGTCTATCTAGATGAGAAAGATCCCTGTTGGGTTATTTGGTCAATATATGGATCCTACAGTTATTTACTGTGACAATCAGAGTTGTATAAAACTCTCCGATAATCCAGTTTTTCATGATTGGTCGAAGAATATCGACATCTGGTATCACCATCTACAAGATTGTTTGAAGAGGAGAATCATGTTTCTAGAGTACATTCCTATAAAGGAACAAGATGCATATATTTTGAAAAAGTAATTGTCAAGATGAAAATTCGAGTTTCATAGAGACAGGATTAGGGTAGTAGATATTCCCTTTCTTGTTGAGAGGGAGCATTGAAAATCCAATAAAAATATCCTAATTTAATTTTGTCCTTGAATTAAATTAGGAATAAAATTGTAATTCCACATCACATGACAACTTGTATTAGTTAATTAAGTTAATTTGAGTTAGTTGGCTCAGTTAATTGGAGTTGATTGTCTAACTTGAGTCATGTGGAGTGTCTCCTACATTATATGGGACCTAGTTGAGTTTATTTTTAGTTTTAATTAATTAATTCAGTTTAACTAAGTTAAAGTTAGCTAAACTAGTTCCAACTTATGGAGGAACTAGTAGAAGTTCAAACAGTGGGGTGCTTCTTCATGTGTTCAACTAGTTAGCTGATGATTCATTCATAAATAACTCATGCATGTCAGATATGAGAGTTACCTAGTTGCAATTGGATTTGAAGGACAATGTACTATCAGTTGTATATACATCCGAATTGTACAGGTGGTCATTGCAGTCAAAGGAGGGCCTATGAGTATTGCACAATTCATATTGAGAAATTTCCCTAATTAATAGGGGGCTAATTCCCAAAGAAACAATGCAAAAAATAGGGACTTGGGAAAGCAAGAAATTGGTTAAGTATTGGCCTGGGCTTGTCTAGGAAGAAGTGAGACAGATAGAGATAGTGTAGAGGTTTCTCAGGCTTGAGAAAAGCATTGTAATCTTCTCATATTTTATAACTTGTGAAATATATAGATAGAAGTGGTTTTCAGCTGTATCTTTCCTAAGGAAATCATTGTGTAATGTGTTGATTGAATTATTTCTCTTTAGCTTCATGATTTTGCGATCGTTAGTTGTTTTCGCAGTTGGTAGAGTAGATGCAAGTCTTTGTTATCTTAAATTACAATTAGCAGGTTGAATCTACAAGGAATTTCTACAATTGATACCAATTAAAATTTCTCATAGTATTGTTGTTGTTCCAAATACCAATCATTAGTGATGCATTGAGATTGTTTTTCACTATTTATGTTGCTTCATCCTCTATTCTAACTTCTCCTTAGCATCTACATTAACGAACTCTGTTCCTCTTAAGATTAGGCTTCTCCAAATATGGATTGATACTTACCAATTGCACCAAAAAGGATGATACAAACTGGATACTATACCATGAAAACTCTAATACTTCCTTTCATAAAGAAATTTATGTTTTCACAAAGGGTTGATCCACATGAACCCAGGCCAACAATTGACATATGATACCAATTAAAAGCTAAGGGACATTCACAGCTTGTACCTATTGTGTTTCATGAACATAAGACTGCTAGGCAAAATCAAATTCACAACTTAAACGAAATACGTGTATTTCACCCAAGATGTAAGATTTTAATTTCCTGAGAAATCTTTCTTTTTGAGGCTAACAATAGTTTCCTACTACTACTTAGTAAAGAAACTCCCCCCTTAGCAAATGCTCTATGATCTCTTGCATATGCTCCCTTGCATCCGTGTGAGGATAGATCTTGTGGACCTAGCTTAACTGTGGACCTTTTTCCATTCCACACTTCTTCTGTAGATCATATTCTTCTTCTCACAACATAAGATGTTTTTGTGTACTTCCCCTTAATCTTGGCTAGCTACACTCCTCTCTCTTTCAATGCTGATAAATTTTAAATAAATAATTTAATAAATTACAGTAATTAGCACGGGGACTCGGTCATACCTTCATTGTTCAGATGCATCCTTTTTGTATGATATTTATGCCCACATATAACCTATTTGGCCTCCCTTGATGCCATTCTCTTCCTTTACTGAAGAGAAAAAAAGGATCTACTCCCACTAAGCAGATCATCCTCCTTCTTCATCCAAACCTTCTTTGGTTGATCCCTGATACAGAAATTACCATCTAGCTTATTCTTTTCCCATGTTTTGGATTTCTTTTGGTTGTACATGGCAAGAGGAAACTTCTCCTTCAAGTCCTCTTTCTTAACCAAAGTATTCGTTTTGTCTTTCTTCCTTACAGAGGGGTCTACTACAAGATTAAGAGGATCATTCTTCCTATTTTTCTTCTGATTTCTTCTTCTTCTTTTCATCTTGCTCTTTTGACAATGAGCACTGAAGGCAAACTTTGATTCCTCTACTCTTCTATTTCTATTCATCTTTAATGGTCGGCATTCTTCATTTCGTTGCATCATCTGCGATGCATGGTTTGACTTCTCATGTATGCAGTCTACTTCCCTGTGGCCAAAGTTGCCACAATTGTAGCATTCAATATGGCTTAAGAATGGGGCAAAGTAATTTCCATATCTTCCAACAATCTTTTCAAAACCTCTACTTTTGCCAACATACCTTTTCCAGGCTGCTTTGTGCATTCTTGGGTTGCTACCCAATACATCTTGTTTTCTTTCATGCCATCTACAATCCATGGTTTTATGTCCAAAATTATTGCAAGAAAAAAAATACCCATAAAAGGGATTTTGAGAACTGAACAAACCTTTACCTTGATGGCTTTGTCCTTGAGGGGGAAAGGACCTTTATTGGTTCTTCATGTACCTCTCATGGAAATTTCCATTACTTCCTTGCATTCCTTCTTTTTGTTGCTTGGCTTTCTTTTATTGCTTTTCTCGTTGCTAATTCTTACCATTTTGTTGTTGCCTTATCTTCCCTTGCCTCTGCTTCAAACAACTTCTTTCCCTTTGCTGTTGGAACGTCAAACTTTCTTTGCCTGGGAATTTGACCCTTCAACCTTCGCAATCTTGGAGCTTGGTTTTTCTCTGAAACCCAAACTAATTTTGATGAGAAGGGATCTCTATTTAACAAGCATCTCATTCAACGCCTTTGTGCTCTCCTCAAGCTTCTGCTACTGAGACAATTCTTTATTTGACTTTTCTAAGTCATGTCTCAATGAGACTACTTCAACTTGTAGTCTCTCACAGTGATCTTCTCTTTCATCTAGCTGAATGGTTAGCCTCCCATTCAATCTACTAGCCTCTTCTTATTGAGCATTTAGATCAACTATTATTTTGCTCAACTTCTCATTCTCAAGCTCATACTCATGCAACTTCTCCTTTTTCTTGAGATTTTCTTCTAATAACTCCTTGATCTCTTTTAGAGCAAAGATTAACTTCTTCCTAAAATAGATCCTTTCATCTAAATCCTTTTCTTTTCTATCATAGGTCCTAACTAAGCCACCAAAGAGATATAAAGCCATGTTCGTGTCCATGAAATGTTCCATAGGTCTGAGCAGTATTCCATCTTCATTACTTCCTATGAAACCCTATTCTCTTCATAGGATATACTCTCGTCTTCTTTATAGGATCCCTCATTTGCTAGTTCTACTAAAGTGGGTCTATCTTCATTAATTATACTAGATGCATGACTATCTCTATCTTCAAGTGATTCATGTGAACATCTAGATAATGAATGGCCTATTTCTTTACATTTATCAAAAATAAATAACTTACCTCCTAAGCAAGATGGCCTTTCATCTGATTCTTCATCACCATCAACTTGAGAGTGATGGGCAACAACTTCCATATTGGAAGAAGGATCTTCAATATTTTGAGCATCTTTCCTTTGAGATGGCTTTGTTTTTTTCTTTCTTCTCCTTTTCTCATTATTAACATCCTTCTTAGATTTAGGTTCACTGTTTGACCAGCAAGGTTCTTCCACCTTCTCTTGAGTTGTGTAGCTTTCTCCTCCATAAATAATTTGCAATATGCCTAACATTTCCTTTGTTGACTCACAATGCTTCAATTTATCAACATATGGCTTAGATATCCCTTTCATGATGATTTCCTTGGCTTCTGTACTGAATTCATTCCTCTCTCCATATATCACAGAAAAACCAAATGTCTTCATTGACTACCATCAATTAGGATTCCATTCTAATATTCCAAAGATCACAGTATGATCCATTTAAAAATGGAACTCCTTTTGCTGTTAGCCAAAATTTATTAGCCATTGTTTCCCTTTGATCTACTTTCTAGAAATTAAGTTATTCTTTAAGGAACTTGGCTCTGATACCAATTGTTGTAAACAACATTAATACTGAGAGGGGGGAGTGAATCAGTATTAAGGTTAATTTAAACTTTTATGAAATTTTTTCTTTACTCATTCAAACTTGGCATCCACTAAATGAGAGAACCCATAAAAAACCATAACAGTAGCCATATGAATCAACCCATGCATACACATCATGAGCAACATAAATATGACATAGAGGTTTTAACGTGGAAACCCTTCCAAGAAAAAAAACCACCAAAGCTTGTTGTTGTTATTGATATAGAAATGAGAGCACCAACTATATTACATCAATATTTTTTTGAGCCACCACTCACAAGAAGCACCAAATCCCTTGGATTACTTGCTAGCACCTACTAGTAGGAAGCACCAACTCCCTTATTTTGGAGACACTTGATTATCCTACCAGAAGCACCATCTGAAGCACCAAATTCATGGATTTGTTGCAAGCACAAATTTTCTACTCCTTGAATTTATGCAAGCACCAACTTGTAGGAGGTACCAACCCCCAAGCCTTCTCAAAAACCCACTAGAGATGGAAGCACCAAATTATTGTATGCAAACTCCAACTCACATTCAATAAGGAACTAATATTTTCTATAAATGGTAGTTACTCTACCTGATGTTAGTTCTTTGTTCTCCTCAATATACTTTTAACCCACACAACTCTGTCCTCTGCTCACTCTGTAGCAACTCGTTGTTCTTCTCAACAACATTCACTAACACACAACCCACGAAACGCTCTACTATTATCAACTTACTCTATAGCAGCCCAGTGTTCTCATTTGTCTACTCTAAATAGCATACACTCAGCTCTAGACCTTCTGCTTCTTCTGCTCTGGCACTTTCAACCTTTCACATAACAGCACTGGATCTCTCGGCCTCTTGTACAGTAGTACAAGTTCTCTCAGGGTCTCTTTCCTCTTCATAGTCACTCTCAGTCTCTCACTACAAAACATTCTCACTTGGCCTCACATAGTAGCACACACACACCCACAAATCTCTCCACACAGCTCACTAGCCACGATGTTGCTTCCCCCCAGTTTCTCAACTACAATCCTTAGTTTTGTTTCACTGAAAAACAATGATCGATGTTGTCTTTGTCATCCATCACTCTTCCATTCACACTATCAGAGTGTACCTCTGTATGGCTTCTCAATCCCACTATTGTGTCTCATTTCTTGAATTTTGCTATTGTGATCAATGTTATCTCTTGTCATCCATCACTCTATCATTCACATTTCCCAAGTGCACTCCTGCACTTAGCACCCCTTCCTATTGTTGCATCTGATACATGGTCACTACATCCTCATTAACCACTAAGAATGATCTTTTTTCTCTGAATCATTATTACTAAATTAAACATGAAGATGGACACTCGAGTGTCTCCATGTTGAGACATAAATCCTCAGTCAACTTGCACACTCCAACAAGTCTCTTTTCCTTTTTGTCAACAAATCTCCTATCTTAGAGGCTCTGATATTCATTTAATTTAATGAAGCATGCACATAAGCAAGATTAGGGATGGATTGTCTCATCTCATTGACCTACTCCATTTAAATCACCCCACGCAATCGTGGTCCTTTCGGCCTTGACCCAACGATCTCTGTCTCTATCTCTTGCCTATGACAGTCGCCATTGACTCCATCTACCCACTATTGTCACTCAGAAATTTATCTAGAAGTTATTAGAAGAAAGAAAATGACCGAGGTAACCACAAACCAACTCTGTAGCATAGGATCTAGCCAACCTAGGCTCAGAGAGGGCTCTCTCTATATGATTTATCTTTGTTTGCTTGGATTTCAGGCTAGTTATGAATGTTTTGGGGGTTTTTGATTTGTATTCAAGATTGGATGGTGGGATCCTTGAAACAGATGGATAGAATGATGTCTTTGGACCATTGGGCTATGGAGTCAACATAAGGGCAGCAAAACTGGATCAACTCACTAAATGGAATGTTCAAAGGGCAAGCTAGCAAAGTAAAGTGCAGGTCTTTGGAACAGGGGGTGAAATGGTTTTAATCAGGGTGAGAGAGAAATTAAGGGTTCTCAGACCGAGATATGAATGAGGAATAGAGGGTAATCGAAAGCAAAGGGAAATTAAGAATCCTTTGATCTGGATTAGCAAGAAACAACCTAAACTAAGGAGAAATTAAGAATTCCTTAACTTAGATATCAGTTGAAAACATTTATATGCATAACTATTAAAACATAGTGTAATTAAACAAATTATGAGATATTGTTCCAGTTATAGCATTCAGATTCAGAAATACATTAAATATTGTGGAAAAAATTTAAGAAAGATAATGATAACATATGAAAATAGTTGTCTACACTTTTCTCAACACATGAATCCTGTGAAATATCTTGTCTTTATTCATCAATCTAGCTTGTTGGCTCAGTCAATGATACAATAGCTTTACAGTATTTTAGATCAACATTCCATAGAAATGTCTAAGAATCCACCCCTACATACTTTGAATTGTGAAGTATTTATACAAAAATTATTACAAAATATCTCAAACTAATTTGAGTTTTAATCTAGGAAATAAAAATATCTTCTTGCAAGAAGATAGAGACAGCTATTGAACTGCTTCATGCTGTCCCATTTATTTTGTTACTACTACCCTTTATGGTTTGATTTTAGCCCTTTATGTTGCTTTGTTGTTTGATCTTTTACGCTGGAAGCTTCATCTACTTTTGGCTTTCATCTGATACACTTTGACGTTGATACTCTTTGACTCTGTCTTCATCTTTTTACCTAGTTGTTTTATTTTTACTATACTTTAACTTTTTGACTGCATATTTCTCACAGTAAATCAGTCAGTTTCTCCCATGTTTCAGTATCAGGTAATTGGATCTTAAGCATCCTCCTATATATTTCATCTACCTCGGTGTACTTGGCAAAAGTAGGCTTATTGACAAACAAGTGTTTTACCTCATGTTGGAGGTAAAACAAGTTTTCAAATGTCTGATAAAGTACTTTGCCTGTTGGCAATGCCTTGACTGATGATGTACTAGCCTGTTCTTTTGCTAGCTCTCTGATTTTGTTGTTGTAATCCTGTTGTGTCATGAGCTTGTCATTTATTACTAAGGGACTGGGTAACCCTTTCTCTCTCAAAATTTGAAACTTAGCCATAAATCTATCAATGGCTACCTGCATATTCTGGCACTTGTCCTCCAAGTTTAGCATTAAGTTTCTCTTGGAGAGGACCTTTCTTACCTCCAAAATTGTTTCTATTTTGTCCTCTATATCCAATTCCTAAAGCTCATACTTATTTTTACTGTTAAGGAATTGGATGATTTTGGTGGCATCTTCGGGCATCTCTCCTAATTCTTCTTTTACCTTTTGGATGGCTTCTATAGCCATCTTTATTAAATCTATTTGTTCAAAAATCACCTGAATAGATGGCCAAATATCATTGACAAAGTCAATGATATTGGCCCACAATAGTTCCTTAGCTTGCCCAAGGGGTTCTTTCAGTGTTAGGTCCTTCTCCATGGCTTTTAATCTCTCATTCATCCTGGCAGCTTTTTGCACTTCTTCCTTGTGCATGATTTTGGCAAGCTTGTAATCAGTCTCCAAGATTGTCACCTTTTCTTTTAGCTTATTCATTTCTATTGCCTGTATGGACATCTCTTCCATAACTTTAACTAACTTTGTTGCTTCTTCACCTGATGTACCTGTTGCTGTTGTAGACTATGTTGAAACCTGCTCTGTTGTGGCCATAGGAGCTGTGGGAGCCAATGAGGGTTCCATTGTAGAAGGAATAGTTGTTGAGACTGTTCGGATGGCATTTAAAAATGTAGTGGCAATATTAGTCTGCTTCAATTGGATTAAATTGTCTAATTCCTTCTTTGTCTCCCTTAACTGATCATTTAATTTTAGGACTAAATCCATCAATTCTTCATGTTTGGTTTGGCTTTCCAAGACTTCTTGTGCCTGGGGATGCTGTAGCTAGGGTACCTTCAATTGTTTTTTGAGTGCTGTAATGTCATCATTCTTTTTCTTAATTAATTGCTCAGTGGATTTGATATCTTCGGGACCATGTCCTAATTCAATCACCAAGTCTTCTAAAGACTTGATTCTGGTGTCTTTGGCCTGTGAGGAGGCCTTTTCCAGCTGATACTGAGCTGAGATATTGGTCAATGAATTTTGCAATTGATGGGCAGCTATGGCTTTTCCAGTAAAGGTGGAGCAAATCATTTCTCCAGCCTGTTTGTGGAATTCAATTTGGACAATGGGATAAATATCCCTTGCCAATACCTCAAAATCAATTTTCTTGTAATATGCTGATGTCCTTGGTGGTTGCACAGTTGGCTTTATGAGAGACATTTGCATCTTTCCTTCCTTGATGTCAAAATCTGACATCAACCTGGTTTGATTGGTAGGTGTAATCTTGAGATACTCTGCATAAGATTGTGCTTCTAGTTTTTCATTTCTCATCTTGATTTCTTTAAACATGTCCTTAATATCCTTATCTTTATCAGAAAGCCTACCAAATCAGGAAACTTCTACACTGAGCTATCTTTCCAACATTTGATTTTGTGAAGTAGATGGCTCCTGTGTTTCTCCAGATGGAGTTGTGCCCCTACTCATGTCAAACTCAATATTAGTCACTTCTGTTGAGCCTTCTGTGTCTTCCTGTTCTGAAACAGGATTGAGTCTTGGCCTTTTGCTCTGGCTGCCTTCATACTGCACATTGGATGTGTCCATGCCTGAATTGGAGGCTCCCTCTTTGTTCCTCTTGGGATTCTTTTCCTCATTCTAAGGGGTCTGTAAAATAGCAGGGGTACTCATGGTTGCTTCTTGCTGTGGTACTTGCAGGAATGAGCTTTCATCAAGCTGTCTCTCTAAATCAATCAAGGTATTTTCAACATCTACCTTTGTACTATCCCTGTCTACAAGAGTGTTTTCCAACCACTCAAATTGATTGGCATATCTTTCTATCTCTAGTATGGGGTGATGAATGTAAGGCCCCAATTTGACCTTTTGTCTAAGTCTGGTCATAAACCCTTGAGGGTCATATCTCCACATAAAACTATTTTGGAACTTCATTTGTTGCATAAATATATTTTCTTCCTGCCCTGCTTCTTTAGAATTGCAAATGAAAGGGCCTAATTGATTTTTGACTTTAAACTAGGTTCTTTTCTTGGCTAAGACAAAATTGAATTCATCAAAGTTCATTATTTGCCTATAATACTCTAGAGAAAATAACCTCATAGGGAGGTATTTGGGGAGTTTGTATGGGGCTAGCTGGCAACCATATATTATTATTTCAGTGTGGCTTTGGTAAAGGTACCAATCTCTAACCTTAATTTGCTAAGAAAATTGAAGGACTCTTTTGATCTCTTGAATTATTCTAGGTGGAGGACTTCCTATCAGCATGGTCATGACTGGATGGACAAAAGAGTCAATGAAGTTTGTATAGGTGTCTGGTGAGGAATACTTGTGGAACAATGGTGTCCAAAATATGATAGACCTGGGTTGGCTTCTAGTATCTAGCTTCGGGAGGGTGAAAGGAAATATGTATGATTGATAATACAAAAACATATGGTAAATTACAGATGAGTACTTGAATACTCTCTCATTGTGCATTCTAGTAAACTGTTCATGCATTCTTTCAACTATGAACTGGGCATAATTGTATAGAGTAGTAGGAGGCTTTCCTGGGGTGAAAATGGACATGAAGGCCAAGATAAGCTCATTAGCAAATTCATCAGTGGTACAACCCAAAACACATGATATCATAGTGAAAATATGCTTGCCCCTTTCATTGAAAATGGTAGAAACATATGGAGGGGCATCTTTGAGAATGTGTTGCTCTTCTACAATGAAAGTTTGAAACAATTGGGCCTATTTTGATGGACTCAACTTGGTGTACTAGTCTAACAAATCTCCAATTGAGAGTGGGGTCAAGTTTGGACCTGGTTGGACTTGTAACATCTCATTGATTGATTCAGCTGTGATGGTAAACATGACTTTTTGGTCAGAGGACACTATAGCTCTCTGGCTGGGAATGTAATAGGCATGGAACATATGGACAATTTCAGGAAAAATATGTACTTCAGGAAACTGATATTTGGGCAAATTGGAGTCCCAAAGGCCAATGTCATCTGAATGGTTCAGGTATCTATCTTTGCTCAAACAATGAATTTTGAGCAGGACCTCATATGCACTTGTGTCTTTGATTTGAAAATCCCTGTCTGCTAGGGGGAGGTGGTCTAGGTCCAAATGGGGAGTTGTGATAGGTCTGACATCCATGGCGACAAGGGCAGCCATAATTTAGTTCTTGTGGATTTGAATTTGGCAGTGTAGGGTTGTATCAGAGGGTTGGAAGGCAATTTGGAAACTTTTAGAAGGGCTTGGGTATGTGGTGTTAACTTGAAAGTATTTTTCAATTAATTTTACTTAATTAAAGCACTTTAAGAGTGAACATTTTCAAATTTTGAAAGGGCGTCTGGTAATTCGTTCAAAAATACTTGGAGTTTAGGTGAATTGACTTCAAACTGGTGTTCTGGATGATGGTGGAAGGTTGAAAGGGCTCTGAGAGCTTTGAAGGTGGTCTCCACAGCTTCTTCAAGGACTGAAATGGGGTTAATTGGTAATTTTCAGGTTTGCAGGTGTCGCACTAGTTTGCAGAGGTTTCCAAAGAGTTCGAGAGAAAAAATATGAAAAAGGGCTTCTCAGCCTTTTTATTAAGCAACGATCACTTTTTGGCGGGTAATTTTATGAATGAATAGTAGGTGGTTTATCGGGTTGAGCGGGGAGGTGGTTTCCCAGGCCATTGCACCACTTTTATGGAGGAAGTGGTATTTCAGAGGGGTCACCCGATCTACCTCCGCGCTTGACACGTAGCATATGGGGTTCGGGGCAAAACCGATTTATCGAACTGGTAAAGGTCGGGTGTCGGGTGGATCTGATATGGATATGGACCATTAGATGCGGGGCAATGATGATCAGATGATAGTCGGGTGAAGAAGGTGCATGGATGAAATGAACTGAGGTGTCGGGGGGGGGGGGGGGGGGGGCAGGGCTTTAATCCTCGGTGGTTTGGGATTTATTCAAATTTAATGAGGGATTAATTGATCAGTGGGGTTTAATGACGGGATTAACCCAACATTACTGAAAACTGGTAAGTTAAGCAAATTTTGTCGAGGGTATGAAGTAGGGGGTCAACTATAGTTTATAATTAAACTAAGGGTTGGGATATTTATATAGGGGATTTAATTAATATACGGGAAAAGGTATATCAGGATTAACATAATTATATCAAAAATTAATATGAAATGTGATGAGAAGAGTGGATATACTGCTAAGTAAAAAGGTAATGTTTGTGCATATGCTTTATACTTAGGATAAAATATTTTTTGTGGGTTTTTCAAATGAAAAGGGATTTAACATGGAGTTGCTTTACTTTTCCTAGGAAAATGAAGTTTAACCTTAGGAAAAGGGGTTTTATTATGGTAGTGAAGGGGGATGACATTTATGAAGGGGATTCTGACACTTGATGTCCATAAGTCATTAAGTCGAGGGTCCGGTCCCACCAAAAGTCGGAGAAATGCTCTGAGCCTTTTTTACTTGAAGGATTTAAGTACTAGAACATACTTGTGGATAGGAAATTAGTAAGTAAGGGGAAAAATGAATGAGGGGAGTTAATCACATTAACTTGCAAACCTTTGTTTTTGCTTACATAATTGATCATACATATAGAAATATGTGTCTAATCATGATGCATGTGTTTTGATCCAATCAACTTTATACTTCAGCAACCTTTCTTCTACTTACCCATTTACTTACCCTAACATTTTTTCTTCATTTATTTGGGTGCATTTAGGTTAGCAAACCCTTATCCTACCTTTTCTTTTATAAAGAAAACTATCTACTTCTAACCTTATGTCTTCCAAAGGCTCAAATTAAGCTTATGAGCTCCTTTTATTTTTCTACCTATCTACTGATCTGCCAAGATTAA
The DNA here is from genome assembly GCA_031772625.1 of Pinus tabuliformis. Classification (NCBI taxonomy): domain Eukaryota; kingdom Viridiplantae; phylum Streptophyta; class Pinopsida; order Pinales; family Pinaceae; genus Pinus; species Pinus tabuliformis. The sequence continues at coordinate 99,515,271 of CM062818.1, read as the reverse complement.
ACTGTTTGGTCAGATTTTATTCTCTAATTACAAACATAAAATTCAAAGTATGATATAATCAAGATTAAACAGTTTGATTACCATGGATCGGGCATGAATAACAAGCTGCACACAATCATTATTATGCATAAAAGTAAATAGTAGTGGCATTTAGACTTGCACACTTTCATGGTCTCTTTTTGTTTTTGGGGTTCATATATTTTCCTTTTTTGACCTTCTCTTATTCTTTTTGTCCTTTGATATTTCTTTTAGGACATACCCTCTTTACATTTTTTAATTTTTAATATGGAAAACATTTGCAGAAATCAAAGGTATGTACAATATTACAAGGCTTAACCTTAGTCATTCAAAATTATGACTCCTATTGGTATATGAACCTAACATGACCCATTCATCTTCCACATACTTTGTGCTACAATTTCGGAGCCCAATAATTTCGTAACTTTATTAAGGAGATGTTATGAAATCACTAAATTCCGATCTTGTACTTTAGTCCCTTCTTCTTTACCTCTTTTTTTTTTTTCCTCCATGGGACCAAGTTCTTTGACCAACAACTTCATACACCTCTGTATTGGAATTTTGAAGCTCCCACATATTGTAAATTTATTAACGAGGTGTTACGAAATCATGAGATTCTGATTGAACTCTAGCCTCTTTTGCTTTGCCGCTTATTGTTTTACACCACAGGACTGGGTGTTGTGACTAGCAATATAACACTTAGGTGCTAAGCCCTTCAGAATCCTACTAGGTGCCTATGTCCTTGTGTTCTTTCTCTCACCCTTGGTTCTTGGGGTCTCCATGACTAAACACAAATCAACATCAAATCTCCCTCGTATTGAGACTCTCAAAATTCAATTATGGAGGAGTTACGAAATCGCAACCTCCGATATGCTCACATCACATCTCCATAGCTCTTAGGTGCTAAGCCTTTCTCTATTCCCTTGGTTCTTTGGGTCTCCACGACCAAACGTTAGTCACATTAGAAGCTCCACATATCAAAACTTTCTCAAAAATCAATTACAATGGAGTTATGAAATCCCCGACCTTCCATATGCTTCTAGGATGACATCATGCTCTCATCATCATCTCCAAATGGTGTCTCCTTAGTGGTGAAATGTGTCACCAATAATCTTCCCATTAGGCCACTCAATAATGATGAATATGACTTCCACGTGTCCTCCATACAACCATGTCATGCTAACGTCATCTACAACCATCAACTCCTGAGGACCAATCAATTGTTGCCATGTGTCCTGTATGAGGAGAGGGAAAGGGTCCCATGGTCCTTGGTTTTGTCAATGAATTTCTTTGTAATATCTTCTCCCTGAAACCCTTGGCTCTTTTAAAAAATTCAATAATAAGGAGTTACGAAAATATGAAATTCCCATATACCGACCTTCGATTGACTAAGACTCTGACCTCTGAAATTCCAAAGTTTTAAAGTTTCGAGGGGTTCTAATATTCTATCCTTCTGAGGTCGCAAAGTTTAGAGGTGTCCCAATGTTCCATCCTTCCAACAAGCCTCCAACCTTCCAAAATTCTAAAGTCCGACCCTGCTTCCTGTTCTCAAAATTCGATCTACTTACCTGATTATGAAATTCGGCCTGCTTCTAAGGACTTCAAGATCCTTACTTAGGCTATCAATAACTTTTCATCCCGAGATCCACTCATGGACTTCTGTAGAAATTATATTGTAGGTTAACCTAATAATGCAATATAAATCAAAGCATAATACTATAACTTACTTCTACTATCAATTTGTGGAAGCTTAAAGATCGAGTTGAACAATATAACTAGAAAAAGAAGAATCAATGTGCAATACACATGAAAATACTTTGGGGAAAACCTGAACCCAAAACCCCATTATTTGTATTATCATACAAGGTGGAAATACATAAGAATTATACAAAGCCTTAGCTCTCACAGCTAGCCATCTCTTAGTACAATCCTCACAGATGCTCATAGGCAAACTTGGCTGCTCTCCAGCCTTCCTCTCTACTGTCCAAGCTCCTATTTCCTTTCGTTGTTCCTTTGGGATGATTCTCCTTCAACCAAGTGGAAAACTCATTTACCAAGTGGATGATCTCCTGATCTCACACACTGTCAGAACTACACAATCCTCAAGGAATGATGCCTTGACTGCATGCATGAGTTTTCTTTATAAGAAAACACATGCAACTGATAATACACTTTCCTTGACTTTAACCTCAACTAGGTCTTTCTTAGAATATACATGCATGAGTTACTGATGAGGGAATCTTCAGTTAACTAGAGTACACTAGTTGAGTCCATGCATGCATCAACTGACTGTTAACTCACCATTAGTTCCTCAAACAATTTGGAACTAATTTAACTAGACTTAACTCAGTAAACTGAGTTAACTAATTACAAATCAAATATAACTCAATCTTATCTCCTTACTTTAGGGCTTATCTCCTTAATTTAAGGGATAACTCTTGCATGACTTCAAAAAGACTTCTAACTTGAATTTCTCCAACCAATTAAGTCAAAATAACTTAATTAATTATTTCCAAGTAGTTGTTAAGACTAAATTCGATTTTAATTCAAGGACAAATTAAATTGGAATATTCTTGTTGCCACATTTCAACAACTTCCACATATTGTTGGAAATATATTTTTGAGAACTAACCTATTTTGTTATCTCTAAGACTATCTGACTTGATCTCTTGAGGCAGAATATCTTCTAAGGCATTGAACTTCCAACCACCATAGTCATCATTTTATGGATTTTCCAACAGGCCTGCTATTATGGTGATTCTATACCAAAGACTGCATCAACCATAAGACTCCCCATGAGCTTGACACATCACACATATAAATGCTAGAATTTTTTGCCATCACAACTAGCCTAGTGGACATCAATGTTGCCTTGTGTGACATCAGGATAACACATACATCCATGCTAATCTGGTTGACATCAATGCCAACACACTTTCTAATTGTCAGGCAATGACAACTGCCCAACCTGATCTCCCAACATGAATGTTGATATCAATGCCAACACACTTACTACCACTAGCCAAATAGAAAATGCCAATTATCGAACAAACAAATATCAAAAGCTTATCTTTATCCATCTTGATATATAGATTTCTATCTGCAGATCCATTTTTGAATCCTTGTTGTTGAAGGTACCTATCAAGATGATAATACCATGCACAAGGAGCTTGTTTCAATCCATACAATGATTTCTTAAGTTTTCACACAAGATTTTTATTATTCCCAAGAATGAACCCTTCAGGTTTTTCTATATACACCTCTTCTTCTAGATCCCCATTTAAGAATGTAAATTTGACATCAATTTAATATACTTTAAAGCTATGAACACTTGAAATTCAAGAAACATTCTTATGGCTTCAATTCTAGCAACATGTGAAAATGTTTCTTCAAAGTATATCCCTTCTTGTTGAGCATATCCTTTACATACAATTCTTTCTTTATTGCAAACTACATCTCCATTTTTATTTATTTTGTTTTTGAACACCCATTTTGTCCCAATAACATTTTTATCATGAGGCCTTGGTACTAATTCCCATGTATGATTCTTTTCTATCTAATTAAGTTCTTCATTCATTTCCTTAACCCAACATTCATATTTGCTTGCTTGATTCACATTTTGAGGTTCAATTGTGGATAGTAAGGCTAGATAACTAGAAGTTCCAATAAGATTTCTTCTAGTTTGTATTCCTGCATCCTTTTCACCTATAATTTGAGATTCAGGATGATTTTTCTGAACATACCTTGAAGGTGTCTTTTTTGATGTATCTGTATCTTCATTTCTTTCTTCTGATGCTTCTCTATTTCCTTCTTCTACAACCTTTTGACTTGTATTAGGACTAGTTTCATCATATGTTGGTGCTTCCTTTTTGGTACCTATGGATGCTTCATCAATCACAACATCAATGCATTGAACAATCTTTTGAATCATTTTATCATAACATTTATATCCCTTGCTTCTAGAAGAGTATCCAAGGAGTCCTTCATCAGCTCTAGATTCAAACTTTCCAAGATTATCATCATTTTTATTTATGTAACATTTTCTTCCAAAAATTATAAAATGTTTGACAGTTGAAGGCTTACCAAACCATAGTTCATAAGGATTTTTATCACTATTTACTTGATAATGAGCTTTGTTAAGTATATTCATAGTTGTATGTGCTGCTCCCCCCCCCAGAAGGTATGAGGTGTTCCACAATCATCAAGCATGGAACATGCCATTTGTTGGATTTTTTTGTTCATTCTTTCTACCACTCTATTTTGTTGAGGAGTCATAGCTATAGAAAGATGCCTTTTGATGTCATGTTGTTCCCAGAAATTGAAAAACTCATCTGATATAAACTCTCCTCCTCCATCATATCTAAGACATTTTATTTTCAAATCCAACTCATTTTCTACCAGAGCCTTGAATACTCTAAATTTATCAAATGCTTCATCTTTATGTTTAAGCCAATCCAACACATTATTGTAAAATCATCAATGAATAATATGAGGTATTTTTCACCCTGAGGAGACTTCTTTCTCATAGGACCACACAAATCAGTATGAATAAGTTCAAGTGGCTTACTTGAAGTACCTTTAAATTGAACTCTGGTTTTCTTACCAGTTTGGCATGATTTTTAGATGCTATTTTTGGATGGAGAGATGTTGGGCAAGTCACAAACTGCTCCCATTCTGCTTGATTTGTATAATTGAGAAAAGATAAGGTGTCCCAATCTTTTGTTCCAAAACCAAATTTCTTTATATTTTCTTAAATTTCTTGGGCACCTTCCAAGATGTAGACATTGACTATAGTTCTTGTTCCCTTTATTATGATCTTACCCATGTCTAAATTTCTTACCACATAGTTCTTTGATCTGAAAACAACTTCATTCCCTTGGTCACACATTTGACTAACACTCAACAAGTTATGTCTTAATCCATCAACAAATAAAACATTTCTAGCCTTCACCTTTTTCTTTAATAGCACAGTTCCCTTCCCTTTGATAGCAATAAGTGAATTATTTCCAAAAGTTACATTCTTTTCTTTCTTTATTTCATTAAAAGACATAAACTTATCTTTGTCACCTGTCATATGCTTTGAACATCTGTTGTCAATGTACCACATATTTTCTTGATCTCCTGCATATAAAGCTAGACCACAATTTTCAGAGTCTATGGTTTTCTTTTTCCATACCTTGGGTGTTATTGTCTTCTATTCATGCTAATAGGATGGTCCTATTCTGCTTCTGCATTTAGTTTCTTTATGACCAAATTTATTGCAAACAGAACATTCAATTTCATCTTGAAGAGGTGAGAAGACATTATAAGAAGATTTATTTGCCCCGATCTCATTCTTTTTTTTTCTTGCTTCTCTAGTCATAATAGTTTTATAAGTGACACACTAAACAACTTTATGACCAAAATTATAACAAGTGAAACATTGACCATTGAAGTAGGAATGTCTGGGAGTTTAATACCTTCTTGAGTAGCTTCCCCTTTGGTTGTGGTAAGGGTTTTTTACTTGAGAGATATTTGATCCTTCATTCCTTTGCTGAGATTTGGAATTTTGATTATTGCTTCCTTTTACTACATTGAGATAGCTTCTTGTACCTGTTTCAAAAGATTTTATAGTTTTTTTATAATTCACCATTGTAAACAAGACCTATCTTAATTAGAGGAGAGTGTTGTCGTTTGACGGTTTCTTTTAAAGTTTAAGATCCTTTAGCAAATCTAAGATTTAGAACCTTTGTTTTTTCAAGTTCCTTTCTTAGACCCACTATTTCAAGTTCTAAGCTTTCACTGTGCCTTTCCTTTTCTAGAATTTGTTTCTTCAATACTTCTTTGGCCAATTTAGCTTCTTCCAGATGGATTTTTCATTTAGTTATTTCTTCAATAAGAGTATCCTTTTCTTCTAGAGCATCCATAAAAACATCATCATATTCATCTACACATTTTTTTTCAAAATCCAATAGCAATTGATATTCTTGATAAGATTCAACATCCCCATTATTGGAAGAAAATTCACTATCTTCGTGTGTATACAAACTTTTCTTATTATCAAACCTTCCTCTAATATTCCCTTTTGAAGAATTCTTCCCTTTCCCATGATTTTCTTTATAAGGACATTTAGTAGTGTAGTGACCAACTCTTCCACAGGAAAAATATTTGAAAGGAAGCTTACCTCTAAACGTGCCAATTCCTACTTGGAGTTTCTTTATGAAATTCACTTCTTCTTTGTTTGATATGTAACCTGTTTCCTTAAGCTCCTACTTTTCTTTTCCTTTATATGTAGCTTTGAATGCTAGTTTTATGATATTTGATGGACCCCCTTTTCTTATTTCACAAGTTTTTAAGATCCCATGGAATTGTTCAATAGTGAGATTCTTCAAATCCCACATTTCTCCAATGGTAGAGACTTTTGAATCAAAATTTGGAGTTGGAGATCTTAGAATTTTCTCAACAAACATTGAATCTTTTACTTCATCACCAATATTTCTCATTAAGTTAATGATCTCATCTACCCTAAGGAAAAAAATTGCAATAATTTCATCATTATGCATTCTAAGAGTCTCATATTGAATTCTAAATGTTTGAAGTTTAACACTCTTTACCTTAGTGTCACCTTCATAGCTCTAGATAATCTTGTCCCATATAACTTTTGTGGTATTCAACTGCATAACCTTTACAAATTCTGATTCTACCAAGCTTCCTAAGAGAGCGTTGACTGCCTTTGCATTGGTATCATATTGTTTCTTCCCTACATCATCTGTGGGGATGGAGGATGGATACTGATAGCCTCCTTCAATGATTTCCCAAACATCAACTCCAAGCGACTACAAATATGCTCTCATTCTGACTTTCTAGAAAACCAAGTTAGTTCCATTAAAAAAGGGTGGTTGGATAGAAGATACTCCCTCTTGATTTCTCATCTTGATGGATCTCCCTTTAAGCGATCAAGCTTCTTCTGAGGAACCTGCTTTGATACCAATTGTTGGGAAAAATACTGGGTGGGGTGTGGGGTGAAGCAATATTTTAAACTCCAACTTCCAATTTTTATATTCTGAGAAATATATGCTACTATTATTAAGGCAACCTACGTATGTACGCTACTTTAGAGAAGGAAACCCGCGTATATCGAGTTTACTTATTTTTTTTTTATATATTTCATCACATTATTTTTCTTATCAGTGCATCAGTAGATTAATTACTTTTCAATATGCAATAAAGAACACAAAAGATCACACCAAACACACATAGAACACCAACAATTTTAGGTGGAAACCCAATGTGGGAGAAAACCACCGCTGTTGCTGTCTTTGTCTTCTTTCTTATGATATGAAGAAAAATATTACATTTGTACCAATGTAGTCTCTTGTTAGTATGCATGCACCCACCTGCAAAAAGCTACAATCTTCTCTCGTTCACCAGCACCTATTGGAAGGGAGCTCCAACCCCCTGATCTTGTTTACCGGCTCCTACCGGAAGGGAACTCCTAACCCATTTCTAAAGGCTATAGCCCTTAACTCTTTGTGGACCACTTTTCATAATATTTCAAACTGGATCCACTTGTCAAACAATCATCACACAATCTGTAGACCATGTTTCATCAAGTTTTAAACTAGACCCATATCAATCATAAACCCAAACAAACTGAAACACATAATCTGAGATACTATCACACTATAAATCAACTGAAAATTTGAAGTATCAAATCACTGAATGTAGAAACCAACCAGAAAAAAAAAATATCAAATTATGTATGTAACTGTACTGAATAGCACTCGAGTTTATATGTGTTTCCTCTATATAAGACCTACGTACAAATATCATAATACTGAATACTAAATCATCAATCACTAACTCATATATATAGATAATTTTTTAGTCACGTATTACATGAACCAACCATAGATTACTGAATAAAACAAAAATCACCATAGTGTAGTATCATCGCTAATCAACATTCATAGCCAACTCAACCCAACCAATACTGTCAAACACAGATTATCAAGATAGATACATCATCAACAAACAACAATAAATATAATAGAAATGATCAAATATTATCAACAAGTCATACTGAAAATCCCTGGAATGTATACATAACTTCCTAGCAGATGGTATGTGTATGTACGCGCTTATAATTCACCACACTTGCCTACAAATCTGCACAAATTATTTCACATGAAATATATCTGACCTTACAGAGATGGATCCGCGTATGTACGCGACTATTACCAAGCACACCTGCATACATATCTACACAAATTTCACTCAGACACAATTCCACTTTCCGCAACCTTTACCTTCAATATTATAGACTTATGAATAAATCATTTATATCAAAGTATCACAATTTCATCAATGTTAGCTACTTATATATTTTTAAAAAGTAAATCAATCAAGAATTTATGTCAACATATTTCATATATTTCAGATCTGAGTCTTCTCCTTGCTCGCTGGTGCACACCTGTTTCAGATCAAATCATTCACAAAGTGCCCAATACTTGCACACACAACACCTTGATCTCCATCTCTTTATATGGTATTTTCCCTAGCCCATACCTTTGGTAAATACCTTGGTTATGTTGTAAGTATTCTTTGATGGGATTAAATAACCATTGACACACACATTACTATGGACCAATACCATGGTAAATACCCTTGGTATTCAAATTACCATGGTGTGGATTATGTATGTGATTTTTCTTATCAATACTTGCATATGTACATGACCTTGCTTCACACAACTTGCATATACTTTCTGAAATTGTGTCTTTACCATTCATCTGTCACTGAACTATCCTATCTCTGTACATACCAATTTTGGCATCTATATCACTCTGCATAAACATGATGTTATCACAATGTTGACATCTTTATCAAGTAGTTTTCCATCAAGGACAACACATTATCCATAGTGCCAACACTCAAACACCATCAAAGGTAAATTTGTACAAAAACATCTTCCATAAGGCCAAATCATTGGAGATGTAGATGGAGGAATACAAACTTGAAGAAATATGACATACACACCAAAAATGAGTGATATTTCCTTGCTATCCATAGAACCAAAGGATATCACTTACGCAAGTAAGGACTCTCATTGGATAACTACAATGGAAGGAGAGATAAATCAAATTGAAAAGAATGGAACATGGGAGATATTACCTCGTCCAAAGGATAAGAATGTCATAGGAACCAAGTGGGTGTATAATAAGAAAATGAATGAAGATGGACAAATCATCAGAAATAAGGAAAGTTTGGTTTACATGGGATACACTGAAATTGAAGGAATTGATTTTGAAGAGACTTTTTCTCTTGTTGCCAAACTAGAGGCTATAAGGATGTTTTTAGCATTTTCTTTTTCAAAAGGTTTCAAAGTTTATCAAATGGATGTGAAGTCATCTTTTATAAATGTATATTTAGAAGAAGAAGTATACATGGAACAACCATAAAAATTTGACTTGTCTAAAAATAAAGACTTTGTATGCAAATTAAAGAAGGCCTTGTATGGATTAAAGCAAGCTCCAAGAGTTTGGTATGTTAGACTTGATCACTATGTTCAACAATAGGGATTCCAGAAAGGAGTTGCACGAAGTAATCTTTACATGAAGATGGACAAAGACAACCTACTAATCACACTAGTATACATGGATGATCTAATTTTTGGGAGAAACAATGATGAAATGAGTCACAACTTTTCCCAAGATATGTCAAAAGTATTTGAAATGTTGACGATTGGAAAATTGTCTTACTTTCTTGGACTTCAAGTAACTCAAATTGAAGTAGGAATGTTCATATCACAAGAAAAATATCTCAGGGATATGCTTAAGTGATTTGGGATGGAAGAATGTGTTATTATGAGCACACTTATGACTACAGGTTGCAAGCTAAGTAAGGATGACGAATCTCCTATGGTGGATGCAACTCTTTACAGATCAATGATTGGAACTCTCCTATATCTAACAACTTCATAATCAGATATGATGGAGACAGTAGGAATGGTGGAAAGGTTCTAGTCAACCCCTAAGGAATATTAGCTATAAAGAGAATACTCAAATACCTAAAACGAACTCTTGATTTTGGATTATAGTACCCTAAAAGCACAAATCTTACCTTAACAACATATAATGATGCAGTTTGGGCAAGTAGCATTGATGATTGAAATAGTACCAGTGGGAATGCATTCTTCTTAGGAGATAATCTTGTATCTTGGTTAAGAAAGAAATAATCATCTATATCTCTCTTCACAACTGAAGCTGAGTACATAACAATGACATATTATTGTACACAAATTCTATGGATGAAGGAATCCTTGAAGGATGTCAATGTAGTAACAAATGATCCTATCGCCATCTACTGTGACAATACTAGTGCATTTGGCCTCTCCAAAAATCCAATCATGCATTCAAAAACAAAACATATCCCAATCAAGTACCGTTTTCTCTGAGAAGAGGTTGCAAAGCATAACATCAAAATGTATGTCAACACTAAGGAAAAAATTGCATATATCTTCACAAAACCCCTACCTTGAGAATCATTTGAACATCTTCATCAAAAGATGAGGGTCGCCTCTATTGCATCCCATTAGAGCATCCCTTTTCTATTGATGTCAAAGGGGGAGAATCTGATAGGGGGAGCATCAACATGACAAGAGGAGTAGCAATATGATAGGGGGTGCAACACGATGATGGGGGAAGTAGCATATGAGGAGATTGTTGCCATCAATAACAAAGGGGGAGATTGTTGAAAGAATATTTTTTATTGATATCAAAGGAAACATCAAATCAAGGAGATAATTACTTATGCTAATAGAGGAATTCAAACCCTTTCCAATGAGTATTTACTTACCTCTTAACTCCTCATCATTGGAGAGGTTCAAATTTATAAGTCAAATAATTAATGTTTTGCCTCTCTTCAAGTTGGCCTACCTTGAGATCAAGTTGGCCCTCCTACAGGCATGACCATTCAGAGATGTGATGCTCCAAGCGTTAACTAATTAGTATAAATACACCATACAATTTCCCCATTTGGTCATCCATCTCGGCAAGCAAGACAATAAGGTGTTCAAACCTGAGGTAAAATGGCAAGTTCATAGCTCATGAACTTAGTGGCAAAGACAAGGAAAATTTTGTGATCGATATCTCTATTTTGGTTCAGAATTTGTGCATGGATATTTGTTTAGTTTTTAAAGGTTTTTCTTTAGTTGGATTCCTTACCCTCTTTGTGAAGAAATTTTGGCCCTCTAGAAATAAGTTTCTTAGCTCTCTTGAAGCAGATTGCTTGGATTTTGGAACAGGCCTCATAGAACATAACTTCAGCCTTTGGAGCAAACATTTCAGAGTAGTATTTTTAGCCTTTTTGGTTCATATCTTGGCCTTGAGGTACACCTCGGCCCTGAGGTAAGACCTCCTGCAATCCTCGCCCTGAGGTAAGACCTCCTACAATCCTCGGCCCTTAGGTACATCTCCTACAATCCTTGGCCCTGAGGTACACCTTCTGCAATCATCAGCCTTGAGGTACACCTTCTGTAATCATCAGCCCCTTGTAACTCTTGGTCTCCTGGACTAACTTGACTGTGACATGATTTAAGCATGGATTGTGGGTTTCTTGCAGATCAGACCTCAGTTTTCTGATCCTTTTTTAGAGCTCAATTGGGTCATGTTATGAGTACATTTTGAGCTTAATTGAAGCAAGGGACCAGGATAAGAGAAGATTTTGAATGCATAGTTCTTGACTAGCTAGCATGTTTTGATTATTATATGAACATATCGCTACATGTATGTCTGATGCACAAGGTAAATGAGCTCAGATCAATACATGAATGATCGTTATCATTTGTAAATTTTTGGTTTGTGAATTATATTTATAAATGTTGTGGGTTAATTTTCTTGGTGTAGAAATGCAAGATTTGACCCTATTTGCGTTCATTCCTAGCAAAACATGCAAGATGGAGGGTCCAGTTGGCTAAATTGACCTACTCTTAATATTTTTAACCAACCAGGTATAATATATATGAGTGTTGGTTAGTGTCAAGTTCTGACTTGAGTGGTTAGGAGCATGGTTTGTTGTCCCCTCTACTTGGTTCAATTCTTACAAAGAGATATGTTGACCCATTGTAATAAGGTTGAAAGATAGCCAACCATTCTGAAAAACATCTCAACCCTTGCTAAAATATATCTTAAATACATTAAATAGATGATTGGAACCAAATTGAAATCAATGGTTAAAACAGCCGTACACTTTAAATTGTGATACAAAACTTTCAATCTCTGAAATTAAAATGCCTCTATCATTAGCTAGCAAGAGTAGCTATATGGGTAACAACATGGTCTCTTGTGTTTATTTCTGAATTTTTTTTTCTTCAAATTGTGAGCCCCAATAGAATGAATTGGGTACTATGTGAGAGGGGTGAGAAATTATACACTGATTCAAAGAGAGGGCCAAAAGCCGTGCCTTTTGTGAAATTATAATTTCACTTCTAATTTTTATTATCAGAATTAGATTTAGATGCCCGTTACTCCACACACACGTTGTGCTGATTTTGTTGAAGTGACCGTACTCTCAGGGCCTGATAAAGTCTGTCGTTGTTGATTCAGGAATACAGAATGACAATCCAGACGCTGAACGATATAAATAAGCGCATCCTGATGCCTCCTCCTACAATACTCTAAAATGAGTGAACCCTGTGCATTATTATAATGTGATAAAAAAACACTCAAATTGCATGTATGCCTTACACAGTGCGATTCTCTTAGCAATCAAGTTTAGAGGAATTAATTAAAACATATAAAATGTTATTTTACTTTTAACTTCCAGGGCATGAAATAACAGGGGGCAATGTGTGGCAGAACAGTAAAAGATCTACCATTAGGACAAAGAACACTTTCTCAACTAAATGTTATGGAGGTATAACATGTATTTTCATTATTATTTTTTATTTTTCATGATAATATATATGGATTGTGATGGAGTTTGTGTGATTTATAAAGTTTAGATTTAAATTTCTAAATATTTTTAATTTTATTTGATTATTAAAAAATATGGAGAGTCTAGAGAGATCTATTTTCTTTATTTGTAAATTTTTGATGAGTCTATATTGCTGACAATTTTAGACATCATACTGGGATTTAGAATGAGCCTTTAAGCTAAATTACAAAATCAAATTTTGAATAATGAGAACAATGTCTATTAGAAATTGAGTAAATGTAAAACTAATTATAGCAAAGATCACTAAAAAAATCCATAAAATTTATCAACAAGTTACGGCTTTAATATATTGAAAAAAATTGTAAATAGAAAATACTTTGTATAAAATTTATCATCTTTTAAAACTCTACCTTTTTTATATTGTTACAATGTATTAAAGATCCATTATTTCCAAATAGAAAATATAGTCAATTTGAATGAATCAATCTAATGACAACATTTTCCCAAATTAAAATGAAGAAAATTAATTTCTCCATATAATAATCATATTTATTTGAATGAAGAGTTATGTATCTAATTTCTACATATAAACAAAATTTAATCATCTCACATAATTAACTTCTTATATTCTTAAGAAAAAAAAAAATACAATTTTAAACAAGATTCTAAAATCTAAAACTTACATATGCATTAGATTTTAATAGAAACAATTTCATTTATTAATACAATCATGTGTACTGCATTATTTCATCAATCCATGAGAACATATTAGTCAAATTTATGTAGCTATGTGCATTAGATTTTTGAACAGAGAGGCTCATTATACAGCCCAATATAATATGTAACTCAAAGTTGAAATTTTACTCATATCTAATTAAATAAAAATTAAAAGAAAGAAAAATAATATAAATTCATAAAAAATTGACATAGAAAAAATTAAATCTTCTTGACTCATATTAAATCCGAATTAATAAAACTATACTGATAATTAAAATTATTTCATTTATTAATACTGCATATTTTTCATGAATCCATGAGAACATACCATTGAAATTCATGTAGCTATAATTTCGTTTCTTTTTTTGTTTTTTTTAACCACATGGTGAATCGGTAACTGCCAGGCCTAATCTATGGGAGACCAAGGATCAAACCTCATGGCTGTCACTATAACACCAAGAGCATAACCAACCACCTGCAAGTCGGGTATATTAAGTTCCTATGATTTTAGCAATAGCAGACTCACGGGAAAGGGGAATCCGCCCTATGATTTTAGCAAGAGCAGACTCACGGGAAAGGGGAATCCACCCCTCTAGCTGCCACCACAGCAGGTCATTGTACTCAATGAGATTTGAACTTCGGTCTGCCCGGGCTTCGCCCATGTGACTACTCACTGCAATGAACATTCCATATGAGTACAAAGTGTACATCAAGGCACCCCTGGCAGTGTCTCACTGGTGGGGTAGGT